>BSBN01000511.1:13825000-16225000 GCA_027924645.1 Cunninghamia lanceolata | reverse complement strand
GAACAGTGAAGATAGTGAAGCTCTATGATGTAAAGATCCCAGCTAAGATGAAGATCAGAGGATGCACATCAAAGGGTTTGTAGATATGTGTCTAAAGGTGATCCAGTAAAGATTTGAGAGATCGGCATGAAGATTTGAAGAAGTTATGGCCGCATGAGTAAAACCGGTTCTGGTAGAAGTTTAGAGGTGATAGAGTGACACAAATAGGTCCGGTGAGACCTGGAAATGCAATATCTTGTTCTATAGATTTGGTGGAGTGTTTAGGAAGTCAATGTGAATTGACAACTCAATTGGTTTGTGGTCTGGAGGTCCGCAAGCATCTATTCCAATATAACAGTGATAACAAACTGTGTTCTTGAGGTTCTAGATGAAGAAGAGAATGATTTCAGTAATCAGAAGTGGCGTCGATATTCTTGGTGTTTTAGGCAAGCTTGTGGGGGTCTCTAGATTGTGTCTAGTTTGTGTTGGTGGTCTGCATTGAAGATTGAGCTCGTAATTGAACAATTACTTCTAGATGATGATGTTCTTCCTAAACTCAGCTGATTGGATGATTTACACATCTTGCGGATGATCTTGAATATATTCTACGAAGCATGGCGTGTTCCTCAAAGAAGATTTAAGTCCCAGATCTGTGTGTCCGACAGTGTGGTGATTCACATGAAGTCTTTTGTAATAAGTCAAGTTGTATTTGTGTATTTGCTCTGTAAAGTATGCCAACTTTGATGATTATCCCAAAGTCAATGTCTTGTATAAATAAGTGTTGTGAATTCATTTCAAAAGTATCTTGGTGAAGATGAGAATGTGGTAGAAAAGAGAAGAGCGAAAGGTAGAGCAAAAGTGTTGGGCTTAAATGGAACTGACTCAAGCATGGTGAAGATACTATTCTTCAGTTCAAGTATGTAATATTTATTATTCTGTAGATAGTGTGTCTCCTGTAGGCAGTGGGCCTCTTGTGAACAGTGTGCTCGGGTAGTGAGCCCTAATTGGCATGTGCCATTTTGTTCTTCTTATTCTTTTAACAGAAAATACAATCTTGGGTTAGTCACCCCATGGTTTTTCCCTTAACCAGGTTTTCCACATTAAAATCTTGGTGTCATATGTGTTAATATGTTTCTGCTCTTGAATTGTTGCATTGTGTTTCCATGATTGATTTATTATTATGCTACTGAATAACAAGTAGGATTTAAGTGGCTAATAAAAGGAAAGTTTTGGGACAATTGATTCACCCCCCCTCTCAGTTCTTTGTCTTGAAACTAACAATTGGTATCAGAGCCAAGTTCTTCTAAAAAAAGTTTAACCGCTTAAGGAGATCCAGGATGTCTTCTTACAAAAAGGATAGTTTGAGGTTTGATGGAACCAATTACACTCTTTGGAAAAGTTGCATGGAATGTCACTTGCAATGTATGGGAATGCAATATTGGATCATGACTTCAAAGAAGTATGTTCCTCCAAAGAATGGCCCGCCAAATGTAGATGAAATCAAAGATGCTGAAGACAATCTTTGGGCTAAAGAAGCTTTATTAAGTGCCTTATCTGATTCTGAGCTAACAAATATTATAGATCTAAAAATTGCATATGAGATTTGGGAAAAACTACAACTTTTGCATGAAGGAGACAAATATGTTAAATGTGCCAAGCTACAGAGTTTGAAAGGAAAATTCAAAAACTTGAAGATGAATGAAGATGAGAATATCACTACATTTATACCAAAAGTAAATGAGCTTGTTTGTGGTATTAAGTGTGCTGGTGGAATCTTGGATAAAGATGAGATTGTTGCCAAAGTTCTCAGATCCCTACCTCTTGCTTACAAATACAAGGTTGCTGCTATTGAAGAATTCAGATCTTTTTCAAATATCACAAGAGATCAATTGGTTGGAAAATTAGCTGCATTTGAATTGGCCAAGTTTGGAGATGCACCCCGCAAGATTGAATTTGCATTCAAATCTAGTGCCTCTATAAAAGGCAAACAAAAGTTTGATCTAGGAGAGAACTCCTCAAAGAAATTATTATGGTATGAGAAAGCAAGAAAAGATCTGGAAGAAGATGAAGCAGAAGATGCTCAACTTGAAGCCCTTATTGCAAAAAGACTACCAAGAGGATCTGGTAAGTATGAAGGAAAATTGCACTTCAAATGTTTTAATTGTAACAAGATTGGTCATTTTGCCTCAAGGTGTCCAGAAAGATTTTCAAGGGCAAATGCAAACAGATCAAGATTCCAAAGAAATGTTACTATGTTCATGAAGATGATGTTGATGGAGTAACAGATGATGAATCAGAGACAAAAAACAAATTTGGAAGTGACTAGGTGTTTATTGCCATCAAGGAAGAAGATCCAATGCCCTCTGAATTTGTCAATCATAAAATGATAATGAAGAGCTTTAGCTACCCAAGTTGAAGAAAAGGATGATTGGGTCATTGACAGTGGATGCGCCCACCATATGACAGGTGACAAAAATATGTTCATAGATTTGGAAAGATATGAAGGAGGAGTTGTAAAATTTGATGATAATTCTGCTGGTAGAATCAGAGGTAGAGGAACTATTTCTTTTGATGGAAAGAACAAAACCAGTAATGTACTGTATGTTGAAGGTCTGAAGCACAATCTTCTCAGTGTTGGACAGTTGGTAGACAAAGGCTATGATCTCTATATCAAAAATGGAAAATGTAAGATCTTTGAAAGTTCTGGAACATAGATTGCATTCGGTACTAAAAAAAAGGTAACATCTTCCACTTGGTTGGTACTGGCAAAAGTTATTTATTTGTTCAAATTGATTAGAGTTGGTTGTGGCATAGGAGAATGTGTCATGTGAATTTTGATAATATCATCAAGATAAGCAACACTCAGGCTGTAAGAGATCTTCCAAGACTGGTGAAACCTACTAATAGCTTGTACAAAGAATGTTAGTTAGGTAAGCATAGCAGAGTCACATTCAAAAGTAAGGAACAATCCTCTACCGGATTGTTGGACTTAGTACATACTGATCTATGTAGACCGGCAAGAATCAAGAGTTTGCAAGGTGATAGATACTTTATGTTATTAATTGATGACCAATCTCGGATGATATGGGTGACTTTTCTAAAAGAAAAATCTGAGGCTCTTGAGAAATTCAAAATATTCAAAGCTATGGTAGAGAATGAAATTGGATTAAACATAAAATGTCTCAGGTCTGATAGAGGTGGAGAATTCACATCCAGAGAGTTCATAGAATTCTGTGAGAAACATGGGATAAAAAGATAGTTATCTACTCCAAGGACTCCACAACAGAATGGAGTAGTGGAGAGAAAGAACCGGACCATCTAGGAAGTATCTAGAACCATGATGATGGAAACAAATGTTCCTCAGATCTACTGGAGAGAAGATGTAAGCACTACTGTCCATACTCTTAATCGAGTACAAATCGGAAGCAATATCGGTAGGACCCCTTATGAACTCTGGTTTGGCATCACTCCCACTATGAAGTATTTCAGAGTCTTTGGTAGAAAATGTTACATTAAAAGAGATGAAGACCTTGGCAAACTTGATGCTAGAAGTGATGAAGGAATATTCTTGGGTTATTCTACTCAAAGCAAAGCATACCGGTGTTAGAACAAGAGATTGAGAAAGATTATAGAAAGTACAAATGTGAAGGTTGATGAAGGTATTGAAAAACCCTCAAGGTTTTATGAATATGAAGAAGATGTTCAGAATGATGTTTTGGTTCAAGAAGTCCAAGCCCCCTCTAAAATTCAGACCTAGATTGATCCGGAGAATCCTAAAATACAGGAAGAAGAGATAAGTTTGAATGAACCTGTCCAAGAAATACAAGTGCAAGAAATTCCCAAAACTCCTAGGTATGTAAGACTGAATCATTCTAAAGATCAGATCATAGGTGATAAAAGCAAAGGTGTTCAAACAAGAAGAAAGATTGTTTAAGACTCAGAAAAGTATTGTCTGATTTCAAAAATTGAACCAAAAATAGTAAGTGAAGCTTGCAATGATGAAAGCTGTTCTAAAGCAATGAAGGAAGAGTTGATGCGGATTGAGAATAATCACACTTGGGATCTTGTTCCTAGACCTAGAAATAAAAATGTGATTGGAACCAAATGGGTCTTTTGGAATAAAATGAATGAAGAAGGTGAAGTAGTCAGAAACAAAGCCAGATTGGTCTGCAAGGGTTATTCCCAAGTAGGAGTTGATTTTGAAGAAACTTTTTCTCCGGTGGCAAGAATTGAAGCAGTTAGATTATTTCTTGATTTTGCTACCTTCAAGGATTTCAAAGTATATCAGATGGATGTCAGTCTGCCTTCCTAAATGGTGACTTGAAAGAAGAAGTATACATTTAGCAACCTGATGGATTTCAACTCTATGATCATGGTGATATGGTCTGCAAGTTGAAGAAATCACTGTATGGACTCAAACAAGCCCCAAGAGCATGGTATGAAAGACTAGATAAGCATCTTTTGAAGATTGGTTTCAACAGAGGTATTGCTGATAGTAACTTGTACTTCAAAATTGATCATGAAAATATCTTGATTGTTGAAGTATTTGTTGATGATATCATTTTTGGAGGAAGAGATAGTATGTGCAAGACTTTTGCAAATCAAATGAAAGTGAATTTGAGATGTCTATGTTTGGGGAAATGAATTTCTTTTTGGGTCTACAAATCACTCAAACAAAGAAAGGAATTTTCATTTCTCAGACCAAATATGTGAAAGTATTGTTGAAGAAATTTGGGATGGAAGACTCAAAATCAATGAATACTCCCATGGAAATTGGATGTAAACTAAGCAAAGATGATGACTCTCCTAAGGATGATCAGAAAAAGCATAGGTCAATGATTGGAGGACTACTATATCTCACTCAAACTAGACCTGACATTATGAATGTTGTTGGTCTTGTTGCTAGATTCCAAGCTGATCCTAGAGAATCTCATGTCATGGCAATCAAGAGGATTCTCAGATATCTAAAAGGAACAGTTGAGTATGGTTTATGGTATCCTAGAGATCATGATTTCTCTCTTCATGCATATACACATGCGGATTGGGTAGGAGATGTGGATGAACGGAAGAGTACCAGTGGTGGAGCATTCTTTTTAGGGAAAAGATTGGTTTCTTGGCTGTGTAAGAAACAAGAGGCAATATCTCTGTCCACTGCAGAAGCTGAATATATTGCAGCAACAGGTAGTTGCACTCAAGTATTGTGGATGAAGCAAATGCTAAGAGACATCAGAGTGGAATATGAAGAACCTATCACAATCTTCTGTGATAACTCAAGTGCAATAAATATATCAAAAAATTTAGTGTTGCATTCAAAGACAAAACATATATCCATCAAGTTTCACTTTTTGAGAGAGTAGGTGAACAAGAATGAAGTTAGATTGGAATTTGTACCCTCTAACGATCAGATTGCAGATATCTTTACTAAACCTCTACCCAAGGACTCTTTTGAGTATCTCAGGGAGAAGTTAGGGGTTATTAACCCTTTGGTTCTGAATTAAGGTGCACTGATGTGCATCAGTCTGGTGGATATCACAGTCATATCTCATGATCTGGATTGATGATGGGAAGCTACTACTCAGGGGGAGCAGTCTGAATGATTCTGAATGATGCAAGTATGTGCCCTTTGCCATTGATGTCAAAGGGGGAGAGAAGACATGTGAAAAACAAAAATTGGTTGCTGATCAAAGGGGGAGCAGTAAAGGAAGAGAAGACATGTGAATGGTTGTTGTTGACAGGGGGAGTTATGTCAATCAGTGAGGAGTACTTGTCTTGATGGTTAAAATAGTTTTTCACATCATATGTTGCCATCAATGACAAAGGGGGAGATTGTTGCAAGTATGGGCCTAACCGGTGTTGTCATTGATGTCAACATACTCCTGTTGCATTGATGTTAAGGATTGGATGAGTTGTGTGCTGAGGATATTGAGAAAATTAGTCCTATCAGAAATAGAGAAGAACAATGAAGACAGTGAAGCTCTATGAAGTAAAGATCCCAGCTAGGATGAAGATTAGAGGATACACATCAAAGGGTTTGTAGATATGTTTCTAAAGGTGATCTAGTGAAGATTTGAGAGGTCCACATGAAGATTTGAAGAATTTATGGCCACATGAGTAAAACTAGTTCTGGTAGAAGTTCAGAGGTGACAAAGTGACACAAATAGGTCCGGTGAGATCCAGAAATGCAATATCTTGTTCTGCGGATTTGGTGGAGTGTTTAGGAAGTCAATGTGAATTAACAATTCAATTGATTCATGGTCTGGAGGTCCACAAGCATCTATTCCAATATGATAGTGATGATAGACTATGTTCTTGAGGTTCTGAATGAAGAAGAGAATGATTTCAGTAATAATAAGTGGTGTGGATATTCTTGGTGTTTCAGGCAAGCTTGTGGGGGTCTCTAGATTGTGTCCAGTTTGTATTGGTGGTCCGCATTAAAGATTGAGCTCGTAATTGAAGAATTACTTCTGGATGATGATGTTCTTCCTAAACTTGGCCAACCAGATGATTTACACAGCTTGCATATGGTCTTGAAGATGTTCTACAAAGCATGGCGTGTTCCTCAAAGAAGATTTAAGTCCCAGATCTGTGTGGTCGACAGTGTGGTGATTCACATGAAGTCTTTTGTAATAAGTCAAGTTGTATTTATGTATTTGCTTTGTAAAGTATGCTGACTTTGATGATTATCCCAAAGTCAATGTCTTGTATAAATAAGTGTTGTGAAGTCATTTCAAAAGTATCTTGGCGAAGATGAGAATGTGGTAGAAAAGAGAAGAGTGAAAGGTAGAGCAGAAGTATTGGGCTTAAATGGAACTGACTCAAGCATGGTGAAGATACTATTCTTCAGTTCAAGTATGTAATATTTATTATTCTATAGACAGTGTGTCTCCTGTAGGCAGTGGGCCTCTTGTGAGCAGTGTGCTCGGCAGTGAGCCCTAATTGTCTTATGCCATTTTATTCTTCTCATTCTTTTAACAGAGAATACAATCTTGGGTTAGTCACCCCATGGTTTTTCCCTTAACTAGGTTTTCCACGTTAAAATCTTGGTGTCATATGTGTTAATATGTTTCTGCTCTTGAATTGTTGCATTGTGTTTCCATGATTGATTTATTATTATGTTGTTGAATAACAAGTAGGATTTAAGTGGTTAATAAAAGGAAAGTTTTGGGACAACTAATTCACCCCCCCTCTCAGTTGTCTTTCTTGAAACTAACATGTGATGACACTCATCTGAATATTGTTGGTCATGGAAGAGTCTCAATCTAATTCCCTGATGGATGAGTGAAGGGGATCACTAGAGTTATGCACATTCTAGGCCTTGCACAGAACCTACTTTCTGTAAGTATGTTGAATGATGCAGGTGTGTAGGTTGTCTTTTTGAAGAATGGATGCAAGATGACAAGAGGATCTATGGTTCTTGCGAAGGGTACTCTGTTTCAGCTAGAGGCATGCACTTCACAGTGTAATAGTTCTTCTGAATCAAAGAAAAGAGCTGCAGTCACTTTATCACCACCATCTGAATGTGCAGTGAAGAAATCTATTGTAACTAGTTCCGATGGTAGTGCACATGCTATGGAAGCTAAGCTTCCTGCTGAAAAGACTATGTTATGGCATTTGAGATATGGCCACATTGGTGAGAAGGGTCTTAGAACCCTAAAAAATAAAAACCTCATTGAGGGGTTAAATTATTGTAATCTTGAGTTTGACTTTTGCGAACATTGCATTTATGGAAAGCAAAACCATGTTCAGTTTTACTGTAGTTCTCACAAGTCTTCTGGTGTATTAGATCTTATTCATTCTGATGTGTTTGGTACTGTTAATGTTCCTTCAATTTCAAAATCTATATAGTTTGTATCTTTCATGGATGATTACAGTAGAAGGACATGGGTTTATTTTATCAGAAGCAAGACTACAGTCTTTAGTCAGTTTAAGGAGTTTAAAACCTTTGCTGAAAATCAGACTAGTAAAAATATTAAGTGTTTGAGAACTGACAACGGTGGTGAGTTTTGTTCAGTAGAGTTTGATAAGTTCTGTAAAGAGCAAGGGATTGAAAGGCATAAGACAACCCCATACACCTCACAACAAAATGGAGTTGTAGAGAGGATGAACAGGACACTAATGGAGAAGGCTAGGAGTATGCTTAGTGGAGCAAGCCTTGAACAAAAGTTTTGGGCTAAAGTTGTTGCCACTGCTTGCTACCTGGTAAACAGGTCTCCTACATCAACTCTTGTTAGTAAAACACCTATGGAGGTGAGGTCTGGTAAGAAGCCTTCAGTTAGGCATGTTTGTATTTTTGGTTGTGAGGCATATGCACATGTGCCTAGGGAGAAACAGTCTAAATTGGAGAACAAGGTTGTTAAATGTATTTTCATTAGCTATGGTGTTGGTGTGAAAGGATAAAAGATTTGGGATCCTGTGGTTGAAAAAGTTTTGTATAGAAGAAGTGTTATCTTTAGACAGCTAACACCTTCTTCTATTGTTCTACAACCAAAACAGACAGAAAAGAAAGAAAATGCGATTTAGTTTCCTTCTACCCCTGAGAAGACTACACTGACAGACCCTGTGATACTTGATGATGAGGAGAGCTCTAGTAGCTCTGAAAGCTCAGAAGAAGAAGTTGAACCTCAACCTCAGCCATTGAGGAGGTCTACATGAACGAGAAAGCAACCTAATAGGTTTGGTTACACATTACTTGATTCTAGTTGTGCTTTTGCTTTACTTACTAACACTGATGAGCTTAGAACTGTGAAAGAGGCTATGGGCATGAAAAATGCAGGTTCCTGGAAGGAGGCCATGGAAGATGAGATGGCTTCTTTGGAAAAGAACAAAACATGGGACTTGGTGCCTTTGCCTAATGGACGGAAACCCATTCGTTCCAAATGGGTGTTCAAGAAGAAATTCGGTGTAGATGGCAGTGTTGAAAAGTACAAGGCTAGATTGGTCGTGAAGGTGTACTCACAAGTGGAGGGAATTGATTATGGTGAAATTTTCTCTCCCGTTACAAAGCTGACATCCATTAGATTTCTGTTATCTCTTGCAGCTGCTTGTGATTTAGAGGTAGAACAGATGGATGTGAAGATAACTTTCCTTCATGGTGATTTGGAGGAAGAGATTTACATGTCACATGTTGGTATGTGGCAATTGATCATGCAAGTACTGTACAAAAGTTATGTATCCTCGCCTGGGTTCGGGGCCAGGCCGGGCCCCAAGTGGGGGTTCGGGGGCGCAACCCCCGAAATTTTTTTTCCCTCTTTTTTGCACAATCAGAGTCGGTTGTTAATTTTTGTTAACTGACAAAAGAAAAATGACATTGCAAAAACCTAATTCTAGAAGCTTCCAAAAAGATTGTTATAAGCAGCTGGGATGTATGGTACAATGATGTATTCACGAGATTGTAATCTGTTTTGCACTGGATAATAAAATCATTGGATGGATGAGTTTCTGTGGATGTAGCCCACATTGGGTGAACCACATTAAATTTATGTGTTGATCTCTTTTGTGTTATTCCTCATTGTTATATTTGGGTTATTTAATATGCATATAATTGTTAGTATTTATTGCTTTGATCTTCCCTAACCCTAACAACTAGTATCAGAGCGGGTTGTGTTTGATTATTATCTGTAGGAAGGTCTCATGTTTGAGTGGGAGTTTCATAGTTAAGTGGGAGCAATGGAGGATGAGGGTAAATTGAAGGTAGATAAATTCAATGGGAAGGACTATCAATTATGGAAGATGTAGATGGAGG
This sequence comes from Cunninghamia lanceolata, assembly GCA_027924645.1. NCBI lineage: Eukaryota > Viridiplantae > Streptophyta > Pinopsida > Cupressales > Cupressaceae > Cunninghamia > Cunninghamia lanceolata. The sequence goes on along the minus strand of BSBN01000511.1, from coordinate 16,215,279 downwards.
ATTATCTCTATTAGAAAGATTTATGGAGACCATTGGAAGGAAAAGCTAAGAAACTGGCAGCAATGACTGATGAGGATTGGGATTTTCTGGATAGAAAGGCACTGGGAACCATTCGGTTGTGCCTAGCACCATCTATTGAATTTAATATAACAGAAGCGATGACAACAGATGATCTGACGAAAGCTTTGGCTAAATTGTATGAAAAACCCTCAGCCTCTAATAAGGTATTTCTCATGAAGCATTTGTTTAATTTGAAAATGATTGAAGGTGGATATGTGTCAGATCATTTAAATGAGTTTAATATGATTACCAATCAGTTAACTTCTATAAAAGTGAAATTTGATGAAGAGGTAAGGGCTCTCTTGGTTTTATGTTCTTTGTCAGAAAGCTGGAATAGCTTGGTAATGGCTGTAAGTAACTCTTTCTCTGGTTTAAATACTTTGAAATTTGATGATGTTGTTGGTGTTATCCTTAGCGAGGAAATGCGACAGAAAAGCACAGGTGAGACTTCAACAGCTGGTAATACTTTGACTGTAGAGAACAGGGGAAGAACAAAGGAAAGAGGAAAAAGCCCTACAAATCATGGGAAGTTAGAAGGGAAGTCGAAGAAAGGCAGATCTAATCCAAAGGAAGAATGGATTGTTGGCACTGTGGAAAGCCAAGACACTTGAAGAAGGATTGTTGGTCTTGAAAGAGCAAACAAGGAGACATACAACATGATGATAGTAAGGAAGCTAATGTTGCAAGCAATAAATTACAGGATACTTTAATTCTGTGTTTAGATAATGCTAGTGATTCCTGGGTAATAGATTTAGGGGCTTCATTTCATGCCACACCCCATAGGAAATATTTTGTAGATTATATTCAAGGTGATTTTGGACAGGTATATTTGGGTGATGATGAACCCTGTCAGATTGTTGGAAAAGGAAAGATAAAAATCAAGTTGCAGAATGGAAATGAATGGTTGCTACAGGAGGTAAGGCATGTTCCAAATTTGAGAAGGAATTTAATCTCTGCAAGACAACTAGGTAGTGAAGGCTGTATAGTTACCTTTTCAGACAAAGTCTGGAAGGTCACTAAAGGTGCATTAGTAGTAGATAAAGGTGAAAAGGTAGGCACATTGTATTTGTGTATTGGTAATACTTATTCTACCTTAGTTGCTACAGAAACAGTTGCTACTAAGATAGTTATAACACTTGCTGTAGGGACAGAAATAGAATAGTGGCACCATAGACTTGGGCACATGAGTGAGAAAGGGATGAAAATCCTTCACTCTAGAAAGTTGCTACCAGGTCTAAAGAAGATTGACTTGGAGTTCTATGAAAATTGTGTTTATGGAAAATAGAAAAGAGTTGGATTTCTCAATGTTTGGAAAGAGAAGAAGAGTGAGAAACTAGAGATTGTGCATTCAGATGTATGGGGACCAACTCAGGTATCTTCTCTTGGAGGCTCTTGCTATTATGTTACTTTTATTGATGATACAACTAGGAAAACATGGGTGTATTTCCTAGAACAAAAATCAGAAGTATTTGAAACTTTTAAAAAGTGGAAAGCTTTGGTTGAGAATGAGGCATGAAAAAGGTTGAAGTGTCTCAGATTTGATAATGGAGGTGAGTATTGCAGCAGAGAATTTGAGAATTACTATTCATAAAATAGAATCCGTAGGCAGAAAATAGTTCCTAGAACCCCATAAGAAAATGGTGTGTCCGAGAGGATGAATATGACCATTATGGAGCATGCAAGGAGCATGAGATTGCATGCTAGACTACCCTTACACTTTTGGGTAGATACTGTACATACCGCTGTTTATTTAATAAATAGGGGACCTTCAAATCCTTTGGATGGTGGCATTCCAGAGGAGGCATGGACGGGTAAAAAGGTAAACTATTCATTTATGAAAACCTTTGGCTATGAAGCTTTTGTCCATGTTGGTATTGAAAATAGAACCAAGCTTGAGGCCAAGTCTAAAAAATGTACCTTCATTGGATATGGAGTAGATGAATTTGGTTATCGGTTATGGGATTTTGAAAATCATAAAATCATTAGGAGCAGAGATTTTATATTCAATGAGAAGATCATGTATAAGGATTAGTTGCAGGAAAAGAAGCATGAATAGGCCAAAAAGGAATATGTGGTGCTAGATGAGATTCCAAAAAATAAAATACCAGTGGTACCTGATGCTCAACAACAACAAGTTATCCTACAGACTCCTGCAAGTGTTAGATGTTCTACAAGGATAAGTAGACCTCCAGAAAGATTTTCTCCATCACTATATTCTATATTATTAACTGATTCTGGTGAACCTGAAAGTTATGAAGAAGCAATGCAGGTAGATACCAAAAAGCAGTGGGAGCTAGGCATGAAAGAGGAAATGGATTCCTTGCTGTAGAATCAGACTTGGGACGTAGTTCAATTTCTTGCAAGAAAAGGAGCATTGCCAAATAAATGGGTTTACAGGTTGAAGGAAGAAGATGGAGGCAAGAATAGATATAAGGCCAAACTCGTGATAAAAGGTTTTGCACAGAAAAAAGGTATAGATTTTGATGAAATATTTTCTCTGGTTGTAAAGATGACTTCTATTAGAACAATTCTAAGTCATGTGGCTACGAAAGACTTGCATCTTGAACATCTAGATGTGAAAACAACTTTTCTGCACGGGGATCTGGAAGAGGAAATATACATGCATCAACCATAGGGATATGAGGTCAAGGGTAAGGAGGATTTTGTGTGCAGGTTAAAGAAGAGTTTGTATGGCCTAAAGCAAGCACCTCGACAATGGTATTTAAAATTTGATAGTTTTATGGCTGAACAAGGGTACAAAAGATGTCATTCTAATTATTGTGTTTGTTTCAAGAAATTGGGTAATGACAACTATATTATCCTATTTCTTTATGTTGATGACATGCTTGTTGCCCGGTCTAACATGCAACATATTAATGAACTTAAACAGAAATTAGCAAATTCATTTGCTATGAAGGATTTGGGTGCATCAAAACAAATCCTTGGTATGAGGATCACATGGGATAGGACAAACAGAAAATTATTTTTGTCCCAAAGTGAGTATGTAGAGAAGGTGTTGAAAAGGTTTAACATGCAGAATGCAAAAGTAGTTAGTACACCTTTGCTTAGTCATTTTAAGTTGACTAAGGAGATGTGTCCAAAGACACAAGAGGAGGAAGACAAAATGTTTAAGATACCATATGCATCAGCAGTTGGTAGCTTGATGTATGCAATGGTATGCACAAGGCCAGATATTGCACATGCAGTGGGAGTTGTGAGCAGGTATATGAGCAATCTTGGAATGGAACATTGGAATACGGTAAAATAGATTCTTTGATATTTGAGAGGTACTACTTCAAAGAAACTATGTTTTGGAGGAATAAATTCTGCTCTAAAAGGATATGTTGACTCTGATCTGGCTGGTGATATTTGTTGATAACTGAGGGGGCGGTGAATCAGTTATCTTAATTATTTTAGCTTTCTGAACTTTCTTAATAATTAGTGCAGCATCAATTCAAACAAGCAAACTTAATCATGAAATGGAAATACACATGACACAATATTTTTGACGTGGAAACCCTGCTAAGGGAAAAAACCACGGGGTGATTAACCCAAGATTGTATTCTCTGTTAGAAGAATAGGATTACAAAATGGCACTTGCCAATTAGGGCTCACTACCCGAGCACACTGCTCACAAGAGGCACACTACCTACAAGAGATATACTATCTACAATTTATAAAGAATGTAATACAATACTTGAACTGATAAGAAGTATCAACATATGCTGGAGTTCAGTTCCGGTTAGGCTCTGTACACTGATTTGCTGCACTTCATCTTTCCTCTTCTTTTGTGTTGCTCTCTTTTCACATACTGGACCTTCCTTTCTACTTTTATTCAGCTCTACTGCTTTCCTTCACACATTACTCACCACCATGACACATCTCATAACTAAATCCATCTTGTATATATATCTGCACAAGTGATTTCATCACCTTTCTAGTCAGCACCCGGAATAGTCAATATTTTCCATAAACTCTGATCTGTCGGCTAAATCCTTGCTTACCAAGTAATGCGGATCAAGGATATACTTGTGGAAATCATTAATCATGTCGGCCAAACATAATTTATGCCTTCATAACCTTTACCAACATTAGTAACACATCCGGAATAATGTCTGATGTTCTGCCAGTCAGTTCTTCCTCTGTCACACTGCCAATCACGAACCCGATACTCAAGTATTCATATCTTTTTCTTCATCTATCACCGGAGGCTAAATCCTTGGAATCTATCACTCAAGGTAGTCCTCTTGAATTCCCCAAATCTACACTTCACCAAGATACTTCCTCTGAGAGATCCAGACCTAACTGTCAGACCTCGCCATATGCTCTATTTTTGTTTACCGGACCACAACATTCTTCACTCTGACTTCCGGTATAGACATACCATGTCCTGCTTATGTGTGGGATGAACTTATTTGCCATCAATGACAACATTCATGATTCCATATAGTGTCTCTTGCCAACAATCTCCCCCTTTGGTATTGACGGCAACACTTAGTGAAAAATGACTAAGTGTTTACACTATGCTCCCCCTTGGCCGATGCTCTATTTTTATATACATTTTCTGGAGCTCCCCCTTAGTTGAATTCCTCATTTTTCACTGCTCTTCACTCCCCCTTTGACATCAATGGCAAAGGGTAGGCTCCGCATACCAAAATTTTCAAAATTTTGTCTGCATAAGTAAATACATAAGGAATACTTACATATACTGAAGTATGTCTACAAAAGTTGTTTTCAATTGAATGAATTCTGTAGCCCAATTTTGCTTCATTCTATCCAAAATTGATATATGACCGCTCAACAGTGATGCAAACGCATCTGCCCTTTTTAGATCTGTTGGATCATTGGTCTGGGCTATGATTTGAGCTTCTTTTATGGCCTCATGCATGGCCTCTAACTTAGGGACAATTATCCCTCTGAGCTCACTCAACCTACTGATTCAGTTTTTCTTCTCTTTTTCAAGTTTCTTAATTTCATTCAAAACTGCAACCGTTTGACATTCTTGATTTATTATGGACGTAGTAAGTGGATCAAAATTTTGAGAAAGTTTTAATAGTTTATCCTCTTGTTCTTTCATTTTCTTCTCAATTTCCACTGTTGTTTTAGACCAGGACATACAAAATTTGTATACATCACCTCCGTCTTTAAGGGCATTTTCCAAACTTTTTATCCCAATACCCATAACTCTTCTATCATTTGATATTAGCCCTTGCAGCTCTGAGAATCTCTTATCCAAAAATTCTTTCCTAACCTTCTCCTCAGCTGATTTCTCTAGAGAATTAAAATATTGGCTAACACTATTGACTAGAGTTTTGAGATTACTGGAGGAAGAGGCTGTGGGATCCTTTTGAAAAGATGGCATGATCTTTTCCAACACTCCAGATGCTGCCTCTATAAGCTCACAGTCTTCCATGTGAGACTTTAGGAGTTTTTCTTTAGCTTTTGCATTAGCAAATGAAGCTATCTTCATTGTCTATACCAGAGAAAGAGAATCAAAATTAAATGGTCCTTGTAGAAGCTCCGGTTCATCAATCTCCATTGTTTCTTTGTTTAGGAATTCTTGGACAGTTTTTGCAGTGTCTCTTGCTGAAGACAGATTTTTCTTTTCTTGTGCATTCTTAGAGCTGTCTCTTGGAGTTTTCTCTCCTTCTACATTCTTATCACTGGCAGTTGTGGTCTTCTCTATTGAAGTATTCTCTTCTTCTGCAACCTTGGTATTGTCACCTTCTTTTTCCTTCACCTCTGATTCTTTCTCCTGTATTCTTCCTTGTTCTTTAGATCCAGAGACTATAGGGGAATCCAGAGGAGAAATGTTAGTCTATTCAAGGCCCACCTCTTCTGTCATTTTCTTAGTAGATTCTTCTGCAACACTTGTAGTCAAGGGATCAATACCCAAGTCCTCTATAATTGGAATGTTGAATCTTTTGAATGCATTCTGGAGGATCTCTTCTATCTCTTTTGCAACTTTGTTAGTCTCTCTGAGCATAAGTTCATTCATCCTTGCTTTGCTCCTGAACTCATCCTTACAATCTTTGAATACCATATTCATTGTCTTGGGATCAATTGAAGGATATAGCTGAATTGCTATTTGTTCCCAGATTTCTAGGTCTTTGGCTTGGGCATTGTTCTTTCTTATTTCTAGTTCCTTCTCCAAGCTTTTGGGGATCAGAGATAATTTCAATGAATGCTTTGTTGTAGATATTTAGGTACCTGACTGTGGCATCTTGCAATATCTTCTTCTTCTTTTCTCACTTTCCTCTTAATCTCTGGTTGCCTTAGCTCTGTATGAATTTTCACACTTAGTTCTTCAAAGGTTCCAAATCTTTTTGCTTTTGGGTCTTTTGGCTGACTGAGCATGTGTTGAACATGTAGTTCTACAATTTTTTCATCAACTTCATACCCCATAGGCATGATCCAGACTATCCTTGGCTCTACTGTCTCCATTAGGCATTGATTAGTGTCTATCATGAAGCACACTGTATCCTTGTATTTCTCAACTACTGATTTGGGGATTCTTTCTCTGATTTGCATTGTATTTTGAAAGTGCTTGAAGTAACCCCACAGAGTTGTATTTTGTGCTTTGTCATCACCAAGTCCATGCAAATAATCTCTGATTTGGATAGTGTTGTGTGGTTACACAACACGCCCCATTTTGACTTGGCAAAATAGGGACCCAACTTTTGTTCTGGCTTGTGTTGTCTGCTTTCTGGCAGTTTGGTAAAAATAGGTCAGGTGCATCATCATCATGAAGGTCAGGATGAGGTTGGTCATCATCATGAGGTCAGTTTGTCAAAGTTCATATTTTGTTTCTATGACTTCATATTTAGAAAGAGCTGGAAATTCCATGTAGGTTTGCCTTTTACATCACTTGAAAATTCGTCCATATGAGGGAGTTATGCACAGTCAAAGTTTTGGTCAAACCTGATATTCGCATGAAGAAGGTCATATGTTATAAACTCAGTTTTGCTGTATGAAGAACATCATCATCATATTTGAAAAGCCCCCCGATAATATCCTGAGGTCGAAACATCCGGACGTCAACTTTAAGTCATAGTAAGCTTTTCCCGTCGAGCGGTCTTTTGTATCGCGAAAGGTCATCATCATGATCTTGGTCTATCACCCGATAAAAATCATGCAGTCCCAATATCCGGACATCAACTTTAAGTCATAGTGAGTTTTACCCGTCAAGCGACCTTGGAAACATCGCGAGCATCATGATATTCTAACATCACCCGATATTATAATATCATGCTGATATTATAACATCACCCTACTTAAGAAACCCACCATCTGCAAAATTTGCATGCGCACGACAAAGTCCTGGGGATCATCATCATCATGATCTTTCAAGGCAGGATCACATTTCGTAATATCCTCTTGATCTCCTTTTGCGTGATCATGATGATCACCTTATCTTTCAAAGGGGAGGGTGATATTCCATTCCTAAGTCATGATGTCAAGATCATCATGATATTGTTTGTCTACCCAACATTTCGCAATATCCTCCTGCCGAGAAATATAACCTTTTGCAAATATCCTGATGACGTCATCCCGACCTGATAAACGAAGAAGCAAATATCAGGATGACGTCACCATCACCTTTCTCCTTCGGCAGGATATTTTCCAAGGCATGATCCTGTTCGCCAATATGACGATGACGTCATGTTCTAAGTTTAACGAAGGCCCAGGATATCCTGATGACGTCATCTGGACCTTCAGCAGGATCATATTTTAAAACACCTAGTGCGGATATGATGATGATGATGATCATCATCCTGATCTTTCGAGAGGGTTACCTTGGCCGCAAAGGGGTCATACTGCATTCATCATCCTGATCATCTTCCTTAGGTGACCCGATATTACATTTATCCCCTGATCTTTGCGAAACATGACGGTGACGTCATCCTTTGCATTTTAATGAAGCCCGAATATGATGATGACGTCACCATCATGTTCCTTCCCTCAGCAGCAGGATCATATTCCAAATCCTCCTATTTGTCTTCGACCTGATGATGATGATGATGTCTTTCTTTCCCCAATATGCAGAAGCGAAACATCCTGATGTGCTTTTCATCAGAGCATTCAGAAAGGGGGAGCATCATATTTCATGATATCCTGCGGCTAGATAGAAGACATTGAGTTGGTCATCATCATGATTTTCGGCGTAGGTGTAACTGTTGCCATCGGCCAAGTCTAAATTTGTCACCCTGATCATATGCGGTCACACATGAAGCCCGAATATGATGATGACCCGAAACATCAAATAGAGCATGCGGGCCGGATTCGAAGGAAGGTTAAAAGGGTAGTTATTTCCTTGTATATTTTGAGATACATGATCATATTTTGAACCCGATATACATGAAAGTGGGCGGGAAAACATGAAGCGATTAGAAATTTGAAAGCCCAACTACCTGATTTTTGGTCAATGGTGGTTGACCTGATTGTTTTAATGCTGTTTATGCATTTAGTGCATATGTTCCACAGGTTTGAAACCTGATTGCCTGTGGCTGCACATTTTGAGGTATGTTTAATAAAACGTTTACTTCCTGTTGTTTATCCACATGATGATGAACTTAATGTTTGTCTGTTTATTTGCAGGAAGTCATGATGCTGCTGCTGAAGCTGAACATTGAAGTCATGATGCTGTTAGAGCTGCTGCTGAAGCTGATAATTACAAAGTTGCACATGGAGGCAACATGAACCAGACATGAGGAGGATATTGTCAAATATGCTGTTCGCCAGCTGGAGACCGAATCAAGTTGAAGATGCTGGAATATTCTGTGCCAGCTGTACATTTGCCAACTGACGAAGCATGTGCTTTTCATCTGGATCGTTGATTGTTATGAGAGGATCCTGATCCTTGGATCATTGTAACCGTTTTTGACATTTGTTCTATATAAGAGCCAGAGCTTGTCAAAGATAAGGAGGAATAGAGATATACATTAGAATACACAGACGCATCTGGCGCATTAAGGCTAATTACTGTAGAATCAATTAGGAGATCAGATTACTGAGACTAATGAGGATAGAATTGTTGAAATGTCAAGGTTCTTTCTTCAGATCACTGTAAATGTACCTGTTCTTGAGCATACTGAATGGATATGAAGCTTCAGATTACATCCTGATTGTAAATTTTACGTAATCTTCCTGTTGATTTCTGGATATGTACTGGTGAATGCTGTGTTCAACTAGAAGCGCTTTCATTTCATTACATGTTGTTATCAACTTTTCCTTTGAAGATTTGCACTGGATCATGCGGATTTGTGGAATGTCCTGGTGAAGTATGATTCTAGTTTCCTTCTTTTCATTGCATGTATGGGAGCTTGTATGTGGATCAGTGATCTAAGTCCAATAGTTTTGGGAATCTTATTCTTTAACCCTTTTCCTTTTTTCAATTTCATAAATTCATCACCATAACTGCAAATCATGATAAATAACAAGCAGAACAGAGAAATATGTTGAAATCCCGTAGGTAACTGAAAATCATTAGCATATTTGAGTTAAATGCATGTATTATTGAAAATATCATGCAAAGAATCATAAATAATGATAGAAATCATGCAAATATCAGTCTGTAGGCACATTATTTGACTAAATTCACAGTGCAGAGGTAGAATTGTTGGAGATTTATGCAGAGCAAACATCCAGAGCAGGATATTTGAAGATAATGATGATGAACTTTGCAGAAACACGTAAGGCCCCTGAATGGAAAACAGCAACACACATCAACCACTGAGTAACGTCAGTAGATTAAGACCTAATCAACGGAGACTTGGGATCATGAATTCTCTGAATTCATCGTATCTTTCAAGATGAGTAAAGGTTGTTGCGTAACTTTTATTCTATGTTTGTGAGTGATCAACATCATGACCAACAGATAGCTACTGGTCTATCATTCTCCCACACCCAGCCACTAGATCCGAGAAGCTCATTTATAAAGTAGAAGAATAAGCACAATATTAATCCACCATACTTGAATGAATTCTTTTTATCTTTCTTGATTTTCTGTAGATTCTCCAAGAGTTGGTTCAAAAGAAGCTGACAAAGATCATCGTTTGCATCCTTTCTTAGCATTTCATAAGCGATGTAGATGGCCGTTCCAGGTACTGAATTTTCCCTGCTAGAATGATATATTTTATATCCAATGATCATGGAGGCAAACTTGACATCTAGATCAGAGATGTCATCTACTGTCATTGCTCTTTTGTCAAACTTGGATCCGGTAGCCTCACTCACAGTTTGATTCTTCACAGATTTAAGAACAGGAATCCCACTGGATGAGTGTAATCTAGTAACTGCCTTGATGGCATCTTTTGTGATTTTGAATGGTCCATTTAACCACATGAAGTTGTCATGTATTTTGCTCAAAATATACCTGACCCATTCATCCTTAGTAAAACAGGGGAAATGTATGCATCATGCAAAGTGCTTATTCCGGAGGCCCTTGTATTGGAGTTTAAGCTCAAATGAATCATCTAACAGTTGTTTGTGATAGATATCTCTTAGTTTGAATTCCCCAAACTCTTCAATATTTGTGTGTATGTAAACCCTAATATCTTCTGTGTGCAAAACACCATGTGAAACACTAGAGAAGGCTCCTAGGGGATCTACCTCCAAGGATCTGTATGGATGTTTCTTAAATTTGGGGTGAGGTCTATTAAAAATCTTTACTATATTCAGAGTAGCCATCATCAAAGAATCTTACTGAGGGAAATCAACAACAAAGAATACCTTTTATGCTGTTTAGGGCACACGATGAAATCTAGATTGAGCTATATGAGGAATCGTCTTGATCTTTGGGAGAAGCTGTTGCAGAGCTCCTTTTCTCTCTTCTTTGCATGTGAGTGTACAAATGATGAGCAAATGAGCTCTTTTATTTCTGAGAAGCCCTAATTTTCATTCGGTAATAAATGCGCAACCTAATTCATTCCGGTTTGCCTTGTTTGTCTTATTCAGAGACAAAATCTTTCCAGATCACTGAGGTAGATTTTGAAGTTATTCTAGGAGAGTAGTGATAATCTATCTTCCTTTCATTAGTCATTTGATCTATTTGCAGATCAAGACACCATAGTTTGAATCATACCAGACCAAACTTGTAAGGAATCTATTTTTACTGGAAGACTATTTTACCAGATCAATTCTGGTAGGATTAGATTCTTCAAATCTTCTTGCGGATCTCTCAAATCTTTACCATACCCCTTTTAATCCGCAGCTCTCCTTGTGCCAGTTCTGACACTAATTGACTGGCTGGGGGAACAAGGTTTTCTTTGTGTCTCCCCCTAAGCCAGATCTCACTTTTTAATTTTCAGAAGGAATATTAGCACCAGAGTCTAGTGCTGATCCATCCCCTACATTCTCTATACTTTTCTTTACCCAAATCTTGTTCATCTCACTTTGAACTTCATCTGCATTTACTTTTTGTTTTCCCTTATCTTGATTCTGATTATAATATTGTGGACCTCTTTTATCTTGATTCTTGCTTCTACATAATTTTGCTATATGACCGGATCTATTGCAAATTTGGCAAACAACATTTCTTTGCATATTTGATTGATATCCTCTTGATCTGCATTGGTTAGCCATATGACCCATTCTATTGCATGCAAAGCATCTACCATTGAATGAATTATTCATTTGCATATTTCTGCATTCATGAGATTTGTGACCATACCTTTTGCAGTTGAAGCACTATCCAGAGAAGGATGTATTAGTCTGATTCATTCTCCTTCTGCACTAATTAGCTTTATGACCAAAGTTATTGCAGTTGTGGTAGTATCCATTGAAGGATGGATATCTTTGAGCATTAGGCTGCCTTACCGGAGGACTTCTAGGCCTGTTCCTTAGATTTTCTGATCTAAAATTCTTCTGACTGGATCCGGTGCTTTCTCCTTTCTCATATCCCAAACCACACTTGTCATCTACTTTCTTTTGGCTTTCAAGAAGAACTTCAAGTTGGGCAGAACTTATCTTGAATTTCTCTTTATATTCATTTGCTTTTTGAAGATCCCTTTTGAAAGAGACAATTTGATTCTCAAGTTTTTCTTCATTATCTTTAGCATCTTCAAGATCAGATTCAAGATGTTTGATAATTCTATCCATCTTGTGGCAATCTTCTGATTTCTCCTTAAGAGATTATCTCAGATTATCTTCAGTTTTTCTTTTCTCTTCAATCTCTTGGGTAAACTTTATGACTCCTGATTCCATTTCATGTCTTATCATAGTGGTTTCTTTTGATAGCTTTTCACATAACTTAGTTTTCTCCTTCAGATCTTCATTTGTACTATTGGCTTCACTTTGACTTGCTAATTGCTGAAGTAGCTCCTTTCTCTTTTTCATAGAGAGACTTAATTTCTCTTTTAGTTCTCTCATGAAATCATCAGCCTGTTTGAGTCTTTCCTTTAACTCATTGACTTCAGAGTTTGACTGTTCAAGATCATCAAGGGAAGTCTTGAGTTGCTCCCTTAAACCATATGCATCCATTTCAATTCCCAGATCTTCATCAAGCTGTTAGACTCAGTTAGGAGGAACTTGGCTCTTATACCAATTGTTGATAACTAAGAGGGGGGGTGAATCAGTTATCTTAATTATTTCAGCTTTCTAAACTTTCTTAATAATTAGTGCAGCATCAATTCAAACAAGAAAACTTAATCATGAAATGGAAATACACATGACACAATATTTTTGACGTGGAAACCCTATTATGGGAAAAAACCACGGGGTGATTAACCCAAGATTGTATTCTCTGTTAGAAGAATAGGATTACAAAATGGCACTTGCTAATTAGGGCTCACTGCCCGAGCACACTACTCACAAGAGGCACACTGCCTACAAGAGACACACTGTCTACAATTTATAAAGAATGTAATACAATACTTGAACTGATAAGAAGCATCAACATATGCTAGAGTTTAGTTCCGGTTAGGCTCTGTACACTAATCTGCTGCACTTCATCTTTCCTCTTCTTTTGTGCTGCTCTCTTTTCACATACTCGACCTTCCTTTCTGCTTTTATTCAGCTCTACTACTTTTCTTCGCATATTACTCACCACCACAACACATCTCATAACTAAATCCATCTTGTATATATATCTGCACAAGTGATTTCATCACCTTTCTAGTCGGCACCCGGAATAGTCAATATTTTCCATAAACTCTGATCTATCAGCTGAATCCTTGCTTACCAAGTAATGCGGATCAAGGATATACTTATGGAAATCATTAATCATGTCAGCCAAACATAATTTATGCCTTAATAACCTTTACCAACATTAGTAACATATCCAGAATAATGTCTGATGTTCTGCCAGTCAGTTCTTCCTCTGTCACACTACCAATCAGGAACCTGATACTCAAGTATTCATATCTTTTTCTTCATCTATCACCAGAGGCTAAATCCTTGGAATCTATCACTCAAGGTAGTCCTCTTGACTTCCCCAAATCCGTACTTCACCAAGATACTTCCTCTGAGAGATCCAGACCTGACTGTCAGACCTCGCCACATGCTCTGTTCTTATTTATCGGACCACAACATTCTTCACTCTGACTTCCAGTATAGACATACCATGTCCTGCGGATGTGTGGGATGAACTTTGTTGCCATCAATGACAACATTCATGAATCCATAGAGTGTGTCTTGCCAATAATATTGATAGAAGGAGGAGTACTACAGGGTATGTTTTTATTGTAGGAGGTACTACAATCAATTAGATTTCAAGGTTGCGAAAGGTTGTGCTTTCAACCACTGAAGTTGAGTATGTTGTTGCTACGGAAGCGAGCAAGGAGATGATTTGGTTACAACATTTTATGGAGGAATTGGGGCAGCAACAAGAAGATAGCCCTTTGTACACTGATAGCCAAAGTGCCATTCATCTTGCTAAGAATTTAGCTTTGCATTCAGAAACTAAGCACATATAGCTTAGATACCACCTCACCCGGTCAGTTTTGGAGGATGGGCAGTTGAAGCTAGAGAAAATTCACACAAGTCAGAATCCTATAGCTATGTTCACAAAGGCAGTTACATGGGAGAAAATGATTTCCTCATTAGTTTCCATTGGCCTTCATGACTGATAATGGTGGACTTAAAAAACTAGCCAGGCCTGTAATCCAGTGGGAGCTGCAAGCACAGCGGTGTCCTCCAAGATCAGTCTCCAAGTGGGAGATTGTTTGGTGTGGAGCTTGATCAGTCTCCAAGTGGGAGATTGTTGGTATGTGGCAAATGATCATGTAAGTACAATACACAAGTTATGTATACTCACCAGGTTTGGGGCCAGGCCGGGCCTCGAGTGGGGGTTCAGGGGCGGCAACCCTCGAAATTTTTTTTCCCTCTTTTTTGAATGATCGGAGTCATTTGTTAATTTTTGTTAACCGACAAAAGAAAAATGACATTGCAAAACCTTAATTCTAGAAGCTTCCAAAAAGCTTGTTATAAGCTGCTGGGATGTATGGTACATCGATGTATTCACAAGATTGTAATCTGTTTTGTACTGGATAATAAAATCATTAGATGGTTGAGTTTCTGTGGATGTAGCCCACATTGGGTGAACCATGTTAAATTTATGTGTTGATCTCTTTTGTGTTATTCCTCATTGTTATATTTGGGTTATTTAATCTATATATAATTGTTAGTGTTTATTGCTCTGATCTTCCCTAACCCTAACATCATAGCTAGAACATTACATAGAGAAAGGTAAAGAAAATTTGGTTTGCAAGCTTAAGTTTGTATGGTTTGAAGCAGTGTCCTAGGATGTGGTATATAAAATTTGATGCCTTTGTATTGTCTGTTAGATTTCTGAGATTGAAATTTGATCATTGTGTATATTACAAGTTTGACAATGATTGCATTCTCATTATTGCATTGTATGTTGATGATATGTTGTTGATTGGGAATGGTAAGAATATGATTTCTAATTTAAAGTCTTAGTTGTCAGCACAATTTGAGATGAAAAATCTTGGGTCAGCCAGGTACATTCTGGGAATGGAAATCAAAAGAGACAGAGCAAACAAAAAACTTTGGTTAAGCCAGAGTAAGTATGTGAAGATCGTGTTGGATAGGTTCAACATGGCAGATTGTAAACCATTGTGTGTTCCTGTTTCATTGGGGACAAAGTTATCTGTTAGTGATTGTCCAAAATCTCCTAGTGAGGTGGAGGACATGAGCAGAGTACCTTATACTAGTGCTGTTGGCAGTTTGATGTATGCCATGGTGTATACAAGACCAGACATTGCCCAAGCAGTGGGAGTCCTTAGTCGATTTATGGCTAATCTTGGATAGGTACATTGGTATGCAGTTAAGCGAGTGTTTCGATATTTGAGGGGTACTTCTGAGTATTCCATATGCTATCATGGTAATGCTATAGGACCTCTGCATTTAGTTTGTATTCATGGATTTGTGGATTCTGATTGGGCAGGTGACATTAACAACAGGAGATCCACTAGTGCCTATGTGTTCAGATATTGGTGTTGATGCAGGTTAGATTATGATTAGTTGTGACAGTGAGATTGTGATTTGCCTTGTGAAGAATCCAACTTTCCATGCCAGAACAAAGCATATTGATGTACAGTTTCACTTCGTGTGAGACATGGTAGAGGATGGGAAGGTAAATTTTGAGAAGGTAGATACTTTGAAGAATGTTACAGATGCATTGATGAAACCAGTGGGCACAAAGAAGTTCAGATGGTGTTCGGAGTCTATGGGCCTCTTGGCCTATAGTAGTTAAATCCTGTTAATTCTGTTGGCTCTTACAAGGTGTTCAACAAGTGGGAGAATGTTGGGAATTAAGGTGTCTCAACCTTGGTAATTCCTTGTATTTTTACATTGTATTTATTTATTTATTGCCTATTGTATTAATTGGATGCAAATCCTATGTTGTCATATTGTGGGAGTTGGCACGGTGATGTGTCATCCTACATAGCATATGACCACATGTATTTTTATCCTCAAATGAGGAGATAGGCATCCCACTTAGTGGTAGGAATATTTTTCCATGTGTCAGCATCTTGGATGTTGTGTAAGGGAATATTGACTGAAACGGTCATGACAGATTCCTATGACAAAGTTATGACATGTAAGAGTTGGAAATAGGAGATTCTATGATAGGTGAAGACGTGTCAAAGAGAATCTTTGAGGAAGGCATCTTTGGGTGCTCTAAGGTGGGTTATGACATGTTGTAAGAGAATATGCTATTTATAGCATGTGTATGACAGATTATCTTACAGCTGTAAGTTATGACAACTATGACAGATTCTATGACGGTTGTAAGAGTCGTAGAAACATCTGTCATTACCCATTTTGGGAATAGGTGACCTCTTTGGGATGGCGTGACTTGACAAGTGTCAAGAACATCTTACAAGGGTGGACAAGTGTCCATAGGTGTGGGTTTTGGGCCATGAGGCCATGTTGGACGCCCATTCCAAGATAGAGCCAATTTTGCCTTGTATATTCTATATAAACAGGTGCTTTGAGGAGGTGATGTATTACAGGTTTTATAGGTACTGTTATGCTCCTAGATCATCTCCAAATACGAGTGTCGAAGACTCCTGCAAGAGCATTGGCTCTGTGTTGTATTGTAACCTTCATTGTTTATGGAATACATTTGAGCTATGTTTTGGGGTGTGGGGTTTTTCACTCGTAAGGGTTTTCCCCACGTGTATCTTGTGTCTCTCTTCTTCTGTCTTACTTTCTTGTTTATGTGTTTGTTGCAAAATCTCTGTTAGTGGGTTAATAGAGTTGTAATTGCAAAGGATAAATTGAATTTGCACTCTCCTCCCTTCATTAGATTAGTGTAGGAAGCGATTTTTGCACACCTAGCTTCCTTTCAAGGAGTGAGTAGTAGCTTCATTGGGTTGTAGCCTTAAAACAAAGTTAGTAGGGAGTAGTAGCTTCCTTAGGTTGTAGCCTTAAAATAAAGTCAGCAGGGAGTAGTAGCTTCCTTGGGTTGTATCCCTAAAATAAAGTTGTTATTTTGAGCTTCATATATTGTGAGTTAATCCTCACCATGGTTTTTCCCTTCTTGGGGTTTCCACGTATATCTGGTGCTATGTGTTGATGTACATTGTGTTGATCTTTCATCATTATGTTAATGCTATAATGCTTAAGTTTTAATCTGCTCTGGAGGGTTTGAAGTTAGTTTAGATATTGATTCACCCTCCCCTCAGTATCCTGGTGTGCTCAATAAGAAAACACTTTAAGGAAAATGTAGTGTCTAAATCATAGTCAATATTTTATTTTGCAATACATTTGTTACAATATAATATCAAAGTGTCAATGAATAGAGAAAAATAAGATCAAATCTTTCACCTCCAAAATATGCTCTCTATCTCATGAACAATCTAGTAACATCACAACCATGCATCCATAGCCATACTGTAATTTCACAACCAAAAGCAACATGAGATCAACAATCTTCAACCATGGAGAAGATTCAATAATGTAATAGTGCCTTCTAGCCACTTCACCACATGAATATACCATTCTAAACACTCTTTATGTAAACAAGGATCAACAAGAAAACTAAATTTTAATCAATGCACTCAAGTGACATTTCCAAGGTCAATGCCTAAGTTTGACTCTAGATTCAAGATTCATTACAACCTCCAAGGAAAACCCCACATGGCCCTTAATTTAATTCTTATGCTTAATATGACATGTCTTCATGCAACACCCCACATAAATTAAACGTATTTTCTTAATGTTACATACTGTAGTGTCGAAAGTTGATACCTCTTACAATTTCACACTAGGTTTAGTACCTGTTGTGGCTTGTATGCTCACATATATTTACAATATGCAATTTCCACTACTTCTATGAGAATAAAGGCTTAATCCTCTATCATTTGGTATTTGGATAGCCCAAATTATCAGGACTAGGGTTCCAAACACTTGGGTCCTAGTAATTTGGCCCTGACAAGTTATATTTTATTATTGGCCTTATGACTTAAGTGATGCACCTTGTCGGCCTCAATCCAATTGGGCCCTCAGAAAGTAATTGAGATGCATATATAAACAAGTCTCTCTCACTCATTTACACCTAATGACTCTCCTTATCTAGATGTTTTTTATGATGATTCTCTCTAACAAGCTCTTATCTCTACAAGATCTTTATTTCTATAGATTATTGCTATATGTACTAACACTTGTTGCAGATCTTGGTGGAAGATCCTTCCTCCTTCATTCTCTCCTTGTGGTGATTTTATAGTGACATCATCCCATCAAGGATTTCATGTTCATGGTAACGTCTTTCCTCCATGCTTGTTTACATTTATCTTTAATTATTTAGATCTCCCTCTGTCAACCTAGGGCACACACTCTTGATCTAATCCTTGCTATTGTGGAAGTGGGAACACTTACACGGGGGGATTGACTGAGGCAAGATCATATACAACACAACCATTTTCCCTCTTTCATGTATGCATATCGTATCTAGGGTTTTTGACACAACATAGCAATAGAAAGTTGGAAGGATCTGCGACCCTGACTGTCGGACCAAAATTCAAGCTAAAACCCTAAGACTAGGGCACCTTGCATTCGAGTTCGACATTTTTTGCCCTAATTTTTGGCTACAGGCTCTGACAACTCTGATTAGCCTCAATCTACTTTTGATTTTTGTACAAAAGTTTTGTAACACCTATAAGTTGCCCATTTTTTCATTTTGGTCACTTAAAACCCTAGATCTTGATATTCTCAAATCAATCTCATCTATTCCAATAGAAAGAAGACATGCCCTAGATTAGCTTGGCTCTCCCTTGAGGATTGTAGACAAGTACACAAGTCTTGGTTGGCTTGTGTTCTAATGTTGGCTAGGAAAGATTGATCTAATTAGTGTATAATTGATTAGATTCTCTTTTCATATCTAACATTTTGGTGAACCTGTCATATATTACACTTGCACTTACTAATTTCATTTCTGAGATCTATATATTTGTTTAATTAGCTGATAAATCTGATTACACACTTATGTTGCACATCTTCTTTTATCTCATATATTTAATTTATAAAGCAAATTATTTATAGATCTTTATTGTTGTGGTTACCAAAATCTCACAGTTAGGTGAGCCCAATGCATCCTACATTTTCAACTTTTTGCTTTATTGCATCAGATCTTAGTATTCTTGATGTGATTAAACATTTCCTATTTGCACATCTTGCATTTATACTTCTTCATTGTTGTGGTCAGTAAAAACCTTAGCTTTTTGGTAAACCCTGCTATTCTTGCACATAGTGGTCATGAATGTAATCTTATTTCAGATCTTTTCTATGTTGATTAGTTGCTAAATATGATTCAAAGTTGCTATAGCATATCATACTTGTTATATGTGTCTAATTTAGAAAGCATGAACATTCATACATCTTTCTATGAGATTTAAAAGCAAAAACATAAACAAATGGTGCAGTCATGATAGGAGGGTTCACAGAATGAATAGTCCAGACAATGCAACTAGACTATACATAATGGAAACAACTCAAAGATATGAAGCAAACGTAGATTCAATCATTCAGTATATCATAGAATTCAAATACAAATCGACCAGCAACATGTGGGCTTACAAGTAGGGCTCATAGGCCTGATTACAGAATATCATTGTATGCACAAGATATAGCTTTGAAGCTCCTTCTCACAAAATCTAAACTATGAACTTATGTTATCGATCATCACTATGCTAACTACTTTCCTAGAGATCTATTACATCATTATATATCATCTTCAGAAGCAAAGATTCCTCCGCTTCGGCCAAGGATCATTACAAACTCTGATGAAGAGCTGTAACGTGTGTATACGGATAGGTTGGACCTAAATGAATAGAATTCCTCCGCAAATAAATGGAATGGTGAGGAGATCTTGGGGAAGGTTGGCCACAAACCAAAGATTAATGAATAATGTGTCATTAGGCTTCACAAGTCAGGAAATGCTCCGCAAGTCTTCTCCTTTAGCTGATTGTCTAGGACTGTCAGGATGCTCTGTTCTAAGAAAATAGTTGACCTTCTAATAGTGATATCTTTCCAGTACCTTAACTAAATGCTTTGAGATTTGGATATGTTGTTCATGAATGTCTCTAGATTCTAAGTCCAGTTCCGCAAGGTCTGAAGTGCAACTACGGTAGAATACGGACAAAAATATAGAAACTTCTACTGACTAAACTATCTAAACTAAACTAGAAAATGAAAGGAAACAAACTAAACTATAAACAAACTGAAATGCAAATGTTTTGGTTGATGCAAGATTGCTCTTGAACTAGGGATGCTCCTGCATTAGACATCTAGGGTTATTGAAAAAGTGAGTCCCTCACTTTGCTGGGGCTAGAGGAAAACCAAGACGGTCTACCTTAGCTTGACCAAGATGAATTTTCTTCCAGTCTGCCTTTCCACTTCACAAGATATTCTTTGTACTATCTTCCTCTAGTGTTGCATCCAACTCTGCTGTCCAAAATATCTTCAATCTACTCTGGTGCTTGTTGTGATAACTGCTTCTTCAACTCTTCTTCAATGTTGTCACCAAACTCTACTTTATGATATTGGTATAGGTCTGCAATGTTGAAAATAGGTGATATATCCAATATCTCTGGTAATTCCACTTCATACGCATTTCCTGAATCAAACTTTCTAAGTATCCTACAAGGTCCAAACTTCTTCATCTTCAAATTGTTATATGTTCCAACGGGAAATCTTTCTTTTCTCAAGTATACCATCACTTCCTCTCCAACTACAAAATCCTTGTGTCTTCTCCTCTCATTTTCTTGCTCCTTATATTTTCTATTCATATCCTCCAAATGCTTCTTCGCCTGATTATGCACTGTCTCCATATGTTCTGCAAATTCTTCTGCTTCTACACTTCTCTTCTCTACCATACTGATATCTCTCAACTCTGCAACTCCTCTCAGGTTTACTCTGGTAACAATCTCAAAAGGTGTTCTTCTAGTACTCCTATTTACTAAATTATTATATGCAAACTCTACTTGTGAAAGAATCAAATCCCAACTTCTCGTCTTCTCTCCAACCAAACATCTCAACAAGTTTCCCAAACTCCTATTCACTACTTCTATTTGTGTATTCTGTGGATGAAATGTTGAACTAAACTTCAAATCTGTCTTCATCTTCTTCCAAAGTGTCTTCCAAAAGTATCCAACAAACTTTGTATCTCTGTCTGAAACTATACTCTTAGGTAATCCATGCAATCTCACAATTTCTTTGAAAAATAGGTCAGCTACATGCACTGCATCAGTTGTCTTCTTACAAGGTACGAAATGTGCCATCTTTGAAAATTTGTCTACCACTACAAATATAGAATCATGTCCTCTTTGTGTCTTAGGAAATCCCATTACAAAATCCATACTTATGTCTTCCCGAGGTCTCTCTGGTATTGTCAAAAGTTTATACAATCTAGTATTCTGACTACTTCCTTTTGCAACTTGATAAACTCTACAACTCTACACAAATCTCCTAACATCCTTATGTATCTGAGGCCAAAAGTAGTTTTCACTTACTAATGCCACTATTTTATCAATGCTAAAATGTCCTTCCAATCCACCACTATGTTTCTCTTTGATCAAATTATCTCTCATGGAACTTCTAGGTATGCATAGCTGATTTCCTCTGAACAATATATCTTCCTAAATGAAATAGTCCAGCCACTTACTTCTATTTGTCACAACAGGTTCCTTACAAGCTTTCCAAGGTTCCACAAAATTAGAGTCTCCCTCATACATATGTTTCAATTCATCAAAACCTATCACTTCAACTCTCATCTCTGTCAACAAGTTCCTTCTCCTACTCAATGCATCTACAACTTTGTTTGACTTACCACTCCTATGCTTCAACACAAATGTATAACTCTGCATGAACTCTACCCATTTCATATGTCTCTGATTCAACTTACCATGACTGTTCAAATATTGCAAAGCTTGATGATCTGTATACAACACAAACTCCTTAGGCAACAAGTAATGTCTCCACTTCTTCAAGGCTTGAATTATGGCATAGAATTCCTGGTCATAAACTAAATATCTCATCCTTGCATTGTTCAAATTCTCACTGAAATATGCTACAGGTCTACCTTCCTGACTTAACACTGCTCCAATTGTATTCCCACATGCATCACAATCTACTTGAAATACCTTATTGAAATCTGGTAATGCCAAAACAGGTTGCTCTGTCACTTTCTGTTTCAACAATTCAAAACTCTTATCTACTCCTAATGTACACTTGAAATCTTTTCTGTCACCTCTCATTGTCTCTATCATAGGGTTACAAACTGAACTGAAATTTCTGATGAACTTTCGGTAGAAACTAGCTAATCCATGAAATGATATGACTTCTCCAATTCTCTCCAGTGTAGGCCATTCAGCAATTGCTCTTACTTTCTCAGGGTCTATTGGTGCCTGCATGAATATCTAGGTTTCGAGCATTTAAATATGCAGGCACCTTCATAAAAATCCAAAAATTTCCATGTCTTTCGGCTTCTGCAGTTGAAAAGTGCAAAAAATTGTTGTATGCATGTCACTTTGTATATACAAGGCTGTTTGTATATACATGCAGGTCAAATTTGCATTGGCGGGTCAGAAGTCTCAATCGGCCTTCAAAAATTGAAAAATTTGGTTGTATGCATTTCGCAATGCATATCAGGCTTAACAAAGGTGCATATACATGGGGGGAATCTATCACAGATTTTGGGAATATTCTGTGCTTGCATATCAGGTATGTATATTGCGATATACAATGGAAAGATACATCGAAAATATACAAGGGTGGAATATACATTGAAGATTCCCAGAATATTCTATAGATGTATCAAAGGTTTGCTTGTATATTGTGTTGTATGTTCGCACATACATGCGCGACATACAAAGGAAAATATGCATTTCAGGGCATACAAGAGAGAATGTATATCGCATATTCTAGGAATGATTTCTTGCTTGTATGTAAAAGGGGTTGTATGTTCGCGTTTGTATATTCGACATACAAAGAAAATGTACATTGCAGATATGTAAAGGGGGCGCATATACATTCGTTACAGTGCAAATATACAAGGGGTCTTGTATATTCGGCAGCATACAAAGCGGGAGATGCAAGTGGTGGGGCCCGCGGTTTGTACAAAGGGGATTGTATGTTCGCACATACAAGGCTTACAGACAAGGAAGAACATGCATTCCAATTTTCAAAAGGTTTCCAAATCGGGCTTGGCGGATGCATACAAAGCAAGGTTGAAAAGTCAACGCACTCCTTTGTATGTTTGCATTGTATGTATATCCAATATACAATTGCAACATACAAAGTGAATGTACAAGGTGTAACATACAAATAGGTCAACGGCAGTCAACGTCAGCTATGGGGCCCACCGGTTGTATGTTCACATTGTATATGTGACATACACGCCGATATACAAAAGAAGACATACAATCAGTCCCGGTTGAAAATCAAATGCAGTGAATAAAATTTGAAATCCGCGGCATGTATATTGCATTTGTATATGCAATATACAAAGCGATATATGCAAAAGGGAGATACAAGCCGGACCTGAATGAGATTGTGATTTGTTCTATAACAATTTGGGGTCTGCGCTTCGTATGTTGGCAGTTGTATGTATATGCATGTTCTTTTGCATATGCAGGGCGAAAAAAACAAAATAGATAGTGGAAAAGTCAGCGATAGAAACACAGGGTGCCTACGTGGCATATTTTCATTGGTTGGTGACTTTTAGGGGGGATTTGGAGCCGTTAATCTCAGCGATAAAAGGAAGATCGATGACTGGTTTTGAACTTTTAGGCAGCGAAGGATTTCTTTGTATCTATGGCCACTTTTCAGGCAAGAATACTTCTTATGCATTCGATGCTGTATTTCAAGAGGAGCTGTGGGTAGCTGGGCCATTAATGGAGAAATGCAGAGGCATGGGATGATGATTGACTGGCCAACCACCTGATTTTAATGAAAAACTCTCAGACGACGGCATGTATCCTGTTCCCACCTGCTCTTTCCTCTGTTTCTCACTGCTGCATTGAATGATTTGGGCACCATTCTTGGTGCATTGTATTTTAGTAGAAATTCTGAAGTGCCATGTAATTATTGCTGAGTACACAGCCTTGCTATAAAATGCAAACTGTGTTACTCATTTCAGTTGTTGAAGACTTGGGCCTTTTTAGGGGAAAAATAATGAAAAATAGAGTTTCCTATCTGTTTTATCTCTATTGGAGTTTATGAGTTGCATTTGAGTGCATCTTGTACATATGTTCAGTTTCATGTCATTTTATATGAAAAATGCATTATTGCATGTGTTTATCTATCTGTCTCCATGTGTTGTATGCATTTTCTTCTTTTGAATATGGTTGCTAAGGGTTTCTCAGATTCTAGGGTATAGATTTCTATATCACATGCTTAATCTTCTAACTTCCATTCAAGGAGTGGATTAAATTGTTCTAGGTTGAGTATGGAGAAGATTGTATGTCAGCAAGGATATCTGTAAGCAGAGGTAGTTAAATACTTATCCTTGGGTGGTATTTGTAAGGCAAACACCAGTCCTAATCCCTTGAAACTTGAATGCCAGTTGCAAGCCATTCTCTTGTATATGTCTAGTTGACTCCTTGCCCTGAGATAGGCATCGGTCTATTTCTTATGTAGTAGTTATGATCCAAAACCCCCTGTCTTGCATCCAAAATATCAAAACAAATCATTCCATATTTCCAACCTGTTAGTTGTAGGAGTAGGATTAGGACCCCTGCATACTCTCATCCACAACTAGTCAGATATGTCCAAGAAAGTTGCCAAACTTGTGATCTATCATTCAAACCTTGGTCCTTACATGAGAGTATTCTACCTGTTATTGTAGAGCTAAATCTTTCTGTCATTGGGCGAGTCAAATGTCAAATCTTTAGCTAATAGGGATACCCCCAGTGGTGTAGCAGAACCAAAAGTGAAGGGGAGGAAGCTCACGCAACCTCCTGTATTAGTTGGCCGAATCTGTCTGTGCATTGGAACTGTAAAACCCTCTGCTGATTTGGAAGGAAATCCAATAGGGTCCATCTTCAATCCTTCCACAAAAATCACAAATCCCAAATATACCAACTCTTCCTTCTTGAAACTACACTTCTTGATATTTATCAACAATTTCTCTTCTCTCAGTCTCTGCAATACTTGTCTCAGATGTTGCAAATGTTCCTCTTTTGTCTAATTGAAAATCATAATGTCATCCAAATATACAATAACAAACTTACCCAAGAATTTCTTCAAAACTTCATTCATCAATCTCATAAAAGTACTAGGTGCATTTGTTAATCCAAAAGGCATCACTAACCACTCATATAATCCTTCATTTGTCTTAAAAGCAGTCTTCCATTCATCTCCTTCTCTGATTCTGATATGATGGTATCCACTCTTCAAATCTATCTTTGTGAAATATCTTGCTCCACTCAAACAATCCATAATATCATCCATCCTAGGTAAAGGAAATATATACTTAATTGTGATCTTGTTTATTGCTCTAGATTCTATACACATTCTCCATTCTCCATCTTTCTTTTGTGCTAACACTGCAGGTACTGCATAAGGGCTCAAACTTTCTCTGATCAAACCTTTCCTCAACAATTCTTATATCTGTCTATTCAATTCTTCATTCTATGCCAGTGTCATTCTATGTGCTACTTTGTTAGGCAAAGTTGCTCCTGGTATAAGATCCATGTGATGACTGATACTCCTGATTGGTGGCAATCCTTCAGGTACATTGTTTGATATGATGTCTTCATATTCTATCAGCAACTCTTTTATCTCCTTCGGTTGTACTTCTTCATTCTCCTTCTTTAATGTTTCAGGCTTCTTAGGGATTAAAGCATAACACATATCTCATGTCTCAAGCTGTCCAGAAATTTCCTTCCATCTACCAAACAGATTCTAGAATTCCCACATACTTCACTCTTAGGATCATCTTCCAAAGGAATCAAAGTAATTCTCTTCCCATTTGATGTTATAGTGTATGTATTCTTCCTCCCATCATGTATAGCTTTTCTATCATACTGCCAAGGTCTACCCAACAAGATATGACAAACATCCTTAGGCATAATATCACACAAGACTTCATCATGATAAGATCCAATATGAAATTTCACCAAACATTGTTCACTCACCGGTACCTTATGATCATCTTGAATCCATGCTATCTGATAGGGTTTAGGGTGTTTCAATCTTTCCAACTTCAGCTTAGTCACCATCTCCTCTAAAACTATGTTATCTGAACTACCACTATCGATAACAACTTTACAACATTTACCTCTGGATTTGCATCTGGTTCTGAACAAACTTTTCCTTTACAGTGGTTCCTCATTTGTCTCTACTTGAAAAAGTGCTCTCCTCATCACAAGTGATTGTCCTTTCTTAGGTTTACCAAATGAACTAGGTGATTCAATAGGTTCTTCTTCCACATAGGCTACTCTTCCACTATTTTCTATTCTCTTGCTTGTACTCCCCTGATTACATTCAAATGCTCTATTTCCTTCACCTCCACACTTGAAACAGGTTCCTCCGAATGTTCTCCTTTCAGGTCCTCTTCCTTCTCTTTTGTATCCTTTGCTCTGGTACGGACTAGGGTTTCCTTTGCGGTAGAAATTTTTTTCATCTCTCCGATATGCATTGTTATCTCTGTCCTCCTTCTTGAATGTGTTCTCTTGTCTTTTCTTCTCTATATATGATCTTTCTACTCCAAAAAATGTTCTACCTCTTTGAAATTTACCTCCTCTACCTCTCTATCTCTGATCATGCCTCTTGTTCAAATTCTCTTCAACTTTCAAGGTAAACTGATATGCTTCCTCCAAAGATGTCATCCTAACCAAGATTAGTTCTTCTTAAATGTTCAATCTCAATCCATTGATGTATCTCACCACTTTCTCCTTGCTTGCTTCACTATGTCCTGTCCTTATGATCATCTTATGAAATTCTTCAATATACTCCTTCACAGATTTCTCCTTTTGTCTTAGGTTTTGCAATCTCTTCAGTAATTCCAACTCATAGTCAGCAGGTATAAACTAATTCTTCAATTTTGTTAACATCCTATCCCATTTTGTAATCTTTTCTTTTCCTCTTCTGTTTCTATCCAACTGAACTTTTTTCTACCATATGGCAACATGTCCTTTTAGCTTTGTCTTTGCAAATTTCACCTTCTCTAAATCTTCAACTTCTTCATACTAAAAGTATTCTTCCATGTCATTTATCCAGTCAATCAACTCTTCAGGGTTCAAATTGCCAGTATAGTTTAGTACATCAACTCTAGGTCTCTTCCCAATCTTTGAAATAGCTCGCAACATCTTTACTTGATCCGATTGTTCTTCTTCATCACCTCCTAGGGTTTTGCCAATTTGTTCAACAGATTGAAATTCCTCTTCATCATCACTTTCGGCATTAGGTCT
Source organism: Cunninghamia lanceolata (assembly GCA_027924645.1). Lineage (NCBI taxonomy): Eukaryota > Viridiplantae > Streptophyta > Pinopsida > Cupressales > Cupressaceae > Cunninghamia > Cunninghamia lanceolata. Next base: position 16,187,842 of record BSBN01000511.1, on the reverse strand, counting down.
TGGTGTCAATCCTCTTCACCTATCTTCCTCAATAGCATCCAATTAAATTCTCATTGTTTTCATTATTTCCATCATCTCATCCATCCTACCAGCCATTGTTTCAATAGCAAGGATTCTCCTCGGCAGCATTCTTGCTAGGATCAAGCGCAAACTACCTCAAATTCAATGATCAGGCTACAAGGTGACAACTGCTTCACAATCGGTGATCGGTTATGACACAAGTAACCTACCTTGGATTTGGTGATCTATCCACAACAAGATCTTACGAAGTTCCTTCGCCAAATTTTCTCATTTCACTCCCAAAGATTTGAACTTTTGCCCTTAAAGATTTGAACTTTCACTCTTTCTACCACTTGGTGCAGTCATGGTAGGAGGGTTCATAGAATGAACAGTCCAGACCATGCAGTTAGAGTAAACACAATGGAAACAACTCAAAGATATGAAGCAAATGCAGATTCAATCATTCAGTATATCATAGAATTCAAATACAAATCAACTGGCAACATGCGGGCTTACAAGTAGGGCTCATAGGCCTAATTACAGAATATTAGAATATGCACAAGATATAGCTTTGAAGCTCCTTCGAACAAAATCTAAACTATGAACTTATGCTATAGATAATCACTATGCTAACTACTTTCCTAGAGATCTATTACATCATTATATCTCATCTTCGGAGCCAAAGATTCCTTCGTGTCAGCCAAGGATCATTACAAACTCCGATGAAGAGTTGTAACGTGTGTACATGGATAGGTTAGACCTAACTGAATAGAATTCCTCCACAAATAAATGGAATGGTGAGAAGATCTCGGGGAAGGTTGGCCATGAACCAAAGATCAATGAATGATGTGTCATTAAGCTTCACAAGTCAGGAAATGCTCCGCAAGTCTTCTCCTTTAGCTAATTGTATGAGACTGTCAGGATGCTCTGTTTTGAGAAAACAATCTATCTTTTGATAGTGATATCTTTCCAGTACCTTAACCAAATGTTCTAAGTTTCAAATATGTTGTGTATTAATGTATCTAGATTCTAAGTCCAGCTCTGCAAGGTCTAAAATGCAACTGTGGTAGAATGCAGACCAAAATACAAAAACTGCTACTAACTGAACTGAATTGGAAAATGAAAGGAAACAAACTAAACTGTAAACAAACTAAAATGCAAATGTTTTGGTTGATGCAAGATTACTCTTGAACCAAGGATGCTCTTGCATCAATAAAACTCTCTAAATGAAACCATGTTCTCTTCTTTTCTTACATCACTATCCAATTTCACTGAAAGAGTTGTTCCATCGAAGACATATGATCATGACTTAGTTCTGCCTATTTTACCGTATGGTTGTGATACCTTTCCCAAAATTATGTTGGAATTAGACCAAACAACTGAGAGGGGGGGTGAATCAGTTGTTCCAAAAAATTAACCTTTTCTTCCTTTTAATCTTCTTTCACAATTTGCAAATTGATTAATGATGTAAACATTAAAGCATGAAACAACATCACATAAGTAGAAACATAATAAACACATTTAACACCAAGATTTTTGACATGGAAACCCAGTGAAGGGAAAAACCACGGTGGGTCTTAGCCCACAAGATTCGTACCTTGTTAAAAGTACTTAAAAGGAATGGGAAGGCACTTGCCTTCGGGCTCACTACCTACAAGAAATTTTAGTTTAACACAGAAAGAATTAACTGAGAAATAGCATCTTCTTCATGCCTGGTTTAGTTTCATTGAATGCTCATAAAACTTTTGTTCTACTTCCAAACTCTTCTTCACTAACTTTTCACTCTATTCTTCTTTTGCTCTTCTACTCCTCTTCTTTGCTCTACTCCTGATCCTTTCTTTAGATTTATTATTTTCTCTCAAGGATAATTTTCCATGACTCAGCTACACTCCTTTATATGCTTCATCAACGTTGGAATAAACATCAAGGTTGGCACACCAAACACTGTTAAGACTTGAATCGCTAATGCGAATCACTAAGCTATTAGTCAAACATTGCTAAGACTTGAATCTTCTTTCAACAACACACCATGCTCTAGAGAATTGCTTCTGGAACATCCACAATATGCTTGAATCATCCGGTCGGCCAGGACTAGGAAGAACAACAACACTAAGAAGGAAATCTTCACCAATAAGCTCAAACTTCAATGCAAACCTCCAACACAGTAGTCACATGATCCATAGACCTCCACAAGCATAATGAATTCAACAAAAACATCTGCACTCCTCCAAGTCATTAGGATCACTTGCGTCTTCATCAGGAACATCAAGAATACTATCTGCCATGACTATCATCTTAGAAAGATTACTTGCGGACCTCCAAACCATGAACCACTTGAATGGATGATACAGACTGACTTCCCAGACATGCCTCTAGATTTGTAGATCATTATTTGACATATCCGGAAGGATCTGGACCACTTCTCTATCGCTCTATCTCTTCTCAATACTGCAAAACTAGTTCTACTCAGATGGCCATAGTTTCTTCATATCTTCACATGGACCTCTCAAATCCTGACTGCAACTACTTCACACAATCCTCTATACTTCTGTATGATCTGTATCCATTGATCTTTATTAATTTTCTCAATATTCTCAACATTCTAGTCTTCTAGTCAGTCAACAAGATAGGATACGGTTGACACCAATGGCAACAAGAATATGTTGACATCAAGGACAACACCGATTAGGCACATATTTGCAACAATATCTACCTTTATCATTGATGGAAACATATGATGTGAAAAACTGATTCAACCATCAAGACAAGAGCTTCTCCCCCTTTCTCTTATCACTTCTGCAACCACTATCTTCACTGCTCCCCCTTTCACCAGCAACTAGTTTTTCACATGACTTCTCTCCCCTTTGACATCAATGTCAAAGGACACATCTTTGCAGTCTTTTCTCCTTAGTTTTGTTTCAGATTAAACTCAAAAATTGCATGTAGACTACTCCCCTTGAGTAGTGCTTCCTTAACATCAATCTGGATCACAAGATATGACTATGAATTCCATCGGACTGATGCACTCTAGTGCATCTTAATTCTGATCAGGAGGGGTAATAACCCTAACTTCTCTCTGAGATACTCAAAAGTATCCTTGGGAAGAGGCTTAGTGAAAATATCTGCAATCTGATCCTTTGAGGACACAAACTCCAACTTGACTTCATTCTTATTTACCTTCTTTCTCAAGAAATGAAACTTGATGGATATATGCTTTGTCTTTGAATGCAACACCGGATTCTTTGAGATACTTATTGCACTTGAATTATCACAAAAGATTGTGACAGGCTCCTCAAACACAATTCTAATGTCCTTCAACATTTGCTTCATTCACAGGACTTGAGTACAATTGTTTGCTGCTGCTATATACTTAGCCTCTGTTGTAGATAGGGAAATTGCCTCCTACTTTTTACTTAGCCAAGAAATCAATCTACTTCCCAAGAAGAATGCACCACCACTAGTGCTTTTTCTGTCATCCACATCTCCTACCCAATCAACATCTGTATATGCATGAAGAGTGAATTTATTATCCTTTGGATACCATAATCCATAATCAATTGTCCCTTGGAGATATCTGAAAATTCTTTTGACTGCTACAACATGAGATTCTTTAGGATCATCTTGGAATCTAGCGACAAGTCCAACTGCATTCATGATATCAGGTCTGGTTTGAGTAAGATAGAGTGGTCCTCCAATCATTGATCTATACCTTTTTTGATTTGTCTTAGGGGAGTCATCATCTTTACTCAACTTACATCCAGTTACCATAGCTATACCTACTAGCTTTGAATCTTCCATTCCAAACTTTTTCAACAATTCTTTCACATACTTAGATTGAGATATAAAGATAGCTTTGTCTGACTGATTGATTTGCAGACCTAAGAAGAAGTTCATTTCACCAAAAATGGACATCTCAAATTCACTTTGCATCTGATCAGTAAATGTTTTGCACATACTCTCATTTCGACCAAAAATGATATCATCAACAAATACCTCAACAATTAGAATATTCTCATGATCAATCTTGAAATAGAGATTACTATTAGCAGTGCCTTTGCTGTAACCTAGCTTTAGCAAATACTTATCTAATCTTGCATACCTGGCTCTTGGAGCTTGTTTGAGTCTATACAATGCTTTCCTTAATCTGCAGACCATGTCTCCCTGATCAGACAACTGAAATCCTTCTGGTTGCTCAATGTAGACTTTTTCTTCTAACTCTCTATTTATAAATGCTAACTTGACATTCATCTGATAGACTTTAAAATCTTTATAAGTAGAAAAAGCAAGAAATAATGTAACTGCATCTATTCTTGCCACTAGAGCAAAAGTTTCTTCAAAATCAATTACTTCTACTTGAGAATATCCTTTGCATACCAACCTTGCTTTATTTCTTACAACTTCACCTTCTTCATTTAGCTTGTTCCGGAAGACCCATTTGGTTCCAATCACATTTTTATCCTCAGGTCTAGAGACAAGATTCCAAGTGTGATTCTTTTCAATTTGCATTAATTCTTCTTTCATTGCCTTTACCTAGTTTTCATCTTTGTAGGCTTCACTTACTATTTTTTGTACAATCTTTGAGATCAGATAAATCTCTTCTTGATCTTCAACAATTCTTCTTCTAATTCAGACACCATTATTTTTGTCTCCTATAATTTGATCTTCAGGATGATTCATCCTTACATACTAGGGAGTTTTGGGAATTGTTTGAGCTTCTGTTTCTTGAGCTTGTTCCTCAACTTTTCAACTATCCTCTTGAATTATTGGGTTTTCTGGATCAATCTGGATCTGGATCTAAGTTTGCACTTGCCTTTCTTGACTTGGATTTTCATCTTGATCATCTAAATCATATCCGCAAGATCTAGAATGTCCTTCTTTTCTCTCATCAACTCTAACATTAGCACTTCCAGCAATCTTTTTCAACCTCTTGTTACAGCACCAGTATGCTTTGCTTTGAGTAGAGTAACCTAGAAAAATTCCTTCATCACTTCTTGCTTCAAACTTGCTTAGATCCTCATCTCTTTTGATATAGCATTTACTACCAAAAACTCTGAAGTATCTTACAGTAGGAGGATGACCAAACCATAGTTCATAAGGTGTCTTACTAGAATTTCCTTTGATTTGCACCTGGTTAAGAGTGTAGATAACAATACTCATAGCTTCTCTCCAATAAACCCAAGGAACATTTGTTTCCATCATCATGGTCCTGACAGCTTCTTGAATGGTCTGGTTCTTTCTTTCCACAACTCCATTTTGTTGAGGAATCCTAGGAGCAGATAACTATCTTTTAATTCCATGCTTTTCACAAAATGAATCAAACTCACCGAAGCTAAATTCTCCACCTCTGTCGGATCTCAAACACTTTATCTTCACACCAATCTCATTTTCCACCATAACTTTGAATACCTTGAATTGTTCAAGAGCTTTTGATTTTTCTCTTATGAAGGTTACCCACATCATCCAGGAGTAATCATCAATCAACAACATAAAATATCTATCTCCTTGCACACTCCTAATTCTAGCAGGGCCACATAGATCAGCATGCACAATTTCTAACCATTCACTTGAAAATTGTTATTTACTTTTGAATGAAATTTTGTTCTGTTTTCCCAATTGACATTTTCTACATATGTTATCAGGTTTCATAAGTTTTGGAAAATCTCTTACAACTTGAGTAGAACTTATCTTGACAATGTTATCAAAATTTATATGACACATCCTCCTATGCCATAACTAACTTTGATCTGTCTGAGCAATCAAACAACTTTTTCTAGAACTACTTAAATGAAAGATGTTACCTCTAGTTTGAGTACCAAATACAATTTCAATTCCAGAACTTTCTAATATCCTATATTTTCCATCCTTGTATCAGAGATCATAACCCTTATCAACCAACTGTCTAACACTGAGAAGATTATGCTTCAGTCCTTCCACATATAGAACATCATTAGTGTTATTCTTACCATCAAAAGAGATGGATCCTTTGCCATGAATTCTACTAGCTGAGTTGTCTCCAAATTTCACAATTCCACCTTTATATTTTTCAAAGCTTACAAACTCACTTTTATCACCAATCATATGATGAGAACATCCACTATCAATCACCCATTCATCCTTTTCAACAACCTGAGTAGCCAAGGCAATTTCCACATTTGTACAACTAGCAGATTCAGTAGACACTAGATCTTCTTCCTTGATAGCAATGAACACCCAATCGTCTTCAACGAAACCTCCATGATCGGATTCATCATTTGTGACTCTTTCTTCTCCAGCTTCTTGGACATAGTAACATTTTTTTCTGACCTTTATATCTGTTAGGGTTTGGTTTTGAGAACCTCTCCAGACATCTTGAGGCAAAGTGACCAATCTTATTACAAGAAAAACATTTGAGTGGCAACTTTCCTTCATATTTACTGGATCCTCTTGGTATTCTTTTGGTAATAAGAGCTTCAAGATCTGTAGTCTCAATTTCATCATTTTTAAGATCCTTTCTTGTCTTCACAAATTGGTTTGATCTTCCTGAAGAACTTTCACCTAGATCATATCTTTGCTTTCCATACACACTGGCCTTAAATACAGATTTAGACTTAGGGAGAGAATCACCAAACTCACTCATTTCAAATGCTGAAAGCTTACCAACTAACTGATCTCTTGTGACAGTTGTTATTGTACTAATTTCATCAATGGTTGTAGCTTTATGCTTGTATACTGCAGGTAAGGATCTGAGCACTTTGACAACAATTTCTTATTCTTCCAATACTCCACCTGCATTTCTAATACCGGTCACAATTTCATTTACTTTCTGGATGTAGGAAGTAATGTTTCATCTTCCCTCATTACCAATCTTTCATATTTACCTTTCAGGCTTTGTAGCTTGGCACATTTAACATATTTATCACCTTCATGTAGATTTTCCATCTTTTTCTAGATTTCATGGGTAGTTTTCAAATCTAGGACATTTTTCAATTCTTTATTAGACAGGGCACTCAATAAAGCTTCTTTCGCTCAAATATTGCATTCAGCTTCCCCGAGTTCATCTAGAGTAGTAGGGCCATTCTTCGAAATCTTATACTCATTCTTTGTTATCGTCCAAAAGTCATTACCAATACATTCCAAATGACACTGCATGCGTACCTTCCAAAGGGAGTAATTTGTTCCATCAAATCTCAAAGTGTCCTTCTTATAAGTCGTCATCTTGGATCTCCTCAAGCGGTCAAGCTTCTTTTAGAGGATCTGGCTTTGATACCAATTGTTGGAATTAGATTGGACAACTGAGAGGGGGGTGAATCAGTTGTCCCAAAAAATTAACCTTTTCTTCCTTTTAATCTTCTTTCACAATTTGTAAATTGATTAATGATGTAAACATTAAAACATGAAACAACATCACATAAGCAGAAACATAATCAACACATTTAACACCAAGATTTTTGACATGGAAACCCGGTTAAGGGAAAAACCACGGTGGGTGTTAGCCCACAAGATTTGTACCCTGTTAAAAGTACTTAAAAGGAATGGGAAGGCACTTGACTTTGGGCTCACTACCCAGAGCTTATTTCTCAAAAGAGAGGCTCATTGCCTACAAGAACTTTTAGTTTAACATAGAAAAATTAACTGAGAAATAGCATCTACTTCATGCCTGGTTTAGTTTCATTGAATGCTCATAAAACTTCTGTTCTGCTTCCAAACTCTTCCTCACTAACTTTTCACTCTATTCTGCTTTTGCTCTTCTACTCCTCTTCTTTGCTCTGCCCCTGATCCTTTCTTTAGATTTATTATTTTTGCTCAAGGATAATTTTCCATGACTCAGCTATACTCCTTTATATGCTTCATCAACCTTGAAATAAACATCAAGGTCAACACACCAAACATCTTACTTAATGCAAATCACTAAGCTGTCAACCAAACATTGCTAAGACTTGAATCTTCTTTTAGCAACACACCACACTCTAGAGAATTACTTTTGGAACATCCACAATATGCTTGAATCATCTGGTCAGTGAGGACTGGGTAGAATAGCAACACCAAGAAGGAAATCTTCACCAACAAGCTCAAACTTCAATGCGAACCTCCAACATAGTAGTCACATGATCCAGAGACCTCCACAAGCATAATGAATTCAACAAAAACATCTGCACTCCTCCAAGTCATTAGGATCACTTGCATCTTCATCTGGAACCTCAAGAATACCATCTGCCATGACTGTCATCTTAGAAAGATTGCTTGCGGACCTCCGAACCACGAACCACTTGAATAGATGATACACATTGACTTCCCAAACATGCCTCTAGATCCGTAGATCATTATTTGACATATCCAGAAGGATCCGGACCACTTCTCTATCACTTTGTCTCTTTTAAATACTGCAAAACTGGTTCTACTCAGATGGCCATAGTTTCTTCAAATCTTCATGCAGACCTCTCAAATCCTGACTGGAGCTACTTCACACAATCCTCTATACCACCGTATGATCTGTATCCATTGATCTTTATTAATTTTCTCAATATCCTCAACATTCTAGTCTTCTAGTTAGGCAACAAGATATGATACAGTTGACACCAATGGAAACAAGAATATGTTGACATCAATGACAACACTGATTAGGCACATATTTGCAACAATTCACTCCTACTTGTGAGGTAATTTTGGAGCAAGAGCATATAATCATCGATAGTTTGCCTCCTCTTCATTCCAATGCCCTTCCTTTTGGACACGTGACATTGATGGATGGAGAGACTCACCTCACATTGGATGAACACATCACTTTATCTTCTCTTCATTTGAATGATCTCTCTTCTATAGATGAGGCATTAGTAGATGTTGAGCACATCACTTCTACTTCTACCACATCTTCCATAGTCCATGATTATCTTCCTCTTTTAGTTGCATGTTCAAGCACCTTGGATATCACTAAGGATGTGAAGACTTCTTCTCTTCCTCCTTTGGTTGCATGATCAAGCACCTTGGATATCACGAAGGATGTGAAGACCTCTCCTCTTCCTCCTTTGGTTACATTTTCCAGACCATTGAGCGCCACTCATAATACAATCATGGATACTTTGCTCACAATCACTTTACCTACTCTTTATTCTAATGTTCTCCATGGTAGCAATGAAGCTTCTAATGCAGGAGCATCCAGAAGTCATTCAAGTGAATTGGGATAGTTAATGTTGAGTTGCAGAGTGCCAGGAAGAGACATTGGAGATTACCACATTTCACCACATTTGTACATTAGAGTTGGATTTAGTTTCTATGACATGACATCTACATCATATTCAAAATTCAGGACATTTGGATTTTTCTGCTAAAAGATATTGCTATCAAAAGATTACATGTTTTCACAGAGTATAGCAGTTGGTGTTCAGTTGAAGTCTAATGGGTTTGCAAAGAAATTTCGTGACTTGCGGAACCTAATGGAACATCATTCAAGGTAATTTAGGACCTAGCTGACCTTCATGGAGAACCACACCAAGTTTCCATCATTTGCAGAGCATTGCTAAGTGTTGGACACTGACCTACTTATTTCTACATGTTTCATACTACCTGTTACAATTAGGCTGACTTGATAATATTTTGAAGGCTTGCAGAGGATATAAATGAAGGGTAAATGATTGTTTCAAGATAGTAAAGAGGTGTGAGAAGAAAGTGTGTGAAAAGATGTGTAATCTAGAAGATAGGGAGGTGTTATAAGTACAGAAGATAGCATAGCAGAAGTAAAAGATAGAGTAGAGAATAGAACAAGATACAGAGCAAAGGATTGAGAAGGAGAAGAAAGCGGACATGGAGGAATGTTGTTGTATGAGTCTTTTGTAAAACTAGGCTACAACCTAGCACATGAAAATCCCTAGAGGTATATGTAATGAGGTTTTGAAATTCTAATATAATGAGAAGTGATCTTTGAAGGATGGGTTTTTCCCTTTCCCAGGATAAATCTTGTGTCATGTGTTTATGAGCATCTTTTATCATTATGTTGTTATTTATATACATTGTTGTTACATCTTTGTTATGATCATGGTGTTGATTATTTAAGGCTAAATGCTGGATAGTCCTTCATTGGACCCTCCTATCTTGACTTCATCAAGTGGTATTAGAGCTGGTTTTGAATCTATTGGGGAGGTTGTGAATTTGCTGAAAGTGTTGGAAGAAAGTGTGAAACCCTAAAGTGTAACAAGTGTCACCGTAGAAGAAAGATCAAGGTAAGAAAGATCTGGGTAAGCTTTTCAAATTATGTTGTTTATCTAATTTGTTTCAATGGGGAAAATTGGAAAAAGGATGAAGAAAGAAAATGAAAACATAATATCCAAAAATGATGTTCTAGAAGAAGAATTGGGTGAAATCAAAAGATACAACTTAGAGTTGATAGAGAAGATAAGGGAACTAGGAGAGGACAAATATGATACTCTTGAAGAAGAATTGGAAAATGTAAAAAGGAGGAATGAAGAATTAGAAGAAGAGCTGAAGTTGTTTGAGTATATCAAAGTTTTGAAGAATTGAAAGAGGGATTCGATTTGTTTGGAAAGGTGGAAGAGAGGAACAGAGATCTAGAGGAAAATTTGGAAGAGTTGAAAAAGGAAAACAATATACAAAAGAGTGAAATATCAGGATTGAAAGAACATGTTAATTAGTTAGAGAAATCACTTATAGCATGTAGGGGAGAGAATGAAAGTCTGAGATCTAAGCTTAAACTTTGTGATGTTTCTTATGATACTAATGATTTGTGCGATACTATAGAAGCTTCTTTAGAAGGTGAGAATGAAGATGATAATGTAACTGAATCTGCAATTGTTGGTGATGGTGTTGACAATGTTGGTTATAAAATCATGAAAAGAATGGGATATGAAGGAAAATGATTAGGAAAATATCAACAAGGAATTACAAAGCCTATCGAACTGGTAATGAGATCAAGAAATGAAGTCCTTGGACATAGCAGAGGTAAGGATGTTGTCACAAGTTCAAATAAATCAACTCAAAAAAGAAAAGGTATGCATTGTTTTTATTGTAATAGACATGGACATGAAAAGGAAATGTGTTGGGATCTATACCCTTGTAAGTTTTGTGGATTAAGGAATCACTCTAAAAAGAGGTGTTGGAATAAAAATGTGGAGGAGAAAGCCTATGACAGATTGCATGCATATGGATTATGGATGGATTGATGGATCGAATTGGAAATTTCTTACTTGTATGTTCAAAAGGTTGTATAGACTGAAGTATTCATGTGTTGGAGGAAAGGAAGGATATGGATCAAGATGCAGATAAGAAAGATGACATGTGGAGCAAAACAAGGATAGTAATGCATACCATAGAGGGATAGATGATAGGATTTTCTACTACAGTAGTAGAGGAAGTCATAACGAAGGATACCAGAGGGATGAAAGAGGAATTGATAGGAGAGGAACCTGTTTTCAAGTTTAGAGGTGAAAAGCATCGAGTGTTGAATGTCACCAAGAGGATATTACCAGAGGAGCAGTGAATAATATAGAGATAACTTATGCGAAGGAAGAAGAACCTATTGAATCACTAAGTTCAACAGAGAAACTGGAAGAGAGAGAATCATCGATCTAAAGGAGAATTTTTTTGTAGACTAATCATCTGAGGAACTAGTGCAAGAGAAAGTTTGTGTATTGGAGTAAAGGAAATATGTATAAAGAAATAGAGAGAAGTATGGGAGTAGTGTATGCGGAGCAGAAACTATAAGATTTTGATGTGTGCAAAAGGAATTGTATCTAGAACCAAAGTTTAGAAAGTGCTACAGAGAGAATTCAAGTATGTATTGATTGAATCTAGGAAATAAATGATTGTTCCAGAGGATGCTGAGGTTATTTGACTCTTAATTGATTTAAGTTAGTATTGATTTGAGGTAGCCTACAAGTGTTTGACAACAGAATGTCGAACTATAAGGCAGTTGCAACATTGTAGCCAGACTGCTGAACTGTGAGGCAACTATAACATTGTAGCTAGGCCGCTGAACTTAGACCACTGTAAATGAAGAAATTGAGGTAGCTTGCGAAGAAGACTTGCTCAGACCACTGATCATTGAGGTAGTGCAAAGGCTTGCAAGTAGAGCGCTAAATTTAGATCACCAGAAGTGAGAACTAGAGGCATTTTGCATGGAGGACCTTTATAGATTACCGATCATGAGGCAGTGTAGTGATTTATTAATAGATCACCAAACTTTAGGTAGTTTGTAGGGAGGACATGAACAAATCACTAACTTTGAGGTAGTTGCAAGTACCTATGAACAGACCGCTGAACATATCCTAAGAGATAACATCAATTCTAACAGAATACAAACCAAATTAAACTTTTCAATTAACCCCGAGAGTCTGATGCAGGAGCATCCATAAGTCATTCAAGTGAATTGGGATAGTTAATGTTGAGTTTTAGAGTGCCAAGAAGAGACATTTGAGATTACCACATTTCACCAAATTTGCACATTAGAGCTTGCAAAGTTGGATTTAGTTTCTATGACATGACATCTACATTATATTCAAAATTCAAGACATTTGGATTTGTTTGCTAAAAGATATCGCTATCAGAAGATTACTTGTTTTCACATAGCAGAGTAGCTAGTGTTCAGTTGAAGTCTAATGGGTTTGCAGAGAAATTCCATGACTTGTGGAGCCTAATGGAACATCATTCAAGGTAATTTAGGACCTATCTGACCTTCATGGAGAACCGCACCAAGTTTGCATCATTTGTGGATCATTACTGAGTGTTGGACACCGACCTACTTGTTTCTACATGTTTCATACTACTTGTTACAATTAGGCCAAATTGATAATGTTTTGAAGACTTGTGGAGGATATAAATGAAGGGTAAAGGATTGTTTCAATATAGTAAAGAGGTGTGAAGAAAGTGTGCAAAAAGATGTGTAATCTAGAAGATAGGGAGGTGTTATAAGTATAGAAGATAGTAGAGCAGAAGTAAAAGACAGAGTAGAGAACAGAAGAAGATACAGAGCAAAGGATTGAGAAGGAGAAGAAAGAGGACATGGAGGAATGTTGTTGTATGAGTCTTTTGTAAAACTGGGCTACGACCTAGCACATGAAAATCCCTAGATGCATATGTAATGAGGTTTTGAAATTTTAATATAATAAGAAGTGATCTTTGAAGGCTGGGTTTTTCCCTTTGAGGGTTTTCCTAGGATAAATCTTGTGTCGTGTTTATGAGCATCTTTTATCAATTTGTTGTTATTTGTATGTTTCTTTTACATCTTTTTTATGATCATGGTGTTGCTTGTTTAAGGTTGCAAGGCTAGAAAGTCCTTCATTGGACCCTCCTACCTTGACTGCATCACTGATCAGGGATTTTTTTAGGGGCAAATCTTCGCCAATTGGTGAATAGTTCATATCTACGGATTGGGAATTGGCAAATACATTCCCATTGGTAGGGGGGCCAATTCACCTGGTTTTTTCAGATTTTTGATCCAATGCATTTCGATTTGCCACCCTATTATTTTTTGAGTCATTTATAGTTAGTATTTTTGCCACGGTATTTTATGCGGTTCTAACGGTGATTCACCTAGAATTTTGGAGGCATGTTTTAATTCACCTACATATTCACCAATATCATTAAACAATTGACATGCATGAAGATCAATTTTGCCAGTATAATTAAATGGTTCAATGTATGAAGACCAATTTTGCCAATACCATTATAACTCCATGCTAGTCTGAGGGCCTTATTTGCCTAGAAAATTACAACATATGTGTTTGATGGAGGTCCATTTCACCTAACATTTATAAGTGTCCTATCAATAGTACGTGTGATTTGCCAAATTATTACACTACCATTTTAAAATCCCACGGTATTCGCCAAATATGCATTGATATAAATGCATTTGAAACTTTAAATAATCCTTTAGACATTTTGTTCATCTCTGAGCTCTCAAATCCTCGATTCATTTTGGATCATAGAGAAGTTACAACTACAGGCATTGGCGAGTCACAGAAAAGGTAAGTGATCATTTCTTTACTACGTAATAATATAAGATTCATGTTGTTTATTTATGTCTTTGTTTGGTTTCATTGTAATTTGTTATAGATGATATTGATTGAGTAGTAGTTAGGAGTCTAGAACTAGGGAGATATCTTAATCTAGGACCCAGGGAATCAGGGATCTATATTCTATCATCTATGATTCCTTCTTAAACAAAATGACATTTATTCTGTAGCTTTTAATTTGTGAGAGATGTCGAGCAAGAAGTTGTTTGAGGGTGGTAAAGGGAGGTCAAGGTCATTAAAACGGAGAAATATAAAGTCATACTTTGGCAATGTTGGTGGTCCATCTGATGGAGCTACAACATTAGAACATGTACCATCTATTGACTTGGATGACAATGCCACAGATGATATTCCAGGGAATACCCAAGGTAGTAGGAATGATGACAATGCCACAGATGATGTTCTAGGGGTAGAGAATACCCAATGTACCAGGAATGATGATAATGCCACAGATGATGTTCAAGGGAATACCCAAGGTAGCAGGAATGATGACAATGCCACAAATGATATTGATGTTCCAGGGAATACCCAAGATAGCATGAATGATAATATGAATAAATCAAAATCAACAAATGATAATGATGTTAATGAAGTTATAGAAATCAATGAAGATGAAGATCCTGCAAGTGCATGCAAGGGGAAAATAAAATCCAAATAAAAAAAGGGGTGCGAGTGGGAAATGTCAAGAAGTTTTCAGATTGATTGGGTGTCAAAATTCCCAATCATTGAACTAGTGGAGAATGTAAACAAAGATGAACCTCCCACAGAATGCAAGTGTAAGATTTGCAGTTGGAAATATGGTAGGGACAAGAGGTTGCAGCTAAAACTTGATACCATAGAAAAACATATTGGCAAAGTTTATGAAAAACAAATCATAGATGGACAGGAAAAATTAGTGATAAGATGGAAATCAAAGGATGAATGTCTTCATGTAAAGAATGCCCTCAAATATGATGCACATATGCAAAGAAAGGTGAAGATTCATGTAGGTGGGGGTTCAATTGAAGCTCAATTTGGAAACATGATGGGACAAGCACAAATGGCAAAAACTATTTAGTTGGGTGTTGTTTTCCATATTTTGACCAGAGGGCGTCCTATGACAGACTACCTAGAATATAATAGTTTATTATCTTTTATGGGCTTTCCTAATTTTCCTAACACACATTGGTCAATAAATAGTGGATGGGAATGGGCATGTTGTCTTGCTAATGTGGAAAAATATGGTTTACAGGAAAAAATAAGAGTCAACTTTTATTGCATTATCTCTAGATGAAGTTACAACAATAGATAATACTTCTTGGGTATGTATGCATGTGTATACTATGGCAAATTATGTACGCTAACCTCATCTACTCTTTGTTTATAAAATGAAGGAGAATGCAACATCACAAAATCTATTTGAGATAGTTAAGAAATCTTTGATTGAAATTGGAGGTATGGATGACTGCATAATTGCCAGAAAGTTGGTGTGTGTAGGGGCAAATGGAGCTTCAGTAATGCAAGGTCATAGGAATGGTCTATGTGTAAAGCTACAAACTTCTATTTCACCATACATGATTGGCATCCACTACATGGCCCAGAGAATGAATTTGACATTTAAAATGGTGAGCAAGTTTCCTGTAGTATCAAAAGTTGAAGATCTAGTTCGTCAGCTCTACTCATACTTCTACCGAAGTCCTAAACAGTTTTTGGAATTTTAACATTTTGCTGAGAGAGCAACTATAAGAAACAAGCTTCTTGAGGATGTTGATACCATATGGATCTCCTTGCATGAACCAGTGAAAAGCATTTTTGTAGAATATCAATCTTTGATTAGTGTAATGTACGAGCATTGCTTCTTAGTTGACAGGGCTTCTGACCTCTTACATAGGTTAAGTGACATAGAGACACTACTTGTTTTAGTTGGTATTCTTCCCATGCTGGAGGAAATGAACGTGCTTATGAAAAAAGCCCAAGAAAGAACTTTGTATATTTCTGAATATACTAAACTTTGTTGAATGATATGCATGACCCTCGATAATCTATATCTATCAGACATGTCCTTCATAAGTGCAAAATTTAGTAGATGGTACTTGATAACAAATGTGACCAATCCTAATAATTTTTTATAGTTTAATGATAGAGGGGAGTTATGTGTCTCTGTAAAGGGATTTGAGATACCAATGTACTATTTTAACAAAGTCAAGCATACTATCAGAGAAGAACCTATTTCAAGGGAAGCTTTTGACAAGATTGTTATTTCTGTAAGTACTACTTTAAAGAATATTGCAAAATCTCTTTCCTCAAAGATTAGAGATCGATTCCCTCGTGATGAATTGCTTTAAGCCATGTCTATAGTGTATCCTCAATATTGGGTCAATTGTGAGACAAGTGATTATAAAAACAAGATAAAGACTGATGAGTGCCAGGTAGCACCCATGAAATACACCTTTTTACCCTTCTTTTTCTCCATTCTTATTCCATTATCCTGATGACTGCACCAAAATAAGCTAACAAGATTGTTCTAATAATGATTAATAAGAGATGAATTACTTAGAATCATGATTTCTGATTGAAGGACTAATGTGCATTGAATTGATGGAAATATGCAAAAATCTTCTCTTTTTGAATCAATAGATGTAGGTGTTCAGATAGACAATTTTGTGCATCTCCAGAGTTAGTCCTAATGATCTTTGGAGCCAACATCAGAATGCCATGACTGGTCCCCAATGTTTCCAATTTGAATGGAGAGATTTTGGGATAAGGAGGTGAACCATCTCCGGAGCTAGACTGAAGTCACAAGCATCTCCGGAGCTGAATGAGAAGGTCACAAACATATCTCCAGAGGTACAGACAAAAATATACATCTCTGATGCCTCTTAGAATAGTGCAGATTTCTAGCACAGCTATCAGTCAGACACTTCCAGTGGTGATCGGGATGCTCCTGATGTTACTCAAATCATCACATGAGTAATTAAGGGCAGTCTATAGTTAATTGTTGGAACTTTTTATCTCTTTTTGATTTTGCATGAGTTATTGATAAACTGATTTAAATACCTATATTTCAGGGCCTCGTTGTCCAAGTGTATTTAAAAACTAAGACTCAGATTTAGTATGGACTATTGTTCCACTAAATCTTTTTTAATTGCATGGATATTCATTTTGTAGTTAGACTGTTAGTAGAATAAAGAGATTGATGTTATCTCTTAGATGAACTAGTACAATAGGGTGAGTGATCTCTCATCACAGATTTAGATATAAACTTACAGAAGTAGCAACAGAAAGGATAGCAATTATTTTCTAATTTTTGTAACCTTATTTTGATATAGACATTTTCTGAAAATAAAGCAGATGGAATTGGACTGAATTGAGTTGTGATATTATTCTCTTGTGCTGATTCTTTACTTTGGTCTTCAGCCCCAAGGGTGTAGAGCAAGGGCCCACTCTCACCACTAAGGTAGAAGGCCAATATTGTCATTTTTGTTATTTCAGATTCTATGTAAAGAGATAGTTACTATTTTCATAGATAAATGCATGTTTCCATTGGAAGGAGTAATATAGATTTACTTTAAGAAATTCATTGTTTAGTTTTGTTTTCAATATTCTTAGAATTCATTTCACAGCAGATAGATCAGTAATATTAAGTTTCTTTAATCAGTAAAGATCATTAGAGTTAGTTGAACAAAACTGGGCAACTTTAGGATTCCTAATTGCAAATAGCCATGGACACAGCCCTGGATTTGACACTCAAAATATGATTAAATGATAAGGTACAATGACCCTTGTCATTTTTGGCATCATTGCCAGGGATACTGTATTAATTAGGAAAACTTAGCTAAATAGTTTTAGGATAAATCTATATGGTTAGAGCTAGGGATTCAAAAGGAAGATACATAAAACAGACACCCCATCAAACTATAGGAGAAAATAGTGCGGTGACATAAGATCTTGTTGAAGAGAGACATCTAGAACATACCTTGGAAGCTGCACCTGAAATTAATAATCCTTTCAATCCTCCAAATCTTCCACTCGCTGACTATATCCAAGAATTACAACAAAAATTCTAGGTAGATCCTTTGATAGAACCTAATTTCCTAGAACCTCAAGGAGAAGAACCAGTACTAGACATGGATGATAATCATGATAATCATGAAGATGAGAAAAATCAAGCTCCAACAACCTTCTCATATCCCATTGTTCTGGCTGTTGGAGATAATGCCCCTATGAAAAATATTTCACCTGCACACTTGCCAAATTTTAGGGGTTTTGCTTCTAAGGATTCAGATTAGTTTTTGTTTGAATTCAAAGTGGTATGCTAGACTTATGATTATGGATTGGATAATAAAAAACTCAAACTGTTTCCCTCAACCCTAAAGGATTATGCAATGAGATGGTTTATGGGCCTACCCCAAAACTCCATCCATTCCTGGGATCAGATGGAGACATAATTCTTGGGAAAATACCAGGACTACTCTAGAGTCAGTGATAAGAATGCAGAATTATTCAAAATTAAATAGAGAGAGGACGAGACCTTAGAGGATTATGTGGATAGGTTCAACTTTGCTTTGAGAAGATATGGCAACCCTGTAAATCATTCTTTGGCCAGAACCCTATTGGTAAAAGGATTAGACAAAGAATCAAAATAGGCACTGGATCTGATGGGAAAAGGGAATATCAACAAAATGGATATGCCTCCTATAGAAGAAATCTATAGGAACTATTCCAGAACCCAAGATGGAGTGAGAACACCCAAATATTTCAAAGGGAAGAATGAAATAGGACAGTTAATGGAGGAAATTGCAAATTTTAAAACATATATTCTAGTCCAACTAAATACCACATTAGATGGGATTCAGGAAAAAACTAGAACAAATGATTAGGACAGGACAACTGAACCACTCTCCATCTATTGTCCTAGGTGTAGAAACAAACATCTGTTGAGAGAATTCCCTTTAGATAAAGCAGAGTTCTGTCAGATCTATGACAAGGAACATTTTACCATTCAATGCAGTCAACTTCCAGCCTTAAAAAGGCTAAGTAAAAAGAATACCATTATAGAGGAGGAGTTGAACTATGTAGGAGAAAAACAAGCTGGAAATTTCCCTTATAATCAGTATCTAAACTAGACTTCTTACAGGGGTCCTAATTGGGGAAATAATCAATGGAATCAAACTTGGCATGGGCCTCAGAATAATCCTCCTTGGGGACAGCAAGATTGGCCAAATCAACAATGGCAAAACCAACATTGGCAAAATTAGCCCTGGGGAAATCAATAATGGCCACCATAGTTTGCATCACAAAACATGCAGCCTCATTGGGGTCCTCAACAAGGATATAATCAACAGTACTAGGGACAACCTAGACGTTTCCAACCTCAGCAACAAACATTACTAACTGGACCCCCCAACACACAAGGTCAGTCACAAAATGAACTAGTTAGCCAACCACCCTTACCGGCTCAACCTATACCAAACCCACGGAATAAGCAGGGAACAACTGTTTACATGACATAGTAAGAAAACATGGCTGGAATTAATGCTATATATTCCAATAATCTCCAGCTGTGTTCTAGGAAAGCACTTCCAAGACTATCTCCTCCAACTATAGTTGAAGTAACTAATGATGAGGAACCTAAAAATCAATCCACTCAGCTTCGAGAGAAGATTACTACCGAAACAGTGCTAAAAGAATCATCCTTGGATAACTCTGGACATCCTCCTAAAAGAATGACTTTGGAGAACATCCCTGGAAATATTTCTGATAAAAGCTTCAGAGATGCTCCAGAGATGGAAAAATTGGTACCATACCTAGAACGACTCAAACAACATGTTCCCCAGAAAAAATCTTACAAAAACAAGTTCAATTTACCCTAGAATCAGAACTGTTACAAGAAATTAGATAACTGAAAATTGAAATTCCACTCCTCCAAGAAATCAGAGATGTACCTGAACTTAACCAATTCATCAAACAACATTGTGTCAAGACCCAGGGAAGAAATAAGAACTTTCCCTCAACTATCCAGGTGGAAGGAAAGGTATTAGACCTCCTAATGGGAGAAGTGTTCCTCCTGAAATATGGAGACCTTGGAAATCCTGTCATGACTATTTACATCCCAGGGGTAGAAATTTCAAATGTTTTGGTTGATTTGGGAGAAACAATAAATGTAATGACAGTTCATACAATGGACAAATTAGCCTTAACAGGTATCCAATCCACATCTACAATCCTTCAACTTATTGACCAATCAGTAGTTATTCCAAAAGGGGTGATTACTGATGTTCCAGTTGTGATAGAATCATGGGAATTCCCAGTAGACTTCCTGATATTAGAGCCAATAAATCAGAGAAATACTTATCCATTGATATTAGGAAGACCATGGCTGGCGACTATAGTAGCATCTATTGATTGTTGAACTGGGGATATGGTCATTTCTAATGGGATAGACTTGAAGAAAATATCTTTGTATCCTCCAGCCAAACCATCAATACATTATACAGGAAGGGTATGTGTGGATGAACTAGATAACATGGAAAGTAGTGCCTCAGTAGCTATAGTTACCATCAAAGAACATTTGGGTGAGTTAGAAGAAGAAATTCACTATGATACAACTAAAGATATCGCCCACATTCTTATTAATGAGGATATAATGGAGCTAGCCCAAGATTCAAGGAGGGAACTCCTCACTTCTACTCATTGTACCTTAGCAAATATCATTCCTTGTGGAGAAACCTTTTACAGAGACTTAGCCACATTCCACATGCTGCTTCCACATTCTTGCCCCCTCAATACTATGACTCTAGTATATGGATTGACTACATCTATGGATCAAATCGCAAAACATGTTATGATTCTACCTGGGAAAACACTGAATATCAACACTCAGTTAGCAGAAAAATAGGAGGACGAACTTATTAAACTCCTAATTTCCCATTCAACAACTTTTGCTTGGGAATACCAAGATATGAAGGGCATCCCTCCCGATATCTGTACTCATCGTATATACACTGAAGATGTCAAACCTGTCAGACAACCCCAGAGAAGACTGAATCCTGCTTTGAAAAACATTGTTAAGATTGAGAGAAAAATTGCTGCAAGTAGGGTTTATATATCCAATCTCAGATAGTCAATGGGTCTCACCCTTAGTCATAGTTCCTAAAAAGAATGGGAAATGGAGAGTGTGTATTGACTATAGGGAGCTAAACAAAGCTACAAAAAGGACTACTTTCCCTTACCATTCATTGACCAAGTGTTGGACAACCTTGCAGGGATAAAGTATTTTTCTTTCCTAGATGGGTTCAGTGGATACAATCAAATCCAAGTAAGACATGAAGATCAAGATAAAACCACTTTCACTTGTTCTTGGGGAACTTTTGCGTACAAAGTTCTTCCATTTGGACTATGTAATGCTCCAGCTATATTTCAGAGGCTTGTTTTAGCCATCTTTGCTGAACTAGATAATGAGTGCATGGAGGTCTATATGGATGACTTTACTGTGTATGGGGACAACTTTGAAGAAGCTCTCATAAACTTGGAAAAGGTACTAATGTTGTGAAAAGAATCAATTATCCCTGAGCCATTAAAAGTGCTTCATGATGGTAGAGGAAGGAATTGTATTGGGACACCACATTTCAGCAAATGAGATCAAAGTAGATCAAAACAAAATAGAAGTGATCCAATAGTTACCTTCACCTAAAAATTAGATAGATGTTAGAAGTTTTCTGGGTCATGCAAGCTACTATAGAAGATTCATAGAAAATTTCAGCAGGATAGCTGCTCCTTTGTTTACCCCACTTAACAAAGACACATAATTCTTATGGACAGAGGATTGTCAATCAACATTTGAAACCATAACAGAGAATCTTACTATCACACCTATTTTGAGAGGACCTAATTGGACTAAAAGGAAGCTAGGTGTGCGGAAATCACTTCCTACACTAATCTAATGAGGGAAGAGCTATGCAAATTCAATTTAATCTTTACAATTACAACAACATGAAACATATAACAGAGATATTGCAGCAATACACATAGAACCAGAAAGAACACATAAGAAGAGAGACAAGATATATCATGGGGAAAACCCTTATTGGGTGAAAAGCCCCACACTCAGAAACCTGCACAATGTATTATCAAAACTAAATATGGTTTACAATACACTTGCAATGCAAGCTTCAATAGTCTTCGACACTCATGTTTGGAGTCAATTCGGTAGCATAACAGTACCTGTCAATCACATACTACATTTCCTCCTCAAAGCACCTGTTTATATAGAATATACAAGGAAAAATTGGCTCTATCTTGGAATGGGCATCCAACTTGGCCTCATGGCCCAAAACCCATGCCTATGGACACTTGGCCAACATTTTAAGATGCATTTAACACTTGTCCTCAACCCCCATTGCAAAGAGGTCACCTATTTCCAAAATGGGCTATGACAGATGCTTTTACAACTCTTACGACTGTCATAGAATCTGTCATAGCAGTTACAACTTACAACTGTAAGAGAATCTGTCATATATAGGCTATAAATAGCATATTCTCTTACAACATGTCATAGTCCACCTTGGGGCACCCAAAGATGCCTTTTTCAAAGATGCTTCTCTACACATGTCTTCACCTGTCTTACAAGCTTCTATATCTGACTCTTACATGTCATAAATTCGTCATAGGAATCTGTCATAACCGTTTTGGTCAACATTCCCTTACACAACATCCAAGATGCCGACACATGGAAAAATACTTCTACCACAAAGTGGGATGCCTATTTCCTCATGTGAGGACAAAATTACAAGTTGTCATCTTCCATGGAGGATGACACATCACCATGCCACATCCCACAAAATGACAATATGGAATTTGTTAGATTTAGGGCACACAACTGAGAGGGGGGGTGAATCAATTGTGCAAAACTTTCTCCAATTTCACACTTAAATCTTCTTAGTGATTAGCAGTATATCAATCATGAAACATAATGCAATTAAATCAAAAGCAGAAACTCATCAACAAATAAGACACCAATATTTTGACGTGGAAAACCCGGTTAAGGGAAAAACCACAGAGTGATTAAACCAAGATTGTATTCTCTGTTAGAAGAATAGAAAGAACAAAATGGCACATGCCAATTAAGGCTCACTACCTGAGCACATTGCTCACAAGAGGCTCACTGCCTATAAGAGACACACTATCTACAAAGAAATAAGTATCACCTACTTGAATTGGAAAATAGTATCTTCACCATGCTTGAATTAGTTCCATTTAAGCCCAATCCTTCTGCTCTGCCTCTTGCTCTCTTCCTTGCTACCACTCTCTCTTCCACACCAAGACAACTTTGGAATGACTTCACAATCCATTATTTATACAAGGCATCAACTTAGGAATAATCATCTAAGTCGACAAACACTTGCAAGAATATCCACAAGATGTGTAATACATCCGGTCGGCCAGTCACAGGAAAAACACCAACATCCGGTGGTTATTCTTCAAATGCGAACTCTAACTTCAATGCGGACCACCAACATGAATTGGACACAATACAAAGATCACCACAACCTTTCTTGAATCACTAAGAACATCCAACTTCATCTGCTTATTGGAATTCTTGTCTCCTTCATCCAGAACTTCAAGAACACAGTCTGTCATCACTGTCACAAAGGAATAGGTGCTTCCGGACCTTTAAACCACGAACCAATCGAGTTGATACTTCACAAGGACGTCCTCAACACTCCCTCAAATTCATAGAATGGGATAATGTATTTCTGGATCTCATCGGACCTATCTGTGTCACTCTGTCACCTCTGAACACCTGCCGGAACCAGTTCTACTTGAACAGCCATAACTTCTTCAGATCTTCATGCGGACCTCTAGAAACTTGATTGGATCATCTCAAGACTCATATCTGCAAACCCTTTGAACCGTAACTTCTGATCTACATCTTAGCTGGGATCTCCACTTCACTATCACCATTTGCTCCTCTCTGCTCATCCAATCCTTCTCATCAATGCAACATGAGTATGTTGACATCAATGACAACACTGGTTAGACCCATACTTGCAACAATCTCCCTCTTTGTCCTTGATGGCAACATATGATGTGAAAAACCACCAAGACAAGAACTTCTCCTTTCTGTCACAACTCCCCGTATCAGCAACAACCATTCACATGTCTTCTCTTCCTTTACTTCTTCCCCTTTGATCATCAACCACTTGTTTTTGACATGTCTTCTCTCCCCCTTTGACATCAATGGCAAAGGGCTCATACTTGCAACTTCAATACTTCAGAATCATACCAGCTGCTCCCCCTGAGTAGCAGCTCCCCATCACCAATCTGGATCACAAGATATGACTGTGATATCCACTGGACTGATGCACATCAGTCTACCTTAGTTCATCACTGGAGGGGCAATAACCCCTAACTTCTCCCTGAGATACTCAAAAGAGTCCTTAGGAAGAGGTTTGGTAAAGATGTCTGCAATCTGATCCTTGGAAGGCACAAACTCTAGTCTGACTTCATTCTTGTTCACTTGCTCTCTCAGAAAGTGAAACTTGATATATGCGGTTCCTCTACTCTGCATGCAAATTGCTCTTCAACCATTGCACAGCTTACCTGTCTCCTGTCGACATGACTCGCCATTGCATCTGCTTCATCCAAAAAACTTGAGTGCAACTACCTACTGCTGCAATATATTCTGCTTCAATTGTAGATAGAGATATTGCCTCTTGTTTCTTGCTTAGCCAAGAATCCAATCTCTTCCCTAGAAAGAATGCTCCACCACTGGTACTCTTCTGGTCATCCACATCTCCTACCCAATCCGCATCAGTATATGCATGAAGAGAGAATTCATGATCTCTAGGATACCATAGACCATACTCAACTGTCCCTTTTAGATATCTAAAAATCCTCTTGATTGCCATGACATGAGATTCTCTAGGATTAGCCTGAAATCTAGCAACAAGACCAATAGCCTGCATAATGTCTAGTCTAGTTTGAGTAAGATACAACAGTCCTCCAATCATTGACTTGTAGTTTGTCTGATCAGCCTTAGGAGAGTCATCAACTTTGCTCAACTTACATCCGGTTTCCATGGGAGTATTCATTGATTTTGAGTCTTCCATCCCAAATTTCTTCAACAATTCTTTCACAAATTTGGTTTGAGAAATGAAGATTCCTTTCTTTGTTTGAGTGATTTGCAGACCCAAGAAGAAATTCATTTCACCAAGCATGGACATCTCAAATTCACTTTTCATTTGATTTGCAAAAGTTTTACACATACTATCTCTTCCTCCAAAAATGATATCATCAACAAACACTTCAACAATCAGGATGTTTTCATGATCAATTTTGAAATACAAATTACTGTCAGCAGTACCTTTGTTGAAACCAATCTTCAAAAGATGCTTGTCCAATCTTTCATACCAGGCTCTTGGGGCTTGCTTCAGTCCATACAGTGCTTTCTTCAACTTGCAGACCATATCATCATGATCAGACAATTGAAATCCATCCGGTTGTTCAATGTATACTTCTTCTTCCAAGTCACCATTTAGGAAGGTAGACTTGACATCCATCTGATATGCTTTGAAATCTTTGAAGGTAGCAAATGCAAGAAATAATCTAACTGCTTCAATTCTTGCCACCAGAGGAAAAGTTTCTTCAAAATCAACTCCTTCTATTTGAGAATACCCCTTGTAGACCAATCTGGCTTTATTTCTGATTACTTCACCAACTTCATTTAGTTTGTTCCGGAAGACCCATTTGGTTCCAATCACATTCTTGTTTCTAGGTCTGGGAACAAGATCCCAATTGTGATTTTTCTCAATTTGCATCAACTCTTCCTCCATTGCTTTGGTCCAGTTTTCATCATTACAGGCTTCATTTATTGTCTTAGGTTCAATCTTTGAAATCAGACAATACTTATTTGAATTTTGAGCAATTCTCCTTCTAGTTTGCACACCTTTACTTTTATGACCTATGATCTAATTTTCAGAGTGGTTCAGTCTTATATACCTTGGAAATTTTGGGGTTTCTTGCACTTCTACTTCTTGATCAGGCTCATTCAGACTTGTCTCTTCTTCCTGGTTTACCGGATCAATTTGAACCTGACTTTCAGAAGAGGTTTGGACTTCTTAAATCAAAACATCATTCTAATCATCTTCATCATATTCATAGAACCTTTCAAGGGTTTCTCAAATCCCTCATCAACCTTCACATTTGTACTTTCTATTATCTTTCTTAGTCTCTTTTTATAACACCGGTATGCTTTTCTTTGAGTAGAATAACCCAAGAATATTCCTTCATCACTTCTGGCATCAAACTTTCCTAGATCTTCATCTCTTTTAATGTAACATTTGCTACCAAAAACTCTGAAATACCTCATAGTAGGAGTGATGCCAAATCAAAGTTCATAAGGAGTCTTACCAGTATTACTTCTGATTTGAACTCGATTGAGAGTATAGACTGCAGTGCTGACAACTTCTCTCCAATAGATTTGAGGAACATTTGCTTCCATCATCATGGTCCTAGAAGCTTCCTGGATGGTCTGGTTCTTTCTTTCCACTACTCCATTCTGCTGTGGAGTCCTAGGAGTAGAGAATTATCTCTTTATTCCATGTTTCTCATAGAACTCTAAGAACTCACTGGATGTGAATTCCCCACCTCTATCAGACCTCAGACATTTCAGTTTTAATCCAGTTTTATTCTCTACCATAGCCTTGAATATTTTGAATTTCTCAAGAGCTTCTGATTTCTCTTTCAGAAAGGTTACCCACATCATCCAAGAATAGTCATCAATTAGTAACATGAAGTGTCTATCACCTTGCACACTCCTGGTTCTTGCTGGGCCACAAAGATCAGTATGGACGAAGTCCAATAATCTGGTAGAAGACAGTTCCTTACTCTTGAATGTGACTCTGCTCAGCTTACCCAACTGACATTCTTTACACAAGCTATTTGTAGGTTTCACCAATTTTGGAAGATCTCTTACAGCTTGAGTATTGCTTATCTTGATGATATTATCAAAATTCACATGACACATCCTCCTATGCCACAACCAACTTTGATCAATTTGAACAAACAAGCAACTTTTACCAGTACCAACCAAGTGAAAGATATTACCTTTAGTTTGAGTACAAGATGCAATCTCTGTTCTGGAACTTTCAAAGATCTTACATTTTCCATTCTTGAACTGGAGATCATAGCCTTTGTCCACCAACTGTCGAATACTGAGAAGATTGTGCTTCAATCCTTCAACATACAGTACATTACCAGTTTTGTTTCTTCCATCAAGAGAAATAGTTCCTTTACCTCTGATTCTACCAGCAGAATTATCACCAAACTTTACTACTCCATATCTTTCCAACTCTACAAACTTATTTTTGTCACTTGTCATATGGTGAGAGCATCCACTGTCAATGACCCAATCATCCTTCTCTTCAACTTGGGCAGCCAGAGCTCTTTCTACAGTCTTATGATTGACAGATACAGAGGACATTGGATCTTCTTCCTTGATGGCAATGAACACCCTTTCATTTCCAGATTTGTTTCTTGTCTTTGATTCATCATCTGTTACTCCTTCATTGTCATCATCTTCATGTACATAGTAATAGTTCTTTTGGAACCTTGGCTTGTTAGGATTTTGCCTTAAAAACCTTTCTAGACACTTTGAGGCAAAATGACCAATCTTATTGCAATTAAAACACTTAAAATGTAATTTTCCTTCATACTTATTGGATCCTCTTGGCAGCCTCTTTACAATAAGGGCTTCAAGTTGAGAAGTTTCTACTTCTTCTTCTTCCAGATCTTTTCTTGCTTTTTCATACCATGACAACTTCTTTGATGAGTTCTCTCCCAGATCAAACCTTTGTTTACCTTTAACACAGGCACTAGATTTGAATGCAGATTTAGTCTTGGGGGGGTCATCTCCAAACTCTATCATTTCAAATGCAACCAATTTTCTAGCCAATTGATCTCTTGTGACAGTTGTATGGGCTCTGAATTCTTCAATGGCAACGGCCTTGATTTTGTAAGAAGCAGGAAGGGATCTGAGAATTTTGCCAACAATCTCATCTTTCATCCAAGACTCCACCAGCATTTCTAATTCCACAAACAAGCTCATTTACTCTTGGCATAAAAGTAGTGATGTTTTCATCTTCTCTCATCTTCAGATTTTCAAATTTTCCTTTCAGACTTTGTAACCTTACACTTTTGATATACTTGTCTCCTTCATGCAGAAGTTCCAGTTTTTGCCAAATCTCAAAAGCAGTTGGTAGGTCAATAACATTTGAGAGCTCTAAATCAGATAATGCACTTAGAAGTGCCTCTATAGTCCACAGATTGTTTTCAGCATCTGTGATTTCATTTAGGGTTTTCAAACCACCCTGTGGAGGTACATACTGTGTTGTAGCCATGGTCCAGTACACCATTCCCATACATCTCAAGTGACATTTCATGCGGCCTTTCCATAGATTAAAATTGGTTCCATCAAACTTTAGACTATCCCTCTTATAAGACGACATCCTGGATCTCCTCAAGCGATTAAGCTCCTTTTAGAGGAACTTAGTTCTGATACCAATTGTTAGATTTAGGCAACACAACTGAGTGGGGGGGTGAATCAGCTGTGCAAAACTTTCTCCAATTTCACACTTAAATCTTCTTAGTGATTAGCAGTATATCAATCATGAAACATAATGCAATTAAATTAGAAGCAGAAACTCATCAACACATAAGACACCAAGATTTTGACGTGGAAAACCCGGTTAAGGGAAAAACCACGGGGTGATTAACCCAAGATTGTATTCTCTGTTAGAGGAATAGAAAGAACAAAATGACACATGCCAATTAGGGCTCACTACCTGAGCACACTACTCACAAGAGTCTCACTGCCTACAAGAGACACACTGTCTACAAAGAAATAAGTATCACCTACTTGAACTGGAAAATAGCATCTTCACCATGCTTGAATCTGTTCCATTTAAGCCCAATACTTTTGCTCTACCTCTCACTCTCCTCCTTGCTACCACTCTCTCTTCCACACCAAGACAACTTTGGAATGACTTCACAATCCCTTATTTATACAAGGCATTGACTTAGGAATAATCATCTAAGTCGGCAAACACTTGCAAGAACATCCGCAAGACGTGTAATACATCCGGTCGGCCAGTCATAGGAAGAACACCAACATCCGGTGGTTATTCTTCAAATGCAAACTCTAACTTCAACGCAGACCACCAACATGAATTGGACATAATACAAAGATCACCACAACCTTTCCTGAATCACTAAGAACATCCATACTTCATCTGCTTACTGGAATTCTTCTCTCCTTCATCCAAAACTTCAAGAACACAATCTGTCATCACTGTCACAAAGGAATAGGTGCTTCCGGAGCTTCAAACCACGAACCAATCAAGTTGATACTTCACAAGGATGTCCTCAACACTCCCTCAAATCTGTAGAATGGGATAATGCATTTCCTAATCTCACCGGACCTATCTGTGTCACTCTATCACCTCTGAACACCTGCTGGAACCGGTTCTACTTGAACAACCATAACTTCTTCAGATCTTCATGCGGACCTCTAAAAACTTGACTGGATCATCTCAAGACTCATATCTACAAACCCTTTGAACCGCAACCTCTGATCTACATCTTAGGTGGGATCTCCACTTCACTGTCACCATTTTCTCCTCTCTGCTCATCTAATCCTTCTCATCAATGCAACATGAGTATGTTGACATCAATGACAACACTGGTTAGACCCATACTTGCAATAGAATTTACAATTAATTTACATCATAGGCAATGAATAAATAAATATAATCAAAATAATGCAAGGAATTACCAAGGTTGAGACACCTTAATTCCCAACATTCTCCCACTTGTCGAACAACTTGTAAGAGCCAATAGAATAAAAGGATTTAGCTTCTATAGGCTAAGAGGCCCATAGATTTTGAAAACCATCTGAAATTCTCTATGCTAACTGGTTTCATTAATGCATCTGTAACATTCTTCAAAGTATCTACCTTCTCAAAATTTACCTTCCCATCCTCTACCATGTCTCACATGAAGTGAAACTGTATATCAATATGCTTTGTTCTGGGATGGAAAGTTGTATTCTTCGCAAGGCAAATCACACTCTGACTGTCACAACTGATCGTAATCTGACCTGCATTAACACCAATATCTAAACACAATCTCTTAAGCCAAATAGCTTCCTTACAAGCATGAGTTGCTGCCATATACTCAACTTCCATCATGGACAAAGCAACCACAGGTTGTGACTTACTCATCCAACTAATAGCACCACCAAATAGTGTAAACACATAAGCACTGGTGGATATCCTGCTGTCAATGTCACCTACCTAATCTGAATCCACAAATCCATGAATATCAATAGAATGCAGAGGTCCTGTAACATTACCATGATAGCATATGGAATACTCAGAAGTACCCCTCAAATATCTGAACACTCGCTTAACTGCATTCTAATGTACCTATCCAGGATTAACCATAAATCAACTAAGGACTCCCACTACTTGGGCAATGTCTGGTCTTGTGCAAACCATAGCATACATCAAATTGCCATAAATACTAGCATAGGGTACTCTGCTCATGTCCTCCACCTCACTAGGAGATTTTAGACAATCATTAATAGACAACTTTGTCCCCAAAGAAATAGGAACACACAATCTGCCATGCTGAACCTATCCAACATGGTCTTCACATACTTACTTTGGCTTAACCAAATTTTTTTGTTAGTTCTATCTCTTTTGATTTCCATTCCTAGAATGTACCTGGCTGCCCCTAAATCTTTCATTTCAAACTGTACTGACAATTGAGATTTAAAATTAGAAATCACATTCTTACCCTTCCCAATGAGCAACATATCATCAACATACAGTGCAACAATGAGAATATGATCACCATCAAACTTATAATACACACAGTGATCCGATTTCGATCTCACAAATCCAATTGACAACACAAAGGCATCAAACTTCAAGTACCACCTCCTAGGAGACTGCTTCAAACCATACATAGACTTCTTTAACTTGCAAACCAAATTTTCTTTACCTTTTTCCACGTAATGCTCTGGTTGTGACATGTAGATTTCTTCCTCCAAATCACCATGAAGGAAAGATGTCTTCACATCCATTTGTTCTACCTCTAAGTCATAAGCTGCTGTAAGAGATAACAGGAATCAAATGGATGTCAGCTTTGCAATGGGAGAGAAGATCTCACCATAATCTATACCCTCCACTTGTGAATACCCCTTCGCAACCAATCTAACCTTATACTTCTCAACACTACCATTTGCATCAAATTTCTTCTTGAACACCCATTTACATCCAACGGGTTTTCATCCAGGAGGCAAAGACACCA
This sequence comes from Cunninghamia lanceolata, assembly GCA_027924645.1. Classification (NCBI taxonomy): domain Eukaryota; kingdom Viridiplantae; phylum Streptophyta; class Pinopsida; order Cupressales; family Cupressaceae; genus Cunninghamia; species Cunninghamia lanceolata. Next base: position 16,156,490 of record BSBN01000511.1, on the reverse strand, counting down.
AGTCCCAAGTTTGATTCTTTTCCAAAGAAGCCATCTCATCCTCCATGGCCTCCTTCTAGGAACCTGCATCTTTCATATCCATAGCCTCTGATACAGTTTTGGTTCATCACTATTAGTAAGCAAAGCAAAAGCACAACTAGAATCAAGCAATGTATAACCAAACTTCTTAGGTTGCTTTCTTATTTGTGTAGACCACCTCAAGAGCTAAGGTTGAGGTTTAGCTTCTTCATCTAAGCTTTCAGAGCTCCTAGAGCTCTCCTCATCATCAGGTCCAACATTGTCTTTCTGGTCAGTCTTCTCAGGGGTAGCAAGAAACTAAACAACATCCTCTTTCTTTTCTTTTTCTTTTGGCTGTAAAACAGTGGAAGAAGGTGTTAGCTCTCTAAAGATGACACTTCTACTATACAACATGTTTTCAGCCATAGGGTCCCAAAGCTTGTATCCTTTCACACTGACACCATAGCCGATGAAGATACACTTAACAACCTTGTTCTCTAATTTTGACCGCTTCTCCCTAGGCACATGTGCATATGCCTCACAACCAAAAACATGAAGATGCCTTATTGAAGGCTTTCTACCAAACCACACCTCCATGGGTGTCTTACCAACAAGAGCTGATGTAGGAGATCTATTTACAAGATAACAAGTAGTGGCAACAGCTTCAGCCCAAAACTTTTGTTCTAGGCCAGCTTCACTAAGCATACTCCTAGCCTTCTCCATCAGTGTCATGTTCATCCTCTCTGCAACTCCATTTTGTTGTGGGGTATATGGAGTTGTCTTATGTCTTTAAATCCCAAGTTCCTTGCAATATTTATCAAATTCTGTAGAACATAACTCACCACCGTTGTTAGTTCTCAAACACTTAATCTTTTTACCAGTCTGATTTTCAGCAAAGGCTTTAACCTCCTTAAACTTATTATAGACTTTAGATTTGCTTCTGAGAAAATAAATCCATGTCCTTCTACAGTAGTCATCTATGAAAGATACAAAATATATAGATTTTGATAATGAAGGAACATTAACATAACCAAATACATCAGAATGAACAAGGTCCAACACACCAGAAGACTTCTGAGAACTTGAATAAAATTAAACACAGTTTTGTTTTCCATATATGCAATGTTCGCAAAAGTTGAACTCAAGATTACAATCATCTAACCCCTCAATGAGGTTTTTATTTTTTAGGGTTCTAAGACCCTTCTCACCATTGTGGCCAAATCTCTTTTGCCTTAACATTGTCTTTTCAACAGGAAGCTTAACTTCCAAGGCATGAATACAACCATCAGGACTAGATACAATAGATTTCTTCACTGCTCATTGAGATGGTGGGGATAAAGTGACTCCTGTCCTCTTTCTTGAGTTAGAAGAACTATTGCATTGTGAAATGTATGCTTCCAGCTGAAACAGAGTACCTCTTCTAGTACCCTTGGCAAGCACCATAGCTCCTCTAGTCATCTTGCATCCTTCTTTTGAAAAGACAACTTGCACACCTGCATCATTCAACATACTTACAGAAAGCAGGTTCTGTGCTAAGCCTGGGATGTGCATAACCCTGGAGATCCCCTTCACTTGTCCATCAGGGAATCAGATAGAGACTCTTCCATGACCAATAATCTTCATATGAGAGTCATCACCCAGGTACACCTTTCCACCATTGAACTCCTCATACTTAGTGAACTAGTCTCGATGCGAGGTCATGTGGAATGATGCACCAGAATCAATCAGCCACACATCATTAGATGCATGGGTTGCCAAGGCTGTGATGAAAGCATCACCATCATCTTGTGACTTGTCAGAATCTGAATCTGGGTTCTTCTTCTTATTTTTCTTTTCCTCTTTGCATTCCTTTCTAGGAGATTTGGATCTCCCATGAGATTTGGATCTACCCTTGTCAGCTTTCTTGTCCTTCTTTTTCCCTTTCTCCTTGGGTCTTCCATGAACTGGAAGATCCTCTTTGGCTGCCTCAGAAGACTTTCTCTGCATCTCTTCAGACAACAGCAAAGAAACCACTTCATCCATTTTGAATGTGGATGTGGTGCTTCCAATAGCCATGACAAGATGATCCCACGAGTTCGGAAAAGAACAAAGCAAGCTCATACAATGATCCTCCTCCATATTCACACCAACGGATGTCAATTGTGCAACCAACATGTTGAAAGCATTCATATGATCTGCAACAGATCCTCCATTCTCCATTCGAAGAGAATACAACTTCTTTCTCAGAAAAAGTTTGTTAACTAGGGATTTGGCTTGATACACATCTCCCAACTTTTTCCAAAGCAAGTTTGCAGTTTTCTCCTCATTAACATTTAACAGGATAGAATCATCAAGACTAAGTCTTATGAGACCCTTAGCCTTCCGATCTTTGAGATCCCAATCAACTTGTGACATTGTAGCTAGTTTTGTGCCAATAATAGTTTCCCAGAGGTCTTGATCAACAAGCATGTCTTCCATCTTGAGCTTCCACAGCTTGAAATTAGTGCCATTGAATTTATCCACCTCTATCCTTTTGGATGTGCTTGCTATCTCCTTGCTATAATAAGATTTAGAATACTTTGCACAGACTCCCACTCAACTTAAGATCAACTGAAAAAACCCCTACCCAACAACTAGGACCAAAGGTGATCAAGCTCTGATACCAACTGAAAGGAAGCTAGGTGTGCAGAAATCGCTTCCTACACTAATCTAATGAGGGGAGAGCTATGCAAATTCAACTTAATCTTTACAATTATAGCAACATGAAACATATAACATAGATATTGCAGCAATACACATAGAACTAGAAAGAAGACAGAGGAAAAGAGACAAGATATATCATGGGGAAAACCCTTATTGGGTGAAAAACCCCACACTCAGAAACCTGCACAATGTATTATCAAAATTGAATATGGTTTACAATACACTTGTAATGAAAGCTTCAATAGTCCTTGACACTCGTGTCTAGAGTCAATCTGGCACATAACATTACCTATCAATCACATACTACATCTCCTCCTCAAAGCACCTGTTTATATAGAATATACAAGACAAAATTGGCTCTATCTTGGAATGGGCATCCAACTTGGACTCATGGCCCAAAACCGATGCCTATGGACACTTGGTCAACATTGTAAGATGCATTTGACACTTGTCCTCAACCCTGATCCTAAAGAGGTCACCTATTTCCAAAATGGGCTATGACAGATGCTCATACGACTCTTACAACCGTCATAGAATTTATCATAGTAGTTACAACTTACAGCTGTAAGAGAATCTATCATATAGAGGCTATAAATAGCATATTCTCTTACAACATGTCATAGTTCACCTTGGGGTGCCCAAAGATGCCTTTTTCAAAGATGCTTCTTGACACATGTCTTCACTTATCTTACAAGCTTCTATTTCTGACTCTTACATGTCATAACTTCGTCATAGGAATCTGTCATAACCGTTTTGGTCAACATTCCCTTACACAACAGCCAAGATGCCAACACATGGAAAAATACTCCTACCACAAAGTGGGATGCCTATCTCCTCATGTGAGGACAAAGTTACAATTTGTCATCTTCCATGTAGGATGACACATCACCATGCCACATCCCACAAAATGACAATATGGAATTTACAATTAATTTATAACATAGGCAATGAATAAATAAATATAATCAAAATAATGCAAGGAATTACCAAGGTTGAGACACCTTAATTCCCAACATGGACTCTACCATTTCACATACAAACTGATTCTTCTAATGAGTCCATTGGGGTAGTCTTAAGACAAAAGGAGGAAGGAGAAAGTATGCATGCCATCTATTACATCAGCAAAAACCTTACCTTTGAAAAAAGAAACTATACCACAACTGAAAAAGAATTCTTGGCAGTCATCTATGCTATAAACAAATTTATCCATTATATCACTGGATATAAAATATTTGTACATACTAATCATGTAGCCATAAAATACTTAATGAATAAGCCAGTAGTGGGTGTAAGGAGAATTAGGTGGTTATTGCTGTTGTAGGAATTTGACATTACCATAGTTGATAATCTAGGAAAATTTAATTTGGTTGCTAATTTTTTGTCAAGATTGCATATAGGTGGAGAGAACCAGCAAGTGGAGGATAGATTTCCAGACGAACATATTTTTGCTATCTTCTCTACTGCACCTTGGTTTGCTGACATAGCTAATCTCTTAGCTACAGGATTGTATCCATCCAATTTTACCTCAAAACAAAAGAAATGCTTACTTAAGGAAATCTTATCTTACAAATGGTTCAATGGTTTTCTATTTAAATGTGGTCCTGATTTCATTTTGTGTAGGTGTTTAAAAGCAGATGAAATTTTTTATGTCTTAAGGGCATGTCATGATGAACCATCTGGTGGGCACTATTCCTCACACAGAACTATTCACAAGATTATGGGAGCTGGTTACTACTGGCCATCTATTCATAAGGATACCAAAAAGTATGTGTAGCAGTGTGACCAGTGCCAAAGGATGGGATAGCCAACCTTCACCTAGGAGATGTTACTGCATCCCCAAGTAATGATGGAGCCATTTGAACAGTGGGGTCTAGACTTTGTGGGACCAATTTCTCCACCATCATCAGGCAAAGAGTACATCCTTGTATGCACGGGCTATGTCACGAAGTGGGCTGAAGTGTAGACATTGCAATTTGCAAGAGAAGAGAAAGTTGTTGATTTCCTTTATAATAAGATTTTCTTGAGGTTTGGAGCCCCAAGATCCATAGTTTCAGGTAGAGGACCTCAGTTTACTTCACAGGTAATCAGAGCATTCATAGATTTATATCAATGCAAGCATAGGAAATCTTCACCTTACCATCCTCAAGCCAATGGGCAGGTAGAGGTGACTAATAGGGAACTTGAGAATATTCTGACAAGGACTGTGGCAATGAATAGAAAAGATTGGGCTAATAGATTACTCGAAGCAGTTTGGGATTACAATACCACTTAGAAGTCCACAACAAAATTGTCACCATATGAATTAGTCTATGGAAAGAAACCCATTCTATTTATAGAATTTGAGCTCCAGACACTTAAAACTGCATTAGATATTGGTCTACCATTGTCTATAGCCCAACAGAACAGAATTCTTCAGCTCAATGAGTTAGATGAAATTCAGATAGAAGCCATTCAACAAACAGAACTAGTTCAGTATCAGAGGAAGTAATGGCATGACCAGCACATCAAGAGAGGGACATTTTAGCAAGGTGATTGGGTTCTCCTATATGATTATAAGTTCAAGGTGTTCAAGGGAAAGCTACAAACTCACTAGATGGGTCCTTACCATATTAAGGAAGTTTTTGAGGATGGAACAGTGCTGCTAAAACCCATTGATGGAAGCACATACACATTCCTAGTAAATGGCTACAAAATTAAACTCTATAAAAGGCCATCCACCAAGGAAGAGTTCATCAAAGATTTGTGCTTGGTTACAGGGGACACATCCTTTATCACAGATTTGGATTGAAAAAAAAAAGAGAGAGAGAAGGTTGAAAACCAGCAAATGGTGGCCTTATTTAAAAAAAAGAAAAAAAAAGAAGGTTGAAAACCAACAATGGCGGCCTTCTTAAAAAAAAAGAGGAAGATAGAAAACCAGTAAATGGCTGTCTTTCTTGACCAAGGGGATTGAAAACCAGCAAATGACAGTTCCCTTCTTCATGCCAGATGAGAATAATCAAGCTATGAAGGTGATCAGGTACTGAAAGTTCCTCAAACACACCTCCAACACTCGCAAATAAGGAGCACCTCCGATGCTTCATGAACTTGGAGTACCTCCAGCACTCGTAAACTAGGAGCATCTCCAATGCTCCACCAATAAAGAGCTATTCATGAATATAATAAATTGGGAGGAGACCCACCTCTCAAGGCAATAAAGTAGAGATGTCATTGGATGAGGTCATCATGACTCATCCTCCACTTTATGATAAGGACAAACATGAAGTTAGGATGCATATCATCGACAATTGAGAAAAAGGTCATTACTCTTGTTAGCACTCATTTTGACCTGGGGTTGATTTTTCATGTTTAGGGGGTTTCTTCATTTGAACCCTTTATCTTCTTGCCCATTTTCCTAAGTATTGGACCTCCTCAGCATTTTTCAGCTGCAGTATCATATTTTCTTTGAGGAGGAGATCATCATCATCATCTTGTCTTCGATGATGGTCTGCATTATCATGTTTTCTGTCGACTTGTTGTTCATCAGGATCATCATATTTCAATATCGGGTGATGTCTGGATATCATCCTGATCCTGCTGATGAGCTACATTGTGCCCTGATTTGCTTGCGGGGGTGATTTTTTAAGTATCCGGTGATCTTCCAATTATCACCTTGTCCTAACATGATGATGATGTCACCCTGATCTTCTGAAGGGATTATTCTCTGAGTTGTTCGACCTGACTTGTTTTTTCTTAAGGGTCGTCATCATCATCATCATATTTCCAGTTATCACCGTGTTGCTTGCGGGGGTCATCATATTTTCCGCCTACATGATATTTCGCCGGGGTGATATTTTTATCATCGGGTGATCTTGGTTATGATCATCCTGATGATGTTCTTGAAGAGTTCTAAGTATGACCCGATATTCACTGGGGTCATCATATTTTGAACATCAGGATGATCTTAGTCAATATCATCCTGATGATGTTGTATCACTTCATGTTCGTTGTTTTATTATCCTAATGATGCTGACGTCATTCTTATGTCAGGGTGATATCTATTTCTCTGCCTATCTGCATCATGATATTTCTGAAGGAGGGGGTGATATTTTCATTTTTGAATATCACCCGGATGTATGTTTGTTCCAGTGTCATGATGATGCTGATATCAAGGAGATATCCGCCTGCCGGCTTCGTGCATTATCTAGTGGGGGGTGATCTTTTCAAGCATCATCATATTCATCTATCGCCCCGATCTTATAGTGGAGCTACAGTGCAACCTGATATTTGTGCATCAGGATGATATTTCCAAATATCCGGTTATCTTCCGAATATCATCCTGATGTCGATATGATGATGACGTCAGCAGGATATGATGGTGATGTCATCAGGATGCTCATCGGCTAGACTTTTGGTATAAGCTCAGCAGGAAGATGTTCCTCCGATGGATCAGGTTGTGCCGATGAAGGCGATTATCATGCAGGTGATATTGCGGTGATGATGCTGACGTCAGGGTGATATTTCAAGCAACAGGATATCATGCTGTTGGAGGATGATGATGAAGTCTTATACTAGTGTCGTCAGGAGCAAAAGCACCGACATTATATATGCTCATGACCTAGTATATAAAGTGTTAAAAAGGTCACCGCGGGGTGCATGTGGGATAATTGATATCCTGCATATTTTCAAATATCATGATGATGAATCTTGGCGGGAAGTGGTTGCGATCGACTGTTAGATGTTTTTCCCAAGGCCGCGGGTTGGTGCGCCATTAATGGCGAAGGTTGCAGAGGTATGGGCGGATCTGGTACCCGATTGAAGGTGTACATCGACGGACAGTGGCGCAGGGCTCGAGGTTTCTTCCTGTCTCCTCCCCTACCTGCTGCATTCATGTTTGGGCGCCAATCTGGTAATGCATTGAGCGCCATTTTGCTGATACTGTGTATCTGGCAGGATTTTTGGTCAACCATGTAATTAATTGCTGTGGTACACTACCTGGCTGTTATAAGCAGGAAGTGTTACTCATTTTTTGGTTGTTGAAAGTTGAAGATTTTTGGCTCTGTAATTAAAAACAAGCTGATCTGGTTGCTCTGTATAGCTTAACCTGTGAGTTTATGTATCTCTTGTTGTATGTTTTTGGCATGAACCCACTGATTTCATGATTGATCTTATATGAGAAATGCTATCTTAGCATGTGTTTTGTTAATTCTGTCTCCAGTATTGCATGTATTCTTCTTCTGAATCTGGATATTTGGGTAATGTTTGGATTCTAGAGCATAGAATTCCTATGTTGAATGTTTGATCTTTTAACTTCTGCTCAAGGGGTAGATTAAATTATTTTCAGGTTAAACATTGGGAAGGGTATACTGCAGTAGGGATGCCATAAGTAGAGATAACTTAACACTCTATATTGGGAGATATCTGTAAGGCAGGTATCACATATATCCCCCTGAAATCCAGTTTTAGCTGTTCATGTTGATCATTCACAGGTGTATGTCTACTGACTCCAGGCCCTGGATAGGCACCAATCATGCTTTGTTTTTGTGTTATAACCATGTCCAGCTTTGCATCCAAACTTAAACTCCAAATCACAATCTAAAACAACCATTAGGACATTAGAATTAGCTTTAGGATCCTCAGTCCTCTGTCTACAACTGCAAATAGGCCCAAAGCTAGCCCCTTTGCTCTTATCTTTCAGTTTTGGTCTACTTACAGGAGGACTTATCTGCTTTCTGTCAGCATCCCAGCCTTGTATGCATATCCTTATGGATGTTGAGTAGGGAATACCCCCTAGGTCTTGCAGAGCCTGAAGAAGAAGAGGAGATAAAATATAGAGTCTATCTCCTACACTGTTGGCCCCTGGCCTAGAGATCCTGTTGATCACTGATGGCTACCTTGTAGGGAAATCTGGGAATAAGCATCCAGTCTGGGAAAAAACCAACAACTCTCATGCGCAGGTACTCACAAATGACTACGCTGACATCACCTGAAAAGATGGCATTCTCAAACCACTTAGTGGAAATGATTGCATAGAATGAGACAATAGGGATGCTGACACCATTTCAAAGCCATGCAGAAGTTGCTCATGTGCCAGGTCACATCTAGTCTCATCAAAGCCGTGGCATTGCAGATAGGTACATCAGGCCGTCATCATTAATATTGGTTTAGGTACTTCTCTTTAATTAAGCATTAGTTAGTAAGTGTCTTTTTATTTCTATTTTTGGGTGTTGTCATTATGACACATCCTCCTGCCATTATTTCCTTTCTCCTCATGCATGCCGCCATCTTTGCTACACTGTCACCAAGTCTATGGAGTGTCCCATCACCTTGCTGCAATTATGACCGCATAGGCCCTCTAACTGATTTTAAATTCTTTTTCCATAGTCCAAGCCAGTAAATGACTTGACATAATAACCCTCATTCAAACCTGCAAAATACCCTAAAGAATAGAGTCAGCTGATACAGTCCTCCGGAGCCTACGGAGTTAAAGGAGGAAGAACAAGCTACACAGAAAAGTGAGGGAGAATTTTAGCACAGAAGGTGGAAAAAGGACTTAGAAATGGGGATTAAGAAGAAATCAAAGCCAGAAAGTATAATAGGTCTTTTGCAAGATGATGTTGTGGCAGAAATTCTTAGAAGTGCAGGATGGCTGGAGTTTCTGGAAAAGTTTGAAGGGTTTCAAGAGGATATTGTTGATGACTTCTTAAGAAACCTGAGGGACAATTAGACAATTGTAAGGGGAGTTCAAGTCAATATCTCTGCAACCACTATCAATCATATTTCTAGGTTGCTTGAACAAGGTGAGATGTTCTACCATCTAAAAACTTTATATGTTGATTTGATTAGAAATTTCTCTGTAGAAGGTGAACCTGCAATACAATTGCATTTGAACAAGAATGAGGTTAAAGGAATTCTTAGGTCATCACTTCAAAACCCATGGCAATTTGTAGCTCTATGGTTGATGAAATATTTCACATGTGATGGTCAATTTTCCTTAGTTCTAGGACCAATAATGAAAATGTTGATTTTTCTGAGGCATGGAAATGCACATCTAGAACTTAGCATAAATCTTCCAAACTTCCTGTACTCTTCCATTAGGGAAACTGCAGACAAGTACCAACAAGGAAAATGTCCTATGAAACACCATGGCCTCATTTTTCTGGTAGTTAAACATCACTTTCTGTCCCAAGCTAATGGGGAAACATTATGGTAGACATTTTTAGATAACAAACCCCAGGACAAAGAACTAGAGAGGGTTCAAGGAGTGGGTGAGGCTTCCTCTACCCAGAAAGAAGAGGAGGCAGAGCCTTCAACTTCCTCTGCAGCTATTGAGAAAGGTAAAAAGTCCTCACTGGAGGCAACTTCATCTACTACCCCTGTTTCTGACAAGAAGAGGAAAGGAAAAGAAATTAGAGAACTTGTTATTGAGAATACACCATATATGACTCACTCAGCAAGGAGAAAAATGACCTTGGCTGAGGAATCTACCCCAACAAGACCAACAAGGGAAAGCCAGGGTTAGAAAACAAAGAAAATTTCAAAGAAAATTGACTCTGACATACATTACTAGGCTAAAGAACCATCCCATGAATCAGATGACATTTCTCTAATAAGAAAGAAGAAACAAAGAGAGGTTTCTCTTGAGTCATCTATTCATCTAAGTCCAACTTCACAACATTCTCCTGCTTCGGAGTCAAAACAAAAAGAAACTTATACTATTTCCTCTAATTCTGAGGATGATATACCTGCTCTGGAAATGCCTGCTCCGCCAGTGCTATGGAGAAACAAAAGGAAAAGGTAGCTTACCCAAGCTGAAAAAGATACTTCTCTCCTAGCTGAAGTTCTTTTGGGCTTCAGAACTTCTGAGGAAAAAGCTGGGCCTTCATCAGTACCAGCAATTGCAAAAGAGACTCAAGAAGGAACTCAGGATAGGGAGGCTATAGGAGAAGTTGAATGAGAGCAAATGGATATAGCTGGCAATGAAGAGCCAATAGCCATGGAAAACCCTGATGTAGAGCAAATAGGAGAAGAAACAGGAGCATATTCTCACCCCTCTGACCAAGAGGATATTGAAATTTCAAAAGAATAGTAGATGTTAGAAGAGATTACTAATCTGAAAAGATTATTATGGGGGAAGAACTAGATTATTACTAACCTCAAAAAGGTTATGAAAGTAAAAGAAATGGAGCAAAATCAGGTGATTGAAGGGCTGCAAGTAGAGCTCTAGAGTAAACAACAAATAATTCAGGAGAAGGAAGCAGAATTGGAAGCCCAGGAGATTGAGACAGCTAAAATCCTTAAGGAAAAGGAGTCAGAGGCAGTACAGAACATTTTTGATCTTACCAAGGCCAGAGACAATAGTCTCATAATCATTGCAGCACTGATTGAGAAAGTACAAAGCTAAGATAAAAAATTGACTTGGGCCAACAATAAAATAGATGACCAAGAGGAATATATTCATGAATTAAGTGGCCCAGGGGAAACCATTGAACAAGAGGTACAAACAGATCCATATGTTGGCCCAATGCCAATTGATATTCCTAAGGCCCTGTTCCATTGGGAAAGGAGATGAAGAGAATATGAGGCTTCTAAGCCTATGCTGCAATTACAGAGGGCAGTTACTACCATGTCAAAAAGAGTAGAAACCTTGGAAGAAAAAGTCATTCAGGTAGCTTCCATTTCATCTGAAATCCTATCTTGCAGGCCCCCAAATGGAAGTTATGCTTTGTTCTTACAAGAGAGAGTTTTGTAGAGAAAACTATCTTTGGTCCTGTCCGATCTTACTGAGAACACAAAAATAGGGGAGGCGTTCATGGAAGCATATATGAAAAGTTCTGATGAAGACAAAAATTTTATGTCTAAATTGTATTTGCATGGTTTCTATGTAGATGCTATGACATTCATTATCAACTATTTTGTAGGGGAATGTCAACTTAAGGCATTTATGTCACTGATGAGAAATTAGCAGATTTGGAATGAGAGAATGGAGGCTCATCTCAAGAAGGATATAGAAACAAGTCTTTTCATCAGAAGAATGTCCAAACCCTCATGCTTTTAAGGTCCAATTTAGGGCATATGTCTACCACCCAGAAAGTAAGACCAAGCTTTTGCCATTGTATCTAAAACATCTTCAGGAGTGTTCCATTGATTTTGGTCTTTTTATGAACAATTCAACTAATCAAGTGCTTGCAATGGCAAAGAAAAGGTGGAACATTTTAACTTCATAGCAGAAAATGAGAGAGGTGGTTTCCCCTACCAATCTAAGGTTGTTTATGAGGAAGGCTAGGTTAATATCCAAAATGATAGATAAATACCAACAGGAATGGATAGGTGGCCGGTTCACATCATTGAGCCACTACCTGTCTAGGCTAAGCAAATGGAAGATGATAAATTGTAGGAGTGGATGAAGTAGGTTGATCAGTACAAGGGAAATGGTAATATAGACCGCACCACTTGGACTACCTATGCACAGGACTACAACTTGACTGACAGGATATTCCACCAGAATAAGTCTAGATTGTGAGAAGCAGGAGGACCTGCTAATCCTTAAGTATGGGGGGATGATGAGTGCCAAGTAGCACCCATGAAATACACCTTTTTACCCCTCTTTTTCTCCCTTCTTATTCCATTATCCTGATGACTACGCCAAAATAAGATAACAAAATTGTTCTAATGATGATTAATAAGAGATGAATTACTTAGAAGCATGAGTTTTGATTGAAGGACTAATGTGCATTGAATTAATGGAAATATATAGAAATCTTCTCTTTTTGAACCAACAGGTGTAGGTGTTCAGATAGACAATTTTTTGCATCTTCAGAGGTAGTCCTAATGATCTCCAGAGCTGACATCAGAATGCCACGATTGGTCTCCAATGTTTCCAATTTGAATGGAGAGATTTTGGGATAAGGAGGTGAACAATCTCCAGAGCTGGACTGAAGTCACAAGCATCTCTAGAGTTGAACAAGGTCACAAACATATCTCTGGAGCTACAGACAGAAACATACATCTCCAGTGCCTCTTAGAACACTACAGATTTCTAGCACAACTGTCGGTCAGACACTTCCAGTGGTGATCGAGATGCTCCTGATGTTACTCAAATCATCACTTGAGTAATTAAGGGCAGTCTATAGTTAACTATTGAAAGTTTTTATCTCTTTTTGATTTTGCATGAATTATTGATAAACTGATTTAAATACCTATATTTTAGGGCCTCACTGCCAAGTGTATTTAAAAACTAATACTCAGATTTAGTATGGGCTGCTATTCCACTAAATCTATTTTAATTACATGGATATTCATTCTATAGTTAGACTTTTAGTAGAATAAAGAGATTGATGTTATCTCTTAGATGAACTAGTAGAATAGGGTGAGTGATCTCTCATCACAGATTTAGATATAAACTTACAGAAGTAGCAACAAAAAGGACAATGATTATTTTCTAATTTCTGTAACCTTATTTTGATATAGACATTTTTTTAAAACAAAGCGGATGGAATTGGACTGAATTGAGTTGTGATATTATTCTCTTGTGCTGATTCTTTACTTTGGTCTACAGCCCCAAGGGTGTGGAGCAAGGGCCCACTCTCACCACTAAGGCAGAAGGCTAGTACTATCATTTTTGCTATTTCAGATTCTGTTTAAAGAGATAGTTACTATTTTCATAGATAAACAGATGTTTCCATTGGAAGGAGTAATATAGATTTACTTTAAGCAATCATTGTTCAGTTTTGTTTTCAATATTCTTAGAATTCATTTCATAGCAGATAGATCAGTAATATTAAGTTTCTTTAATCAATAAATATCATTAGAGTTAGTTGGATAAAACTGGGCAACTTTAGGATTCCTAATTGCAGATAGACATGGACACAACCCTAGATTTGACAATTGAAATATGATTAAATGATAAGGTATAATGACCCTTGTCAAAGACCTTAACAGATCATTTTTGCAGAAGTACAAAACTTGATGGACAACAAATAGAAGGAATTTTAAATCAAACTAAGCTTACAGAGCAATCAAGTCGATTTGCAACTTCAATGATTGAACATTTTAAACTCATGGAGGCTCCCCACCAAGAGGGATCGATAACAAAGCTTTGTGCAACCTTAAGTCAAAGCAAAATATTTCGTGATGCATTATCAAAATTTTTCAAACTTGTTGATTTATGTCAAACCATGATATTGGGTTAGTGGAGGATGAGAGAGTTTTCAGTGTATTGGGGTTCTTAAAATCAAAGTTAAGAAATAAACTTGACAAGAATTTGGAAAACTGCTTGAGAATGTATACAACTAGACATGATATCCAGAGTTTTCCTTTTGATAGGGCACTTGCAATCTGGAGGTCCTTATGTGAAACAAGAAGGTTGTGCAACAATTCAAACAATAATAGCACAAATGACAATGACATAATGAATACCAAAACCACATGTAGTGGTATTGGTGTTGATGAGACACTCTTAAGTGGAGATATGGAGATAGAAGAAAATGAAGAACATGATCAGGATGACACTAGATATCATGGTCAAAGGGAGGAGAATGAGGATGATGAGATGATTTGGCAATTTGAAGGGAATTAGCAGTTATGAGGTATTTATACTGTATTTCATGTTCCAAATTCCAAAATGTTGTTGATGACATTTTAGTTGTCTATCAGTGATGTACATTCTTCATTTTTGATAAAAACAATTAATATTTTCATATTATTATTCTGTTATACTGATAAGTTTTACAAGCATTCAACTAAATGTAGGGTAATTTTTCTTCTCTATAACCACAGTAATGTTTCATTTGTTTTCCTTTATTGCATTGCATAGTAATCAACAAAAGTAGCATATTAATATACATCATTAGCAAATTTTTAATGTGTATGTAGAAACCAGAGTTTTCTTGAAGTAGACAATTAAACAGTACAGATAATTTGAACAATGAACACATAAATGGATTCCAGTGTTATATAGATTTTCAAATGAAGGTCTGAAGGAATACATTGAAGTATTACATTTACAATGTACAATAACATGCTCAAAACCAACTCTGCATAATGCTTTGTTGGAAACACATATTACGAAATCATTTTATCAGCTTTTGTAGAGTGCTCCTCTCTTCATCTAATGGAAGTGTAGCTTTTCTTAACCCAATTTGAGCGAGTTGTAAGTGTGATAAAAGTTTATAATTCATATATTTACTTGTCATCAATGTTTCACTAAAAGTTCCATTCAAGGTTATCAGTGGTGAGATAGAATCCAAAAAGTTTGCCTCATCAAGATTTTGGGGAAACTGGTCCTTATCCCACTTCATTTTATCCTCCATATTCTTTTTGAAAGTAGCCTTTTCAATGTATCGGCATGATTGGTCAAAAGCCCCCGGCAAACCAAGCTTTCTGAAGTATTCTTCCTTTGTTTGCATCCTCTTTGTCAATACTGCAGCTTGTTCCAAAAGATCTCATGCTTCTTCTAGCTTATCACATTTTTAAATGATAGATGAGACCTTTATTATGGCATTAATACGGTTCTAAATTCCTTTCCATTCCAATTCTTTACCAGTAGCATTGTAGATTGATTCCAAAATGTTGTTTGCATTTGATAGTTTTGAAGTTTCCATGTATCCATTTTCAGCAATGTATTTTTGGAGTGTATGACTACATAGTAGTAGATCATCAGTGAATTCAAACATTTTAGACATATCATCAATCCTCTTCATAATTTTCTCCCACATGTTATGTTTTACATAAACCATTGTGTTTGTATAAAATTCAGATACTTTCTTTTTGGAGGATTTTATTTCATTTTCTGCATTCTTCAGTTTTATCTACAAATTTTTAGAGTTTTCTCTCTCTCTCTCTCTACATTTTCTTCCCACAGATGTCCTACTTTTTCTATTGCCTGCAGTTTGTCTTTGGCTTGATTCAAGGATTGTTCTAATTTTTCTGAATTGGCTTTTCCAATATCATAATTTTTTTTAATTTCACTTAACATTTTTTACGGTTTATTCACTTCCACCTTTGTCTGTTTATTCACTTCACTTGTAGATGTAGAGTCGGAGTTTTTTATCCTTTTCTCTAATGCTTTGGTCTTGTTCTCTGTTGCTTTCCTCTTGGCTTTTTCATTTGCTATGTCTCCCTATAACTTTTCTATATGAGTCTACAACCTGTTACGTAAATCACAAAGTCAAATGAAAATGAAAAATTTGAATGGAATTAACATCACTGAATATATTTTTCTTCTGTTGTAACTCAATTATTGGAACCTGTGACTTGTCTATATTACAACTCTAATTTTTAGACAATTTATTCAACAAAGTTACCAAGAAATTAAAAAAACCATACCTTTTTTGTTCTCTCTCTTGCTTTAGCAATGATGTGTACACCACTTCGTTGTTCTTTTTTGATACATTAATTTTGTCAAAATTTTTCATTCCAGAAAAATCTACTTGGATGGTGCTCACCTCATAGTCAAAGTGTTGCATCTGGTCCTCTGGTTTATTTTGAAATTTTGGCACAATAATCATGTAATCCATTTTTTCTATTTCTAGGTCAATTGTAGTCAATACCCTGGTTGTTGCAGGATCTGAAGTTGCAGTAGTCTCTATCTCTAGAACTCAACTTTGTAATTAGAATTTGTGACACTTGACATAACTTTGAATGGAGAAGGAGTAGTTGTAGTGTTGGCGGCATCTTTAATTAATTGATACTGAGGATTAGTCATTCCTGTCCCAGTCACACTAACGATAGGAGGGGGGTGCCTTCTGGAAAGAATTGCTTTGATGTGGATGTGAAATCAAAACTTGTCATAATCTTTTGCTTCTTAGTATTCAAAAGGCCTTGTTCTCTAAGTTTGTCTATAGTATCATTTAATTTTATTGATGGCCTCTTGTGAGTTTGTTGTTGCGGCTCTTATTGACCAATACTACTACTATTACCTGTGCCATCGCCAGATTTGCCACTAGTAGCACTAGAATGTCCACCATCTCCTGCAGGAAAAGAATGAGAAACATGCAGATCGGAAGACCCTTGTGGTATGGTTACTGATTGGATCTCACTTTGAGGATTTAAAGCTAGAATAAATCTAATCTCTTGATCTGTATGTGTATTCCCTTTGGGTTGTTCATCACCTCCAATGCCGAGTCGAAGATCATTAGGTTTTCTAGGGTATACATACGGTACAATCCAAATGCCTTGTCCTATGGGCCCCAAACCACCACCTTCATAACCCAATTTTTGGGCTATTAATGCCCCTGTAGTATATGTTTCTCTTGTGTTCTCACTCATATGAGGTTTGAATGCAAAGACACTAAGATTTATGGGTTGTTCTTCATCCTCATTATCACTTTCAACATTAGATGCTTCATTGACAGTGGGATGCTTTATATCCCACAATTTGCTGAACTCTTCATCTTCTAAGTTTTCTTCGAATTCTACAGTAGCTTTTGGATCATTGAGATCCTTCCTCATAGACCAAAAGGCACTAATTTTTTATTGTGACCAGCCTTCATTTATACAAGCCTCTTTTAGAGTCTGTGAAATTTTTGTATACATAGATTTTATAGCACCTTTTCTATAGAAATTGTCATATCTCTTGTTTGCCAGTGGCACCTCTGCATCTCTATGTGTTTGTGGAATTGGATGCGATCCCATTATTTTTGATGACAATATTTCAAAAGAAATACCTCTTTGAGCATCAGTTTCTTCCATGACTTTTATGACCTCATCCCAAGAATTCTTGTTTCTCAACATTTCTAGTAGGGGTTTACTTTCATGTTGAATTCTACTTGGAGCGTTCTTATTGGCCACAAGCCTTGTTTTAATCACATCACATGGGTCATACTGCCAGTGAGAGTCAACATCAAATTTTAAAAATTATAAAATTTTATGTGCCACAGTGAATGCTTTTTTTTCGAATGTGAACCCTCTACATGAAAAAGGTAAGGAAGGAAATATGCTCTTCTTTTGCTGACTAACAAAGTGCAGTAGATCTGTACCTCTCCATCTGTTGTATGTATTCCAATGCAAAAATCATCTCTGTCACATGTACTGGAAGTTTGTAGGGCTTTACTCCCGATCCATAAAATATTAGGACAATATATTCCTCCATGAAGTACCAGTCAGCCAATTGTATTTCTTTTCCCAGATGAATTCAATTTCTACCAGACTCGGGCAATCTAGGCATTGGAGTATTTGTAATGGTTTAATACAATGGAGCCAAAAAGTAGTCCACAAAATGATTGTAGTTCTTTTGATTATGATACATCATTATCTTATGGGTCTAATCCAGTAGTCCATTTTTATCTTGCTGACGCTGAATTTGAAGCTTGTTGTCTTGAAACATCCCAACAAACTGCACTAGAAAAAATAGCACAAGTAGGTTGTGAACCTAAATGTCTTTCTATTAGAACTGTGTGTGGGAGCTTCACTTTGACTTTGTTTAATCATTAAAAATTGATCTTACATGGATCTTGCAATGTGCTCAAGAAATCTAAATTTAGCAGGTGGATTGCGTTGATGGATATTGTATACCATTTCAAGGAGGCTTGCATCCACTTGACTATTATTATCCAATCCAAGGCAAAACACTAGCATGGAAATAGTATCCTGAACCCATGGTTTAAAAATATCAATTTTATAAGGAGCTTGATTTTGATTGAGTAGGGCAATATCCAATGTTACAGATTTGATAAATTTTTTTTTATCATTTTCACTAACTTCTTCATAAGTACTAGCAAGTCTTTCTAGATTTATGGTTACTGTTCCACATTCTTCAGTGGAAAACCCAACAATATGCCAAAATATTCTCCATTAATGGGAAGCATTACTTCCTGGCTATCTTTTATAACTATTTCTTTTCTTTTTTCATCATAATTCTGGGCACAAACCATGATAAATTTAGGGCAAGGGAAAACCTCAGGGAACATCAGGCATCCCAATCCAACCACCCATGGTGCAGTCAACCCAGTATTTGGTATTGGTTTTTTGGGGTCAGTTTGTGCTTGACGTACCTTATTCTCCAATGAATATCTGAGTGTTGAGGTAAACCTTCCAAAGATTATAGGGTCATAAATATCATGGCATTCAGCTATAAAACATGGGGTTTTAAGCAGTCTGGTGTAGTCTATTTTATCTCTTTCTTTGGTTTTCCCAATTTTTGGTCTGGTAGTGTTGGTAGACATGTTTGTAAACACTCAACCCTAATTTCTAAACCCCGGTCCCCAAGATTGAAAAAACTGAAGTTTCAAGGAGAATAATAATAGCAATAGTAATAGGAATGAAGTATTTCTGTATTTCACTTACCCAGAAAAGATGAATAGAAAGACTGGCACTGAATGACTCCATGGCATCACACAATTGATATTAAAATTTCTAGTGCACTATAATCTCCTTGAGTCCTTGACTGGTCCCTCTTGCTTCCAAATAGTATCAATTAAAATTGCTAAATGCTAAGTGCCAACTGTGAAGTAAATCAAGTGAAACATGTTACAATCTTTTATTAAAGTTATAAATTTTATTTTATTCTCGAGGAAGTTAATTTTTTAAAAGTTATTATATTATATTCTATTCTTCACTTTTAGTACAAGTTTGTACTTTGTAGTTGTAGTTGTAGTTGTACTACTACTGAGTACTCCCACTTCAAACGAATTAATAATTTAATACTTATACAGCACGTACGTTGAGCCGTGGATTTGAAAACTATCATATAATCTCAACCGTTGATCTTTGTAAATCTAACAACTCTTGATTGATTCTGGAGGTTTGAGTTCCCAAGTCTACCACTCTAGACTTTCATTCTGGAATTCAACTACAACCGTCCATCTGGCATCGAAACATTCATTGAATGGGTGATACATGATGCTAAACTATTCCTCTGTTTACCACCAATAGAGGGTTATTGGTCGCTTGAGTTACCACTTAATGTCTTTATACCCATGAAATGACCGGCCCCTTGTCCTAGCTTCACCTACTGTCACTCGTAAAAATTGAATCTTAAGTCTTAAGTTAGGAAGCCTTAATGAAGTGCATTTTGTAGGCTTGTAGCACACCTTTAGTGATGTCACATACCCCCCGCAACACTGCAAAATGCTACCACCTATCTGTCTATCATGGGCTTATAGCCTCCCACTGAAGATTCTTTATTGACGAACTAGCTGCTGCCAACTGTCAAAGGAAGATTCGATCTGCCAGAAATTTAGAATTTTGAAGCCGCGCAAGGCACAATAGTGGTGGGCCATTTTCAGTTGCAACGCTGCAAAATGACACCACATGTCCCTGTCTATCCGGATCGACGCCATCAACGATAAGACTATAGATTTACGTGGCCTTCTCCCATCTGACAAGAACTTTTCAAAGGTGATGACGAAGATTTTCAAATCCAGTCAACTGATCTTAGCCGTAGATTGTAAAAAGTAAGGAAATGATTGACGACCTCAAGTCAAACTTGAAGAAATAGAAGATTTTCAAATGTTTGCGACACAAACAGAGTAATGGCTGTCACAACCACCATTAATACTATAAACGGTAAAGAAATTTAGCATCATAAGGACATAATCAAGGGAATTCTTCATCATTTTCATGAGCACAGTTGCATTCCCAGCGTAGAAAGATTTGAAACAAGCAAGAAAAGGTGATCTCAAGCTTCTGCAAGTGTCAAAACTAGTAAGTAACCTCCATTTCCTACACTTGGTTGGTTTAGTCATTACTGTTAATTTGTTTGAAGTGCTAGGAGTAAGTAGTAATTTACAGGAGCCCTAGGTCAATTATTATAGACAAAAATGAGCCTGACTAGCCAACCTTCCTCCTTGAAATGCAGTCTAGATGAGGATCTTATGATCTAGTGTCCTAGGTCAATTAGGAAAGTTGTGATAGGGCTAGGTCAATTAGGTAAAAATAATAAAATCTATGACTTTTGCATAAATTGTAGAGATGTGAGATTGCATGTATCAGCATGGACCCTCTTTGAACACTGGCATCGTAGAATAGACTACAGAGTCCCTATTTTCCATGCCTGGAAGTTTGACCTAGCCAAATTGATTTGCCCTAATGTCTTTGTTAACCTAGACCTAGTTAGATCAATTATCAAGAGATATGACCCGTAAACTAGGTCTGTCCTATCTGGTAATGGCTTTGTTATAATTAGATTCACAAAAGCTTACATTTCTACTGTGTTCAATTTGAACTGCTCTGCCAACATGCCCATAGACCTTAATGCCTTTAGATAAAAATATAAGACTGTCAGGTATGCATATAGAAAATTCAACTTGCCCAAGCACAGACTGAGGGGCATAGATGGTAGTCTGGTAAAGATATCTGATAGGGAAGAGGAGCCTTTTGACTGCTCAATGTTCATGCACTACTTTGTCAAGACCTACCATAGTCTATGTCATGTATTGGGTAGGGATACAGCCGACAGGATGCCTGTGTCCTTGATGATGATGGTCGTTTATATTTAGGACCTTGGGGCCAAACATCCTTATGATTATGCAAGCTACTTGGCAGAGAAAATGCATGAACAAATGGTGGCCATAAAAGACAAATTATACACTATAAGTCCTCATGTTGAATTCCCATGGTATTCTTTAATGTGCCACATGATCCTTTTCTCTTTGTTTGGCAAATGACACAAGGACCTGCATGTGAAAACAACAGATGCTCAAGGAAACATGATGCCTGTACAAATGTGGACCTGCATGCTAGACATGCACTATAAGGATGCAAGTTATGTTATTTTTGAAGAACACTTTGTAAGGAAAGTCCTTGATTTCCTAGAACCTGAGGGGGAGAGAATACATGCAGATGTGAGATTTTTTGAGGCCCCTGGAAAGAGCCCCACATTTGAAAATAGATCACAATTGGGGAGACTGGTTTCTACATTCTGATACAACTTGCATAAGAGTCTATGGATGTGAGGTGCCACCTTACACTCTGCCAAAATTTGTGCCAAAGAGAATTACCTTCATGGAGATCATAAGACAACTAAATGAAGCTGATAAGGAGCATTTTAGGAAGCATAAGAAGGGGTCACTCATCCCCACTTCCTTGAAATTCAGTGACTTTATAACAGTAGATAAAAGTGGATTGGATCAAATTGGCTCTATTCTTCAATGCTACAGGATGGATATGGACTAGTCAAGGGTTTTTGATCTAGAGGGATTCATAAAAAAAACAAGGATAAATGTCAGTAGACCAAGGTACCCCCATCAGGTCTTCTTGGATGAAGACACAATAAGAAACTACCTCTCTATGCAAGAATTCTATATTCTGAGAGATAAGTGGGAAACAGTGATGGCAGGAGAAAGGATGAGAAGAAACATAAATGCTGCATATCCTAGAGCTTTTGTTGAGGTGCAGGATCCTATAAAGAGGATTGAGATGATATTTGATAAAGAAGAGGATCTGATTGCCAGTGCACCTACAGGTGAAGAGAGGCCATCCTACCAACCTAGCAGCTCTAGGAGTGGAGGTGTAAGAAAGACAGAATCCCCTGACTCCCCTCCTCCAAAAAGAATGAAAATTATTGATCTTCAATCAGAGGTAGAGGTGGACATTTTTAACATAGAAGGAGAGGCAGTAGAGGAACGAGTTTATGAGCATGCTCATTAGATCAACTCACCAAAAAGAGTTAGGCCATACACCTCACCAGACAATAGATTGACAATGTCAACAATTGGCAATGAAGTTGACACAGAGGATGTGAGGGTATTGGTAAGCAATAAATTTGTAGAGAATGATGAATTTGTTAATACCCCTAAGTTCAGGTCATTTGTGCTGAGGACCAAGAGTGAAGAATTTCAGAAGAGGATTGAAGAAGCAAAAGTTAGATATGACCCCTTGGAATTTGAGGCAATTACTTAGAGAGGCTTGAGTGAAGTTAACAAAGACATCAGTGTGATGACCCCAGAGGAGGGAAGAGCTCTTGTGGCCAAGAGAAACATATTACTATTGCCACACTGGACTTTATCAGATGCAATTGCATTTGATACTATCACAAAGGATGACTCAAAGGTCACAGAGGAGCAGGTTAGCAAAGTTCTAACAGGTGCTACATTTGATCCAAGGTTTGAAACTTTGGCAATTTGGGCATTGGCCTTGAGTGACAAGAAACCAATGATTGGTTTAGAGGAGCTAACTAGAAATGTGATAATTAAGAGGGTGTCAACCATCCCTACTCCTCAAGCTACTAGTTTAAATGTGCAAACTATGTAATTTGTTGAGGCAGTAACAAATAAACTGCAGAAGGAACATAATGAATTGTTGGAGAAATATGCACAAGCCATGGTAGAATTGAGAAAATATTAGGGACAATTGCAACTAGAGCCTGGCCTATCACAAAATCCTCCTATTATTTAGACTACAAAATCTCTCCTAGTTGATACAGATCCTCTCTTACATGAAATTAGAGAATTGAAAGAGAAGAACAAGAAATTGGAAAATGAGAAAAATAATACAATGAAGGATATAGTCATTAATTTGATAAATAACAGGGTGACTAAACTCTTGGAAAGGGTGGATGAGACCTGGAGGTCTTATTCGCAATTGAGGATAGCCTATGAAAAGCATGAATCAAATAAAGAAAGGCTTTCAATTGTCAAAGCAAGATGGTTGCTAAGGACTCGAGAGATAAGGGATCTCCATAGATGTTCAATATTTGATACATAGGCATGCCCTGAATTAAAATTGGTAATGGATATGTTGACACATTTTTAGGAGGTTGCCAATTTCAGTTGAGGTTAGATAAGGTTTTGGTAGATAAGAAACAGGCAATAGAAAAGATGGACAGAAGGTGGCTGCCAAGTATTTTAGAAGGTGATGGGTAACTAAAAGGCCTAGACAATTGGAAAATAGAAATAGAAGAAAATACCAACCAATTAATTCCTACATGTTGTACTAAGGCTGATCCAACTATGAAAATTTTGAGCTTAACACTTGATAAACTGCATATAGTTGAAATAAATTTTGAAATATTTTGTAAGGAAGCAAAGATTTTGTTGGATGCTCGGTACATGAGTCATAATGGGAAGATTGAAGAGATAATCTCATTCCAGTGGCCATCTGAAAAGACATATAATGACTGGACATAAAAGTATGGGCCTGCATAATTGAAATGACATTGTAATTAATGATGAGTACATTCTTGGTCTATAAAAGAACTGTGTTACTCATTCTTTTGGTGGTTGAAGATTTTGGAAATTTTGAAGAGTAAATAAAATATAAGTTTTGTTGGGTTGCTTCATTTCTTGTCTTGTAAGTCTATGAATTGTGTGTTGAATGTAATTTTCATAAGTTTTATTAGTTTCATGTTGATTATAAACATGATCAGCTAGAAAAACACCAATAGAAGGTAAGGGTTTTTCATAGCATTTTCATAAACATGAAGAGGATTTAAAATAAACATGAAAACAAAAGAAGCAATACACCAAGATTAAAATATATTATCCTTGAAGATTAAATTCAATAGTTAACATATGGGGTGGTAGGGCAGGCACCCTATCCATGGGAACATGGAAGGGTTGTATCCAAAGGCTAGACACTTGGCAAATGCGGCTACCTTTGATGGAATTTTGGTGATTATAGATTGAAAGTGGTTGCTTATCAATGTCATAAAAATGATGTCTCCACACGTATGAGCTTAGATCGCCTCTTGGAAGGATTTACTCCCTTTCCATCCACACTTAGAGCTGATAAAATAATAATGGCATCCGTATGGTTTTTTTCCATAGAAAACTCTAGATGGTCTCAGTTGCTTTTAAATTCATTCTGTAGTCTCTTGGGAATGAGTAGTATTGTCTCAGGCTTTTTCGAAGGTAGATCTCTGGCAATTATGGCAGAAGGTTAAGGGTTCATAGCTCACATTTCTGTTGAAGGAATGGTAAATTTGGGGGTGGTAACACCCATTCAGCTAGAAAGCTCAATTTGGCAAATGACTTTCAAAGGTGACCTCATCGATCATAGGCTAAAATGGGTATTGCATCTGCATGATGGTCTTTTGTTGTCAACAATGAAGATCATTCTGGGCAAAGATTTTCTATGTGCAGGGGAATTCTATCAAGTGGATACCCATATTTCTTCCCAGTTTCTAGTGTCCATTTTAGATGTAGGGGCTTCAAAAGGGGAGGCGAGAGTGCTGATGGTGAGATTGTTCAGAGTAGAGTTAATTGGTGGCCTCAACAAAATTTTAGGAGCAGTCATTCTAGGGATAGGAGCCCCTCACCCCAAAGACATCTCATTGTTGGACGATCTGTATGAGGTTGTTAAGTTCTTCCCTCTCATTCTGGACATGAAGGGTCTACTATTACTTGAACACCGGGAGCGAGTGGTGAAGGCTATTTCCTTTATGAAGAAAATGCTAAGTCCAGAGGAGGTCACCGGGGACTTCGAGTGGGTCAGAGAGCTCCAAGATATGGCAATGGAGCTTGGATTTATGTAAATACAGTGTCTTTGTAACTTTTTGCTCTTCTGCTTTACTAGTTTAGCTTAGAAGACTACCAAGAAATGTTTGTTTTGTTTAATGCCAAGGATTTCTCCATAGCCATAATGGCAAATTTTGGTCAAACTTCGGCCCTGTGTGACCTTTTTGTAGCAGCTAAGATAGCTAGATCATAACATTGGAATGCAAGAAAATAGTCTATAGCCACCTGCCTGTAACTAATTTTCTACATCAATATAAAACTTCTATTTTACAGACCAAAAAAAAATCAATAGTTAACATAATAAACTGCACACATCAATAGCAATGTAGGGAGTAATTAATCATCCAAAAGTAATAACAAAAATATGATAAAAACATAATTCTACAACTTCATATGTTAATTGAATAATATCTAATAGAATAAAATAAATACATCAATAATAATGTAGAAAGTAATTAATCATCAAAAAATAATTATAATAATAGGATAGAAACATATTTTTTTGGTAAACTGCACCATGTATGGGAAATTATATTAATACGTAAAGATTTACATTTGGTTAGAGCCTAGAGGGCTCTTCGCAAATTAATACAAGAGCACTCATTGTGCCAAAAAAACAAATATAGTGCCAAGAAAATTCCCAAAATTAGCCCTTTAATTTACCATCCTAGGCTCCAAAAACACATAGCACTAGGCTCCAGCCACCAGCTTGAAAACTTTCCACCCTACCACCCCGGTCCCCAATGCAAAAATTACCAAAAAAGTGGCCTTGGGAGTGGGAGCCCAACCACTCCTATGGCCAGTAGAATTCCCCTGCACGCACAGTGGCTGCGAAGTGATCAATCCATACCGGAGTCTCCTCTCTGTCGATTCCAATTGACCGCTGAAGAAAGTCTCTCCCATGAGCCACTCAAAGCCTGTGCCTTCCCAGTTGCTTCTCATTCATGTTTAGCAGGAACGGCTACCTAGCTACGCCCTCCTCTTCCTGCTGCAGCTTCTCTAGGTCCCTCAGCCACGAGATCCTGACCCCCAATTCTACAAGAACCACCACATCTACGTCGTCCACAATAATATTTGGAGTGAATACCTCCTATAGAATTACCAACGCATCCACCTTTGCCTCTCCTTGGTCAAACAAAGAATCCAAAAAGCATGAGGAAATGTTTGTATTTACCCTGTATCTATCCTTCGAGACCAAGAAGTCTTTACCTAGAACCATCTTCACTGCCTCAATGAAGAGTTTGTTCTGCTGCTTACAAATGATCATTAGTCTGTAATTTGTGATATGACCCAAAAAGGTGACCTGGCGCTTATTGCAACAGAGCCTTATTAGAGTCTCCATCCTATGTTTTGAACAAGCTAGACGAGTGCCATTTTATTGGAGACCTTTAGGATTTAAAGGAAGTTCTTTAATGAACACATGCCTTAGGTGAAAGATGCATTTATTCATTATCTAGATTTTTGTATTGTCAATCTTTGGTTTGTGTTGTAATTAATAATTACAATTCTTTATTCCTCGTGCTAGAAGGGTTGTCAGAAGTTCTTGCAGGAGAACCATTTAATGCCTAGGAAAAGTACCGCTACTTCAATAATTATTAACAATATATAACTATTATTATATTAGATTGTATTATATAATATGATTAGCATCATATCTTATTAATTTATATTATATATTGTATTAGTATTGATATTAATATAATATATGATAAAATAACGACCACCAAGGGGATAAAATAACAACTTAAGTTGGGGAAACTGGCTACACAGGTCAATGATCAATTAGAAGGATAAACCCTAAATGCCTTAGACAACACCATCTATAGTGTTTTTACTTGGAGATTTTATAGAGTAAATCGTGATAACATAAAAACCATAAAATTTGAATTGATATAACACATCCATTTATTTTTGCCCTTTTTATACATTGCTATACATTGCCATTGAACTCATTTCTTTTTTCCATGTGATGAATGTTATTTAAATTTTTAATAATGAAAATTTGAACCATCTATGATCTGTATACATTGTAATTTACCATTAAACTCATGTCAATTTCAAACCATAATTACTTCTATATTTTTTATTAAAATTTAACATCACCCTTCAAAAAAGATTGGGGAATTACATCGTACATGAACATCTAAGTTTCTAACCAACATCTAACAGTAACAGATGCAAAAAACACACACAGACTGTTGAATCCAGAAGCTCTTCATGCAATACTATCATGGACTGTGGAAATCTCATGTTTACCATCTAACCAACCTCAAAGTTTCAAACAAAACTCCTATCCTTCAACCTTCAAACCTTGCTTTGATTCTCCAAAATCTTTTTGGTTCCTCTTTTTGATGATGCTTAATGAATATTTCACTGTAGTCCATAATTATCCTATTAACAGGCAATGGGTCCGTTACAAATTCAATTATGTCCTCATTCACAATGACAGTCAATGATTTACTATAGAACCTTGCTTTATATGTTCAAGAAACCACTAGGTATGGATAACAATAAGGCTAGTAAAGGAGAATTAAATTGATTTTCTTGAGGTCACTGGTAATTGAGTTGCAATACCAATTCCATGCGTCAATTAGAATTTACAGTTTCTCATGCATGCATGCATGTGTGGGAGATTCAACCCACCACCCAAAATAGAATGCATCATTTGCAAATGTTAAAAGTGTCGATTCTTGACACGATTTATTCCACTTGACAAATGCTCGTATTTTTTCATTCCGAGACATGCAAAGCAATAACATCCTGCATAGCCACACACAAACAAAATTTTCCATTGGACCATCATTCTTATTACTATTCTACATCTGTGAACTGAGAACTCTATCACACAGTTAAATTCAAAATCATGAATGATCACAAAATAAGTACTTGGTAACTTACTTTCTTCGCACAGTTACTGTAATGAAAGCCATTACTTTGAACTTTTACAGTCTATTGATTCTTCTACTATCTGAAACTTAGTAATGCAATATAAGGTTGAAACAGTAAACACTATCATATATACATGACATGTACTGCCATGACAAATGGGTAATAAATAACAAATAACTCCATTTAATTGACTCTATCATACCCTGGAAATTCACATTGGCTAATCTATGTGGTATGTCACTTGCCATTAATGAACTCAATTGGCATTCGCTAATCTAGTCAGTTAAGAGGCATTTTCGTTGAAATGGATAGTATGACTCTAATTAATGATAGAGCAAATTGTTCCACTTGTAGTCTTGTAAATTGTTCCACCAT
This sequence comes from Cunninghamia lanceolata, assembly GCA_027924645.1. NCBI lineage: Eukaryota > Viridiplantae > Streptophyta > Pinopsida > Cupressales > Cupressaceae > Cunninghamia > Cunninghamia lanceolata. The sequence goes on along the minus strand of BSBN01000511.1, from coordinate 16,128,177 downwards.
TTGGTGAACCATTGAACGAATGATGAACAGTTGTAGTTGAATTCCCAAAGGTAGATCTCCAATGGTACACATTTCCAACAAAATCCTCCAGAAATTGGAATCAACTAGGAGCCGTTAGATATCAATAGATCAAAGCTTGAGAGATATATATAAAATATATAATATATTTATATTGATTATTGTATAAAGGTCAAGGTGGCGGCAGAGCACAAGCTCTCAACTGTAGAAAATTAGAAATTTGGGTGTGTTAGTACTTTGGCCCGAAATAGAACTTATGCCTCATTGACATGCGCGGCAGAAGTGACATATGTCCTTTCATAATAAATAAGGAATGTCTTAAACTCTTTTGTTTAATATAATATATTAATATGGGTTATCGATATAGATTACAATTGTTGACAACATTTTAATTCTTTTGTCTTATTATCTATTATTTTTAGATAATAACATAATTCTGGAACTTTTAAGTTTTATTATTTTATGGTTAGATCAATTGGTTGATTTTGGAAGTATTAAAATTTAGAATATATGTAAAAAATAAGTTTAATCAAAATCATTCCTTGAATCCTTCAGAAAAGAGATTAACAATGTGTGTAATTAATGAAATTAACAAATTAGAATTAGAATCATCTCTCATTTTATTAAGTCAAAAAATTTAAACAACTATTACAGAAAGATGAAAACACAAAGATGACATCCCTTTATAATAAAGGTTATAGGGTGAAAGAAGAAGCCCTCAGCCCCTCGTTGGATAAATATTTCCAATTGACAGAGAATTGAACACTGTATATTTCCCTTGTATTTTCCTTACAACACAATGAAGAAGAAAACTTCGCTTAAGCCCTGGCCGCTGGACCAGGAAGAATATGTGAATGAAATTGAGAATAATAATAGGGATTTCATCCAAATTTAAGAAGCAAAGCTAACATGGTGAAAGAAGAAGCCTTCTGTAGTATGGACTGTCTAGAAGGAACCCAGAAAAATCATCCTACTAAGCTGGCTGCTAAACACATGAACCAATGGATTGGGAGAGACCACTGTCCACAATCCATCACTAGGCTACCAGAAAGATGCATCAATGGATGGGGAGAGAACACTAACCACAACCCATCAGATAGATGCAAGACCATCTAGCATACAATGTTGGTAGATGCATTTGTCTGTCGATCCAAGGCACTTTCCAACTATAGTGAAAGAAGAATGATACCAGAAGGTACCATTCTCCTTCCTCTTTATTTCCCACGTAGCTAGTTGTTATCTTACCAAATCCTCCCATGTCATACATGGAGTTCCCATGACTCATTTTTTTTCATCTTACAAGAACTAGGTCCTTCAAGGTAAGGATAACAACCCAACTGTGTAACCATCCTAACCCTTTCCTCTGTCAAAAAAGAGTGCATTCTAACTGAATAATTCCCAAAATTAGCTAACAAGGAACAACTGAAAGTTGAAATTGATTGTCGAAAACTTTCTCTATCCCTTTATAGCCATGACTACTAAGAAATTGGGAATTCAAAAAATTGTTACCTATCTGTCAGTCTATCTTACTAACCCTGCAAATAAATCTCCAAATGCCAAAATGTCACTTCAGAATCATATCATGCTATGAGAGCGTTTGGGCATCCAATTCAAGAAATCCTCCTATGGACTTGTCATCTTACACATATGGACTGGACATCTTGCATCGAAAAGTACATTGACTCCCTTTCCAAAGCTTGAATTTTGCATCCACTTGATCACCTTGGGTGACTGATGTGACCACCAAAATGTCAGCCATCAGAGCAAATTGTTCCACTTGTAACTTGTTCCACCATTTGATGAACAAATGATGAATAGTTGTAGTTCAATTCCGGAAGGTAGATCTCCAACGCTACACATTGCCAACAAAATCCTCTGGAATCAACCAGGAGCCGTTAGATATTATTAGATCAATGGTTGAGACAAATATAAAAATAAAATACAAATATATTTATATTGCTTATTATATAAAGGTCAAGGTGGCGGTAGAGTGCAAGCCCTCAACTGTGAAGATGGGCCTACCTCTTAATTTTTCTATGTACATGAACTCTATTCCAGAGACTTTATGTAGAATTTTGGGTGTGTCAGTACTTTGGACTGAAATAAAACTTGTGTCATCGATCAATGATCATCTAACCATAAAAAACTATTAGAAATTTAGAATATTTTCCATTTATTGACATGCATGGCAGATGTGACATCTGTACTTTCGTAATAAATAAGGAATGTCGTGGAAGCATAATTGCACATTTTTTGAAGGCAATTTATGTAGCTCATTTATGAATCGTACAATAGTACATGCCACTGAGATCAATGCAATTTATGGAAACATTTTATTAGTTTTACAACCCTCGCACCTACCTTATTCTACATTTTTACTGGTGAACTTTGGAGGAACTCTGGACTCTGTCTTCTACAGTTGTTGAACACGGGCATTCACAACTAGGTTAGCTAATTGGTGCTCTTTCTTGCGCATTTCTTATAGTGATAAATATGAATTCTTTAAGTCAACTGCATGGGAAGAACAATTATTTTTTCATGAGTCCAGACTGTTTGTTTACCCCAAATCTTATGGAGATTTATTTGGCACCCTTAGCAGTTATAGAAGCTTTTGTTTACTGGTTTCTCAAACAAGTAAAGATGAAGCTTTTGTTTATTGAGAATAGTTTAGCTAAGGTGAAGGATACCGAGCTAAGATATATAGATTTAGACTTGAAGGATTTCTGGGCTCGATTAGAGCAAAACCCCAAGTCACCTATAGCTGAGAAAATCCTAGCAAGTGGGTTAGCTCCTATTGGGGGTTTCCCACCCATTGTGCCATGTCCAGACTTGGTTGTTGCATGTGCAAGAACTATTATCCTGATATTAAGGTCCAGTCATCCTTTGTTTTGGAGAAGACCGAGAGGTTGCTTAAGGGGAAATTTTGAGAGCATGTTGGTTCTTCTTCTATGCATAAAGAATCAGGAACAAGAGAGCAAGGAACCTCCCAGGCCTCTGAAATTTAGAAAACTTCAATTGGTGTGGAGAGAAGTCATCACAGAGTTGGTTCACAATTTGGTAGTGGTGGGGATGGAGACCAGCCTGGAGATAATAGGAAACTAAAAGGTGTATGTGAATAGGATGGTCAACCCACATTTGTGAAACCACGAGAAAAAATAAGTTGTATGCTTTACAACAATTACAGGTAGATCACATGACTTCTCATGTGTCTCCTTCAACTGGTAATGATTCTTCCATTTTTCAACAGATTGCTGATGATAGTACTTTTCATTCCTTGTTTGAGATTCCAGCCTCCCCCTTATCAAATGAAATTCATATGCAAGATACTCCTAATTAGCCAGACAGAGTTGTCCTGGATGCAAGTGAGTGTGGTATAGTTTTGTCTTCCCCTTCCTAGCTAAAGAAAGTTCTTGAGAAAAAGAGAATCAGGAGACATGCCCCAATGGAAGACACAAACATTGACACTGTAGCTAAATTGTTGCATCCTACACCTAAGCCTAAGAAGGCTAAGAGGATGTCTCAGATGATAACAGATTCTTCCTTAGGGCATAGGATTTTGGAGATTGTAGACCCCATCAAGAATAGAAATCAAAATGAAGTCATAGAAGCGGCTTTCAATATGACCAAGATTGACATGGGTCCTCCTACGGTGGAAGGTGATTTATATCATGCAAAATTCTCTCAACGCATGCTAGCAAAGAGAGTTAAAGCTCAGCAATAGGAGAATGAAAAGCTGCAAGCCCAGGTGAATTCTCTAACATCTTTCATTCAATCTATTTTGAATAGTACTTCTCAATCCTTTGATGCAACTCCTAGTGTTTCTGTTGATGGAATGGATCCTAGCATGTTGCAACAAATCATGAGATATCAAACTCTAGGGAAGGCCATCAAGCAATGGGTAGAGTAACTCACTTTGATGGTTTGTTGTACATCAAGGAGGTCATGAAACTGTATACCCTCATTTATGATAAAAGGAAAGGGTTAGTGGCAGAGTTATGAAATATAAAGAGGGAAGATAGTAATCTGCTCATGGTGTCTACAAAGATAAAAGATATGATGGAAATTGATACAAATATTCTTGTGGCTGAAAATTTTTTAAATAATCCAAATGAGAATGATTCTATGTCTTGGCTAGATGCACTAGAGTGGAAGAGGTCTGTGCTAGGGGATTTTAGTGGACAAATAAGAAGAATTTTGAATCAATGTCACACTAATGTGGTTGATCTTAAAAACAATTGTAGTACAATAGATGTAGAGATTTTAGATGAAAGTGGAGAGAACTTCAACTTGCTTGATGTCAAGGAAGTAAAGAAAAATTTTAAGAAGATGCATACTAAAGAGCTTATTGGTGTTGACGTAGTTAATGGTGAATCACTAGGGAAGCTTGGACATATAGCAATGTATCTCAGACCTTTCAAGCATGAAATTTATGATGTCAATAAGAGACTAATAGATGCAGACAGAATGATAAGTAAGTGGAAACTTTGGGAAAACATTACCTATGGACCAAGTGACAAGATTTGAATTCCCATCATTACTAGGTACAGGAGGTATAAGGCGAAACTAAGAGTGTCAGCTCAGGTGGGCTTGACTGCTACTCGGGACAGAGACCAAACTGCTGCCATGTGATGGCATGTCTTATTTTTATGTTATTTCTTTAAACATGCTCTGGATACTCTTGTGGCAAAAGAATTATTATTATTTTATGTTTTAAATCAGCTATCCCCAAGAAGCTATTATTATTTCAAAGATAGTTATTTTATGACAAGGCTATATATAATAAGCTTGTTGATGCATTTAGGATCTTTTGGCAAACTTTTTGTTGTTGATAGGGCAATTTTGTGTTACTCTATATTTCAGTTATTTTCAATATATGAATTGTTATTTTCAATATATGAATTGTTCCTTCATTGACACTTGTCTCTATTCCGGAGACTTTATGGAGAAAGATGGGTGTGTCAGAACTGCAACCTGGAATTGTACTGATGTCGTTGATCTCTAATACTGAATATCCATTGATCTAAATGAAAATATTTTTTTAATCTATAAATTTGCCAAGTAAATTAGTCATTATAATTTGGCATTTGATATTTTTGCCAGCCACATGATGATTTTTCAAAAAAATTACCAGCACATTCGCTAAATAATTTATTTTACATTTTTGAATATCTATATGATTCACCACCTAATTTTTTTTTTTTTGGAATACAACTATAATTCACCACCTAATTTATTTATTTTTTTGGAATACAACTATAATTCACCAAGGAAATTAATTTTTTTTTCAAATCTATATACAATTCACCAACAAAAAAACCACTATCGACAAATTTGAAAAATTCACCAAAGAATTTTTTTTTTCAAAAATAGTCATAGATTCGCCAAAAAATTTATGGCCTCGAGCTAGAATTCATTAAGATTTTATAGGTGTTTTTAGGGGGGGTTCCTTAAAGTTATCCCTGTCACTGATTCACCCCCCTCTAAGTATTCTGGGTGTTTAATAGGGTTAGCATGTGAGGTGAATTAGGTAATTTCATTTCATATTTTATGCTTTCCTTTATGCTCAATCTTAGGTGTATGTGAGGTTAATGAAGTAGGCTAACATTAGTTTTGTTTATTTCTTGTGTTCGTCTTCACATGCATACAATTATGATGCTAGAATTACTATAGATCTCTTTTTGGTGATACTCCTATAAAGGCTTGGACTTTGCAAGTGTATTGTAACCATTCATTAAAATAATACATATATTTTCTTTGGAGTGTGTGATTTTTCTCTTGAAAGGGTTTTCCCCACCTATCTTATGGTACATTACTTTTGTACTTATTTCCTTATAATTGTATGATTGGTTTAGTTTTTGCACATATCTCTTATCATAGATTAGTATAGGAGGTGTATTCTACACCTTTGCTTCCTTTCAATCTTGACATACACATCCATGAATGAAGCATTGAGTAAATTTTTAACACCCCTCAAATCTAATCTCTTTAAAGTAATAACATAATGGGTAAGTATGCTTTTGGTAGAAAACAACATGATAAACTTCTTGATGGATTAGTCTTTCACTCTGCTTATGGATGAGTGGTGGAGGGCATAAATAGTTTATTTTAGAGTGTTAAAGTGAGATGGAGAGCAATAATAGTAGTAGAGAGTGTAGAGAGCACATGGAGAGATATGAAAGGTGATGTGACACTACGATTACCCAATTTGAAGTAGGACCTAGATTGGTACACCATGTACAAAAGAGGTGACACATTAATGGAAGAACTAATATTAGAAATAACATAATTGTGTTGATGGAGGAGTGTATTAATAGTATCTAGATGAGGATTTATTAATTTAGAATGGTGTACCTATTGATGGAGTTGAAACATATGATGTGGAGATAAAGTGGAATCCAGACACAATAACCTAGCCAAAATAACCCTACACACAATAACCCAGTCACAATAACCCAAGGACAAAATATCCCAGGGTTATAATAACCCAAGGAAAAAATAACCTGTTAAATACTCATCTAGTGAACATAATATGTTGCTATGTTTTTGAAGGGTTATTTTTACCTTGGGTTATTATAACCCCAGGATATTTTGTCCTTGGGTTATTGTGACTGGGTTATTGTGTCCAGGGTTATTTTGGCTGGGTTATTGTGTCCTATAACCAGATAGAGTACAAGCACTCTAATGGGGACAAACCATATTGGCACCCAAGATTTCTGCCCTACATGGATCCTAGCCCTAGGAGATACTCGTTGAGTGATATTAAGGAATCACATTTGTATGTGAAATACACCTTGAGGTGAGAGGCTCAAACAGGAAAGGGGAAAGAGGTACCATTGGGTAGTTTTAAGTTTAATCAAGTTGTTTTTATTTCAAGCAATTTTCTAGGACTATAGGTCCTTTTATAGATAAGTTAGTTGCACAATCAACTAGAATTGTGTATCCTAATGTCATGTTGCATAACCTAGTAATTATCTATGAGTTGATGCTTTCTTTATTCAATCCATTATTAGGAGATGAGGGTGTGACTTGTCACTAGTGCACATGTGACGTTGCACAACTCACAAAGAATATCATTGATGATGTGCACAAAATCAAGTTATCCATAAGGTTGTAACACTACACACAAGATTTCTATGTTCTATATGAATTAAATGGAAATTTGAATGAATTGGGTGATCTAAAGACTTAATTTCTTGTAGAACTTGACTATCTAAAATTGTCATACTAAGACATAGTTACACTAAAGGAGATAAGGTAGAAAGTAGGAAAGACTGTGTGCATGTATGATTAATGCTTCAAGGAGTTGGTTTCTAAGATCCCACAAGCCATTGAGATGTCATAAAGGAGTAGTTCATTGGAAGACTAATATTCCACATTCAAATAAAACTAGTATAGTTCACATTACCCACCTAGAAGGAGGTTTTTGAGGTTGCATTCTAGTTGGAGGTTCTATAAGAGTTGTAGTCTTATGGAGATTACACACCTTGAAGAGAAGATTAGAAAAATCATGACTTGAATGGAGTAGCTTGCAGGTCAATCTATTGTGATGCAGAGCATCCACCAAAAACCTTAACATACACTCACCAATGTATGTCTATGCATTATTAAATATGCATACATTCTCCATTGTATGTTTATTTGTCTATCAGCAAAACATAACACCATCGGCCACCTTCATACTTATCTCCCTGATGCTGAACTCACCCCGATGTATATCTTTTATGCTTGTATCTATGGCAAGATACATTCCCGAATGTATATACATTCACTTACCAGTTGCGCCTGCAGACTTTTGCATCTACTTCGCACTGAACACTCAAACAAACAACGCTTGACCTGCGATCGCCGGTTTCTGCCACCCTCGCTATCGGTCGCCCTTTGCATCTAAAACTTGTATCTGCATAATGTATCTTCTAACATACACTTGTGATATACATGCGAGCACTGTTCACTCTGTTGAACATACATTTGACCATTGACCTCTTTGCATCAACCCGATGTACATTTGCGATGTACATTCATCACATACAACTCAGACATGCAACTGACGAATACATAGGAACTATCTTCACATGCAATAGGGGTATACACATACACTGCATCTGATATACATTTGCAGTATACCTAGGAATTGAATATTTAGCCTTGTATATTCTCAACATGCAATTCAAAACATGCATTTGATAGATACTCACAACCTTCACTGTGAGATATATAGGAAATGTATCCGATACTCACCAACGATATACACATGGATTGTATGTCTTTAATGTACATTCAAAATGTACATACTCAACATGCATTTCAATTATGCATCCAATAGGGTTGACAGAATCACTAACTCCTTTGTATCCTTTGACCGACGTTGACTCCCTTGTATGCCAACTGGAATCTTGGACTTTCTCTTATCTGCGATAGACTTGTATGTTTCTCCCATACAACAGTGATGGACCAAAAGTGATATACTCAGGACATGCAATAGTGATATACTCACAGATTGTATATCTCGCATACAAAAGCGATATACTCACACTTTGTATGTCTTATACAACTTTGTGGATTTTCACTGTTTTGGTCTGCTTTTTGCATAGCGATTGCTTCAAACTATTCCACCTTCAAACATGCAGCTCTTTGCACTTCGACAATCTCGCTCACAACCTTGCTAGAAACCTTTAATGCATTTCCTTGCCCGATCCTGCAAGTGTTAACACAGACAAACAGATAAACAAACAAAACCCTAAATTAATATACACAACCATTCCACTGATTTCATAGAAATCAACCGGTGGAATGGATTAGGAAATCAATCTCAGCCTCAGGACAAAAAAATGATTTGTTTAGAAAAAATTGATGGCAGAGAGATGTATAAACTCAAAACAGGATTTTATTTATGCTTTAAAAAATGCTTACAGATGCTCTGTTTACACTTTCACAACTGAACTACAACTGACCACACACTGTCTTCATTCGATCATCTGGGGGGTATTTATCTACTTACCTTTGGTAGTACAGACTTTGTTCCCAGTGGTTGGGAGACACTTCCACGTGGCTGGGAAATAACAACCAACTAACAACCTCTAATCGACTAACCTAAAAATAGCATGCATCGGTCAAACAGACCTTATTACATTTAATGGTCATTTAGGACCTTATTGAAAACATAAAAATAAACATAAAACAACTAAATGCCTTAAGGAGGCCACTGTAGGCTAGGTGCACCTGCACCATAATGGAAAAAGGGGACTCTGGTGTATAAGTTGTTAAAGCAAGGGGCATATGACAACTCAATATCTAGTGGTGAGAGCCTAGGCAATTGGTATGTCTATGTTCCCCATATCTCTATGTATCCCCCAACATGTAATATGCTATGAAGCACATGAAACTTCTTGCACATTATTATAGAAATTGCAAGGGGTGACCATTATTTTTTATGTGAATTGTTCTCAAGAGTCACACATGACACCAATGTATGTAGAGTGGTTTAGGTTGTTAGAGAATAAAGTGGTAAGTTAGTAATGACTACAAGGGCTTGGTAGTAGCTTGTTTAATATAATACCAAACAATACTAGAGTTGAGGCTCTATCCATTATGGGTGTAGATGAGGAAGATGTGGCTAGTGAGGTGTTGGGTTGTCTTGAATGATCATCTAGTATATTGGTGTTGAGTAGGGTCACAATTCAAGGAAATGTTTGAAGTTCCCTTTTGTGTCTATTATAGAGGAAGAGGTGGTTGGTGATGTGTTGGGTGGTCTCCAATGATCACTTTCTAGAGTTGTGCTAAGTGCACAAGAAGCAAATTGGAATGTATATAAGAATCATAAAAGACCCTATTCCAACTCTACATAAACTTCAAAGAATGATCACAAGATAGTAATAATGAAATCGATCCAAAACAACAAAGGAATTACCACAAGTGATTTGTATTCCTTGTTTTGAGAATGATCACAAGATAGTAATAATGAAATCAATCCAAAACAACAAAGGAATTACCACAAGTGATTTGTATTCCTTGTTTTGATATGTGGATTCTCAATTAATTTGTATAGAGGAAGAGGTGGTTGGTGATGTGTTGGGTGGTCTCCAATGATCACTTTCTAGAGTTGTGCTAAGTGCACAAGAAGCAAATTGGAATGTATATAAGAATCATAAAAGACCCTATTCCAACTCTACATAAGCTTCAAAGAATGATCACAAGATAGTAATAATGAAATCAATCCAAAACAACAAAGGAATTACCACAAGTGATTTGTATTCCTTGTTTTGATATGTGGATTTCTCAATTGATTTGTATAACCTTAAATAGAAAAAAGCATGAATGGATGCATTCTCAACAATAGTGGATATGAATGCTCAAAGCTCAATGATCATGGAGGGTTTGTGGCTTTGAAGGATGATGTATTTATAGCTTTCATAGGATATTGATAAATGGTAAAGAATAATTGAATGAATTGATGGATGAGATAAATTGAGAGGACATGATGAATGTGCATGTGACATATTTTCATGCAAAAAGGCTTGTTTTATAAGTTAATTGTTTTCGTGGATAATAAAATTGATTTGATTTTCATAAATAGAATTAGTTTTTATATTTAATGAAGTGATTGATAGAGATAAAGATTTGAAAGCTAAGTTAACGCATAAATATCACAAGAATGGAACCTTGTAGACCCATATGAGTAGAAGCTCAACACTAGCTCTACCAAAATGCTATACCAAGCTTTCAATCAAGACAACATGAAGGTGCTAAAAATCATGTTGTAGAATGTGATAAAGTGGATGTAAGATGCATTATTATGAAACTTCTCTATGATGGTGGAGTTCATTCTAAATTTAAGGTTATTAGATAAGTTGGTGTTGCAAGATGATCCTAAGATCCCTACCAATGCACCTAATGAGGGTGAGGTTTGCAAGGTGATGCACGTAAAAGAATGTAGGCATGACATTAAATTCTTACTCCCTCTTTCATTGAATGGGTATATTTTGCATGATATATTAATAGACATTAGTGTAAAAGTAAACATAATCATCAAAGCTACATGGGAAGCCATTAGTTGACCCACATTATACCCATTGTCCTATATTCATTACATGGCCAATAATAAAAGGGAGTGATGTTTGGGATTTCTTAAGGAGATAGATATTAGTATTGAATTATTTTTCTTTCAAATTGAGTTTGAAGTCACCAAGATGGAAGAAATAAAAAGGAATCCTATATTGTTGGGTAGGCCTTTCTATTTTTAGCCAAGGTTGAGAATGCAATTCTAAAAAAGAACCTTGCATTTTTAGAACAAGGAGCAACAAGTCATAATTCCACTTGATTGTGTATAGGAAAAATCGTATGTTGAGATGGTGCATATTAATGAAAAGGAACTCAAAGATGTTTATAAGATAATCATGAGTGCATTGGACCCAATCTAGCCAAAGTTTGAGGCTATTGTGCAATGGGATAACATGTCTAAAGATAAGTTATTATCATATGTCTAGATGGAGTGTTGGATCATAGGAGAATATGATTTCCAAGGGAAGGTATGCACTACAGTTTTATTCCCTATAGAATGTGCATATTTTTCTCGTTTAGTGTTAAAGTCACTAGACCATATTGTAAAATCAATGTGGGTGCCTAAGGAGTGTGAGGATGCACCTATTCAAGCTTCAACAAATGTGCATTGATCATGAAGAATCACCATAGTTGTGCCATCCTTTGATGGGACTAATATTACTATTGAATATCACACAATAATGGAGCATGTCCTCCCCTTGAGGCTTGCTCACCTCACTGCTATACCATACACTCTTTAAGAAACCTACTTGTGGGTGGTATACCATTACTTAATGTCAAGATAGGTAACTTTCCACAAAGAACTTCTTGCAAGATATTAACCACCTAGAGCACAACACACATTGTGCTTTAGTGGCTAGACCTTTGTGGGGTCTCACATTGCAACCTACAAAGGTATATGGTTTCACTAGCCACTAGTTGCCCTACACATTTATGGGTTCACAAATTTTATAATACCCTAGGATGTCTAGTGCTTCTTTGGTATGAGCAAAAAGAAACACACATGGTGGTATCTAAATGGGAACAATTTGAGGATGATTTCCTCCATACTTTCAATTTTATAGATCCAACTCTTGGTCTTGGCCAGACATTGCAAAATATAAAGGAAGCATTTTTAGTGATCAACCAAAGTATCTATTTATTGTGCACGTGTTGATCAAATGAAGGCCTAGCTCTTTAGTTGTGTAATTTATGCAGGTAACCAAGAGTAAAATGCTCTTATGTTTACTATTAGTTATTAAAAGTGAGCATGCTATTAAGGAAATAGAAGCTAATAAGGATAGTTACTATAAGAAACCCCTTAAGTTAGTCCAAGTAAACATTGGTATTGAGGCTACTCTAAATATTGTAACCTTTTGGTGATTATTGTGGAGAAGAGATTCTCATGCAGGTCATCAACCTAATAAAAGAGTATACAGATCCATTCCTACATAACTAGCATTATCTAAAGGACTACATCCATCCTTGGGAAAAATGTAGATTAGGTTGAAACTAGACACAAAACTAGTTAGGAAGCATCCCTATAGGTTGAGCACCAACTTTTATGCTAGAGTGAAGGAAGCAAATAACAAAATTTTAGAAGCTAGTGTTATTTTGTTAATTGATGAGTCATAATGGGTAATTTGAATGGTTATCACTTTAATGAAAGATGGGTCCATCTACATATTTTTTAATTTTGTACCTAAACTAGGCACATGTATCATTATTACTTTCCAAATGCCTTTCATTATGGATATTTTGGAGAAAGTGATAGGCTAGAAAGTCTATACATTCACATATGGTTTCTCTAGGTACCATTAGGTACAAATTGTAGAAGAAGATAGGTTCAAAACCACTTTTGAGAGTAAATGGGGCAAATTTTCCTATAATTTTTTTCCACTTGGACTAAAGAATATGCTTGCAATGTTCTCATGAGTTGTGATGAGTTCTTTAAATGCTCTTTTAGGACCCAGATTTTCTAGTTCCCAATCATGTATAAGTTGTGTCTGAATCCATAAAAGTGCCCTTTGTTTATGCCCCCCTTGTTTGCCTTAACCGATTTTTCCCTTCAATTATAACCGATATGAGATAGTTTAAATGGGTTCCCATCCTCATATTATCCCCTAAACATCCTCTAAGTCCTAAGTGTTCCTCTCCCCTCCTTTTGAAAATCCTAAAAAATCACTAAGTATATGAGTTTTAGCCTTAGTTCTGGTGGTTTAGAAAAAGGCTGAACCACTGAACTAGTTCGATAGTTTGACTTTTCACTGAACTGCCGAAATTGTGAAGTATGAAGAAGAGATGAGGAAGACAAAGAGAAAAGAAGTGAAGTGAATGTGCTTGGTTTGGTTGTTTCCAAAATCACCAAAGAGCCGATTCAACAAAAGAGAGAAGAAAGTAAAATATGGTGAAAAGAAACAAAAGAGACAAAGGTTTCCATGAGTTCACAGATTTGCGAACTCGCTTAAATGTTGAATAAGTTCAAAGAATCTTGATTTCACCGAAAGGCTTAAAGACAGAAGAGAACAAGGAAGAGGCAAGGTTTCAATGGTTCTCAAGTTTCAAAAAGTGTTGAAATACTAAAAACCAAAGAAAAAAAGAAAATAAAGAGGAGAAAAAGAGGGCCAAGTAGATTTTTGGTGGTTTGGTAGGTTCACGAATCTATGAACCTATTAAAAAGGTTCGCTAAGGTTTAAGATGCTGAAAGTTATTTTTTAAGGTGTTGTAAAAGATTGATGGCATGCTTTTTCATGGGTTTCCCAGTTCAAATGCCTGCCTACTTCTCATATGCCATGAATGTAGAATAAAGATCAAATATAGGTTGGTGGTGAGGTAAGTAGGATTGAATGCAGATGTTATGATGGTAGGTGGGGTATGTTTTTCCCACCTACACTCCAAAAGGAAGTGTAATGCTATATATACATGTTGAGATGATGTTTTAGTGTTGGTCATTCAGCCAATTTTCTAGAGGTGTAAGTGCTCAGGTAGATTTTAGGGCTTCAAATCATGCTAGTATGGGTAGTAAATGAAGGAATGCATCTAGTACATATTGATGATGATTGTTAGTCATAACAACATGCATAAAAGTTTACACAATAAACCTTTATTATCTTGAAAAAGTACGATCAATTTGGAATGAATTAATGACTCCAAGTCTTCGTTGATCAGGTCATGATCATCTGACATTACTCAGAGGTTGATGTGATATGTTGTTTTTCCATTCAAGGGTCTTACGTTGTTATGATACCATGAATTTATGTTTAAACATCCTGTTATGTACCTGTTTCTTGTAAATTACTTCACAAACAAGGTTATTTATACTATACTCAACAGATGATGATCATATTTGTAAGTTTGATCAATTCTTCTAAACATCAACTGTCATGAACTGATTCTACTTCTGCACTTATGAATTTGTCTAAATAATATGCCCTCTAAGCTAATATTTGCATGATTACTATTATCATTTTGGTCTATTTGCATGAGATTCTCAATATTACATGTAGATTTACTCAAATATGCTCTAGATGTTCAATTTCATTCGAGATGTCCACATATTTTATGTATTTTCTTATGATTGTCTATGTATTTGCAATTATGAAGTTGATTGCAATGAAATTTAAGAAAATAAACTCAAAATTTTAAATCTACTGAATTTAAATGAGTCTTTGACAATTGATCCATATGCAGCATTTAATATTTCACAAAACAGAGATGAAATCAAACCATGTGTTGCCAGGCCATTCCACAACTTCACACAGTTTGATGCTAATCTTCAAAGGTAAAGAATGACAAAAATATCCACAAATTGACATGCACTGCAAGGGACGTAGCACATCACAGTGAAATATCCAAATGACATTCACAAGATTACTCAGAATTTATGATGATATGTAATCTGATCTCTATTTCATTAGTATTCAAAAGCATGCACATTTACAATTTGTCTTGAGAAAGTATCATGACATTCAACAATCTTATCTCAATTAAGTCTCTAATAATGATACAAGGTGCACTCCATCTCCTTTTATAGGCCAAGGAGAAGAGGCAGTTAAAATGATCCAACAATCAAGATTTGTCTATCCAAATCAACGGTCAACATCTCTTCTTTGACTGGGTCAACATATGTATACATGGCACAGGTTGCCAGCTGGCAACTATCTGGTAGAACTTGATCACTGCCTTTGTCTTGTTATGCATACGACCCTATCATCATGCATCTCTACTTACTCTTCATCCTCTTCTTCTTCATCTTCTTTAGCTTCTTCTTTGTTTGCATCTTCTTCTTCTTCATCATCTTCTTCTTCATCTTCATCATCATCATCATCATCATCATCATCATCATCATCATCATCATCATGAGGATCACTTCCTATATGTTCTTTGATCATTCCTCTGATGGATTCATATGTTTGCACTATTCTTTCAACTTCCCCTCCATCCTAGACTTTGGCTTTCATCACTGCATGCTTTGATGAGTGGAATTGTGCCTACATAGTAGTCCATTTGCTCTTTCTGCTATTTAACTTCTCATTATATGTCTCCACCTTGGCCTTCATCCTCATAGCCTTATTGATTACATCCTCTGTCAAATGATGAAGAGGATCATATGTTGCCTGCTTGAAATTATTATGGAAAGCTTGGATTGCAAAATCAACATCCTAATTTTCTATTTTCCCTTCTACATTACCCTCCAAATCTGCCATTTGGTGGTGCAGCTTTGTGCTGATATCCCTTAGTTTGCTATTAAATTTCTTTAGGATATCACTCTCAAATTTTGTATCCTCATACCATAGGCTTAGCAATTGTGTTGTATTGTTATCCAGTACCTTATTGTCCACGAGTACTTTCATGTCTATTCTCCTCATCTCAGCTATGGCATCTAAATGTTTGTCCACTTTGAAAGATCTTCTCCCAACCCCATTCTGCATTTTATCTACCTTGCTCTTTAATGTACTAAGCAAATCCTAATTTGTGAGGGAGGTTTTATTACTTTTTCAGCTTCAGAAATAAAAAGAATGAACCAACTATCCATTATATGGGCCTTGTGTTTCATGACATCCAATCCTGTTATCTCATCTTGAGATATGATGGTCAGTGGAGTAGCTGCGTTAGTTGGCATATGATTAGGGTCAATTAACCCTTTTATGAATGCATGTAACTGAGCAATGTGCTCTTTATGTACCTTGTTCTTATCTTTTTCCTTCTTTACACTCTATGTCAATGAATCAATGATGTCTTTGGCCTCTTGGCCTTCCTATTCCTCTGTAGCAAAACCCAGATCAACATTTGTTATCTAGAATTCATCACTGTTTATTTTTCCTTTCTTCTTATCTGCCATTGCTAGTGCTACCTGAGTTGTCCTCCTACCTGTAGTAGGATCTCTTCTTATTGCTGATGTAGGCCTTGCCTTTCTTTTTGGTTTCATCATACTTGCTGTAAACAATGTAAAAACATCAAATTCTGGTGCCTCATCAATCTATTGCAGGTTTACTTCTTGTTGCAACCAGTATGGAACATCACCCCTGGGTCCTTGTTGATTAGTCCACTCATTATGAGCATCCTGAGACTCTATATTATCCTCTACCCTAGGTGGTAAATTCTCTTTCCTTTGTTCTTCCTCATGCACTTTCTCATGAGGGATCTCTTGCTGAGGGGGAGGTTCTTGTGATGTATGGACATTCTGATCAAGTACCTGTTCTTGCAATATATCCTCCCAAGGATTCTGCATCTCTTGATCTTGTGTGTTTTGTGGTACCTGATCTTCATGTGAATATTGTGCATTTTGATCTATTCTATCTTGGGGATCACGTGATCACCGTTAGTCACATTTTCTAGTTCTTTTCGTTGGCTACCACCTTGTGACAAACTTTGTTCTTCACCTTTTGAGGTGTCTATTTCTTCTTGGTCTGGAGCTTTATCCAACTCTTTCTCATTTGTTTTCTCTTCTAATGTTGGGTTACTATCCTAATTATCATCCTTAGTAGGAGGTGGTGTCTTATTCTAATCCTTATCCTTATCAGGCATTTCTTTATCAGTCTCCTTATGTACACTGATTTCCACCTTTTCTGGCTCCAGAGGTGGATCATGATCCCTGCCTTGATCTCCATCATCCTTGTGTAACTGAACATGCACTAGTATGCAATCAAATGTGTGAATTTGATTGAGAGTAAGCCTCTGGTAAGTTCTCCTCCTGACCTCTACCTCATCATCACAATCAGTCCAATAATCCTCAAGGTGTTTTTGATGTATATATTTCCCTAGTAATGCCCGCATCTTGCCATATGGGTCATATGACCTAGCTATTGAAAATGGCTGCAAGTGCATTAACTTCAATCCTCTGATCACATCCCTAACACTTTCCTTGTCTGGACACATGTACTAGCCAATGATGACTGGAAACACCACAGGTGGAATATTCCCTTTCCTAATATGAGCCTCTACTAAAGGCAAAATTTGTCTAGCAAATTCCATTAGAATAACTTTATCATTGGGGTATCTGGGTAGCATGAGAGGGTGCCCTTCAAAGCCTTCTATCCTCATGTATGAAAATGTAGGAAATTGAATAAACCAAGCCCCATATTTGTAGATAATAGCTGGGGCTTCCATACTTAATCTTTTTGTTCTATCTTCCTCCATGGTCCTAACTAGATGCATGGAAAAGGAGTCATTTACTATTTTATAGTGTTGGAGGGATTCCCTCTTGTTCAACTATGGGTAATGTTCCCATATGTTCACATCACCAGGATTGTTTCCAACCCTGCCAACCGTTTGTAACCCATTGAACGTCCCCCTGAAGGTACATACATATACGACATAAGAAGTCATATGAAACATGCACATCTTTCCACCCAGCCTTCTCATGCGCTCATCTAAACTATCACTTATGATTTTAGCCCAGAGGGGTTTATCATCTGAATACTCCACCATCCAGATAATCCCATACATCCAGTTTTCAAATGCTCCAACATCTTGTCTTCCTGTCATTCTGCTAAGAATGACCATCATGTACTGATATTCTTCAGTAAAATCAAACTTAAAGAGGTATATTGGCAATTTAGCAGAAGCCTTGTATGTACTGCTCTTTGATCACCACTAATACATGACCCTCTTGGCCTCTTTTTGGTTGTTCCTATACTCTTTCTCTAGTCTGCTCAGGCTCAATCTAACCACATTCAGTCTTGTAGGCAAGTTAAAGGTGGAGGTGATGCCTTTAATTCAGAAATCTACATATATCCTATTGTGCTTCTCCACTCTTCTAGTCTCTAGATTATAGTTCCTTGTGCATTCAATTACTAGCTCAGTAGCTTCCATAGTGTAGGGAAATCCACCAGCATTCCACATCCTTGAGGTGTATATACTTTGTAGTAGTGGGTTTCCACTTCCCTTATCTAGTCTTCTCGTCCACACATCAAGATCAGTATTACCCTGATGCGTATCATTGATCATCCCATATCTAAATCCTACCCCTTTTGGCTGTAAGAACATGGGCTTTAAGAACTTTGTGTCAGACCTATTCTTTCTGATTGCCATTATATCCTATGATAAAACCAAGCATTTCTTACCCTAACATATTGTATGTAGCAGGGCTTGGGGATTACATACATTCTATGGTAGTAATTCTATCAATTTAGTTTATTTCATGCATCACCATGCTAATTAACTTAGCAAAAACCCTTTTACCTCATGATTTACCGTAAACAACAAAAGAGAGGGTTTCAAGTAACATACTTGATAATCACTTTCCCTCTTTTACTGTATGAGTGATAACGGTATGAATGTGCTTGCGTTGCATTCCTCATCCTCCATTCCTTTCAGATGCGGGTCCCATTCTGTTTGCAAGTAGCAGTGATGTTTTGATTTTCAAAGCTCTGTAATTATCATTTAAACTTAGGGTAAATGTAAAATAAACACCAAAACTTACTTTTAACTCGATCAATATGAAAAATTAGGGCACGCATAATGTCTTTCGTTTAAGTCCATCGATCAACATATGACTTTTGTGGATGCCGACAAGTGGCAGGTTTACATTTGAAATTTGAAGGCTCGACCTACCATTAGGTTTGCATTTAATGCAGAGGGTGATCTCTGTGAAGATCAGTGATATTCAGAAATATGACCCTCTGGGAATATATGAGGGTGATGTCAACATGAGAGTGGTCAACCTTTAACCAAATGAGCGAGATCAGGTCACTAGACACTTTCTAACAAATCGTGATAATACGCTGTATTCATATGAGCCAGGGGAATGCCACGTGGCATAGTTGGATTGGTCGTTGAGAAACTAGGGATCTTAGGTCATCGAAGGTGAATATGAGGGATATTGGAAATATCTGAGTTTTCTAACACTAGGAAATATCACCTCATTTGAGAAGGTGAGGGTGACGTCAACGTTTTATAAGCCTTTGAAATTGTTTGAAAGAATGACATCATTGTCACATTTGTTAAGGTGAGGGATATTTTGAAATGTGACCCTATCGGGTTTGGATGACATCATCGTCATATTAAGGAATATGATGGATGTTTGGAAATGCGACCTTCCGAGTGTCAAGCAAATTGATGATGTCATCATCAGGTTGAGTCCTTTTATATGTCGTAATCGGATGATGTCATGGTCATAGTTTTCAAAGGGTGATATTTTCTAACATGATGAATATTTAGAAATGTGACCCTCAGAAAATATGCATGCGGACTTGACACGTATCTAGACTTTCACACTTAAATTTGACGTTTGCATATTGGGGAACATGTAGATATCAGGTGATCTTAATATGTTAGGGTCATCTTAGCGAATATGACTAATATTTAGAAATATGACCCTATGGAAAATATCTGGTTTGACCAAAATTTGACTTAGTATAACTTTCTATCCTTGATTAATATTAGGGTGATCCAAAAGGAAAACATGCTTAAAACTTAGCACTCTTTAAGATTATGAGGTTTATGATGACAAATTCTGACTTCGACCATTGACCTTCTCTTGTGAAGCACATGCATATGCAAGGGTGATATACCTGACTGACTTTTGCTAAACCGTCCAAAGCAAGAAAGAAAAAACAAGCAGAAGCAAAAAGTTGGGTCCTTGTTTTGCTATGACAAAATGGGGCGTGTTGTGTAACTACACAATAGTACAGTGTAGGAAGGGATTGCAATCCATATCTTCATGCAGTGGTATGTCCCCATGGTTGTTTTTAGTGATTCAAAGGAATGTATAGTCACAACTTTGTATTTTGCCTTCACCACATTTTTGGTGTATTTGTAACAACGATTTGATAATGTGTGACAACATTTAAATCAATACAAGATTTGTGTTGGGTCATTTCTTTTGTTGTAAGTGAATCATTGTAGTTCTACTTGGGATTAATACGTATATCCACTATATGAAATATAATTTGAGAAATGTATGTAAATGAATTTTTGTTTTATATTGATGCTTATTAGATCCATTTCCTTCCTCTTTATTGTTCATGACTCTATTGCCCATTGGAGTAAGCACTAGTCCATATTAGAGAAGGATCAATCACTCGTTTAAATCTAATTCTTTGTTCTAGGTAGTTGTAGGAGTAGGAGTAGATTAGGTTCTACATGTTGTTCATGATTCTGTGTTATAACCAGGGACAAACCTCAAGCAATACAAAATAGTTTAACTCTTAGTGAATCATGTTCATGCATGTTTGCGCCCTATAGGTTGTGTATGTGAAGTTAAGTCAATTCATCTTAGGGGATACTATATTGTTATCATTAATGGATGCATCTACAGGGTGCAGTAATTGTAAGGAAGTTAAGGTAGTAAAACAACTTCCTAAACTAATCATGAGGGAGGGATATGCAGAACTTTTCAGATCTTTACAACAATTACAAAAGTAAACACAAATAGCAATCATAACACAACACAATAATTACATGGGAAAACCCTTTTGGGAGAAAAACCCCAAACTCCAAAGCTGCCCAATATATTATTCAAGAATCAAGAAGATTACAATATACTTGCAGAGAAAGCTTTCATAGGAATAAAAGAAACCATAGATCTAGAGGCAACTCAACATCTATAATACTCTTACACACAACCTCCATCTCAATCTCCTGATATATACGAGATACAATATAGTAAACTGTCAACTATAATTACAAAACCATGAGCCAAAACCACCAAAAAATGGAGCCCAAATTATCTCCAATGAAAGATGCCTTGTGATGTTCCAAATCACACACCAACATGTGTAAATCTCCCCATTACAGATCTTTTAAGTGTCCAACAAGTTTTCACATTTCCCAAAATAGGAGTTCCAACTTCTAGAGGCCATAAATTTTGATCTAGGTGTCTGACTGATGAACTGTTTGATGCATTGGAAAGCTTGTGAAGAGATACATCAAGCTATAACCCAATTTATTGGTTATGAAAAAATTTGGGGAATTTAGGGACCTCTAAGTACCTCAAATCTGAGTTCAAAACTTTTCTAGGAGTTTTAAAAATGAAAACTTTAATATCTGGCAATCCAGGTATGATCTTGAGTCAAAACTCTCCCAAGATGTTTACTTGGTAGTTTTGCACCTTTTGGGAAAATTCTAGGTCCATCCATGCTCAAATGTAGAGTTACTAAAAATAGTAAGCCTTGCCATTTTTATCCTCTTTTGGAAAATTTGAAAGTTCTAAACCATTCTTCAAGATAAAGGGCATTTGAAAAGACCAAAATTGGGAAGAACAGAAACCTTTGGTAGTTGCAAGGTTTAAACACATTTCCTAACATTCTCCTACTTGTTGAACACCTTGCAAGAGCAAAGAGAGTATCAACAGGTCATGGTTTAATTTCTAGGGGCTGAGAGGCCCATAGACTCCAAACACCATTTGAACTTCTTTGTGTTCATAGGCTTATTTAATGAATCTGCAACATTCATCAATGTCTCTACCTTAACTAGTTTTACCCTGTCATCCTCGACCATATCTCTAACAAAATGATATTGTACATCAATGTGCTTGGTCCTGGCATGAAATATTAGGTTCTTAGCTAGGCATATCACACTCTAACTATCACAATAAACTGTCACTGCACCTTGTTTTATTCTGATATCTAAACATAGTCTCTTAAGCCAAATGACTTCTTTACAAGCATGAGTAGCTGCCATATACTTAGCATAAGTAGTGGAAAAAGAAACCACAACTTTTTTCTTACTCATCCAACTAATTGTACTACCAAATAAAGTAAATACATAAGCACTGGTGGATCATATGCTATCAACATCACCCGCCCTCTGAATCCACATAACCATGAATATCAAGGGAATGCATGTCTCATATTAAATTACCATGATAACACAAGGAATACTCTGAGGTACCCCACAAATATATAAAGACTCATTTAACTGCATCCTTTTGTGTGGTTACACAACACGCAACATTTTGACTTGGCAAAACAGGGACCCAACTTCTTTTGGCTTGGTTTGTGTTTCTTGCTTTCTGGCGGTTTGGTGAAAATCAGTCAAGTGCATCATCACGTTGAGTCAGGATGAGGTAAGTCATCATTATGAGGTCAGTTTGTCAAAATTTGCACTTCATATCTGTGACCTCATATTCTGAAAGAACATTAAATTTCATGCAGGTTTGCCTTTTACATCACCCTGATATTCATCAGGATGTGAGAGTTATGAACAATCAAAGTCTTGGTCAAACCTGATATTCGCAAGGGGGGGTCATAGTTTATAACCTCAGTCATGTTTTAAAGATCATCATCATATTCGAGCATCCCCTGATATATCCTGCGGCTCAAATATCCAGACGTCAACTTTAAATGGTAGTAAGTCTTTCATGTCAAGCGGTCTTTTATACCGCGAACATCATGTTTTGAAAAGTAACCCGATATTCGTTAATATCATCCTGATGCGTAATATCACCCTTAACAAACATCCGGATGACATCATCATCATATTTACATTTCAATAGGATATTTTGTAAACATGATCATGTTCGCCCAATATGACGATGACGTCATGAAGCATTTCTGATACAAAGAACGAATATCATGATGATGTCATCTTGATATTCAGAAAGGGAAGACGAGCAAGCTTGGCTCATCATCATCATTTTGTTTTGAAACATCACCCGATAAACTGAAATATCCTCCTAATGTGCTAAAACATAAACAAAGGGTGCATTGTCACCCGAATCTTGTCGCGATAATAATTTCAATGCTATGGAGGATGATATTGAAACTCAACCCGATATTTGTGAAATATCATCCTGCCCTCATGATATCCCATCATATGGATATCCCCCCGCTCCCTTTGCCGCCATTATCATTAAATGCACGCAGATATGGTAGGTGATTCCCGCTGATCCCGGAACCCAATGAAATACCTGGCGAGATCCTGAGTTTTCGCACGAATGATCAAAGATTGCAATCTAACTTGTCAGAGTGCCCTAAATTTACCCTAACTACGAGGTTAAAAGGTAATTCAACCGCCATTGTTACGTTTACCTGCGTTAAAATTGTTTTACAGAGCACTTGCCTCCATATCCGCATAACAGCTACCGTTGCGCAATTCGAGCTCACAGATAGAAGGAAGGAAGTGATCAGCAGTTG
Organism: Cunninghamia lanceolata; assembly: GCA_027924645.1. Classification (NCBI taxonomy): domain Eukaryota; kingdom Viridiplantae; phylum Streptophyta; class Pinopsida; order Cupressales; family Cupressaceae; genus Cunninghamia; species Cunninghamia lanceolata. Next base: position 16,104,544 of record BSBN01000511.1, on the reverse strand, counting down.
AATTAAGAGCGTCTTGACAATATACTGGTATAAAGGAAAATCTGCATAACCAGGTAAGTGAACTTAAACCCTCATCATGTTGTTTCTAAATGATGTTGTAAGTTCTGGTTATGTATCCATATAAGTAAGTAATGTGAAATTGATGCAATAGGCATGATATTTGCAATATGTATGCATGCATACCCCTGTTGTGAGAAGAAATGTTGTTAATTGCAGGTACCCATGGCTGAAAAACGCTTAGTCAAGAATCAGGAGGAATTCAGCAGGCCTATGTTCTCTTCCCAGAGAGGGGTCCTGTTCAAATTTGGGGCAATTACAGACACCCATCAGGGGATTACTAACCTAGAGGCCTGGTCGGCCAAGCTGAATGATGGACATGACAAGAGTCCTATGCTGGACGCAGTGTTTGTATTAGGTATGTGGAACGCTGCTGGCTTCCCATATTCCATGGAGTCTCTGGAGCTAGTCATTGAGTGCTCCCAGAATTATAACCCTCAGACGAGGCAGGTGGTGAAGCATGGGAGAGTGTATGTAGACCTATCCATCAAAGGTCTCTCCCGGACATTTGGACTGCCAATGGGCAGTAAGGTAAAGAGTGTAGGCTTGAAGAAGTCTGAAAGAGAATACGAGGCCAACAAGAAGGCGGCCAGAAAGAACATGTATGCTTGGCGGGCCGAGAACAGCACATACAATGCGGCGGCCAAGCTCCCCGTGCACATGTTCAAGTTTGACTTCAATGAGGAGTATCAGTACGTGATTGCCCTTCTGAACAAGGTGACTGGCCAGCCTGATACTGGTGAATTTAGAGATTGGATGTACGGAATCATAATGATGTGTCTGTATGCAGACATCAAGCCACTATGGGGCCAAATAATAAGCGATGCTCTGCATGAGCAGCTGATGAACCTGGGAGGTTCAGATTGTACATTCTACATGACATCTTATATCGTGTATTCCTGTGCTTATAGAGGCACTTTTGATGCCTTAGTCATAGATGGAAAGCTCACGGGCACAAATGCAGCATATATCTGGGATCATCATCCCCAGCTGAAAAGACCCAACTATATCAAGGACTACAAACTGGTCAATGATGCATTCTCTATGCATCTGGTAAGGACCATGGAAGATGACAGAACAAAGAGATTGAGCATGGAAGCTCAAGAGGCAGTATACAGCCATGGGGCATGGTACATACAATTTGCCACCTTTTCCTATATCAGGATAGAAGGTTTTGAAGGACATCCCCTGATGCTGCCAAGATATCCTACGGATGCAGTAGTGTTAATGGAATTTATCAGGCAGGGCTCCACCATGATACAGATGTATAAGGATGCCAAGAAGCTGCCACCAATTTTGTTCCAGTCAGCATCGGCAACTACATGTGCCCTGACTCTGACAATATAAAGAAGGTGATGGTCACCCTGAATAAGATGAATCTACAGCCTTTTCCAATAACCAGACCATATGATCCTTACGGCCGAATACAGAAGATCCTAGGAAAGCCTATTCACCAGAGGCACCTAGAGGATTTTTGGGCTGACTGCGAAGATGAGGCAGAAGCCAGGAGAAGGAGGTATCAGAGGTTGACTCTGAACTAGATCAAAACATTTGATTGCATATCCCTTCCTCAGCAGCTGAAGAGTGATGACGGCAGGATAATGGCAGACGAATATGAGCAGAAGAAGATTTACAATGATACCATCTCTGCACCTAACCTCACCATGCAGGAGGATATGTCCTTAGACCCATTCTTTGCCAGAACCCTACACTTGACCCAAGCTTGGGTAGATGCATAGGTAGAGGCATTGAAGAAGAAGGGTGTTTCCATCACGGTGGACAACAAGAAGAAGGGACAAGACATCCCTGCAGATGAATATGATGACTTCCTGCTGGAGAAGAGGAAGACTAAGGGAGAGAGGATCCCTCCACCACAGCAGCCTAGCAAAAGGGCCCCAAGGGGCAAGAAGGTGGAAAAGGGACCCAAAGGGGTCATAATTGAAAGGACAGTATTCACAACGGAGGAGGCAGCCAAATCAGGATCAGAATCGGATTCTCCTCCAAAGCCCAAGAAAACCAAGACAGCAGAGGCTGGAATCACAGAGACCCAAGAAGTGGGTCAGTCATCCAGACAACCAGGCAAAAATATCCTTATAGAGGAGGAGCTTGAAGAAGAGGAGGAAGCTCCACTAATAATAAGAAGAAAGAGGATAGCTCCACAGGTGTTGGTTCCTACCACACCTAATAAACCAAGAACCTCCATGAGAGGTGAGATAAGTCAACCCCTAGCACAATTACAAGGGGCAGGTAGTGAAGTGCAGAAGGAACTTCAGCATAACGTTCCACTTCCTACCATTGTCAAGTTCAAAACTGAACTTGCTGAAGAGCAACAAAAGGAAGCATCTCAGACACAAGCGGAAAGGCATGTCTCGCTAGATGAGACAATCGACTTGTCTGATGATGAGGTTGTGCAGGATGTGTCTGCATAGAAGATGGAAACACTGGCTGCTGGCATCAGCATGACTCCTCACAAGCCTCTATCTGTCCAATCAGTGCTTGAGGAGATGAAACAAGCAGAAGCGAAGTGAGAAAAGAGCCCGGAACCAGAAAAGAGCTCGGAACAGGTAGCTCAGGACATAGGGCTGGATACACTGATCGCTGAGGTGACAAGTCCTGTAGTGGTAGACTTGGCAGAGAAACAGGATGCAAGTCTTGAGAAGCCAGCAGGATCACCTGATAAGGGCCACCTAACAAAAGAGATAGAGATGACAGAAGTAGAAGGTCATGCTCTTGAATCAGGCCAGCAAAGCCCACAATATACATCAGCAGGACCTGCTATAGTGGAGGTCCAAGAAATAAAGGCTGATGAGAAGAAGGAAGAAATAGAGGATCCAGCTGCTAAGGCACAAGAGGTGGATAGTGCAGGCACAGAACAAGTAGCAGCCGTAGAACAGATGCCATCACCTTAGGCAGATCCTATGATATCAGGTACGGTGGACATGCCACCAGAAATAGAGAAACAAAAGGAGGATGATCAACCTCCGCAAAGGGAAGAACTGGGGATAGGTGAAGAAATGATGGAGAAAGATCATGATCATCATGATCTACATACAAGTACACCGCAGGGTTCCCCACACAAAGAAGATGCTCCCCTAGAAAAGGAAGTTCCTCAACAGGAGGAGGCACCACAAGATCAGCAGCAAGGCGAGCATCAAGAGAGAGAAAAGGAAAAATCACCATCTCCACAACACGGGTTGATAGAAATGGGAGATAGGGGTGAACAGTATCATGATGCTAAAAAGCATGATCAGGTGCCTCCATGGTTCGAAAAGGAGGTAAATGTTGAGGAGGAACTTGAAATCCAAGAGTTCGACGTCTCCACCCTGTTCTCCGCGGATATAATGAAGCCCAGGAGAAAGGCCAGAATGACTTCGGCCATCAAAAGAGATCCGGCGACAGGGAGAAGGACCGCACAAATTGCTGTACCTGTGGTGGAAAAGGAAAAAGGTAAAATCACTGTCGATGAATTTCAGATCAGTACAGTTGATTTAGGTTTTGCCAACGAAGAGCAGGAAGGTCAGGAGGGAAAAGACATCATAGACTCTCTAATTCAGAAAGTGAAAAGAGAGAAGGAGAAAAATAAGCAACATAAAGAGCACATTGCTCAGTTGCATGCATACATTAAAGGCTTAACCAATCCTGATGATACTACAAGTGAAGCTGCAGTCCCATTGACTGCCATTTCTCAGGAGGAAGTAAATAAATTGGACCTCATGAAACATGAGGCTTCCGTAATAAGGAAATGGATGTCATCCACATTGGATGATGCTATAGAAATAATGAAGGGTTCTTTGAAGAGGTGGAGCATATTAAGTGACTCCAAAACCAAGGTGGACAAATTGCAGATGCAGACCGGGAAAAGGTCTTATAAACTAGAGAAAGTCCTCAGCCTGTTGGGAGAAATAAGGAAGATAAACCCACAACTGCTTATCAGTAAGCAGGTATTGAATAATAATACTGCATTATTAGTGGATATCTGGTACAAAGATGTACAGTTTGAATGCGGAGTCCTCAAGAGATGTAATAGTAAGCTGAGGGAGATCAGCATGAGGCTACGTGATTTAATGGGCATTGAGGCAGACATGCTAGAAACACTAGAAGGCAAAGTAGAGGGAAAAATAGAGAATCAAGATGAAGACTCTGCCCTTAAAGCTCTGCGCAGTAACTTCCAGATGGAAGATGATGGTCCACTCATCCACTTGACAGAGGAGATTATAAATAAGATGATGAGGATCAAGGTCAAGATGGAGACCTACAATGAGACATTGCAGGACAGGGAAAATAAGCTGGATAACAGCAGGGATAAGTATGAAGCACACAAGCACGCCATTATCAAGGCAAAGACTCAAGATGGCAGAGGAATAGATTAGGTTGTGCAGTCATATGAATAGATCCAGAGCAGCATGCAACCCCATATGCAGCAGCATCATCATCAGGATAGCGAAGGTTCAGAAAGCGATGCACATGATGATGATCCGCATGAATCAGCTGAGGAGCATGATGGAGATACATCATGAAGGGGAATATTTTGCATAGGTAATATAGATAGTTGCCAGCTGGCAACTTGTGCCATTTTGTAAAATTGACAAGTCATGAAATGATGACCATTGATTTGTATTGACATATCAGATCCGTAGATCTTTTGTAACGGATTCCTCACCTTATTCTATAAAAGGTGGTGGAATGCCTTGTTATATTCATTCAAAACTTAATTGAAATCTGTTTGCTAAAATATTCAGGGCTCATTTCAAAGCTGCTGTATATGTACATGTATTTTGCATACTTAATGAAAGAGAAGAGTATTTTGATTACAAATCTTCGTAAATCCTGAGTAATCTGTGTCTGAATTCTTGATATGTGCTTTGATTTGCTGCATCCCTTGGAGTGCTCATCATATTGCATGTATTGTTTTCATTCATTATCCTCTAAAGTTTGCATCAACTGTATCTAGCTGTGGAATGTCCTGGTGAACATATGGTTTGATTTCTTCTCCTCATGATAGTATCAAGCATGTATGTAGATCAAAAGCTAAAGATTCAACTTAATTAGAAGTATTTCCTTTAATTTCTTTCAATTTCAGAACATCTCACCATCACAATTGCAAATAATTGATAATCTTAAGCAAATAACGCAAATATGTAGACATCTCGTAGGTAATCGCAAATATTTAGCATATTTGAATAAAAAAGCATGCACAATTGAAAATATCATGCAAAGATCGAGGTTTTCCTACATCTTTTCATCTAATAACTGCATAATATGACTTCTCTGTAAAGAATTTCTACAGGAATGTCATGATGATGGCGCAATTTCATGTAAGGCCCCAAAATGGAAACAACAATTCACATTAACTACTGAGTAACGTCAGTCGATTAAGATCTAATCACCGGAGACTTGGGATGATGAATTCTCTGAATTCACTGTATCTTTCAAGATGAATAAAGGTTAATGTGTACTTTTATTCTATGTTTGTTTGTGACTAACATCATGACCAACACATCCGAATGAACTTTACTAGGATTAAACATATATCTAGAAAGAACTCCCACTTCTTGGGCAATGTCTAGTCTAGTACAGACCATATCATACATCAAACTTTTGACTGAACTATGGTAAGGCACTCTGCTCATGTCTTCCATCTCTGATGGGGATGTTAGACATTTTGAAGAAAATAACTTCGTTCCAACTATAAAAGGAACACATAGTGGTCTACAATCCTACATGTTAAACATCTGTAAAACTAAATTCATACTTACTCTAGACAAGCCTGTTGCAAATAGGTGCCTAAGCGGTGTTGTCATTGATGTCAACATATCCTTGTTTCCATTGATGTCAACTATATCCTATTTTATTGCCTGGTTAGAAGACTAAAATTTTGAGGATATTGAGAAAATTGATGAAGATCTAAGTATGTGGACCAAATGGCTATGTAGAGGATTGTCTAAAGTAGCTCCAGTTATGATTTGAGAGGTCCATATAAAGATTTGAAGAAGTTATGGCCATCTGAGTGGAACCAAGTTTTGTAGTGCTCAGAAGAGACAAAGCGATAGGAAATTGGTCTGGATTGCTCCACAAATGAAATACTATGATCTGTGGATCTAGAGACATGTTTGGGAAGTTAATGTGTGTCAACAACTCAAGTGGTTCGTGGATTGGAGGTCTGCAAGCAATCTTTCTAGTGTGACAGTCATGGCAAACAGTGTTCTTAAGGTACTAGATGAAGATGCAAGTGATTTTGTTGATTTGGAGTAGTGTAGATGTTATTACTGAATTCAATGAGCTTGTGGAGCTCTCTGGATCATGTGCCTTCTATGTTGGAGGTCCGCATTGAAGATTGAGCATGTTGTTGAAGATTTATTCTTTGGTGTTGTTCTTCGTAATCTTGGCCGACCGGATGATTCAAGCATGTTGCAGATGATCTAAGAGCAATCCTATGGAGCATGGCATGTTGATCAAAGAAGATTTGAGTCCCATTTATGCTTGGCTAACAACTTAGTGATTCACATTAAGTCAGATGCTTGTAGTGTCGACCTTGATGTTTATTCCAAGGTTGATGAAGCATATAAAGGAGTGTTGTTGAGTTGTGGAAAATCATCCTTGTGTGAAAATGATAAAATCCTAAGAAAGGATCAAAGGCAGAGCAAAGAAGAGGAGAAGCAGAAGAGCAAGAGAAGAAAAGGATGAAGAGATAGTGATGAAGTGTTTGGGGCAGAGCAGAAGTCTTTGGGAGCTTTCAATGAGACTGAACCAAGCATGATGAAGATGCTATTTCTCAGTTAAATCTTTCTGTATTAAATATAAATTCCTGTAGGCAGTGAGCTCTGGGTAGTGTGCCCGAAGGCAAGTACCTTCCCATTTCTTTCAAGTACTTTTAATAGGGTACGAATCTTGTGGGTTAACCCCCACCATGGTTTTCCTTTAACCAGGTTTCCACATTAAAAATCTTGGTGTCAAGTGTGTTCATTTGCTTCTACTCATGTGTTGTCAATTCATGCTTTAATGTTTACATCATTAATCTGTTTTAAGTGAAAAGAAGAATTAATTGCTGCAAGTGTTAAAGTTCTTAGGAAAATTGATTCACCCCCCCTCTCAGTTGTTCGTCCTAATTCCAACAATTGGTATCAAAGCGGGTTCCTCTAGAAGAAGCCTAACCACTTGAGGAGATCCAAGATGTTGACTTACAAGAAGGATAGTCCAAGCTTTGATGGAATGAATTACCCTCTATGGAAAAAGCACATGGAGTGTCACTTGCAATGTATGGGTGATGCCTTTTGGTTGATAACTAAGAATAAGTACAAGGTTCCGAAGAATGGCCCTACAATTCTAGATGAACTCAGGGATGTTGAACACAACATTCGAGCTAAAGAAGCATTGTTAAGTGCCCTGACTGATACAAAAATGACAAATGTCCTAGAATTAAAAACTACTCATGAAATCTAGAATAAGCTGGAAACTTTGTATGAAGGTGATAAATATGTCAAATGTGCCAAGATACAGAACCTGAAGGGTAAATATGAAATATTGATGATGAGAGAAGATGAAAACATTACTTCCTACATGCAGAAGGTGAATGAACTTGTGACCGGTATCACGAGTAGTGGTGGAGTATTAGAAGAATCAGAGATTGTTACCAAAGTGCTTAGATCCTTACCTCTGGCATACAAGTATAAAGTTGCTTCCATTGAAGAGATCAGGACTGTGACAACCATTACAAGGGATCCGTTGGTTGGTAAACTTTCAACATTTGAAATGAGTGAGCTTGGTGATTCTCTTCCTATGTCTAAATCTGCATTTAAAGCTAGTATTTATGGAAAGCAAAGATATGATCCGGGTGAAATCTCTTCAAGAAGATCAAATAGATATGACAAGACAAGGAAGGATCTTGAAGATGATGAAATTGAGTTCGATGAAATTGAAGCCCTTTTTGCCAAAAGATTGTGAAGGGCATCCGGTGAGTATGAAGGAAAGTTGCCATTCAAATGTTTTTCTTGTAATAAGATTGGTCATTTTGCCTCAAGGTGTCCAGAAAGAGGTTCAAAGTCAAACCCTAACAGACCTAGAATTTAGAAGAAATGCTACTATGTCCAAGAAGTTGGTGAACAAGGAGTCACAGATGATGAATCTGATCATGGAGGTTCCACTGAAAGTGATTGGCTGTTCATTGCTATTAAAGAAGAAGATCCGATGCCTACTGAATCTACTAGTTGTGCAAATGTGGAAAGTGCCTTGGCTGCTCAAGTTGTAGAAAAATATGAATGGGTGATTGACAGTGGTTGTTCTCATCATATGACTGGTGATAAAAGTAAGTTTGTAAGCTTTGAAAAATATGAAGGTGGAATTGTTAAATTTGGAGACAACTCAGCTGGTAGAATCCATGGCAGAGGATCTATCTCTTTTGATGGTAAGAATAACACTAATGATGTTCTGTATGTGGAAGGATTGAAGCATAATCTTCTTAGTGTTGGATAGTTGGTTGACAAGGGTTATGATCTTCGATTTAAGGATGGAAAATGCAGAATCTTGGAAAGTTCCAGAACTGAAATTGCATCTAGTACTCAGACTAGAGGTAACATCTTTCATTTAAGTAGTTCTAGAAAAAGTTGTTTGATTGCTCAGATTCATCAGGGTTGCTTATGGCATAGAAGAATGTGTCATGTGAATTTTGATAACATTGTCAACATAAGTTCTACTCAGGTTGTGAGAGATCTACCAAAAATTGTGAAACTTGCTTATAGCATATGTAGAGAATGTCAATTGGGTAAACAAAACAAAACTTCATTCAAGAGTAAAGAACAATTTTCAAGTGGATGATTGGAACTTGCGCATACTGATCTATGTGGTCTTGCTAGAATTAGGAGTGTGCAAGGAGACATATATTTTATGTTGCTGATTGATGATTACTCCCAGATGATGTGGGTAACCTTCTTGAAAGAAAAATCAAAAGCTCTTGACAAGTTCAAAGTGTTCAAGGCTATGGTGGAAAATGGGATTGATGAGAAAATAAAGTGTATAAGATCTGACAGAGGTGGAGAGTTTACCTCTGGTGAGTTTGATACATTTTGTGAAAAGCATGGAATAAAAAGACAGTTATCTACTCCTAGGATTCCTCAGCAAAATGGAGTTGTGTAAAGAAAGAACCAAACCATTCAAGAAGCTGCTAGGACCATGATAATGGAAGCAAATGTTCCCCAAGTCTATTGGAGAGAAGCTGTGAGTACTGTTATCTACACTCTTAACCAGGTACATATCAAAGGCAATTCTGGTAAGACACCTTATGAATTATGGTTTGGTCATCCTCCTACTGTGAAATATTTCAGAGTTTTTGGTAGTAAATGCTATATCAAAAGAGATGAGGATCTAGGGAAGTTTGAGGCAAGAAGTGATGAAGGAATATTTATGGGTTACTCTACTCAAAGCAAGGCATACTAGTGCTTTAACAAGAGATTGAAAAAGATTGTTGAAAGTGCTAATGTCAGAGTTGATGAGAGTAAAGAGAGATCTTTCAAGTCTTGGGGATATGATTGTTGCAAGTATGAGGTTAACCGGTGTTGTCATTGATGTTAACATACTCATATTGCATTGATAAGAAGGATTGGATGAGCTGTGTGCTGAGGATATTGAGAAAATTAGTCTCAATCAGGAACAGTGAAGAACAATGATGAGAAGAAGGCAAAAATACTTAATAGGCTAAGGATCAGAGGGTGTGGATTAAAGGGTTTGCAGATATGAGTCTTGTGATGTTCCAGTTAAGATTTTAGAGGTCCGCATGAAGCTATGAAGAAGTTGTGATCGATCAAGTAGAACCGGTTCTGGGAGATGCTCCGGAGTGACAGAATGTTACAAAGAGGTCAGGTGAGATCCAGAAGTGCATTGTCAGATTCTGCGGATTGGAAGGAGTGCTTGGGATGTCCTTTTGATGTGTCATCTTGGTTTGTACATAGTTTGGAGGTCCGGAAGAACCTGTTTCAGTTTGACAGTTGCGACAGACTGTGTTCTTGAAGTTTCGGATGAAGAGGAGAAGAGATTCCAGTAGGAAGAGGAAGTGCAGATGTAACGAGTCATTCAGACAAGCATGTGAAGGTTCTTGGATCATGTTGAGGTTGTGTTGTCAGTCCGCATGAGTGTTAGAGCCCAGAATTGAAGATATTCTTTCGGATGAAGATGTTCTTATTCAGACTGGCTGATCGGATGAGTTATTCATCTTGTGAATGTTCTTGTGGATGATTGCTGACTTAGATGATAGTTCCTAAGTCAATGCCTTGTATAAATAAAGGTTTGTAAGTTCATTTCAATGCGTTTTGTGGAGCGGATGAGAGTGGTTTAGTGAAAGAGTGAAGGGCAGAGCAGAAGTATCTCGAGCTTAAATGGAACTGATCCAGACATGGTAAAGATGTCAATCTCCAGTTCAAGTTTGTGATTCTTATCACTTTGTAGAAAGTGTGTCTCTTGTAGGCAGTGTGCCTCTTTGTGAGCAGTGTGCTCAAGCAGTGAGCCCTAATTGGCATGTACCATTCATTTTTCTTATTCTTCTAACAGAGAATAATCCTTGGGTTAATCACCCCGTGGTTTTTCCCTTAACTGGGTTTTCCACGTCAAAATCTTGGTGTCCAATGTGTTGATGTTTATCTGCTCCTATGTTTATGCATTATGCTTTCATGAATGGTTAACTGATATGCTATTAACTAACAAAGAAGAATCAAGTGTTTGAAGCAGAAGCAAGTTTTTGTACAACTGATTCACCCCCCCTCTTAGTTGTGTGCCCTAGATCTAACAATTGGTATCAGAGCCAAGTTCCTTTGAAAGAAGCTTAACTGCTTGAGGAGATCCAGGATGTCATCATATAACAAGGACAGTCCAAAGTTTGATGGAACAAACTTCTCTCTCTGGAAAGGCCACATGAAATGTCACTTGGAGTGTATGGGAAAAGCATACTTGTCCATGGTCACAAAAACATATGTTCCTCCATAGGGTGGTCCGACAACTCTAAATGACATCACAGATGTTGAAAACAATTTGCGGACCAAAGAGTCTCTTCTAAGAGCATTGACTGACTTAGAACTCTCAAATGTTATTGATCTACCAACTGCTTATGAGATCTGGGTTAAACTGGAACTTCTGCATGAAGGAGATGAGTTTGTTAAGAGTGCAAGGTTGTAAAGTCTCAAAGGAAAATTTGAAAGATTGAAGATGAGAGATGATGAAAATATCACTACTTTTATGCCAAGAGTAAATGAACTGGTGTGTGGAATTAGGAATGCTGGTGGAGTTCTGGATGAAAATGAGATTGTTTGTAAAATTCTCAGATCCCTTCCTCCTGCCTACAAGATCAAGGTTGCTGCCATTGATGAATTCAGAGCCCATGCAACTGTCACAAGAGAGCAATTGGCTGGCAAACTGGCTGCATTTAAATGACAGAGTTTGGAGATGATCCCCCCAAGACTGAATCGACATTCAAAGCTAGTGCCTATGTGAAAGGCGAACAAAGATTTGATCCAGGAGAAAACTCTTCAAGGAAGCTGTCATTGTATGATCAAGCAAAGAAAGACATGGAAGAGGAAGAAGCAGAAATAGCTCATCTTAAAGCCCTCGTTGCAAAGAGATTGCCAAGAGGATTTGGTAAGTATGAAGGAAAGTTACCTTTTAATTGCTTCAATTGCAATAAGTTTGGTCATTTTGCTTTAAGATGTCTAAAAAGATCTACAAGGTCAAACTCTAACAGACAAAGGTTCCAAAAGAACTGTTATTATGTTCATGAAGAAGCTGATAATGAAGGAGTAACAGATGATGAATCAGAGATAGGAGACAAATCCAGAAATGAATGGGTGTTTATTGCCATCAAGGAAGAAGAACCAATATCCTTTGAATCTGTTAATCATAAGGTTGTAGAAAGAGCTTTGGCTGCCCAAGTTGAAGAAAAGGATGATTGGGTTATTGATAGTGGATGCTCTCACCACATGATAGGTGACAAGAACAAGTTCTTAGATTTGGAAAGGTATGAAAGAGGAATGGTAAAGTTTGGTGACAATTCTGTAGGTAGAATTAGAGGTAGGGGAACTATTTCTTTTGATGGAAAGAGCAAAACTGGTAATGTACTGTATGTTGAAGGATTGAAACACAATCTTCTCAGTGTTGGTCAGTTGGTAGACAAAGGTAATGATCTCCGGTTCAAGAATGGAAGATGCAGGATCTTTGAAAGTTATAGAATTGAGATTGCATTCGGTACTCAAACAAAAGGTAATATCTTCCATCTAGTTGGTTCAAATAAAAGTTGTCTGTTTGTTCAAGTTGATTAGAGTTGGTTATGGCATAGAAGGATGTGTTATGTTAATTTTGATAACATCATCAAGATAAGCAATATTCAGGCTGTAAGAGATCTTCCAAAATTGGTGAAACCTACAAATAATTTGTGCAAAGAATGTCAACTAGGTAAACAGAGTAGAGTCTCCTTCAAAAGCAAAGATCAGTCCTCTACTGGATTATTGGAATTAGTTCATACTGATCTATGTGGTCTGATAAGAATCAAGAGTATGCAAGGTGATAGATAATTCATATTACTAATTGATGATCATTCCCGGATGATGTGGGTTACCTTTCTGAAAGAGAAATCAGAAGCCTTTGAGAAGTTCAAAATCTTCAAGGCTATGGTAGAGAATCAAATTGGATTGAAACTGAAGTGTCTAAGGTCTGATAGAGGTGGTGAATTCACATCCAGTGATTTCATAGACTTTTGTGAGAAGCATGGCATAAAGAGACAATTGTTTTCTCCTGGGACTCCACAGCAGAATGGAGTAGTTGAGAGAAAGAACCGGACCATCCAGGAAGCTTCCAGGACAATGATGATGGAAGCAAATGTTCCTCAGATGTTTTGGAGAGAAGCTGTCAGCACTGTAATCTACACTCTTAACCGAGTTCAAATCAGAAACAATACCGGTAAGACTCCTTATGAACTTTGGTTTGGTATAACTCCTACTGTGAGATATTTCAGAGTATTTGGTAGCAAGTGTTACATCAAAAGAGATGAAGATCTAGGAAAGTTTGATGCTAGAAGTGATGAAGGAATTTTCTTGGGTTACTCCACTCAAAGCAAAGCATACCGGTGTTACAATAAGAGACTGAGAAAGACGATAGAAAGTACAAATGTGAAGGTTGATAAAGGAATTGAGAAGCCCTCAAGGTTTTATGAATATGATGAAGATGATCAGGATGGTGTTCTGGTTCAAGGAACTCAATCCCTTCCTGAAAGTCAGATTCAGACTGATCTGGTAAATTAGGAAGAAGAGGTTTGTCTGAATGAACCTGATCAAGAAACAATAGTGCAAGAGACTCCCAAAGTTCCAAGGTATGTAACTCTAAATCATTCTGAAGATTAGATCATAGGTGACAAAAGCAAAGGGGTACAAACAAGGAGGAGAATTGCTCAAAATTCAAATGAATACTGTCTAATTTCAAAGATTGAACCTAAGACAATAAATGAAGTGTGCAATGATGAAAATTGGACCAAAGCAATGGAGGAAGAGTTGATGCAAATTGAGAAAAATCACACTTGGGATCTTGTTCCCAGACCTAGAAACAAGAATGTAATTGGAACCAAATGGGTCTTTTGGAATAAACTAAATGAAGTTGGTGAAGTAATCAGAAATAAAGCCAGATTGGTCTGCAAAGGCTACTCTCAAATAGAAGGAATTGATTTTGAAGAAACCTTTGCTCCGGTGGCAAGAATTGAAGCAGTCAGATTATTTCTTGCATATTCTGCCTTCAAAGACTTCAAGGTATATCAGATGGATGTCAAGTCTGCCTTCCTAAATGGTGATTTGGAAGAAGAAGTATACATTGAACAACTGGATGGATTTCAATTGTCTGATCATGATGATATGGTCTGCAAGTTGAAGAAAGCACTATATGGATTGATGCAAGCTCCAAGAGCATGGTATGAAAGGTTGGATAAGCATCTTGTGCAGATTGGTTTCAACAAAGGTACTGCTAACAATAATCTATATTTCCAAATAGATAATGAAAACATCTTGATTATTAAAGTATTTGTTGATGATATCATTTTTGGAGGAAGAGACAGTATGTGTAAAACCTTTGCAAATCAAATGAAAAGTGAGTTTGAAATGTCAATGCTTGGTGAAATGAATTTCTTCTTGGGTCTGCAAATTACTCAGACAAAGAATGGTATCTTTATCTCTCAGACCAAATATGTGAAAGAATTGTTGAGGAAATTTGAAATGGAAGATTCAAAGCTAATGAACACTCCTATGGCAACTAGATGTAAGTTGAGCAAAGATGATGATTATTTCTAAGAATCCGGTGTTGCATTCTAAGACCAAGCACATATCTATCAAGTTTCACTTTTTGAGAGAACAAGTGAACAAGGATGAAGTCAGACTGGAGTATGTACCCTCCAAGGATTAGATTGCAGATATTTTTACTAAACCTCTTCCCAAGGACTCTTTCGAGTATCTCTGGTAGAAGTTAGGGGTCATGGCCCCTCTGGTGATGAACTAGAATGCACTGTTATGCATCAGTCCGGTGGGTATCACAGTCATATCTTGTGATCCAGATTGATGAAGGGGAGCTGCTACTAAGGGGGAGCAGCTGGTATGATTCTAATGTGTTAGAATTGCAAGTATGAGCCCTTTGCCATTGATGTCAAAGGGGGAAAGAAGACACGTGAAAAACAAGTGGTTGATGGTCAAAGGGGGAGTAGTAAAGGAAGAGAAGACATGTGAAGAGTTGTTGCTAATAGGAGAGTTGTGACAGAAAGGAGAAGTTCTTGTCTTGATGGTTTTTCACATCATATGTTGCCATCAATGACAAAGGGGGAGATTGTTGCAAGTATGAGGTTAACTAGTGTTGTCATTGATGTCAACATACTCATTGCCTTGATAAGAAGGATTGGATGAGCTATGTGCTGAGGATATTGAGAAAATTAGTCTTAATCAGGAACAGTGAAGAACAGTGATGAGAAGAAGGAAAAAATACTCAATAGGCTGAGGATCAGAGGGAGCGGATTAAAGGGTTTGCAGATATGAGTCTTGAGATGTTCTAGTTAAGAATTCAGAGGTCCACATGAAGCTATGAAGAAGTTGTGATCAATCAAGTAGAACTGGTTTCGGGAGATGCTCCGGAGTGACAGAATGTTACAAAAAGGTCCGATGAGATCCGGAAGTGCATTGTCAGATTCTGCGGATTGGAAGGAGTGCTTTGGATGTCCTTTTGATGTGTCATCTTGGTTTGTACATAGTTTGGAGGTCTGAAAGAACCTGTTTCAGTTTGACAGTCACGACAGATTGTGTTCTTGAAGTTTCAGATGAAGAGGAGAAGAGATTCCAGTAGGAAGAGGAAGTGCGGATGTACCTGGTCATTCAGGCAAGTGTGTGAAGGTTCTTGGATCATGTTGAGGTTGTGTTTTCAGTCTGCATGAGTGTTAGAGCCCGGAATTGAAGATATTCTTCTGGATGAAGATGTTCTTATTCAGACTGGCCAACTGGATGAGTTATTCATCTTACAAATGTTCTTGTGGATGATTGCCGACTTAGATGATAGTTCCTAAGTTGATGCCTTGTATAAATAAAGGTTTGTAAGTTCATTTCAATGTGTGTTGTGGAGCGGATGAGAGTGGTATAGCGAAAGAGTGAAGGGCAGAGCAGAAGTATCTCAGGCTTAAATGGAACTAATCCAGACATGGTAGAGATGTCAATCTCCAGTTCAAGTTTGTGATTCTTATCACTTTGTAGACAGTGTGTCTCTTGTAGGTAGTGTGCCTCTTTGTGAGTAGTGTGCTCAGGTAGTGAGCCCTAATTGGCATGTGCCATTCATTTTTCTTATTCTTCTAACAGAGAATAATCCTTGGGTTAATCACCCCGTGGTTTTTCCCTTAACCAGGTTTTCCACATCAAAATCTTGGTGTCCAATGTGTTGATGTTTATCTGCTCCTGTGTTTATGCATTATGCTTTCATGAATGGTTGACTGATATGCTATTAACTAACAAAGAAGAATCAAGTGTTTGAAGTAGAAACAAGTTTTTGTACAACTGATTCACCCCTCGCTTAGTTGTGTGCCCTAGATCTAACAATGATTCAGATGATCAAGATGAAAGTCAAAGTCAAGGAAGGCAAGCTCAAACTCAGACTCAGATCCAGATTGATCTGGAATATCCAGTAACTCAAGAAGTTAGTGCAGATGTTGAGGAACAAGCTCAAGAATTAGAAGTTCGAGCAAATCCCAAAACACCCAGGTATGTAAGGTTGAATAATTTAGAAGATCAGATCATAGGAGATAGAAATAAGGGTGTTCAAACTAGAAGAAGAATTGCTGAAGATCAAGAGGAGATTTGTTTGATTTCAAAGCTTGAACCAAAATTAGTAAGTGAAGCTTGCATTGATGAAAATTGGGTAAAAGCCATGGAAGAAGAATTAATGCAAATTGAAAAGAATCATACTCGGGATCTTGTTCCTAGACCTAAAGATAAAAATGTGATTGGAACTAAAAGGGTCTTCCGAAATAAACTAAAAGGGTCTTCCAATATAAACTAAATGAAGATGGTGGAGTTGTAAGAAACAAAGCAAGGCTGGTATGCAAAGGATATTCTTAAGTGGAAGGAATTGATTTTGAAGAACTTTTGCTCTAGTGACAAGAATATAGGCCGTTAGATTATTTCTTTTATTTGCTACTTTTAAATATTTCAAGGTCTATCAGATGGATGTCAAGTTAGCATTCCTGAATGGAGAATTGGAAGAAGAAGTCTACATTGAGAAACCAAAAGGATTCCAGTTGTCTAATCAGAGAAATATGGTCTGCAAGTTGAGGAAAGCATTGTATGGACTCAAACAAGCCCCAAGAGCCTGGTATGCAAGATTAGATAAGTATTTGCAAAAGCTAGGATATAGCAAAGGAATTGCTGATGGTAATCTTTACTTCAAGATTGATCATGAGCACATTTTGATTGTTGAGGTATTTGTTGATGATATCATTTTTGGTGGAGATGAGAATATGTGCAAATTATTTGCTGATCAGATGCAGAGTGAATTTGAGATGTCCATGTTTGGTGAAATGAATTTCTTCTTAGGTCTGCAAATCATTCAGTTAGATAAAGGTATATTCATATCTCAATCTAAGTATGTGAGAGAATTGTTGAAAAAGTTTGGAATGGAAGATTCAAATCCTGTGGGTACACCCATGGTAACCGAATGCAAGTTGAGTAAAGATGATGGCTCCCCTAAGGCAAATTAGAAAAGGTATAGATCAATATTTTTTAGATATCTCAAAGGGACACTTGATTATGGCTTATGGTATCCAAAGGATAATAACTTCACTCTTCATGCATACGTTGATACTGATTGGGTAGGAGATGTGGATGATAGGAAAAGTACTAGTGGTGGTGCATTCTTTTTGGGAAGGACATTGTTTTCTTGGATGAGCAAAAAGCAAGAGGCAATATCTCTGTCTACTATAGAGGCAGAGTATATAGCAGTAGCAAACAATTGTACTCAAGTCCTGTGGATGAAGCAAATGTTGAAAGATATTAGAATTGTGTTTGAGGAGCCTGTTACAATCTTCTATGATAATTCAAGTGCAATAAGCATCTCAAAGAATCCAGTGTTGCATTCAAAGACAAAGCATATATCAATCAAGTTTCACTTCTTGAGAGAGAAGGTTAATGAGAATGAAGTCAGATTGGAGTTTGTTTCTTGAAAGGAATAGATTATGGATATTTTCACTAAGCCTCTTCCCAAGGATACTTGTGATTATCTTAGAGAGAAGTTAGGGGTTATTACCCCTCCTAATCAGAACTAAGATGCACTAGGGTGCATCAATCCAGTGGAATTCACAGTCATATCTTGTGATCTGGATTGATGTTAAGGAGGTACTACTTAGGGGAAGTAGTCAGTATGCAAATTTTGGAGATCAATCTGAAACAAAAAGGGGGAGAAAAGATTGAAAATATGTGCCCCTTGCCATTGATGTCAAAGGGGGAGAGAAGTCATGTGAAAAACTAGTTGCTGATAAAAGGGGGAGTTGTAAAGAAAAATGGTTGTAGGTATGATAGGAGAAAGAGGGAGAAGTTCTTGTCTTGATGGTTAAATCAGTTTTTCACATCATATGTTGCCATCAATGACAAAGGGGGAGATTGTTGCAAATAGTGTTGATAACTGAGAGGGGGGGGGTGAATTAGTTATACTTAATTTGCTTTCAATTCAAACACTTAAATCCACTTTGTTAATTAATAGCATAGAAATTAATCATTTATGAAGGCATAAGACATAAACACCAGAGCAGATACACATCAACACATGAGACACCAAGATTTTGACGTGGAAAACCCGGTTAAGGGAAAAACCACGAGGTGATTAACCCAAGGATTATTCTCTGTTAGAAGAATAAGAAAAATAGATGACACATGCCAATTAGGGCTCACTGCCTAAGCACACTGCTCACAAGGAGGCACACTACCTATAAGAGACAGACCGTCTACAAGATAACAAGTATTACAAACTTGAACTAGAGATTGACATCTTTACCATGCCTGGATCAATTCCATTTAAGCCCAAAAACTCCTGCTCTGTCTTTCGCACTTCTCTTCGCTATATCACTCTCATCACCACAAGACACACTACTAAATGAATTCATAGACCCATATTTATACAAAGCATCAACTTAGGAACAATCATCTAAGTCAGAAAACACCTACAAGATCATTCGCAAGACGTGTAATACATCCGGTCAACCTGTCTCAGGAAGAACACCAACAACCGGTGGTCTTTACATCAAATCAAAACTCTAACTTCAATGTGGACCACCAATAAGAATTATACACTATCCAAGGATCATCGAAACCTTTCCTGAGTCATCAAGAACATCCGCACTTTATCAGCTTACTGGAATTCTTCTCTTCTTCATCTGGAACTTCAAGAACATAGTCTGTCGCCACTGTCATAAAACAAAAGGTTCTTCCAGACCTCCAAACAATGCACAAATCAAGTTGTCACTTCACACTGACTTCTTCAACACTCCCTCCAATCCGCAGAATGAGATAATGTAATTCCAAAGCTCACCGAACCAATCTGTGACACTCTGTCACCACTGAACACCTACCGGAACCGGTTCTACTTGAGAGAACATAACTTCTTTAGATCTTCATGTGGATCTCTAAAATCTTAACTGAAACAACTCAAGACTCATAGCTACAAACCCTTTAATCCGCATCCTCTGATCCTCAAACTATTGAGTACTTTTTCCTTCTTCTCATCACTATTCTTCATTGTTCCTGATTGAGACTAATTTTCTCAATATCCTCAGTTAACAGCTCATCCAATCCTTATCATTAATGCAGCAGGAGTATGTTGACATCAATGACAACACCGGTTAGTCCCATACTTGCAACAATCTCCCCCTTTGTCATTGATGGCAACATATGATGTGAAAAACCATCAAGACAAGAACTTCTCTTTTCTGTCACAGCTCCCCCTATCAGCAACAACTCTTCACATGTCTTCTCTTCCTTTACTACTCCCCCTTTGATCATCAACCACTTGTTTCTCACATGTCTTCTCTCCCCCTTTGACATCAATGGCAAAGGGTTCATACTTGCAATTCTAACACATCAAAATCATACCACCTGCTCCCCCTTAGTAGCAGCTCCCCATCATCAATCTGGATCACAAGATATGACTGTGATATCCACCGGACTGATGCACATCAGTGCATCCTAGTTCATCACCGGAGGGGTCATGACCCCTAACTTCTCCCTAAGATACTTAAAAGAGTCCTTGGGAAGAGGTTTAGTAAAAATATCTGCAAGCTGATCCTTAGAGGGCACATACTCCAATTTGACTTCACCCTTGTTCACTTGTTCTCTCAAAAAGTGAAAATTTGATGGATATATGCTTGGTCTTAGAATGCAATACCAGATTCTTAGAAATATTTATTGCACTTGAATTATCACAGAAAATTGTGATAGGCTCCTCATATTCTACTTGAATATCTCTTAGCATTTGCTTCATCCACAAAAGTTGAGTGCAACTACCTACTGCTGCAATGTATTCTGCTTCTGTTGTAGACAGGGATATTGCTTCTTGTTTCTTGCTTAGCCAAGAAACCAACCTTTTTCCCAAAAAGAATGCTCCTCCACTTGTATTCTTCCTATCATCCACATCTCCTGCCCAATCTGCATCTGTATATGCATAAAGAGAAAAGTCATGATCTCTGGGATACCATAGCCCATACTCAACTGTTCCTTTCAAGTACCTAAAAATTCTTTTGATTGCCATGACATGAGATTCTCTGGGATCAGCCTGGAATCTCGCCACAAGACTAACAACCTGCATTATATCTAGTCTAGTCTGAGTGAGATATAGTAATCCACCAATCATTGATCTGTACTTTGTCTGATCTGTCATAGGAGAGTCATCATCTTTGCTCAACTTACATCCAGTAGCCATGGGAGTGTTCATTGGCTTTGAATCTTCCATTCCAAATTTCTTCAATAGTTCTTTATTTGGTCTGAGAGATAAAGATTCCTTTCTCTGTCTGAGTAATTTGCAGACCCAAGAAGAAATTCATTTCACTGAGCATTGACATTTCAAACTCACTTTTCATTTGGTTTGCAAAGGTTTTACACATACTATCTCTTCCTCCAAAGATGATATCATCAACAAATACTTCAACAATCAAGATGTTTTCATGATCAATTTGGAAATATAGGTTACTATCAACAGTACCTTTGTTGAAACCAATCTTCAAAAGATGTTTGTCTAGCCTCTCATACCATGCTCTTGGGGCTTGCTTTAGACCATACAGTGCCTTCTTTAATTTGCAGACCATATCACCATGCTCAGATAACTGAAATCCATCTGGTTGTTCAATGTACACCTCTTCTTCTAGGTCACCATTCAGGAAAACAGATTTGACATCCACCTGATACACTTTGAAATCTTTGAAGGCAGCAAATGCAAGAAATAGTCTGACTACTTCAATTCTTGCCACCAGAGCAAAGGTTTCCTCAAAATCAATCCCTTCTATTTGAGAGTAGCCTTTGCAGACTAATCTGGCCTTATTTCTGATTACTTCACCAACTTCATTTAGTTTGTTCCAGAAGACCCATTTGGTTCCAATCACATTCTTGTTTCTAGGTCTAGAAACAAGATCCCAAGTGTGATTTTTCTCAATTTGCATTAATTCTTCTTCCATTGCTTTTGTCTAATTTTCATCATTGCATGCTTCATTTATTGTCTTAGGTTCAATCTTTGAAATCAGACAACATTCATCTGAATTTTGAGCAACATTCCTTCTAGTTTGCACACCTTTTTTTTTGTCACCTATGATATGATCTTCAGAGTTGTTCAATCTTACATACCTTGGAATTTTGGGAGTTTCTTGCACTTCTGCTTCTTGATCATGCTCATTCAGACCTGTCTCTTCTTCCTGATTTACTGGATCAGTCTGAATCTGTCTTTCAGGAGAGGATGGAGTATCTTGAGCCAGAACACCATTCTAATCATCTTCATCATACTCATAAAATATTGAGGGCTTCTCAATACCTTCATTAACCTTCACATTTGTACTTTCTATCATTTTTCTCAATCTCTTATTGTAACATCGGTATGCTTTGCTTTGAGTGGAGTAACCCAAGAAAATTCCTTCATCACTTCTAGCATCAAACTTTCCTAGATCTTCATCTCTTTTAATGTAACACTTGCTACCAAATACTCTGAAATATCTCACAGTAGGAGTGATGCCAAACCAAAGTTCATAAGGAGTCTTACCAGTATTACTTCTGATTTGAACTCGATTGAGAGTGTAGACTGCAGTGCTGACAGCTTCTTTCCAAAACATCTGGGGAACATTTGCTTCCATCAACATTGTCCTAGATGCTTCCTGGATGCTCTGGTTCTTTCTCTCAACTACTCCATTCTGCTGTGGAGTCCTAGGAGCAGACAACTGTCTCTTTATACCATGCTTCTCACAAAAGTCTATGAATTCACCGGATGTGAATTCACCACCTCTATCAGACCTCAGACATTTTAGTTTTAATCTGGTTTGATTCTCTACCATAGCCTTGAAGATTTTGAACTTCTCAAAAGCTTCTGATTTCTCTTTCAGAAAGGTAACCCACATCATTTGGGAATGGTCATCAATCAGTAACATGAAATATCTATCACCTTGCATACTCTTGATTCTTGTCAGACCACATAGATCTGTATGAACTAACTCCAATAATCTGGTAGAGGACTGATCCTTGCTTTTGAATGAGACTCTACTCTGTTTACCTAGCTGACATTCTTTGCACAAACTATTTGTAGGTTTTACCAACTTTGGAAGATCTCTTATAGCCTGAATATTGCTTATCTTGATGATGTTATCAAAATTAACATGACACATCCTTCTATGCCATAACCAACTCTGATCAATTTAAACAAACAGAGAACTTTTATTAGTACCAACTAGATGGAAGATATTACCTTTTGTTTGAGTACCAAATGCAATTTCAGTTCTGGAGCTTTTAAAGATCCTGCATCTTCCATTCTTGAACCGGAGATCATAGCCTTTATCCACCAACTGACCAACACTGAGAAGATTGTGCTTGAATCTTTCAACATACAGTACATTACCGGTTTTGTTCTTTCCATCAAAAGAGATAGTTCCCTTACCTCTGATTCTACCAGCCGAATTGTCACCAAACTTTACCGTTCCTCCTTCATACCTTTCCAAATCTAAGAACTTGTTCTTGTCACCTGTCATATGGTGAGAGCATCCACTGTCAATAACCCAATCATCCTTTTCTTCAACTTGGGCAGCCAAAGCTCTTTCTATAAGCTTATGATTGATAGATTTAGGGAATATTGGATCTTCTTCCTTGATGGCAATGAACACCCATTCATTTCTAGATTTGTCTCCTATCTTTGATTCATCATCTATTACTCCTTCATTATCAGCTTCTTCATGAACATAATAACAATTCTTTTGGAACCTTTGTCTGTTAGAATTTGATCTTGTGGATCTTTCTGGACATCTTAAAGCAAAGTGACCAATCTTATTGTAGTTCAAGTATTTAAAGGGTAATTTTCCTTCATACTTACCAGATCCCCTTGGTAGTCTCTTTGGAATGAGGGCTTCAAGTTGAGCTATTTCTGCTTCTTCCTCTTCCATGTCTTTTCTTGGTTGATCATACCATGACAGCTTCCTTGAAGAGTTTTCTCCCAGATCAAATCTTTGTTTGCCTTTCACATAGGCACTGGGTTTGAATGCAGATTCAGTCTTGGGGGCATCATCTCCAAACTTAGTCATTTCAAATGCAGCCAGTTTGCCAGCCAATTGGTCTCTTGTGACAGTTGTATGTGCTCTAAATTCATCAATGGCAGCAACCTTGATTTTGTAGGCAGCAGGAAGGGATCTGAGAATTTTGTAAACAATCTCATTTTCATCCAGAACTCCACTAGCATTCCTAATTCCACACACCAGCTCATTTACTCTTGGCATAAAGGTAGTGATATTTTCATCATCTCTCATCTTCAATCTTTCAAATTTCCCTTTGAGACTCTGCAACCTTGCACTCTTAACAAACTCATCTCCTTCATGCAGAAGTTCCAGTTTAATCTAGATCTCATAGGCAGTTGGTAGGTCAATAACATTTGAGCGCTCTGAGTCAGTTAATGCACTTAGAAGAGCCTCTTTATTTCATAGATTATTTTCAGCATCTGTGATTTCATTTAGAGTTCTCAGACCACCCTGTGGAGGTGTATATGCTTTTGTAACCATGGACAAGTAAGCCTTTCCCATACACTCCAAGTGACATTTCATGCGGCCTTTCCAAAGAGTGAAGTTGATTCCATCAAACTTTAGACTGTCCTTCTTGTATGACGACATCCTGGATCTCCTCAAGTGGTTAAGCTCCTTTTAGAGGAACTTGGCTCTGATACCAATTGTTGATAACTGAGAGGGGGGTGAATCAGTTATCATTAATTTTCTTTCAATTTAAACACTTAAATCCACTTTGTTAATTAATAGCATAGCAATTAATTATTTATGAAGGCATAAGACATAAACACCAGAGCAGATACACATCAACACATGAGACACCAAGATTTTGACGTGAAAAACCTAGTTAAGGGAAAAACCACGGGGTGATTAACCCAAGGATTATTCTCTATTAGAAGAATAAGAAAAATAGATGGCACATGCCAATTAGGGCTCACTGCCTGAGCACACTACTCACAAGTAGGCACACTGCCTACAAGAGACACACTATCTACAAGATAACAAGTATTACAAACTTGAACTGGAGATTGACATCTTTACCATACCTGGATCAGTTCCATTTAAGCCCAAAAACTCCTGCTCTGCCTTTTGCACTTCTCTTCGCTATATCACTCTCATCACCGCAAGACACACTACTAAATGAATTCACAAACCCTTATTTATACAAAGCATCAACTTAGGAACAATTGTCTAAGTCGGCAAACACCTACAAGATCATTCGCAAGACATGTAATACATCCGGTCGGCCTGTCTCAGGAAGAACACCAACAACCGGTGGTCTTTACATCAAATCAAAACTCTAACTTCAATGCGGACCACCAATAAGAATTGTACACTATCCAAGGATCATTGAAACCTTTCCTGAGTCATCAAGAACATCCGCACTTTATCAACTTACTGGAATTCTCTTCTTCATCCGGAACTTCAAGAACACAGTCTGTCGCCACTGTCATAAAACAAAAGTTTCTTCTGGACCTCCAAACAATGTACAAATCAAGTTGTCACTTCACACTGACTTCTTCAACACTCCCTACAATCCGTAGAATGAGATAATGTAATTCCGAAGCTCACCAGACCAATCTGTGACACTCTGTCACCACTGAACGCCTATCAGAACTGGTTCTACTTGAGCAAACATAACTTCTTCAGATCTTTATGCGGACCTCTAAAATCTTAACTGGAACAACTCAAGACTCATATCTACAAACCCTTTAATCTGTATCCTCTGATCCTCAAACTATTGAGTACTTTTGCCTTCTTCTCATCACTGTTCTTCACTGTTCCTGATTGAGACTAATTTTCTCAATATCCTCAGTTAACAGCTCATCCAATCCTTATCATTAATGCAACAGGAGTATGTTGACATCAATGAAAACATCAGTTAGTCCCATACTTGCAACAAATAGGTGCCTAAGCGGTGTTGTCATTGATGTCAACATATCCTTGTTGCCATTGATGTCAACTGTATCCTATTTTATTGCCTAGTTACAAGACTAAAATGTTGAGGATATTTAGAAAATTGATGAAGATCTAAGTACGTAGACTGAATGGCTATGTAGAGGATTGTCTGAAGTAGCTCCAATTATGATTTGAGAGGTCCGCATAAAGATTTGAAGAAGTTATGGCCATCTGAGTGGAACCAGGTTTTGCAATGTTTAGAAGAGACAGAGTGACAGGAAATTGATCCGAATTGCTCCACAAATGAAACACTATGATCTGCAGATCTAGAGACACGTTTGGGAAGTTAGTGTGTGTCATCAACTCAAGTGGTTCATGGTTTGGAGGTCCACAAGTAATCTTTCTAGTGTGACAGTCATGGCAGACAATGTTCTTAAGGTACCAGATGAAGATGCAAGTGATTATGTTGATTTGGAGTAGTGCAGATGTTATTGCTGAATTCAATGAGCTTGTGGAGGTCTCTAGATCGTGTGCCTTCTGTGTTAGAGGTCTGCATGTTGTTGAAGATTTCTTCTTTGGTGTTGATGTTCTTCCCAGTCTTGGCCAACCAGATGATTCATGCATTTTGCGGATGATCTAAGAGCAATCCTATGGAGCATGGTGTGTTGATCAAAGAAGATTTGAGTCCCATTTATGCTTGGCCAACAGCTTAGTGATTCACATTAAGTCAGATGCTTGTAGTGTCGACCTTGATGTTTATTCCAAGTTTGATGAAGCATATACATGAGTGTTGTTGAGTTGTGGAAAATCATCCTTGTGTGAAAATGATAAAATCCTAAGAAAGGATCAAAGGCAGAGTAGAGAAGAGGAGAAGTAGAAGAACAAGAGTAGCAAAGGATGAAGAGATAGTGATGAAGTGTTTGGGGCAAAGTAGAAGTCTTTGTGAGCTTTCAATGAGACTGAACCAGGCATGATGAAGATGCTATTTCTCAGTTAAATCTTTTTGTATTAAATATAAATTCCTATAGGTAGTGAGCTCTGGGCACTGTTCCTGAAGGCAAGTGCCTTCCCATTTCTTTCAAGTACTTTTAACAAGGTATGAATCTTGTGGGTTAATCCTCACCATGATTTTCCCTTAACCAGGTTTCCATGTTAAAAATCTTGGTGTCAAGTGTGTTCATTTGCTTATGCTCATGTGTTGTTGATTCATGCTTTAATGTTTACATCATTAATCTATTTTAAGTGAAAAGAAGAATTAATTGCTGCAAGTGTTAAAGTTTTTGGGACAACTGATTCACCCCCCCTCTCAGTTGTCCGGCCTAATTCCAACAAAGCCATGGTTTTCTATTCAATCTATCTCTTCTTATTTCTATCCCAAGAATGTGTTTAGCTGCACCAAAATCTTTCATTTTAAATTTATCTACAAGTTGAGACTTTAGTTCTGAAATCATTCATTTCTCTTTACCAATAAATAATGTATCATCTACATATAATGCAATAAACAACAAATGATCACCATCAAATTTATAATAAACACAATGATCAAATTTAGAATGCTCAAATCCCAAACTTAACACATATGTATCAAATTTTAGTTACCACATCCTAGGACATCGTTTGAGTCCATACAAATATTTCTTCAAATTACAAACCCAATTACTTTTACCTTTCACCATGTTGTGCTCTGGCTGTCATATAAATATCCTCCTCCAAATCACCATGAAGGAAAGTCATTTTCACATCCATTTGCTCAACCTCTAGATCATAAGCAACAACAATAAAAAGCAAGCATCTAATGGATGTCATTTTTGCAATAGGAGAAAATATCTCACTGTAATCAACACTCTCATTGAGAGTAACCTTTTGCAACCAACCATGCTGTGTACTTCTCAATACTTCTATCTGAACCAATCTTTTTATTGAACACCCATTTGCAACTAACATGTTTTCATCCTTTAGGCAATGCCACTAGGTCTCATGTATCATTCTTTTTTAAAGATACCATTTCTTCATCCATAGCAATCTTCCAAGACTCTGCATCATTCATACCTAATGCCTCTTCTACAAATCTAGGTTCATCTATGTTAGTATTCAAAAGAAAAATACATCTCTAGTCATCAGGTGAATACCTTTCAAGTAGTTGTCTATGCCTTGTAGAACTTCAAACAAGTTGAGTTGGAGGTTCTTCCACCTTTTCAGAAGATTTAGAGCTAGATGAGCTCTCCTAAACTTCATGTCTATCTAGGGTCCTCGATTCAACTTTCTCAAGTGTAGAAGGGAGTTGAATCACATCTTTCTATTCACTTTGTTCTGGTTGCAATGTAAAAGAAGAAGGCTTAGTTTCTCAAAAAATAACACTTCTACTATATATTACCTTCTGTACAACAAGGTCTTATAGATTGTATCATTTCACAGCATAACTATACCTAATGAAAATGCATTCCACAGTTTTTTCTCCAACTTTGTTTTCTTCTCCTTTGGCACATGTACATATGCGTCGCAACCAAAAACTCTAAGATGTCTCAGTGAAGGCATGTGCCTTGATCACACCTCCATAGGCGTTTTATCAATGATACATGATATAGGAGAGCTTTTAGTTAGGTAGCAAGTAGTAGCAATAGCTTTAGCCCAAAACCTTTATTCTAGACTAGCACCTCTAAGCATACTCCTAGCCTTCTTCATCAGTGTCATGTTCATTCTTTCTGCAACTCCATTCTGTTGTGGAGAATACGAAGTTGTCTTTTGTATCTGAATGCCATAATCTTTACAGAATCTATCAAAATCATTATAGAAAAATTCACCTCCATTATCAGTCCTCAAACATTTTATTTTATTTCTAGTCTGTAACTCAACCATTGCTTTAAATTCTTTAAATCAACTAAAAACTTTAGATTTATTCTTTAGGAAATATACCCATGTCCTTCTGCTATAATGATCAATAAATGAAACATAATATGTGGATTTCACAATGGAAGGAACATCTACAGGACCAAACACATCAGAATGAATAAGATCCAATACACCACAAGATTTATGAGAACTCGAGTAAAACCAAATGCAGTTTTGTTTACCATAAATGCAATGGTCATAGAAATCAAAATAAGGATTACAATCAGTCAAACCTTCAACAAGGTTTTTATTTTTCAAGGTCTTTAGATCCCTTTCTCCTATGTGGCCTAGTCTATGGTGCCATAACATAGTCTTCACTGCAAGCAATTTTGATTCAGAAGAAAGAGCACCCTTAGGTACCTAGAAGCCATGACCATCCCCTAAAAATGAAACCCTCTCTCTTCCCAATGAAGTAGTCACATATTTGATTTTTGTAGAAGTACTATTACACTCAATAGTGCATGCATCAAGCTTATACAATGTGCCAAATCTTTCGCCTCTAGAAATCACCATAGCACCTCTTACCATCTTGCATCCTAAATTAGAAAAGACTACCTGCACACCTGCATCTATTATTTTTCTCATAGATAATAAATTTCGTGTTAATCTAGGGATATGCAACACACCATTAATCCTTTTTATTCTACTGTTGGGACATTTGATTTTAACTTTACCACGGCTAACAATATTTAAATGAAAACCATCACCCAAGTACACCTTAAACCCATCAAATTCTTCATATTCAAAAAACTAATCTCTATTAGGGTTCATATGAAAAGATGCACCCGAGTCAATTAATCATGCACCATTACCTACATGAGTGGCCAAAACTGCAATGAACACATCACCGTCTTCCTTCTCAAACTCAAAATCAGAATCAAATTTATTTTTCTTCTTTTTTTATTCATTACACTCCTTACAAAAGTGTCCAGGGTTACCATAATTCTAGCAAATAACTTTGGACTTTCTAGGAGATTTGGATCTCCCTTTGGACTTAGATTTGTCATGCTTCTCACTCTTCTTATCTTTTTCTTTGTGTCTTCCATGAACACTTAGGGATTCTTTGGCACTAATGGATACCTTCCTCCTCATTTCTTCAAAAAGTAAAGAACCCACAACATCTTCAACTTTCAAGACAATAGAAGTTTCCCAATCGCCATAACAAGAGAATCCCACGAATCACACAAAGAACAAAGTAGGATCTAGAATCTCTCTTCCTCATCCATTTTTACACCAAATGATGCCAATTGAGCCACCAACATATTGAATGCTTCCATGTGGTCTACAATTCTCCCACCATTTTCCATTCTCAAGGAACATAGTTTCTTCCTCAAGAAAATCTTGTTCACTAAAGATTTTGCTTGATATATCTCATCGAGTTTCTTCCAAAGTTTCTTTGCAGAGGGTTTTTCATGCACATTGATTAAAATAGATTTTGTTAGGCACAATCTGATTAGACCCTTGGCTTTACTATTCGTAACATCATATTCAGTAGCCAAAGTAGCATCCATGGGCCTTGAAACATTCTCATCAATAGCATTCCATAAATCTTGATCAATTAGCAGATCCTCCATCTTCAGCTTCCACATCTCAAAATTGTTACTAGAAAAATTTTCTACCTTTGTTTTCCCTGATGTACTTGCCATCTGAAAATCTCTGCAACAAGATCACAAACTATCTTTTGCACAAGCTCCCACTCAAAACTGGATTAGTTCAAAAAACCCAACAACCCACAACTGAAACCAAAGGTGATCAAGCTTTGATAGCACTTGTAAGGAAGCTAATGTAGTATAATAACTTCCTACACTAATCTTGAGGGGAGGGATATGCAGAACTTTTCAAATCTTTACAAAAATTATAGAAGTAAATGTTGCAAGTATGAGGCTAACTAGTGTTGTCATTGATGTCAACATACTCATATTGCATTGGTAAGAAGGTTTGGATGAGCTGTGTGTTGAGGATATTTAGAAAAGTAGTCTCAATCAGGAACAGTGAAGATCAGTGATAAGAAGAAGGCAAATGTACTCAATAGGTTGAGAATCAGAGGATGTGGATTAAAGGGTTTGTAGATATGAGTCTTGAGATGATCCAGTTAAGATTTCAGAGGTCTGCATGAAGATATGAAAAAGTTGTGATCGGTCAAGTAGAACCGGTTTTGGGAGATGCTCTGGAGGAATAGAGTGTCACAAACAGGTCCGGTGAGATCCGGAGGTGCATTATCAGACTCTGCGGATTGGAAGGAGTGTTTGGGATGTCCTTGTGATGTTTCATCTCAGTTTATACAAAGTTTGGAGGTCTGGAAGAACCTTTTTCAGTTTGACAGTCGTGACAGACTGTGTTCTTGAAGTTCCGGATGAAGAGGAGAAGAGATTCCAGTGAGTAGAGGAAGTGCGGATGTACCTGGTCAATCAGGCAAGCTTGTGAAGGTTCTTGGATCATGTTGAGGTTATGTTGTCAGTCCACATTGGTGGTAGATCCTGGAATTGAAGATATTCTTCTGGATGAAGTTCTTGTTCAGACTAGCCAACTGGATGAGTTGTTCATCTTGCGAATGTTCTTGTGGTGGCCGACCGGATGTATTAATCATCTTGCAAATGTCCTTATGGTTGATTTCTGACTTAGATGATTGTTCCTAAGTCGATGTCTTGTATAAATAAAGGTTTGTGAGTTTATTTCAAAGTGTGAAGAGCAGCAGATGAGTGTGGTATAGCGAAAGAGCGAAGGGCAGAGCAGAAGTACCTCAAGCTTAAATGGAACTAATCCAGACATGGTAAAGATGTCAATCTCCAGCTCAAGTTTGTGATTCTTATCACTTTGTAGATAGTGTGTCTCTTGTAGGCAGTGTGCCTCTTTGTGAGCAGTGTGCTCAGGCAGTGAGCCCTAATTGGCATGTGCCATTCATTTTTTCTTATTCTTCTAATAGAGAATAAACCTTGGGTTAATCACCCCATGGTTTTTCCCTTAACAGAGTTTTCCATGTCAAAATCTTGGTGTCCAATGTGTTGATGTTTATCTGCTCTTGTGTTTATGCATTATGCTTTCATGGATGGTTAATTGATATGCTATTAACTAACAAAGAAGAATCAAGTGTTTGAAGTAGAAGCAAGTTTTTGTACAACTGATTCACCCCCCCTCTCAGTTGTGTGCCCTAGATCTAACAATTGGTATCAGAGCCACGTTCCTCTAGAAGGAGCTTAACCGCTTGAGGAGATCTAGGATGTCGTCATAAAAGAAGGATAGTCCGAAGTTCGATGGAACCAACTTCACTCTCTGGAAAGGTCGCATGAAATGTCATTTGGAGTGTATGGGAAAAGCATACTTGACCATGGTCTCAAAACCATATGTTCCTCCACAGGGTGGTCCGACAACTCTGAATGAGATTACAAATGTTGAAAACAATCTGCGGACCAAGGAAGCTCTTCTAAGCGCATTGAATGACTCAGATCTCTCAAATGTTATTGACCTACCAACTGCATATGAGATCTGGACTAAACTGGACCTTCTGTATGAAGGAGATGAGTTTGTCAAGAGTGCAAGGTTACAAACTCTGAAAGGGAAATTTGAAAGATTGAAGATGAGAGATGATGAAAATATCACTACCTTTATGCCAAGAGTGAATGAGCTAGTGTGTGGAATCATGAATGCTGGTGGAGTTCTGGATGAAAATGAAATTGTTTGCAAAATTCTCAAATCCCTTCCTGCTACCTACAAAATCAAGGTTGCTGCCATTGATGAATTCAGAGCCCATACAACTGTCACAAGAGAGCAACTAGTTGGCAAACTGGCTGCATTTGAAATGACTGAGTTTGGAGATGATCCCCCCAAGACTGAATCTGCATTCAAAGCCAGTGCCTATGTGAAAGGCAAACAAAGATTTGATCTGGGAGAGAACTCTTCAAGGAAGTTGTCATGGTATGATCAAGCAAGGAAAGACATGGAAGAGGAAGAAGTAGAAACAACTCATCTTGAAGCCCTCATTGCAAAGAGATTTCCAAGAGGATCCGATAAGTATGAAGGAAAGTTACCCTTTAAGTGCTTCAACTGCAATAAGATTGGTCATTTTGCTTCAAGATGTCTGGAAAGATCTACAAGGTCTAATACTAACAGACAAAGGTTTCAAAAGAACTGCTATTATGTTCATGAAGAAGATGACAATGAAGGAGTAACAGATGATGAATCAGAAATAGGAAGCAAATCTGGAAATGAATGGGTGTTTATTGCCATCAAGGAAGAAGAGTCAATACCCTCTGAATCTATCAATCATAAGGTTGTAGAAAGAGCTTTGGCTGCCCAAGTTGAAGAAAAGGATGATTGGGTTATTGACAATGGATGCTCTCACCATATGACTGGTGACAAGAACAAGTTCTTAGATTTGGAAAGGTATGAAGGAGGAATGGTAAAGTTTGGTGACAATTCTGCAGGTAGAATCTGAGGTAGGGGAACTATTTCTTTCGATGGAAAGAGCAAAACTGGTAATGTACTATATGTTGAAGGATTGAACCACAATCTTCTCAGTGTTGGATAGTTAGTAGACAAAGGTTGTGATCTCCGGTTCAAAAATGGAAGATGCAGGATCTTTGAAAGCTCCGGAACTAAGATTGCATCTGGTACTCAAACAAAAGGTAATATCTTCCATCTGGTTGGTTCAAATAAAAGTTGTCTATTTGTTCAAGTTGATCAGAGTTGGCTATGACATAGAAGGATGTGTCGTGTAAATTTTGATAACATCATCAAGATAGCAATATTCAAGGTGTAAGAGATCTTCCAAAATTGGTGAAACCTACAAATAGTTTGTGCAAAGAATGTTAGCTAGGTAAATAGAGCAGAGTCTCTTTCAAAAGCAAAGATCAGTCCTCTACCAGATTATTGGAATTAGTTCATACTGACCTATGTGGTCCGACAATAATCAAGAGTATGCAAGGTGATAGATATTTCATGTTACTGATTGATGGTCATTCCCGGATGATGTGGGTTACCTTTCTGAAAGAGAAATCAGAAGCCTTTGAGAAGTTCAAAATCTTCAAGGCTATGGTAGAGAATCAAACCGGATTGAAACTAAAGTGTCTAAGGTTTGATAGAGGTGGTGAATTCACATCCGGTGAATTCATAGACTTTTGTGAGAAGCATGGCATAAAGGGACAGTTGTCTGCTCCTAGGACTCCACAATAGAATGGAGTAGTTGAGAGAAAGAACCGAACCATCTAGGAAGCTTCCAGGATAATGATGATGGAAGCAAATGTTCCTCAGATGTTTTGGAGAGAGGTTGTCAGCACTGCAGTTTACACTCTTAACCAAGTTCAAATTAGAAACAATACCGGTAAGACTCCTTATGAACTTTGGTTTGGTATAACTCCTACTGTGAGATATTTCAGAGTATTTGGTAGCAAGTGTTACATCAAAAGAGATGAAGATCTAGGAAAGTTTGATTCTAGAAGTGATGAAGGAATTTTCTTGGGTTACTCCACTCGAAGCAAAGCATATCGGTGTTACAATAAGAGACTGAAAAGGATGATAGAAAGTACAAATGTGAAGGTTGATGAAGGAATTGAGAAGCCCTCAAGGTTTTATGAATGTGATGAAGATGATCAGAATGATCCTCTGGTGCAAGGAGCTCCATCCTCCTCTGAAATTCAGATCCAGACTGATCTGGTAAATCAAGAAGAAGAAATTTGTCTGAATGAGCCTGATCAAGAATTAGTAACTCTAAATCACTCTGAAGATTAGATCATAGGTAACAAAAGTAAAGGGGTACAAACAAGGAGAAGAATTGCTCAAGATTCAAATGAATACTGTCTGATTTCAAAGATTGAACCTAAGACAGTTAATGAAGCTTGCAATGATGAAAACTGGACCAAAGTAATGGAGGAAGAATTGATGTAAATTGAGAAAAATCATACTTGGGATCTTGTTCCCAGACCTAGAGACAAGAATGTGATTGGAACCAAATGGGTCTTCCGGAACAAACTAAATGAAGTTGGTGAAGTAATCAGAAACAAAGCTAGATTGGTCTGCAAAGGCTACTCTCAAATAGAAGGAATTGATTTTGAAGAGACCTTTGCTCCAGTGGCAAGAATTGAAGCAGTTAGATTATTTCTTGCATTTGCTGCCTTCAAAGACTTCAAGGTATATTAGATGGATGTCAAGTCTGCCTTCCTAAATGGTGATCTGGAAGAAGAAGTTTACATTGAACAACCGGATGGATTTCAATTGTCTGATAATGATGATATGGTCTGCAAGTTGAAGAAAGCATTGTATGGATTGAAGCAAGCCCCAAGAGCATGGTATGAAAGGTTGGATAAGCATCTCGTGTAGATTGGATTCAACAAAGGTACTGCTGACAGTAACTTATATTTCAAAATTGATCATGAAAATATTTTGATTGTTGAAGTGTTTGTGGATGATATCATTTTTGGAGGAAGAGATAGTATGTGCAAAACTTTTGCAAGGCAGATGAAAAGTGAGTTTGAAATGTCTATGCTTGGTGAAATGAATTTCTTCTTGGGTCTGCAAATTACTCAAACAAAGAAAGGGATCTTCATTTCTCAGACCAAATATGTGAAAGAATTGTTGAGGAAATTTGGTATGGAAGATTCAAAGCCAATGAACACTCCTATGGCAACTAGATGTAAGTTGAGCAAAGATGATGACTCTCCAAAGGCAGATCAAACAAAGTATAGATCAATGATTGGTGGATTGTTGTATCTCAGTCAGACTAGACTAGATATAATGTAGGCTGTTGGTCTTGTGGCAAGATTCCAGGCTGATCCTAGAGAATCTCATGTTATGGCAATCAAAAGAATTTTTAGGTACTTGAAAGGAACAGTTGAGTATGGTCTATGGTATCCTAGAGATCCAAATTTCTCTCTTCATGCATATACAGATGCAGAATGGGTAGGAGATGTGGATGACTGGAAGAGCACCAGTGGTGGAGCATTCTTTTTGGGAAAGAGATTGGTTTCTTGGCTAAGCAAGAAACAAGAGGCAATATCTTTGTCTACAACTGAAGCAGAATACATTGCAGCAGTAGGTAGTTGCACTCAGATTTTATTAATGAAGTAGATGCTAAGAGACATTAAAGTTGAATATGAGGAGCCTATCACGATTTTTTGTGATAATTCAAGTGCAATTAATATTTCTAAGAACCCAGTATTACACTCTAAGACTAAGCACATATCTATCAAGTTTCACTTTCTAAGAGAACAAGTGAACAAGGAAGAAGTCAGATTGGAGTATGTACCCTCCAAGGATCAGATTACAGATATTTTTACTAAACCTCTTCCCAAGGACTCTATTGAGTATCCCCGGGAGAAGTTAGGGGTCATGGCCCCTCCAGTGATGAACTAGGATGCACTGATGTGCATCAGTCCAGTGGATATCACAGTCATATCTTGTGATCTGGATTGATGATGGGGAGCTGCTACTAAGGGGGAGCAGCTGGTATGATTTTTATATGTTACAAGTGCAAGTATGAGCCCTTTGCCATTGATGTCAAAGGGGGAGAGAAGACATGTGAAAAACAAGTGGTTGATGATCAAAGGAGGAGTAGTAAAGGAAGAGAAGACATGTGAAGAATTGTTGCTGATAGGGGGAGCTGTGACAGAAAAGAGAAGTTCTTATCTTGATGGTTTTTCACATCATATGTTGCCATCAATGACAAAGGGGGAGATTGTTGCAAGTATGAGGCTAACCAGTGTTGTCATTGCAATGGTAAGAAGGTTTGGATGAGCTGTGTGTTGAGGATATTTAGAAAAGTAGTCTCAATTAGGAACAGTGAAGATCAGTGATAAGAAGAAGGCAAATGTACTCAATAGGTTGAGAATCAGAGGATGCGGATTAAAGGGTTTGTAGATATGAGTCTTGAGATGATCTAGTTAAGATTTTAGAGATCCGCATGAAGATATGAAAAAGTTGTGATCGGTCAAGTAGAACTGGTTCCGGGAGATGCTCCAGAGGAACAGAGTGTCACAAAAAGGTCTGGTTAGATTCGGAGGTGCATTATCAGACTCTGCAGATTGGAAGGAGTGTTTGGGATGTCCTTATGATGTTTCATCTCAGTTTGTACAAAGTTTGGAGGTCTGGAAGAACCTTTTTCAGTTTGACAGTTGCGACAGACTGTGTTCTTAAAGTTCTGGATGAAGAGGAGAAGAGATTCCAGTGAGTAGAGGAAGTGCGGATGTACCTGGTCAATCAGGCAAGCTTGTGAAGGTTCTTGGATCATGTTGAAGTTATGTTGTTGGTCCGCATTGGTGGTAGAGCTCAGAATTGAAGATATTCTTCCAGATGAAGTTCTTGTTCAGACTAGCCAACTGGATGAGTTGTTCATCTTGCGAATGTTCTTGTGGTGGCCGACCGGATGTATTAATCATCTTGCGAATGTCCTTATGGTTGATTTCTGACTTAGATGATTGTTCCTAAGTTGATGTCTTGTATAAATAAAGGTTTGGGAGTTCATTTCAAAGTGTGAAGAGCAACAGATGAGTGTGATATAGCGAAAGAGCGAAGGGCAGAGCAGAAGTACCTCGGGCTTAAATGGAATTGATCCAGAAATGGTAAAGATGTCAATCTCCAGTTCAAGTTTGTGATTCTTATCACTTTGTAGACAGTGTGTCTCTTGTAGGCAGTGTGCCTCTTTGTGAGCAGTGTGCTCGGGTAGTGAGCCCTAATTGGCATGTGCCATTCATTTTTTCTTATTCTTCTAACAGAGAATAATCCTTGGGTTAATCACCCCGTGGTTTTTCCCTTAACCGGGTTTTCCCCGTCAAAATCTTGGTGTCCAATGTGTTGATGTTAATCTGCTCTTGTGTTTATGCATTATGCTTTCATGGATGGTTAATTGATATGCTATTAACTAACAAAGAAGAATCAAGTGTTTGAAGTAGAAGCAAGTTTTTGTACAACTGATTCACCCCCCCTCTCAGTTGTGTGCCCTAGATCTAATAGTAAACACAGATAGAAATCATACAACAACATAATAATTATGTGGGGAAATGCTTTCGGGAGAAAAACCCCACACTCCAAAGCCAACCAATATATTTTTCAAGAATCAAGAAGATTACAATATACTTGCAAAGTAAGCTTTCACAGGAGTATAAACAACTAGAGACTCAAAGGCAACTCAACATCAATAAGACTCTTACTCATAACCTCCATCTCAAGCTCTTGATATATAGGAGATACAATACAGTATACCATCAGCGGTAATTACAAAACCATGAGCCAAAACCACCTAAAAGTGGCTCCCAAATTATCTCCAATATAAGATGCCTTATGATGTACCAAATCACATGCCAACATGTGTAACTCTCCCCTTTACAGCCATTTTAAGTGTCCAACACATTTTCACATTTCCCAAAATAGGAGGTCCAACTTCTGGATGCCATAACTTTTGATCCAGGTGTTTGATTGACGAACCATTTGATGCGTTGGAAAGATTGTGAAGAGATCTATCAAGATATAACCCACATCATCAATTACAAAAAAAATTAGAGGCATTTAGGGACCTCTAAGTTCCTCAAATCTAAGTTCAAATTTTTTTCAGGAGTTTCAAAAAAATGAAAACTTTAATATCTTGCAATCTAGGTATGATCTTCTGTCAAAATTTACCCAAGATGTTTACTTGGTAGTTACACAATTTTGGGAAAATTCTAGGTCCATCCATGCTCAAATGTAGATTTACTATAATAGTATGCTTGCCCTATCATTTTTATCCCCTTTTGGAAACTTTGAAAGTTATAAACCATTCTTCAAGATAAAGGGTAATCGAAAAGACCAAAATTGGGAAGAATAGAAACCTTTTTGTACTTGCAAGGTTGAGACACCTTTCCTAACATGCTTAACACCCAATAATATTTTGAAATACTAGAGAGACATTGGCATCAAATTTACCACTATAATAACCAAAGATTTCTCTTAAAATTTTAGTTAAATAAATAGAATAAAGAATGTTTCAACATTTCAAATCACACTCCATTTTAACTTTTTTAAAGAGTGCAAGAATTGTGAAGAATAGACACTTATGTGAAAATAAAAAAATTATAATTATTTATTAATTATCAAGTTCAAATGTTTATAAAAATATAGAACAAAATAATACATAATAAAATTATTGAAATTGAATGATTCTAAATGAATCCACCAAGAACTAAGTCTTATTGTGTGCAAGGCCCTCAACATCATAAGGGTTGATTAGAAGATCATGCCCTAAGCAACTTTGGTGGAATGGATACCCCTCAATCCTTGGTTATTAGCCAAATAGGGATTATCTTAAGACTCATGTTCCCAAATTGAAAAAAGAGGTATGAACTTAAACTCATATTCCCAAATCAAGTTGCAAAAACAATCTAAATTTGACATAACCCTCCATTACAAAATTCTTAAATTAAAATTATTAAATAATCATAGCACAAAAGGAAACATTCAAACAAACTATTATAATTATGTATAATAAAAAATATTAAATAAAACATGTAAAAATTGTAATGTGCAACAAATTATTGTAATTTTATAAATAAAATATTAGTTTCTTACAAAGATTTCTATAGAACAACTTCACAACTCAAGACCAACAATTGCTAGTAGTTATTTTTGCCACACTATCTTCCCAACACACATTATTTAACATGGTAGATATGTCTTACAAAAAGACAAAACCGAATGACATCATAAAAGTGAAGTCAACAGATACAAATGTCATCTATGGTTTTGAGCATAATTTTTAATTTAATATAATTTGCCCTATAGGTTGTTAGATAAACTTTTTTTTTTAAGTTTTAAAATCTTGGTAGTCCATAATATTTTGTCATGTAAAACTTATAATTTTTTAGTTTTTTTATCTTTTATCTTAACATGCAACTAATTTAATAATTTAATAAATGATTTTCTTGACATGCATCAAATTTTATAATTTTTATTAATTATTATGGCATGCAATATTCTTCAATAACAACCTAAAAATGTTAAGTGAAGTTTTATAAAAAAATAAATTAATTATTTTAAATTGTATGATGAGGATATTTCATTATAAAAGGAAAGATTTTTAATTATTTGGGCACAAAAGATTTTGGGGAAAAGAAGTTTTTTTATAAGAAGCAAAGTTTTGGAGGGTTATAAAGAGTTTTGTTTGCAAATTTTAAAATGAGGTATCTTTATTTGTAATTCTCCCTTTGAAATAAAACTTCACATTTAATTCTTTAAAATTTAATCACCACACAAATAGTAAGAGTGAAATGGAAATGGACATGTTTTATATGACTTATATTTATTTAGCCTTTAATTTTTGAAATAAGTATTTCATAATTTATCATTCTTCTCGTACTCCTTTTTTTAGAGTCACTCAAGTTTTTAGCCTGGTCTGAGCCCAAAGAGACCCTTATAGGGGATCTCTTCCCATAGATTTATTGTTGAGACCACTACTAGGGGGTCTCAATCTCCAAGACATTTTTTTCCAAGTTCAAACCCACGAGCTCATTGGCCCAATGAAGGCCACAGCCTGCAAGCACGATAGCCCATCAAAGGCACATACCCTGCAAGCATGTCAACCAAGCGAAGGCACAAGGCCTACGAGCTCTTTGGCCTAGTAGGGGTTTGAACCTTGGTACCTGCCACAACAACCTTGCGACTTGACCACCAAACCATGCCCTTATCGACTTCTTCTTGTACTTCTTTGAGAAAAGCTTACTTGCTGCATTATTTAGATTACGCATGAATTTTACTACTTTTACACCATTATCATATTTTTTTTAGGTTCCCAAATATTTATTAGCATTAAACATTTATTTCAATCTTATTCCTTTCAATAGTCAATATTTTCTCAGAACTATTCATGTTGCACTATCCATTATAAAAATGATAAGAGTAGTGACAAGACTAGAGTTTTAGTTACTTCAAAATAAAAATTCACCTCAATTTCTATACAAATAAATTTTTCTTTTTTTGATGTAGGGCTAGCAAGCAGTCACACTACATATTTAAAATTTAAATTCTTCTGCCAGTTTGGTTTGGAGATATTTTAGGTAATCTACTGCTAGCCACATTTATGCCCAACCAAGAAGGCACGTATGGTTTGGTTTGTTTATACTTAGTTGGGCCACTCTCAATCAATCGATGCATCCACTTGGAACCTAAATTAAGGATTTGAGTAGGATATTTGGATCTAAGTTCATGGTTGACATTATGGGAATTTAATTCACCCCTATTTTGGGAACTAAGAATGGAGAGAAAGCAAGGTGATGGAGGAAGAGTGTGATGTGCCAAGGTCAAGAATAAGTGTGTTGTGTGAAGGAAGAGACAAATTTTTTTCTGCATGAGAGTTTAGTTTGTTTAAAGATGGCCCAATGGAATTTTCAAGGGGGTTCTTGCATAGAAAAGAAGGGAGGTTTCCATTCCAAGACACATTGGAGATTTTTGTTTGGAACCTACAAGTGGAAATAGCAAGTAGAATAGTAAGAAGACAACATTTACCTTCTGTGGTCACCTTTCTCCTAAGAATCCATTATTTATCATCATGTGTTGAAGGAGATAAGCCTGCAAAATGTAAGAGCACATGAAGTTGTGTTTTGTCTCTCATGCAGGTACACATAAGGGAGATGGTTGTGTGGATGTGTATGTAGACAGTGGAGTCTTCATAGTGCTACAAGTTGGAGCAACAAGTGATCAAAAATGGTGCTTGAGGTAGGAACATTAGGTGATGATAGCAAAGAACCTTCCAATGTGAATAATTTATTAAATGAGATAATGAGGAGTACCATGGAGTGGAAGAAAAGGAGGAGGTTGAGGATATTGATCCTAAGGAAATTGGAGATAAAAAAATTCCCCTATGGATGGAAGAGACAACAATTTCAAAGGTATAGATTTAATAATGGGTGCTCAACTTGAAGGAAACTAATGGGTGTAGTGTTGTAATAGAGATTGGTGATTAATAAGAGGAGCTAATGGACAGGTTGTTTGAGCTCATAATGCATTCAAAAAATTGAGTCCAATAAATGACTTTACACCCAAGGATCAAGAAATATGGTATAGACTACTAAATGAAGATGTGGGGGAAAGTGTATGAACAAGGAAATGGTGGATGGAGTTGTGGAAAAGAAAAATGTGTCCTTATAAATCCATCATGAGCTAAGGATTCGTGCTAAAAATTCTACTATAATAGCAATAGGTGGATTATTGGATGACATCAAGGATTGGGATGTGTTGGTGTTCCAAATTGCACTCCACCAATTCTTAAACTACTTCATGTTTTGACAAATCAATGGAAAATGACCAACGAAAAGGAGATGTTGTCTGAATATAGGCTCCTTTACACTTTAGGCTCTGCAAAACTTAGGTGGGTTTCCCTTCTCAAATACTAGTTATGGAAATATGACTTAGTAAATAATCACAATGTTGAATAGCAGATTTCTTTCATAGGGATATGAAGAGATTTAGATATCTTTACTCTTGAATAAAACTCTTTTCTAGCATTTAACAAATATTGTGAAAGCAGTGAACAATTAGGAATAAATTACATGACAAGCATGATTTATCACTTTGAATGTGTATGGGTGATTGGAGAATTGATGTAGCTTCAAGACTAGTGCCTATTCTGGGAAAATAGAGTCAATATCATCTATAAGGCTTTGCAATGAGACTTTCACAAATTGAAAATCAATTTATCTTATTAAAGATACCAATGCCTCAACATAGATATTGATATTTCAATTATGGGAAACATTATAGAGATCATTCTTGAATATCCACTTGGATTGTTAAATGATAGCATTACTTAATATGAAAGATTTGCTCTATTTGCTTGAAACATAAATTAACACACAGTAATTCATAATAGAAAATGTATCATGGGAGAAACAATATGTCCTTGATATTATTAATGCTCAATCATCACTTACATAACACAAATGGAGATAAAATGCACAACAATTTGCATTCTATCATTTAAATCAACTAATGAGAGTATATCACAAAGACATTCACAAACCTAAATCTCCTATCTCCTAAACACAAACTACAGACAATAGAAGTTGCATCCTAGGTATTTTCCCACCAACCCTTTTCCAAAGGAATTCATCCCTTTTATAGAATAAGGGAGCCTCTTGTAATTCTTTAGATGAATGACACATACAATAAACCATAATTGTTTGGTAAGGGGCATAGCACATGAGTGGGTATATTTATCCCTTTAAACAATTTAAACAAATTGTATCTTTTCTGAGATAGCATGATGACTAGGCATGGGTAGTTTGGCAGTCGTGGGGAGGGCTCATGAATTATTCTTCACCCGCCAAAGCTGAGCTAGAAGCACCTACTCACTGTAAATGTGTGATGAAGAAGATGCCAGGTGTTTGTCACTCATCCCTTTGATTTTGTCAATAAAGTCCCAAACAATCACCTACTTCTAGACCACCCTAATGTGACATTCTCCCTTTTCTATGCATCAATACGAAGGGGAGGAGGAACTCAAAGGGTGTTGCCTTGCTTACACATCTAATTTTTCTAATCAAAATTAGCTATTGGAATTTAGGATTTCTCTATATTATCTAATGAGCAGTTGCATGCAGTTGGAGTAGTTATGAAGCAATGTCCAGTTCTCATCAAATTCTAGCCATGGGAAAGTGAAATTGATGGAGCAGAATGGCTAGCATAGAGATAAATCTCTTCATTTCCCTAAACCTCCCATTCCAAAAGGAGATAGTTTCTATTTTTTTGTTCTTGAAAGCACATAATTGCAGCCAAGAGTATTTTGACATCATTCTTCTAAACATAAACAACACCATAGGAATGTAGAAAACAACCATAGCTAAAACACTGAAAATGACAATTGATGCAAGATACAAGATACTCTATTCCTTTATAACCAAAAAGGTGACCCATTGTTGAAAGAACATAAACCAATTCACTTATATTTCTATAAATGAACCTTATCTTGAGAAGCATGCCACCCAAAAATGACAGTGCCAGACCTACCTGATCAACTTATCAATCCTAAAAGGGATAGCAAAATCTCATTATGTCATATATATGTTGTCATATCATGTCTCTACATCCACATGTTGAATCCTTCTTTTGATAGCCAACTGTGGCTTAGGACCCTTTCAAGTCTAGTGACATGAGCACATATCTAGCATCTAACAGTACCTCTATTTCCCTTATAAAGTTGCTTAGGCCAAAATCCAAATTTAGTAACTTATCCATCTCAACATTACATCTGACCTTTTCGATCCTACTATCAGACATGATTGACTTGATAGAATTAGGGACAATATTCCCCAATTCCCTTTTCTATTTTGTTAATGTCCTTTTAGTCCTATCATTGCTATGAACTGGTGACAAGGAGTACCCTTCAAGGGACTTGAAGTACTCCATTTTATCTTTTAATACTATATCGAGCTTTCCTTTGAAAACTGACACCTCCTTTAGAAGTTCAATCTCATTCTTCAATATCTCTTGCAACTCATTGATGGCAATAGAGACACCTTCTTGTCCAAACGAACATCCAAGACTAGAAGAAGAGACATGTGAGGCTGCTTCAATTCCCATGGGGGCACAGAAGCCTTAATTCTATTTTATTCCTATAATGGTTTCACATAATTTTCCTTCAAGTTACTGTAATTTTATTGCTCTTCAAATGTCAGGGCATCCTGATCACCATCCTATTGTTGGAGTAGCCAAGATCAGCAAGCACAAAGAATAAAACCTTCCACAAGTGAAAAATGGAACACAAGAGCATATCTATCATATACAATGAGAGTGTTAAAATACAATGAGAAGCCTTGCATGAATAGGCAATGAGGAGGAGGTAGGAAGGTAGGACTAAACTACTGACTACCCCTACAAGCATGCAACACTTGTCTAACTCACATGACATGTGTGAGAGCAAGTGGTAAGAAAAAATTAAATAGTTGTCTCACATAGATAAGGACACATGTCAAAGTGAGACAAACTCCTAATAGACTAAGTAAACTTAAGCCTATGTGTAATAGGTCAAACCTTCAAAGAGGTGATATCTAAACAAGTTAGATAATGACACTATTTACACTAACACCCCCCTTAAGTGCAACTTAGGGAGAATAGAAAGATGATGATGGGTCTCGGCTACTAGACCATATTAGGTACCTATGTACAAATGAATTTATCATAAAGCAGAGAAAGAAAGAAACCCCTATGGGAAAAACTTTCCTCCAAAAGAGAAATGAATACATTGTACAAGTGAAGAAGGAAGAAGGAGAACTATACATGACCCCCAAGGACTACTTCTAACACTAATGTACA
This sequence comes from Cunninghamia lanceolata, assembly GCA_027924645.1. Lineage (NCBI taxonomy): Eukaryota > Viridiplantae > Streptophyta > Pinopsida > Cupressales > Cupressaceae > Cunninghamia > Cunninghamia lanceolata. The sequence continues at coordinate 16,060,176 of BSBN01000511.1, read as the reverse complement.
ATAGATATTCCCCCATATGAGAGAATAAATGAGAAGGTTGATCTGACCCCCCAGAAAGTGTGAAGTAAATAACTCCAGAAGAAGAGATCAATCCTCCCAAAACTGATATGAGAAGACTAACCATGTAGCTTCCTCTCAAAATACCTCCTGTAGTGCTATTATAATCTTGACACTATATGTTGAAGATTATCCACAAACATTAAACCATATTTCTCCCCTTAGGAAGAAATTAAACCACAGAAATGTGCAAGTGGTATTCCCATTCAAAATAGGAACATATAGGAAGAAGTATGAAGGCCTCTGAATTCTACACATGATTCAAAGATGCAGATGATACCCCTGATGTCTTCAAAGGATGCTTAAGGATCTCCAAGCCAATGCTGACATGTGAAAAATGCTAAGATTCAGGTACAGGGACCATAGATGTATGGTGACAACTGGACCCAGAAGAAACTGATGGTGTCTCACAAAATGTCTTAGTGAGATGAGATTTTTTTGCAAGTGATTTATAATGATCAATAGAAATATCATAATGATGAATGATTTGTTCCATTTGGTCAAGTCGACGAGGGATACATTCATCTATTGTATGTCGCTTCATTCCACAATAGCCACATTTGAGTTTCCATTTATTACAAGGTTTATTGACAATACTCAAGTGGAAAGGATTGTGTGTGAGAGATATGATTAAATTTTAAGCACTATGAAAGTAGAAATGAAAGTTTTCCACCCTAAAAAGGATTTTGACTGGTTTAGAACCTCCCTAGAAAGATATGCAAGAAAAAAAGTACAATTTGTGCAAGTTTGGAAGCCAAATCATTCGTTTATAACACAAATATTTTTACAATTTTTTTTAAAAAATAGATATCCAAAACTAAATTTTACCTTCACTAATGAATTCCTTGTGAAATTCTGCGTAATTTAAAAAAAAATCGCTAATTTTTGATAGCATGGGTAAAAGTTATGCCCTGTCAAAAATTGTGAGTACAATGAGGTTTGGGGATTAAAAACCTATCAAAAAAGGCAATTTTTTTACTTTGACTTTGTCAAAGTGAAGTACATAGAAACACCTTTCCGTTGACTATAATTTTGTGAAATTTTGCTTTTGTGGGCAAAAGTTGTCGTAAAATAAAAAAAAAAGGCCTACTAGAGGCACTTTGAAGGGACCCTAGTGGCCAAGCTAGCACTAAATGTTTATCTTCTAGCTGTTAATAAACCATTAGTGGTAACTATATGTAATGTTAAATTTGACGTTGTGGTTGCATTGAATATTACATGTAAAATGATAGCATTTTGAAAATAACATACAATGCTACATTTAATGTTACATAGGAAATGTTATGTTAACCATTAAATGTCAAAGAGCACAACATAAAATGTTATCATACGGAAAGGAAATAGAGACCTTCTTGCAGGGTTAACAGTGAATGTAGACTATAGAAACCACCAACATCATAAACATGAATGAGAAACTAGTAAATGTTGACTGAGAATGGCGTGAGGGACCTGTCAAGAGTGTCTCGTGAGAAACCATTGAGGAAGCTATTGAAGACTTGATTTGTGTGGCTGAGTGGGCCAAATGGGAGGCATGCTAGCCAGATGGGTGGACAATTAGGATGAATGCAAGGCCAAATGAGTCAAATCTAGGGTTGGTGGGTGCCCAGATGCCTAAAGATGCACCCAAAAAATCAACAAAATGTCCCAAAATGGGATAACTCAATAAATGGCCGAATTAAGGTCCTGAAGTTGAGTCCACAAGGTGAAGAGTTCAAGTGGATTGAATTATTGGGTTGACTTGGCTAAGGTAATGGTTGACAGGAGGATCAATGTGAGCCAAGTGAGCCTTGTCATCAAATATCCATAAACTAGGAGGGTCAACTAATGGATCTCTGGGTGGCATTGAATGGCATTGAACTCTATAAATGCATGGGCCAGAAAAGGGAAGGCCAAACATGACAAAAACAGGTCAAATCTCCACAAAAACTAGGCTGAATAAAATGAGTGATGAGGTCGATAGAGTGCCAAATGAGTCATATAGGCCTAAGTGGATAGTGTCATTGTGAGGAGGCATGAACAAGGGCCTCAAGGCTATGAAGGAGTCTTCAAGGGCCTTTGGAGGTTGGAAGAGGATGGTGAAGGGGTCGATGCGGCAAAGAAATTGTGCAGGAAAATAAATAGAGGCCATGAAGTTTGAGCATGCCCTCCAAAGGGCCCGAGCTATTGCTTTGAGGCTGAGAGGGGCCAAGTATAGATAGAAGGTCAGCCTATGTGCAAGAATCAGACTGTGTGTTGGTGCCTGATTTCTCTGTCAGTTTCTGAGCAATTTTCATGCAGGCACCTTCCCAAAAAATCTAAAAAAGTTCTAAGTCTTTGGGCCTCCTCAGCATGTTTTAACATCAGCATCATATTTTCTTTGGAGGAGGTCATCATCATCATATTTCTGGACATCACCCCAATGTTGCTTACGAGGGTCATCATATTTTCTGTCAGCATGATCTTTCACTGGGGTGGTATTCTAACATCGGGTGATCTTACTTAAGATCATCCTGATGATATTGCTGCAAAGTCCTAAGTATGATCCGATCTTCATCGGGGTCATCATATTTGAACATCGGGTGATCTTAGTCAAGATCATCCTGATGTTGTTTTATCACTTCATGTTCATTGTTTTATCACCCTGATGATGCTGACGTCATTCTTACGTCAGGGTGATATCCATTTTTCTACCTGTCTGCATCATGATATTTCTGAAGGGAGATATTCGCCTGTTGGCTTCATGCATTGTCCAATGGGGGTGATCATTTCAAATATCTGTCATATTCATATATCACCCTGATCTTATAGCGGAGCTACAGTGCAGCATGATATTTGTGCATCAGGATGATATTTCCAAATATCCGGTTATCTTCCGAATATCATCCTGATGCCGACATGTGGTGGTGATGTCATCAAGGTCCGGGGGGTCATATTTCTAACATTACTCATCTTATGAAGATCCCCCAATGTTGCGAATATGACGGTGACTTCATCAGGATGTTCATCAGCCAGACATTTGGTATCGGCTAAGCAGGAGGATCTTCCTCCGATGGATCAGGTTGTGTCGATGAAGGCGTTTATCATGCAGGTGATATTGCGATATGATGCTGACGTCAAGGTGATATTTCAAGCAACAGGATATCATGCTGTTGGAGGATGATGATGAAGGCTTATACTAGTGTAATCGGGAGCAAAAGCACCGACATCATATATGCTCGTGGCCTAGTATATAATGTGTTGAAATGGTTGCTACGGGGTGCATGTGGGATAATTCGATCCTACATATTTTCAAATATCATGATGATGTATCTTGGTGGGAAACGGTTGTGACGCACAATTTTCTGCATTTCCCAAGGCCGCGGGTTGGTGCGCCATTAATGGCGATTGTTGCAGAGGTATGGGCGATGGCGTGGACGGATCCAGTACCTGACTGAAGTTGTACATCCACGGCTGGCGGCTCATGGCTCAAGATCCTCTTCTGTCCCCTCTTCTACCTGCCGCATTCAATGCGTTGAGCGCCATTTTTCTGATACTGTGTATTTGGCAGGTTTTTTGGTCAACTATGTAATTAATGTTGGGAACCTTCCTTGCTGTATATAGCAGGTTGTGTTGCTCATTTGAAGGTTGTTGAAAACTAGACATTTTGGCTCTGTAATAAGATACAACTGGTTTTGGTTGCTCTGTGCAGCTAAACTTGTGAGTTTATGTATCTCCTATTGTACGATTTGGCATGAATCCACTGATTTCATGGTTAATCTTATATGAATAATGCCATGTTTGCATGTGTTATGCTGATTCTGTCTCCATTTTTGCATGTATCTTTCTTACTGCAGTAGGGATGCCATAAGTATAGACAGCTTAACACTCTGTATTGGGAGATATCTGTAAGGCAGATATCATGTGTATCCCCCTGAAATCCAATTTTAGCTATTCATGCTGATCATTCACAGGTGTATGTCTACCGACTCCAAGCCCTGGATAGGCACCAATCTAGCTCTGTGTTGAGGTTATACACCAGGTCCAGGTTTGCATCCAAACATCATTTCAAACCATCTCATCCTTCCACCTGTTAGTTGTAGGAGTAGGATTAGGATCCCTGCATGCTCTCATACTCAACCAGACATATATGTCCAAGAATGTTGCCAACCTTGTGATTTGTTATGCAAATCTTGGTCCTTACGTGAGAGTATTCTACTGTTGCTGTCAAGTTATATCTTTCTGTCATTGAGCTAGTCAAGGTTATACTTTTATCAAATAGGGAAACCCCCCTTGGTGCGGCAGAACCAGAAGTGAAGGGGAGGAGCTCACACAACCTCCTGTATTCAGTTGGCTGAATCTGCCTGTGCATTAGAACTGGCAAACCCTAATGCTGATTCAAAAGAAAAAACCAACACTGTGTATAGGGCCTAATGGCCAAAAAACATGAGTTGATGGAGGTCGGGCCTCATCCTGCAAGAAAGAATGAGCTAGAGAATAAATCAAGGTTGTGGGGCATGTGTAGGGTGGTCTAGCCAAAGTAGAGATCACGGTGGAATTGGAATAAAGAATGAAGTGCCAAATGTGGGCTTGAAAAGACTTTGCAGAGGCTGAGAGGCCATAATTCTGCAAAAGGAAACTGAAAAATATCATTTGAAGGGTCACCTTGACTATCCTGGGCCTTTTGAATTCAACGACGCGGTCTCTTTGGCTCCATGATGCTCTGATGATAGGGATAAGTTTTGGATTCACCAATTTGAGAAGGAATGTGCTCTGATACCATGTTGGAGTAGTCAAGATCAGTAAGCACAAAGAATAAAACCTTCCACAAGTGAAAAATGGAGCACAAGATCATATCTATCATACACAATGAGAGTTTGTAAAATACAATGAGAAGCCTTGCATAAATACGTAAGGAGGAGGTAGGAAGATAGGACTAAACTATTGACTACCCCTACAAGCATGCAACACTTTATCTAACTCATATGACATGTGTGAGGGTAAGTGTCAAGACAAAATGAAATAGGTGTTTCACATAGCTAAGGACAAATGTCGAAGTGAGACAACCTTGTAAAAGACTAAGTAAACTTAAGCCTATGTTTGAATAGGTCAAACCATTAAAGAGGTGACATCTAAACTAGTTAGATAGTGACACTATTTACACTAACACCCATCTCCCTGTAGTATCCGTTATTTTATCTTGAAAGCCCTAGCCTCTACAAGTCGCACCTCCTTGAAATTCCTTCAATAGCTCAAATTATTTCCTCCTTAATACCTCTTCATGCAAATAAGAAATTCAATTGATACTGATTATATGCCTTGCTCAATTAGTAGAAAACCATCATGTTTGCAGTAAAAACTCAAATGAGTGGAGCTATCATGCCATCTATTATCCATTCCTTGCTTTGAAGTCACCAAGAGCAGCAATTCTGAATCCCAAAAGTTCTAATTGAAGGTGTAGATAGAAATAGCATCAAATTTTAGCTAGGGTCACCTTTTAAAAATTTTGAAATTTCATTGAAATGAGCAAGTTATTCCAACTGGATATCCTAACTGAACATCCCAATCAGACATGACATTGGTGAACTTAACAATCCACATCCAAATGAAGATACCACAACATAGCATGTTGAAAAAGTTCTAGTTGGAAGCGGTCCTTTAAACATTTGAAATAACTTAGGAAAAAGCTTTGAACCCGACCCAGGTCTAAAATATGTGTTAATTCCATGAAACAAAGAAGCACCTAACCTAATCCTCCATTCAAACATGACATTTGTAAATCCTTAAGATTTGGTTCACTTTGAAGATCCACATCCAATTAGCCTATAAAACAATTTGCATCTAGAAATTTTCTCAATGAACTTATATACTAAGCCAAACCCAATCTTGCACAATGGACACTTGGCTTATCCCATGTTCCACATTGTGAGGTTCACCTTTATGTGATGGGTTTAGTCGCACTATTAGACCTGATTGTGTTTGTTACACCTAGAATTGGAATGTGGCATATGAACTTAAGATCCTATTATGTAGATGATATTGGAATTAAGGTTGGATTTAAATAGTTAATTTTATTTCTTATGCAGATGCAGACCTTAGTAGATGATAGTTTTGTTATTCTCAATTTGTGTGTATAAGATACACGTCTTGATTTGATAAAAATATATGTTGTTCAACTATGATGAGGATGAATTAGTTAGGAGTGATTAGGTTAATTCTTGATTGTACTAGAAAGATGATTTTCTTGCCTTGTTTTTTCAATAATGTTATTGAATGAAAATTACCCATCTTGATTATTGCGAAATGATTATAACTGAAAGATTAATATTCTAGTGAGATTGAATTATTACAATGGTTATTAGAACACCTGATATTGATGATTAGAAAAAGAATTGTGAAAAGGTCAAAATAAGATTATATACTGATATTTGAAAGTGACTGTAATTATGTTTCAAACACTTGGTTATTGAGTCACTCTGTGTGTTTAATTCTTATCACTTCGGCTACATACATACATACATACATATATATACATATATATATCTGTGCGTGTGTGTTAAAGTGTGCAGGCATTTCCATAGCCAATGAAAATTTCAAGGTCTACTAAGTAACTCATGTATTTAACCAGTAATGCTAACCTAATCCCTAAGGTGGATTAAGTTTTTTTTGAAATTGGAATGTTTGTAATGTGTTTTATTTGTGCACTTTAATTTATAGTCTTCTAAGGTTGTCATGTGGTGAAGTGGAGGATGAGTTGTCATCCAAGTGTCCATTATCATTCATGGGCTTTGGGGAATTTTAAAATGTGTTTTTAAAGTTTTTTATGGCTTTTTGTGTGGGTTTAGGGACCCTAGGTCAAGTACCTATGGTATAGGTACCTTTTGAGCCTCAAATATTAGGCCTAGACCAATATGTGACCCCTCAAATTGACCTTGGAAGAAGAGTGACGAGATTAGGTTTTGGGAATAGGGATGAAGACTTGTCACCATCCTAATACCAATCTCCTAAGGTCTTGATTTGATTTGGGTGGCTTCCAATGCTCTCACATATGTGAGCACACAACATAAAGCTAATGGGAAGAGAGACCAAGGACATTCCTTTCCACAATGTCTCACACATGTGTGAGAGCACTTGTGGGAAGGTATGCTTATGAGAGTGAATGGCAAGGTGACAAGTGTCACCTGTTGAAATACACAGGACAACTGAGAGGGGGGGTGAATCAGTTGTCACCAAAACTTAACTTCTTATTAATAAATCAAACAATTAATCACTGTAATTATGATCTAACCATGAAGGCATGAAATATGAAACTTAAGCACAAACACACATTCAACACATTCAACACTAGATTTTTTATGTGGAAAACCCTATAAGGGAAAAACCATTGTGAGTGTTAGCTCACAAAATAAATATGTTATAGCAATACCAAAAATCAGAGGCTCACTGCCCAAAATGCTCATTGCAAAAGTTAGGGCTCACTGCCAAGATCGACTCACTGCCAAGGGGTGGCTCACTACCAAAGGTTTGTGAACTGATTTGATAGCATCTACTCCATGCCTAAATTCAATTCCATTGAGGTGCAATACAACTCTTCTACTCTGCTCTTTTTACTCTTCTTTGCTTATCTTTGCATTTTTGCACAAGTTCTTATTTTTCACGATTTCATTACAAGTTTTTATACAATTCATCAACCTTGCAATGTACATGTCATGCCCACATTTCTCATGCGGTCATGACACACAACACATGTGTCATGTCCACATTTGCCATGTGGTCATCACATGAAATACAAAAAAACTTTTCTACCTATCCCTAGGAAACCCCCTCGCACGCGTCTGCCTGCTTGGTGGCAATACACATAAGGCATAAACATGTCAACATAATTTGGGGAGGTGTGTTGTCCTACGCAATCCCCTGCGTGATGATAGCCATCTAGGGGGTATGCGACATGAAGCGTGTCGCTTTTAGGGTTAGAACAATTTTAATCCTAACCCTAAGTTTCTTAGGTGAGAAGGGGATTTCGTCAGATTCGAAACCTAACCCTAACTCAAAACAAAAATGAAATCAAAATAATGATTAAGAAATAATGACATGATGGATGCATGATAAAGTGGAATGGTAAAATAAAAGTTAATAAAATATCATAAAATTAAAACCCTAGAATCTAGGAAAAATTCGATAGCATAACGCGTTTTCAATAATAAAATTACTTTTTTTAAAAATAAAACTCCAATGAGAAACTAAACAAAATTTTAAAAAAATAATTAAACTTAAGGACAAATTCAAATTCAAATACTCCACCAAGTCCAAATAACTCGACTGCAATAAAATATTAAAGCTCGAATTTAAAACAATAAAATAACTAAGTTACACCAAATTAAATCCCAAAATTGAGTCCGTTAATAAATATAATTTCGGCATTACATTTATTAACTAACTCTAAAATTAATAGAGAAGGGGGAAAGATTAAAATTACTCTTTCCCGTAAAATAATAGTATAATCGATAAAAGATAAAATAATTATAACACACCAGGGAATAAAATAAATAATTAAAATGAAGTTAAATTCAAGGGAACACACTTCCCATAAAACAAAAATCAATCCCTCCCCTTAAAAATACAATTCACAAGACAATAATACAAAAAATCAAACTCCCAATTAAATTAAACAAAATTAAATGTAGCTCAGGAAATGAAACAAAAGCAAAGGCAAAATAGAGGATTTAAAAATAAAGGATAAAACAATTTCCTGACATTCTCCTCTCAATAAAAATATTGATTTTCAAAATGGAAAGCCCCAAGTTTATTTTATTGTTTTCTCTTTTGATAAAGAAAACCCTAGCATTATTCTATTGGTTTCCTTATGGGAACCCTAATCTTTCTTTGTTTGCCTCTCTCTCATTTTGTTTCCTCTCCCCTTCTTGTTTACCATTTGTTTGTAGGTTGAAGGTTTGACTCTTTCATGGCTGCCATAGAGATGAAACCAGAACTAAATTTTTATCAGTTTTCAATAGGGTTTATTTATTATTATACATATATATTTTATTTAACAATTATCTGTATATATTTATATTTATATATAATGTAATTTTTATCTACAAGGGTTTAAATCTCAGACATAAATGTATATAAATTCCAACTGATATTCACTAATGGTAGAGCAGGTTGCAAAGCACAGAGTAACGGAATGGCAAAGAGGAGGGAGAGAGGGGTTCACGGTGCTGTCACTGCAGGTTTAAGGACTGAAGGGACGAAGGAAGGGTGTGGGCCGTGTGGTGGAGATTGCGGGGAGCGTGGGGTGAACGGCGGTAGTCTGGAGTGTTGGGGCAGGGTTTGAGCTCTGCGTGGGGGAGTGGTGAGTGGTTAAAAATTTAGTGACAGTGGTGGGGAGGGGGTTGAAACCCCCACGCACACCCTTGGGTGTGGGGAGGGGGTTTAAAAATTTAGTGACAGTGGTGGGGAGGGGGTCGAAACCCCCACGCACACCCTTGGGTGTGGGTGGGGGTTTCGACCCCCTCCCCACACCCTCAAAAGAAGCAACGGTAGCAGTGGGACTATGGTGGGTGCCAATGCCCACCATAGCTCCCACCTCATAACTTTTTCCTTAGCTTATTTTTTAAAAAAATAACCTTGTGGCCTAAACATAGTCTGTCGTTAATGGATTCTTTTCTCTATAGTTTCTTTAATACGAATCTCTCATTTAAAAGTATATATATATACATAAATATATGCATATATATGTATATATATATGTGTGTGTGTGTGTGTATACTCAGATTTATACTTACAGTTTATTCAAAATAACACAGTTTAAAAGCATTTTGTTACATTATTGTATATGCATAAGTGTATATATATATTTTAATACATAAAACAATTATAAAGCCTCTATGTTTTCTTCAAATTTCTGTATACACACAGTGATAAAAAAATAAAATGAATAACTTGGTTTAAAAAAAAACCAAAGGTGTATATATATATTTTCATATATATATATATATATATATACACATTAAACTAACTTTCTCATAACAATGGTTTAAATAACAAAAATACTAACTCTCAGATTTGTAACATAAACTAAATCAGTAGCATTTCTTTTTCTCTTTTTTTTTTTTGAAAAAGCATAAATATACATAGATAACCCCTTTTTTTTGTAAGGAACCTATAAGGTAGAATATGCACTTTCATCTAAATTTTCCAACAGCTTAACTTCCTAATCAGAAACTAATAATATGAAACCTTCTTTGCAACAAAACAGAAAACTAATTTAAAATTTCTCTTTCTTTCTTTTGTATGCAATAAAATTTATTCCATAACTGATGGGTATTTTCTTTCTTGAAAAGAACAATGACAGCAAATATATATAAATTCACATGCATTTCTCAAAACACACCAACTCCACAACATAGAGAATAAACAACTTTTTAATTAAAAACATAAAGAATGTTTACATTGCAACACTTATTACAGCCAACACCATGGGTAGAATAACTTGACAAAATTTACAATAGGGCCACAAAGGCCATGGCTCAAATAGCCAACAACACATAACTTAAGCAACACAAAAATGGACTTCTCCAAAGCTCCATTTCTTCAATAAGCACTTGCAATAAATACACAACAAGAAGGGAAAACCCAACTAGTTTGAAATGCCTGACTATAGACCTGCAAGTGGGTCACCCCCGAGCTAGGGACGTAGGGATTCACACGGTTGTACACACACCACAACAAAGCATCAAAACATAAACAACACAAAAATTAACCCCAAGGATAAACACATAACACAACTCATGAGAATGAGTTTGATGGGGGTAGGGAATGGGCCCCTCTACTCAAAGGCCACACCAAAAAATACCGAATACCAAGTCTCATGGCCTCAAGCCAAAACCTTCAAAACCACAACTTTTCAAATATCTCAAATTAAACTTCCATGGCACTCTTGCCATCCAAATGATCTCAACACCAAGTAAAAAGCCCTCAAGGCCATAAATAGCACAAAATATATGGGTGACCTTGAGGAGGTTCACTTTCCCCTACCCCAAACAAGTTGAGCTTTCCCTCCAAATGGAGGTGCTCTCACCAAACTCCCATCCCACACAAAAATGAAACAACAAACAACAAATCTACAAACACATCATAATTAAATATGCAAGGGTAAAGAACATAATCATGAAGCTTACCTTCAAAAGCCCTATAATGGAAGCACGTTTGGTGATGAGCTCCAAGCTTCTCCAAACCTTCCAATCTCTAAAAAATCCCTCTAAGTTCCCCAAAAATTACTCCAAATAGAAAAGAAATCTCCCAAAATGCAAGAACCCCACACTCCTCAACAAGAGCAGGTAATATAGGCCTTCTAATTTAGCCTTGAGGAATGAGAAGGTGACACTTGTCACCTTCTCCTTCCTCCTCCTATGCCACTTGCAAGGGAGAAGAAGTGTGAGGGTGACAAGTATCATCCTCAAATTCCATCTCAATCCTCACCTTATCCACTTGTGCTCTCACACATGTGTGAGAGAACAAGTGGTGAGGTGGCATTCCCCTCCAAGCCTCCATGAGGATAAGGGATGCCATATGGCATCCTCTTATTCTCTAAGAGAGCCATCTCCCTCCAATATGCTCTCACACATGTGTGAGAGTCTTGGAGGAAGATCCCACAGACTTGGGAGTCTTGGAGACCTCCCAAGTCTTCCTAGGGAAGGGATTCTCAAACTTTGGGAAGGGAGATGAGTCATTCCCAAAGCATGACTCATCTCCCACCCTTATCTAATTCAAATTTCGTCACTTTAACTAAACCTTAGTTTAGAGTGACCAAAAGTGAGTTATCCCAAGGTTTATTTAGTCAAAATTGACCCTAGACCCATGGGTAACCACCTAAGGTAAATTTTGGGACACTAAGTTTCACCTAGGGAGTCATAAATCCACTTTAAATGGCCTCAAAAATAAAAACAATACCAAGTGGTAGAAGTCAATGAAAATTATACAACACATGATATTAATTAATGTAAACAAAGGGTACTAGGCCAAAATGATAAAATAAACAAGCACTCAAACAACACTTAAATCAAACGTAATCCTCATCCCTCTTGGGAATGGATTGGTTTCACAAAGAATAACATAAGTGTGAATACTACCTCCAATTTCCCGTGGCCTGGGAATGTAATCCTACACATCTCGATCAAGTGTCAATCATATCATGAAAAATCATAGCCGAAGCAATTGAAATTAAATTCATGCCATTGAATACAACAATAATCATCTATAACATAATTCTAGATTAAACTGCATTTTTCTATCAAATGTCACATAATCATCATCACATAAAGAACTAGAAGTCACATCACAAAACATTATTTAATATATCTCGCATGTCTAGTCTCAACATAGCATCAAAATATGATCAAATCGAACCACCATATGTCTAACCAATGTCATAACAAAATTAGGAGATATAATCAAATCTGCATAATGAAACCATAGTCTCTAACAGTCTAATAATGTCATCAACTAAAATACAAAACAATCAAAATAAAGAAGAAAAAATAATCAGCCTCACATCCTCCCCCCTAAGACTAAACTTCCTCCTGGAAGTCATCAAAAAGGTGAGGATAGAGTGCCCTCAAACTAGCTGCATCTTCCCAAGTCACTGTGACCTCATCATAACGATCCCACTGGACCCTAACCTGGTCTAGCTCTCGACCTCGAAGTCCCAGCATTCGACGAGCCAATATGTGAATTGGATCCAAAGCCAACTGCCTGTCTGCCTCTACCTGTAGAGCACTCTAGTCTAATACATGAGATAAATCGGATATATATCGCCGCAATATAGAAATATGAAAGACATTGTGGATACGTGACAGGCTAGGTGGCAACGCTAGATGATAGGCAACAAGTCCTATCCACTCTAAGATCTCAAAAAGTCCTACAAACCGTGGTGCGAGCTTAGAACCCTTTCCATAACGGATTGGCCTCTTGTGTGGCTGCACTCTAAGGAATACCCTGTCACCCACTAAGAAGCTTCGATTAGTTCTCTTAGCATCGGCATACTTCTTCTGTCTATCCTGTGCCTCCTGAAGTCTCCGTCTAATCAGTGTGACCTATTGCTCCATATCCTGAACTAACTCCTCACTAATGGCAACCCTATCCTCTATCTGATCCCAACTCAATGGTGTCCTGCATGGTCTATTGTATAAAGCCTGAAAAGGAGGCATACCCAACGAGTTGTGATGCCCATTATTGTAGGTGAACTCAACCAGATTGATGCAGAGGTAAACGCAACGGGAGCTTACAAATGGGAAGGAGGAGTCATTAACACAACCAACATGTTATAATACCTATCGGCTTATCATCATCATCATATTTCTTGCTAACACAGACAGCATCATCATATTCGGCTATCAGCATCATCATCACATTCGGTAAGTGCAAACATCCTCCTGATGTTCACTGTTCATCTTACCGCCAACCTCTACCTTCATCAGCAGGATATAAAATATCCGGTTCCTCTGATATATCCTAATGACGACAGCTTCAAGCACCTTTCCTTTGATGCTTACGTCACCCCGATATCTGACTACACAAACAACAGCATCATGATATGACTTATCCAGTCATATTGAAACATCCTGATGATGTTACCCAAACTTTATGCCGATGACTTACGCCGATGCCAAAACACTTAGCGACAGCAGGATAAACTTGCATAGGGTGATATTCGCAATATCCTGATGACGATGACGTCACATGCACCTGATGATGATATCAATGCACCTGATGATGATGTCAACAGGATATAAGATCCTTATATCCTTCGCAGCATGATAATGAAATATCGGGTGATCTTTTCAATATCCTGATGATGACCTTTCCGGTCCTTAGCCAAAAAATGAACTTTCACTCCTGCATGCGATAGCGACATGCGGACGATGGATACACATGAAAGATGATCCTGACGATGATATACACACTGAGTATATATCTGACTTATATCATCCTGATGCACTTGAAACATAAAATCTTCATCAGCTTCATAACCCGATCCGGATAGCGATATACTCGCAGATGACGATGCGATTCACTCCGACTGGAAAAGCACATGCAGATCCCTGTATATCCGTCAGCTGCATGCAAACTCACAGAACTGCACAATTTCACAAAGAAAATATGATAATCAGGCTGGATCACCTTCTGATCAAAACTTAACAGTTTATCTTCCTGAACCTAGCACATGAGGATGCTAGGTTGATTCACAGCATGCTACCAATCGATCTCCCACACAATGAAATGCATAAACAGAAAACTAAAATGCAAACTAAACTATCATACATGACCATTCCACCGATTCACAGAATCAACTGGTGGAAGGGTTGAAAGAATCCATCAACTTGTAATCAGAATGGAAATCAAAACATAAACAGCTGATAAACCAGATAATGCAATTGATGAGATCTTATTTAGATGAAACACAAATGGCCTGTCTCTACAACAATGTTTCACAATGTCTGGACTGATCTCTGGATTTCACTCAATCACCAGTACTACATAACACAACTACTACTCTTCTGAACCTGATCACAAACCCTAACTGATCTGAGTTATTTATAGCAATATCCTACGAGTACTACCAACTCGATTCCCAGCGGCTGGGAGCTTCCAAGCGGCTGGGAGAGGATAGCTCATACTACCTGATAACGAACTCTAACTGCCTGCACACTCTCCTAGGCTGATCTAATACATATGCATTGGTCCAATGGACCTTATTACATTATGAAGTCAAACATGCTAAAAATAGACTAATGTCCTGTCATGTGGACAATTAACCTATATCCTGTCTTGTAGGGGTGCTCCTGCACCATACTCCCCAGAAGAAGAAATCTCAAGTCCACTTGAGATGAGAGTATGAAGATCTGCACCATGTTTCTGGATCTGCTCTTCAGTCATCCATACTGCTTCAGAATTAGGATTTCCCTTCCAAGATACTAGATACTCCAAGTACTGTTTGTTTCGGGTCTGTTTGACCACTCTGGTGTCCAAAACCTTCTGCAACTGTGGAGGATCATGCTTGGGAATGTTATCATGGACTGTATCCTGTAGGAGTTCCTGATCTGCATCTAGACAAGACTTGTATGGAGTTAAATCACATACATTGAATATAGGGGACAAACCAAGATCAGGAGGGAGTTGTATCTCATAAGCATTCTGTCCATGCTTGTGCAAGATCTGACAAGGTCCAACTTTTCTCTGCATGAGTTTAGTATATTTTCCCTTAGGAAGTCTGTCCTTCTTCAAATGAACCCATACCAAATCTCCAACACCAAACTGTACATCCTTCTTCTTTTTATCAGCATATTCCTTATACTTCAAGGTGGTTTGCTGCAGTTGGGTCTTGACTTGATCATGAACCTCTTTGATGGCTTCTGCAAAAGCTTCTCCTTCTGCACTAACAGGGTCTACTGTAGGTAGATCTCTCAATTCCAAAATTCCTCTTGGATGCATACCATAAACTATCTGAAAAGGTGATTTCCCTGTGCTCCTATTGACAGTATCATTATAGGAAAATTCAACTTGAGATAGAATATTATCCCACTTTTCTCCATGTTGTTTTGTCAAACATCTAAGCAAATTTCCTAAGGAACGGTTCACTACTTCAGTCTGTCCATCCGTTTGAGGATGATATGCAGAGGAAAAAGACAAATTTGTTCCAAGTTTCTTCCAAAGAGTTCTCCAGAAGTGACCAATAAACTTCACATCCCTATCTGACACTATACTCAATGGCAATCCATGGATTCTGACAATCTCCCTGAAAAATAAATCTGCAATGTATGAAGCATCAGCAGTGGTTTTGCATGGCAAGAAATGTGCCATTTTGTTGAATCTATCCACTACAACAAAAACACTGTCAAACCCTTTCCTTGTCCTTGGTAAACCCAAGACAAAATCCATACTTATGCTTTCCCATGGTCTGGAAGGAATGGGTAAGGGCTGATATAAACCTGCATTAGTCGACCTGCCTTTAGCTTTCTGACATATCACACATGTCTCTACAAACTTTCTGACATCTGATGGTAACTTAGGCCAAAAGTAATGTCTTCGGACAAGATCAAGAGTCTTATCTAGACCAAAATGACCTACAATAGCTCCACAATGTTTCTCCTTAATGATGTTTAACCTCATAGAACACCTTGGAATACATAACTGTCCACCTTTGAACAACAATCCATCCTGAATCAAAAATTCAGAGAATTCAACATGATATTTCTCTCCAAAAGAAGTACATACATGATATATCTCCCCAAAATCTTCATCAGTCTCATACATGGTCTTTAGTGAATCAATGCCAACACTTTCTAATTGAATCTGGTTGACTGTTAGAACTCTCCTACTCAAAGCATCTGCAACTTTATTCTTGACTCCTTTCTTATGCTTCAATGTAAAAGTAAAAGCTTGTAAGGTTTCTACCCATTTCATGTGTCTGTGGTTTAGCTTTTCCTGGCTGTTTATGAAACTCAGAGCCTGGTTATCTGTGAATACTATGAATTCCTTTGGCATCAAGTAATGCCTCCATTTCTTGAGTGACTGGACTAAAGCATACATTTCCAAATCATATGAGGAATACCTCTTTTTAGCATCATTGAGCTTCTCACTGAAAAATGCAATAGGTCTACCTTCTTGGCTGAGTACTGCTCCAATGGCCATGTGACTAGCATCACATTCTACCTGAAAGATTTTGTTAAAGTCTGGAAGTGCAAGGACTGGCTGCTGTGCCACCTTCTTCTTCAATGTTTCAAAAGAATCATCTGCTCTTTGAGTCCAAACAAATCTGCACTTCTGTCCTCCTTTGATGGTATCAAGCATGGGTGCACAAATATGACTAAACCCTCTTATAAACTTCCTGTAGAAGGTTGCTAACCCATGGAAACTTCTGACATCATTCATAGTCTTTGGGGTTGGCCAAGACAATATGGCACTTACCTTCTCCTTATCCATTTGTAACTTTCCTTGTGAAATGACAAAACCCAAATATGTGATCTCCTCTTGCATGAACAAACACTTGTCTAAATTTATCATCAGCTGCTCTTCATGTAACCTCTTAAGAACCAAATCTATGTGTCTGAGATGTTCTTCTTTTGTGTTGCTGAAAATCAGAGTGTCATCTAGATATACTATGACAAACTTACCAATGAACTCTTTCAAAACCTCATTCATCAACCTCATAAAAGTACTAGGTGCATTAGATAAACCAAAAGGCATAACCTTCCACTCATATAACCCTTCATTTGTTTTGAATGCTGTTTTCCATTCATCTCCTGGCCTAATCCTGATCTGATGATATCCACTCTTCAAATCTATTTTTGTAAAATACTTAGCACTTCCCAAACAGTCAAGTAAATCCTCTATCCTAGGGATTGGAAACCTATACCTAATTGTGATCTTGTTAATAGCTCTGGAATCTGTGCAAAGCCTCCAAGTACCTTCCTTCTTTGGTGCTAGTACAGCTGGTACTGCACATGGACTTAAACTTTTCCCAATCAGACCTGAATCTAATAATTCTTCAATTTGTCTGGCTACTTCTGCATTCTGTTCTGGAGTTAGCTTATAGGCTGCTTTGTTTGGAAGTGTTGACCCTGGAATTAAGTCTATGCAGTGACTAATATCCCTTACAGGTGGTAGGGATCTGGGCATTCCTTCTGAGATGATACCTTTGTACTTATCCAATAGCTCTTGGATAGCTGGGTCTATAAACCTTTGCTTCTTCTCTTCCTTGACTTCTTGCTGCTGTTCTTTATTCACCCTCATACATGGGATTAGGGCATATGCAACTGCACCTTCTGCTGCTACTTCTTTCATGAACTATTTACCTTCCATCAGCATTACCTTCACCTCTTTTCCTTTAGATTTCTCCTCCTTCTCTGTCAATGGTAGTAACTTTATATCCGTACCATCTTTAGTGATTTTATAGATGTTTCTAACACCATCATGTTGTGCCTTCAAATCATACTACCATGGTCTACCAAATAAAAGATTGCAAGCATCCATCTTGGTAATGTCAAACAACAACCTATCCTTATATGCTCCAATCTGAAATTCTACCCAAGCCTGCTCTTCTACAGTTGTCTGCTGACCTTGGGTAAGCCATGAGACTTTATATGGGGATGGGTGAGGCAATCTCCTAAGCTTAAGCTTTGTCACCATTTCTTCAGACACAAAATTTTCAGTAGAACCAGAATCAATCAAAACTTTACATGCCTTACCTCCTGCTTTGCAAATGGTCCTAAAAAGAGACTTTCTTTGAGGGGATTCTTTGTCAGGTACCTTCCTGGTAGTCATTGTTCTTCTCATCATTAGAGACTCTCCACTTTCTGGGTATCCATAATTATCAGGAGCATTCACACTCTGAAAAGAAGTAGAGCCTGTCATACTTTGATTATCCGGTTCTTGGACCAGATTTGTTCTCCTTTCTCCTGTTGAGCTTGTGGCCTTTTCTGGACATCTGCTGGCTATATGGCCTTCTTTGTTACAGTTATAACATCTGATGGATCCTCTGCCCTGGGATCTTCCTCTGAAAGGTCTTCTACCCCTGAAGTTTCCTTGCTGACTATAATTTTCTCCTTGGTTCTGACTATTGTTTCCCTTACTATTGTCATGACTGGATTCTCCTTGATATCCATGTCCATGTCCTCTACCTCTAAAAGGACCTCTTCCACCCCTTTGTTGTCTTCCTCTTCCTCTATTGTGTTGTTCTTGTTTTCTCTTTAACTTCTCTTCCACTTTCAATGCCAACTGAAAGCATTTCTGAACTGTATCTGGATTATGCAGACTTAAATCTTCCTGAATATTGAACCTCAATCCATTAAGGTATCTGGCTACCTTCTCTTCTTCACTTTCCTTTACCTTTGTTTTCATACAAAGTTTCATGAATTCTTCTGTATATGAGCTGACATCTAGCTCCTTCTGCTTCAGGTTTTGCTTCCTCTTGTGTAATTGGATACAGTAATCCAATGGGACATAAGCTTCCTTTACTAATGCCATCATTTTCTTCCATGTAGCGACTCTACGCTTTCCTTCCTGTACTCTATCATCTTGGACGAAATTCCACCATGTCAAGGCAGCTTCTTTCATTTTTGACTGGGCTATTTTCACCCTCTGTTGTTCTGGTATCTCCTCTGTTTCAAAGAAATTGTTCAAGGAGTCTATCCACTCCATCACTGAATCAGGTTCCATCTTTCCTGTAAACACTGGCAAATCTAGTTTCACATCCATGGTTCTCCTCTCCATGGCCTTGAGGGGGTTCAACAGTGGTCTCTGGTCTGCAGGAATGACCTCCTCGCTCCAACTAGGGATCTCTTCTTCTTCCCTATATTCTTCTCTACCAGAACCTACTCTGCTCCTCAACTTCACTAACTCATCCTTCAATTCCTGATTCTGAGCCTTCACGGCCTTGCTCTCTGCAATCTATTTCTTTACCAGAACTGCCAACTCAACGTTGGTCATCCTTGCCGGAATCTCAGATGTTCCTTCGTCACCTGACATCCTGCTATATCCTTATCTTTTCCAGAAGATCCTTCCTTTGCTCTGATACCACTATGATGCAGAGGTAAACGCAACGGGAGCTTACAAATGGGAAGGAGGAGTCATTAACACAACCAACATGTTATAATACCTATCAGCTTATCATCATCATCATATTTCTTGCTAACACAGACAGCATCATCATATTCAGCTATCAGCATCATCATCACATTCGGTAAGCGCAAACATCCTCCTGATGTTCACTGTTCATCTTACCGCCAACCTCTACCTTCATCAGCAGGATATAAAATATCTGGTTCCTCCGATATATCCTGATGACGACAGCTTCAAGCACCTTTCCTTTGATGCTTACATCACCCTGATATCCGACTACACAAACAACAGCATCATGATATGACTTATCCGGTCATATTGAAACATCCTGATGATGTTACCCAAACTTTATGCCGATGACTTACGCCGATGTCAAAACACTTAGCGACAGTAGGATAAACTTGCATAGGGTGATATTCGCAATATCCTGATGACGATGACGTCACATGCACCTGATGATGATGTCAATGCACCTGATGATGATGTCAACAGGATATAAGATCCTTATATCCTCCGCAGCATGATAATGAAATATCGGGTGATCTTTTCAATATCCTGATGATGACCTTTCCGGTCCTTAGCCAAAAAATGAACTTTCATTCCTGCATGCGATAGCGACATGCGGACGATGGATACACACGAAAGATGATCCTGACGATGATATATACACTGAGTATATATCTGACTTATATCATCCTGATGCACTTGAAACATACAATCTTCATCAGCTTCATAACCCGATCCGGATAGCGATATACTCGCGGATGACGATGCGATTCACTCTGACTGGAAAAGCACATGCAGATCCCTGTATATCCGTCAGCTGCATGCAAACTCACAGAACCGTACAATTTCAGAAAGAAAATATGATGATCGGGTCGGATCACCTTCTGATCAAAACTTAACAGTTTATCTTCCTGAACCTAGCACATGAGGATGCTAGGTTGATTCATAGCATGCTACCAATCGATCTCCCACACAATGAAATGCATAAACAAAAAACTAAAATGCAAACTAAACTATCATACATGACCATTCCACCGATTCACAGAATCAACTGGTGGAAGGGTTGAAAGAATCCATCAACTTGTAATCAGAACGGAAATCAAAACATAAACAGCTGATAAACCAGATAATGCAATTGATGAGATCTTATTCAGATGAAACACAAATGTCCTGTCTCTACAACAATGTTTCACAATGTCTGGACTGATCTTTGGATTTCACTCAATCACCAGTACTACATAACACAACTACTACTCTTCTGAACCTGATCACAAACCCTAACTGATCTGAGTTATTTATAGCAATATCCTACGAGTACTACCAACTCGATTCCCAGCGGCTGGGAGCTTCCAAGCGGCTAGGAGAGGATAGCTCATACTACCTGATAACGAACTCTAACTGCCTGCACACTCTCCTAGGCTGATCTAATACATATGCATTGGTCCAATGGACCTTATTACTTTATGAAGTCAAACATGCTAAAAATAGACTAATGTCCTGTCATGCGGACAATTAACCTATATCCTGTCTTGTAGGGGTGCTCCTGCACCACAGATACAGATACTCCTCCCATCTAGACTGATGGTCCATAACATACATACGAAGCATGTCCTCCAACACTTGATTCACCCACTCTATTTGTCCATTTGTCTCGGGATGATAAGCGGAGCTAAAGTTGAGCTGTGTGCCCAATGCCTGCTGCAAGGCTCTCCAGAATGCTGAAGTGAACACTGAATCCCTGTCAGAAATGATGCGGCGATGTACTCCATGTAATCTCACAATGTTGTATAAGAATACTCTTGCCACTGTTGGTGCATTGTACGTCGTGCGTACAGGTGAGAAATGTGCCACCTTGGTCAACTTGTCGACTGTCACCATGATGGTATCATGGCGACGTGAAGACATAGGAAGACAAACAATAAAATCTATGGAAATGGTGTCCCATTTCCACTCAGGTATCTCGTGAGGGTATAAAAGACCCGCTAGATGCTGATGCTTGACCTTGACCCTCTAGCACTCAAGGCATCGAGCAACAAACTCTACAATATCCCATCTCATACCCACCCAATGGTACAACTGTCATAGGTCGACATGCATCTTCTTCACCCCCAGATGTACTGCATATGGTGCTTTGTGAGCCTCTGATAACACTACAGTACGTAGGTCACCTGCACGGGGTACATAGATGCGCTGTCGATGACGAAGTAACCCATCTACCTCAAGTGAATACCCTGCAAACTTGCCCACAAGGGCCCTCTGTGAACTAATCTCCTGTTGCACCTCAAGAAACCACTCATCCTCAGGTAGATGCTGAATAATGCATCCTCTCAAGTCCACACTCAGAGTCAAGGTCAAAAGCTCATGGCGCCTCTGACTCAATGCATCAGCAACCACGTTCTCCTTCCCTTTGATGTAGTGGACATCAAAGTCATACTCGTAAAGAAACTTTATCCAATGCTGCTTACGGGCATTCAGATTTGGCTGATACTGAAGACTGTGGTGATCTGAATGAAGCTCAAAGCAATGACCCAATAAGAAATGTCTCCAATGAACTAGAGCATGAACCACTACCTCTAACTCTAGGTCGTGAGTGGGGTAGTTCATCTCATCTCATGGGTCTTGAGCTTTCGCCATACGCGATCACTCTACCACCCTGCATAAGTATGGCTCCCAAACCCTCAAGTGATACATCCGTGCAAACCATAAAATCTACTACAGGATCAGGAACCGCTAAAATGGGAGCACTTGTGAGACGCTCCTTGAGGACTCCAAAGGCACTCTCACACTGTTTAGTCCATAGAAATCTCTTCCCTTTCCACTGAAGGGAACTGATGGGGTGCACTATCTAAGAAAAACCCTCAACAAAGCGACGGTAATAACCAGCTAACCCTATAAAACTCCTGACCTCTATCACATTGGTGGGTGCTGGCCAATCTCTGATAGCCCTGATCTTTGATGGATCTACTAAGATTCCATCGCTAGATAGGATATGCCCTAGATATTGTACCTCTATCCTAAAAAATACACACTTCACCAAGTTCCCATAAAGATTCTGCTCCCTCAAACACTATAGAACCTGACGTAGGTGCTCCTCATGCTCCTCCTCGGTCTGCGAATAGATCAAAATGTCATCAAGGAAAATAATCATGAATCGATCCAAGTAGGTACGGAACACCCCATTCATGAGACTCATGAACACTATAGGGGCGTTCATCAAACCGAAGGGGACCATAGTGAACTCATAGTGGCCATATCGAGTCCGGAAGGTGGTCTTATGGATGTCTACCTCTGTGATACGTAACTGATGGTAACCAGACTTCAGGTCAATCTTAGAGAACACCCTAGCTCCCTACATCTGATCAAAGAGATCGTCAATCCTAGGCAAAGGATAACAGTTCTTCACCGTCACCTTATTCAACTACCTATAATCGATGCATAATCGAAGAGACCCATCCTTCTTCTTCACAAAGATGACAGGAGCGCCCCAAGGTGAAACACTTGGTTAGATGTGCCCCTTCTTGAGTAAGTCTTCAAGCTATAACTTGAACTTTGTGAGCTCATGAGTGGTCATCCTGTAGGGTGCACAAGACACTGGCTCGACACCTGGCACTAAGTCAATATGAGAGTCCACCTCACGATGGGGTGGCATCCTTGGTAACTCTGCTGGAAACACATCGGCAAACTCTCTAAGGATGGGATGATCATCCAAAGATGCCTCAGGCTCGTCATTTGATCTGTCACTCACTGTGATAGTGAACATCTGGCATCCCTTCCGCATGCAGCGCTTAAGCTGTTGAGTGGATATCATATGCACTGCTGTGGGCTTCTGCATACCCACTATCTCAACTGATGTACCGTGATCGTCTAAGCAGCTAATCACCTTTCGGCAATAATCTAGCTTGGCTCGATGAGCTGCAAGCCAGTCCATACCTAAAACCACATCGTAGGATCCTAATGTCATAAATCTAAGGTCACATACTGTGGCAAAGGGTCCCAAAGAAATCTCGCAATCATGGACTAAGGCATCTACTATCATCTTGGCCCGTGAGGCCAACTCAACCACCCACCTATCACCCTGCCTAAAAGCCACCAGCCTGCAACGTTCCACTAACGATGGAGATATGAAAGAGTCAGTAGCACCAGAGTCAAAGAGAATAGAAATGGGGACATCCCTATCATACCTGATGTCTCAATCACTGATGCCTAAAAATTAGCTTGGCGGTTATCAACTGCTGCAAACATACGGTGGGACCTACCCACATCTCCAACTGTCTACTCTGATCCTCCTGCACGAGGCTGCCCCCTACTATAAAGCCCTGTGGACACTCTCTGACTAGATGTCCTGCTCCACCACACATATAACATGGGCCCCTAGCCTGTACCTATCTAGTCTAAGTCCTGCTCAACTGCTGCTATCCAAATCTACCTGTGGACCCCTGTGAACCCCTGTATGACTGCTATGACCCCGCAGGTCCTGCAGGTGGTCCCTGATGCCTCTGATCTCTGTGCAGGCCCTACTGCTGCCAACCTCTATTATGCCCCCATGTGCCCTCTGCTGTGTCCTGGCTCTCTGCTGCTGCTGTTGTGGGGGCCTAAGAGGTAAGGGTGCGGAACTAAATCTTCCCCTATGAGGTGGTTGTAGTGGTTTGCGGTAACTCTGCTGATGTTGCTGCTACCCACGATACTGAAACTGAGGATGTAAACTCTACCCTTGTCCCTATATCTCCTCAGCTATGTATGCCTTCTCGGTAGCATCACTCAAAGTCTGTGGGTCTACCATGCGAACAGGCCCTGCTATGCTATGGTTCAATCCTCTAATAAACTTGTGAACCAGGAGTTTCTCGTCATGGAGATACTCTGCATATCAAGACAACTCGGTAAATATACCCTCATACTGTGCAACCATAAGTCGTCTCTATTGAAGGTCATAAAAGTCATCTATGCGATGCTGTCAGTAGTGATCTGATAAGTATCGTGCATTGAAGCGCTCAATGAAGGTCTCCCATGTGAGAGTGTCTAATGATAGGTGGTGCTTGCACTCCTCAGTGCACCACCAGGTAGCTACTACATCTTGCAATAGGTGGACTGCCATACGAGCCTTTGTGTTGCCCTCGTAAGGATGCAACATGAAGCATCTGTCTAAGCTGATGAGCCAGGCCTCTGCCTCTGCTCCCTCTATGGTCCTGACAAAAGTAGGAGGATTTAGCCTCAACAAATCCATGATGGGATCTCCTCAGTCTCTGTGCCCTCTGATAGGCTCATCTGCATAATAATCATAAGGCCTATGAACAATATGCTCCACTCGTACTGCCTCCTCTTGCCTAGCATGACGTGGAGGGCTCCTGCTACGGCCCCTATCAGTTGATCCAACCTCCTCTGCCGTTGTATTTGGCACCTCAACATATGGCTCCACACGTGGTGCCTCTCACGGATCAACGCGAGACTCCACACGTGGCTTGACATGGGACTCCGTTCGTGGCTCCATGCGTGGCTCCTCTCATGGATCATTACGGGGCTCAACACATGGCTCTATGCGCGGCTCAACTACGGCCGGTGGAAGCCTATCTAATACTTCCTATAATGCCTATAATATCTATGGCCCAATATCTGGTAGGGCCAGTGGTGCTTACGGTACCTGTGGGGCTGGCAGTGCCTGTCCCTTAGCTGAAGAATCATTGTGCACCTCGGTAGATGCAGTGTGGTGGGACTGGGCTTGCCGAACTCATCGGGGAGGCATCCTACAAAAATGAGGTAACCACAAATTAATCAAAGTTGCGGAAATAATAATGTGCCTAAACAAGACCAGTGTTTAAACTTGGGCTCTGATACCAAATGTCATGCCCACATTGCCCATGCAGTCACGACACACAACACACGTGTCATGTCCACATTTGCCATGTGGTCATGACACAAAATATGAAAAACTTTTCTACCTATCCCTAGGAACCCCCTCACACGTGTCTGCGTACTCGGTGGCAATACGCATAAGGCATAAACATGTCAACATAATTTAGGGAGGTGCAATGTCCTACGCAGTCCCCTGCATGATGATAGTCATCTAGGGGGTATGTGACACGAAGTGTGTCACTTTTAGGGTTAGAATGATTTTAATCCTAACCCTAAGTTTCCTAGGTGAGAAGGGGATTTCGTCAGATTCAAAACCTAACCCTAACTCAGAACAAAAATGAAATCGAAATAATGATTAAGAAATAATGGCATGATTGATGCATGATAAAGTGGAATGGTAAAATAAAAGTTAATAAAATATCATAAAATTAAAACCCTAGAATCAAGGAAAAATTTGACAGTATAACGCATTTTCAATAATCAAATTAAAAAATTTTAAAATAAAACTCCAATAAGAAATTAAACAAAATTTAAAAATAATAATTAAACTTAAGGACAAATTAAAATTCAAATACTCCACCAAGTCCAAATAACTCGATTGCAATAAAATATTAAAGCAAGAATTTAAAATAATAAAATAACTAAGTTACACCAAATTAAATCCTAAAATTGAGTCCGTTAATAAATATAATTTCGGCATTACATTTATTAACTAACTCAAAAATTAATAGAGAAGGGGGAAAGATTAAAATTACTCTTTCCCGTAAAATAATAGTATAATTGGTAAAAGATAAAATAATTATAACACACCAGGGAGTAAATTAAATAATTAAAATGAAGTTAAATTCAAGGGAACACACTTCCCATAAAACAAAAATCAATCCCTCCCCTTAAAAATACCATTCACAAGACAATAATACAAAAATTCAAACTCCCAATTAAATTAAACAAAATTAAATGTAGCTCAATAAATGAAACAAAAGCAAAGGCAAAATAGAGGATTTAAAAATAAAAAATAAAACAATTTCCTCACATTCTCCTTTCAATAAAAATATTGGTTTTCAAAATGGAAAGCCCTAAGTTTATTTTACTGTTTTCTCTTTTGACCAAGAAAACCCTAGCATTATTCTATTGGTTTCCTTATGGGAACCCTAATCTTTCTTTGTTTGTCTCTCTCTCATTTTGTTTCCTCTTCCCTTCTTGTTTACCATTTGTTTGTAGGTTGAAGGTTTGACTCTTTCATGGCTGCCATAGAGATGAAACCAGAGGTAAATTTTCGTCAGTTTTCAATGGGCTTTATTTGTTATTATAAATATATATTTTATTTAACAATTATCTGTATATATTTATATTTATATATAATGTAATTTTTATCTACAAGGGTTTAAATCTCAGACATAAATGTATATAAATTCCAACTGATATTCACTAATGGCAGAGCAGGTTGTAAAGCATAGAGTAACGAAATGGCAAAGAGGAGGGAGAGAGGGGTTCACAGTGCCACCGCCGCCGACTAGTCCCTACAGGTTTAAGGATTGAAGGGCCGAAGGAAGGGTGTGGGCCGCGTGGTGGAGATTGCAGGGAGCGCAGGGTGAACAGCGGTAGTCTGGAGTGTTGGGGTGGGGTTTGAGCTCTGTGTGGGGGAGTGGTGTGTGGTTAAAACTTTAGTGACAGTGGTGGGGAGGGGGTCAAAACCCCCACCCACACCCTCAAAAGAAGCAACGGTAGTGGTGGGACTGTGGTGGGCGCCAACGCCCACCACAACTCCCACCTCATAACTTTTTCCTTAGCTTTTTTTTTAAATAACCCTACAGCCTAAATGCAGTTTGCCGTTAATGGATTCTTTTCTCTATAGTTTCTTTAATATGAATCTTTGATTTAAAAGTATATATATATATACTCATATTTATACTTACAGTTTATTCAAAATAACACAGTCTAAAAGCATTTTGTTATATTATTGTATATGCATATATGTATGCACTTATGTATATATATATATATTTATAAGTGTATATATATATTTTAATACATACAGCAATTATAAAGCCTCTATGTTTTCTTCAAATTTCTGTATACACAACTTGGTTTTTTTTAAAAAAAGGTGTATATATATATTTATACATATATATATTTTCATATATATATGTATAATTATGTATATATACACATTAAACTAACTTTCTCATAACAATGGTTTAAATAACAGAAATACTAACTCTCAGATTTGTAACATAAACTAAATCAGTAGCATTTCCTTTTCTCTTTTTTTTTGAAAAAGCATAAATATACATAGATAACCCCCTTTTTTTTGTAAGGAACCTATAAGGTAGAATATGCACTTTCATCTAAATTTTCCAATAGCTTAACTTCCTAATCAGCAACTAATAATATGAAACCTTCTTTGCAACAAAACAAAAAACTAATTTAAAATTTCTCTTTCTTTCTTTGTTATGTAATAAAATTTATTCCATAACTGATGGGTATTTTATTTCTTGAAAAGAACAATGACAACAAATATATATAAATTCACATGCATTTCTCAAAACACACCAACTCCACAATATAGAGAATAAACAACTTTTTAATTAAAAACATAAAAAATGTTTACATTGCAACACTTATTACAGCCAACACCATGGGTAGAATAACTTAACAAAATTTACAATAGGGCCACAAAGGCCATGGCTCAAACAACCACAACTCTTCAAATATCTCAAATTAAACTTCCATGGTACTCTTACCATCCAAATGATCTCAACACCAAGTAAAAATCCCTCAAGGCCATAAATAGCACAAAATATGGGGGTGACCTCGAGGAGGTTCACTTTCCCCTACCCCAAACAAGTTGAGCCTTACCTCCAAATGGAGGTGCTCTCACCAAACTCTTATCCCACACAAAAATGAAACAACAAACAACAAATCTACAAACACATCATAATTAAATATGCAAGGGTTAAGAACATAGTCATGAAGCTTACCTTCAAAAGCCCTATAATGGAAGCACGTTTGGTGATGAGCTCCAAGCTTCTCCAAACCTTCCAATCTCCAAAAAACCCCTCTAACTTCCCCAAACATTACTCCAAATAGAAAAGAAATCTCCCAAAATGCAAGAACCCCACACTCCTCAACAAGAGCAGGTAATATAGGCCTTCTAATTTGGCCTTGAGGAATGAGAAGGTGACACTTGTCACCTTCTCCTTCCTCCTCCGATGCCACTTGCAAGGGAGAGGAAGTGTGAGGGCGACAAGTGTCATCCTCTAATGCCATCTCAATCCTCACCTTATACACTTGTGCTCTCACACATGTGTGAGAGAACAAGTGGTGAGGTGGCATTCCCCTCCAAGCCTTCATGAGGATAAGGGATGCCATATGGCATCCTCTTATTCTCTAAGAGAGCCATCTCCCTCCAAGATGCTCTCACACATGTGTGAGAGTCTTGGAGGAAGATCCCACACATTTGGGAGTCTTGGAGACCTCCCAAGTCTTCCTAGGGAAGGGATTCCTAAACTTTGGGAAGGGAGATGAGTCTTTCCCAAAGCATGACTCATCTCCCACCCTTATCTAATTCAAATTTCGTCACTTTAACTAAACCTCAGTTTAGAGTGACCAAAAGTGAGTTATCCCAAGGTTTAGTTAGTCAAAATTGACCCTAGACCCATGGGTAACCACCTAAGGTAAATTTTGGGACACTAAGGTTCACCTAGGGAGTCATAAATCCACTTTAAATGGCCTCAAAAATAAAAACAATACCAAGTGGTATAAGTCAATGAAAATTATACAACACATGATATTAATTAATTTAGACAAAGGGTACTAGGCCAAAATGATAAAATAAACAAGCACTCAAACAACACTTAAATCAAACGTGATCCTCATCCCTCTTGGGAATGGATTGGTTTCACAGGGAATAACATAAGTGTGAATACTACCTCCAATTTCTCGTGGCCTGGGAATGTAATCCTACACATCTCAATCAAGTGTCAATTATATCATGAATAATCATAGCTGAAGCAACTGAAATTAAATTCATGCCATTGAATACAACAATAATCATCTATAACATAATCCAGATTAAACTGTATTTTTCTATCAAATGTCACATAATCATCATCACATAAAGAACTAGAATTCATATCACAAAACATTATGTAATATATCTCGCATGTCTTGTCTCAATATAGCATCAAAATATGATCAAATCAAACCACCATATGTCTAATCAATGTCATAACAAAATCAGGAGATATAATCAAATCTGCATAATGAAACCATAGTCTCTAACAGTCTAATAATGTCATCAACTAAAATGTAAAATGATCAAAATAAGGAAGGAAAAATAATCGGCCTTATAGTACATCAAGGTCAACATTACATTCATCAATCATTGGAACAATCACCAAGGTCGGCATTACAAACATACATAGAAATAGGTCTGGACCTAAACAAAATTAGCTAAGGAAAAGATGTATGCGGATCACGTTATGCCTTAGCCAGGACTCAAATGCAATCTTCCACGCCACGACATGCTTCCACAATCTTCAATGCATCTCCGTAAGTAGTGAAAACAACCAGGTCGGCCAAGACTTGGAGTTAACACTAAGTCTTTTTGAGAACAATCTTCATGCATGATCCAAATTGCTCTTCACAGACCAATCAAAAGGTAGGAACATGATTAGGAGACATCCACAAGAACATTGAAATTATCAAGAACATCCGCACACCCTCTAACCACTTTGTTAAGAAGAATATTGAAACTGGAGCACTTAAACAATACTGTTGGCCACTATTTTAAAGAAAGGATTGTTTGTAGACCACCAAATCATGAACCATTTGAGTTGAAGGCACATAACATCATTCGAGACTTAATGATGCAGAGTCATCCACACTATAACCTTACAATACAGCATGGACGTCTGCAGCCCATCATCATCATCATCATCATCACCATCATCATCATATTTTTCTTTACACTGTCAGCATCATGTTTCAGACGAGCACAATTATCCTCCTGCCGACTACTGTTCACTTCCTCCGTCTTCCGCCTATCATCATCATCATGATGTTCAAGTAGCGCAAACATCCTCCTGTTGCACTGTTCATCAGGCGCCAAGCTCCATCGGCATCATCATGATATGCAACACCCCCTTCGTCAGCAGGATATCCAATATCCGGTTGCTCCAAAGATCCTGATGATGATCACCTTCAGCACCTTCCCTTCGATACCCCGATAGCCGACGATACAAGCAACAGCATCATGATATGATTTATCCGGTTCTCTCGAAACCTCCTGATGATGTTAACACAACTTTCTGCCGATACCTAAGCACTTAACGACAGCAGGATAAACTTGCATAGGGGGGATATCTCAATATCCTGATGACGATGACGTCATATCCTGATGACGATGACGTCACCCAATATCCTGATGACCTCTTCAACACTTAGTCAAAAAAAATGAACTTTCACTCCCGCATCTGCTAGCGATACGCGGATGATGGGTACTCTCGAGAGATGATCCTGACGGCGATATATACGCTGAGTATATATCCGACTTAAAACATCCGGATGCACTTGCAACATGCAAACTTCAACAGTTTCATGACCCGATCTTCTACCTTATGCCGATGCACTCCTCTCCGGCAACTCCTCATGATGATCACCCTGACGCACTTGCACTTCATGGAATCGACAACATCATGTTCTCCTCCACTTATCTGGATGACGATGCCCAACGCGACTGCAGGATATTTGCAGAAATATCCTGATAATGCCGTTTTAACAACTTTTAGCCTTAGCGAAATTTCACTTCGCCGATCCTCCTGGGATGACCCGATCCACTCTCAGGGTGATCTTCCACACTTCATCAGTTCAACCTAGCACATGCCCATGCTAGGGTCTTCAACACCTTTCAACCGCGATCCTGCACACCTGCATGCAAACAAACAAACTAAATCCTACCCTACTGTACATAACCATTCCACCGATCAGACGAATCAACCGGTGGAATGGATCAGTGAATCCATACAACCACCCAAACCAGCAAATCGATTAGATAATGGAAGTAAACAGAGGATGAACACAAACAGGATCACTTTATTTGATTTCAAAAGATGCAAATACAATGATCAGACTCTCTCTCTCTGTCTCACTCTCTACAACCTAGCTCGATCGATATCTACAATACCAATCGATCCGCCTGCTTAAATAGATTTTCCTACGAGTACTACTGACCCGACTCCAAGCGGCTGGGAACTCTCTAGGCGGCTGGGAGATCCAATGACAACTGTCCTAACAAACTTCCTAAAAATAGCAAAAGCATGGTCAGCATGATCTTATCATGATCAGCATGACCTTATTACATGCATTTGGTCTTATCAGACCTTCTTGGAAACATAAACAAGACCTAAAACTACTAACTGCCTCATGAAGGCCAGCTGTCAGGTAGGTGCTCCTGCACCATACTCCCCAACAGAAAAGAACTCATGTCCCATGAGTTTAGTATGTGGAAGTCCTCCACCTGTACACTTTGCCTTTGAAATATGCTGATCTGTTCCAGCTTTGTCCTCTGCTGGCTCTTGGCTGCACCAAGTCTTCTGAACTATAACTTGCTTTCTGGCAAGTAAATCCTCATGCCTGTCAATGTAGGCCTTTTTCTCATATACCCTGTGTTTGTCAGATTGTCTGACCAGAACCTCTGTTTGAACTGCCTCTTGAACTTCTGCAATGTTCAATCCTATCTTCCTTTCAATCGTTATAGGACAAGCAATAGTCCCAACTATGACAACATCCTTGTCATTCCTCTCAACTGATTGCTGTGTGCAAACCTGTTTCTGCACCTGCTGCTAACCTCTGTCAGTCAAAACTAAAACTTTCTTCAATCTGTTGTCCTTAACAACTTCTTTTCCTGCAGTATCCTGATCTACCTTTATGCCTGCTCCTCTAGGCATCTGCACATACTCCTTCTTTCCCATTAAAATGATTTTGGCTGCCCCCTGTGCTGCAGCATC
Organism: Cunninghamia lanceolata; assembly: GCA_027924645.1. Taxonomy (NCBI): domain Eukaryota; kingdom Viridiplantae; phylum Streptophyta; class Pinopsida; order Cupressales; family Cupressaceae; genus Cunninghamia; species Cunninghamia lanceolata. Next base: position 16,027,678 of record BSBN01000511.1, on the reverse strand, counting down.
TGCCTGCAATGGCATCAACTTCATAGTCTTCCCATCTTTCTTGATGGTGTAGGTATTAGCGTACCCATCATACAGTACCCTTCTGTCAAATTGCCATGGTCTACCCAACAGTAGGTGACAACATTCCATAGGCAAAATATCACACAAAATTCTATCATGATAGGCTCCAATCTGAAAATCCACATATGCCTGTTCAGAGACAAAAAGTGATTGACTATCACTTACCCAAGATGCCTTGTAAGGGTGTGGATGTGGAATCCTTTCCAAATTCAGTTTATCCACCATTTCCTGAGATACCATGTTGTCTGTTGAACCAGTATCAATGACAACCTTACATTTTTTACCTTTACTCTTGCATATGGTCTTGAAAAGAGCTCTTCTTTGTGGGGATTCTTTGTCATGTACCTTCATGGTAGTTGATGTTCTTCTCATCAGCAGAGACTCTCCACTCTCTGGGTATGCATAATTATCAGGCTCCTTATCTTTGTGATAAGTGTTTGAACTCTGTGCACTTTGCTCTACTGTCTCTTCTTGTACCAGTTGTACTCTCTTGTCATTTGTTCTATCATTTCTGGATGATGAACCTTTGTTTTCTGGACATTTGAAGGATGGATGACCAAACTCACCACAGGTGTAACATTTTCCTGAAAATGTAGTAGAACCTCTACCACCTCCAAATCTTCCTCTATTACCTTTCCATCCACCTCTGAAATCAGACTGTCCCTGTCCTTTACCAGTGTCTTCTTGACCCTCATTGGTTTGCTTTTGTGTAGGGGCTGCTCCTCTTCCCCTATTGTTTCCTCTTCCTTTCATGGACTTATCATGTCCTCTATTCATCTTTTCTTCAATCCTGATTGCCATTTGATAACAATTCTCCACATTCTTAGGGTTAGCTAAAACTAACTCATCCTGTATGTTAAATCTCAAACCAGCCAAGTACCTAGCCACCTTTTCTACCTCATTCTCATGATGACCAGATCTCATACTCAACTTATAAAACTCCTCAGTATATGTCTTCACATCCCTTTCCTTCTGCTTTAAAAATTGCAGCTTCTTAAACATCTGGATTTCATAATCCCTTGGCAAGAATTTCCCTTTTATCCTTGCTACCATCTTATCCCATGAAGTGATCTTTGACTTCCCTTGTTTCCTTCTCTCAGATTGTACATAATCCCACCATACCAAAGCATGACCTCCTAACTTGGTCTTTGCAATCTTTACCTTCTGATCCTCAGCAATATCTTCACATTCAAAGTGATTATCAAGTGCAGCAATCCAATCCAGCAACTCATCTTCATTCAAACTTCCAGTATACTTGGAAACATCAACCTTTACCTTAGGTTTATCACTCTGCACTGCCTTTAACAGTTTTGCCAATCTCTGTTCTTCAGCATCCAGATCTTCAGCTACCTCTTCATACTCTTCTACAGTATCTTCATCTTCTTCAGACTCACTGTCTTCTACTTCCCTCTTTTTGTTCTTTTCCAGGGCTGTAAGCCTGGTTTGAAGTGCTTCAGCAAGCTCCTTCATCTTCCTCATCTCTCTAGCATGTTTTTCCTTCATCTCCTGCAATTCCCTTGCAGTACCACTACCTTTAGGAGGCATTTTTGTCAACCTCTTAATCAACACACAACACACAATTCAACTCTACCTCTGCCCTTTCGGTGACAGAATCAACACACAACAGCCCAGATGTTTTGTTGAGCTCTGATACCACTATGATGCAGAGTCATCCACACTATAACCTTACAATACAGCATGGACATCTGCAGCCCATCATCATCATCATCATCATCACCATCATCATCATATTTTGCTTTACACTGTCAGCATCATGTTTCGGACGAGCACAATTATCCTCCTGCCGACTACTGTTCACTTCCTCCGTCTTCCGTCTATCATCATCATCATGATGTTCAACTAGCGCAAACATCCTCCTGTTGCACTGTTCATCGGGCGCCAAGCTCCATCGGCATCATCATGATATGCAACACCCCCTTCGTCAGCAGGATATCCAATATCCGGTTGCTCCAAAGATCCTGATGATGATCACCTTCAGCACCTTCCCTTCGATACCCCGATAGCCGACGATACAAGCAACAGCATCATGATATGATTTATCCGGTTCTCTCGAAACCTCCTGATGATGTTAACACAACTTTCTGCCGATACCTAAGCACTTAACGACAGCAGGATAAACTTGCATAGGGGGATATCTCAATATCCTGATGACGATGACGTCATATCCTGATGACGATGACGTCACCCAATATCCTGATGACCTCTTCAACACTTAGTCAAAAAAAATGAACTTTCACTCCCGCATCTGCTAGCGATACGCGGATGATGGGTACTCCCGAGAGATGATCTTGACGGTGATATATACGCTGAGTATATATCTGACTTAAAACATCCTGATGCACTTGCAACATGCAAACTTCAACAGTTTCATGACCCGATCTTCTACCTTATGCCGATGCACTCCTCTCCGGCAACTCCTGATGATGATCACCCCGACGCACTTGCACTTCATGCAATCGACAACATCATGTTCTCCTCCACTTATCTGGATGACGACGCCCAACGCGACTGCAGGATATTTGCAGAAATATCCTGATAATGCCGTTTTAACAACTTTTAGCCTTAGCGAAATTTCACTTCGCCGATCCTCCTGGGATGACCTGATCCACTCTCAGGGTGATCTTCCACACTTCATCAGTTCGACCTAGCACATGCCCATTCTAGGGTCTTCAACACCTTTCAACCGCGATCCTGCACACCTGCATGCAAACAAACAAACTAAATCCTACCCTACTGTACATAACCATTCCACCGATCAGATGAATCAACCGGTGGAATGGATCAGTGAATCCATACAACCACCCAAACCAGCAAATCGATTAGATAATGGAAGTAAACAGAGGATGAACACAAACAGGATCACTTTATTTGATTTCAAAAGATGCAAATACAATGATCAGACTCTCTCTCTCTGTCTCACTCTCTACAACCTAGCTCGATCGATATCTACAATACCAATCGATCTGCCTGCTTAAATAGATTTTCCTACGAGTACTACTGACCCGACTCCAAGCGGCTGGGAACTCTCTAGGCGGCTGGGAGATCCAATGACAACTGTCTTAACAAACTTCCTAAAAATAGCAAAAGCATGGTCAGCATGATCTTATCATGATCAGCATGACCTTATTACATGCATTTGGTCTTATCAGACCTTCTTGGAAACATAAACAAGACCTAAAACTACTAACTGCCTCATGAAGGCCAGCTGTCAGGTAGGTGCTCCTGCACCACTTAACTCTAGAACCACAGACCATAATACTTCAATGCGAGAAATACTTTCTCCCTATCATCATTGAATGTACAGAGAAATAGTTTTTACTCCAAGATGGTGAACAAAACTCTCTCAAATATTCATACTAGAGTCTCAAAATTAGAACATAGCATGTTTAGACATGCCTCTAAATGACTTGCAATCTACAGACAAAGATATTCATTCTACAAGAAATGCGGAGCAAACTACTGGACTATTTTGCTGTAATAAAAAACACATTATTTCCACTGGAAGAGCAAATTTTCTCAAAAGTACTTGGAAACCTAATATAAGGATCACTTACTCATTATCTTCAACACTTATATAGGCCATTAGCAAGCATCAAAACAAGATCATAGTTGACACCAATGACAACACAGATATGTTGACATCAATGACAACATTGGTTAGGAACATACTTGCAACAATCTCCCCCTTTGTCATTAATGGCAACATATGATGTGAAAAACTGTAAATATCATCAAGACAAGATTATGCACTAATTACCTTCTACTCCTTTCTCTTTATACATCTACGCTCTTTCTACCCCTGAGTTTTTCACATGATTTCTGTCCCCCTTTGACATCAATGGCAAAGGGCACATACTTGCACTCTACTACTCTGATCAAACTGAAATTGCTTTTTCATTAGCACTATAACACTTTTCAAGAACACATATCAGCAACATCTAGCTACTCCCCCTAAGGGGTAGCCTTTAAAACATCAATCCAAATCAAAGAATGAGGCTTTGGATAGCACTGGACTGATGCATTCCTATGCATCTTAGTTCAGAGTAGGAGGGGTAATAACCCCTAACTTTTCTCTGGGATACTCAAAAGTATCCTTAGGCGAAGGCTTGGTAAAAATATCTACAATTTGATTCTTTGTAGACACATATTCCATATTTACTTCATTCTCTGTCACCTTTTCTCTTAGAAAATGGTACCTTATAGATATATGCTTTGTTATTGAGTGCATCACTGGATTCATTGAAATGTTTATAGCACTTGTATTGTCACAAAAGATTGCAATTGGATCTTCATACACAACTCTTATGTTCTTCAATGTCTACTTCATCCATAACACTTGAGTGCAACAACATGCTATTGCAATAGACTTTGTTTTTGTAGTAGACAAAGATATTGAATCTTGCTTCTTACTCAACCATGAAACTAATCTATTACCTAAGAAGAAAGCACCACCACTTGTACTTTTTTTGTCATCAACATCTCTGGCCTAATCTACATCTATATAACCACTGAGAGTGAAATTATTATCCTTTGGATACCATAACCCATGATCTGATGTGCCTTTTAAATACCTCTATATTCTCTTAACTACCATTTCATGTGACTCTCTAGGATCTTCTTGAAATCTTTCCACAAGACAAACTGCATGCATTATATCAGGTATGGTTTGTGTTAGGTAAAGTAATCCTCCAATCATAGATTTGTACATTTTTTTATCAGTCTTAGGTGATTCATTAGTTTTGCTTAACTTGCAACCAGTCACCATGGGAGTACATACCGGTTTAGAGTCCTCCATCCCAAATTTCTTCAACAACTCTTTCACATACTTAGACTGAGAAATGAAGATTCCTTTATCTGATTGAGTAATCTACAGACCCAAAGAGAAATTCATTTCACCAAACATAGACATCTCAAACTCATTTTGCATTTCCCCTGCAAATTTCATGCACATACCTTCATTGCCTCCAAAGATAATGTCATCAACAAAGACTACAACAATCAGGATTTGATTATCATTGATTTTGAAATAGAGATTATTGTCTGTAGTGCCTTTACTAAACCCTAATTGCAACAAATACTTGTCTAACCTTGCATACCAGGCTCTGGGGGCTTGCTTCAATCCATACAAGGCCTTCTTCATGTTGGCAAGAGACAATGCTATGCATGACAGGTGTTGTCATTGATGGCAACTAAGTCTATCCTACACATATGCATTACATGATTTGTTCATACCAGAAGTCAGAGTGAGGATATGTCTACGTCTGGATGTCAGAAATAGAGCATGTCACAGGGGCTAGTATCTTGGTCCGGATCTCTCTGGTGGTAATTCACAGTGTGCTACGGATTTGAGGGAGTGATAAGGATTGTCAGGACTATCTAAATCCAGAGATTTAGCCTCTGGTGATAAAGGATTCAAAAGTTATAAGGATTTGAGTATCATGTTCCAGTTAGTTAGCACAGTCAGAAGAAGAACAGGGCGACCTAGTATTTGATCTTGGTTCAGATGCAAAAAAGTTGTTGGATAAGCAATAGTGATAATCAATGGTATTGGCTGACATGATTAATGATTTGGGAACACAAGATTTTGGTCTGCATTGTTGTTGTGTATGGATTCAGTTGATAGAGCAAAGTTCTTAATAAATGTTCTAAGTTTTCTTGATGCTGACTACAGTTGATTGAATCTCTTAATGTGTATATATAGCCGATGGATTCGAGTCTTTTGAAAAAAAAATGCAAAATGATGATGGAGTAAGTGCGAAAGAGAAGAGATCTAAGGACTAGATCATGGCAGAATAGTAAATAGGGCAGAGTAAGGATGAAGTGTGTAAGATCAGTATTCTGTACTCAACCTGAACTGAACTCTTACATTGGTAGATGTTATTCATCAGTTCAAACACTTTGTAATCTTCTTCTAATCATTTCTATAGGTAGTGAGCCTCTTTGAGAAGTGAGCTCTGGGAAGTGAGCCCAAAGGCATGTGCCTTCCCCATTTGTAATACTTTTAATAGGGTATTAATCTTTGTGGATTAACCTCCACCGTTGTTTTCCCTTAACCGGGTTTCCATGTTGAAAATCTTGGTTTCAAGTGTGTTATTTGTGTTTCTGCTCATGTGTTATTAATTCATGCTTTCATGGTTATAATAATGATCTGTTAATAAGTGATAGAGAAGAACTAATTACAGCAAGTGTTAAAGTTTTGTGACAACTAATTCACCCCCCCTCTCTCAATTGTCTACTCTTATTTGAACAATTGGTATTAGAGCAAGGTTCCTTCAAAGAAGTTTAACAGCTTAAGGAAGATTTGCGAAGGTATTAAAATGGATTCATACAACCTTTAGGAACAACTTAAACTTGCTTTAGCAGATCTTGTTGAATCCAGAGAAGATGTCAAAGAACTGTAAGAAAACCTTAAAGATGTTGAAGACTTCATTGAAACCTTAAAAGAAAAATTGAGCAAATCAAATGAAAAGAGAAAGGAGCTACTTCTTAAACTAGGAAATCAGAATGAAAACAATGACATGGATGAGGCTCTAAAGAAGAAGACAAAGGAATGTGAGAAGCTAGCAAAAGAAGTTTCTATTCTAAAACATGAAATGGAATCTGGGGTGATGAGGTTAACCAAAGAAATTGAGGAAAGAAAGAAGATTGAAGAAGACCTGAAACAAACTCTGAAAGAAAGAACAGAAGAATACTACAAATTGGACAGAATTGCTGGCCATCTAGAGTCTGATCTACATGAAAGCAAAGACAATGAAAAAGAACTTGGAAGGCAAATTGTCATTCTCAAACATGACATCAAAGTTGCAAATGAATATAAAGATAAATTCAAGATAAGCTCAGCTAAACTTGAGGTGTTGCTTGACAATCAGAAGAAGGAAGATGATAACCATGGTCTAGGATTTGAGAAAGGTGAAAGCTCTGGATCCGATCAAAGAAATCCTAATACAAGATATCAAAGAAGGAATCCTAGAAGACCTCTGGTAAGACAACCCAATGCTCAAAAGTATCCATATTTCAATGGCAATTATTTCAAGTGCAATAAATTTGGTCATAGAGCTACCTAATGCAAAAGTAAAGTGAATCAAAGTAGTCCATCCTTCTCCAATCAATGCTTCAATTGTAAGAGGTATGGTCATAGATCCAATGAAAGTAGAAGTATGATAATGAATAACTCTAACAATAGAGGAAATGGCAATTCCTTTAATGGCTACTGTTTTGCATGCAATGGATTTGGACACATGGATAATCGGTGTAGATCAAAAGGGAATCAAGTAAATAATCAAAGAAATGTTATGTGCTTTAATTGTAACAGATCTAGTCATATTGCAAGATTCTGTAGAAGTAGGAATAATAGAAAAGGTCTGGTAAACAGAAACCAAAACATGCAGAGACAAGACAAAGGCAAAGGTAAAGTTGATGTGAATGAGGTCCATAATGAAATGAGCAAAACATGGGTAAAGAAAGGTGAAATGAATGTTGATAATGGATCCGCACCGGAATCTGATGCTGATAATTTCTCTAGGAATTGAATTAGGAGCTCTGGCTCAGGGGGAGCTGCTTTGAAAATCTAATTCCCCCAGCCAGTAAGTGGGTGTCTGAATCTAGAACAATGAATGAAGTTAGAGAAGCCTATTATAGATCTATTGAAGTTAATTCTAGAAAAAAAGAAGCTAATGTGACTGATTGCAATTGAAGATCGATTGTATGCAAAAACAATGTAACCGAATGAGTTAGGGCAGAGCATTTATTACAATGAAGAATTAGGTTTTGTGGAGGATAAGAGGTCATTCATTCAAGCATTTGGATCACTTTGCATTTGAAGAAAGCAAGAAGAAGAGCACCTGAGCTAAAATTTCAAGGATTTGAAGTGTAACCAATGAATTCATCTACTAACCCTAACTCCGTGAAGAAAAAGGTATTTTCTGTGAAACTTTGAACTTGTGATCTTTTGCAATGGCTACACCATTGGTTGTTGATATTACTGAAAGGCCCCGACCCAAATTTAAGAAGCATCCACACAAATTAGTAGAAGTTGACCTGTTAGGTGCATTTTCAAGCATTCTGTATGGTGTATTACATATTGAGGATATTAGGGCCTACATTCATGCCAGCATAGATGAATTTGGAGACTCAAAGCTTGTAGATTTGTTTAAGAATCATCTGAGGGATGAAATTCATGGTCTTAAACCTAAGGATAAGGCACTGCACGATAAACATTTCATTCAGGTTATAGGGTTTCCATGCTTCATTGAAGATGAATGGGTCTGGTATGTCTTAAGTTATATGCATGATGAGATTTTGTGGATAATAAAACCTTTCAAAATCACTAAGGATGCCATCAAGGCCATGACAGGGTTAAACTCATCTAGTGCACTACTAATGATGAAGGCTATAAAGAATCAAACTATGACTGATGCTACTGGTTCAAGATTTGACAAAAGGGCAATGACTATCAATGATATTGTTGATCCGGATGTTAAGTTTGCTTCAATGGTGATTGGATACAAGATTTATCATTCCAGCAGGGAAAATTTTGTATCCAGTATGGTTATCTATGCAGCTTATTAGATGTTGAGAGAGAATGCTGACTATGACTTGTGTGAGTTGTTGTAGAACCAGCTGATGGAAAATTTGAATAAGGTAAAGAAGGATAGAAAGAACACCTTCAAATATGGTACATTGGTCTTATGTTTGTTCTTCTATTTCATGAACAAGTTACCTAGCAAGAAAAGCATGTGTTGGACCAGTGATAAACCTATTGCTATTCAGATAAGAGAGCACTTGAATAGTATTAGAGATGCCAATGCCCAAAGGACAACTCTTTGGGGATTTTTCAAGAATGTTCAGAGCATAATGCATTCAAGGGAGAGAATTCCTTCCTCTATAGTTGAAAAATACAAAGATACAGTATGTTTTATGGTAGATATAGACCAGTTCTTAATGGAAGCTGTTGAACCAAGAATGGTATGGATTATGCCTATGGGTTATGAAGTTGATGGGAAACTATTAGACATGTATGCTCAACACCTTTTAAGCAAGCCAAAGGATACCACGGGTGAAAGATTGGGAACATATAAGGAGAAGTATGAAATTGCATGTTGAGCTTAGAAAACTAGAAATCAAAAGGAAAGTTTAGAAGCAAGTAGAGATGTATGTTGAAAGTATTGGCTTAACTAAGGAAGCTGTGAAGTAGAACAAAGAAAGCATAGAAAAATATAAGAAGGAGAAGTAGGGAAGTGCTTCAGAAGTCTCCTCAAGCTAGCCTAGAAAAACTAGAAGCTCTGTTGCTGCCCATGTTCCCCCACAACCTACCAAACCTGAGAAACCGAAAGGCAAATCATCCAAAAAAGAAGGGAAAAGGGTGAAAACTAAGGCCTCTTGGACATATAAAAGCATGAAGAATGATAAAGAAGAAACTAATTCTAATGTTGAAGTCAAAGAATTAAAGGCATCAACTACAAAAGCAGCCAAGGTGTCTAAGGAGAAGCCCTCTAAAAGCAAAAGAGAAAGCAAGAGGCAAAAGACTGAATCATATGATGAAAATCCTACTCTCTCTGTTGATGACATCATCAAATCAATCACTGTAGATGGTAACTTAAGGCCAATGACTAAATTCTTTGATCATTATAGTGATGCTAATAAGAGGGTTCTAGAAGAAGCAACAGTTAAATTTTTGAACATCTACAATAAGGCTTTAATTAAAATAACTTCTGAAATCCCAAAAAGTCTTGTAGATATTCTGGAGTTAAGAAAAGAAAATACAAAAGGTAAAGACTTTGAGATTAGGGAGCATGTGTTGATAAATTTGTGCCCTTAGATTACTCCAGATCAGATGAACATGATATTCAAAGAAGTGAAGGATGACTTCAGAAGTAAGAAGAGAATGAATAAACTCATGCTTGGTGAAATAGATGAGGTAGTCAAAGATACTAAGGAGATTCTTCTGAAAGCACTAAAAAGAAATAATCTTCCTATTGTTGAAGAAGAGATTAATGATGGGATTGACTCCTCTGTTCTGGAAAAGGAAGCAATAAACAAGGAAGATGTAAAGATAACAGATGAAACTGGTGATACAAGAGGTATTCAAACTCTTCTAGATCAATCTTGCAAAGAAGATATAGAAATGAATGTTGAAGCCGATGATCAAATTGAAAATGATTCATTGAGAAATAAAGAGCATGAATTAGATAAAGGTGAGGACCAAGAAGTAGAAAAGGCCAAGGAGAAAAATGAAAATGAAGAAGAGATTGCAAAGGTTGATGGAGAGCCCAAGAAGGACAATCTGATCGACAATACCAGTAAGGATCAGATAGATACATCATCATTTTGGGCAAGATACATTTCCGAAGCAGTGAAGGAAATATTGGAAAGAGATAAAGAAATTGAAGAAGATCAGGACATAATACAAGGTCCAATGAATTTTGATACCTTATCTCTAGTGCAAAAGATAAAATTGGCTTCCATTGCTCAAGCTAAGTCCAAAGAAGATATTTTGAAGTATCACATAGAGGACAGTGAGCTACTTGGTCTGGCATTAGGGATTTTGGATAAAATCATGCCAACATACTAGAAGGATTCTTCAGCATCTCCATCCAACTAATTAAAAAGTCTAATAAACTCAGTAAGCTCTCATTTTGAATCTCTAGAGAAGTCTGCAGAGGTCAAGGTTCAAAAGGAATTCAATGATAAAAGATTTGATGCTCAAAGGGATTGAATGGAGTAGATAGAATGGTGTTGGATGCTAGTATAAAGAGTATTCAAAATGCTCTTATAGGAGGAAATGTATATAAATTTCGCTTATCATGTCCCAAAGTTATAGAGGATAATGAAGATAAAAGAAAAGTGTCTAAGCAAAAACTATCTAGTATATCCAAATCCTTTGATCCTGTGACAACATCAGTGGCAAGCAAGGAGGGTCAGGTGACCAGCTTAATTGAAGATATAAAGAAATTGACAAAAGAAAAGGAGAACATAGAGGCAAGGATGAGTGAGCTCCGAGGACTAATTTCCCCCAAAATGGAAGCAATGTTCAATGCTCTAACCGAAGCCCAAGCTGCAGCTCAGTTAAGTGACCCCATTGATCTGCGAACAACAAAATCACAAGCATTCCTATTTAGTGGCCACATCTCAATTTTGAATAGTATGAAGAAGAGTTGGGATAGTGAGTTGGCACAATTGAAGAACATTTTTGGTGATGTACTCAAGTATATGTAAATAGGACTTAAGGATTGTTTTTACATATGTAGCCTTGTATATAGAGTTTTTGTGTAATCTTTGGTTTGCAGACCCCACCCTTTGCCATTGATGTCAAAGGGTTAGTGAAGAGCAGTGAAAAATGAGGAATCCAGCAAAAGGGGAGCATTGGAGAATACTGTAAAGCATAAGTATACTTACTAAGGGGGAGTTGTTCCGACACTTAGTCATTTTTCACTAAGTGTTTCCATCAATGCCAAAGGGGGAGATTGTTGGAAAGAGACACTGCTATGCATGGGTTGTCATTGATTGCAACTAAGTCTATCCTACACATCCACATTACATGATTTGTTCATACGGGAAGTCAGAGTGAGGATCTGTCTAAGTCTAGATGTCAAAAATAGAGCATGTGATAGGGTCTGGTATCTGTTGATGATGATGATGAGTCATAACAACATGCATAAAAATTTGCACAACAAACCTTTATTATCTTGTAAAGTATGATCAACTTAGGATAAGTTGATGACTCCAAGTCTCTGTTGATCAGGTCATGATCGTCTGATGTTACTTAGAGGTTGATGTGACATGCTATTTTCCATTTCAAGGGGCCTTACGTTTGTTTGAATGATTAGTATGATTCTGTTTCCTGTAAGTATGCTACACAGAGAGGTTATTTCTACTCTATTTCTGAGATAGCTGATGTATTTGCAAGTTTGATCAATTCTTCTGATTGTTGACCATCATGATGTTGTTCTTTCTTATACACAGTATATTTACTCAAATGATGTGTCTGTAAGTAGGTATATGCATGAATTTCATGGATTTGTGTGTGAATTTGTATGATATTTGTCAATTTGACATGATTTTACTCTAAATATGCTATGTATTTCCAATTATCTACGAGATGTCAGCATATTTCATGTTATTTGCTTTGAATTCTCTATTGTTTACAATTGTGGTGATGAGTTGTTATGAAATTTAAAGAAATTTAAATGAATGCTTCTAATTTTTGGTGAATCTTTAGCTATTGGACCACATACATACAAGATACATTCATGAGGAGAAGAAATCAAACCATATTTTCACCAGGATGTTCCACAGCTAGATATGGATGATGCTAACTTCAAAGGAAAAAAAATGAAAACAACACATGTAGACTGACAAGCACTCCAAGGGACGCAGCTGAGCAAAGCATGTATCAAGATTTCAAACATAGATTACTCAAGATTTATGATGATTTGTAATCAAATTGTCTTCTCTTTCATTAAGTATGCATAACATGTAAGTTTACAATAGCTTTGAAATAAGTCCTGATATTTTAGAAATCAAATTTCAATTAAGCTTCTGAATGTTCAAAATAAAGCATCCCTACACCTTTTATAGAATAAGGTGAGGAGGTAGTTACAAATGACCTACGGTCAGGATTTGTCAATTAAGATCAATGGTAGATTACATTCTTTGACTTAGTCAACACTTTCCTTGTGGCACAGGTTGTCAGCTGGAAACCATCTGGATGACTCATTATCTCATGAGTACTTGATGCATATGTCTCCTTAGTGGTGCATCTTTATTCATTCTTTAGATTCCTCCTCTTTATCTTCTTCTTCCTCATGATCATCATCATCATTGCTTTCTGTATCGCTATCACCCTGATGAACATCATCCTATATATGGACCTTCATTGTCGTCCTGATATTTTCATAACCCTGTACTATTTTATTTACTTCTCTGCCATCTTGGGTCTTAGCTTTTGTTATGGCATGCTTATGAGACTGAAATTTATCTTTGATTACTTCCAGCTTAGCCTTTCTACTATTCAGTGTCTCATTGTAAATCTCCACCTTGACCTTGATCCTCATGATCTTATTCATCACCTCCTCTGTCAGGTGGGTGAGGGGGTCATCAGCCACTGGCTGGAAATTATCATGTAGTGCCTTGATGGCAAAGTCTGCGTCTTGATTTTATATCTTACCCTCTACCTTTACTTCTAATGCTTCAAGGATCTCTGCTTCATGTGCCATCATGTTGTGCAGCTTTATACTGATATCCCTGAGCTTGCCACTACTTTTCTTCAGGATATCACATTTGAACCTGATATCTTCATACCAAAGGTCTATCAACAGGGCATTGCTATTATTTAACACTTGATTTTTAATTAGAATTTGAGGATCAATCCTCTTTATTTCACTCAAAGTAGTTAGGTCCTTTTCCAATTGGAATGACCCTCTTCCTATTTCATTCTGCATTTTGTCCACTTTTCTCTTCAAACTGCTTAAAGAATTCCACCTCTGTAAAGAGGTTCTCAATACATCCTCCGCTCCTATAAGGACTGTCAGCATCCACTTATCCATGATCATGGCTTAATGCTTCATGAGGTCCAATTTATTAAAATCCTCTTGGGAGATAACAGTCAATGAGACTGCCAGATCCGTTGGTGTACTATCAAGGTTAATCAATCCCTTTATATATGCATGCAGCTGGGCAGTGTGCTCCTTATGCTACTTATTTTTCTCTTTCTCTTTCTTCACCCTTTGGCTCAAAGGGTCTATGATATCCTTCCCTTCCTGACCCTCTTGGTCTTCATTGGCAAAACCAAAATCCATAGTTGTGATTTGGAACTCTTCCATGGTGATTTTGCCCTTCTCCTTTTCTATAGTGGGAAGTGCTACTTGGACAGTCCTTCTACCTATAGCAGGATCTCTTCTTATAGCTAATGTCAATCGGGCTTTCCTTTTTGGCTTCATGATGGTCTCTACAAACAAGGTAGAAACATCAAATTCTTGGATTTCAAAGCCTTGTTCCGTACCTATTTCCTTTTCAACCATTGAGGCACTTCATCTTCGGATCCTTGACATCCTTTGTCACCATCATGTCTACCCTGATCTCCAGTATCTGTCTTTGTCCTAGGTGGAGAAGGCAACTTCCTAGTTTCTTCCTCATGGATTTCCTCATGAGGGGAATCCTGTTGCATCTCTTCTTGTTGAGGGGTCTCCTTTTGTAGGGGAGGATCCTGTGGAATATCCACCTGATGATCCTGTGCTTGATCTTGTACTCCCTCTTGCTTTGTCTCAATGACCTTAGTGTTTTCTTCATCTTGAGGCGTGTTTACATCTATGGATGCATGGGTTTCTGGGCCTTGTGCATCACCCTAATCTTGGGCTACCTCCTATTCTGCACCTGATGTACCTACATCTTGTGTTTTGAGGTCCTTGAGCCCGGGCAGCATCATTACCTGATGTATCTCTATCAGTTTTACCCTTCTGCTGGATTTCTACTATCTTTGGTGCAGCGGGTATCTCATGTTGTTGTTGGCCCATATCTGGAGCATTTCTCTCTACCTTAGCCTGCTTGGCTACTTCAATTTTCTCTGTGGCATCAGGTGCACCCACCTTGTCCTTGGGGCTCACATCCTCCCTATATGTCAAATCTATAATGGCAGGGCTAGTCACCTGATCTACCAACATTTCGAGCCCAGTTTGTTGGGCTGCCCTTTCTGGGCTACTCTTCTTCTCTTCTTGAGTTGTTTGCTTCAACCCTTCCAATACCGCCGCTTGTGCTAATGGGGTCCCATGTGGAGTCATGCGGGTACTGGAGGCAAGGGTCTCCATCTTTTGAGAGGCAACACTCTACACTACTTCATCATCTGATAGGTCCACAATGTCTTCCAAGGAGAAATAACCACCATGACCCACTTTAGAAGCTTCTTTTGTTTGTTCGTCTGCTCTCTCTATCTTGAATTTGATAATGGTGGGAAGTGGCACATCATGCTACAATTCCTTCCTAAACACTTCACCACGAGTCCCTCTCAACACTATAGGATCAGTCCTGATCTCTCTCCGCATGGATGTCCTTTGTTTCTTGGGTGGAGACATCAAGGGTGCTACCCTTCTCTTCTTGCTGACCATCATTGGGTCATCATCTGCATGCTCTTTACTTATCAGCTCTTCCTCAAAAGGGATATCCTATTCTATATTCTGTTGTGAGGCTTGGCCTTCATCCTGTGCCTCTGCAGTCTCTTCAGCTGGCCTCAGGCTCCTCTTGGTCTTTGGTTTATCCATCAGAGGTGGTGCAGATGAGGCAGATGCCTGTCTTGATGTTGATGCATTTGCAGCT
This sequence comes from Cunninghamia lanceolata, assembly GCA_027924645.1. Lineage (NCBI taxonomy): Eukaryota > Viridiplantae > Streptophyta > Pinopsida > Cupressales > Cupressaceae > Cunninghamia > Cunninghamia lanceolata. The sequence continues at coordinate 16,012,291 of BSBN01000511.1, read as the reverse complement.
CGTGTAGTAATTCTCTCAATTATCACCCCTTTAGGGCCATCATCAGTCTTTTTTCCTCTAGGGGGACCCTTTCTTTGTTTCTGCATAGGCAACCTCTCCCCATTGGATTTTCTTTTCTCACCAAGGAAGTCATCATATTCCTCATCTGGGATCTCTTGCCTTTTCCTCCTAGTCTTCACTGTAATGGCCACACCTCTTTTCTTCAATCTATTTATTTGTTCATCTACCCATGCTTGGGTTAACTGCAGAACCCCACCTGTAAACTAATCCAAGGAGATATCCTCCTGTTGTGTTAGATCAGGGGTTGAGATGGTGTCATTGTACACCTTCTTGTCTTCATATTCATTTGACATGGTCCTACCATCATCCTTCTTCAGCTGTGCTAGCACTGGGATGCAGTCAAATGTCCTTATCTGATTTAGGGTGAGCCTCTGATATTTTCTTCTTCTCACTTCTGTCTCATCCTCAAAATCAGTCTAGAAATCTTCCAGGTGTCTCTGATGTATAGGCTTCCCCATTATTTTCTGCATCCTGCCATAGGGGTCATATGATCTAGCCAATGGAAATGGCTATTGATACATCAGCTTCAGACCACGCATGATATGCTCTATGCTTTGTGAATCTGAGTACATATACCATCCCATGGATACTAGAAAAAGTACTGGGGGTATCTTCTTTTGTGCTTTGTATGTCTCTACTATGGTAGACACCTGTCTCAAAAATTCCATCAGGACTACCCCATCAGTAGGGTACCTAGGCAGCATAAGGGGTTGGTCTTCAAATCCCTCCACTCTTATGCATGAAAATGTGGCATATTGGATGAACCAGGATCCATGTCTATAAATAACTTCCTGAGCCACCATGCTCAGTCTCTTGGTTCTATCTTCCTCCATTGTTCTGACCAGATGCATAGAGAATACATCATTCACCAACTTGTAATCTTGGAGGTAATTCTTTCTTTGTAATTGAGGATAGTGATCCCATATGTGGGCATCATCTACACCACCGCTAACCTTCCCTACTGCTGTCAGGGTATCAAAGGTTCCTGTTACCTAGATTTCACTACTAGCTCAATTAGGTAGAGCTTTTCAGTTTTTGAAAGAGGAAAAGGTACATATATTTCTGCTGTGTTAAACCCAAGCACATTTGATACAAATTGAGATAAAATTATATTGTTGCATTCAGATGTATTTCAGAACTTAAGAGATTGTACAAATCTTTTAAAAAATCAGCAATATATATTGAAAAAATAAGTGTATAAGTTCTCACACAAGCCGTGAGACTAACTGTTTCATTGCAAAATGAAAAGGACAAACTATACATTTATAAAAGACCAAAAAGCAAGTATGCATGTGAGGTAGGGTGACTCGTCATTGCCTGAATGACGAGCCTTCATGCTGTTGTCGCATCTTGTGTCATCCTAGATCATCGGCGTGTCCTGCATCCAGCTGCTATCTCCTTGCTATCCTGTCATTTGCATAAAATTTTGGAAAAAATAATGTTAGAGCAATGATGAGGCATCATACATCATATGATATACATTTTATAAACATACAATTTGTGTTTTCAGATGCAGTAAACCAGTTGGCATCACAAAATCTTTTGAGAAGACAAATCAAGAATATTGACTACAAGTATGCATTTATTTTCTAACAAGTTTGCTTCATGTGTAGATATAGATGTAATTATGTTTCTGTTTGATTTATCAGTTACATTATGAGTGGAGGAAATGTGGCTTCCACAAGGGTTGAGCCCATCTCATAGACCTTATAGAACATTTCAGATGCAATGAACAAATGCAAAAGCACAACTCTAGGAGCACATTCAGAAGGCAGATCATAGCTGTCAAAAGCTAGCATACTGAGTAGGACAGCAAGGTACAACATGCCAGCAAAGATCATAGGGAACAACTGAATGTCATAATAAAGGATAGCCAACAGTCAAAAATAGGACAGCAAAGTATGATGGAACAACAATCATCGACAGTGAGAGAACTTACAGAACAACGATGATAGCCAGCAATAAGTATACAATACGAGGAACAATCATACTAAAAGGAGCATGGTAGAGCTATAGCTTAAGATAGACAACCACAGGAACAATTTAAAGACAATCACATTGATTGATACAATCATCAAATGCGGAGATGTCTAAGGGCAAGTGAGATGATAAGGTTCTAAGTACCGTAGTCTTTAGCTATGTGGCTTTGAATGAGAATATACAGTTCTAAGGATACAGAAATAGTTTTTCAAGTGCATAGAAAATGGTTATACCTTCCAAATGAGATACAGAAACATTTCCAAACTTAAATGCTATGAGGAGTTTCAGTAACACAGTGACAAAGGTGTAGTAACAGTCATCAAAAGAACAGTAGTATATGCCTCAGCACAGCAGCAAAAAGACAGCAATCATATAGTATGAAAGAGCAACAATATGCAACAAGAGGACAGTCTTTTCATAAACAGTGAAGGCACCTAATGAAAGGTAGTGGTAGTCACCAATCACAAAGAGAAGCAGTCAAATGGAAGGTACAGCTATATATGGAAGATAAAAGATAATATATGCAGATGTATTATGCAAGAAGAGCAAATACCTCATATTCTTCTTTCTTATACATATTGCAATGCATTCGTATTCCATGAATGTAAAAAAGATAGATAAAGTACAGTATCAACATGTGAAAGCTTGTGATTTTGTGTTGGAGGGTATAATAAATGCATTTGACTCATCAATTTTAGAAGAAAAATAAAGGTGTATCAGATGAGGTCAACATCTTATTGAAGCAAAAGGAGTGAGATGGTTTTGAAGTTCTATTATATTGTTTCGGGGTCTGTATCCAAGTGTAGACGGCTAGCATAAAAGAAAAAATAGTTTAAGGATGACTGTATGCAGAGCATGATAGTCACATGAAGTCATCAGATTGAGAGACAATTGAGAAATGGAGAATATTAGGTATGCTGGAAGCGAAATACCCAGCCATCAAACTCATAAAATGCATTTTGTCTAACAAACATATGTTTAGAATTTCTTCTAGTTAAAGCTAGTAGCAATAGATAAAGGAAAATATAGTTTTTCTGTTGTCCAAGTTGAAAGATGAACATAATCCTCTAAAAATCATTAAAAAATGGAGTTCAAGATCATCACACAGCCAACAAAAAATGCAAATTTTTTCATGTCCAAATGCCACAGAATTCGCCAACAACAGAAAATGGACTTTTGAGCTCTTTCCAAAAAGCAGACAGGGTAAAATTGAAGTTTCAATTCATTTTAGAATGAAAGTGACAGAAAAAATGCAGGTATTTTAGTTCATTTCAAGCAAAACTCATAGATGTCATTTTTTCAAGTTTTTTTTGTCTAAGCTCAGTTCGAACAGCCAGAAAATGTAGTGTTCTTCTTCATATTTCGAACAACAGAAAGGAAAAATAGAAGGTTTCAACTCATTGCAAGAAATAATCCTCAGAAATGCTCAGAATCACGTGGTTCTGGCAGCGAAAATGCTTGTAAAAAGCTCAGAAAATGGAGAAAGTTCGACAGTGAAGATTTACCTCTATGTTGTTTGCCAAATGCTGTACTAAAACCACAGAGATTCCCTCAACAACCTTCCAACAACAGTCAAAATACAGCCAACACAAATGCAGAGGGTTGGCCATGAAAAAACCATAGGAAATTGCATCAATACACAGTCAAACAAGCGACTGCAAAAGACCAAAATCGGCCTAGAGGTCATAGCAAAAGTTTGAAATTTGAGAAGAGACCTCTTACCTCACAGTTTGCTCAAGAAATCAGCCAAAATTCCTCTAAAATTGATAGAAAACATCTGCATTTCTACCTTCAAACCCTCCATGGTGGCGCGACAGGGAGAGGTCGACAGAAAACAAATGCAAATGAGAATGTTTGTTTTAGGTTTTCTTCCTTTTGAGGTCGAATGACCTATTTGTTTTTAGCATCTTTTTTATCTTTTGCAAATAATCATCCTTATCATTTTGGCGATGTGGGGAGACACTTCATGTGCTCGAACCTAGCAAAGATCATGGGGCCGTGGCATTTTTATGCCCTTTGTTTATGTTTAAAAGCCAACTCCAAATGTATGGTGGGAAATACAAGGCCGAGGATATGTTTTGCTAGAGGCATGTTTGCTAGGAGTTATAAGGTGGATGAAGTGATGTATGTAAGACTTGGGTGTGTTGGGAGTTACAATGTGTTTTGAAAGTGAAGTGATGGCACGGTGGTGGGAGATATAAGGTGGTGAAGGGTTGTTTTGAAACATATGCACTGAACCTTACATCATAGTGATACAAATGTGTGTGAAGATGGAAATGACTAGAAGTTGTGAAGAGCATTGTGTTTATACGGCTTTGTGACGTGTAGATGATGCAGATGTGAGTCATGTTATTGTGCCAAGGGTCACAGATGTTTTTGTCTTTTTTTGTAGAATCCAAATTAGGGTTAGATGTTATTTGTTATGTCATAAATGCCATTTTCTGCATAGGTCTGTATGATTTTGAATTGTAAAACATTTACTAAGGTGGTATAATTATAAGCCTCTTAGTTAAATGTTAATTAAAATGCAGGAAATGTGTCATTATGTAATTTATTGGGATATTTTTCATTTATTTATGATGCTGCAGGAGTTATGACACAGATCTGACGTATGTTAGAAGCCTCGGAGAGCATTTAAAGGCATTCTATGACATTTTCAAGTGCCTTTATGATAGATGATGGCATCCCTTGACTTTTTCTACATTGTGAGCACACTTTGGAGGACTTTAGAGAGATATTTTGTGGGCATTTATGAGATGCACGGAAATGGAGATGGTGGATGTCTATCTATTTACAGCTTCTTAGGAAGTATATAGTCTTCTTCCTTATACATTTATTAGGAGGTTCTGATTATTTACTACTCTGTATATTGTAATTTTCTGAGTTCTTTTGCAGAAGTGAATAGTTTTGTAACCCATTTTCAGAGATATACAGTATTGTAACACCCCTTTTGGTAGTAATAAGCAGTTTATACCTTCCTATTTCTTCTAATATTGTGTGTCCTCAGTGTTAGTATAGATCTTAGTGATTTTCTTTGTCCTTAGAGCTGTCTTTCATGTTGGTGCCTTTATGCAGGGGTTACATAATTTTTGCAAGTTGTGAGATGTGCAAGGGATAACAATCAATTTGTGGGTAGTGAGAAAACCTCTTTCTCCTTAACAAGACTGCTGTTATTTAGCCTCTTTACAAATCAATGATGCAAGGGTTATGATTTTTTCTGGGTTGTGTAGGGTTCTTATTATTACTGGTTCTGAAGTGTGTCATTTCTGTACATTTTCTGATGATCTTTTGGTGCATCACCTTAGACAGTAGGTTTCATTTTTATGTAATCTTTCTTACCCTTTTCTCTGCAAAGACCTTAGTATAAGTAGTTTAGGTGGAGTATCAATAGGAAGCCGGCCTTCTCCGGAGGTTCTTTCCATCACAGGTGACCCACAGACCTAGAAAGATCCCACATTTCTCCAGATTGCCGAGTTCTACAACTTAGCAAGGGTGTAAATCTGAGAGACAACAGTTCCCTTGTAGGCACATGAGTAGGCAACATATGAGGCCATGTGGAATGAGCACTCCTGACCTCCCAGGTTCCTTATCTCTTCATCTAAGGCATCACTGATGACCTTGGCCCATAGTGGCTTGTTATCTGTATACAGAACCATCTGGATGATCCCAAACATCCAATTCTTGAAGTTCCCAGCATGAGGCTGACCTGTCATCCTGCTGAGCAGGGCAATCATGTATTGCTACTCATCATCAAAATCAAATTTATATAGGTGCACGGGCAACTTGACAGAGGTAGTGTATGTGCTACTCTTAGACCTCCACTAGTACATCATCTTCCTTGCATTCTTCTTGTTGTTATTATATCTGTCTCCAGTTTATGTAGATCCACACTCACCACCTTCTTTCCAACTAGCAGGTTAAATGACGATGTGATGCCCTTTATCGAAAAGTCTGCATAAACTCTTCCATGTTTTTCCACCCGCCTTGTCTGAGGGTTATAGTTTCTGGCACATTCTACTACCAGTTCTGGGGTTTCCATGGCATAGGGGAATCCGGCTACATGCCACATTCCTGATACATATACTACGTCCAGCAGGGTATTGTCCTTATCATGGTCTATTCTAGATGACCATACCGCTAAATCTGTGTCTCCCTGGTGAGTGTCCCCAATGGTACCATACTTGAATTGCACCCTCTCTGGCTGGACAAACATGGGCTTTAGAAATTCTGAATCAGATCTGTTTCATCTAAGGTCCGCCATGGATTCCTTCAATGAACATGCCTTGTCTTACTATACAATATCTATGTGCATTCAAACAACATTATATCTCCATGGCATCATGCATACTATATCCCTTATTCATTACTCTATCATGATGTACACATTTACATATTCAAACCATAAGAAAGAACATACTACCTAGACATGCAGAAAATGACAACAGGAGGGTCTTTTTTTTAATTACTTACCTGATAACACTTTTCTCCTGGGTTAAGTGGATAATTACGGAAAAGGGCAGCAGATGCTGATGATTACCATTTCTTTATGCTGCAAGCTGTAGTCTATTCATAGGTAGCTCGTATGGGGGGTTTGACTTCTTTGCTCTGTAAATTCTCATTTTTTCACAAGGTAAATGGAAATAACCTTGGAAAGTTACCTTTAAATGCATCCTTAGGGTAGAATTAGGGTAAAACTGTGTTAAATCGATTAAATCCGTTGATCCTCTACAGAGAATCCATGGATGATGCGAAGTGTTTGAATTGTATTCACAGTCGGCGGGAATCCATCTACTGCATTTATGTCCATTTAATGTCTGGAAACAAGAGGGGGGTGATCTTCTAAAGATTAGGTGATATTCAAAATATGACCCCCCCTTTGATAAAATGACCTTCTGCCTTTGAGCGGCAAAGCTAATGCAACAGAATCAGGTGATGTGGTCAACGCTTGACCATATGTATATCGGGTCATGAATTTAAGATCAGGGGAATTTCAAAATATGACCCCACAACTAAAATGACTCCCCTCGAAAGATCAGGATGACATCACCATGTCAGCTACCTTGTTCAAGTGTTTTGCTGTAATGACATCACCGTCACGTTATCGAATATGGTGGGGATCAGATATATACCTCTGCAGGGTAAAATGAAATGATGACTTCATCATCAGGGTGATATTCTTTTTCATTGGTTTTAAATGATGTCATCATCATATTTGCAAAGGGTGATATTCATAAGATGACGGATATTAAAAAAATGACCCCCCCCACCTACAAAATATGTGAAGTCATTTGACGGGCAGATAACAACCGCTACGTAAAATTGACATCTGGACCTTGCGGACCAAGTGATTATTGGGTGATAAACTTATATCGGGGTGATCTTACAAGATATGACTAATGTTTGAAATATGACCCCTCTTCTCAGAATATCAGGTTTGACTAAAACTTTGACTCAACATAACTTTCTCCCCTTAGAGAATTTCAAGGTGATCTAAAAGGCAAACCTACTTGGAATTTCATACACTTTCCAACCATGAGACTAATGACATGAAATACTGACTTTGAAAAATGACCTCGTCATGATGACCTATTCACCCTCTGCAGGATGACCTGCATGACTTATTTTACCAGACCGCCCAAAAGCAGAAAAAACAACAAGCCAAAGCAACAAAAAAAGTTGGGTCCTTGTTTTGTCAATTCAAAATGGGGTATGTTGTGTAACCACACAACAACTTGCCACCAAAGAAAACAACTAAATTCTAATGATTCAAGTGATGTGATCATATTCTAACATAGTATCTTAACTCTTTCTAAGCATAAGTATTATAATCCTTCTGAATGATAAGGTTTTCATCATGGCAACAATGCTAACAAAGGATTAGGTGTGTGCAAATGATTAATTATCCTCATCTTAAAAGTATCTTGAAAACATGAGTAACTAGTGTTAAGCTACATAGTTTGGGAGCATCCCTCATAGCCAACCTGGATAGAACCTTGCTGCTAGTAGGCGTCCATAGCTTCGGCAAGGTTATCTATACAATCCCCCTAAGTAGAGCTCCACTGCCAGCAGGCGTTTATAGCCCCAGTAGAGTTACTTAGATGGCCTAATTTTATTTGTTTTTTATTTTTATTTTCAATATTTATCTATGTATTTATATGATGTCATCATGTAAGCTTAATGTGCAAGGCGTGGTCACTTGTTGATTTTCGTTGGAGATTGCATTGGTAGCAATGGAGTCCCTTTAGATTTTTCACTTAACACCTATACTTATGTGTTCCACAAACCCAAGGCTGTTAGGTGAGTCATTGTGAAAGAATCACTTTGGTCAAGAAAGGTCACCCTGATGAAAAGATATCACAGACCTGATCACTAACACTTCTCAAAATGAATCATAACCTATATATAAATTTGTTCTCATCACTTGAATATTAACAATTTAGTTATTCTCTAGGGGTGATGAGCTGCATCATCTTGACTAACCAAAACAGAACTCAACAAGCAAACAACAAAAACCAAACAAAATTGTACAAACAACTATACAAATATGCACACTATGATACACTTGACTTACATGACATTGTTTAGGCTTTAAAGTAATGCTTGAGAAACTGTCCATTAATTGGTAATGGCACATCCTCACCTGTCAAAGTCTTAAGCCTATAGGTGTTGTCTCCTAAAATTTCTGAAACTTGAAAGGGACCTACCCAAAGTTTATCAAATTTACCATGATCTCCTTTCCTTTCATGTGCTTTGTCCCACATCAGGACTAAATCTAAAATTCTAAAGGCCTTAACTCTGGCTCTTTTGTCAAACCAACGCTTGACAACAGCCTGATGTTTAGCAAATTGATCAATTGCCTTCTTTTTTCTTCTAGGTGCATTAACTGAAGCAACCTGACTTCTTGTTTGTTATTTATGCCTAGATATTCTTATGCAAACTGTAGTGTGGGAATCTTTAGGTTAATAGGGAGGATAGGCTCCACCCCATACACTAGGTGAAAAGGAGAATTTCCTAATGCAACCTTCATTCTAGTTTATCTACCCATAAAGCATACTTTAATAGGGTGTTTCACTCCCTTTGTCATGCCCGCATCTCCCGCGCGGATGCGACGCACAAACACCCGTGTCACGACCACATTTGCCATGTGGTCACGACACCGGCCGCAAAAATTTTTCTCTCCCTAACCCTAAAGAACCCCCTCGCACGCGTCTGCGTGCTCGGTGGCTATACGCAACGACGTAGACATGTCGACGTAACCAAGTTGGTGTGGGTTGTCTAGGGAAAATGCGACATGAAGTGTGTCGCTTCTAGGGGTAGATCGATTCCAATCTGTACCCTAAGTTAACTAGGTGGAAAAGAATCACTGACATCGAACTCTAATCTAACTCAGATCAAAAAGTGGTTAAATGATCTGGCATGATAGAAGGAATTAAATAATATAATGCATAAAAATAAACCCTAAAAGCCTAGCATAACGCGTCTTCGACGTGGGTGGAAGTTATTACTCTTTCACTTAACTTGGTTGCGTAGTTTGCCTGTATTGGTTAACCTCTCTAATTACTTAGTAAATCCTGCATTTCACTTAATGCGTAAACTACTAGTTGTCTTCGGGTTACGAATCGTGCGTACTCTCTACACAGGACCTACCATCTTTGTTTTAGGATGTTATCTAGACTTGCGCTTGGTTCGATTCCCAATGCTAATTAAAATTAAAAAAAGGATTTGCCCTAAGTTAATTCTCTTTTTTTTAAGTGATCGATAACACATACAGAGATATATAATTATATTATAAAAATAATTATACCAATCAAGTATTTTTTTATCATTTAAATGAAATTGCTTATTTGTTAGCAACAATATTATTTATGTATATATATATATTTATATATATATATATATATATATATACATTTATATACCCTCAAAAAATATATATATACAATATGATTCACTTGTTTTAAATAAAATGAAATTCATTAGTTTTGATATTATATATGAATATGTATATATAAAACATATGTTTTAATTTAATATGATTTACTAGCTTTGATATAATATATATATATATATATATATATAATACATATATATATTTATAATATAAAACATTTGTTTTAATATATTATATAAAGTTTCTCCTTATATCTCCCAAGGTAACAATGACTTCACACTTCAAAACCCTACCATACCCAAAAAAGAACCCTAATTCTTTTAGTTGTGTTTGATGTGTTACAGGGGGGAAAGAGGCAATGGTAGCGGTGATGGAGGACAACGGGCAGAGGACTGGCGCTGTGGGTGGTTGTAGAGGTGGGCGCCAATGGATAGAGGAGTCTTGGGCTGTGTTGGGAGTAACAGAGCGGAAGGAGGGAGGTGAGGATGAAGGTGGCTGGTCTGCATACCGCAGCGAAGTTTGTGGGTTAGGGGGTGTGGCGCTGCGGGGGTAGCGACACAAAGGTGGGCGTTGAGCGGAGGTCAACACTACGGGGAAGGGGAGTTAGTCTAAAGGGAGTGGTGGAGCTAACCGGTGGGTGCGGAGGGGTGAAGCGAAGCACGAGAGGAGGGTCTATGGACAAGGCACAGCCAGGGATTGGGAGCGGCCGTGCTGTGGGGAGGGGTGTGGAGGAAGCTATGGCAGGCGGCGGGGTCATGACTCTGCAGGCAGCGGGAGCTTCACAACAAAGGGGAAGATGTGTGGGGAGGGGCCATGCCTCCCCACACTAGTAAATAAATCAAGACAAGGCTGCAGGGTTTGTGGTGGCTGCTGCCCTCCATAGCCCCATCCCTAAATTTTTTTGTATTTTCGGTTTATCAAAAAAAAATTTGTTTTAAATAAGGAAAAACAACCGTTTATAGTAGTGTATCACAGGTCTAATAAATGTATATTTTGGTGCATGATACATGTTTAATATATATATATATATATATATATATATATATATAACTCGCTATATTTACAAATAGGTTTGAACCAACAGTTTGCTCAAAACCACAGGCTGGTCATTCTAAAATCTTCTACTAAAATATACTTACAACTATATGCTGCAATGAATAACTTCACTAATTTCCCTACAATTCCATGTAAACACAGCATTCTGAAAAGGAGAAAAGTCAGCAAACTAAGTTCATAAGCCAATAGTTATTACAGTGTATTTATATATTTCCATATATATATATATATACTTTCACAGATCACTCGTTTCCCTTACACTGTCATAACACAGAAAGTTACACACAAATTTACTTTGAGTATTTCTCTTTCCTGATGATTACTAATGCTTCTTTTCTACAAAATAAATAGATACTCAGTATTGACTTGCTATTTTCCTTAAACATTCAATGATAGAAATATAAATATTTATTAGGAGTAAAATAAAATATACAGAATCACATTTCTTTTTTTTTTTAACCAAAACAAACAGAGATATATTTATATATATTTTTGTTTAAATAGCAATACTAAACAAGAAAACTGGTATACTTTATTCTGTCAGTAAGGCATAGAGCATGATGCCATTTTTGTAAAAAATCAGACAGAAATAATTCTATTTTTTTTCTTTCTTTCAGTGTTTTACAACCAATCAAATTCATTCCTCATTATATGAGGATCCTATTCCTTGAAAGGAAAAATGACAGAAGTAAATATATACATGAATTTTTAATGCATACTTCAAGCATACTAACTCCACAATAGAGGAGAATACGCATCTTTTAAATAACTAGACAAAATGTTTACATGACAATAATCACCATAGCCAACACTATGGCAGGTTAAATCCCAAGTTCTTTTTACAACTATACAATGCAATAAGGCCACTATGGCCATGGCTTTTACAACCAACACAAGAGATTAAAAGAACACCAAAATGCACTTCTGTCAACTCCAAATCTCCACTCAGACCTACAAGAACCACAACCAAAGAAAACACTCCAGCCACTTCCAAAAAGCTCTCCTCCCTACCGTAGACCCGCAAGTGGGTCACCCCTGAGCTAGGGAGGTAGGGATATCACACAGGGTTCCATTACACAACAAAATCAACCACAATAACACAAAGTCAGAACAACCCCATAGGTTTAACACAATACTCAACCCATAAGAATGAGTTTGGTGAGGGTAGGGAATGGACCCCTCAACTTAAAAGGGCTCCCAAATGAAAAGAAAATCTCAACTCCTGGCCTCAAGCCAAAATCCCAGAACACCACAATCCACAAGAATCACAACAAATTGCATGGCACTCTTGCCATTCAGATATCTCCTCCTCAAATAATAATAAGCCCTCAAGGCATAAACACATACTGTGGGAGAGTCCTCAAGGAGGTTCCTTTCCCCTACCCATACAAGTTGAGCATTACCTCCATTGGAGGTTCTCTCACCATAACACCCAACCCAACATCAAATACAAACATCATAATGCAAACAACTCACAATCAAAATCTAAAACATGGAACAACATATAAGCAAGGTAAGAAGCAAGTTAAGAGGCCTACCTTCAAGGCCTTGACAATGGAAGTAGAATTGGTGAAGAGCTCCAAGCCTTCCCAAGCCTTCCAACTTTCAGAATTTCTCCAACCTTCCCTTACTCCTCCATCTAGAAAGGAAAACTAAAATAATTTGCCAGCACTCCCCATTGCAAGGAAAAAGGCTAGAAAAGAAGAACCCCCACTCCTCTACAAGAGGAGCTATTATAGGCCTTCAACTTGGCCTTGAGAGAATGAGAAGGTGACATTTGTCACCATCTCTTCCCTCCTCCAAAGCCACTTGTAAGAGTGAGAAGGTAAGAGGATGACAAATGTCCTCCTCTCACTCCACCTCCATCTCCACCTCATCCACTTGTGCTTCCACACAAGTGGGAGGGGGACAAATGGTGAGTTGGATTCCCACTCACACCTCAAGAAGACAAGGGTCTTGAGTGGTGCTCCCACTCACTTGGGAGTTTGGGAGGACTCTTGGAGACCTCCCAAGTCTTCCTTGTTAATGATTTCCAAGACTTAGGGATGGGAGATGAGTTCTTCCCAAGGCAAGGCCCATCCCCCATCTTCCCTCTTCCCAAATTCGTCAATTTTACTCAATCATGGTTTAGGGTGACCTAAGGTGAGTCAAAACTAGGGTTAGGTAGTCGAAGTTGACCCTAGACTCATGGTTGACCTCCTAGGGTAACTTTTGGGACCCTAGGATTCATGAAAAGGGTTAAAAATCCACATTTAAATGGCCCCAAAAAAATAATATAAATACCAAGTGGCATAATTCAAATAAAATTTTACAACACTTAGTATTAATCTAAAATAAGAACAAAGGGTACTATGGCTAAAAATAATTAAAATAAAACCAAGCACAATAATTCATCATTCAAATTCAAACGTGATCCTTATCCCTCTTGGGAATGGATCGGCTTAACAGGGGATAACATGGTGTGAATCCTACCTCTGATTTCCCGTGGCTAAGGATTGTAAAACCTGCACATCTCGATCAAGTGTCAGTCTTGTCATGAAAAGTCATAGCCGAAGCAACTGAAATTAACTTCATGCAATTGAAATAAACATCAATACACAACTCCAAATTAAACTGCATTTTCCATCACATGTCAAATAGTTCACTTCACATAAATAACTAGAATCTCATAACAAAATAACATCTAATATATATCCCATACATTGAACCACAACATATCATCCAATATGACCGAATAAAATCACATATATCAAATTAGTGAGATAAAACATCAAGTCTGCATACTAAAACATAGTCACTAAGGTCTGATAGTGTCATCTACTGAATAGCTTAATGATCAAAATATGGGAGGTAAAATAATTGGCCTCACACCCTTGGATTCTTTTCTATCAATTTCTTTATGATGTTCAATAGATTCTTGTTTATGGATTATGCTAATCCATTCCCTTGAGGATAGTAATTTGAGGAAAATTTTAAGATGATTCCATGGTCTAAAGCCCAACCTGATAATCTTATTGAAGCAAAGGATGACCCATTATCACATTCTAAAGCATAAGGAACTCCATACCTGGTCATTATATTACTTTCCAAGAACTTGATTACATCCTCAGCATTGCATGTCTTACTGCTGACAACTTCAATCCACCTCGTACAATAATCAGTGATAGTCAAAACATACCTATGGCCTGAAGATGATGGAGGATTGATAGGTCCTATGAAGTCCATCCCCCATTGAGCAAATGGACACATCTCCATCATTGGCTGCAAAGGCTGAGCAACATATCTTTCTCTATTTAAAGTAACCTAACACATATGACAACATTTGATATGTTCAGCAGTATCTTTAAAAATAGTAGGGCAGTAATACCCTGCCCTGAGGATGGCATGAGTAGTAGCTGTATTTAGGGTAAAATTGCAAATCAGGGCAAATGAATAAACAGTAATGATAAAAACCCTAGCAATGCACAATGAAGCACAAGACAACATGAAAATCAAAATAACAAATATAAATGCAAACCGATCTCCACACTATGCTTGATTTATCTCCATTGCTCTTCTCCACCTCGCATGAGCATGGAAGATTTTGAAGGATTATTGTTGGAGGAATGTTGGGTACTCATTTCTGCAGCATAACATTAAGATGAGGATGATAGAATGAATGATAGATGAAGGATGCAAAGGCTCTAATGATATTTTGACAGCATGTGGATACTTGAGGATCAATGCATGCTAATGGCTTGTGAGGGGTTGATTTATAGAAAAGGCTTGGTTCCAATGGATGGTTGAGATTAAAAAGCTAAATGATTGATGTGGATGGCTAGGATTGATTCGGTTATCCTTCTCTTCAAGGGAGTTGTAGTCATGTGACAAGTGTCAAGGAGAATAGGGCTCATGTGTGCTTGTGTAGATAAATACTAAAATTAGGTCCCATTAGTTGTGCATGTGAAAGATAAAAGTTATAACACATGATTGACTGGACAAGTGTTGGAATATGGTGAAAGTTGAGGACTTAATTCAAATAAAATATTTAAATTAGTTGGGATATGAGTTGGATATTAATTGAATAAAATAAATTTATTTAATTAATAGGATAAATGAATAGGATGGGATAAGATATGATGTGGAAATTAATTAAATAAATAAAATTTATTTAATTAATTGGCTAATGGATAAATGGGATTAAGAGTGGGATTTAGGACAAAATGCTACATGATGTCTAAGTGATGTTTTTGACAAGGTGTTGCAAGACATACACAAATTTGGGATAATTTTGGGTGTCTATATTTTGCCCCTCTTTGAGATGATGTTCGAGATGATAAGCTTTATGTCGAGTAACATCATTTCAAAGAAGCTAAGGTATGGATAGAGGAAAAGGATAGTGATGATGATGTAAGGATGAAATGGGATAATGATGCCCCCTCGAGAGGATAGGCGAGTTGGACAAACACGGGTAGGCTCTCGAAAAGAAATGGCTTGGCTGCAAAAGAAAGATAAGGGGATAGATAGAAGAAATGAAGGATGCGTTATGTTGTAATGGAAGGTGAGCAACCGTGATGTTTGATATAGCACTAGATGTTATGCACCAAGCTATAAGGATCCAGGGTGACGTTGTGTCTCATGCCCCAACGTAATACAACCTTGTCTAACATATGAGGAAGGAAACTTAGAGCATTGAAGTCCTAGTGCACAAAAGGTATGATATTACCTTAGATGCAAAGGATAGTGCAAAAAGCTATTCCAACATACACAAGATATGAATATTAGTTGGAATGATTACCAATTTGATGCAAATGCAAGATAAAAAGATAACACACATAAGCAAGCAAGCAAGCATGCACAAATGATTAAAAAACAAACAATTTATTGCCCCTGTCAAGCTGTAAACCAATGATTAATTGTTTGATTGTTTTGTTGAAAGTGTTGTCATTGCAGGGAAAGCTATATCCCTAGATCAACACAAGATTATTTGCTGAGTTGGTTGGTCGGTTGATTGCTTTGGCTTACAACAAGGCTAGGACCAAGACCATGGATTGCATTTGGATAACTTGGCTTGATTGATTAACTTGATTGGTATAGCTTTAAGGATGGGCTTGCATTTGGATCATTGCTTTGAATGATGTGAGTTGATTTGATTTGATGGATGAAGATTGATTTGATGAATTGTTGATGATGGTATGATATGTGGTGCATTGAGTTGCTTTGGATTTGTTGGAGTAGTTGGATTTATTTTGATTGGAGTTGATGTGATTGAGTTGATTTGCTTTGGTGTTGATACTGATGATTGATAGGATTTGTCTTGATGTTTGGCTTGATGTGCTTTAGTTTTGATGATTATTGTTGATTGATAGGATTTGTTTTGATGGTTGGCTTGATGTGCTTTGGTTGTGATGTTTTCTATTGTTGGATTGATTATTTTGATGATTGGATTGTTTTGAATGATGATAGTGATGGTGTGATGATTGGAGTGTCCACTCAATCTAAGCTTAAGCAAGTGTTCTTAGTATGCTCAAAGGAAGAAAACGAACAAGGTATTGCCCTTGTCAAGTCATAAACCAATGATTGATTGTTGGATTGATGATGATAGTGTTGTCATTGCGGGGAAAGCTATATCCCTAGAGCAACACAAAGGTGTGGGAACGCTATATCCCATTGATGATGATTGATGCTGATTGATTTGGTTCGTGACAAGATTAGGATCAAAAACTTGTTGATTTGATTGGATAATGTTCCTTGATTGATTAGCTTGCTTGATATGGATTAATGTGACTTGGATTTAAGATCATTGCTTAGATTGATTTGATTGATATGATTGGAAGAAGTGATTGAGTGAAATAGATGAATGAACGTTATTGATAGGAAGAATCGATGATGATGATGATGATTTTGATTGAATGTTGATGGAGTGGATTGTTTTGGATGATGTGATTGGTTTTATTGCTTGGATTTTTCATTGGATATTTGATTTTTTTTGGATTTTTTTTGACATATTTTGATTTTTTTGGATTTTTGAATGTTGTGGAAAACACCAATGGATTTACAATTTGGGTAGCCTTTGTGCTAGATACCAATGACAAGGGAAGAAACCAAGTCTAGGTGCAAGGATGGATGAATGGGATTGGATGGATTAAAGGATGGGCAACAAAGGATGGAAGGTTCATGATAGATGGATAGATAAGAAGATAGGCCATATAAGGGATGTATGCATGCCTCATGAAAAATGGATAGGTAGGCTATAGTGGAAATCTCATGATAAATAGATGGGGATAAGCTGTAAGATGGAAAGCTCATGATAAGGATATGCTATAGTGGATGGATCATAAGGGAGCTAGGATGTGATCTTCCAAAGGCTATGTTGCATAGGAAGAACTTGCCCCATTCTAGGTGGTAATGCTTAGGATTTTTTGCATGACAAAGTTCGTGACCAAGGGATGATAAGATTGGATTGGTTTAAATGGGATGGATAAATGGTCAATGGATAGGACTTAGTTTGGAAAGAAGGTATGTCAAGAAATATCCAAACATGTTTCAACATTTTGCCCATATGTCTTCATCAAGATCAAAAGGTGGAAGGATGGGTAAATGGGTTTAGTAGGATAGGCATGTTTATGTAATGGCTAAGGATGGTAGGATGACAAGATAGGATAAGCTAGGTTGGTATGGAAATGATGGGATCGATAGTTGGGAAATGGATAGGTTGGATGAGACAATGTGCCCCCAAGTGTAAGTGACATGGAAGATCAACCTACTCATGATGCCTGTTTGCCAGGTTTTCATCATGGTACTTATCCAAGGCACCTGTTTACCAAGTTTTCACCATTGGACGAAGGGATTTCTCTTTACTATTTTGACATTTTTTTTTACTTTTTTTTCTTTTAGATGGGTTGACAATTACACATGGCGCATGTTTGCCAGGTTTTCACCATGGTAATGGATAGGAGGGACTCAAATGTCTAGTGCTATGAGAGGTGATAATGTCCCATTAGAGATGGATGATGTCTTCACATGGACCATGTCATTATGCTCATAGATGTTGATAAGGGATTGCATGGATGGGAGATGGATTAGGTGGATAATAGATTATGATGTGGATTATGGAAGGTTCATGCAAGGATGGATGGATAAAAGGCTTATGCAAAAGCATGGACCATAGGAAGGTGATGGGGAAGATTTGTAGGATAATGGATGAAGAATGGGGAGATGGAGGCATGTGGGAATGTTTTGGAATGGAAGGGAACCATGACCAATGGTTGCACACACCGTGATAAACATTGAAGCTTTTGATTGGATGGTGGTGTAGGAAGCAATGGAGATGTTTTCTTAGGGGATGGATGATGAAGTGATTTAGGAACCCACATAGATTTAGTATTTTTTGTGTTTTTGTTTTTCTTGTGGGATTGTTGAAGGGAATGGAAGTTTTGGATGGAAGTAGGCTTTTGGATGGATATAGGTGGTTGGGATTCTTGAGAGGTGGATGAGGATGCCTCATTTGCTTTGCTAGCTATTTGTTTAGGAACCCAAACCATTTTTCTTTTAGGCTTTGCTTTTGAAGGTATGGGCTTGGATAGCTTTGTGAGTGTACTTTGCTTAGAAGATGGATGATTTAGAGACTTTTCACATTGATGCCCTAAGGCATGATGGTCCTTAGGAGTTTGAGTTGGATTCTTAGCTTTATAAGTAAAGGCATCCAAATGTTTATTTTGGAATCCCATGGGGTGGGTGGAGTGGATGGAATGATTGGAAGCTTTATGCTTAAATGATGTGTGCTTTTGTTGGTCATGATTAAGGATGTAAGGATACTTATGAATGATTGATATGTTAGGTGTTGGAAGTAATGGTGGCAAGGTGGATGGAGGGATATTTGGAGTTGGTAAAAGTGGAGGTAAAGTGGATGGTGGAAGATGTACGGTCACATGCTTTTGACATTTATAGGATGATGGAGATGGAATGGCAACATATGTTTTGGGTAGATGATGGGGGGTGTGATGGAAAGTGATAGGTTTAGGATGCATGAAGGGATTACCAACATCTTGGCCTTGTTTACCTTGGGGTGTGTATCCAAGGCCATATGAGCATGGGGGAATCTTGACATGGTTTGGCTCCAAAATACCTTGTTCATAAAGGCCTAGGCCTTTACCTTTGTAGTTCATGTTTCGGAGTATGCGATGGACAATGGGACTAGGTGTGTTTTGGGAACTAGACTTGAGTTCTTTATTAGATGAAGAAGGTGAAGTGGAGGACAAAAGTTGTTGTTGTCCTAAGGAAGAACATTCATGTATAAGGGTGGATAGACCAATAGGAAATGATGGATTTGAAATGGGATCGATGGTGGATGTGGAAGGAAGATCGTTAGGATCTTGATTATGTTCATTATGTTTGCTAAGATCCAAGTTATTTGTTTGATCTTCTATGCTTACTTGGGGGACAAGTGTCTCATCATGACAAGTGGATGTTTGCTCGTTATGGATAGGGATGGATGGCGGATGACTAGGAGAAATTTGGATATCTTGCTCATGGATAAATATAAGATTATGGATAGGATCAAGGTGCTCATGGATAGCTTCTTCATAGGTATCATCTTGATCATAAAGAAGGTAAATGTTATGGATGGGTTGCATGAAAGTGTTTTGATCTTGAGTTGGACTAGGGCTTAATGTTTCCACATGCTTAGGATTAAACATTGGACATACCTCTTGGGTTGCTTGAATGGAAGTGGAAGGCTCTTGGAGAGGCTCTTGGTCAACAACATGAGAACATGATGACTCTTGACTTGGATTAATGATAGAAGGTTCACAAATAGGCTTGATGGCTTGTAGGTCACATGATGGGCTTGAAGGTTGAGGCATGGTGTAGGACTCTTGAATAGATGTTTGACATGGAGGTAGTTTATTCCTAGCTAGTAGCCAATGGATCACATCCTTCGCAAGTGTATGAGTGGATGGGCAATATAATGGATGAGCAATAATAGCGGATGATGTTGTAGGCTTAGGACTAGGATTAGGCTGGAGGCTAATTGAATTGGATGGATTAGGATTAAAGGGGGGTGATACATAGGATTAAAATGATGTGGCATGATTTCTCATTATAGGTAGGTACACGTTGTAAACAATTGAGACAAATATTGGGCATTGATTTGTATTATGGCCTTTGGTCCTATGGTATGCACAATAATCATGTTCATCATATGGACTTTCTTCACATGGTTTGACTTCAGGAAGTTCAATGAGTTTTGCTTCAAGCATCCTTTGTAAAACTATATTAGCTGCATCCGTTGGTGAAGGATTAGAATGACATGGTGATGAAGGTAATGAAGGGCTTGGTGATTTGGAAGGTTGATGGACCAATGGACTAGGAGTAGGATCACATGGTGCTGTTGGGATAGGATTAGTTGGCTCATGTGTTGGCATGGGATTGGATGGTGGAGGCCACTCTAGATTGGTATCTCCCTTGTCAAAAGTTATTAAGTCTTGTTGTATTAGGCTCGCTTGGTTTATGTACAAAGGGCCACTTGGATTTGGATATTGTTCTTGTGAAATCACTTGATTGCTTTGTGGATGGGCTTGGTAGTGCATTGGAATGGTGCTATGAGGGATTGGATAAGCTTGAGGTGAATGTTCATAGGTTGATGTGGCATTGACTTGGTGGATAGGTGGATTAAGTTGATAGGAAGTGGATGGATATGACATATGGCTATGAGGTGGATTGGGTTGGTATGGAATGGCTAAGGATTGTTGTACTTGTCGAGCTTGACTAGTGGCTAAAAGGTGTTGGACTTGGGCTATGAAGTGTTGTAGTTGAGGTGATTGGCTTGCATGGGGTTGAGCTCTTTGGAGGAAGAATTGTAATATTTCAATGGCATCTTGGTTGAGGGGTTGTGATCCTTGATAAAGATTTTGGAGGAATCTTTGGAATTTGTTTTCTAGGTCCTCTAGTGTAGACATGTTGTCACCCAAGTGTTTGTCCTAAGTCCTTTCAGCAAGTGCTTGTTTAGAGATTTTGATGATGATGTGGCTTGTTTGGATGACTTGGCTATGTTTGGGATGAAAGTGATTAGGTTTGAATGTTATTGGAAGAATGTGTAGGATGACTTGTCTTTATGTGTTTGAGTGTTTAGAGCTTGATGTGGCAATATTCAAACAAATGATTATGCATATACACACATGAATCACTCACACAAGACACATAAGCAAGTTGTAGTTTGGAAGAATGTGATGATGGTTAAGCAAGCACGTGAAGACACTTCAACAAGTCCTAGTCAAGGCAAGGCCACTATCACAAGGAGGTTCTAGTGAAAATCTAGGGGACCGGCACCCCACGAGCATCCAGCAAGCCACTTAAGACTTTAACTAACCCTACTAGGAGTTTTAATATACACAAAGGTACACCTCCTTTTGAGTTAGCACTGTATGGTGAGCGCTAATACCGGTTAGACTTGGCTTTCGCCTTATCCTCTAATTTTTATAGCGGACCGGATGAAAGTACCACTTAAGGTCGTTCCCTTGGGGTGGATACCAAGGCAGGCCTCTCTAAGGTATAACAAAAGCAACACAAGTAAATGTTTTTGATCTCCAAGTTCGTGTTAGGACGTGAGGAGAGAGCATACACATTTACTTGGTCACACTCGCATGGGGTTCATTAACCTTAGAAATTCAATGTGTGGAAGACAATGCAAGCACTTGTTTGTTTTAAAGCCCAAATCCAAATGTGATGAAAGACAATGGTTCATTTTAGCCCAATGTTTTGATGTGAATTTGCAAACAATTGTTCATTTTATGCCCAAAATCCAAATGTGTTTGCAAACAAGATTAGAAGATAAGAGATGAAATTATTGCACCTAATTAATTCACTATCTAATTTGCTGTAGATGTTGATGCCAATGCTGCTCCAGCTCCTTAGATGCCTACAAGTCACCAATTCCAAAAAGAAACAAGTAAACTTGCAAAGAAGATGATTACATGAAAAAGATGAAATCTGAAAATTTTGATAAAAATGATCTGATACAAAAGAATGGATTTCACAAACAGAAAATTCAGGAGATTCTAAGCAATTTGAAAAAAAGTTTTGATGAAAAACGATCAAAATTGCTCAAGTTATGCTCAAATGAAGTTTGCAATGAACCTGAACTTTAACTGATAAAAAAGCCTGAAAAATGGTATAGTCACCTAATAAAAGTGTTATAGTTGTGAAGTTTGTCTTTCCACCTTTCCAACGAGTCCTTCTTTGTGTGATTTGGCCTCCGTATGTGAAAGTTATGATAGAAACATCAAGATACACAATGACAGCTACCAAAAGCAAGTTACAGTTGCCAGATGCGACCAACTGTTTATCAGAAGTGACCGTTGTTTTACCGTAGGCGAGCCCTTGCAGATCAAATGTGACTTGAAAACACCCAAATGCGACTCCTGTAGGTTTATAAGTGATGAAGAAAAGCCCAAAGCGATCGATTTCGGCCTACAAGCGACTTGTATTTGCAAAATGACAGTCGAAACACAAAAAACCCTATTCTGCAAAGGCGAGTGCTGTCAGTTCAGAAGTGATGCATTCAGATTAAAAGCAGCTACTGTTAGTTCATAAGTGATGCACATAAGGTTAAAGGCGATCACTGTTATTACAAAAGTGATCAGAATAATTACATAAGTGGTCACTGTTAGGTCATAAGCGATCAAAATAATTTAAAAGTGACAACTAACAGTGTAAAAGATCAAAAGCACATAGGCGAATTCTGTTGAAACAAAAGTGATGCGCATCATACCAAAGGCGATCACTGTCGGTGTAAAGGCGATCCAGAAAACACCATAGGCAGCTAATTTCAGTGCAGAAGCGACGCGGATATGCAAAAAGCGGCAGATTTTTGCTCAAAAGTGATGCAAAAAAGGATGGAAGCAATAGATAATAGCTCATATGCGACTAAGAAAAGACAAAAAGTGACTATCAGTAGCCCAAAAGTGATCTGGAAAGTTTCAGGTGAGAGATTACAGATAATAACCATATGCGACCAAGTTTACCAGATGCGATCGGTTTTTGTTCAAAAGCGAGCTGAATTTTACCAAAAGCTTATGACTGTTTGTTCAAAAGCAAGCCAAATTTGACCATAAGCAACTGCTGTTTGATCAAAGATGAGTTGATTTAGCCCAGGCGACTGCTGTTTGATCAGAGGCGAGCTGAATTACCAGAAGCGCATTTTTGCAGTCTGGTTATTGTTTTCTTCGCCAAATGCTCCATTTTTCATCAAATTTAGCCAAATTTGTACTCAAAATTTATGGAAATAGCCTCTCAGATGCAATGGTGAGGTTAGATTTGGGCTAAGAGATCATCTACATATATTTTTAGCCAAATCTTTGCAAACTAGGGTTAGAAAAATGCAAATTTTTACTACAAAAGCTTGCAAAAATGAAAGATTGGCTCTCCAAGAGATCTAAACTTCATAAAAACAACTCAAACAAGAGAGGTTAATCAAGGACATGAGTCCCACCAGGCGTGCCAAATGTAGTTAGGGTAAAATTACAAATCAGGGAAAATGAATAAACAACAATGATAAAAACCCTAGCAATGCACAATGAAGTACAAGACAACATGAAAATCAAAATAACAAGTGTAAATGCAAATCGATCTCCACGCTATGCTTGATTTATCTCCATTGCTCTTCTCCACCTCGCATGAGCATGCAAGATTTTGAAGGATTATTGTTGGAGGAATGTTGGGTACTCATTTCTATAGCATAACATTAAGATGAGGATGATAGAATGAATGATAGATGAAGGATGTAAAGGCTCTAATGATATTTCGACAGCATGTGGATACTTGAGGATCAATGCATGCTAATGGCTTGTGAGGGGTTGATTTATAGAAAAGGCTTGGTTCCAATGGATGGTTGAGATTAAAAAGCTAAATGATTGATGTGGATGGCTAGGATTGATTCGGTTATCCCACTCTTCAAGGGAGTTGTAGTCATGTGACAAGTGTCAAGGAGAATAGGGCTCATGTGTACTTGTGTAGATAAATACTAAAATTAGGTCCCATTAGTTGTGCATGTGAAAGATAAAAGTTGTAACACATGATTGACTGGACAAGTGTTGGAATATGGTGAAAGTTGAGGACTTAATTCAAATAAAATATTTGAATTAGTTGGGATATGAGTTGGATATTAATTAAATAAAATAAATTTATTTAATTAATAGGATAAATGAATAGGATGGGATAAGATATGATGTGGAAATTAATTAAATAAATAGAATTTATTTAATTAATTGGCTAATGGATAAATGGGATTAAGAGTGGGATTTAGGACAAAATGCTACATGATGTCTAAGTGATGTTTTTGACAAGGTGTTGCAAGACATACACAAATTTGGGACAATTTTGGGTGTCTACAGTAGCTAAGGATGATCCATGTGTAGTTCCAAACTTGTCATGCAATTCTGCTAGCACCTTATCTGCTTCTTGCCTTTCTAGGTACCTTAGGTATATTCCTTCATAGTTCTTCTTGAAAAGGACTCCTCCTTTTATCATGTATTTCTATGATCTTATTTTTAAGGCTCTCCTTTGTGAGGCCTGTAATCTTGAAGGACATCTTCCAGTAATTAGGATGTGCCTGATGTCTGAATACCATTCTCCATCTTCTTTTGCTTTTATGACATATTTCTATCTCATGATGTTAGGGTCAATTTCTGATATCATCTGGCTCAAAGCCTGTCCTCTTACTAATTTCATGGGTGTTATGTCCATATCATACTCTTGGAGAATAGTAATCCATTTGGTTCTCTTCTCACCTGGTTCACTTTGCATTAAAAGCATCTTTACTGCTGCATCTGGTACTACAGCTATCACCTTACTTCTCAAGATGTAATGTTTGAACTTCTTAACTGCTAGAACCAGAGCAAGTGCTTGTCTTTCAACATCCATGTGTCTGAGTTCTGCATCTTTGAAAGGACAACTCATGAAGGCTATAGGCTTTTCTTCTTTAGCCTCATTTCTCTGTGTTAATACTGCTGCAGATGTATGCTCTGAAGCAAATGAGTAAATGTAAAAATCCTTCTTGTAATCTGGACTGATCAGAACAGGAGCATTAGAAATGGCTTTCTTGATATCTTCAAAAGCTACTCTAGCTTCAGGTGTCCACTCAATTTTGGCATCCTTCTTGAGCATGTCATTCAATGGTCTGATAATTTCTGCAAAACTAGTAATAAACTTTCTAACAAAATTAATCTTACCAAAGTAAGATTTGAGCTCCTTCTTACTTCCAAGAAGTTGTATCTTCATGATTGATTCTACTCTCTCAGGGTCTATGATGATCCCATTATCTGTTATCAGATGACCTAATAACTTCCTTGTGGTTACCCCAAATATGCATTTCTTATGGTTTAGGGATATTCCATAATGTTCACATTTCTTTAACACCTTCCTGAGGTCTTCTATGTGATTTCCCCTGTCTTTAGAGAAAAATGTCAAGTTGTCCATGTATATGACTATGCATTTACCAATTAGGCCTCTGAAGGCTATATCCATCGCTCACGGGAATGTTGCTCCAGCATTTATCAATCCAAAAGGCATACGCCTATAGGAGAATATTCCCCACTTTATGGTGAATGTAGTTTTTAACCTATCTATTTTGTCTACCATCACCTTGTTGTAACCTAAAAAACCATCTAGGAATGACATCATCTTTGCACCATTCACAATCTGCAAGACCTCATCTAGAGAAGGCAAAGGATAGTTATCCTTTTCGGAAGCTCTATTCAAATTCCTGAAGTCTACACACAATCTGATGTCACCATTCTTCTTCCTTACTGGGACCAGGTTGGCCACCCATGTGGAATGTCTCATAGGAAATATGATCCTGGCGTTAAGCAATTTCTTAACTTCTTCAAAAATGATGGGTTCCAGCAATGCATTGACAGGCCTCTGTTTCTGTCTAAAAGGCTTGACATTTGGTTTAAGAGGTATAGTATGAGTGTTGATTGATGTATCATAAGTTTTTAACTCATTGTATGTCCATGAAATGACATGGATTTAATCTTTAAGTGCTTGGGTTATGCCTCCTAGCTCTTCTTCTATACACACTTTTCCAATTAGGACATTTCTCTTTTCATCATCATGTCCAATGTTAACCTATGAATATTCTCCTCCATTTGCTTTAGGGAGATCCTTCTGTTTCAGCATGTTGTCTAGATCAAATGCTCTTTCTAGCTCTATCATTCCTTTAGGAATCTTGTTACTAGGAAACTCTAGGATTTCTTCTTCCTCCTAGATATGATCTTTCACATTTCTTTCATCTATGATCTGTGCATCAAAGACATCCCTATTGGAAATGAAGTCTAAATTATTTTGATCATCATCAAATACTTGAAGGTTGACCACATTATCTGGCATAGAAGGCATTGATACTAACTATTGTGTGGTTACACAACACACCCCATTTTGACTTGACAAAACAGGGACCCAACTTTTCTGCTTGGCTTGGCTTGTGTTTTTCTGCATTCGGCAGTCTGGTAAAAGTAAGTCATGTAGGTGATCCTACATAAGGAAGCTGGGTAAGTCATCATGATGAGGTTAGTTAGTGAAAGTTAATATTTCATGTTAATAACCTCATGGTTGGAAAGAGTACAAAATTTCATGCAGGTTTGCCTTTTGGATCACCCTGATATTCATTAGGGAACGAAAATTATGGTGAGTTAAAGTTCTAGTCAAACCTGATATTCTGAGGGGGAGGGTCATATTCCTTAACATCAGTCATCTTATGAAAGATCACCCCAATCCAATTTTATCACCCGTTAAAACATTTGGTCTGATGCTCCGGACATCAATCTTAAGTGATAGTGGTATTTACCCATCAAACAACGTCATATATTTTGCGGGGGTCATATTTCTCAATATCACCTGATATTTCAAATATCACCCAATGTTCTGAATATCACCTTATCTTTCAAATATCATCCTAGAGCCAATATGCCGATGACATCATCCAATCCTGATGAACAAAGAAAATCACCTGACAGTGACATCATCATACTTTTTACCTCACAGAGGTATATTTCCAATGATCACCCTTTTTCCACAACATGACGGTGACATCATCATGAACTTTTGAAAAGAGGGTCACTTTAGTTTTAGGGAGTCATATTAAAAACATCACCCAATATTTGAACATGACCCAATATTCCAAATATCACCTGATATTTTGAATATCACCCGATATTCTCAATATCACCCTATCTATCAACATCAATTTTCCCGCTCAAAGGCGGAGGGTCATATTACACATAGCGGGTCATATTCCCAATATCACCCGATATTCTGAATATCACCTAATCTTTCGAATATCACCCCCCTCATCTTGCCCCATGACATTAAATGCACATAAATGCAGTAGGTGGATTCCAACTGATCGCGAACACGATGTGAACACCTGGCAACGTCTGTAGAAACATGGCAGAAAATCAATGGTTATGATCAATTTAATCCCATTTTGCCCTAATTGACCTAATGAATGAGTTTAAAGGTGAATTTCCAAGGTCATTTTGCATTTACCTTGCGAAGAAATGAAAATTTACAGACCAGACATTCCAACCCTCGTACGAGCTACCGGCGGATGCTAACAGCTTGCAGCAGAATAGAACATGTGATCCTCACCAGCATCTGAACCCCTTTTCTATAGTCATCAGCATAATTCAAGAGATAAGCGATATTAGGTAAGTAATTTAAAAACCCTCCTGTTGTCATTTTCTACATGTCCAAGTAGTATACTTTTCATGTGGTTTGAAGCTCTAATTATGCATATCATGATGAAATAAAGGTTAATAAGTATAATATGCACAATGCCATGAAGAATAATGTTGTATGCATGCATGTGAGTATCAAAGAGTAAGACCAGTCGTGTTCATTGCAGGGATCCATGGCAGACATCAGAAGAAACAAGTCTGAGGATAAATTCCTTAAGCCTAGTTTGTTCAATCGGAGGGTGTGCAGTTTAAATATGGTGTCATTGGAGACACAAACCAAGGAAACACAGATTTGGTAGCCTGGTCATCTAAGATGCACCATGATAAAGAAAGTACCATACTGGATGCTATTTTTGTATCAGGAATGTGGTATGCGACTGGATTTCCATATTCCATGGAAGCTCCAGAGTTGGTGATTGAGTGTGCCAGAAACTACAACCCATAGACCAGGAAAGTGGAAAAACATGGTAGGGTTTATGCAGATTTGTCCATCAAAGGAATTGCAACTACTTTCAATCTACCACTTGGAAAGAAAGTAGTCAGTATGGATCTGAAGAAGTTAGAAGTTGAATATGAGAATAATAAGAAGAATGCAAGAAAGAGGATTTATAAGTGGAGATCAAAGAATAGTCCTTATACTCCATCTGCCAAACTACTAGTGCACTTGTACAAGTTTGACTTTGATGATGAATATCAATATATGATTGCCCTGCTTAGCAGGATGACAGGCCAGCCTAATGCTGGAAGCTTCAAAGACTGGATGTATGGAGTTATCATAATGTGCATCTACACAGATAACAAGCCATTATGGGCTAAGATGATCAGTGATGCCCTAGATACACAGATGATGAACCTAGGAGGCCTGGAGTGTGCATTTTATATGACTTCATATATTGTATATTCATGTGCCTACAAAGGTACATTTGATGCACTTATTATAGTTGGAAAGATTGGTGGCAGTCTAAATGATGCCCACATATGGGACCATTATCCTCAGTTGCAGAGGGCAAATTACCTCCATGATTATAAATTAGCGAATGATGCATTTTCTATGCATCTGGTAAGAACAATGGAGGAAGACAGAACCAAAAGACTAAGCATGGAAGCTCAGGAGATTATATATAGACATTGTGCCTGGTTCATCCAGTTTGCCACATTCTCATACATCAGAGTAGAAGGTTTTGCAGGCTAGCCCCTAATGCTACCTAGGTACCCTACTGATGGGGTAGTCCTGATGGAATTCTTGAGACAGGTATCAACTATACTGGATGCCTATAAAGGAAATAATAAGATTCCTTCAGTTTTGTTTCCAGTAACTATAGGGTGGTATATATGCCCTAATTCAGAAAATATAAAGAAAGCCATAGTCGGTTTGAACATGATGAACTTACAGCCATTCCCATTGGCTAGATCATATGACCCCTATGGGAGGATGTAGAAGATCATGGGAAAGCCCATTCATCAGAAACACATAGAGGATTTTTGGACAGACTATGAGGATGAGGCTGATGTTAGAAGGAGAAAATACCAAAGACTCACCCTCAACCAGATCAGGACATTTGATTGTATTCTAGTACCTGCATAATTGAAAAGAGATGATGGCAAGTTATTGTCAAATGAATATGAAGAGAAAAAGGTGTATAATGACACCATTTCAGCCCCTAACCTGACACAACTTGAAGATATTTCATTGGATCAGTTCACAGGTGGGGTGCTATGGTTGACCCAAGCATGGGTGGAAGAGAAAATAAGTACACTGAAGAAGAAGGGTGTAGCCCTCACAATAGATAATAAGAAGAAGAGGCAGGAGATTCCTAATGAGGAATATGATGACTTTCTCATTGAAAAGAGAAAATCTAAGGGAGAAAGGCTGCCACCTCAAGAACAAAGCAAGAGATTCCCCAAAAAGAAGAAAACTGATAGTGAACCTAAAGGGGTAGTAATTGAAAGAATTGATATACCAACTGAAGGTGCATCTACATCAGGACAGGCATCAACCTCATCTGCGCAGCCCTTGGTGGAGGAACCAAGAACAAAAAGAATCCAAAGGCCAGCTGTAGAAACTGCAGGAGTGCCAGAGAAAGGCCAAACCTCACAGCAAAATATAGAAGAGGATACCCTTATGGAGAAAGAGCCATTGAATAAGGAACCTAGAGAAGAAGATGACTTTATGAGGCTCACAAGAAAGAGGAAGGCACCCTTGGTGGCATCACCACCTAAAAGGCAGAGAACCTCAATGAGGGGTGAAATAAGGCATGACCCTGTAATATTAAGGGGAGTAGGTAGTGAAGAGTTTAGAAAAGAGTTACAACATGATGTACCACTTCCTACCATTATTCAGTTTAAAACTGAGAAGGCTGAAGAGCAGGCAAAAGAAACCACTGGAGCAAGTCAAGGAGGTCTTTTCTCACTAGAGGAAACTGTGGACTTATCAGATGATGAGGTGGTAGAAAATGTGACCTCTCATCAAATGGAGACCCTTGCTTCAAGTACTTGCATAACTCCATAGGGAACCTATTGTGTGGTTACACAACACGCCCCATTTTGACTTGGCAAAACAGGGACCCAACTTCTTTTGGCTTGGTTTGTGTTTCTTGCTTTCTGGCGGTTTGGTAAAAATCAGTCAAGTGCATCATCACATCGAGTTAGGATGAAGTAAGTCATCATTATGAGGTCAGTTTGTCAAAATTTGCATTTCGTATCTATGACCTCATATTCTGAAAGAACATTAAATTTCATGCAGGTTTGCCTTTTACATCACCCTGGTATTCATCAGGATGTGAGAGTTATGAATAGTCAAAGTCTTGGTCAAACCTGATATTCGCAGAAAGGGGGGGTTTATATTTTATAACCTCAGTCATGTTTTGAACATCATCATCATATTTGAAACATCCCCCGAAGTATCCTGCGGTTCAAATATCCTGACGTCAACTTTAAATGGCAGTAAGTCTTTCTCGTCAAGCGGTCTTTTATATCGCGAACATCATGTTTTGAAAAGTAACCCGATATTCGTTAATATCATCCTGACGCGAAATATCACCCGTAGCAAACATCCTGATGACATCATCTGAATGTGATAAACGAAGAAACAAACATCCTGATGACATCATCACCATATTTACATTCCGACAGGATTTTTTGTGAACATGATCATGTTCACCCAATATGACGATGACGTCATGAAGCGTTTCCGACACAAAGAACGAATATCATGATGACGTCATCCTGATATTCAGAAAGGAGGATGAGCAAGCTTGTCTGATCATCATCATTTTGTTTTGAAACATCACCCGATAAACCGAAATATCCTCCTGATGTGCTAAAACGTAAACAAGGGGTGCGTTATCGCCCGAATCTTGTCACGATAATAATTTCAATGCTGGGGAAGACGATATCGAAACTTAACCCGATATTTGTGAAATATCATCCTGCCCTCATGATATCCCGCCATATGGATATCCCCCCGCTCCCTTTGCCGCCATTATCATTAAATGCACGCAGACATGGTAGGTGATTCCCACCGATCCCAGAACCCAATGAAATACCTGGCGAGATCCTAAGTTTTCGCACGAATGATCAAAGATTGCAATCTAACTTGTCAGAGTGCCCTAAATTTACCCTAACTACGAGGTTAAAAGGTAATTCAAACGCCATTGTTACGTTTACCTGCGTTAAAATTATTTTACAGAGCACTAGCCTCCATATCCGCATAACAGCTACCGTTGCGCAATTCGAGCTCACAGATAGAAGGAAGGAAGTGATCAGCAGTTGAATTAAGAGCGTCTTGACGATATACTGGTATAAAGGAAAATCTGCATAACCAGGTAAGTGAACTGAAACCCTCATCATGTTGTTTCTAGATGATGTTGTAAGTTCAGGTTATGTATCCATGTGAGTAAGTAATGTGGAATTGATGCAATAAGCATGATAGTTGCAATATGTATACATGCATGTCCCTGTTGTGAGAAGAAATGTTGTTAATTGCAGGTACCCATGGCTGAAAAATGCTTAGTCAAGAATCAGGAAGAATTCAGCAGGCCTATGTTCTCTTCTCAGAGAGGGGTCCTGTTCAAATATGGGGTAATTACAGATACCCATCAGGGGATTACCAACCTGGAGGCTTGGTCAGCCAAGCTGAATGATGGACAAGATAAGAGTCCGGTATTGGATGCCGTGTTTGTATCAGGTATGTGGAACGTTGCTGGCTTCCCATACTCTATGGAGTCTCCAAAGTTAGTCATTGAATGCACCCGGAATTATAACCCTCAGACGAGGCAGGTGGTGAAGCACGGGAGAGTGTATGCAGACCTATCCATCAAAGGTCTCTCCCAGACATTTGGATTGCCAATGGGCAATAAAGTGAAGAGTATAGACTTGAAGAAGTCTGAAACAGAATATGAGGCCAACAAGAAGGCGGCCAGAAAGAATATGTATGCTTGGCGGGCCGAGAACAGTACATACAATGCGGCGGCCAAGCTCCCTGTGCACATGTTCAAATTTGATTTTAATGAGGAATATCAGTATGTGATTGCCCTACTGAACAGGGTGACTGGCCAGCCTGATACTGGAGAATTCAGAGATTGGATGTACGGCATAATAATGATGTGCCTGTATGCAGACATCAAGCCACTGTGGGGCCAAATAATTAGCGATGCTCTGCATGAGCAGCTGATGAACCTGGGAGGTTCAGATTGTGCCTTCTACATGACCTCCTACATTGTTTACTCTTGTGCATATAGAGGCACTTTTGACGCCCTGGTCACAGATGGAAAATTGACGGGCACAAATGCAGCATATATCTGGGATCATCATCCCTAGCTGCAAAGAACAAAATATATCAAGGACTACAAATTGGTCAATGATGCATTTTCTATGCATCTGGTAAGGACCATGGAAGATGATAGAACTAAAAGACTGAGCATGGAAGCTCAGGAGGCAGTATACAGGCATGGGGCATGGTACATACAATTTGCCACCTTTTCCTACATCAGGATAGAAGGTTTTGAAGGACATCCCCTGATGCTGCCAAGATATCCTACTGATGCAGTAGTGTTAATGGAATTCATCAGGCAGGGCTCCACGATGATACAAACGTATAAGGATGCCAAGAAGCTGCCACCAATTTTGTTCCCAGTCAGCATCGGCAACTACATGTGCCCTGACTCCGACAATATAAAGAAGGTGATGGTCACACTGAATAAGATGAATTTGCTACCCTTCCCAGTAACCAGACCATATGATCCTTACGGCCGAATGTAGAAGATCCTAGGAAAGCCTATTCACCAGAGGCACCTAGAGGATTTTTGGGCTGACTGCGAAGATGAGGCAGAGGCCAGGAGGAGGAGGTATCAGAGGTTGACTCTGAACCAGATCAGGACATTCGATTGCGTGCCCCTCCCTCAGCAGCTGAAGAGTGATGACGACAGGATAATGGCAGATGAATATGAGCAGAAGAAGATTTATAATGATACCATCTCTGCACCTGACCTCACCATGCAGGAGGATATGTCCTTAGACCCATTCTTTGCCAGAACCCTACACTTGACCCAAGCTTGGGTAGATGCACAGGTAGAGGCATTGAAGAAGAAAGGTGTTGCCATCACGGTGGACAACAAGAAGAAGGGGCAGGACATCACTGCAGATGAATATGATGACTTCCTGCTGGAGAAGAGGAAGACTAAGGGAGAGAGGAACCCTCCACCACAGCAACCTAGCAAAAGGACCACAAAGGGCAAGAAGGTGGAGAAAGGACCCAAGGGGGTCATAATTGACCGGGCAGTATTCACAGCGGAGGAGGCAGCTAAATTAGGATCAGAGTCAAATTCTCCTCCAAAGCCCAAGAAAACCAAGACATCAGAGGCTGGAATCACGGAGACCCAAGAAGTGGGTCAGTCGTCCAAGCAACCAGGCAAAGATATCCTCATGGAGGAGGAGCCTGAAGAAGAGGAGGAAGCTCCACTGGTAATTAGAAGAAAGAGGAGAGCTCCGCAGGTGTTGGTTCCTACCACACCTAAGAAACCAAGAACCTCCATGAGAGGTGAGTTAAGTCATCCTCCTGCACAATTACAGGAGGCAGGTAGTGAAGTGCAGAAGGAACTTCAGCATAACGTTCCACTTCCTACCATTGTCAAGTTCAAAACTGAACTTGCTGAAGAATAGTAGAAAGAAGCATCTCAGACACAAGCGGAAGGGCATGTCTCGCTAGATGAGACAATAAACTTGTCTGATGATGAGGTGTGCAGGATATAGCTGCACAAGAAATGGAAACACTTGCAGCTGCTGGCATCAGTGTGGCTCCTCACAAGCCTCCATCTGTCCAATCAATGCTTGAGGAGATGAAACAAGCAGAAGCGGAGCGAGAGAAGAGCCCGGAACCAGAGAAGAGCCCGGAGCAGGTAGCACAGGACATAGGGCTGGACACACTGATCGCCGAGGTGACAAGTCCTACAATGGTAGACTTAACAGAGAAACAGGATGTAAGTCCTGAGAAGCCAGCAGGATCACCTGATAAGGGCCACCTAACAGAGGAGATAGAGATGGCAGAAGCAGAAGGCCATGCTCTTGAATCAGGCCAACAAAGCCCACAAGATACATCAGCAGGACCTGCTATAGTAGAGGTCCAAGAAATAAAGGCTGATGAGAAAAGGGAAGAAATAGAAGATCCGGTTGCTAAGGCACAAGAGGTGGATAGTGCAGGCACAGAACAAATAACAGTTGCAGAGCAGACGCTATCACCTCGGGCAGATCCAATGATATCGGATACGGTGGACATGCCACCAGAAATAGAGAAACAGAAGGAGGGTGATCAACCTCCACAAGGGGAAGAATTGGGGATAGGTGAAGGAATGAAGGAGAAAGATCATGATCATCATGATCCGCATACTGGTACACCGAAGGGTTCCCCACACAAAGAAGATGCTCCCCCAGAAAAGGAAGTTCCTCAACAGGAGGAGGCACCACAGGATCCGCAGCAAGGCGAACATCATGAGGGAGAAAAAGAAAAATCACCATCTCCACAACGCTTGTTGGTGGAAACGGGGGATAGAGGTGAACAGCATCATGATGCTAAAAAGCATGATCAGGTGCCTCCTTGGTTAGAAAAGGAGGTGAATGTTGAGGAGGAACTCGAAATCCAAGAGTTCGACATCTCCACCCTGTTCTCCGCAGATATAACGAAGCCAAGGAGAAAGGCCAGGATGACATCGGCCATCAAGAGAGATCCGGCGACAGGAAGAAGGACCGCACAGATTGCTGTACCTACGGTAGAGAAGGAGAAAGGCAAAATCACTGTGGATGAATTCCAGATAAGCACAGTTGATTTAGGTTTTGCCAATGAAGAGCAGGAAGGTCAGGACGGAAAGGACATCATAGACTCTCTAATTCAGAAAGTGAAAAGAGAGAAAGAGAAGAATAAGCAACATAAAGAGCACATTGCTCAGTTGCATGCATACATTAAGGGTTTAACCGACCCTGAGGATACTACAGGTGAAGCTGCAGTCCCATTGACTGCCATTTCTCAGGAAGAAGTAAATAAACTGGACCTCATGAAACATGAGGCTTCCGTAATAAGAAAATGGATGTCATCCACATTGGATGAAGCTATTGAAATAATGAAGGGTTCATTGAAAAGATGGAGCATATTGAGTGACTCCAAAACCAAGGTAGACAGGTTGCAGATGCAGACCGGAAAAAGGTCTTATACACTGGAGAAAGTCCTCAGCCTGTTGGAAGAAATAAGGAAGATAAATCCACAACTGCTTATCAGTAAGCAGGTGTTAAATAATAATACTGCATTGTTGGTGGATATATGGTACAAAGATGTATAGTTTGAATGCGGAGTCCTCAAGAGATGCAATAATAAGCTGAGGGAGATCAACATGAGGCTACGTGATTTAATGGGCATTGAAGCAAACATGCTCGAAACATTAGAGGGCAAAGTGGAAGGGAAGATAGAGAATCAAGATGAAGATTCTACCCTTAAGACCCTGCGCAATAACTTCCAAATGGAAGATGATGGTCCACTCGTCCACTTGACAGAAGAAGTGATAAATAAAATGATGAGGATCAAGGTCAAGATGGAGACCTACAATGAGACCTTGCAGGACAGAGAAAATAAGCTGGATAACAGCAGGGATAAGTATGAGGCACACAAGCATGCCATTATCAAGGCAAAGACTCAAGATGGCGGAGGAATAGATCAGGTTGTGCAGTCATATGAGCAAATCCAGAGCAGCATGCAACCCCATATGCAGCAGTGTCATCATTCGGATAGCGAAAGTTCAGAGAGCGATGCACATGATGATGACCCGCATGAATCAGCTAAAGAGCATGATGAAGATACATCATGAAGGGGAATATTTTGCATAAGTAATATAGATAGTTGCCAGCTGGCAACTTGTGCTATTTTGTAAGATTGACAAGTCATGAAATGATAACCGTTGATTTGTATTGGCATACCAGATCCGTAGATCTTTTGTAACGGATTCCTCACCTTATTCTATAAAAGGTGGTGGAATGCCTTGTTATTTTCATTTGAAACTTAATTGAAATCTGTTTGCTGAAATATTCAGGGCTCATTTCAAAGCTGTTGTATATGTACTTGTCTTTTGCATACTTAATGAAAGAGAAGAGTATTTGATTACAAATCTTCGTAAATCCTAAGTAATCTATGTCTGAATTCTGGATATATGCTTTGATTTGCTGCGTCCCTTGGAGTGCTCATCATGTTGCATGTATTGTTTTCATTCATTATCCTCTGAAGTTTGCATCAATTGTATCTAACTGTGGAATGTCCTGGTGAACATATGGTTTGATTTCTTCTCCTCATGACAGTATCAAGCATGTATGTGGATCAATAGCTAAAGGTTCAACATAATTAGAAGTATTTCTTTAATTTCTCTTAATTTCAAAAAGTCTCACTGTCATAATTGCAAATAACTAATAATCTTAAGCAAACAACCCAAAATATGCAGACATCTCGTAGATAATCGCAAATATTTAGCATATTTGAACACTAAGCATGCACAACTGAAAATATCATGCAATGATCAAGGTATTTTACTTCTTTTCATCAAATAACCGCATAAATTGACTTCTCTATAAAGAATTTCTGCAGGAACGTTATGATGATAATACGTTTTCACGTAAGGCCCCAAAATGGAAACAGCAATTCACATTAACTACTGAGTAACGTCAGTCGATTAAGACCTAATCACCGGAGACTTGAGATCATGAATTCTCTGAATTCACTGTATCTTTCAAGATGAATAAAGGTTAATGTGTACTTTTATTCTATGTTTGTGTGTGACTAACATCATGACCAACATAACCCCATCAGCATAGATGGCGGTATTAGAAGAGTTGAAGAAAGCGGAACAGGAAAAAGAGAACAACCCTGAGAGGGTAGCCCAACAAATAGGGCTGGATAAGTTAGTTGATCAGGTGACTAGCCCCAAGGTGATAGATTTAACATATAGGGAGGATGTAACACATCCTGAACATCAAGTGGGCACACTTGATAAAATAGAAAATGTTGAGGAGATCAAGTTGATAGAAACAGAAGGCAACACTCCAGATTTGGGTCAACAACAAGAAATACCTGCCGAACCCAAAATAGTGGAAGTCTAGCAAAAGGGCGGGGAAGATAAAGATACATCAACTAATGATGCCCTTACGACTCAAGAAACCCCAGATAATAAAGAAATATCAGGTCATGAAGATCTAAAGACCCAGGAGGTAGATACATCAGGTGCGGATCATAATGTGATTCAAGATCAGGTAGATGCACCTATTTCAAACACAATGATATCCACGGATACCAATATGCCTCGGGACGAGGAAATTCCTAAAGTGGATGAGACACAGAAGGAGTAAGTAAAAGATCAGGATCAGCATGCAGATACACAACATGATTCCCCTCCGCAAGAAGAAGAAGTTCCTCAACAGGAAGAAGTACCACAAGATCCCCCTCATGAAGAGTATCATGAGGAAGAAATGAGAAAATCACCCTCTCCACCAAGAATAGAGATAAATGCTGGAGATCAGGATGGACATGATCATGACAGACATGATGATGACGGCAATCAAGGATCTGGAGATCAAATACCTCAATGGCTAGAGCAAGAAATAGGTATGGAAATAGGTTTTGAAATCTAGGAATTTGATGTCTCGACATTATTCTCAGAAACCATTATGAAGCCCAAGAGGAAGGCCAGATTAACATCTACAATAAGAAGAGATCCTGCTATAGGCAGAAGGACTGCCCAGGTAGCACTCCCCATGGTTGAAAAGGAGAAAGACAAGATCACCTTGGAAGAATTTTAGATCACTACAGTTGATTTAGGGTTTGCCAATGAAGACCAAGAAGGTCAGGAAGGGAAGGACATAATAGATTCTTTGACCCAAAGGGTGAAGAAAGAAAAGAAGAAGAATAAGCAGCATAAAGAGCACATTGCTCAGCTACATACATACATAAAAGGGTTAACTAACCCTGATAATACAATATCAGATCAGGCAGTCCCATTGACTGCGATTTCTCAGGAGGAGGTTAATAAATTGGACCTCATGAAGCATGAGTCAGTGATAATGAGAAAGTGGATGTCATCTGCACTCACAGGAGTTGAAGAAGTAGTGAAGGCCTCTTTGCAGAGGTGGAATTGTTTGAGTATCTCAAGGAGAAAAGTTGATAAATTACAGACGGAGACCGGTAGAAGGTCATTCTAGTTGGAGAAAACCTTGAGTACTTTGAGCGAAATAAAGAGGATTAATCCTCAAGTCCTAATAAACAACCAAGTGCTGAATAATAACACTGCCATGCTAGTGGATATCTGGTGTAAAGACATCAGATTTGAATGTGATGTACTAAAGAGGTGCATGAATAAATTAAGAGATATCAGTGTGACACTGCATGACATGATGTCTTATGAGGCAGAAGTCCTGGAGGCCTTAGAGGGGAAAGTAGAAGGTAAAATTGAGAACCAAGATGCGGACTTTGCCATGAAGGCTCTGCATAATAATTTCTAGCCAATGGTTGATGACCCTCTTAACCACCTGACAGAAGAAGCAATGAACAAGATCATGAGGATCAAGGTCAAGGTGGAAAAATACAATGAAACATTGAGCAGCAGGAAAAATAAATTGGAAACCCTCAGGGATAAGTTCCAAGCACACAAGCACGCCATTGTCAAAGCTAAAACTCAGGATGGCAGAGAAGTTGAAAGAGTAGTGGAAGCATATGAAAATACCAGGACAACCACGCAAGTCCACATATAGGGAGACATTCATCAAGATGATGAAGACACGGAAAGCAATGATCATGATGATCATGAAGATGAAGAAGAGGAGCCTGATGAGTAGATGAAGATGCGCCACAAAGGGAAATACATGCATCAGGTACTCAGGAGAAAATAAGTTACCTAGATGGTTGCCAGTTGGAAACCTGTGCCATGGGGTAATGTTGACTAAGTCAAGGAGAAATATGCACCGTAGATCTTAATTGATAAATCTTGATCGTAGATCATGTGTAACCGCTCCCTCACCTTGTTCTATAAAAGGTGCAGGGATGCCTTGTTTTAGACATTCAAAGCTTAATTGAAATTTGTTTGCTGAAATATTCAGGGCCTATTTCAAAGTTATTGTAAGCATACATATTTTCGCATACTTAATGAAAGAGAAGACCTGTTTGATTACAAATCATCTTAAATTCTAAGTAGTTTGTGTCTGAATTCTTGATATATGCTTTGATTTGCTACATCCCTTGGAGTGCTCATCAGTCTACATATATTGTTTTCATTCCTCATCCTTTGAAGTTTGCATCATTTGTATCTAGCTGTGGAACATCCTGGTGAAAATATGGTTTGATTTCTTCTTTCTCATGACTGTATCAAGTGTGTATGTGGCTCAATAGCTGAAGATTCATCATACTTTGAAGCATTCTTTTACATTTCTTTTAATTTTAGAACAATTCACCATCACAATTGCAAATAATAGATAATCAGAAGCAAAATACATGAAATATGTAGACATCTCATAGATAACTAGAAATTTATAGCATATTTTAAGTTAAAGCATGTACAATTGACAAATATCATGCAAAGATTTAAGTATAGACACATAATTTGTGGAAATATCCTGTGTAAATAACCTTCTGTGTAGCATCTTTACAGAAACAGAATCCTGCTGATGAGCAAATGTAAGGCCCCTGAATGGAAAACAACAACTCACATCAACCACTGAGTAATGTCAGTTGATTAAGAACTAATCCATGGAGACTTAGGATCATGAATTCTTTGAATTCATCGTATCTTTCAAGATGAGTAAAGGTTGATGTGTAACTTTTATTCGATGTTTGTTTATGACTAACATCATGATCAACATAAATTGGCACTAGAAGGAGGGTTAAGCTAGAAGCGCATCATCAGTAAGTCAAATTTGATGATGCAGACAGCGAGGTAACACTGAAATACCCCCCCCCCCCCATTTTGATCAAATATGTAAAGATTTGATGCTTTAAGCTTGTACATGCTAATCATTTGTGAAGTTTTCAAAGTTGATCATAAATATTGCAATCTTTATAGTAAATCATTGTGAATTTGCAAAGATCAGACCTATTTCTGGTAAATCCATCAAAGCTTTGAGGTAATCTGCCTTAAAAACCTGACATCTGGTTGCAAGTGTCACCAGACCTCAATATCACCTCATATTCGCATTGTTCATGCAAATATTTCATAAATATCCAGTCAATTACCATTTCTGATTATAAATACAGCCTTTGTTGGTAAATTTCAACCGATCTTTACAGTCAACCAGTCAATTTTCCTTAAATTTGAGAAATCCTGGCTCACAGGCCAAATACCAGGTCTAGGTCCGGTGGAATCTGTGAAGAATTACCTGTAAGAAGATTTAGACCTAGGACTGTAGATATCCAACATACTCCCAGTTCTAGTACTTTAGGAGCATCACCAGAACGTCCACCTGTGACTCCTATTGGTTTACAAATACCTACATGATCACCTATGACACCTCTGGTTCAGCCTCAGCCAGTCATACCTCAGGCTCAACCTCCACCAATTGCAATGTCTTTCTTTGTAGTTGAATCACCTTTAACTTTCACAACCTATCATGCTTTGCCAAAGAATCCTAATAAAATTTGCCCAAAGTATCATCCCTATCAGGATGCTGATGATCACATCAGAACTTTCAAGGAAGCCTGTTGTAGGGCTAGAATTGAGCATCAGGACGTTGTATGCAGGTTATTTCCATTTTCCTTAGGGGAAGAGGCTTATAACTAGTATATTAGTCTCTGTCAGGGTTTAGTCAATGCATGGACTATCCTAGAGAAAGCTTTCACTGATAGGTTCAAAGCACCAATTGATCCTTCAATGAACTATCATTTATTCGCCATGATTAAGAGATTTGAAGACAAGCCTATTGCTAACTTCAACGCTAGGTTCCAGAAAATGCTATCTAAGTTAGTTGCACCATATGTTGTAGCAGATGAAGCTGCTAGGATCATTTATTATTCAGCCCTGGATCCCTTGACTTCCATGTTCATCAGGAGAGAACATCCTAATGTAACAACTTTGGCAAGAGCTTTCCAAGAAGCTATCAAAGTCAGTCAGCAGCTAGTTTCTGCTCCTACACCAAACATAGCATTTCCAACACTTCCTGGTTATCCAAGTTATCCTA
The DNA here is from genome assembly GCA_027924645.1 of Cunninghamia lanceolata. Taxonomy (NCBI): domain Eukaryota; kingdom Viridiplantae; phylum Streptophyta; class Pinopsida; order Cupressales; family Cupressaceae; genus Cunninghamia; species Cunninghamia lanceolata. The sequence continues at coordinate 15,970,903 of BSBN01000511.1, read as the reverse complement.
TCTAGTAACAGCCTAATGGAGCCATGATGACTCCTGCTATGATGCCCAGTCCTTTGCAAATACCTCCATTAAGTATCATGCCTCCACCTAATGGAAATGGGTAGATGTTGCAATAGCCTGGACAGCCATAGATGCCTCAAGCTGTAGATCAGTCTAATCAGAACAATGGATCTTCCTTTTTCAAGCCTCAAACTGAAAATGTAGTTGCCAAGGTTTAGGAAGAGAAGGAGGAAATCAAGGAAATATCAGCTCAGTTAAGGAAACTTACAACTGAGATCCCCCACTCAAGGAGTCATAACTTCTACTCTCAGCCTAACCAGAATAGAGGCTATAACAATGATAGACCAAATTATCCTGATAGGGGGTACAACAACAATAATTATAATAATAATGGCAATAATAATCCTCCCAGACAACATAGAGTGTGGAACACTAGGCCAAACAATGGTTCCTTGCCATCACCCCTAGACAATTTGCCTCTTTGTGAACCCAAACAGACTACCAGAGACAACCTTGCAGAGGCAGCCCTCACTAACTAGTGTAGAATTCATAACACCAATGCACATGCAGAGTTAGACTGTCCTCAATTCAGAATTGCTGCTAGCATTTTTTCAGACTGAAGTGTCCAATACTTCAAGAAATCAACCTTAGGTAGAGGGAAATGAACTTGTTCCTTGCGGATATGATTCTGCATTAGTGCTTGAGAGTTACACTCATCATCCTTATCAGCAGACAATGCCTGCTCACCAAGATTACACCCTGGCATGTGAGGAATTAGCCATGGCTTTTGAGTCAAATTATGTCTTCCCCTTTGAGGATGAAAATGAGCCTTCAAATGAACATGAGGAGGTGCATGCCTACCAACAGCAATATCCGGGTAAGCATAACTACAACCTGAGAAGTAATGACAATAGACCTACTGGTCCATTGACCTCTTCCTTGCCTCCAAACAATTTCAATACACCTCCAGATCCCAAGGCAAGTAATAACCCTAGTTTTCTCAAGGTGAATGCTCAGTATTTAACACCCCAAAATAATGTGCCAAAAACTATGAGTCTGCCTCATGAGTTTGACAAGTTAGTAACATATTTGGCTGATGAAATGAAGAAGATCAAAATCAGCCTATCCTTGTCAGAGTTGCTCAAAACCCTTGCCATCAAGAAGGCATTTATGAAATCACTAGATGATCCTGCTCCTAAAGAGGATAGTCACCCCCCAGGTCAATCTGGTAGCAAAGATCATGCTGCTAGAGATCCTAATGTTAAACACGGGGTGCTAGCTATCATTCAAGCTAAAGAGACCTCTCACATGACCTTATATAGAGATAAAAGTGAGTCACCTCCATTCCTATTGACTATAAGGATGTTCAGCAAAAACTTGCACAATTGTTTAGTAGACTCAGGAGCATCTACAAACATGATGCCCCTGTCTATATGTAATGCCTTAGGCTTGCATCCTGCTAAATCCTTAAAAAAGGTGACACAACTGGACAAAACAAAAGTAAGCGTGGTAGGGGAGCTAACTCATATTCACATGCAGCTAGCATATGATCCCAAAATTCAATATTATATCGATATTCAGGTAGTTGACATCCCTGATACTTATGGGATGCTACTCAGTAGGGATTGGTCTAAAACCCTCAACAGATATATGTCCACCGATTTCAGTCATATGTGGTTACCCTAGAAGGGGATACCAAACCAAATAAGAATCGATGCTGAACCTAGAATGAAGCACATGATCACTGAATATAAGAAAACTAATGAGATCATGTATGTGGATGTGGAACATGGAGTTTACTCCATCAGGCCATGGACTGTCAGGATAGAAGAAATCCTGATGTACGATGTTCATCATCATCATGATGACCCTCAGGATGACAAAATAGTTGTAGAATCTGATAGTAATCCTGAGAATGAAAATGAGATAGATCACTTCAGGGATTTCAAGATGCACTTGTCTAAATAGGTAAAGCGATGTCAGTTGTTAGAAATACATGTTAATGATATTCTAATGGATGGTTGGTGTAGGTTGCATAATGAGTCACATTCTAAGAAGACCTGTGAAGCATGCATAGACATGTTGGAACTAGAACAAGCATGCAGTGATGCATCATCATCATCATCATCATCATCAGAGGTAAGTTCATCAGACAGTGATAATGATAGTGACACTGATTGTTGTTTGTTTCCTATAGGAATAGGAGAGTACACACATCAGGATGATAATCATGTTCAAATGACAAAAGAGATGTTGGTATGCAACCAGAGTAATGTTAAGAGAAAAAACAAAATCACCAAAGGGAGTGATTGTTTAGTTGAATCAGATTATGAATTATCTGATGAAGACAGAGGCAACAACTTGTCTAAATTTGAAGAGTTTCTGAAAGAAGAGATCCAGAAGATGACACAGCAGCAGAGGTCTCCACAGGATGCCTTGATTGAAAGCTGGTGCAGGTTACATAAAGCACCTCACTCAGAGACTGCTTGCTCCTTGTGTTTGCATTTTCTGAAAAGATAAACATTGCCTAGTCCAGAGGATTTTGTTGGATCTAGGGCATACAACTGAGAGGGGGGGTGAATCAGTTGTATAGAACTTGTTCTCTTTCAAACACTTAATTCTCTGTTGTTAGTTAGCAGCATATCAAATAATCATTCATGGAAGCACAAGACATAAACACAAGAGCAGATAAGCATCAACACATTGAACACCAAGATTTTGACGTGGAAAACCCGGTTAAGGGAAAAACCACGGGGTGATTAACCCAAGAATTATTCTCTGTTAGAAGAATAAGGAAAAATGAATGGCACATGCCAATAAGGGCTCACTGCCCGAGCACACTGCTCACAAAGAGGCCCACTGCCTACAAGGAGACACACTGTCTACAAAGTGATAAAAATCACAGTCTTGAACTGGAGAACGACATCTCTACTATGTCCGGATCAGTTCCAATTAAGCCCAACAATCTCTGCTCTGCCTTTCGCACCTTTCTTCGCTATATCCTGCTCATCCACTTACCACACACTGAAATGAATTCACAAATCATTATTTATACAAGACATCGACTTAGGAACAAGCATCTAAGTCGGCAAACAACCATAGGAGTATCCGCAAGATGAATAACACATCCGGTCGGCTATCACAAGAACATTCGCAGGATGAACAACTCATCCGGTCGGCTAAACAGAGCAATAACTTCATCCGGAAGAATAACTTCAATTCCGGGCTCTACCATCAATGCGGACCAACAACACAACCTAAACATGATTCAAGAACCTTCACAAGTCTTTCTGAATGTCCGGATACATCCGCACTTCCTCTGCTTACTGGGATCTCTTGTCTTCCTCATCCGGAACTTCAAGAACACAGTCTGTCGCCACTGTCATAATGCAAGAGGTACTTCCGGACCTCCAAATCACACACAAATCAGGATGACACATCACAAGGACATCTCAAACACTCCTTCCAATCCGCAGATTATGATAATACAATTCCGGACCTCACCGGACCTTTTTGTGATCCTCTGTCACCTCCGGATACTTGCCGGACCCGGTTCTATACCGGCAGCCATAACTCCTTCAGATCTTCATGCGGACCTCTGAAATCTTAACTGTAGCATCTCAAGATTCATATCTACTAACCCTTTAATCCGCATCCTCCGGTTCTCATCCTATACAGTATATTTACCTTCTTCTCATCACTGTTCTTCACTGTTCCTGACTGAGGCTAATTTTCTCAATATCCTCAGCACAAAGCTCATCAAATCCTTCTTGTCAGTGCAGTATGAGTATGTTGACATCAATGACAACACTGGCTCACCTCATACTTGCCAACAATCTCCCCCTTTGTCATTGATGGCAACATATGATGTGAAAAACCATCAAGACAAGGACTTCTCTTTTCTGTCACAGCTCCCCCTATCAACAACAACTCTTCACATGTCTTCCTTTGCTGCTCCCCCTTTGATCATCAACCACTTGTTTTTCACATGTCTTCTCTCCCCCTTTGACATCAATGGCAAAGGGCTCATACTTGCAACTCTCATGCATCGGAATAATACCAGCTGCTCCCCCTTAGTTGCAGCTCCCCATTAGTCCGGATCACAAGATATGACTGTGATAGCCACCGGACTGATGCACATCAGTGCATCTTAGTTCATCATCGGAGGGGCCATGACCCCTAACTTCTCCCGGAGGTATTCAAAAGAGTCCTTGGGAAGAGGTTTTGTAAAGATATCTGCAATCTGATCCTTGGAGGGAACATACTCCAATCTGACTTCTTCCTTGTTTACTTGTTCTCTCAAAAAGTGAAATTTGATAGATATGTGCTTAGTCTTAGAATGCAATACCGGATTCTTGGAAATATTAATTGCACTTGAATTATCACAGAAAATTGTAATAGGCTCCTCATATTCAACTTTGATGTCTCTTAGCATCTGCTTCATCCACAAGATTTGAGTGCAACTACCTGCTACTGCAATGTATTCTGCTTCAGTTGTAGACAGAGATATTGCATCTTGTTTCTTGCTTAGCTAAGAAACCAATCTCTTCCCCAAAAAGAATGCTCCACCACTAGTGCTCTTCCGGTCATCCACATCTCCTGCCCAATCTGCATCTGTGTAAGCATGAAGAGAGAAATCCGGATCTCTAGGATACCATAGACCATACTCAACTGTCCCTTTCAAGTATCTAAAAATTCTTTTGATTGCCATAACATGAGATTCTCTAGGATCAGCCTGGAATCTTGCCACAAGACCAACAGCTTGCATTATATCTGGTCTAGTTTGAGTGAGATACAACAATCCACCAATCATTGATCTATACTTTGTCTGATCTGCCTTTGGAGAATCATCATCTTTGCTTAACTTACATCCGGTTGCCATAGGAGTGTTCATAGGCTTTGAGTCTTCCATACCAAATTTTTTTAACAATTCTTTCACATATTTGGTCTGAGAGATGAAGATCCCTTCTTTTGTTTGAGTAATTTGCAGACCCAAGAAGAAATTCATTTCACCAAGCATAGACATTTCAAACTCACTTTTCATCTGATTTGCAAAAGTTTTACACATACTATCTCTTCCTCCAAAAATGATATCATCCACAAACACTTCAACAATCAGAATGTTTTCATGATCAATTTTGAAATATAAGTTGCTGTCAGCAGTACCTTTGTTGAATCCAATCTGCACAAGATGCTTATCCAACCTTTCATACCATGCTCTTGGGGCTTGCTTCAATCCATACAAAGCTTTCTTCAACTTGCAGACCATATCATTATTATCAGACAATTGAAATCCATCCGGTTGTTCAATGTAGACTTCTTCTTCCAGATCACCATTTAGGAAGGCAGACTTGACATCCATCTGATATACCTTGAAATCTTTGAAGGCAGCAAATGCAAGAAGTAATCTGACTGCTTCAATTCTTGCTACCGGAGCAAAAGTCTCTTCAAAGTCAATTCCTTCTATTTGAGAGTAGCCTTTGCAGACCAATCTAGCTTTGTTTCTGATTACTTCACCAGCTTCATTTAGTTTGTTCCGGAAGACCCACTTGGTTCCAATTACATTCCTGTCTCTAGGTCTGGGAACAAGATCCCACGTATGATTTTTCTCAATTTGCATCAGTTCATCTTCCATTGCTTTGGTCCAATTTTCATCATTGCAGGCTTCATTTATTGTTTTAGGTTCAATCTTTGAAATCAGACAACATTCATTCTGATCTTGAGCAATATTCCTTCTAGTTTGTACACCTTTGCTTCTGTCACCTATGATCTGATCTTCAGAGTGATTCAGTTTTACATACCTTGGAATTTTGGGAGTATCCAGTACTGCTGTTTCTTGATCAGGCTCATTCAAACCTAACTCTTCTTCCTGATTTACCGGATCAGGCTGACTCTGTCTCACCGGAGAGGATTGAGTTCCTTGAACACTATCTTGGTCATCTTCATCAAATTCATAAAATCTTGAAGGCTTCTCAATTCCTTCATCAACTTTTACATTGGTACTTTCTATCATCTTCCTCAATCTCTTATTGTAACACCGGTATGCTTTGCTTTGAGTGGAGTAGCCCAAGAAAATTCCTTCATCACTTCTAGCATCAAACTTTCCTAGATCTTCATCTCTTTTAATATAACACTTGCTACCAAATACCCTAAAATATTTCACAGTAGGAGTGATGCCAAACCAAAGTTCATAGGGGGTCTTACCGGTGTTGTTTCTGATTTGAACTCGATTGAGAGTGTAGACTGCAGTGCTGATAGCTTCTTTCCAAAACATTTGAGGAACATTTGCTTCCAACATCATTGTCCTAGCAGCTTCCTGGATGGTCCGGTTCTTTCTCTCAACTACTCCATTCTGCTGTGGAGTCTTAGGAGCAGACAACTGTCTCCTTATACCCTGTTTCTCACAGAAGTCAATGAATTCACCAGATGTAAATTCACCACCTCTATCAGACCTTAGACACTTTAGTTTCAATCCGGTTTGATTCTCCACCATAGCTTTGAAGATTTTGAACTTCTCAAAAGCTTCTGATTTTTCTTTTAGAAAGGTAACCCACATCATCCGGGAATGATCATCAATTAACAACATGAAATATCTATCACCTTGCAGACTCTTGATTCTTGTCAGACCACATAGATCAGTATGTACTAATTCCAACAATCCGGTAGAAGACTGATCTTTGCTTTTAAAAGAGACTCTGCTTTGTTTGCCTAACTGACATTCTTTACACACACTGTTTGTAGGTTTTATCAACTTTGGAAGATCTCTCACAGCCTGAGTATTGCTTATTTTGATGATGTTATCAAAATTTACATGACACATTCTTCTATGCCATAACCAACTCTGATCAATTTGAACAAACAAACAACTTTTATTTGAACCAACCAGATGAAAGATGTTACCTCTTGTCTGAGTACCGGATGCAATTTCAGTTCCGGAGCTTGTAAAGATTCTGCATTTTCCATTCTTGAACCGGAGATCATAGCCTTTGTCCACTAACTGACCAACACTGAGAAGATTGTGCTTCAATCCTTCAACATATAGTACATTACCTGTTTTGCTCTTACCATCAAAGGAAATAGTTCCCCTACCTCTGATTCTGCCAGCAGAATTGTCACCAAACTTTACCATTCCTCCTTCATATCTTTCCAAGTCTAAGAACTTATTCTTGTCACCAGTCATATGGTGAGAGCATCCACTGTCAATAACCCAATCATCCTTTTCTTCCACTTGAGCAGCCAAGGCTTTTTCAACAACTTTGTGATTGACAGATTCAGAGAGCAAGGAATCTTCTTCCTTGATGGCTATAAACACCCACTCATTTCCGGATTTGCTTCCTGGATCTGATTCATCATCTGTTACTCCTTCATTGTCATCTTCTTCATGAACATAATAGCAATTCTTTTGAAACCTTTGTCTGTGAGTATTAGATCTTGCAGATCTCTCCGGACATCTTGAGGCAAAATGACCAATCTTATTGCAGTTAAAACACTTAAAGGGTAGTTTTCCTTCATACTTACCGGATCCTCTTGGCAGTCTCTTTGCAATGAGGGCTTCAAGTTGAGCTGTTTCTGCTTCTTCTTCTTCCATGTCTCTTCTTGCTTGATCATACCATGACATTTTCCTTGATGAGTTTTCACCCGGATCAAATCTCTGTTTGCCTTTCACATAGGCACTGGCTTTGAAAGCAGATTCAGTCTTGGGAGGATCATCTCCAAACTCGGTCATTTCAAATGCAGCTAGTTTGCCAGCCAGTTGTTCTCTTGTGACTGTTGTGTGGGCTCTGAATTCATCAATGGCAGCAACTTTGATTTTGTAGGCAGCAGGAAGGGATCTTAGGATTTTGCAGACAATCTCATTTTCATCTAGAGTTCCACCAGCATTTCTGATTCCACATACCAACTCATTTACTCTTGGCATAAAGGTAGTAATGTTTTCATCATCTCTCATTTTTAATCTTTCAAATTTCCCTTTCAGACTTTGCAACCTTGCACTTTTGACAAACTCATCTCCTTCATACAGAAGTTCCAGTTTAGTTAGGATCTCATATGCAGTTGGTAGGTCAATGACATTCGAGAGATCTGAGTCATTCAATGCGCTTAGAAGAGCTTCCTTGGTCCGCAGATTGTTTTCAGCTTCTGTGGTTTCATCTGGAGTTGTCGGACCACCTTGTGGGGGTATATATGGTTTTGAAATCATAGCCAAGTATGCTTTTCCCATACATTCCAAATGACACTTCATGCGACCTTTCCAGAGAGTGAAGTTGGTTCCATCGAACTTCGGACTATCCTTCTTGTATGACGACATCCTGGATCACCTCAAGCGGTTAAGCTCCTATCAGAGGAACCTGGCTCTGATACCAATTGTTGGATCTAGGGCATACAACTGAGAGGGGGGGGTGAATCAGTTGTATAGAACTTGTTCTCTTTCAAACACTTAATTCTCTGTTGTTAGTTAGCAGCATATCAAATAATCATTCATGGAAGCACAAGACATAAACACAAGAGCAGATAAGCATCAACACATTGAACACCAAGATTTTGACGTGGAAAACCCGGTTAAGGGAAAAACCACGGGGTGATTAACCCAAGAATTATTCTCTGTTAGAAGAATAAGGAAAAATGAATGGCACATGCCAATAAGGGCTCACTGCCCGAGCACACTGCTCACAAAGAGGCCCACTGCCTACAAGGAGACACACTGTCTACAAAGTGATAAAAATCACAGTCTTGAACTGGAGAACGACATCTCTACTATGTCCGGATCAGTTCCAATTAAGCCCAACAATCTCTGCTCTGCCTTTCGCACCTTTCTTCGCTATATCCTGCTCATCCACTTACCACACACTGAAATGAATTCACAAATCATTATTTATACAAGACATCGACTTAGGAACAAGCATCTAAGTCGGCAAACAACCATAGGAGTATCCGCAAGATGAATAACACATCCGGTCGGCTATCACAAGAACATTCGCAGGATGAACAACTCATCCGGTCGGCTAAACAGAGCAATAACTTCATCCGGAAGAATAACTTCAATTCCGGGCTCTACCATCAATGCGGACCAACAACACAACCTAAACATGATTCAAGAACCTTCACAAGTCTTTCTGAATGTCCGGATACATCCGCACTTCCTCTGCTTACTGGGATCTCTTGTCTTCCTCATCCGGAACTTCAAGAACACAGTCTGTCGCCACTGTCATAATGCAAGAGGTACTTCCAGACCTCCAAATCACACACAAATCAGGATGACACATCACAAGGACATCTCAAACACTCCTTCCAATCCGCAGATTATGATAATACAATTCCGGACCTCACCGGACCTTTTTGTGATCCTCTGTCACCTCCAGATACTTGCCGGACCCGGTTCTATACCGGCAGCCATAACTCCTTCAGATCTTCATGCGGACCTCTGAAATCTTAACTGTAGCATCTCAAGATTCATATCTACTAACCCTTTAATCCGCATCCTCCGGTTCTCATCCTATACAGTATATTTACCTTCTTCTCATCACTGTTCTTCACTGTTCCTGACTGAGGCTAATTTTCTCAATATCCTCAGCACAAAGCTCATCAAATCCTTCTTGTCAGTGCAGTATGAGTATGTTGACATCAATGACAACACTGGCTCACCTCATACTTGCCAACAGATTTACCTTCTAGTAATGGAAAGAAAGAAGAGACCTCAGCTTCACAGAAGATAGAAAAGGTGAAATCTGAGAAAGCTGAGATACCAAAAGTAAAGTGGATATCAAGTGGTGCAGCTACTAGAGCTGCAAAGAAGAAAAAGGCTCAGGTAAGCCTTTGGTTGAAGATAAGCCATGGATCTTTAGATTTGATGGATCCAAGTCCAAACAATGTGTTGGAGTAGGGATAGATCTCATTGATCCATCAGGAAAATCTTACTTGGCAGCATACAGACTACAGTTCTCATGCACCAATAATGTAACAGAGTATGAAGCTCTAATTCATGGGATATTGTTTTCCCTTAAGAAGAAAGTGAAAATTCTACATGTCTATGGGGACTTAAAATTAGTAGTGAGACAAGTGAGAGGAATCTACTCCTGCAATTATAAAAAACTATCTAATTATAGACACAGGGTGTGGGACCTGATAGAATCTTTTGATGCATTTAATATCACCCACGTACCCAAAGAACAGAACCATGGGGCAGATGCTTTAGCCCAGGCTGCCAGTACATTGGAGCCAATGTCTATTTCTAGACTAAAAAGATTTTTAGCTGATATCAATACCTTCTGTGCCTGACAATGTGACCAACCTCCAAGTGTTTGATGATGATCAGCATATCCTAAACTTCATCTCCAACAGAGATATATTTGATGCTCAGATCATAGATGAGAATAATGTAGAAGATCATGTATGGGAAGAGGAAGAAATCTTAGAGTTGCCTAGCAATAAAATTCCTAAAGGAATGATTGAGCTAGAGAGAGCATTTGATCTGGACAACATGCTTAAATAGAAAGATCTTCCAAAAGCTGATGGAGGACAATATTCACAGGTTAACATTGGCCAGAATGATGAAAAGAAGAATGTCCTGATAGGAAAAGTTTGCACAGAAGAAGAATTAGAAGGAATAACTCAGGCTCTCAAGGATTACATCCATGTCATTCCCTGGACTTATGATGAGCTAAAAACGTATGACACATCAGTCATCACACAAACCATACCCCTCAAGCCAGATGCCAAACCTTTTAGATAGAAGCAAAGGTCTGTCAATGCTTTGCTGGAACCAATCATTTTTGATGAGGTTAAGAAACTGTTAAATGCCAGGATCATATTTCCTGTGAGGCACTCCACCTGGGTAGCTAATCTGGTCCCAGTGAGGAAGAAAAATGGAGACATCAGACTATGTGTGGACTTCAGGAACTTGAACAGAGTGTCTGAGAAGGATAATTATCCTTTACCTTCCCTGGATGAGGTCCTACAAACTGTGAACAATGCTAAAATGATGTCATTTCTGGATGGTTTCTTAGGCTATAACCAGGTAATGGTAGATAAAATTGATAGGTTAAAAACTGCCTTCACCACAAAGTGGGGGATATTTGCTTATAGGCGGATGCCGTTTGGGTTAATCAATGCTGGAGCAACATTCCAGTGAGCAATGGACATAGCCTTCAGAGGCTTAATAGGATAATACATAGTCATATACATGGATGACTTAACAGTGTTCTCTAAAGATAGAGGCAACCATGTAGAAGATCTCAGAAATGTGCTTAAAAAATGTGAACAATATGGGATATCCCTGAACCCCAAGAAATGCATATTTGGGGTAACAACAAGAAAATTACTGGGCCACCTGATAACTGAAAATGGGATTATCATTGATCCTGACAGGGTGGAATCCATCATGAAAATATAGCTTCCTGGAAGCAAAAAGGAGCTGAAATCTTACTTTGGTAAGATTAATTTTGTTAGGAAGTTTATCATTGGCTTTGCAGAAATTGTTAGACCTTTAAATACTATGCTCAAGAAGGATGCAAAAATAGAGTGGACACCAGAGGCTAGAGCAGCTTTTGAAGACATCAAAAAAGCTATATCTGATGCTCCAGTCCTGATCAATCTAGACTACACCATGGACTTCTACATTTATTAATTTGCTTCAGAGCATACCTCTGTAGCAGTGCTGACACAAAGAAATGAAGAAAAGGAAGAGAAACCCATAGCCTTCATGAGTTGCCCTTTCAAAGATGCTGAACTAAGATACATGGATGTTGAAAGGCAGGCACTTGCTTGGGTCAGAGCAGTAAAGAAGTTCAGGTACTATATTTTGAGAAGTAAAGCTATTGCTGTGGTGCCTGATGCAGCAGTGAAGATGCTCTTAATGCAGAGCGAGCCAGGTGAGAAAAGGGCTAAGTGGATCATTGTCCTACAAGAATATGACATGGATATTACACCCATGAAGCTAGTGAGAAGACAGGCTTTAAGCCAAATGATATCAGAGATTGACCCCAATATCATGAGTTAGTAGTATGTTATTAATGTAAAGGACAATGGAGAGTGGTACTCAGACATCAGGCACATCTTGATTACTAGAAGATGTCCTCCAAGACTGCAGGCCTCACAAAGGAGAGCCCTAAAAATAAGGTCACAGAAGTATATGATGAAAGGGGGCATCCTTTTCAAGAAAAATTATGAAGGAATATATCTAAGATGCCTAGAGAGGCCAGAAGCATATAGAGTGTTATCAGAGCTACATGACAAGTTTGGAACAACACATGGGTCACCCTTGGCCACAACTCACGCTATCCTCAGGGCAGGATACTACTAGCCCACCATTTTCAAGGATACTGTTGAACATATTAAATGTTGTCATGTATGTCAGGTTGCTGCTAACAGAGAGAGATATGTTGCTCAACCCTTGCAGCGAGTGATGGAGATGTGCCCATTTGCACAATGGGGCATGGACTTCATAGGACCAATTAATCCTCCATCATCATTAGGTCACAGGTATGTTTTAATGATTACTGACTATTGTACCAGGTGGACTAAAGCCGTCAGCACCAAGACCTACAATGTTGAAGATGTCATCAGATTTTTGGAAAGTAATATTGTCACCAAGTATGGTATTCCCTATTCTCTGGTAAGTGATAATGGCTCTGCTTTTGCTTCAACCAAATTGTCAAGCTGGGCTTTTGATTATGGGATCATACTGAAGTTCTCCTCCAACTATTATCCCCAAGGGAACGGATTAGCAGAATCCACCAATAAAAATTTGTTGAATATCGTAAAAAAGTTAATAGAAAAGAACCCTACGGAGTGGAACATCCTTCTGAAGTATGCCTTATAGGTAGACAGAACCAGGAACAAGATTGCATTAGGAAACCCACCTTATCACTTAGTATATGGGGTGGATCCCATCCTCCCCATTAACCTAAAGATTCCTACACTGCAGTTTGCCCAAGAATACCTAGGCATAGACAATAAGCAAGAAGTTAGGTTGCTTCAGCTGATGCACCTGGAAGAGAAAAGAAGTCAGGCAATTGATCAGTTTGCCAAACATCAGGCTATTGTCAAACGTTGGTTTGATAAAAGAGCTAGGATTAAAGCCTTCAGGATCTTAGATTTAGTCCTGATGTGGGACAAAGCACATGAGAGGAAAGGTGACCATGGTAAGTTTGACAAATTATGGATAGGTTCCTTCTAAATTTCTGAGATATTAGGAGACAACACTTACAGGCTTAAAAACTTGACAGGTGAGGATGTTCCATTACCAGTTAATGGACAGTTCCTTAAACATTATTTCCAAGCCTAAGTTAGCTTCATGACAGTCGTGTGTATCATAGTGTGTATATTTGTATAGTTGTTTGTACAGTTTTGTTTTGGTTTTAGTTTTGTTTGCTTGTTGAGTTTCTGTTTTGGTTAGTCAAGATGATGCAGTTCATCACCATAGAAAATAACTAAATTGTTAGGATTCAAGTGATGAGAACAGATTTATATATAGGTTATGATTCATTCTGAGAAGTACTTGTGATCAGGTTTGTGATATCTTTTCATCAGTGTGCCTTTTCTTGACCGAAGTGACTCTTTCACAATGACTCACCTAATAGCCTTGGGTTTGTTGAACACACAAGTATAGGTGTTAAGTAAAAAATCTAAAGGGACTCCCTTGCTACCAATACAATCTCCAACCTAAATCAGCAAGTGACCATACCTTGCACACTAAGCTTACATGATCACATCATATAAATATATACATAAATTTTAAAAATCTAATATATATAATAAAATTAGGCTATCTAAGTAACTCTACCGGGGCTATAGACGCCTATTGGCAGTGGGGCTCTACTTAGGGAGATTGTATAGATAACCTTGTTGGGGCTATGGATGCTTACTGGTAGCAAGGCTCTATCCAGGTTGGCTATGAGTGATGATCCCAAACTATGTAGCTTAACATCAGTTACTCATGTTTCCAACTTGCTTTCAAGATGAGGATAATTAATCATTTGCACACACCTGATCCTTTGTTAGCATTGTTGCCATGATGAAAATTTGTTATACAGAAAGAATATAATGCTTATACTTAGAAGGAATTAGAATACTATATATAAATGTGACTACCTCACTTGAATCATTGGAATTTGTTTATTTTCTTTGGTTGCAAGTTGTTGTGTGGTTACACAACACACCCCATTTTGACTTGACAAAATAGGGACCCAACTTTTCTACTTGGCTTGGCTTGTGTTTTTCTGCTTTTGACGGTCTGGTAAAAGTAAGTCATGCAGGTGATCCTACATAAGGAAGCTAGGTAAGTCATCATGATGAGGTTAGTTAGTCAAAGTTAATATTTCATGTTAATAACCTCATGGTTGGAAAGAGTACAAAATTTCATGCAGGTTTGCCTTTTGGATCACCTTGATATTCATTAGGGAACAAAAGTTATGGTGAGTCAAAGTTCTGGTCAAACCTAATATTCCGAGGGGGAGGGTCATATTCCTTAACATTAGTCATCTTATGAAAGATCACCCCAATCTAATTTTATGACCCAATAAATAATTTGGTTCGATGCTTTGGATGTCAATCTTAAGTGATAGTGGTATTTACCCGTCAAACAACGTCATATATTTTGCGGGGGTCATATTTCTCAATATCACCCGATATTTCAAATATCACCCAATGTTCTGAATATCACCTTATCTTTCAAATATCTCCCTGTCGCAAAATATCACCCTAGAGCCAATATGCCGATGACGTCATCCAATCCCGATGACCAAAGAAAATCACCCGACGGTGATGTCATCATACTTTTTACCTCGCAGAGGTATATTTCCAACGATCACCCTTTTTCCATAACATGACGGTGACATCATCATGATCTTTCGAAAAGAGGGTCACTTTAGTTTCAGGGAGTCATTAAAAACATCACCCGATATTTGAACATGGCCCGATATTCCAAATATCACCTGATATTTTGAATATCACCTGATATTCTCAATATCACCTGATCTATCAACATCAGTTTTCCTACTCAAAGGTGGAGGGTCATATTACACATAGGGGGTCATATTCCCAATATCACTCGATATTTCGAATATCACCCGATCTTCCGAAGATCACCCCCCTCATCTTGCCCCATGACATTAAATGCACATAAATGCAATAGGTGGATTCCAGCTGATCGTGAACACCTAGCAACGTCCATAGAAACATGGCAGAAAATCAATGGTTATGATCAATTTAATCCCATTTTGCCCTAATTAACCTGATGAATGAGTTTAAAAGTGAATTTCCAAGGTCATTTGGCATTTACCTTGTGAAGAAATGAAAATTTATAGAGCAGACATTCGAACCCTCTTACGAGCTACTGGCAGATGCTAACAACTTGTAGCAGAATAGAACACGTGATCCTCACTGGCATCTAAACCCCTTTTCTATAGTCATCAACATAATTTAGGAGATAAGCATTATTAGGTAAGTAATTTAAAAACCTTCTTATTGTCATTTTCTGCATGTCCAGGTAGTATACTTTTCATGTGGTTTGAAGCTCTAATTATGCATATCATGATGAAATAGAGGTTAATAAGTATAATATGCATAATGCCATGAAGAATAATGTTGTATGCATGCATGTGAGTATCAAAGAGTAAGACCAGTCGTGTTCATTGCAGGGATCTATGGCAGACGTCAGAAGAAACAAGTCTAAGGCTAAATTCCTTAAGCCTATGTTTGCTCAACCGGAAGGAGTACAATTTAAATATGGTGTCATTGGAGACACACACCAAGGAAACACAGATTTGGTAGCCTGGTCATCTAAGATGGATGTCATTTTTGTATCAGGAATGTGGTATGCAGCTGGATTTCCATATTCCATGGAAGCTCCAGAGTTGGTGATTGAGTGTGCCAAAAACTACAACCCATAGACCAGGAAAGGGGAAAAACATGGCAGGGTTTATGCAGATTTGTCCATCAAAGGAATTGCAACTACTTTCAATTTACCACTTGGAAAGAAAGTAGTCAGTATGGATCTGAAGAAGTTAGAAGTTGAATATGAGAATAATAAGAAGAATGCAAGAAAGAGGATTTATCAGTGGAGATCAAAGAATAGTCCTTATACTGCCTCTGCCAAACTACCAGTGCACTTGTACAAGTTTAACTTTGATGATGAATATCAATATATGATTGCCCTACTTAGTAGGATGACAGGCCAGCCTAATGCTGGAAGCTTCACAGATTGGATGTATGGGGTTATCATAATGTGCATCTACACAGATAACAAGCCATTATGGGCTAAGATGATCAGTGATGCCCTAGATACATAGATTATGAACCTAGGAGGCCTGGAGTGTGCATTTTATATGACTTCATATATTGTATATTCATATGCCTACAAAGGTATATTTGATGCACTTATTACAGTTGGAAAGATTGGTGGCAGTCTAAATGATGCCCACATATCGGACCATTATCCTCAGTTGCAGAGGGCAAATTACCTCCATGATTATAAATTAGTGAATGATGCATTTTCTATGCATATGATAAGAACAATGGAGGAAGACAGAACCAAAAGACTAAGCATGGAAGCTCAGGAGGTTATATACAGACATGGTGCCTGGTTCATCCAGTTTGCCACATTCTCATACATCAGAGTAGAAGGTTTTGCAGGCCAACCCCTACTGCTACCTAGGTACCCTACTGATGGGGTAGTCCTGATGGAATTCTTGAGACAGGTATCAACTACACTGGATGCCTATAAAGGAAATAGTAAGATTCCTCCAGTTTTGCTTCTAGTAACTATAGGGTGGTATATATGCCTTGATTGAGAAAATATAAAGAAAGCCATAGCCGGTCTGAACATGATGAACTTATAGCCATTCCCATTGGCTATATCATATGACCCCTGTGGGAGGATGCATAAGATCATGGGAAAGGCCATTCATCAGAAACATTTACAGGATTTTTGGACAGACTATGAGGATGAGGCTGAGGTTAGAAGGAGAAAATACCAAAGACTCACCCTCAACTAGATCAGGACATTTGATTGTATTCCAGTACCTACATAATTGAAAAGAGATGATGGCAAGTTATTGTCAAATGAATATGAAGAGAAAAAGGTGTATAATGACACCATTTCAGCCCCTGACCTGACACAACTTGAAGATATTTCATTGGATCAGTTCATAGGTGGGGTGTTGCGGTTGACCCAAGCATGGGTGGAAGAGAAAATAAGTATACTGAAGAAGAAGGGTGTAGCCCTCACAATAGATAATAAGAAGAAGAGGCAGGAGATTCCTGATGAGGAATATGATGACTTTCTCATTGAAAAGAGAAAATCTAAGGGAGAAAGGATGCCACCTCAAGAACAAAGCAAGAGATTCCCCAAAAAGAAGAAATCTGACAGTGAACCTAAAGGGGTAGTAATTGAAAGAATTGATATACCAGCTGAAGGTGCATCTGGATTAGGATAGGCATCAGCCTCATCTACACAGCCCTTGGTGGCTGAACCAAGAACAAAAAGAATCCAAAGGCCAGTTGTAGAAACTATAGGAGTGCCAAAGAAAGGCCAAACCTCACAACAAAATATAGAAGAGGATACCCTTATGGAGGAAGAGCCATTGAATAAGGAACCTAGAGAAGAAGATGACTCTATGAGGCTCACAAGAAAGAGGAAGGCACCCTTGGTGGCATCACCACCTAAAAGGCAGAGAACCTCATTGAGGGGCGAAATAAGGCATGACCCTGTAATATTAAGGGGAGCAGGTAGTGAAGTGTTCAGAAAAGAGTTGCAACATGATGTACCACTTCCTACCATCATTCAGTTTAAAACTGAGAAGGCTAGAGAGCAGGCAAAAGAAACCACTAGAGCAAGTTAAGGAGGTCCTTTCTCACTAGAGGAAACTGTGGACTTATCAGATGATGAGGTGGTAGAAAATGTGACCTATCAGCAAATGGAGACCCTTGCTTCAAGTACTCGCATAACTCCACAGGGAACCCCATCAACATAGATGGTAGTATTAGAAGAGTTGACGAAAGTGGAACAGGAAAAAGAGAACAGCCCTGAGAGGGTAGCCCAACAAATAGGGCTGGATAAGTTAGTTGATCAGGTGACTAGCCCCAAGGTGATAGATTTAACATACAGGGAGGATGTAACACATCCTGAACATCAAGCGGGCACACTTGATAAAATAGAAAATGTTGAGGAGATCAAGCTGACAGAAATAGAAGGCAGCACTCCAGATTTGGATCAACAACAAGAAATACATGCCGAACCCAAAATAGTGAAAGTCCATCAGAAGGGCGGGGAAGATAAAGATACATCAACTGATGATGCCCTTACGACTCAAGAAACCTCAGATAATAAAGAAATATCAGGTCATGAAGATCTAAAGACCCAGAAGGTAGATACATCAGGTGCGGATCATAATGTGATTCAAGATCAGGTAGATGCACCTATTTCAAACACAATGATATCCATGGATACCAATATGCCTTAGGACAAGGAAATTCCTAAAGTGGATGAGACATAGAAGGAGGAAGTCAAAGATCAGGATCAGCATGCAGATACACAACATGATTCCCCTCCGCAAGAAGAAGAAGTTCCTCAACAAGAGGAAGTACCACAAGATCCCCTCATGAAGAGTATCCTAAAGAAGAAATGAGAAAATCACCCTCTCCACAAGAACATAGATAAATGCTGGAGATCAGGGTGGACATGATCATGATAGACATGATGATGACGGCAATCAAGGATTCAGAGATCAAATAGCTCAATGGCTAGAGCAAGAAATAGGTATGGAAACAAGTTTCAAAATCTAGGAATTTGATGTCTCGACATTATTCTCAGAAACCATTATGAAGCCCAAGAGGAAGGCCAGATTAACATCTGCAATAAGAAGAGATCCTGCTACAGGCAAAAGGACCGCCTAGGTAGCACTCCCCACAGTTGAAAAGGAGAAAGGCAAGATCACCCTGGAAGAATTCCAGATCACTACAATTGATTTAGGGTTTTCCAATGAAGACCAAGAAGGTCAGGAAGGGAAGGACATAATAGATTCTTTGACCCAAAGGGTGAAGAAAGAAAAGGAGAAGAATAAGCAGCATAAAGAGCACATTGCTCATCTGCATGCATACATAAAAGGGTTAATTAACCCTAATAATACAGTATCAGAACAGGCAGTCCCATTGACTGTGATTTCTCAGGAGGAGGTTAATAAATTGGACCTCATGAAGCATGAGTCAGTGATAATGAGAAAGTGGATGTCATCCGCACTCATAGGAGCTAAAGAAGTAGTGAAGGCGTCTTTGCAGAGGTGGAATTCTTTGAGTATCTCAAGGAGAAAAGTTGATAAATTACAGACGGAGACCGACAGAAGGTCATTCCAGTTGGAGAAAGCCTTGAGTGCTTTGAGCAAAATAAAGAGGAATAATCCTTAGGTCCTAATAAACAACCAAGTGTTGAATAATAACACTACCATGCTGGTGGATATCTGGTATAAAGACATCAGATTTGAATGTGAGGTACTAAAGAGGTGCAGCAATAAATTGAGAGATATCAGTGTGAAGCTGCATGACATGATGTCTTATGAGGCAGAAGTCCTGGAGGTCTTAGAGGGGAAAGTAGAAGGTAAAATTGAGAACCAAGATGCGGACTTTGCCATGAAAGCTCTGCATAATAATTTCTAGCCGATGGTTGATGACCCTCTTAACCCCCTGACAGAAGAAGCAATCAACAAGATCATGAGGATCAAGTTCAAGGTGGAAAAATACAATGAAGCATTGAGCAGCAGGAAAAAAAAATTGGAAACCCTCAGGGATAAGTTCCAAGTACACAAGCATGCCATTGTCAAAGATAAAACTCAGGATGGTGGAAAAGTTGAAAAAGTAGTGGAAGCATATGAAAATATCAGGACAACCATGCAGGTCCATATACAGGGAGACATTCATCAGGATGATGAAGACACAGAAAGCGATGATCATGATGATCATGAAGATGAAGAAGAGGAGCCTAACGAGTAGATGAAGATGCACCACAATGGGAAATACATGAATTAGGTACTCAGGAGAAAATAAGTTACCTAGATGGTTGCCAACTAGCAACCTGTGCCACGGGTTAATGTTGACTAAGTCAAGGAGAAATATGCACCGTAGATCTTAATTGATAAATCTTGATCGTAGATCATGTGTAATCGCTCCCTCACCTTGTTCTATAAAAGGTGCAGGGATGCCTTGTTTTAGACATTCGAAGCTTAATTGAAATTTGTTTGCTGAAATATTCAGGGCCTATTTCAAAGTTATTGTAAGCATACATATTTTCACATACTTAATGAAAGAGAAGACCTGTTTGATTACAAATCATTGTAAATTCTGAGTAATCTATGTCTGAATTCTTGATATATACTTTGATTTGCTGCGTCCCTTGGAGTGCTCATCAGTCTGTATATATTGTTTTCATTCCTCATCCTTTGAAGTTTGCATTATCTGTATCTAGTTGTGGAACAGCCTGGTGAAAATATGGTTTGATTTCTTCTTTCTCACGACGGTATCAAATGTGTATGTGGCTCAATAGCTGAAGATTCATCATACTTTGAAGTATTCTTTTACATCTCTTTTAATTTTAGAACACTTCACCATCACAATTGCAAATAATAGATAATCAGAAGCAAAATACATGAAATATGCAGACATCTCGTAGATAACTAGAAATTTATAGCATATTTAAAGTTAAAGCATGTACAATTGACAAATATCATGCAAAGATTTAAGTATAGACACACAATTTGTGGAAATATCCTATGTAAATAACCTTCTATATAGCATCTTTACAGAAACAGAATCTTGCTGATGAGCAAACGTATGGCCCCTGAATGGAGAACGGCAACTCACATCAACCACTGAGTAACGTCAGTTGATTAAGAACTAATCCACAGAGACTTGGGATCATGAATTCTTTGAATTCATCGTATCTTTCAAGATGAGTAAAGGTTGATGTGTAACTTTTATTCTATGTTTGTTTGTGACTAACATCATGATCAACACTAATTCAACTGAAAATCTCTTCAAACCAGATATGGACAGTGGTTCCAAAGTACTTGCGGCTTGGGCTAAGGCATCTGCCCTGTGGTTTTGCTCTCTAGGTACATGGGTGATGTTGAATGCATCAAAATCTTCTATCAGGTCCCATACCCTATGTCTGTAATTAGACAACTTCTTGTAATTACAAGAATATATACTTCTTACTTGTCTTACTATCAATTCTGAGTCTCCAAAGACATGCAGAATCTTCACCTTCTTTCTAATTGCAAACAATATCCCATGAATCAATGCTTCATACTCTGTCACATTATTTGTGCATGGGAATTGCAATCTGTATGCTGCTAAGTAAGATTTACCAGATGGATCAATGAGATCTATTCCTACTCCAGCTCCTTGTTTTGATTTGGATCCATCAAACCAGAGGATCCATGGCTTATCTTTAGTTAAAGGCTTATCTAGGCTTTCTCTCTTCTTTTTAGCTGTAGCAGCTGCACCATTTGATATCCATTTCAAATTTGGTGTTTCCATTTTCTCAAACTTCACCTTATCTGGCTGACGTGAAGCTGATATCTCTTCTTTTCTTTTACCATTAGAAGGAGGATCTTCTGGACTAGGTGACATCTGCCTTTTCAGAATATGTAAACATAGTGAACAAGCAATTTCTGAATGTGGAGCTTCATGTAACCTGCACCATCCCTCAATCAGGGCATCCTATGGGGATTTTTTTTGCTGTATCATCTCTTGGATTTGTTTTGATAAAAATTCTTCAAACTTGGACAAATTACTGCTCCTATCTTCATCAGATAACTCATAATCTAATTCCACAAAACAATCACTTCCTGGGGTGATTTTATTATTACTCCTAATATTCTTCTTGCTGCATACTAGAATTTTTTCTGCCTGAATATGACCTTCATCATGATATGTGCCTTCTTCTACTCCTGCAGATGACAAAAAAGAATCAATACCACTATCACTATCTGTGGAACTCACCGCGGATGATGATGATGATGCCTCACTGCATGCTTGTTCTAGTTCCATCATGTCCAAGCAAGCATCACAATTTTTTTTAGAATACACCTCATCATGTAACCTGCACCAACCTTTAATCAAAACATCATGAACAAGCATTTTTAACAATTGAAATCGTTGCAGCTCTTTAGACAAGTGCATCTCAAAATTCTTGAAGTGATCTACCTCTGTTTCATTCTCAGGGTTACAACCAGACTCTAAATTTATTTTATCATCCCAAAGATCATCATCATGAACATGAACGTCATACATGAGGATCTCCTCTATCTTGACTATCTAAGGTATGATAGAGTAAACTCTGGGTTCTACATCCACATACATGATCTCATTAGTTTTATTATATTCAGTGATCATGTGTTTCATGCGAGGTTCAACATCTATCCTGATTTGATTTGGTATCCCTTTCCAAGGTAGCCACATGTGGCTAAAATCAATGGATATATATCCATTGAGCATTTTCGACCAGTCTCTGCTGAGTAGCATCCCATAGGTATTAGGTATATCAACTACCTGAATATCAATGTAATACTAGATTCTTGGGTCTAATGTTAACTGCATATGAATGTGAGTCAGTTCTCCTACTACACTCACCTCTGTTTTGTCTAACTGTGTTACTTTCTTTAGTGACTTAGCAGGATGCAGCCCTCAAGCATTGCATATGGACAGGGGCATTACATTGGTAGATGCTCCTGAATCTACTAAGCAATTATGCAAGTTTTTACTAAACAATGGTAAGGAGAAAAGGAGGAGACTCACTCTTGTCTCTATAAATGGTCATGTGGGAAGTCTCTGCAGCTTGAACAGTAGTTGTGGCTTTGTTTTTAACATTACCATCTCTAACAACATGATCTTTATTTCCAGACCGACCTGAGGTATGACTATCCTCTTTTGGAGCAGGTTCATCTAAGGATTTCATTAAATCTTTTTTGATGGAAGGAGTTTTAAGTAGCTCTGACAATGACAGGCTAATTTTGATTTTCTTCATTTCATCTACCAGATAAGTGACTAACTTATCAGACTCAGGAGGCTGATTACCAGCTTTTGGTGCTATACTTTGTGGTGCTAAGTATTGAGCATTAACCTTAGGTAATCCAAGGTTATTGTTTGCCTTAGGATCAGGAGGAGTGTTGAAATTATTTGGAGGCAAGGATGTAGTCAAAGGACTAGTAGGTCTGTTTGATTTATTCCTTAGGTTATAATTATACCTACCCTGATATTGCTGTTGATAAGCATGTACTTCTTCATGTTCAGTTGATGGTTCATTTTCATCCTCAAATGAAAAAACATAATTAGTCTCAAAAGCCATGGATGATTCTTCACATGCCAAGGTGTAATCATGATGAGATGACATTGTCTGTTGATGAGGATGATGGATGAAACTTTCATAGCACTAAGGCAGAATCATATCCATAGGGGACAATTTCATTTCCTTCCACACAAGGTGGGCTACCTGAAGTATTGGACACTTCAGTCTAGAATATACTGGTAGCAATCCTGAATAGTGGACAACCTAACTCTACATGAGCATTAGTGTTATGTATCCTGCACCAGTTTGTAAGGGCTGCCTCTGCCAGGTTTACTCTAGTAGTCTGCTTGGGTTCACTAGGATGCTGATTATCTAGGGGTGATGGTAGAGAACAATTATTTGGCCTAGTGTTCCACACTCTAGGCTATCTAGGGGGATTATTGTTGCCATTGTTATTGTAGTTGTTATTGTATCCCCTATCAGGATAATTAGGTCTGTCATTAGCATACCCTCTATTCTGATTTGGTTGAGAATAGAAATTTTGACTCCTTAAGTGAGTGATCTCTATGGTGAGTTTCCTCAACTGTGCTGATATCTCTTTAATCTCTTCTTTCTCTTCCTGAACCTTGGCTACTACATTATCTGTCTAAGGTTTGAAAAAGGAAGATCCATTGTTATTGTTATTGGATTGGTCTACAACCTGAGGTACCTGTGTATGTCCTGGATATTGTAACATTTGGCCATTTCCATTCGGAGGTGGCATGATACTAAGTGGAGGTATCTATAATGGACTTGGCATTACAGCTAGAGGCATCATGGCTCCATTAGTCTATTGTTGAGTAGGGTATGTAGGATAGGCAGGGAGTGTTGGAAATGTAATATTAGGTGTTGGAGTAGGGATCAGTTGCTAACTGACTTTGACAGCCTCTTCAAAAGCTCCTGTCAAGGTTGTGACACCAAGATGTGCTCTCTTGATAAACATAGAAGTCAAGGGATCTAAAGATGAGTAGTATATGCTCCTAGCAGCTTCATCTGTTACATTATAGGGAGCAACTAGCTTAGAGAGCATCTTTTGGAACCTTGCATTGAAATTGGCAATAGGTTCTCCCTCAAATCGCTTGATTGTGGCAAAGAGATGATAATTCATTGAAGGATCTATAGATATTTTGAACCTATCCTTAAAGGCTTTCTCTAAAGCAGCCCATGAACCGACTGAACCTTGACCAAGACTAATATACCAATTATATGCTTCTTCCCCTAAGGAAAATGGAAATAACCTACATACCACATCCTGATGTTCGATTCTAGCCCTACAACAAGCTTCCTTGAAAGTTTTGATGTGATCATTAGCATCCTGATATGGATGATATTTTGGTCAAATTTTATCAAGAGTTTAGGCAGAGCATGATATGCAGTAAAAGTCAGAGGTGACTCTACTGTAAAGAACAACATTGCGATCGGTGGAGGTTGAACCTGAGGTGTGACAGGTGGTCTTGTAGGTATTTGTAACTTGATAGGAGTTATAGGAGAACTTTGTGGTGAAGCTCCTGACACACCAGAACTAGGGGAGTGATGAATATCTACTAGTCTAGGTCTAAGTCCCTGGATAGGCAATTCTTTGAAGAGTCCACTAGATCTGGACCTGGTATTTGGCCTAAGAGCTAGGATTTCTTAAATTTAAGGAAAATTGGCTTGCTCACTATAAAGATCAGTTGAAACTCCCTAGCAAAGGCTGTATTTATGGTCAAAAATTCAAACTGACTGGATATTTACAGAATATTTGCATAGATGATGCAAATATAAGGTGATACGAGACTTTTTGTCATACAAGCAACTAGATATCAAGTTTCTTAAGTAGATTACCTCAAAGCTTTATCAAAAGACCTGAAATAAAGCTAACCTTTGAGAATATCATGATGATCAACCATAAAGCTTGAAATATTTATGATCAATTTTGAAAACTTTGCATGGTACAAGCATGCATGGACTTCAAACAACAAATCTTTGCACATAACCTGAAATACAGAGCTGTGTGAGTATTACCTTTCTGTCTGCATCATCATATCAGACAAACCTACTGATGATAAAGAAGCCCTCCTTCTAGCACCAATTTATGTTGATGATGATGATGAGTCTTAACAACATGCATAAAAATTTACACAACAAACCTTTATTATCTTGTAAAGTACAATCAATTTAGGATAAGTTGATGACTCCAAGTCTCCATTTATTAGGTCATGATCATTTGACGTTACTTAGAGGTTGATGTGACATGCTATTTTCCATTTCAAGGGGCCTTACATTTGTTTGAATGATCAGTATGGTTCTGTTTCCTGTAAGTATGCTGCACAGAGAGGTTATTTCTAATCTATTTCTGAGAGAGCTGATGTATTTGCAAGTTTGATCAATTCTTTTGATTGTTGACCATCATGATGTTGTTCTTTCTTTTACATAGTATATTTACTCAAATGATGTGTCTGTAAGTAGGTATATGCATGAATTTCATGGATTTGTGTGTGAATTTGCATGATATTTGTCAATTTAACATGCTTTTACTCTAAATATGATATGTATTTCCAATTATCTATGAGATGTCAGCATATTTCATGTTATTTTCTTTTAATTCTCTGTTGTTTGCAATTGTGGTGATGAGTTGCTATGAAATTGAAAGAAATTTAAATGAATGCTTCTAATTTTTGGTGAATCTTTAGCTATTGGACCACATACATACAAGATACATTCATGAGGAGAAGAAATCAAACCATATTTTCACCAGGATGTTCCACAGCTAGATATGGTAACTTCAAAGGATAAAGAATGAAAACAACACATGCAGACTGACAAGCACTCCAAGGGACACAGTTGATCAAAGCATGTATCAAGATTTCAAACATAGATTACTCAAGATTTATGATGATTTGTAATCAAATTGTCTTCTCTTTCATTAAGTATGCATAACATGTAAGTTTACAATAGCTTTGAAATAAGTCCTGATATTTTAGCAATCAAATTTCAATTAAGCTTCCAAATGTTCAAAATAAAACACCCCTACACCTTTTATAGAATAAGGTTAGGAGGCAGTTACAAATGACCTAAGATCAGGATTTGTCAATTAAGATCAACGGTAGATTACATTCTTTGACTTAGTCAATACTTTCCTTGTGGCACAGGTTGCCAGCTGGCAATCATCTAGATGACTCATTATCTCATGAGTACCTGATGCATATGTCTCCTTAGTGGTGCATCTTTATTCATTCTTCAGATTCCTCCTCTTTATCTTCTTCTTCCTTATGATCATCACCGTCATTGCTTTATGTATCATTATCACCCTAATGAACATCATCCTATATATGGACCTTCATTGCCGTCCTGATATTTTCATAACCCTGTACTATTTTATTTACTTCTCTGCCATCTTGCATCTTAGCTTTTGTTATGGCATGCTTATGAGACTAAAATTTATCTTTGATTACTTCTAGCTTAGCCTTTCTACTATTCAGTGTCTCACCTTGATCCTCATGATCTTATTCATCACCTCCTCTGTCAGGTGGGTGAGGGGGTCATTAGCCACTGGCTGGAAATTATCATGCAGTGCCTTCATGGCAAATTCTATGTCTTGATTTTCTATCTTACCATCTATCTTTCCTTCTAATGCTTCAAGGATCTCTGCTTCATGTGTCATCATGCTGTGCAGCTTTATACTAATATTCCTGAGCTTGCCATTGCTTTTCTTCAAGATATCTCCTTTGAACCTGATATCTTCATGTTGCAAGTGTGAGCCTAACTGGTGTTGTCATTGATGTTGACATACTCATGTTGTAGTAATGACAAGGATTGGGTGAGCTGTGTGCTGAGGATATTGAGAAAATTAGTCCTAATTAGGAACAAAGAAGAACAGTGAAGACAGTGAGCTAAAGATCCTAGGTAAGATGAAGATTAGAGGATGCGCATCAAAGGGTTTGTAGATATGTGTCTTAAGATAATCTAGTAAATATTTTAGAGGTCCGCATGAAGATCTGAAGAAGTTGTGGCCACTCAAGTAAAACCAATTCTAGCAGGTGTTCAGAGGTGACAGAGTGACACAGATAGGTCCGGTGAGATCTAGAAATGAAATATCTTGTTTTGCGGATTTGGTGAAGTGTTTAGGAAGCTAATATGGATTGACAACTCAATTGGTTCATGGTCCAGAGGTCTACAAGCATCTATTCCAATATGACAGTGATGACAGAGTGTGTTCTTGAGGTTCTGGATGAAAGAGAGAATGATTTGAGTAAGCAAAAGTAGTGTGGATGTTCCTGATGTCTCAGGCAAGCTTGTGGAGATCTTTGGATTGTGTCCAGTTCGTGTTGATGGTCCGCATTGAAGATTGAGCTCACAATTAAATATTTACTTCCGGATGATGATGTTCTTCTTAAGTCTGGCTGACCGGATGAGTCACACATCCTGCAGATGATCTGGAAGGTGTCCTGTGAAGAATGGCATGTTCCCAAAGAAATATTGAAGTCTTAGATCTATGTAGCCGACAGTGTGTTGATCCGCATAAAGCCTTTTTCTAATTAGTCATGTTGTATTTATGTATTTTCTCTGTAATGTATGCCGACTTGGATGAATATCCCTAAGTCGATGTCTTGTATAAATAAGGAGTTGTAAAGTCATTTCAAAGGGAGTTTTTGGAGATGAGAGTGTGGTAGAGAGGAGCAGAGCAAAAGGTAGAGAAAAAGTATTGGGCTTAAATGGAAATGACTCAAGCATGGTGAAGATGCTATTCTTCAGTTCAAGTATGTAATACTTATTATTCTGTAGACAGTGTGTCTCCCATAGGTAGTGAGCCCTAATTGGCATGTGCCATTTTGTTCTTTCTATTCTTCTAACAGAGAATACAATCTTGGGTTAATCACCCTGTGGTTTTTCCCTTAACCGAGTTTTCCATGTCAAAATCTTGGTGTCTTGTGTGTTAATGTGTTTCATCTCTTGATTTAATGCATTATGTTTCCATGATTGATTTATTATTATGCTGCTGAATTACAATGTGGATTTAAGTGTTTAATTGGAAGAAAGTTTAGGACAACTGATTCACCCCCCTCTTAGTTGTCTATCCAAAATCCAACAATTGGTATCAGAGCTAAGTTCCTCTAAAAGAGCTTAACCACTTAAGGAGATCCAGAATATCGTCCTACAAGAAGGATAGTCTGAGGTTTGATGGAACCAATCTTTGGAAAAGTCATATGGAATGTCACTTACAATGTATGGGAATGCAATATTGGATCATGGCTTCAAAGAAGTATATTCCTCCATAGAATGGTCTGAGAACCGTAGATGAAATTAGAGATGTTGAAAACAATCTGTAGACTAAAGAAGGTCCTCTAAGTGCCTTGTCTGATTCAAAGCTAAGAAATGTTGTTGACCTACAAACTACTTTTGAGATTTGGGAAAAACTGGAACTTCTGCATGAAGGAGACAAGTATGTTAAATTTGCCAAGCTACAAAGTCTGAAAGGAAAATTCAAAAATCTGAAGATGAGAGAACATGAAAATATCACTACATTTATGCCAAGAGTTAATGAGCTTGTTTGTGGCATTAGATGTGCTGGTGGAGTCTTGGATGAAGATGAGATTGTTGGCAAAGTTCTCAGATCCCTTCCTGATTCTTACAAATACAAGGTTGCTGCTATTGAAGAATTCAGATCTATTTCAGGTATCACAAGAGATCAATTGGTGGGTAAATTGGGTATATTTGAATTGACTGAGTTTGGAGACCCCCCCAAGACTGAATCTGCATTCAAAGCTAGTGCTTCTGTTAAAGGAAAACAAAAGTTTGATCCAGGAGAGAACTCTTCAAAGAAACTGTCATGGTATGAGAAACCAAGAAAAGACCTGGAAGAAGATGAAGCAGAAGCTATTCAACTTGAAGCCCTTATTGCTAAAAGGATGCCAAGAGGATCTGGTAAGTATGAAGGGAAATTGCCTTTTAAATGTTTTAACTACAATAAGATTGGTCATTTTGCCTCAAGGTGTCCGGAAAGATTTTCAAGGCCAAATCCTAACAGATCAAGGTTCCAGGAGAATTGTTACTATGTTCATGAAGATGATGAATCAAAGACAGGAAACAAATCTGGAAGTGACTAGGTGTTTATTGCCATCAAAGAAGAAGATCTAATGCCCTCTGAATCTGCCAATCATAAAATTATAGAAAGAGATCTAGTTGCCCAAGTTGAGGAAAAGGATGATTGGGTCATTGACAGTGGATGCTCTCACCATATGATAGGTGACAAAAATAAATTCATAGATTTGGAAAGGTATGAAGGAAGAGTGGTAAAATTTGGTGATAATTCTGCTGGTAGAATCAAGGGTAGAGGAACTATTTCTTTTGATGGAAAGAACAAAACCAGTAATGTACTATATGTTCAAGGCCTGAAGCACAATCTTCTCAATGTTGGATAGTTGGTGGATAAAGGCTATGATCTCTGATTCAAAAATGGAAAATGCAAGATCTTTGAAAGTTCTGGAACTGAGATTGCATCCGGTACTCAAACTAAAGGTAACATCTTCCACTTGGTTGGTACTGATAAAAGTTGTTTATTTGATCAAATTGATCAGAGTTGGTTGTGGCATAGGAGAATGTATCATGTGAATTTTGATAATATCATTAAGATAAGAAACACTTAGGCTATAAGAGATCTTCCAAGATTGGTAAGACCTACCAATAGTTTGTGCAAGGAATGTCAGTTGGGTAAACAAAGCAGAGTCTCATTCAAAAACAAGGAACAATCTTCTATTGGATTATTGGACTTGGTTCATACTGATCTATGTGGTCCAGAAAGAATCACAAGTGTGTAAGGTGATAGATACTTCATGTTATTAATTGATGACCATTCTCGGATGATGTGGGTAACTTTTCTGAAAGAGAAATGAGAAGCTCTTGAGAAATTCAAAATATTCAAAGCTATTGTAGATAGAAACTGGATTAAAATTAAAATATCTGAGGTCTGATAGAGGTGGAGAATTCACATCCGGTGAGTTCATAGAATTCTATGAGAAACATGGAATAAAAAGATAGTTGTCTGCTCTTAGGACTCCACAGTAGAATGGAGTAGTGGAGAGAAAGAACTGGACCATCCAGGAAGCATCTAGAACCATGATGATAAAAGCAAATGTTCCTCAGATCTATTGGAGAGAAGCTGTAAGCACTACAGTCTATACTCTCAATCAAGTACAAATAAGAAGCAATATCGGTAAGACTCCTTATGAACTTTGGTTTGGCATCACTCCCACTGTGAGGTATTTCAGAGTCTTTGGTAGCAAATGTTACATTAAAAGAGATGAAGATCTAGGAAAATTTGATGCTAGAAGTGATGAAGGAATATTCTTGGGTTATTCTACTCAAAGCAAAGCATACCGGTGTTATAACAAGAGATTAAGGAAGATTTTTGAAAGTACAAATGTGAAGGTTGATGAAGGTGTTGAAAAACCCTCAAGGTTTTATGAATATAATGAAGATGATCAAAATGATGTTTTTGTTCAAGAAGTCCAAGCTCCCTCTGAAATTTAGATTCAGGCTAATCCGGTAAATCAAGAAGAAGAAATAAGTTTGAATGAACCTGTTCAAGAATTAGAAGTGCAAGAAACTCCCAAAGTTCCCAGGTATGTAAGATTGAATCACTCTGAAGATCGGATCATAGGCAATAAAAGAAAAGGTGTGCAAACAAGAAGAAGGATTGTTCAAGATTCAGAAGAGTATTATCTGATTTCAAAGATTAAACCTAAGATAGTGAATGAAGCTTGCAATGATGAAAACTAGACTAAAGCAATGGAGGAAGAGCTGATGCAAATTGAGAAAAATCACACTTGGGATCTTGTTCCCAGACCTAAAAATAAGAATGTGATTGGAACCAAATGGGTCTTCCGAAACAAATTGAATGAAGATGGTGAAGTAGTAAGAAACAAAGCCAGATTGGTTTGCAAGGGTTACTCCCAAGTTGAAGGAGTTGATTTTGAAGAAACTTTTACTCTGGTGGCAAGAATTAAAGCAATTAGATTATTTCTTGCTTTTACTGCCTTCAAGGATTTAAAAGTATATCAGATGGATGTCAAATCTACCTTCCTGAATGGTGACTTGGAAGAAGAAGTATACATTGAGCAACCGGATGGATTTCAATTGTCTAATCATGGTGATATGGTTTGCAAATTGAAGAAAGCATTGTATGGACTCAAGCAAGCCCCAAGAGCCTGGTATGAGAGATTGGATAAGCACTCTTTGAAGATTGGTTTCTACAAAGGTACTGCTAACAGTAATTTGTATTTCAAAATTGATCATGAAAATATCTTGATTGTTGAAGTATTTGTTGATGATATCATTTTTGGAGGAAGAGATAGTATGTGCAAAACCTTTGCAAATCAAATGAAAAGTGAATTTGAGATGTCCATGTTTGGGGAAATGAATTTCTTCTTGGGTCTGCAAATCACTCAAACAAAGAAAGGAATCTTCATTTCTCAGACCAAATATGTGAAATAATTGTTGAAGAAATTTGGGATGGAAGACTCAAAACCAATGAATACTCCCATGGCAACTAGATGCAAATTGAGCAAAGATGATGACTCTCCTAAGGCTGATCAGAAAAAGTACAGGTCAATGATTGGAGGATTATTGTATCTCACTCAAACTAGACCTGACATTATGAATGTTGTTGGTCTTGTTGCTAGATTCCAAGCTAATCCTAGAGAATCTCATGTCATGGCAATCAAAAGAATTTTTAGATATCTGAAAGGGATAGTTGAGTATGGGTTGTGGCATCTGAGAGATCATAATTTCTCTCTTCATGCATATACTGATGCGGATTAGGTAGGAGATGTGGATGACTAGAAGAGTACCGGTGGTGGAGCATTCCTTTTAGGGAAGAGATTGGTTTCTTGGCTGAGCAAGAAACAAGAGGCAATATCTCTGTCCACTGTAGAAGTAGAATATATTACAGAAGTAGGTAGTTGAACTCAAGTTTTGTGGATGAAGCAAATGTTAAGAGACATGAGAGTAGAGTATGAGGAGCCTATCACAATCTTCTGTGATAATTTAAGTGCAATAAATATATCTAAGAATTTGGTGTTGCATTCAAAGACTAAACATATATCCATCAAGTTTCACTTTTTGAGAGAGCAAGTGAACAAGAATGAAGTCAGATTGGAGTTTGTGCCCTCCAAGGATCAAATTACAGATATTTTTACCAAACCTCTACCTAAGGACTCTTTTGAGTATCTCAGGGAGAAGTTAGGGGTTATTACCCCTCCAGTGATGAACTAAGGTGCACTGATGTGCATCAGTCTGGTGGATATCACAGTCATATCTTGTGGTCTGGATTGATGTTTGGGAAGCTTCTACTCAAGGGGAGTAGTTGATATGGTTCTGAAAGTAATGCAAGTATGTGCCCTTTGCCATTGATGTCAAAGGGGGAGAGAAGACATGTGAAAAACAAGTGGTTTCTAATCAAAGGGGGGGCAGTAAAGGAAAATAAGACATGTGAGTGATAGGGGGAGTTGTGACAGTATGGAGAAGTTCTTGTCTTGATGGGTAAAATAGTTTTTCACATCATATGGTACCATCAATGACAAAGGGGGAGATTGTTGCAAGTATGAGCCTAACCAGTGTTGTCATTGATGTCAACATACTCATGTTGTAGTAATGACAAGGATTAGGTGAGATGTGTGCTGAGGATATTGAGAAAATTAGTCCTAATCAGGAACAAAGAAGAACAATGAAGACAGTGAGCTAAAGATCCTAGCTAAGATGAAGATTAGAGGATGCACATCAAAGGGTTTGTAGATATGTGTCTTAAGATGATCCAGTAAAGATTTCAGAGGTCCGTATGAAGATCTGAAGAAGTTGTGGCCACTCAAGTAAAACTAGTTCTGGCAGGTGTTCAGAGGTGACAGAGTGACACAGATAGGTCCAGTGAGATCTGAAAATGAAATATCTTGTTCTGCGGATTTGGTGAAGTGTTTAGGAAGCCAATATGGATTGAAAACTCAATTGGTTCATGGTCTGGAGGTCTGCAAGCATCTATTCCAATATGACAGTGATGACAGACTGTGTTCTTGAGGTTCCAGATGAAAGAGAGAATGATTTGAGTAAGCAGAAGTAGTGTGGATGTTCCTGATGTCTCAGGCAAGCTTGTGGAGGTCTTTGGATTGTGTCTAGTTCATGTTGATGGTCCACATTGAAGATTGAGCTTGTAATTAAATATTTACTTGATGATGTTCTTCTTAAGTTTGGCCGACTGGATGAGTTACACATCCTGCGGGTGATCTGGAAGGTGTCTTGTGAAGAATGGCATGTTCCTAAAGAAATATTTAAGTCTGAGATTTGTGTAGCCGACAATGTGTTAATCCGTGTAAAGCCTTTTTCTAATTAGTCATGTTGTATTTATGTATTTGCTCTGTAATGTATGTTGACTTGGATGAATATCCCTAAGTCAATGTCTTGTATAAATAAGGAGTTGTAAAGTCATTTCAAAGGGAGTTTTTGGAGATGAGAGTGTGGTAGAGAGGAGCAGAGCGAAAGGCAGAGCAAAAGTATTGGGCTTAAATGGAACTGACTCAAGCATGGTGAAGATGCTATTCTTCAGTTCAAGTATGTAATACTTATTATTATGTAGACAGTGTGTCTCCCATAGGCAGTGAGCCTCTTGTGAGTAGTGTGCTTGGGTAGTGAGCCCTAATTGGCATGTGCCATTTTGTTCTTTTTATTCTTCTAATAGAGAATACAATCTTGGGTTAATCACCCCATGGTTTTTCCCTTAACTGGGTTTTCCACGTCAAAATCTTGGTGTCTTGTGTGTTAATGTGTTTCAACTCTTGATTTAATGCATTATGTTTCCATGATTGATTTATTATTATGCTGTTGAATTACAAAGTGGATTTAAGTGTTTAATTGGAAGAAAGTTTAGGACAACTGAGTCACCCCCCTCTCAGTTGTCTATTCGAAATCCAACACTTCATACCAAATTTCTATCAGCAGGGCATTGTTATTATTTAACACTTGATTGTTAATTAGAATTTAAGGATCAATCCTCTTTATTTCACTCAAAGCAGTTAGGTCCTTTTCCAATTGGAATGACCCTCTTCCTATTTCATTCTGCATTTTGTCCACTTTTCTCTTCAAACTGCTTAAAGAATTCCACCTCTGTAAAGAGGTTCTCAATACATCCTCCGCTCCTGTAAGGGTTGTCAGCATCCACTTATCCATGATCATGACCTGATGCTTCATGAGGTCCAATTTATTAAGTTCCTCTTGGGAGATAACAGTCAATGGGACTACCAGATCCACTGGTGTACTATCAGGCTTAATCAATCCCTTTATATATGCATGCAGCTAGGCAATGTGCTCCTTATGCTGCTTATTTTTCTCTTTCTTTTTCTTCACCCTTTGGGTCAAAGAGTCTATGATATCCTTCCCTTCCGGACCCTTTTGGTCTTCATTGGCAAAACCCAAATCCACAGTTGTGATTTGGAACTCTTCCATGGTGATTTTGCCCTTCTCCTTTTCTACAATGGGAAGTGCTACTTGGGTAGTCCTTCTGCCTGTAGTAGGATCTCTTCTTATAGCCGATGTCAATCGGGCTTTCCTCTTTGGCTTCATGATGGTATCTGCAAACAAGGTAGAAACATCAAATTCTTGGATTTCAAAGCCTTGTTCCATACCTATTTCCTTTTCAAGCCACAGAGGCACTTCATCTCTAGATCCTTAACATCCTTTGTCCCCATCATGTCTACCCTGATCTCTAGTATATGTCTCTATCCTAAGTGGAGAAGGTGACTTCCTAGTTTCTTCCTCATGGATTTCCTCATGAGGGGGATCTTGTTGCATCTCTTCTTGTTGAGGGGTCACCTTTTGTAGGGGAGGATCCTGTGGAATATCCACCTGATGATCTTGTGCTTGATCTTGTACTCCCTCTTGCTTTGTCTCATCGACCTTAGTGTTTTCTTCATCTTGAGGCATGTTTACATCTGTGGATGCATGGGTTTCTAGGCCTTGTGTATCACTCTGATCTTGGGCTACCTCCCGTTCTGCACCTAAGGTACCTACATCTTGTGTTTTGAGGTCCTCATGACCTGATATATTCTTTTATCCTATATCTCCTTAAGTCCGGGCAGCATCATTACCTAATGTATCTCTATAAGCTTCGCCCTTGTGATGGACTTCTACTATCTTTGGCGCAGTGGGTATCTCATGCTATTACTAACCCATATCTGGAGCATTGCTCTCTACCTCAGCCTGCTTAGCTACTTCAATTTTCTCTGTGGCATCAGGTGCACCTACCTTGTCCTTGGGGCTCACATCCTCCCTGTATGTCAAATCTATAATGGCAGGGCTAGTCACCTGATCTACCAACTTGTCGAGCCTGATTTGTTGGGCTTCCCTTTCTGGGATACTCTCCTCTTCTTGTGCTATTTGCTTCAACCCTTCCAATACCGCCACTTGTGCTAATGGGGTCCCATGTGGAGTCATGTGGGTACTGGAGGCAAGGGTCTCCATCTTCTGAGAGGCAACACTCTGCACTACTTCATCATCTGATAGGTCCACGGTGTCTTCCAAGGAGAAAGGACCACCATGACCCACTTTAGAGGCTTCTTTTGTTTGTTCCTCTGGTCTCTATGTCTTGAATTTGATAATGGTGGGAAGTGGCACATCATGCTACAATTCCTTCCTAAACACTTCACCACCAACCCCTCTCAACACTATAGGATCGGTCCTGATCTCTCCCTGCATGGATGTCCTTTGTTTCTTGGGTGTAGACATCAAGGGCACTGCCCTTCTCTTCCTGCTGACCATCATTGGGTCATCATCTGTAGGCTCTTTACTTATTGGCTCTTCCTCAAAAGGGATATCCTATTCTATATTCTTTTGTGAGTCTTGGCCTTCATCTTGTGCCTTTGCAGTCTCTTTAGCTGGCCTCAGGATCCTCTTGGTCTTTGGTTTATCCATCAGAGGTAGTGTAGATGAGGTGGATGCATCTCCTGATGTTGATGCATCTGCAGTTGGTGTAGTAATTCTTTCAATTATCAGCCCCTTAGGGCCATCATCAGTATTTTTTCCTCTAGGGGGACCCTTTCTCTATTTCTGCGTAGGCAACCTCTCCCCATTGGATTTTCTTTTCTCACCGAGGAAGTCATCATATTCCTCATCTGGGATCTCCTGCCTTTTCTTCCTAGTCTCCATTGTAATGGCCACACCTCTTTTCTTCAATCTATTTATTTGTTCATCTTCCCATGCTTGGGTTAACTGCAACACCCCACCTGTAAACTGATCCAAGGAGATATCCTCCTGCTGTGTTAGATCAAGGGTTGAGATGGTGTCATTGTACACCTTCTTGTCTTCATATTCATTTGACATGGTCCTACCATCATCCTTCTTCAGCTGTGCTGGCACTGGGATGCAGTCAAATGTCATTATCTGATTTAGGGTGAGCCTTTGATATTTTCTTCTTCTCACTTCGGCCTCATCCTCACAATGAGTCCATAAATCTTCCAGGTGTCTCTGATGTATAGGCTTCCCCATTATTTTCTGCATCCTGCCATAGGGGTCATATGATCTAGCCAATGGAAATGGCTGCAGATACATCAGCTTCAGACCACCCATGATATGCTCTATGCTCTGTGAATCTGAGCACATATGCCATCCCATGGATACTGGAAAAAGTACTAGGGGTATCTTCTTTTGTGCTTTGTATGTCTCTACTATGGTAGACACCTGTCTCAAAAATTCCATCAGGACTACCCCATCAATAGGGTACCTGGGCAGCATAAGGGGTTGGTCTTCAAATCCCTCCACTCGTATGTATGAAAATGTGGCATATTGGCTAAACCAGGATCCATTTCTATAAATAACTTCCTGAGCCTCCATGCTCAGTCTCTTGGTTCTATCTTCCTCCATTGTTCTGACGAGATGCATAGAGAATGCATCATTCACCAACTTGTAATCTTGGAGGTAATTATTTCTTTGTAACTGAAGATAGTGATCCCATATGTGGGCATCATCTACACCACCACTAACCTTCCCTACTGTTGTCAGGGCATCAAAGGTTCCCTTGTAGGCACATGAATAGACAACATATGAGGTCATGTGGAATGAGCACTCCTGATCTCCCAGGTTCCTCATCTCTTCATCTAAGGCATCACTAATGACCTTGGCCCATAGTGGCTTGTTATCTATATACAGGACCATCTGGATGATCCCAAACATCCAATTCTTGAAGTTCCCAGCATGAGGCTGACCTGTCATCCTACTGAGTAGGGAAATCATGTATTGATACTCATTGTCAAAATCAAATTTATATAGGTGTATGGGCAACTTGGTAGAGGCAGTGTATGTCCTACTCTTAGACCTCCACTAGTACATCATCTTCCTTGCATTCTTCTTGTTGTTATGATATTCTATCTCTAGTTTATGCAGATCCACACTGACCACCTTCTTTCAAACTGGCAGGTTAAATGTAGATGTGATGCCCTTTATCAAAAAGTCTACATAAACTCTTCCATGTTTTTCCATCTGCCTTGTCTGAGGGTTATGGTTTCTAGCACATTCTACTACCAGTTCTGGGGTTTCCATGTCATAGGGGAATCCGGCTGCATGGCACATTCCTGATACATAAACTGCATCCAGCAGGGTATTGTCCTTATCATGGTCTATTCTAGATGACCATACCGCTAAATCTGTGTCTCCCTGGTGAGTGTCCCCAGTGGTACCATACTTGAATTACACCCCCTCTGGCTGGACAAACATGGGCTTTAGAAATTCTGAATCAGATCTGTTCCATCTGAGGTCCACCATGGATTCCTGCAATGAACATGCCTTGTCTTACTATACAAGATCTATGTGCATTCAAACAACATTATATCTCCATGGCATCATGCATACTATATCCCTTATTCATTACTCTATCATGATGTGCACATTTACATATTCAAACCATAAGAAAGAACATACTACCTGGACATGCAGAAAATGACAACAGGAGGGTCTTTTTTTTAATTACTTACTTGATAACGCTTTTCTCCTGGGTTAAGTGGATAATTACAGAAAAGGGTAGCAGATGCTGATGATTACCGTTCCGTTATGCTGCAAGCTGTAGTCCATTCATAGGTAGCTCGTATGGGGGGTTTGACTTCTTCACTCTATGAATTCTTATTTTTTCGCAAGGTGAATGGAAATAACCTTGGAAAGTTACCTTTAAATGCATCCTTAGGGCATAATTAGGGTAAAACTGTGTTAAATCGATTAAATCCATTGATCTTCTGTAGAGAATCCATAGATGATGCCAAGTGTTTGAATTGTATTTGCAGTCGGCAGGAATCCATCTACTGCATTTGTGTCCATTTAATGTCTGGAAACAGGAGGGGGTGATCTTCAAAAGATCAAGTGATATTCAAAATATGACCCCCCCTTTGATAAAATGACCTTCTGCCTTTGAGCGACAAAGCTAATGCAACAGAATCAGGTGATGTGGTCAACATTTGACCATATGTATATCGGGTCAAGAATTTAAGATCAGGGGATGTTCAAAATATGACCCCACAACTAAAATGACCCCCCTCAAAAGATCAGGATGATGTCACCATGTCAGCTACCTTGTTCAAGTGTTGTGTTGTAATGACATCACCATCATGTTATCGAATATGGTGGGGATCAGATATGTACCTCCGCGGGGTAAAATGAAATGATGACTTCATCATCAGGGTGATATTCTTTTTTCTTGGTTTTAAATGATGTCATCATCATAATGGGAAAGGGTGATATTTTGAGATGGGGTGATATTCGTAAGATGACTGATATTAAAAAAATGACCCCCTCGTGAAATATGTGAAGTCGTTTGACGGGCAGATAACAACCGCTACGTAAAATTGACGTCCAGACCTTGCAGACCAAGTGATTATTGGGCGATAGGCTTATATCGAGGTGATCTTACAAGATATGACTGATGTTTGAAATATGACCCCTCTTCTCAGAATATCAGGTTTGACTAAAACTTTGACTCAACATAACTTTCTCCCCTTAGAGAATTTCAGGGTGATCTAAAAGGCAAACCTGCTTGGAATTTCGTACACTTTCCAACCATGAGATTAATGACATGAAATACTAACTTTGACAAATGACCTCGTCATGATGACCTATTCACCCTCTACAGGATGACCTGCATGACTTATTTTACCAGACCACTCAAAAGTAGAAAAAACAACAAGCCAAAGTAGCAAAAAAAGTTAGGTCCCTATTTTGTCAAGTCAAAATGGGGCGTGTTGTGTAACCACACAATAGTATCTTGGTTTGGATCTCTCCGGTGGTAATTCATAGTGTGCTACAGATCTAAGGGAGTGATAAGGATTGTTAGTACTATCTAAATCCATAGATTTCACCTCTAGTTATAAAGGATTCAAAAGTTATAAGAATTTGAGTATCGGGTTCTAGTTAGTCAGCACAGTCAGAAGAAGAATAGGGTGACCTAGTATTTGATCTTGGTCCAGATGCAGAAAAGTTGTTGGATAAGTAATTAGTGATAATTAGTGGTATTGGATGACATGATTAATGATCTGGGAACACAAGATTTTGGTCTGCATTGTTTTTGTGTATGGATTCATCTGATAGAGTAGAGTTCTTAATAAATGTTCTATGTTTTCTTGATGCCGACTACAGTTGATTGAATCTCTTGATGCGTATATATATATAGCCGATGGATTTGAGTCTTTTGAAAAAAAATGTGTGAAATGATGATGGAGTAAGTGCAAAAAAGTAGAAATAAGTGTGAAAGAGAAGAGATCTAAGGACTAGATCATGGTAGAACAGTAAACATGGCAAAGTAAGGATGAAGTGTGTAAGATCAGTATTCTGTACTTAACCTGAACTGAACTCTTGCATTGGTAGATGCTATTCATCAGTTCAAACACTTTGTAATCTTCTTGTAATCAAATCTGTAAGCAATGAGCCCAAAGGGAGGTGCCTTCCCCATTTGTAATACTTTTAACAGGGTATTAATCTTTGTGGATTAACCTCCACTGTGGTTTTCCCTTAACCGGGTTTCTACGTTAAGAATCTTGGTGTCAAGTGTGTTATTTATGTTTCTGCTCATGTGTTATTAATTCATGCTTTCATGGTTATAATAATGATCTGTTAATAAGTGATAGAGAAGAACTAATTGTAGCAAGTGTTAAAGTTTTGTGACAACTGATTCACCCCCCCCTCAGTTGTCTGCTCTTATTTTAACACTTCAATCTACACACCATGTCATCTTGGTCTGATAACTTAAATCCTTCTATTTTTCAATGTAGACCTCTTCTTCCAACTCACCATTCAAGAATGCAAACTTAACATCCATCTGATACACTTTGAAATCTTTGAATGCTGCAAATGCCAAAAACATTCTGATTGCTTCAATTCTTGCCATAGGAGCATAGGTCTCCTCAAAATCTATCCCTTCAATCTAAGAGTATCCTTTACATACCAACCTTGCTTTGTTTCTAACTACTCCATTCTCATTCAGCTTGTTCCTGAAAACCCTTTTAGTTCCAATCACATTCTTATCAGTAGGTCTATGAACCAATTCCCAAGTTTGATTCTACTGTATCTGCATTAGCTCTTCTTCCATAGCCTTCACCCAATTTTCATCATTGCAAGCTTCACTTACAATTTTGATTCGATCTTTTAAAGTAAATAGTAGTTCACATGTTCTTCTACAGCCCTTTTCCTTGTCAATACTCATTTGCTTTTATCACCAATTATCTGATCTTCAGAATGATTGATCCTTACATACCTAGGAGTCTTAACTACACTTTCCTTAGCCTTTTCTTCTTCATCTTGACTGTCCTCTTGTTCAACTTTCTTTTCATTTGTTGTGGTAACAGGCTAATCTGATTCATAGCCATTTAGATATGATATTCTTTCCGTGTCTTCATCCACCTTTACATTAGCACTCTCAACAATTTTTTTCAGCCTTTTATTGTAGCACCGGTAGGCCTTACTCTTGGTAGAACATCCAAGAAAGATTCCTTCATCACTCCTAGCATCAAACTTGCCTAGTTCTTCTTCTCTTCTGATATAACATTTGTTTCCAAAAACTTTGAAATATTTCACTGTAGGAACTCTTCCATACCAAAATTCATAAGGAGTTTTAGTACTATTACCTTTAACTTGAACTCTATTTTGGATGTACACAGCAGTATGTATAGCTTCTCTCCAATACACTTCTGGTAGGTTAGCTTCCTTCATCATAGTCCTAGTAGCTTCTTGAACTGTCCTATTTTTCCTTTCAACAACTCAATTTTGCTAAGGAGTCCTTGGAACAGACAATCATCTTTCTATCACTTGTTCTTCATAGAAAATATTCAATTCATTTGATGTAAACTCACCTCCTCTATTAGAACTTAAGCACTTGATTCTCAAGTCTATCTCATTCTCAACCATTGCCTTGAAGGATTTGAACTTTTCTAGAGCTTCTGATTTATCTTTTAGAAAAGTGACCCAAGTCATTCTAGAATAATCATCAATAAGCAACATAAAGTACCTATCTCCTTGTATACTTCTTATCCTTGTAGGACCACACAAATTTGTGTGCACTAGATCCAGCAATCTGGCAAAACATTGTTCTTTGCTTTTGAAACTTGTTCTTATCTGATTTCCCAACTGACATTCCTTGCAAATAGTATTAGTAGGCTTTACAAGCTTAGCCAAATCTCTCACAGCCTATATTGAACTTATCTACACCATGTTTTCAAAATTGATATGACACATCCTTCTATGCCACAACCAACTCTCATCTATCTGAGTCAACAAACAGTAATTATTAGTTCCTCTTAATTGATAAATATTACCTCTGGTCTTGTTTCTAGTTGTAATCACTATTCCGAAGCTTTCCATAATCTTGCATCCATTATCCTTAAACCTCAGATCATAACCTTTGTCACACATCTGACCAACACTCAAAAGATTATGCTTTAAACCCTTCACATATAGGACATCATCTATATTGTTC
Source organism: Cunninghamia lanceolata (assembly GCA_027924645.1). NCBI lineage: Eukaryota > Viridiplantae > Streptophyta > Pinopsida > Cupressales > Cupressaceae > Cunninghamia > Cunninghamia lanceolata. The sequence goes on along the minus strand of BSBN01000511.1, from coordinate 15,928,625 downwards.
TTTCCATCAAAAGAAATAGATCCTTTTTCCACAAATCTTACCAGTTGCATTATCTCCAAACCTAACCAGTCCTCCATCATACTTTTCCAGACTTACAAACTTACTTTTATCACCAGTCATGTGATGTGAGCATCCACTATCAATAATCCATTCATCCTTATCTTTCTCCACTTGAATAGACAAAGTACTTTCTTCCACTGGTTTTTCTTCCTTCACACAGCTAGAAGGATTAGTAGATATAGGTTCTTCCTTAATAGCAGTAAACAAGCATTCATTTGCACTAGTACTAGCATCATCAGACTCATCATCTGTTATACCATCATCATAAAGATCCTTGACAATATAACATTTCTTTACAACCCTAGGTTTACTTTCAAATTTCTTTCTACCCCTTTCAATTCTCTCTGGACACCTAGAAGCATAGTGAGCGATCTTACCACATGAAAAGCATTTGAATGGCAATTTGCCTTTGTACTTACCAGTACCTCTTTGCATTTTATCGACAAAGTTGGCTTCAAAATCCTCAAGGTCATCATCAAGTTCCACATCATACTTCTCACCTCTTGAAGTCTTCTCTAAAGTACTAGCTTTGAAAGCAGTCTCTGTTTTCATCACCAAACTCTCTCATCTCAAAGCCTGTAAGTTTTCCAAGAAACTAATCTTTTGAAACATCTTTCACAATCATGATTTCTTCAATTGCAGATACTTTGTGACTGTAGGATTTAGGTAATGACCTAAGTATCTTCAACACAACCTCTTTATCATCAATAGTTCCTCCAAGACCTTTGATTCCATTGACAATTTCATCAATCTTTTGTAAATAGGCTGTTATGTTCTCATCTTCACTCATTTTCAGACTTTCATACTTAGCTTTTAGGTTCTACAATTTGGCACCTTTTACAGAATCATCTCCTTCATATAAATTCTTCAACTTTTCCCAGATTTCATGAGTTGTTTCAAGATCCATGACTTTTACTAACTTAGTGTTGGACAAGGCACTTAACAAAGCATCTCTAGCTTTTCCATTTAACTCATATTGTTTGATTTCATCATCACTTGATGGACCATTCTAAGGAATAGTATATTTTGATTATGTTGTCTTCTAAACACTATAACCAAGACAAATGAGATGGATTTTCATTCGTACCTTCCAAAGAGCATAATATGTTCCATCAAACTGTGGAGCATCCTTCTTGTGCGACATATTGGATCTTCCTCAAGCTGTTAGACTTTCTTCCAAGGAAATTAGCTCTAATACAAATTGTTGAAATACATAGGACAACTGAGAGGGGGGGTGAATTAGTTATCACCAAAACTTAACTTCTTATCAATACATCAATCAATTATTCACTGTAATTATGATTTAACCATGAAGGCATGAAATCTAAAACTTAAGCACAAACACACATGAGACACATGAGACACCAGATTTTTTACATGGAAAATACTATAAGGGAAAAACCACGGTGAGTGTTAGCTCACAAAATAAATATGTTATAGCAATACCAAAAATCAGAGGCTCGCTACCTTAGGGCTCACTACCCAAAATGCTTACTGCAAAAGTTAGGTCTCACTACCAAGGGGTGGCTCACTACCAAAGGTTTGTGAACTGATTTGATAGTATCTAATCCATGCCTGAATTCAGTTCCATTGAGGTGTAATTCAACTCTTATGTTATGCTCTTTTTACTCTTATTCGTTTATCTTCTCATTTTCACACAAGGACTTCTTTTCCATGATTTCATTACATGTTTTTATACAATTCATCAACCTTGGAATGTACATCAAGGTTGGCATTACATTCATCAACCATTAGAACAATCTCCAAGGTCGGCATTACAAACATACATAGAAATAGGTCTGGACCTAAAAAAAATTAGCTAAGGAAAAAATGTATGCAGATCATGTTATGCCTTAGATGGGACTCAAATGCAATCTTCCATGCCATGACACGCTTCCACAATCTTCAATGCATCTCCACAAGTAGTGAAAACAACCAGGTCGGCCAAGACTTTGAGTTAACACTAAGTCTTTTTGGGAACATACTTCATCCACAATCCAAATTGCTCTTCACGAACCAATCAAAAGGTAGGAACACGATTAAGAGACATCAATAAGCACATTGTAATTACCAGGAACATCCGCACACCCTCTAACCACTTTTTCAAGAAGAATCTTCAAACTAGTGCACTTAAACAACACCGTCAACCACTGTTATAAAGAAAGGATTGCTTGTGGACCACCAAATCATGAACCATTTCAGTTGAAGGCACATAACATCATCCCATACTTAACTTTAGAACCACAAACCATAATACTTCAATGCAGAGAAATGCGGAGCAAAATACTTTCTCCTTGTCATCATTGAATGCACAAAAAAATAGTTTTTACTTTGGTGAACAAAACTCTCTCAAATCTTCATACAGGAGGCTCAAACTTGGAACATAGCATGTTTAGACATGTCTCTAAATGACTTCCAATCCATAGACAAAGATATTCATTTTACAAGAAATGCGGAGCAAACTACTGGACTGTTTTGTTGTAATAAAAAACACACTATTTCCACTGGGAGAGCAAATTTTCTCAAAAGCACTTGGAAACATAATATCAGGATCACTTACTCATTATCTTTAACACTTACATAGGCCATTAACAAGCATCAAAACAAGAGCATAGTTGACACCAATGACAACACATATATGTTGACATCAATGACAACATCGGTTAGGCACATACTTGCAACATCACCTCCCCATTCAAGGGATTTTGATTTTCCTTCCTATTTATCTCTCTTTGGAGAGAAGAAAGGGATTTTTGTCTTTTTGGATTTTTGAGAAGAGCTTGGGCTTTGGAGAGGATTTTTTTTAAGTGTTGGAGAACTCTTGAGTAGATCTTCTTCAAATCCTTCATACTTGGAGAGCTTGAGAGGTAAGCTCTCAAGAGTCTTCAAGCTTTTAGTAGTTTCTTTATTTGCTTATGGAATGCATGCATTTGTATGTTCTTGTTTGGTTGTGTCCTTGTGTTCATGCGTTGTTTAAGGCAAATCATCACCACTTGTGTGGTAGAGCTTGCTTTGTATTTGGGGTTTGGAGAGAGGTGAGAACCTCCTTGGGGAAAGCTCACTCCTTGAGAGGAGTTGTTTGGCTTGAGGCCTTATTTGAGTTTATGGTTATGTTTGAGAAGCAAGATTTCCCTCCTTGTGATTATTGGATTAATAAGATGGTCAAGTTTGTAAAATGGGATGATATTGATGAGAAAATGGTTAAGTTGAGATATGAGAAAGTATTGTTGAGGAAATGAATAAGTTGGTATTTGATGTCTTTCCCCTTGAGCAGAGTAGTCCACTCTCCCCCCTTGTTTCAAATCCATGGTATATGTATTTTGTTTTGTGAATAACCTTGTTTGGAAATGTGCTTCTTTGTTTAGTGTGTAGTTGCATCCTTTGTGTATGTGTGTATTTTGGGTTTACTTGTAGACCTCTTAGCTTGGGGGAGACTTGTGAGCAAGCCTATGGTTGGGTGGTGAGCACCTCCATTGGCTATGTTGTGTTATTATAGTTTTTGCAAGTTTTGGCTAAGAAAGAGGGAATGAAGGAGAAAGAGTCTCCTTGTGGATCCTAAGCTATGTTTTAGAGCCCTAGTATTGTGTTAAGGCATGTAGAAGATTAGATCAATGGGATTTGTAAAAGGGAAGGGAAGGGAAATGTATTTACCATTTTATGAATGTCAGGGTTAGTAATCTTATTGTATTTATGTAAGGAAGAAAGAAATAAAGAAGTTTTCATCAAATGAATATATGGTATATTAGTTGCAAAGAAATGTTTGGAGATATCTCCTTAACACTCTCTCCTTCTCTCTTTCTCCTTACACTTCAAAAGAATGGCTATGCAAGAAAGAAAATTAATAATTGGTGAAGAAAAGTATTGCTTACTATCAAGTTCATTATAGTGGCACTTTGAAAATAAATGAATAAGTTTGTTTTTGAAAGGTATATATTGTTATAAAATAAAATACTCTCCCTCTCTTGGAAAATGTTATAATGTTAGTGGCAAAAGAAAAAATATTTATTTTGCACTATATGTTTGTTAGTTGCATTGTTTTGAAAACAAATCACTACCTCTATTTTCTAAAGAAAAATAAATCAATAAATATAATATGCATTTAGAAATATATATATTAGACTTATAAGTTTTTGTTTTGTAAAGAAAAAGGTTTCTATATATATATATATATATATATTAAATAAAACAAATGTTGTATTTATAATCTGATTTATTTATTTATAAAAAGACAAAGATGATTCAATCATATATATACATATATATAAGAGGCATAGGAAAGAAAATAAATATTAAAGTTTTAAGTTTAAGAAAAAAGACATCGAAAATTTTTATTTAAAAAAAAAAATGTTTAGGGATCGGGTGAAGGGCTCTCGCTCCCCCCACCCACTGTTGCTGTAGTGGCAGAGGGGGCGGGGAAGCCCCCCCCCCTTAGTGTTGCCCATAGCAGCATTGTGGGGAGGGGCTTGAACCTGCCCTGGGGACTGGCTCTAAGCAGGCCAGTAACCCTTCTCAGGGGCCTACGCCCTACTTAGGGTTAGCCCCTATTCTGTTTGAAATGTGTTTAAAAAAAGTGACCTTTGTGTTTCATTCATAGTTCAGCCTCTTAGTTTTCTTAATATTTATTATCTAGTTTTTATATACATAAACTGGTATGTACATATATACTATGTTGTGTATATATAGAGCTTTGTGTATACACAGTGCTATATATGTAAGGAAAGCACAGGTGCGGAAAACAGCTTCCCTAATGTTAATTCCCAGGGGACAGTGTAGACCAGTCACTTTTTAAATTACAATAACACAGATGAATACACAAGAGAAACCAAAATAGACAATATTTAGAACACAGACACACATAATTACGTGGGAAAACCCTTACGGGTAAAAAACCCACCACCACAAGAAAACAATCTTTATTACAGTAAGATATACAGTTACAATAAAGAACTCAGCTTCTTGCTCTGGTGTTTGATTCTCGACATCATACACAGTTCACCTCCCCGTACATTTACAGAACGAACCTTTATTCAAGTCTCATCATAATAATACCAACGACACCTATAGACATATCATTCTATTTCCAATCTGCAAGAACAAGTATCGTTACAGACTTCTGCTCTAACTGATAGAACAAATTCCTCATACGTCGCTGCCATCTAACCGTCGCAACGGTTCACATTTCAGTGAGGCGTTTAGTCCCACATGTACCAAGTCGCAAAGGACTTTGCAGTTTATAACCGCCAACAGGCGAAAGAGTATTGTCAGCAATTTTGTTGCCGACAATACCAAGCCTCCAAGTCCATCGGCATAACAACTCCCATCAGCCCTCAGACTTCACCTCCCACCGATGAGCATTTTCTCCCCGATCACCAAGGTTACCATCGGTATGACATTCTCCATCGGCAAAAGATCTAGCCCTCGCTCCGACAGAGGTTTGTCTCACCGATACCAATAAGACTTTCATCAGGATGTCCGCAGTACATCGGCCCAACACCTTTAGCCGACGGGTATTCTCTTGCCGATAGTCATACGCCATCGGAGTGACTACTCCTGTCGGAGTAACTCTACAGAGTTTGGCCGATAGGCCTTGTCGTGCCGACGACCAACCCGTAACCTTCGTCGGAGTGACTACTCCTGTCGGAGTAACTCCACAAAGTTTGGCCGATAGGCCTTGTCGTGCCGACGACCAACCCGTAACCTTCGTCGGAGTGACTACTCCTGTCGGAGTAACTCCACAAAGTTTGGCCGATAGGCCTTGTCGTGCCGACGGTTGAATGCTTCCATCGGGGTGACACTTAGCATCAGACAAACCTTCGATGCTTATTCCGACGGCCCTTGTCTCACCGATGCCAATGGTCTTCAACACGGTCCTGCCGATAGTGCTTCGTCACAACGATGCCGACATCGCATATCCTCAGACCAATGAACCAAGGAACAGTTGAACTAAAATTCATTGAACCTACCAAACGAACTCTAGAAAGGTTCAACAAAGAGGTTCAAACAAGAGGTTCAACGAAGTGGTTCAAAGCATAGGTTCAACTAAGAGGTTCAAGTAGTAATTTGAGACACAAGTTCTCTTCAATCTCCCACTTGTCGAAGACATTACTGCTACCTCTTAGTCCTCATTCGATTATTGAGAACTATGGGCCCGAAGACCCATTTCATCTGAGCACCATTTGAACTTGGCTGTGTTCACTGGTTTAGTTAAGGCATCAGCAACATTTTCCAAAGTGTCAACTTTTTCCAGCTTCACCTTCCTGTCTTCCACCATATCACGAACAAAGTGATATTGGACATCAATATGTTTTGTCCTAGCATGAAATGTAGGATTCTTTGCCAAACATATGGCACTTTGACTGTCACAATGAATTTGTATTTGCCCTGCATTAAAACCAACATCAGAACACAACCTTTTCAACCAAATAGCTTCTTGGCATGCACGAGTGGCTGCCATGTACTCTGCCTCTGTTGTGGACAAAGCGACTACAGCCTGTCGCTTGCTCATCCAACTGATAGCACCACCATGTAACATGAACACGTATCCACTGGTGGATCTCCGACTGTCAATGTCCCCTGCCCAATCAGAATCAACATATCCCTGAATACTGATAGATCTCTTAGACCCTTCTGAGTTTCCATGATAACAAATAGCATAGTCAGAAGTTCCCTTCAAATACCTCATAACTCTTTTCACAGCATCCCAATGTGATCTGCCTGGATTCGCCATAAATCGGCTCAAAACTCCCACTGCTTGGGCAATGTCTGGTCTGGTACAGACCATTGCATACATTAAACTGCCAACAGCACTTGCATAAGGTACTCTCTTCATGTCATCAATTTCATTTGAAGATTCTGAACAATCTTCAACAGATAATTTCGTTCCCTGCAAAACTGGAACAACTAACTGTTTAGAATCAGACATATGAAACTTATCAAGAACATTGGTAATATACTTCCTCTGGCTAAGCCAAATTTTTCTCTTAGATCTGTCCCTTTTGATCTCCATTCCCAGAATGTACTTTGCTGCCCCCAGATTTTTCATTTCAAATTTCAAGGACAACTGAGATTTTAATTCTGAGATCATCCCCTTACCATTGCCAATGAACAACATGTCATCCACATATAGTGCAATTATAAGAATCTGGTCACCTTCAGTTTTATAATAGACGCAATGATCAGATTTAGATCTCACATACCCCAAGGATAAAACATACGTATCAAACTTTTGATACCACATTCTGGGAGACTGTTTCAAACCATAAAGAGACTTTTTAAGTTTGCATACCAGATGTTCTTTACCTTTTTCCACAAAATACTCTGGCTGAGACATATAAATTTCTTCTTCAAGGTCTCCATGAAGAAACGCTGTTGTCACATCCATCTGCTCAATTTCAAAATCATATGCTGCTGCAAGTGACAACAGAAATCTAATGGATGTCAACTTAGCTACAGGAGAAAAGATTTCTCCATAATCAATACCTTCCTTTTGGGAATACCCCTTAGCAACCAGTCTTGCCTTGTACTTCTCAATACTACCATCTGGACCATATTTCTTCTTAAATACCCACTTACAGCCTACAGGTTTTCTTCCTTCAGGCAAGGGCACCAGATCCCAGGTTCCATTCTTCTCCAATGATGTCATTTCACTATGCATGGCTTCCAACCAGGAATCTGAATCAGGTACACTAATAGCTTCTTTCACAGTCCTAGGTTCATCAGTATTAGTAAGTAAAGCATAGGCACAAGTTGAATCAGGTACTGAAAATCCATACCTATTTGGTTGTCTTCTCTCACGTGTAGATCTCCTCACAGGTTGAGGTGCAGGTTCAGGTTCTTGCTCTGGATCAGAATCTTCGGAGCTACTTGAACTCTTATCTGAACCATCTACACTTGGTGCTTGTTGTTCCTCTTTTACAGGAGTCAGAGGAACATTCACAACACTCTTTTCTTTCTTTTCTTCTGTCTTTTCTGGCTGAGGATCAACAACCAAAGGTTTCAGCTCTCTGAAAATTACATTCCTGCTGTAGATTACCTTTTCAGTTTCAGGATTCCAAAGCTTGTATCCTTTAATACCGACTCCATAGCCAACAAAGATACATTTAACTGCCTTGTTATCCAACTTAGATCTTTTAACTTCAGGAATATGAGCATATGCCTCACAGCCAAAGACTCGAATATGTCTTAGAGAGGGCTTCTTACCAGACCATGCTTCCATAGGTGTCTTATCAACCAATGCTGATGTAGGAGAACGATTCAGCAAGTAACAAGCTGTAGCAACTGCCTCAGCCCAGAACTTCTGTTCAAGACCAGCATAACTCAACATACTTCTTGCTTTCTCCATCAACGATCGATTTAACCTTTCAGCAACTCCATTCTGTTGTGGAGTATAAGGTGTAGTTTTATGCCTTTTAATTCCATGGTCTACACAATACTTATCAAAATCCGCATTGCAATATTCACCACCGTTATCTGTTCTCAAGCATTTTAGTTTTCTACCAGTCTGATTTTCCACAAGAGTTTTAAATTCTTTAAATCGACTGAACACTTCTGATTTGTTTTTCAAAAAATATACAAATGCCCTTCTTGAATAATCATCAATGAACAATACATAGTATCTTGATTTAGATAAAGAAGGAACATCAACTGGACCAAAAACATCAGAATGCACATAGTCCAGAACACCAGAAGATTTATGAGAACTAGAGTAAAATGAAACACGGTTTTGCTTTCCATATATACAATGTTCGCAGAAATCGAACTCTAGATTACAATCAATCAGCCCATCTACCAGATTTTTGTTTTTCAAGGTTTTTAAACCTTTCTCACCTATGTGACCAAGTCTATGATGCCAGAGCATTGTTTTCTCTGCAGGAAGTTTAACTTCCATAGAATTTACGTCATGTGTTACAATAGTAGCCTTTTCAGATTTTGCAGAGACATTATTACAGCACACTGGTTTAGCATCTAACCTATACAGAGTTCCAATGCGTTCACCTTTTGCCAGAACAATAGAACCTCTAGTCATCTTACAGCCACCATTCACAAAAGTAACTTGCACTCCAACATCATTAAGTTTACTAACAGAAAGTAAATTTCGAGCCAGACCTGGTATATGAAGAACTTCATTCATTCCCTTTATTCTGCCATCCGGGAACTGGATTCTGACTCGACCTCGGCCAACAATTTCCAGCGTTGAATCACTAGCCAGGAACACCTTGCCACCAGCATAGGGTTCATACTTCGTGAACCACTCTCTATGAGATGTCATATGAAAGGATGCTCCTGAATCAATCAGCCAAACATCTTCAGAAGCAGGTGTTGCCAGAGCAGCAATGAAAGCATCAGCATCACTGTGTGAAGACTCAGAGTCAGAGAAGTTCTTCTTCTTTTTCTCCTCTTTGTAGTCTTTCTTGACATGACCTTTCTGTCCACAATTCCAGCACTTCACCTTGGACTTCTTGCCAGGAGATTTTGATTTCCCCTCTGATTTGGACTTAGACTTCTTGTCCTTCTTCTTGCCTCTTTCCTTTAATCTACCACGAACTGACAGAGCCTCTTTGGCCATTCCAGAAGATTTCCTCCGCATCTCTTCAGACAACAAAGAGGCAACAATAGTTTCCTGAGAAAACGTAGTTGTTGTACTTCCAATAGCCATCACCAGATGGTTCCACGAGTCAGGTAAGGAACATAACAGAAGCATACAGCGATCTTCCTCTTCTATTTTTACACCTATAGATGTCAACTGAGCAACAATCGTATTGAATGCACTCAGATGTTCTGCTACAGATGCACCTTCATCCATCTTCAGCGAATACAATTTCTTTCTGAGGAAAAGTTTATTTACCAAGGACTTGCCCTGATAAATATTATTCAACTTTTTCCACAAATCACTTGCAGATTTCTCCTCATGGATGTTCAATAGAACAGAGTCAGATAAACTCAGTCTTATCAGTCCTTTGGCTTTTCTGCATATCAGTTCCCAATCTTCTTGCTTCATGCCTGTAGGTTGAACTCCAGACACAGCAACCCAAAGATCTCTATAGACTAACATGTCTTCAACTTTAAGTTTCCACAACTCAAAGTTTGTGCCATTGAATTTCTCAATGTCTATTTTGTCTGATGTACTTGCCATCTCTATTTAATTTAAAAAATAACTTTCTACAGAACTCCCACACAACAGAATTAACACAAAAAACCCAAACTACCGACAAGGATAACACAACGGGCCAGGCTCTGATACCACTTGTAAGGAAAGCACAGGTGCGGAAAACAGCTTCTCTAATGTTAATTCCCAGGGGACAGTGTAGACCAGTCACTTTTTAAATTACAATAACACAGATGAATACACAAGAGAAACCAAAATAGACAATATTTAGAACACAGACACACAGAATTACGTGGGAAAACCCTTACGGGTAAAAAACCCACCACCACAAGAAAACAATCTTTATTACAGTAAGATATACAGTTACAATAAAGAACTCAGCTTCTTGCTCTGGTGTTTGATTCTCGACATCATACACAGTTCACCTCCCTGTACATTTACAGAACGAACCTTTATTCAAGTCTCATCATAATAATACCAACGACACCTATAGACATATCATTCTATTTCCAATCTGCAAGAACAAGTATCGTTACAGACTTCTGCTCTAACTGATAGAACAAATTCCTCATACGTCGCTGCCATCTAACCGTCGCAACGGTTCACATTTCAGTGAGGCGTTTAGTCCCACATGTACCAAGTCGCAAAGGACTTTGCAGTTTATAACCGCCAACAGGCGAAAGAGTATTGTCAGCAATTTTGTTGCCGACAATACCAAGCCTCCAAGTCCATCGGCATAACAACTCCCATCGGCCCTCAGACTTCACCTCCCACCGATGAGCATTTTCTCCCCGATCACCAAGGTTACCATCGGTATGACATTCTCCATCGGCAAAAGATCTAGCCCTCGCTCCGACAGAGGTTTGTCTCACCGATACCAATAAGACTTTCATCAGGATGTCCGCAGTACATCGGCCCAACACCTTTAGCCGACGGGTATTCTCTTGCCGATAGTCATACGCCATCGGAGTGACTACTCCTGTCGGAGTAACTCTACAGAGTTTGGCCGATAGGCCTTGTCGTGCCGACGACCAACCCGTAACCTTCGTCAGAGTGACTACTCCTGTCGGAGTAACTCCACAAAGTTTGGCCGATAGGCCTTGTCGTGCCGACGACCAACCCGTAACCTTCGTCGGAGTGACTACTCCTGTCGGAGTAACTCCACAAAGTTTGGCCGATAGGCCTTGTCGTGCCGACGGTTGAATGCTTCCATCGGGGTGACACTCAGCATCAGACAAACCTTCGATGCTTATTCCGACGGCCCTTGTCTCACCGATGCCAATGGTCTTCAACACGGTCCTGCCGATAGTGCTTCGTCACAGCGATGCCGACATCGCATATCCTCAGACCAATGAACCAAGGAACAGTTGAACTAAAATTCATTGAACCTACCAAACGAACTCTAGAAAGGTTCAACAAAGAGGTTCAAACAAGAGGTTCAACGAAGTGGTTCAAAGCATAGGTTCAACTAAGAGGTTCAAGTAGTAATTTGAGACACAAGTTCTCTTCAATATATATATTGTTAGACACACAAGTATACTGAGAGGGGGGGTGAATCAGTATACAACCAAATTTCACTTTCAACAAATTCAACTTATCCGGAGAATATTAAACCTTAAGTATTACAACATTAACATGTGCATGAAAGAATAACACAATGCACATCAACACATAACACCAAATATACGTGGAAAACCCGAGAAGGGAAAAACCACAGTGACGATTAACTCACAATACATGAAGCTCAAGTAGTAACTTTGTTTTAGGGGCTTTAACCCAAGGAAGCTGCTACTCCCTAAGTAACCTTGTATTAGGGTTACACCCAAGGAAGCTTCTACTCCCTAATGACTTTGTTTTAGGGTCACTCCCAAGGAAGCATCTACTCTTTGATGACTTTGTTTTAGGGTCACTCCTAAGGAAGCATCTACTCCTTGATGACTTTGTTTCAGGGTCACTCCCAAGGAAGGATCTACTCCCTGAAATGAGAATACAAAAGATTATAGTATAACAATCTTTTCTTACTGTCTGAAAACTGTCATTGAAGTTCACACCTTTGATGATTGCACTTCTGCCTCCTCACACTTTCTTCTAAAGGTCTGATCAATCAGGCACACTCTATACTTGATCACTGTGACAACACATGTCTTCAAGATGAATCTGGACAACATCAACAACATCTGCTCTTTCTCCCACAGTCGCACATCAATAATGCATTTATTCTGCTTTTATCTGCTTGTGAACCCTTTTTATCATCTTGCAATCATGTCATACCTCACTAACTTTGATTCATTATTTATACATGATATTACATTGGTTACATTGCTTGTCGGCCAAATACAAGATGAACAATACATTTACAAGTCGGCCAAACAACACACACTATGAAACATGTAGAAGATAGGTCCTAATTGAAACAACACGTTACACCAGTAGAAGATTTAGGTCTTGCAGACCCCAACACTTCCTTAACTAGGTCCAAAACATCCTTTACTTCTTCAAACACCAAGGAATTACATCCGCACACTCTGCTCATTTGGAAATAGGACAAATTTAAGAAAAAAACACATGAAGACTTAAAGTATAATGGCCATCTCAACTTGTAAACCTTGTGCGATACTGGAAACAAGAAAGATCTCCATGAAACTTTTCCAAATGAGTTCACATGACTCATGAAGCACCCCCCATACACTCCTTTTCCATTGCACATCAAAGAATTGTACCACATAGCTTCAACCTTCTACTCTAAAAACACTCCATTATCTAGAACACACTACACCATGCTTGTCAATTGAAAAACTGAGTTGCAGACCACCAAGAAACTTGAAACAGAAAAGAGGCATACAATTCACATCCAAGAACATGTTTACAAAACTACAAGGTCAATCATTCACTTCTAGAGGAATGCAGAGCATTCCAGTGGGTCTTCAATACTGCACCATTCTACTAAAGCACATTTCGGTGTTCTAGAATCATACATAACTTTGACAACAGAGGGAAATATGATTTGAGGCTTTGGAAATAGCCCCTTTACTACCTTCTTGACACAACCTCAGAACTGCATAGCCACATATACAACTGTGGAGGAATGTGGAGCATTCTATCACCCTGCTAGGAATACCTTCACAAAACTAATTTTGTCTTTAAGCTGTCAATAGACAAACATCCTTTTGGTGATTAAGACATCATGAAACTTGGAATATACATAGAATAATATTATATAAATCTATGTTCCAAACTACATAATTCTAATAGCACAATGATGAAAATGCGGAGCAATCTTCCAGATAGTCTTCAGAGAGTAGACATTCTAAAATAAAGACTATCACATGCTTCCAGAGATCATTCCTTCATTGAATTACCACATACAACTCAGGATCAGTAGGATAGATCATACAACATGCTTCAAGCCATCAGGCATCCTTTCTTAACATTTGATTCTCTTAGTGCTTCTAATTCCCATATTAATAAGGCTTCAAACTCAACTTTGCTTTGATTAAGAATGTAGATTTTATGACCTCCAATCATGGGCTTTCCCTTCCTTAGGAATACGCAACCATGAATAGTACCTTACTTTCATGATAGTGTTAACATCAGTGTATGGTATGTTGACATCAATGAAAACACATATGGCCAACAATCTCCCCCTTTGTCATTGATGGCAACATATGCTTCTGCTTAGACTCTCTCCCCCTTTGACATCAAGGACAAAGGGATCCAATACCTACTCATTCTCCCCCTTTTATCAACAATCATATGTCTTCAAACTTTTTATTTCTAGATCCCCTATCACCAGTCACCACTACCTAGTCTCCCTGAGAGGTAGCCATCATCAGTCCAGGATAAAGATATAGCATGAACTTGTTGAACACCTAGAATACTAAGAGGGGGATAAATCAGTATTCTATTAAACCATTCACTTATTAAACCATTAATCCATTTGCCACATTTAATAGAAATAAAGAAAATCAAGCATAAAAAGCACAACCATAAACCATAACACATGAACACCAGGATTTTTACGTGGAAAACCCAAAAAGGGAAAAACCATGGTGAGTGTTATCTCACAATATATTATGTAGTAACTATATCGAATTACAAGAGGCTCACTTCTTGAGGGATCACTTCCCTAAGGACTCACTGCCATAAGAAAAGAAAGATAAAGAAGGGTGACTCACTACCAAAATGAACTGCTAAAATTGCATCTACAAATGCATGGATACAACTCCAATGATGCTCAAAAAATTATCTCAAAACTCTTCATCCTGAACTGCTCTATTACACTGCTCTATTCTTACATGAAAATAAGATCTCTTTTCTTCTATACTTGTCTTCGTTACAAAATCACAAATCTTCATATGTCATACATACCCACATTCATATTTGCACATATATGCATCAAACATTGAAATGGATCTCATATATATATCCGTAACATTTGTAATCTTCAAATTAGGTTGGCCTCCAAAGATGAAGCGTGTAGTTATGTCTTGAGTAACTTGTCGGCCTAATCTTTTCACCAAAATGCTTTGTGAACCAATTCAACACTTGAAATATAATCATACATGTCGGCTTCAACTATAGAACCACTTAGGATATGATTCCAATTAATAGATCTTGCTACACATAGATCAAAGTATCAGGTTGGCCTCATACATAGACTATCACAGGTTCATTCTAACTGGTAGAACATAAATTTTGATGTGGACCACAAACCTTGCTCAAAATCATAGTAAGACTCATTAGGCATCCCCAATCTTACCTTCAAAATGTCATAGCATAATATAATCATGCAGTGAAATGCGGACCATCAGAAGTTGCATTGTGTTACTATCAAACACTATCTAAGCAAGTAGCGATACTCAAATGCTTATAACTACCTTACCGATGGACTTAAAGTTTTGCAACTTTGGATTTAGATACTTCAGACATGTTCTTAAAACACCTCAAAACTATAGGAGAAAATACCTATTACCAGAGGAATGCAGACCAAAGTAAACTAGTATTTTGTTTTGTTTAAGTCTGTTCTCTGCTAAGCCAGACTTATGCTTCTTAACACCATACTTTTAGAGATGATCAAGAGCTGAAAATTTGGATTTAAGATCATCTAAGGGTTACAAATAACTCACCATAACTACAATATAGGATCTTCAACTGTGGACCAGTACTGATCATAATACTGTCTCTCTATAGTCATCTCAGTACTTTGCCAACACTTAGCCAAAATGTCTAAGTCTTTTTCCGGACTAGAGTTCTCTATATACTTGACTTCATGAGGATTACTATAACCTCACTACCCTTCTAAGTCCTTGTTTCCATCAATGAGAATACTAATCAAACATCATGCTTAGGCAATCATACCAACAGTGTCTTCATCAATGATGTTTGTCAAGTTGCCAACAATCTCCCCCTTTGGCATTGACTGAAACATATGATGTGAAAAACCATCACACTGCTCCCCCTAACTACATGCATCTCTCCTTTAATGTTTAGTTATTTTTATTTTTATTTTTTTCACATGCTTCACTCTCCCCCTTTGACATCAATAGAAAAGGTGAATGACACACAAATATATACAAGTGATAGATGTCTGTGTATACCAAAACTCCAAAACTATTTGTATTATCCGCATATATACATGTGAAGTCAAATACCTTACTTGCTTTTAGAGAGAATCTCTTTGTAGATCTTCTTCAATTGAACTACATATTCATCCCACCTGATCTTGGCATGACTCAAAAAATATGTGCCCATTGATTTGGTACACCAACTCTTCTACCTTCTTCATAGTAGCAGGGGCCTCAGTGATTTGCCTTGTCTTATCTGTTGCTACTACAAGCCTTTTCATGGATGCAATCTTAAAACTTACAATCTCCTAGAGCTGACTCGTCCTATGTTTTATGACCTCCTTTTGGGTTTGCAACTTGTGTATGTTAGAATGGATAGTTTCAACTACTACCCTTTGATTCCCAATAGCATCCTTCACCAGATCATAAGTTCTAGAGATCTTCATTAGTTGGGCTTCCCATCCATCTATTTTCTCTTTTAGCTCCTTCGTTATCTGAGGCCATGTTAGATAAAATTGATAGATCTCACTAGCTTCTTTGATGGCCATCTGTGCATATTTTATACTCTTATCTAACAAAATTTTTTCTTGAGAATATTTAACATTGATCTCAACTAACCTTTTACTATCAATCTCAACCCTTACCTTCTTTTCAACTGCTTGTTCAAAGGACTCAAAATAAGAATTGACTAACTCCATAAGCTTCTTCATTTGTACCACAAAAGTCAAGGAGGTGTCTTTCTTTACACTAGGCATGATCTTCTCAAAGATTGTCATAGCTTCTCCCATAAGCTCATTGTCCTCCATGTGAGACTTCAAGATCTCTTCTTGGGTAGTTGCTTGAAAAAATGACCCAAGATTTAGTTTATACAATGGAGACATTGTAGCTAGGTTTATTGGTCCTTGTAATAACTTAGGTGCAGACAAAATCTGAGTTTCTTTCTACTTTTCCAAAAACTCTCTTAACGAGTCAAATGAATCTTCTCTAGTAGTGTCTCTTCTCCCTTCACCAAGAGGCACTTCAACATCATGACTCTCTGGAGGATCTTCTTGAACAAACTCTTGTTCATTACCCCCTATTTCCAGAGCTGGATCATCAATCATCTGCTCATTGGCTTCTTCTCTTTGTTCATCTTGTCCCTTAGATGTCATTTTTAGCTCCTCAGAGTTCTTTTCTACTGCAGACTCTTTCATTTCTTCATCTTTCCCAGAGATCACCAGAGGATTTATTGCACTTTGATCCACACTCTATTCAACATTCACTTTTGGAACTGCATTGGAATTGTCAACATCAATATTTTGTTCTTCTTCATCTGTATCTTCCATAGTTGGGATGTGAAGTTCATGAAGTACACTCAGAGTTTTCTTCTTAGTCCCTTTCACCAATTTCTTAATATCCCGAGACATTAGAGTATTGATTCTCTTCTTGGTTCTAAATTTTTCATTGAGCTTCTGAGTGACCTTAACTTTGTCTTCACCAATGAGACTTGGACAAAGTTTCATCAAGACATATTCCTTCAGCTCAACATCTTTAGCCATAGCCCCTTCTTTTCTTGCAGTTAAGATGTTGACTAGACTATCTAGTAAATCATCTATCACTTTAATTAATGATTTATTAAACATGTCTAAAAATCTTACCACAGTTGCTTCAATTGTTACTGTAGACACCCAAAATTGACCCTTTGTATCATTTGTCAATTTCTTACATTTTCACCATCTCATATGTCAATTTTGTCTAGCACATTTGTCTTAGTCATCTATTTTCTTCTAAACCACCTTATTTCTATAATTAATTAAATAAATTATAGTTAATTAATTAATTCCATCTAATTCTATCTATTTCTTCTATTTTCATCTATAATTAAATAATTTTTAAATTATTTATTTCTCCCATTATTCCTCTTAAATAAATAAAATCAATATTTTATTTATTTATCTTCTCATCATGCACATAAATTAAATAAATTTATTTATAAAATTTATATTGATTCTTCCAATTTTCTAAAAATAGGTCCTTCCTCTATCATTTAAAAATAAATTAAATGAATTTATTTGTTTAATTTATTTTTATCTTATCATTTCCCTCTCTTATCACATTCTTCCATGTGTACAAGATAGGTCCTATCCTATAATAAAATATAAAAAATGATTTAATTGGTTCCAAAATTAATCATCCACATTATCCAACTCTTAAAATAGAAAAGCATCTGATTTTAAGAAAAGCAATCTTAGTACTACCAACAAACCAACTACAATCATTTAATAAAAGCTTTTCTTATGGACACATGTCTTGTACACATTCATCCAAGCTTCTTGTTAATCTCAACCATTCTCATAGCCACCTAATCTCCACCATTGATCAATCTTAGTAGAGAGCTATATATACACCCTCTCACCTCTTTGCATATCATCCCACACAATCTTGGAAGCATCCAAACTATCATCTCATGCATATTGAGCACTCATTGAGCACTTTGAGCATATAATCCATTATCATTATAGTTATGACAACTATGGTTGTTCACTATTGAGAAGCAATCCACAATTCAACCAAGGAATCAATACAATATAGGTGACATTGCTTTTGATTTGCTTTCATTTTGTGTCATTTAGATGGATTCTTTGAAGGTGGTAGGATTGGGTTTTGATTTGTAATGCTTGATCTTATTAACCTGATTTTTCCTGCTAACACATTCTAGCACACCTGGTGGGACTCACGTCCTTGATTGACCTTTACATTTGTAAGTTGTTTTGAAGTCTAGATATATAGAGCACATTTGATCTACAGAGCATCGTACTTGAATGGAAGATTGTCGCCTTTGCACGGTCATAAATGGCTATTAGTACACAATAAATCATATCTGCATAATCCTTGATCACCTTTGGTTCACAGATATTTGCATATGATCGACAAAGGATCACCTCTGGTTATCTAGGGTTTTATTGATGTTTTTCTATATTTGTAGGATTTTCTAGGGGTTTTAGTTCATTTTATGTGTCTGATTTGGGTTGCAAGATGGTTTATTTGCTAACCCTAAGCATTTTGTATCATCCTCAAGCTAGTTTATTTGGGGTTTGATTTGTCTTTGACCTAATCATATCAATTAGCTGCATCTTTTGTGTTATTTTTATAGAATACAAGATTCAACTCAAGCAATTCATCTTCTGGGGTTATCAGAGCTCTCATATTTGTCTTTTGATCATTTATCTTAACCTGAGTTTTGAGCTTTTGTAGATTTTACAATATCCAAACACCTTTGGTAAGAAGTTAGTCACATTTGCACGATCCCCAGTCGCCTTTGCATGCTATAGATTCACATTTGAACTATAGGTGATCACATATGGTAAAATTATCATCGTATTTGATTTGCAGATAGTCACATTTAATCACTGTTTATTCGCCTTTGGTTTATACTATTGCAAATTGATTTCTTTGGCAACTAACATTTGTCATAGTAGCATCTTATTGTTTGTGGAAGAAAGGTGGATCTAAAACTACTGACAAATCTGTTATAGGATTGATCAGTCAAAGACTCATCATATTTTTAACTAATCTAGGAACATTTGGTTTTGGTGCTTAAGAAGAACCTTGTTTGCTCCATGTTTGTTTTATCTTTTTTGTTTGCTTGTTGTGCATGTTCGTAACCCTAAGCTAATAACAAAAGTATCATCTCCCCTTGCCTATCAAATGGATCTTGGGTGCAAGAGAACTTGTTATTATCTTTAGAGATGTAATGCCCCACCATGAACACCTTAGAAAATAGCACATTTGTGCAATGCAAGGCAAAAAAATTTTTTTGTATAAGATAACAAGGCAATGTTTAGCAAATCAACACACATCATTACTAACAACTTGTCTTCAAAGGTCCCATGGTTGCATTACTTGTCAATTAATCAACATAATTTACATACATTAATAACTAACATCAGTGGATCTTTCTAATTCTATTGCACTAATGATTAATACACATACATCTCCATTTCATGACATTAGTTAGATAATCAACTTGATCAAGATTACATGTACATATTCAAGTCCATACAAATGAGTACATCATCATGCAGTTTACATTATCATCATCCTGATTACATCTGAATACATCCATTATGAATCTGTTGGTGTCTGAATTGACTGTCAGTTCTTGAGCAATTTTTATGCAGGCACCATCCCAAAAAATCCAAAAAAATTTCCAGTTTTGGCACCCCTTCAGTGTTTTGTAGCATCCACATCATCTTTCTTGAAGGGGGGGGTCTTCATGTTTTGTCCATCGGCATGAGTTTGGAATGTGTCTTGGCGATCATGATTGGTACCAATGGCGTGTTGTCTTCTATCGCTAAGACTTTACCTATCGGCGTAGGTGTTTTGTGGCTTACCGACAGACTTGGTCTCGCCGACGAGGTTTTGGAGTGCTATCGCCAAGACTTTGGCTATCGGAGTGAGCAGGCAAGTGTTGGACCGACGTTGGTTGTCTGGCTGATGAGGGATGTTCAAGGTGGTCGTCGGCAGGAGTAGTGCTATCGGTGAGAGAGTTTTCGGGTTCGCTGACGCCTGAGGTCTTGCCGACAGAGTATAGTTTGTTGGCGCCATCGGTGTAATGGAGGATTATCGGGTGAATGGGCAGATTGTTGGCCGATGGCGCGGGTCTGGCCGATGGAGTTGCCATTGGCGAGTATGGGGTAGTGTCTAGCTGATGGTGGTAATAGAGTTCGGTTTCGGCGTGACAGGGACTATCGGGCTAGCCGTTGGAAGGTCCGCCGATGGAGAGTGTTTGGCCGATGTGATGTTATCGGCGTAGGTCACACCGACAGGGGGGTAGTGTAGTGTGTGATCGGAGAGACTTGTGAGGTCGGGGTAAGTTTTGTGGAGCTGGCCGATGGTTCTCCTCTGGCCGATGGGGATGCTGGTGACTTGTGGAGGTGTTGGCATTGGCGAGACCGCTGTGATCGGCAGGAGATTTGTGGGGTAGGCCGATAATGTATATCATGGCGATGGGCTGTGGGTGAAGGGTCGTGTGTCGAGCACGGCAAAACGCTCGACACTTAGTATGCATGTGACGATGTTCTTAAAGTGATAGAGGGGTTTCCGAACTATGCATGTGGGATTAATTTCCCTACACATTTGAAACCTCAGGAAACACCTTTTGGCGGGAAGCTCCATTTTGATCGCTGCAACAGTCTTCTGGGTGGTTGCTGGTTGTTGAGCCATCAATGGCGATAGTGCAGGGGTATGGGTGACGGTACAAGCAATTAAGCTGCTTGATCATGGATGAAGACTTTCAAGTGGTGGCACAAAGCTCAAGATCCCCCCTGTCTGTCGCATTTAATCTGTGGAGGCCATTTTCAAATGGAAGGAATGTGTATCTGGCGAATTTTTGACTTCTGGCCATGTAATTAATTGCTGAATGTATGCAGTTCTGTATAAAGGGTTTTGGCTGTGTTACTTTTTAGAGGTTGGATGTTTTTGGGCTTTCTGCTCTGACTCTGAACATAAGGTGTTCACATTTTGAAAGGCATTTTTTGCTACAGACTCGGTCCTTAGTCTGGTGTACTAATCTATCTTGGCTTGTAAATGATGATTTTCTCTATGATGGCCTTCTATGCAGATTGATTTTAAATGAAAAACACCTGTGTGTGTATTGTTTCTGATTGTCTCCTGTATGTCATTTGTTTTCCTTTCAAACAAGGTTGTCAAGGGCTTCCAAGTTTTTCAGTATGTGCATACTGTGTGTCTGATTTATTGTGTCTGCTCAAGGAGTAGTTAAATAGGCTTTTGATCAGATACAAAGGGAAATAGATTGCATCATAGGATCTATTAAGTATGATCATTAATGATACTCTTTCTTGGACATGTTGCTGTTAGGCAGTAGCATTATTCTTAGGTCCTCTGGATATGAATTTATGTTGTCATGGGGAGACATTTACAGTCTTAGATATGACTCTGCTGCCCAGATAAGGCACTGGTTTGGGAATCTGTCTGTTCAATGGGTCTAGGAAAGTCCCATAACTCTAAACACCATTTCAAACCATCTCATCCTTCCATCTGTTAGTTGTAGGATTAGGATTAGGATCCTTGCATGCTCTCATACCCAACCAGACATCATCTCCAAGAATGTTGCCAACCTTGTGATTTGTTACACAAATCTTGGTCCATACATGAGAGTATTCTGCCTGTTGATGTCAAGTTAAATCCTTCTGTCATTGAGCTAGTCAAGGTTATACTTTTATCAAGTAGGGAAACCCCCCTTGGTGCGGCAAAACCAGAAGTGAAGGGGAGGAGCTCACGCAACCTCCTGTATTCAGTTGGCTGAATCTACCTGTGCATTAGAACTGGCAAACCCTAATGCTGATTCAGAAGAAAAACCAACAAAATGGCGACTCTGCTGGGTATGTCGATGTAAAGTGATATCCTGCAGTCTCTGGTGAAGTTTTGCTCTGCTGGTGGAATGAACTCAGAAACGTATTTGATGAGCTTTCAGCTACTGTAAATTTTGTGCTCTCTAGAGAGGTGGCGACTCTGCAAAAGATTCAAGTGCATATGAAAAGTTGATGTGTGTGTTGTGACAGAAAATGTGCTGTTCAGACTTCAGTGTCTGTATAAGAAAGGTACCTTGTTCCTTCCCCTTTATATTTGTTGTTTTACTGCATAAGTTAGATGCCAGGGGAGGTTACAGGTCTTAGGAATGCAAAGGATGTCTGAAAATAGAAATTTCATGAATCCAAATATGTATACACCCATACTCAGTCAAAAGGGGGATAATTTGTTGGATAAAAGAATAGAAGAGATGAAAAATAGGTTGATGCTCTTAGAGGCTATAGGTCTTAGGAATGCAAAGGATGTCTGAAAATAGAAATTTCATGAATCCAAATATGTATACACCCATACTCAGTCAAAAGGGGGATGATTTGTTGGATAAAAGAATAGAAGAGATAAAAAATAGGTTGATATTTTTAGAGGCTAGGCAGGCCTAGTTAAACAGTGATAACCTTGTTGTGTCTGCCAGTCAGAAAGCTAAACTTCCTGTCAGCCCTTTTGATCCTTTGTATGACCAACTAGATTTGTCATGGGTTGATTATAAAGTAGAAAATATGCCTGCTAGGATATACCGTCAGATGCCTAGATTTAGTGGTCACAGTGTGTGTGATGGGAATGCACATATCCAAGATTTTCATGAGTTCATGGGAAAACATTCATTCAGAGATGAGGATATGTGGATGAGGTTTTTTGTTAGGTCCTTTGATGCAAAAGCAAAAGATTGGTATTTGAGCTTTTCAAAAAGATCCTTTGCCTATTGGGATGAGCTTGTTGACTGTTTCAAAGAAGAGTTTGCAAAAGGACCTGCTGATCTTGTTGCAGAATTGATGAAAATCAGAAAACAAGATAAAGAGCCATGTGTTGTTTTCAGTCACAGGTTTGCAGTAGCCCTTTCACAAGTCCCTGAAAGTTTCAAACCTAATATTTCAGCCTGTGTTGGCATATTCTTTGAAGCATTTGAGGAGGGCTCTAGTGCAATACAAAGGGATTTCAAGGTGACAGGTATGCAGATGGCATACAAGTTCACCGAAAATATAAAAAATTCAGAAATGGCCACTTGCTGAAATCCCTATCTCCAGGCCTTGGTGTGAGAAATGGTTGTGAAGCTGCAAATGACCAAATAATTAAGGCATCATGTGCAGATAAAAATGAAAATGAAAGCATAGAGGTTGAGACTGCTGTATTTGAACATAATGCTAACAATACTGCTCAACTGGATTGTTCACCAGTTGAGGATGCCAGTGAAAGGACTAGTGAGGATTCCCATTGCAATGTTGAGGCATATGACCATGAAAACAATAACGAGGTTGTGGACAGCAATGAGCAACTGTTGGAATGGACTTGTGGGGATAACTGTGAGTACTGTACTCAAGACAGAGAAGATATAAGCAAACAGAGAAGCAGTCCTATGTGTGACCCATTGCCTTCCTTTCAAACACATGGAGATCATGAAGAGTAGTCAGGGATTGAAACAAGTGCTAGTTCAGAGCATGATTGTTTTTCATTTGATGGCTATTTTGCTTATGACACACAAGCTGATACTCCTCCACAAAGGGAATCCATTGGTGATGAAGATGCGTGTTCTGCTGCCCATGAACAAATGGCATACTATGATCAAGCTGATGTCCCTGGATCACCCATCTTTGACACATATGGTGATGAGGATCTATTTGAGTATGGTGAAGATCTAGACACTATTTTTGGCTTGGATTCTGTTTCTCATCCTGATGAAAGAGGAAACAACATGCATCAGGTAAGTGACTGTGAAAATGTGCTTGATTTGAAAGAGGTGCCAGAGCCTGATCTTTTCCAGCTTGGTGCTACTATTGGTTGTGTACATGATGTGCACAATTGTGAATTTAAAAGCTTTTCTTTTGAGAGGCCAGCATATGAGATGAGCTCTGATCTTCCTAGCTGCATGGTGGACTTTGAGTGTTTTCAGTTTTCAATCCAGCTAGGAGATCATTTTGCAATGCATAATGCTGATACAAATGATAACATGTGTTATATTCCATTTGAGTATGCATTGCCTGATACATTTTGCATCCACTTGTTGCCGGATGCTAAAGGTTATCTGCACAAAGATGACAGTGACAAGCTAAATCGGGAGGTTGAATGTGCAGATGACCAGGTTTGTTTATGGTCAGATCATGGTAGCATTCTCGGGCTTGACCCAGTGCATGCAGATGAAAACAAGATATTTGACAAAGGGAGATACAGGTTTTTCTTTTCTTGGTGGCCTTAGGCCATCAAGAGTGTTTGGTGATGCAGATCATTATAACTTCATGACTCTGTGCCCAATGGATAGGGGACTAGTCTGCATCCCAGAGTTCTGTGGTTCTTGCCATGCCTACAAGAGGCATGCATCCTCAGACAGAGCCACTGTTGGTCCCTGAATTGACTGTCAGTTCTTGAGCAATTTTTATGCAGGCACCATCCCAAAAAATCCAAAAAATTTTCTAGTTTTGGCACCCCTTCAGTGTTTTGTAGCATCCACATCATCTTTCTTGAAGGGGGGGTCTTCATGTTTTGTCCATTGGCATGAGTTTGGAATGTGTCTTGGCAATCATGATTGGTACCAATGGCGTGTTGTCTTCTATCGCTAAGACTTTACCTATCGGCATAGGTGTTTTGTGGCTTACCGACAGACTTGGTCTCGCCGACGAGGGTTTTGGAGTGCTATCGCCAAGACTTTGGCTATCGGAGTGAGCGGGCAAGTGTTGGACCGACGTTGGTTGTCTGGCTGATGAGGGATGTTCAAGGTGGTCGTCGGCAGGAGTAGTGCTATCGGTGAGAGAGTTTTCGGGTTCGCCGACGCCTGAGGTCTCACCGACAGAGTATAGTTTGTTGGTGCCATCGGTGTAATGGAGGATTATCGGGTGAACGGGCAGATTGTTGGCCGATGGCGCGGGTCTGGCCGATGGAGTTGCCATCGGTGAGTATGGGGTAGTGTCTAGCCGATGGTGGTAATAGAGTTCAGTTTCGGCGTGACAGGGACTATCGGGCTAGCCGTTGGAAGGTCCGCCGATGGAGAGTGTTTGGCCGATGTGATGTTATCGGCGTAGGTCACACCGACAAGGGGGCAGTGTAGTGTGTGATCGGAGAGACTTGTGAGGTTGGGGTAAGTTTTGTGGAGCTGGCCGATGGTTCTCCTCTGGCCGATGGGGATGCTAGTGACTTGTGGAGGTGTTGGCATCGGCGAGATCGCTGTGATCGGCAGGAGATTTGTGGGGTAGGCCGATAATGTATGTCATGGCGATGGGCTGTGGGTGAAGGGTCGTGTGTCGAGCACGGTAAAACACTTGACACTTAGTATGCGTGTGACAATGTTCTTAAAGTGATAGAGGGGTTTCCGCACTATGCATGTGGGATTAATTTCCCTACACATTTGAAACCTCAGGAAGCACCTTTTGGCGGGAAGCTCCATTTTGATCGCTGCGACAGTCTTCTGGGTGGTTGCGGGTTGTTGAGCCATCAATGGCGATAGTGCAGGGGTATGGGTAACGGTACAAGCAATTAAGCTGCCTGATTGTGGATGAAGACTTTCAAGTGGTGGCACAAAGCTCAAGATCCCCCCTGTCTGTCACATTTAATCTGTGGAGGCCATTTTCAAATGGAAGGAATGTGTATCTGGCAAATTTTTGACTTTTGGCCATGTAATTAATTGCTGAATGTACGCGGTTCTGTATAAAGGGTTTTGGCTGTGTTACTTTTTAGAGGTTGGATGTTTTTGGGCTTTCTGCTCTGACTCTGAACATAAGGTGTTCACATTTTGAAAGGCATTTTTTGCTACAGACTCGGTCCTTAGTCTGGTGTACTAATCTATCTTGGCTTGTAAATGATGATTTTCTCTGTGATGGCCTTCTATGCAGATTGATTTTAAATGAAAAACACCTGTGTGTGTATTGTTTCTGATTGTCTCCTGTATGTCATTTGTTTTCCTTTCAAACAAGGTTGTCAAGGGCTTCCAAGTTTTTCAGTATGTGCATACTGTGTGTTTGATTTATTGTGTCTGCTCAAGGAGTAGTTAAATAGGCTTTTGATCAGATACAAAGGGAAATAGATTGCATCATAGGATCTGTTAAGTATGATCATTAATGATACTCTTTCTTGGACATGTTACTGTTAGGCAGTAGCATTATTCTTAGGTCCTCTGGATATGAATTTATGTTGTCATGGGGAGACATTTACAGTCTTAGATATGACTTTGCTGCCCAGATAAGGCACTGGTTTGGGAATCTGTCTGTTCAATGGGTCTAGGAAAGTCCCATAACTCCAAACACCATTTCAAACCATCTCATCCTTCCATCTGTTAGTTGTAGGATTAGGATTAGGATCCTTGCATGCTCTCATACCCAACCAGACATCATGTCCAAGAATGTTGCCAACCTTGTGATTTGTTACACAAATCTTGGTCCATACATGAGAGTATTCTGCCTGTTGATGTCAAGTTAAATCCTTCTGTCATTGAGCTAGTCAAGGTTATACTTTTATCAAGTAGGGAAACCCCCCTTGGTGCGGCAGAACCAGAAGTGAAGGGGAGGAGCTCACGCAACCTCCTATATTCAGTTGGCTGAATCTGCCTGTGCATTAGAACTGGCAAACCCTAATGCTGATTCAGAAGAAAAACCAATAGAATCAACTCATACACAGGCCAGTATAAGAGCATAATAACAGGTACAAGATCTGATGTCTGATACATAAGGTATATCCTCCTCATTCTCGAACAACAGCAAGGGAAAAACTAATGGATAAAGCTCTTCCACCCGACCATGTGGAACCCTGAGGTCCACCCCCTGAGCTAGGAGTTAACATAAGGTTCCCACTACAACATACAGTCAGGTAGACAGTAGACTATAAGACAACACATGACTCCAACATCAAGTCAATGTCACAAATGACACAACAGTACTTCCAGAGGCAAACACTTAACAACTAGGGAGAGTACAACTAGGGAATGCTAGGCTACAATAAGGAGAGTGTCATCGCATGGTCCTAACATGGGTTACCCTGATAGCCTCTAGCTAGATGTCGGCCCCCATCCATGGGTTACCCTGACAGTCTCTCGCTAGGTGCCGGCCCCCATCTATGGTTTCCCTGACAGTCTCTCACTAGACGCTGGCCCCATAGGGTGACACATGCGGAATCAACATTCCTTTCACAAGGACAAGGAAGTTGATTTTGCTAACCACGGCCTTCTCATCTCATCCTTAGCCTGAACGAGCACTACAGGCATGAGTGAGGCATCCAATTATCTTGATTAGTGTGAGAACTACCCAACCCTCTAAATTTGTTATTAAATTATCACTGGATTAACAACTCCCAATGGGTTACCTTGACAAGCCACTTTGGGCACCGGCCCCACATTGGAAGCCACTCCCCTATCTGCACCTAGGAAAACCCATCCATCAAGCCATGCACAAAACACCATAACAGTAAACTTTGCATACACATTGCAAGGCATTAACCCTCTTGCAAACTATGGCATAATCACAAGGACATACTCTCAATACATTATCCATGGCATCCAGATGAAGTAACACATGAGAAATTTCTTCTTTACAGTTGACAAAGTGTCCCCATGGTCTTAACTAACACGATATCTTATAACATACTTAAAACAAATAAATAATTGCAACATCCATGAAAGACTTAATTATCACACCATGAGGCATTCTCAACCTACCATGTACATGAGGACAAACGTTATACCCTATGCCTCTGGAACTAATCACTTAGGTAGATGTAACAACATAGGGACCATGATGACATATCTAATTCACTTTCCAGAATTCAAGTTTCATGACCCTATCATATAAACAAATAGTACTCAACAAGAAGCCATTTAGAACAATAATTTATGTTTATCTTAAACACTAATTGATTATATTAGGTTTCAGTTAATAATGTCCATTAAGTAATCTAACATTATCACATTCACACATAGCTTGTAATAAGATTATTGGCCATATATACATATATATTCAGTTACATCCTATAAGACATAACACAATATAACTATACTTCTTCTCATTGTAATAGAATATTTAAATTCCTCTACTATAAACTTGTTTTCCAGTTTGAGGCTCCCTAATATTATCTTAGATTTAATTAAAATACAAGGGTAGAGGTATAATTACCTATCGAAATGAATAGCTATAAACCTATATTACATGAAAATTGGGTAAATATCTACGGCAATTTAAATCCCAACCCTAAAGTTAATAATAGCATTATTCCATATTCAATTTGCAAAGGAAACTATTATATTAATACTAAAACATAGTGTGTCATTGATTGTATTTCTCGTTAAGAATAAATCTACAGTTACATTAAATAACTACGAGTAAATATTTATTAAAACTGTTATTTAGTTGATTCACAAGACACAAATATTATTTACCTAACTAAGGTAGGCCACTATTGTCCGTGTTATAAATCAAATAATAGCAATGTGATTCTAAATTCAAATCTAGCGGAGGTTCCTATTTATTGGTAACCATAATAAACCCCTAAAACTCATAATAACCTATTTAACTTAAGGGTGAAAAGAACAATTGTAATTACTTCTACATAACATCCATTGCAATTACCTATGGATCAAGTATTATTGGTTTGACTTCCACTACATTCCCGAATAATTAAAGCATATATATATCTATACAAAAAAGAAGGATCAAATGCAACAAGTCATTTATAGAGTTCAAAACCACATTAAATTTTGTTTATCCAATCTAATACATCGTCTTTCATTATCACGATCCATTTACATTCTAAATTCAATAATTTGATCATATAAATTTTGTTAACTCAATTTAAATAAATCATGAGACCAACATAACAATCAATAATAATAATAATAAATAATAAAATTTCCACAAATCATTTGACAACAAATATCTTTCATCCAAGGTCATTAAAATAATTAGCGTTATACCTTATTGACAAATCACCTCATTAAAATTATAAAATTATATCATTTCATTACGATTTATGTCCACCACATTTCATGGAAATTCAATAATCTACTAATTTAAATTCCCGCAAACTTCAAACTTGACCTAAATGTATCATGTAAATAATTATAATATTCGACTTGTATTGATTTGAACTAATATCCAAATACTAACAAAATTCAAGTAAGACTCTAAGACCTAATATCATAACAACCTCCTATACTTTAGTTATTTATAAATGGTCAAGAAAATATTCGAACTAAAACAATATTAAATCATAGTCCTCTTTGTATTACAACTAAAAACATTTCTAATATAACAAATGCACTTTATACAGGTTACGTACCCTAATTTTTCATCTAAAGATTGAATGGAAACATTCTAATCTGAAACCTCATTCCTTTCCAACCTTATAAAAAATTCTTCTAAAAAAGAATAATAGAAACCTACAGGTTTCCTGACCAACTCTAACAATCCTATCAAGTATAGAAGGCACATACTTCCTAAAATTCAGACTATCCCACACTGAGAAAGGCCCTATGAAATCGATCCTCAATAAAACCTAGTGATAAAAGAGTTTAATGGAAATGATAAGGAGTTTTTGAAATGACGTCTGTACTCATGGCGCACAGCCCCGGAGAAAGGTCCAGAAATGGAAGAGTAAGGGAGACAGGAAAAATGGCATATAAGGTATGCAATGTTTGCAGTTCCATGCTAACAGAAAGGGTCGACTCTAGTAGAATATCACATCCACATTTTCCAGCGTGCCCCCAGCTTACGTCAAGAAGGAAGGTTGATCAGGTAATGCTAATTTGTTACATAAGATTGCTGGGACATAACCAATATGTGTCTACACGAATTGAATGAGCATCTTAATACATTCTATGTAGGTCAAATAAACTAAGGAACTTAATTTGCTAATTCCCCCACTCCAGGGCCGTATTGCTTAATACCATGATTGCAGGAGAGGCAACAAAATGGGTCTAATTGTTGGGTGATGGAAAGGTTCTTTACAGGACCATTGCATGATGACGCCAAGGCTGAATTGCTATTAATGGGAGAACGACCAGTCTCAAATTGACGTCTCACAAAAATGATTTAGATGCACAATCTCTGCTCTAAAGTTGGAATAACCGTTGATGTATTAAAGCCACATCCCATGATGAAGCGATCAGTTGACAGGGTCGCAATTCTTATATGTTTGCTGCAGTGCGAACTGCCCAAGGCCGCCAACCTACAGGTAAAAGATTGTTATCTGGCATAACTCACAAGATTCACAGCACCATACGACAAGACAAATTGGTAGTTTAGAGTATAGGCAGGTTTAAATAGGTAATCCACAGATAGAGATTAGGGTTCCCTCAGTAAGGCTTAGATGACTATGAGGACCACCATTCGAAGAATATGATTAATGGTAGGAAGTAAGTATTAAGAGTTTTCAATATGGAGATTTACAGGTTTACAGGTTTGAATCTTGATTTATCTATACTGAGTGCTTAATATCCTACAGCCACAATGATTGGCATTTGTTTTTACTCTTAACAAACCTTATCTCAACAAATTATACTTGATTCATTAGACTCCAAAAAGCTGCGAAAAAATTCAAGTTATGGTAAGGCATCTCTGATTTTGAATTTTGCAACAAACTCACAAAACATAATTTATTTTCCACCTTTTTATTTTAGATTTTTCAATAACCAGATTCCTAAGGTATGCAATATTGAGCTTTGTAAACCTAATACTAGAATTGTCTTCCAACTAGATTTGTTGGACTTTCCAACCCTTCAGAATCTTTCAGTTGAATTGGAATTCCCTAGAATTTGAGAAGACGTAAGAGGGACAAGACAATGCACAGTGCTTATCAAAGTTGGATTAAGCATGTATTCAGAGTTTAGAGATTCTACTCCCCAAGACCATCAGATTTAGGAAACTCTGACATGGGACCTTAACAACTCTAACTGATACAGGTGGCTACAGATCGATGCTCATGACAATGGAAGGAACAACAAAATAACAAATACCAAATTGAACTTATAAATAAGGTTTAATGAATGGCATTAAACATCTGTAAGCAAAACTATAACAGCTAAATTTCCAAATTTAATCCTACACTCCAGTCACCCTTATTAAAATTAATGATGAATTTGCAAAGGTAAACATTAATCTATAAAATAAGGTACCCGGTCAAAATATTCAAGAGTTGCCCTGTTGATTCCTATAGCTGCTTTCTCCTTCTCAAATTTCTTCAGACCTTCCTCTTCTCAGAAATCTTTTCCTTTCTTTTCCAAAAATAGGACTCACTTCCCAGATAAATGCAGGGAACAACCCCTCTTCCTGACAACCCATTTTCCCAAAACACAGATGAACTCCTCGAGTAAATGCAAAACAAAACATTCCTCTCTTTTCCCCAACCCACATTCTCGTGAGGTTCAAAAGTTTAACCCCAAATCAAAAAATTCCTAACCTCCAGTAATATTATTTTTTTCTTTTAACCTTGCGATATTATCATTATTACTATAAATTTATTTTATCAACATTATAGTTGTTTATTCACTTATGCATTTAATTTAATCCGCTTACAATTGTAATTTAATATTTCATTTAATCATTTATCTAATTTTATTTATTTATTTACTAATTCTTGTTAATTTTACCAATTAATCAAACAATTAAATTGTTTATAAATACTCACAACACACAATTTCCCTAGCACATGCCTATTTAACGTTAGCTTAATTTTAACCTTATTTTTAATAAGGTACTAACCAAACTTAAATCAACACGTAAATTGGATGAACCAAGCTTACAGGATGATACCTGACCCCCATGTAAAGCCACAGGACATGACGACAACATAACGACAATCAGTCCAACTGACGGTGACGACAGGTTATAATACTAAGAACTCATCCTTTTGAGGATGTTGATTGAGTAGGGAACCTTATGTTAACTCCAATTCAACAATTCCATTGGCTAGGGCACTCTCAGACCTGGTAGTTTAGGTGGAGTCGATGCCTGGAACCTGTATCCTGCAACACACGACAAGGTTGTGCACATATATATATATATATAAACATGTAATCATAGACATAATGAACGGAAGTCGCAGCGTGGCAGGGTACTTAGACACGAGTAATGTGACACTGTTCTGTTCATGTAAACACATCATCAAATAACTACATCCATTACCAGTAATGCATCATAATCATAATTGAATAACACATTAAACTCAAAATGACATTAGTCTATAATCATCAGATATGTCCATCATGATCATGGAGAACATAAACCATAACATACTAGTCCAAATGTCTCGAAACTGTAAACATGCAATATAAGACTATCAACTATACCAGGATTGTCATAGGAAATATGAGAACATAAACCATAACATACTAGTCCAAATGTCTCGAAACTGTAAATATGCAGTATAAGACTATCAACTATACCAGAACTGTCATAGGAAATATGAAAATATCATCTATCACAAGCCAAAAGTGAGGGGCATTACATCCTCCCCCCTAAAACCAGGCTTACTCCTGGAAGCCTGCAAATAAGTGAGGATATAACTCCCTCATCCTGGAAGCATCTTCCCAGGTAGTAGAGGTCTCATCATTAGGATCCCACTGGATCCTAACCTACTCCACATCTCTGCCCTTGAGAGTGAGTCTCCTATGCTGAAGAATGCCTACGGGCTCCAAAGCCAGCTGCCCGTCCTCTACCTGAAGAGTAGCCCAATCAAGAACATGAGTAATATCCAGATAATAAGGTCTAAGTACATAAACATGAAACACATCATGGATGCGTGAAAGGCTAGGCGGCAAAGAAAGATGATAAGCAACTGGACCGATCCTCTCCAACACCTCAAAAGGTCCAACAAAACATGGTGCTATCTTAGAGCCCTTTCCATAGCGGATTGGACTCTTTGGCGGTCACACACGCAAGAACACCCGATCCCCAACAAAAAACTGACGATCGATCCTATGAGCATCTGCATACTTGTTCTGCCTATCCTGAGCTGCCACCAAATGCTCTCTAATCCTCTCAACCTGCTACTCCATATCTCTAAGCATATCCGGACCTAGAAGAACTCTATCCTCCAAACGATCCCAGCCCAAAAGGGTCCTACAAGGATGACCATACAAGGCCTGAAAGGGATACATGCCAATAGAACTATGATAACCATTATTATAGGCAAACTCCACTAGGTAGAGGTAATCCTCCCAACGGCTCTGCTGATCCATAACATACATCCTCAACATATCCTTGAGAACCTGATTAACCCTCTCAGTCTGACCATCAGTCTTAGGATGATAAGCTGAACTAAAGTTCAGCTGTGTCCCCAAGGCATGCTGCAGGGAAGTCCAAAGGGCGGAAGTGAACACTAGATCCCTGTCAGAGATGATCCTACAAGGAATCCCATGAAGTCTGACGATGTCCTCCATGAACACTCTAGCCACCGTAGAGGCATTGTAAGAAGCACGGATAGGAGAGAATTGAGCTACCTTCATCAACCTATCCACAGTGACCATAATAGCATCGTGTCACTGAGAGGACATCAGCAAACCAGCAATGAAGTCTATCGAAATGATATCCCACTTCCACTCTGGAATCAAATGAGGCTGCAAAAGATTTGCAGGGTGCTGGTGCTCCGCCTTCACCCTCTGACACTCAAGACATCTCAACACAAAATCAGCAATATCCCGCTTCATACCACTCCAAAAGTATAGTTGACACAGATCTGCATGCATCTTCTTGACACCTGGATGAGCAAAATAGGGTGCTCGATGTGCCTTCGACAAAACTAGGGTACGAAGACCCTCAAAATTAGGAACATAGATATGACCCAAATGTTGCAAAAGACCATTTGACTCAAAAGTGTAACCAGAGAACCTACCCGCTAAAGGTCTACTAGACTCAATCTCAGATCTCACCTCCTGGCACCAACTGTCAGAAGGAAGAGCAGCAAGAATCTGACCTCTCAAATCAACTGTAAGCGAGACTGCTGAGATCTCATGCCTTCGACGACTAAGAGCATTTGCTACCACATTCTCCTTTCCCTGAATATATCTGACCTCGAAGTCATACTCGCACAAGAACTCCATCCAACGCCTTTGCCTTGCATTCAAGTTTGGCTGCGTGAAAATATATTGCAAACTATGATGATCACTGTGTAGCTCAAACTGATGCCCTAATAGAAAATGCCTCCATCTCACCAAGGCATGCACAACTGTTGCTAACTCTAGGTCATGAGTGGATTAGTTCAATTCGTGATCCTTGAGTTTGCGAGACTCATAGGCAATCACGCGACCATCCTGCATCAGAACTGCTCCCAAACCCTCTAAGGAAGCATCGGTACAAACAACAAAGTCCCTATCAGGATCAGGAACTACTAATATAGGTGCACTGGTCAGCTGTTCCTTAAGAGTCTGAAAGGCTTCCTGGCACTGCTCTAACCAAACAAACTTCTTCCCTTTCCTCTGAAGAGAAGTAATGGGGTGGGCAATTCTCGAAAACCCCATGACGAAGCGATGATAGTAACCTGCCAACCCCATAAAACTACGGACCTCAAAAACATTAGTGGGTGTAGGCTAGTCCATAATAGCTTGGATCTTCAAGGGATCCACCGCAATACCCTCTCCAGAGATGACATGACCCAAATACTTAACCTCTATCTGGAAGAACTCACATTTTGACAAATTAGCATAAAGCTGATTTTCTCTCAGACACTGCAACACCTGACGCAATTGCTCCTCATGTTCCTCCATAGTCTTCGAATAGATCAATATATCATCAAGAAATATGAGGACAAATCAGTTGAGATAAGTGTGAAACACACCATTCATTAAGCTCATGAAAACTGACGGTGCATTCGTTAACCCGAATGGTACCACTATGAACTCATAATGTCCATAACGGGTGCGAAATGCCGTTTTGTGAATATCTACCTCAAAAATCTGCAACTGGTGATATCCTGACTTAAGGTCAATTTTAGAGAATACCTTAGCTCCTTTGATCTGATCAAACAAATCATAGATCTGAGGCAAGGGATACCTATTTCTCACTGTTACCTTGTTGAGCTGCCGATAGTTGATACATAGCTGTAGAGATCCATCCTTCTTCTTCACAAAGATCACAGGTGCTCCCCAAGGAGAAACACTAGGTCAAATGAACCCTTTGGCTAATAGCTCCTCCAACTGCAGTTGAAGCTCCTTGAGCTCCTGAGTGGTCATCCTGTATGGAGCTCATGAGATAGGCTCTGCACCGGGAATTAGATCAATCCTAAAATCGATGTCATGCCTAGGTGGCATCCCTAGAATATCAAAAGGAAAAACATCTGCATACTCCCTCAAGAGTGGGTGATCGTCAAGAGATGCCTCTCGACTCTTCTCCATCTCCAAATCACTAACAGTCATTGCAAAAAGCTGACATCCCTGACGAATGCTTCTCTTGAGTTGCATAGCAGAGATCATACGGAGGGAAATAGGTCTCTGAACTCCTACAACCTCAACCACCACATCTGAATCATCCACACATCTAACAAACTTATGCTGATAATCTATCACTGCCTGATGGGCCTCCAACCAATCCATCCCTAAAACTATGTCATATGAACCCAGGGGTAAAATGCGAAGGTCCACAGAAGTAGATAGAGAGCCAATCATCAAGTCACACCCTAAAACTAGAGACTCAACTGCAATCTTAGCCCCGAAAACTAACTCAACCTGCCACCTATCATCTTGCTTTGTTACCACTAAGCCACAATGCTCCATAAGGGAAGGAGATATAAATGAATCAGACGCACCAGAATCAAATAGAACAGAAAAATCAATACCTCGCATGCGACCAAATGTCTCCACCACCGTGCCCTGATGCTCTACTTGTCGGTCATCCACCGCTGCAAAGACTCAGTGTGACCTACCTGTATCACCAACCATTGGCTCAGATGCTGCCGGTCGATGTCCAAATCTTGATGCACCCTTCTGTGGGCACTGTCTGGCAATGTGGCCCTGTTGGCCGCAAGAGAAGCACCCAGTGCCTCTGCCAAAACCACCGTTACCCCAAAAAGTACTAAACTACTGGAAACTACCCCTACTCACTGAAGACTGTGTACTCTGGGCTGGCTGATCAAAACGATTGTGCTTATTGTGCTGCCAAGTCTGGTCCTTCCTATTTTGGAACCTGTTAGCATGCTGATGCTGAGAGTTCTTCGACTTGGACTGCAAAAATTGCTTCTATTGACCACCCTTTCAGGGTGCATGAGAACCTAATGCTTGGGTGTGACCACCTCGAGAACCATATCCTGATGAAGGTGCACTGCCAATGTGTACACCTGTATGTCCACCGAGGCCCATAGCCAAATTCTCCTCCACAAGCTGGGCTTTCTCCACGGCAACCTCCATAGTCTTAGGTTCGAATACATGAACCCCTCCACTAATCTAGGCATTCAAGCCCCTGATGAAATGCTGCACCAACATGGACTCATCATCCTCGATACCTGCATACTGTTTGAGCTCATAAAATCTGCACTCATATTGCTCAACTATCATGGCCATCTACCTTAGCTCATGAAACTCATCTGCTCAATGCTACCTCCAATGGTCAGAAAGAAAGCAGCCTCTAAATCTCTCTACAAACAACTCCCAAGACACAGTGTTAATGTCCAAATGCAGCTTCTACTCCTCTAGCCCTCACCAAGTCGAAGCAAACCCTCGGAGATGCAAAATGGCACATCTAGCTTTTGTATTGCTACCACACGGATGCATGGCGAAACACCTGCCTAAGTCCAATAACTAGGTCTCTGCCTCAAGTCCTCTACTAGCTCTATCAAAGGTGGGAGGGCGTGCTCTCAGTAAATCCCTCATATGGCTGGCTAGTGTGGCCTCCTGCTCAGCTGTCAACTCCCTATGCCTGGGAGACCTCTCTCTCTATCTAGGACTTGACTGGTCTACCTCCTGACCACCTCTGGGCTACTCACCCTCTTGCCTAGGGCCTGAACGGGCAAGGGCCTCCTCAAGAATCTGTCTCAACTAGGCTCCATCAAGCTGACCCTGACCCTCCATGTTCTGACCTCCACCTTCATGGCCACTCCCATGAGGAGAACTGGGAGGAGGAATTTTGCCACCACCTCTACCACAACCCCTACCTCTGCCCCGACCTCGGCCCCTACGTCTAGGCATCTACCCTACACAAAAGGGCAAATTATTATATTAAGAAAAAGGGTCGCAATAGGAGTTAAATCATTCTATAGAGTTTAAGCACTAGGTTACATAATGGGCTCCAATATAACCAAGGTACCTAGTGTTTAAACCGCGCTCTAATACCAAGATGTAATGCCCCACCATGAACACCTTAGAAAACAACACATTTGTGCTATGCAAGACAAAAATTTTTTTTTGTATAAGATAACAAGGCAATGTTTAGCAAATCAACACACATCATTACTAACAACTTGTCTTCAAAGGTCCCATGGTTGCATTACTTGTCAATTAATTAACATAATTTACATACATTAATAACTAACATCAGTGGATCTTTCTAATTCTATTGCACTAATGATTAATACACATACATCTCCATTTCATGACATTAGTTAGATAATCAACTTGATCAAGATTACATGTACATATTCAAGTCCATACAAATGAGTACATCATCATGTAGTTTACATTATCATCATCCTGATTACATCTGAATACATCCATTATGAATCAACTCATACATAGGCCAGTATAAGAGCATAATAACAGGTACAAGATCTGATGTCTGATACATAAGGTATATCCTCTTCGTTCTCAAACAATGGCAAGGGAAAAACCAATGGATAAAGCTCTTCCACCTGACCATGTGGAACCCTGAGGTCCACCCCCTGAGCTAGGAGTTAACATAAGGTTCCCACTACAACATACAGTCAGGTAGACAATAGACTATAAGACAACACATGACTCCAACATCAAGTCAATGTCACAAATGACACAACAGTACTTCCAAAGGTAAACACTTAACAACTGGGGAGAGTACAACTAGGGAATGCTAGGCTGCAATAAGGAGAGTCTCATCGCATGGTCCTAACATGGGTTACCCTGACAGCCTCTAGCTAGACGCTGGCCCCCATCCATGGGTTACCTTGACAGTCTCTTGCTAGGCATCAGCCCCATCTATGGTTACCCTGACAGTCTCTCACTAGATGCCAGCCCCATAGGGTGACACATGCGGAATCAACATTCCTTTCACGAGGACAAGGAAATTGATTTAGCCAACCATGGCCTTCTCATCTCATCCTTAGCCTGAACGAGCACTACAGGCATGAGTGAGGCATCCAATTATCTTGATTAGTGTGAGAACTACCCAACCCTCTAAATTTGTTATTAAGTTATCACTGGATTAACAACTCCCAATGGGTTACCCTGACAAGCCACTTTGGGCACTGGCCCCACATTGGAAGCCACTCCCCTATCTGCACCTAGGAAAACCCATCCATCAAGCCATGCACAAAACACCATTACAATAAACTTTGCATACACATTGCAAGGCATTAACCCTCTTGCAAACTATGGCATAATCACCAGGACATTACTCTCAATACATTATCCATGGCATCCAGATGAAGTAACACATGAGAAATTTCTTCTTTACAGATGACAAAGTGTCCCCATGGTCTTAACCAACATGATATCTTATAACATACTTAAAACAAGTAAATAATTGCAACATCCATGAAAGACTTAATTATCACACCATGAGGCATTCTCAACCTACCATGTACATGAGGACAAACGTTATACCCTATGCCTCTGGAACTAATCACTCAGGTAGATGTAACAACATAAGGACCATGATGACATATCTAATTCACTTTCCAGAATTCAAGTTTCATGACCCTATCATATAAACAAATAGTACTCAACAAGAAGCCATTTAGAACAATAATTTATGTTTATCTTAAACACTAATTGATTATATTAGGTTTCAGTTAATAATGTCCATTAAGTAATATAACATTATCACATTCACACATAGCTTGTAATAAGATTATTGGCCATGTATACATATATATTTAGTTACATCCTATAAGACATAACACAATATAACTATACTTCTTCTCATTGTAATGGAATATTTAAATTCCTCTGGTATAAAATTGTTTTCCAATTTGAGGCTCCCTAATATTATCTTAGATTTATTTAAAATACGAGGGTAGAGGAATAATTACCTATCAAAATGAATAGCTATAAACCTATAATAGATGAAAATTGGGTAAATATCTACGGCAATTTAAATCCCAACCCTAAAGTTAATAATAGCATTATTCCATATTCGATTTGCAAAGGAAACTATTATATTAATACTAAAACATAGTGTGTTGTTGATTGTATTTCTTGTTAAGAATAAATCTACAGTTACATTAAATAACTACGAGTAAATATTTATTAAAACCGTTATTTAGTTGATTCACAAGACACAAATATTATTTACCTAACTAAGGTAGGCCACTATTGTCTGTGTTATAAATCAAATAATAGCAATGTGATTCTAAATTCAAATCTAGCAGAGGTTCCTATTTATTGGTAACCGTAATAAATCCCTAAAACTCATAATAACCTATTTAACTTAAGGGTGAAAAGAACAATTGTAATTACTTCTACATAACATCCATTGCAATTACCTATGGATCAAGTATTATTGGTTTGACTTCCACTACATTCCCGAATAATTAAAGCATATATATATCTATACAAAAAAGAAGGATCAAATTCAACAAGTCATTTATAGAGTTCAAAACTGCATTAAATTTTGTTTATCCAATCTAATACATCGTCTTTCATTATCATGATCCATTTACATTCTAAATTCAATAATTTGATCATATAAATTTCGTTAACTCAATTTAAATAAATCACGAGACCAACATAACAATCAATAATAATAATAATAATAATTAATAAAATTTCCATAGATCATTTGACAACAAAAATCTTTCATCCAAGGTCATTAAAATAATTAGCATTATTCCTTATTGACAAATCACCTCATTAAAATTATAAAATTATATCATTTCATTACGATTTATGTCCACCACATTTCATGGAAATTCAATAATCTACTAATTTAAATTCCCGCAAACTTCAAACTTGACCTAAATGTATCATGTAAATAATTATAATATTCGACTTGTATTGATTTGAACTAATATCCAAATACTAACAAAATTCAAGTAAGACTCTAAGACCTAATATCATAACAACCTCCTATACTTTAGTTATTTATAAATGGTCAAGAAAATATTTGAACTAAAACAATATTAAATCATAGTCCTCTTTGTATTACAACTAAAAACATTTCTAATATAACAAATGCGCTTTATACAGGTTACACACCCTAATTTTTCATCTAAAGATTGAATGGAAACATTCTAATCTGAAACCTCATTCCTTTCCAACCTTATAAGAAATTCTTCTAAAAAAGAATAATAGAAACCTACAGGTTTCCTGACCAACTCTAACAATCCTATCAAGTACAGAAGGCACATACTTCCTAAAATTCAGACTGTCCCACACTGAGAAAGGCCCTATGAAATCGATCCTCAATAAAACCTAGTGATAAAAGAGTTTAATGGAAATGATAAGGAGTTTTTGAAATAACGTCTGTACTCATGGTGCACAGCCCCGAAGAAAGGTCCAGCAACGGAAGAGTAAGGGAGACATGAAAAATGGCATATAAGGTATGTAATGTTTGCAGTTCCATACTAACAGAAAGGGTCGACTCTGGCAGAATATCACATCCACATTTGCCAGCGTGCCCCCAGCTTGCATCAGGAAGGAAGGTTGATCAGGTAATGCTAATTTGTTACATAAGATTCCTGGGACATAACCAATATGTGTCTACACGAATTGAATGAGCAGCTTAATACATTCTATGTAGGTCGAATAAACTGAGGAACTTAATTTGCCAATTCCCCCACTACAAGGCCGTATTGCTTAATACCATGATTGCAGGAGAGGCAACAAAATGGGTCTTGTAGACACCCTAAAATGACCAAGTCGTCGCATCACTTGCATTTCGTCATTTCTTCCTAATCACCTGCATTTCAACATTAATTAAATAATCTAATTATTTAATTAATTTCACCAAATTCTTCTAAATCACAAAATTGCAACATTAATTAAATAAATCCTCATTATTTAATTAATTAAATCAAATTCCTCTATATTCTTCCACAATTAAATAATTTTTAATTATTTAATTAAATCATTGTCACCTTCCAAAATTCACATCTACATTAATTAAATATATCCAATTATTTAATTAATTCAACAAATTCCCTCTTATCTAAAATTAAATAATTCTTAATTATTTAATTAAATCAAATTTGTTCTTCCAAAATCATGCACAACAATTAAATAAATTTATTTATTTAATTTGCTTTCAAATCTTCTAAATTAAATAATTCCAATTATTTAATTATTTCTTCCAAAATATCTTCTCTAAATTTAAATAAATCAATTATTTATTTAAATTGCTTTTTCTTCTAATTTGAGTTATCTCTAAAATAACTCAAGCTTTCTTGCTCAACAATTAAATATTTATATATTTAATAAAGCAAAATATCTTCTTTTCTCATGCAAATCTCTTCTTCTTGTTTTAAATCACTTAACTAATTGCTTTATTCTTTTAATTGATTTATCTCTTCAGTTAACTCATTCTTCTATTCTTGATAACTCCTCTCATGCAAAAGCAAGCAAGACACATGTCTTCTTCTCATTTGTTGCACATTCCTCAACTTATCTCCTCCGTTGATTCTTCTAAATTATCTGGACCATTGATTGATCATGTTTGAAATCTATATAAACCCCCCTCATCTCCTTCATTGAGCCTCTCTCTTCGATGGTATTCTCAGGCACACTTAACAGAGCTTTGAGCATACAAAACGCGTCGATTGAGCACTATAACGATCTTTTGACATTGATCTCTTGAGCACTACTTGCTTGTTGCAGCCATGGCTTTGCAACCATATTGAGCAATCCACATATCTCCAAAAGGGAACAATACAGGTTTTGGTAAGAGCTTTCATTTGTCTTTGATTTGTGATTTATGGCTTTTACTTAGATTCGTTTCCTTTATGTTATTAGGTTCTTTGGTTTTATTTATTTAGATTTAATCCATTTTTCCATATACACATTTTGGCACGCCCGGTGGGACCCACTAATCCCTTTGTTTCTTTGAGAAATTTGTTTTTTTTTTAAGTCACAATACGGCACAGCGCAGACGATATTACACAGCGCGTCTGGTAGTATCTCTAAGCGCTCTTGCAGGAACAGTTCAGCGCTACTGGTGGCACGGCCGCGCTTCTGGCCGCACAGAGCAGCGCTTTCGGTGACACAGAGAAGCGC
This sequence comes from Cunninghamia lanceolata, assembly GCA_027924645.1. Taxonomy (NCBI): domain Eukaryota; kingdom Viridiplantae; phylum Streptophyta; class Pinopsida; order Cupressales; family Cupressaceae; genus Cunninghamia; species Cunninghamia lanceolata. The sequence goes on along the minus strand of BSBN01000511.1, from coordinate 15,886,018 downwards.
TATTGGTGGACTTGTTAAGCGCTTCTAGTTAAAATTAGGTTTTGACTTTATTCACGGTGCTTTTGCAGGGTTTTTCTCATTTCAGATCTGTGATTTTGTTTGCACAAGCCGTTGTATTTGTCTTCCAAACCTGATTTTTGATATCTCCTAAGCTGATTTATTTAGGAGTATCCTTAAGTTCTGCTAATCTATTGTGTTGCCCCGTTTTCTGAGTTTTCCAGATTTCACGACCCAGATCTATCAGATATCATTGTCCAGACAGTAGATCCACCATGAAAAGTCATTTTTGCCTGGTTATTTTGACAAAAACTAATATTTTCTATATCTGAGACAGCACAGCACTTTTGGCTACACAGTATCGCACTTTCGGTTACACAGTGACGCGCTCCTGGATATTTTACAACACTTTTGTTATTATCGTTGCACGCTTTTGGTATTTATCGCAGCGCCTTTAGAATCACAGTACAGCGCTTCTGGGTATTGTTCAACGCTGCTGGTAATATTCTGTTGTGCTTCTCATCTGTCTTAAAGCGCATTTGGTTTACAGTGAATCGCTTCTGGTAAGACAGTAACATGCTTTTGGTCAAAGTTGATTTATTTTTTGCTAACTTGTGAATTGTTGGTGGAACTAACTGACTTGTTGCAGCTTCTTATTACTCACACAGAGCCAATAGGTGTTTTCTTAATATGTTCATGCAGGACGAGCGTTGAAGACTCTTTTGTTTTATCTCACTAAGTCTTAGAAACACATTGCATGCTTAAAAGGAGTAATTGAACAAATCTTTTTTTGCAAATCTAAGTCTTAGGAACATACTGATTTTCTTAAGGGACAATGGACATGTATGGACAAACACCTCAATTTTCTAAAGGACAATGGACATGAATGCCAAACACTTCATTTCATAAGGGACAATTTACAACTACAATCATGTGTGTGCATAGCTTAGTTGCACCTTATTTTTCTTATAACGGGACAATTGAACCTTTGTGTGACGTGCTTGCTCTTACTTTTCTGTACTTCCTTTAGAAGGGCCTGCTTTTGGATTGCGATTCATCCAAAAGGGACAACCCTAAGCGGAGTTTTCCTTTGAACCGCTATATAAGAGGGATAAGGTGAAAGCCAAGTCCTAACCGACATCAGCCTTACCTTGTGGTGCCAAACTGAAAAGAGGTGTACTAGCTCTTTGTGGAAATGATTTTCACATTGAGCAAAGTGTTTGAAACTCTTAGTAGGATTGGTTAAAGCTTTTAGTAGCTTGTCGCATTGCTCGTAAGGTGTTGGTCCCTCAAAGTCACTAAGAACCAATTTTAGATAGAGACTACCCGACCTACCTCCGAACATTGCGGTAATCATCAGTGCAAGGGAAATCGATTTAAACCCTTAAGATACTCACCATTGGCTCCCTTGAGAAGAGATAGTATTCCCTTGGACATAAAGCTCTTGTGACCTACTTGAGCTTTCCAAGGGGAGGGTGAGATATCCCTACCTATCGTCTCTCGCAAAGATACTAAATATCCGACACCTTTATGGAATGATATTTTTATTGACGGAGTATTAAGCTGTGAGCTGATCTACTGCAATGAAACCTTGTCTCTAGGGATAAAAAGTGCTTGTTATTGATTGCAACTGTATTAGACTTGTGGAAACATTGGACTTGTTTGGAGCCTTGAACATACACTATCTGTTGTGTCAGTCCTTGTGCCTTTTTTGACCACTTGTTTGCTGTGTTTTCTCTTGCCAAACCAATCCAATCAGAAACAGAAAAATCTTGCCTTTGAAAAACATTAGACACTACTTCAGCGCCCCTGGTATTACAGCAGCTCGCCTTTGGTAATACAGTAGATCGCCTTTGGTCAGCAGTAACCCGCCTCTGGCAAAACTCTACTTCAGCGCCCTTGGTATAATAGTAGCTCGCTTTTGGTCACTGTAGCTCACCTTTGGCATAGTAGTAACTCGCTATTGGCAGCTTAGTCCGTCGCCTCTAGCCCACAGTAGCACGCTTTTGGTAGCAGAGTCCGGTGCCTCTGGTCAAACAGTATAGCACCTTTGGTCCAGTACTTTGTGCATCAGAGTTTGTCCGTTTCTTCAAAGCATCTCACAGATTCCCAGCATTACATTGTGTCCTAAGTGTATCCCATGGTCACCACTAGGCTACAGCAAACTATGAAGTCTAGGCAAGTTGTCCCTACGAAGCACAAGTCACCCCCTCGCACACCACAATCAAGTCGTCTCAACATTACTCCCAAGGTGACTCCTAGTACACCCGCGGCAAAACCAATCAGCTCTCCAAACATGCCGCACATAGATGAACCAAGCAATCCTCATGAGGATAGAACCCCTTTGCTAAATGCACCGCAGCATACCACATGTTTGCCTCTGGATTTTGTTCCACAAGGTTACATCGTAGATCAAACCCCATCTCAAGAAGAGCGACACTTTGAAATAGGTCAATCCTCTCAAGAAGATGGGCAAGATCTTGATGAATTTATACAAAATCCTAGAGCTATAGCTGCCTTCGATAAAATTCTTAGTGAGATCAGGATCATTTCTTTCGCTTGCTTGCAAAGCAAGGCGCCAAGTTACCTCAAGATTTTGATGTGTCCACTCTCAAAGAGAGCAACAATAACCACAAAACCATACAAGCGGTACAAACCATGTCCACGGTGACTACGCCCTTACCTACTCAAGGCTCGCAGTATAGGAATCCCCTTTTCCAAAATCCAACAGAGGAGAGGCCCATATCACCGCTTTTGACTCCTATGGAGATCTATCAAAACCAACAAGAAACTCTCCAATGTCAAGCAGAGTTAGCTAAGCAAGCCACCTTAGCTCGATCAAATGTGCAACCACCTCCTAAAGTGTCCACCCCAAGCGCAAGCGGAATCTTGGTTACCCCATCACGCATAGGTTTCCCACCTAATTACAATCCGGGGAACAATTGTGTAGCCATGCAACAAGGGTCTCAACAAATGCCACCTCCTATATCATCACACCTGCATGTCTCTCAACCAATTAGAGTCACGCAGCCCCAACCACAACATTCTTCTACTCTCATCTTCAATCAACCCCAACCATCGCAAATCACTTCTACCTATGTTCCTCCTCCACAACGTTCATCCACGCTCAACTTCTTTCATACATTGCCTAGCCACTCTCAACATTCCCAACATCAGGTTTCCCAAAGCTATGTGCCACCATCGCAACCTAATCAAACGCACTTTAGCTTTCCTCCCCCCAATACTTTTCTTCAACCATCGCAAAGCCAACATTCTTACCTAGCGCCACCTCCACCTCTGCCAACTCAAGGCCTCCAATTCCAACCCAATCTGAACCAATCATACAATCCATACAATCCCAATCAATCTTACGACCCTTACAATAGCAGTGCGCATGGCTTACATTATAATCTTCCATATGGGCAACACCAACCGCTTGTTGGACAACAGGAGATGTTACCAACCCCTCCCACGACTATGGAACTAAAGATTGCAGAGGTGCAACAATAGCTATCTGATCTTACGTTTGGCCACACCAAAAAGACCTTCTCTTTAGAGGAAGTGTGTCCTTATCCTTTTGATTGGTCATTACCAATGATCCCTTTTCCTCAAAATTTCACTATTCCCAAGTTCGATAAGTACAAAGGAAAAGGTGACCCAAAAGACCATCTTAGGGAATTCTATCTTGCTTGCTTCGAGGTATCTCACAATGACACATATCTTATGCGTCTCTTTCCTCGCAGTCTTGGCGGTCAAGCAATAGAATGGTTCTCACACTTACCTACGGGTATTAAGTCCTTCAACGAGCTAGCAGAGAAGTTTGCCACCCATTTTTCTTACAACGCAGAGCATGAGATTTCCATGACGGACCTATGAAACAATAAGCAGAAAAATGGTGAAACTTTCATTTCTTTCCTTCAACGATGGAGACAAATGGCTAGTAAATTCCCTTTCAAGATTCTGGAGAAACAGCTTGTTAGCATATTTGTGCAGAACCTCAACCAAGAGTTAGGTTTCCATTTACAAATTCTTAGTGCTACAACCTTCGATGAAATCACATACAAGGGTATCAACATTGAGAAGGCCCTCATTGCTAAGGGTGTGGTCAAAATCTTCAAGGAGACGAAAGATAGCAATTCTCATCAGCAATCGAATGATAAACCCAAATATTGGAACAAGAACAAAAATGTGGTCAATGATGGGGTGGTCGATACTAAGCATGTCCAAACGTTGCAAACACCGCTACAACTCTCCAAACCAAGTCAAGCTCCACCTCAACAACAGTAGCAACAAAGGCAGCCTTATCCCAACCAACAGAAACGACAACAAGAGCGGCCTCAACAAGATTACCCTCCGCGACGTCAATTTACTCCTTTGGGAGTGCCCATCGAATCGGTCTTATAGCAAGCTTTGCAGAAAGGGTTCATCACCTTACCTGATGCTCCTCCTTATGGAGAACCTGTCTACAAAACTGCACGTTACAGAGACAATGAGTATTGTGAGTTCCATAGGAGCAAAGGGCATCGAACTGCATCTTGCATGAAGCTTAAGCACCTCATCCAAAACCTCATCGACGGTAATCAAATCACTTTTGAGAATGAATCACCAGCGCAACACACGAACAAGGATCTCGATATGTACAAGGAACCATTCCCTCATCATGGTCCACCTCCTCCTCAGGATAGGGGTAAAGGTATCAATCACGCTTCCACGTCTTTCGATTCCATTGTAGGTCATTTTGAAGAGAGTCAAGTGTCTACCCTCACCATCAAAGGCAAATCTACAGATTGTGTTGTTACTACTCGCCGAGGTCATGTCACCATCCATGCGCCTACACCTAGACTTCCGGTTCAGTCTGATTATAATCTTGTCGAACATCTCGGGAGAACACCAGCACAGATCTCTATTTTGGACCTTCTACGGTCATCACCTGCACATAGAGTGGTGCTAGAAAAAGCCCTCCAAGAGTCTTCTGTTCCTAATAATATAGCAGTCGCAGATTTCCAAGCTATAGTGGGTAACATTGCTTCACCCTACAATGTGGTCTTCTCTGAGAAGGACCTCCCATCCCATGATCCTTGTCATAATGATGCCCTTCATATTGAGGTTCTCATCCATAAGTGCAAAATCAAACGTATTCTCATAGATGGTAGTGCTGGTCTCAACATCTGTTCTTTAAAGTTACTAAAGCAATTGGGATACTCTGAGGATCATGCCAACACTGATCATAGTATTACAATCAAGGGGTATGATGATGCAGAACGCCATTCAGAAGGTGTTATTCACTTGCCTATACAACTAGGCCCAGTCATGCTTGAAACTAGGTGCCAAGTTCTTGACATTGAGCTGCCTTACAACATTATCCTAGGCAGCCCATGGATCCATGCAATGAAAGCTGTTCCCTCCACGTACCATTAGTCCCTAAAGTTCCCATACAATGGTACGGAGATCACCATCCCAGGAGATCCTAATCCTTTTGAATTTTGCCGTGTCTTACAAGGAAGCTATAAGAATTGCAACCAAGTGCCTAAAAATGACAAGGCCCTTGAATCCCCTCTCTATGTTGACCCTGAAACTCTCACGCAAGCCTCTACAAGTGAACCTACACCCCTCCCCAAAATCACAGCTCGCGTCCGAGATATAGGCTTTGGCACTTATGATATCTCAGAATCTTGTTGTGTAGGGCGGATGCCTTTATCTCCAAAATCTTACGGCAAACCACCCATTGCCAAAGTTACCAAAAAAGCAACTATTCCTCCCCCAGGATTCCTAACCCAATTCCAACATGGGCAGTTACTGGAAGATGAAACCATTGAGGACATTTCTTCTTGGCTCTATAAGGAGAAAGAACCAGTCACAATACCAGTCAAGCAATATGGTAATGGCTTATGGATAGTAAAAAACATGGGCTATAAAGGCAAACGTGGCCTTGGGAAACAGAATCAAGGCACTATGGAGCCCATTGTGGTAACAAAGAAGGTAGACAAGAAAGGATTAGGATTTGGTAAGAAGGTACCACGCGCCTTGGACATCGAGTATATCCTCGACGAGGTAGCTGACACTTTTCCCGCCGATACGACGTCTACAGAGGATATCATCGATGACTCTTCCCTCCACATCACCAATCTATTCGCTGAATCCTCCATTTTTACACTATCCCCCGTATCCTTAACTTCCACCACCAGCACCCAGAATGTCGCACTTGTCTACCCTGAACTTATCGATTGGGACCAACAAGGGGCCCCCGTTATAGATGTATTTCAGAATGACGAAGCTCTAGCTGAGTTCATGGGACTTCGGGAAGGTATCCCTCTTGGTGATCACAAGGCAGGTTTTGTAATGGAACTAGAGCCCACGGCTTATTTTGGTGAGAATGCCAAATCCTCCAGTCGCAAAAGTGCAAATAAAGAAAGATCTCTAGGTGAAAACCACACTGTGGCACCTCCTGATCATAAAATAGTAAAAATAAAGGACGTATCCAAAGGTGAAAACCCAACTGTGGCACCTGAGGATGGAGGATTTGACCTTCCCTTACCATCTAAGTACCAGGAGAAATCAGCTCTACTAGTGGAAGATTCTACAAAGATCAACCTAGGTATAGAACAGAATCCAAAGACAACATTCCTAGTGGCATCATTATCTGACACAGAGCACAGAAATCTTAACAGCTTCTTCTTACAACGAACCATCAACTTTGCATGGACCTATGTAGATATGCCAGGGCTAGACCCTAAGCTGGTAGTTCATTATCTCACAGTTGATCCCAAGGTGAAACCAGTCAAGCAGAAATTGAGAAAGATGCACCCACAGATAGCTCTCTTGGTGAAGGTGGAAGTACAAAAGCTATTAGATGCCAAGTTCATACGACCTATTGACTATTCAGATTGGGTCTCAAACATTGTACCTGTGTCTAAACCCAATGGGTGCATCCGCATGTGTAATGATTTCAGGGATCTCAATAAGGCATGTCCTAAAGATGACTTTCCACTACCAAACATTGACATTATAGTGGACTTGACAGCAGGGCATGAGATGCTTTCTCTCATGGACGGATTCTCGGGTTACAATCAGATAAGGATAGCTGAAGAAGACCAACATAAAACAACCTTTACTTGTCCGTGGGGCAATTATTGTTGGTGTGTCAGGCCGTTTGGTCTGAAGAATGTAGGAGCAACCTATCAGAGAGCAATGACAGTGATATTTCATGACCTCTTTCATCACATCATGGAAGACTATGTTGATGATATATTGGCTAAATCTTCTAGAGTCGATCACATACAGGTCTTAGGACAGATCTTTGACAGGCTTGAAAAATACCAAGTAAGACTCAATCCAAAGAAGTGTGTCTTTGGTGTAACATCAGGAAAGCTATTGGGATACATCGTATCTCGTAGAGGCATCGAAGTGGATCCAGCGAAAGTAAAGGCTATAGTGGAGATGCCTCCACCCAAGAACCTTAAAGCACTAAGGAGCCTTCAGGGAAGGTTGCAGTCCATTCGGCGCTTCATATCACAGCTAGCAGATAAATGTCAACCCTTTCAACACTTGCTCCGAAAGGATGTTTCATTTCGATGGGACAATAAGTGTCAAGCAGCGTTTGATCAACTTAAAGAATATCTAGCCACACCTCCTATATTGGTTCCACCAGTTGCAGACAAACCATTGATCTTATACATCTCCACTACAAAGTCGGCCTTAGGGGCCCTGCTAGCACAGAATGATGACACATGAAAGGAGCATGCAATTTATTACATCAGTAGAACCTTGGTGGGATACGAGCTCAATTATTCACCAATGGAAAGGGCTTGTTTAGCAGTAGTGTTTGCCTCCCAAAAGTTGCGGCATTACATGCTGAACCAACACACAAATCTGATAGCCAAAATTGATCCCCTGAAGTATCTATTAGCAAAAGCAGCTCTCACAAGCAGACTAGCTAAATGGGTTATGATCCTTAGTGAGGTCGATATTGAGTACATAGATCGTAAGGCAATCAAAGGACAAGCCCTTGCGGATCAACTAGCAGATGCACCTATGAAAGATACACATCCTATGGTAGCCGACTTTCCTGACGAGAATCTCTTCACTCTGGCTACCTCCATAATGTGGAAGTTGTACTTTGATGGTTCTTACACACAGCATGGATCAGGAGCTGGCATCTTATTTGTTACACCTTAGAATGACTACATTCCAAAGTCATATCGGCTCACATTCCCTTGCACCAACAACATAGCCGAGTATGAAGCACTCCTTATAGGTCTCAACACAGCAGTTCAATGGGACATCACGGAATTACAAGTATATGGAGACTCACAGCTAGTCATCCGCCAAGTCATAGATGAATACCAAACAAAGGATGAAAAGTTGGTTCCCTACAAACAACTAGTGGATGCCTATAAACCACACTTTTCTAGCATCACATTTGAACAAATTCCAAGAGAGCATAATAAAGCTGCAGATTCTATGGCTTCTGTAGGGTCACTGATTGACATGCCTACAAATACACAGAAGTGTGAATTCTTGATCGAGCAATTGTTGATACCAGCCGTCGATGTTCCTATTACTGAAATCATCTGCGAACTTGTTGGTCCCAATTCCACATGGTATGAAGATATCTATGAATACCTCAAACACCAAACCTTTCCCCCTGACCTATCATCCACCCAACGCAAAACCTTTATCCGTCGATCCTCTCGGTATATCATTCTGGGTGATACACTATATCGCCGGAGTCTCGATGGTATCCTCTTACGATGTCTTAACGCGGAAGAAGCCGAAGCTACCTTACGAGACATACACGAAGGTGTCTGTGGCGCACATTCTACCGGTCCTAATCTTGCTAAGAAGATACTCAGAACAGGTTATTACTGGCCTACAATAGAGCAAGATGCTGCACAGTTTGCTAAGAAGTGTCTACAATGTCAGCAGCATGGAGATTTGATTCACATACCAGCTCATGAGTTACAACCTGTGACAACTCCATGGCCTTTTTCTCAATGGGGTCTCGACCTCGTAGGACAAATCCACCCTTCCTCCTCCAATGGCCACAAGTTTATCATTACCGCCACTGAGTATTTCACGAAGTGGGTGGAAGCCATTCCTATGACCTACATCACCGGTAAGCAAATAGCCAAGTTTATCCTAAACTACCTCATATGCCGGTATGGTATTCCCCAAGCCATTGTCACTGATAATGGGAGACCATTCAAGAACCAAGATGTTCGTGCCTTATGCATACAATACAATATCCAACATCGCTTTTCAACTCCCTACTATCCGCAGAGTAACGGCCAAGCTGAGGCTTCCAATAAGACCATTCTCAAAATCCTCAAGAAAACAGTCAATGAAGCTGGTTGTGATTGGCACTTACAACTCAATCCCGCCCTATGGGCCTACCGCACTAGTATCAAAACACCAATTGGTGCCACACCCTATGCCTTGGTCTTTGGCTCTGAAGCCATCCTACCTATAGAGGTCGAGATCCCATCCCTCAGAGTATCCATGCAGGATCTGATCGGCGGAGATGAGTATCGTACTTCCAGATTAGCTGAGCTTGAACTACTAGATGAGAGGCGCCTTGCCGCGCTAAATCATCTCCATGTCTATCAAAACCGCCTCCGGCGTAATTACAACAAAAAGATCAAAGAAAGACGGTTTCAAGTTGGTGATCTTGTACTTAAAGAGAATCAAAGAAATCAAGCAGATCGAGAGAAGAAGGGTAAGTTTGAGCCTAACTGGTTAGGTCCCTTCATTGTGACAGCGGCATATGGATCAGGAGCTTATACTTTAGCTACACCTAATGGCATTCCTCTAGATGAGCCACTTAACAGTGTCCATCTCAAGAAGTTCTATGCCTGATCCTCAGAATATTCCAAAAAAAAAAAAAATCCGTCCTCTAGTGAAAACCTGGCAAACAGGTGCCTTGGATAGGTACCATAGTGAAAACCTAGCAAACAGACGCTATGTGTAGAGTCAGCATCCATTGTCTATCGAGTCATGTCCACTCCTTGTCCAGTTCGCAACACGCTTCCTCCATCCATCCATAATAAAACCATTGACTTTGTTTGCATTTCCATCTCCCTATCTAGTATAGCTTGGAAATTTGTCAGTGTCCCTCATCGTCATCCCACGTCTTGATCTGTGTCTATAGTTAACACTGTCTTGTCCTAGGTCAAGTCTTTCTGTGTCTTCTTCAGCGGTCACCCCTACAGTTTCCTCTACCAGAATGGGGGCAACTCTTTCCTTAGCTTCAGTCTAGGATTGGTTCCTTGTTCGTGGTTCGCAGCGCATACTCCAATCTTGTCTCATTGCCACAGGTAACACCCTTTAACGGACACAGAGTTCCTACGATAAGGCTGTTATCTTCTCAACACTTGTTCTACATCATCACATCTACCAGAACTACATATCATCTCTTCTCAATCTTAAAGTACCTTGATCCCATGGATATGGGTATGTAGGCAGTCTGGAATACAAAGGACGTTTCCAGTACTCAGGTACATAAGATCACCTCTTCTCCGCTCTTTTCCCACACCATCATCACACTAACTAGAACTACATATCATCTTTTCAATCTTAAAGTACCTTGATCCCATGGATATGGGTATGTAGGTAGTCTGGAATATGAAGGAAGTATCCAGAACTCAGGTACATAAGATCCCCTCCTTTCACCTTGACCCTTTCATCACTCTATCCAGAACTACATATTTATCACGTTCATCTTCCATCGTAAGTGTGCTTTGATCCCGTGGATACAGGGTATGTAGGTAGTCTGGAATACGAAGAATGTATCCAGTACTCAGGCACACACGATCCATCATTCTCCACCCGTCCCAATCCATTAGCATTCCATCCTTCTAGTCTCCCGTTTTGTCAAAACCCATTCACCTCGACTTGACTAACTCAAGCAACCAGCTAGCGCATCCTTTCAAAGCAAAAGTCCTTAACAAACTTGAAGCAAAGAGGCCTACTTCCAGAGTCATCTACTGTCCTGCATATCGATTGCCAACATCAGCTAAGTACCGCTTAACCAAGCCCTAGATCCACAAGCTTGTCTTCTGCGAAGTGTTCCATTGTCGAGACCAACACACGCGTCTCCTACGACATGTGGCATTTCCTGCAGCAAGATATTGTCTTTTTAGGTAGATAGCCCCCTTTAACGGACATAGAGTTCCTACGATAAGGCTGTTATCTTTCCTATCCAATCTATCTTGAGCAACCTCTTTGGCAAGAGAATATGTTGGCTGTATGTTTACTTTGTAAGTCAGTCAATTTGTGTTATGGTTTATCTTTTGTTCCTTTTCCAATACCTATTCAAGACTACCTTGATTTATCTATAATCTTGGTATGTTGCAATGCAGTACGGATTTGGGGCATAGTCATTGTTTTCGTGTGCTGTGTTTGAGGAATGATCTTTAGTATCTTTCTTAACATTCTATTTATCTTGTGTGTGTTACGACCTAGCATCTTACATATTAATAATTCTTCTTGCATTTACATGTATTGAAGTTTATTTTATGTTCAAGACTATGGCTTATTCGCATATTCCAACAAGGTTATATTATGTCTAAGGGGATCTAAGTTCAAACCACTTGCTTGTAGAGTCAACGTCCATGCACTCAGATATTATTGCACCTTGGTCTTCTATACCTTGGTGCCAAACTATCCACGTGCTATATCAAAAATAAGGATTGCTCTTTTTAAATATTTGTGAAACCGTTGCAACAAGCTCATCCATCTACCCATCCATTCATCCATGGCCTTATATAGTTTTCCAACAATAATCGATCAACAGTCTTTTCTATCATGTTCTCTTCTATCTCCACTTTCTTCTATCTATCATCAACCCAACCTTATCTGTCTCCAACAAATCTTCTAGTCGAGCGTCAACACAGTTTTTCTGTCACTTCCCTGTCTTTCCTCTCGAGGGGGCACCCTACACTAACTATGCTGGGGCAATTACCTACACTGGGGCATAAAAAAAAAAACACACATTGTATCACATCTTCAACAATCGATTTTCTTTGACGCAACACTACATGCTGCATTGCATCAAAGAGGGGCAAAATGTAGACACCCTAAAATGACCAAGTCGTTGCATCACTTGCATTTCGTCATTTCTTCCTAATCACCTGCATTTCAACATTAATTAAATAATCTAATTATTTAATTAATTTCACCAAATTCTTCTAAATCACAAAATTGTGACATTAATTAAATAAATCCTCATTATTTAATTAATTAAATCAAATTCCTCTATATTCTTCCACAATTAAATAATTTTTAATTATTTAATTAAATCATTGTCACCTTCCAAAATTCACATCTACATTAATTAAATATATCCAATTATTTAATTAATTCAACAAATTCCCTCTTATCTAAAATTAAATAATTCTTAATTATTTAATTAAATCAAATTTGTTCTTCCAAAATCATGCACAACAATTAAATAAATTTATTTATTTAATTTGCTTTCAAATCTTCTAAATTAAATAATTCCAATTATTTAATTATTTCTTCCAAAATATCTTCTCTAAATTTAAATAAATCAATTATTTATTTAAATTGCTTTTTCTTCTAATTTGAGTTATCTCTAAAATAACTCAAGCTTTCTTGCTCATCAATTAAATATATATATATTTAATAAAGCAAAATATCTTCTTTTCTCATGCAAATCTCTTCTTCTTGTTTTAAATCACTTAACTGATTGCTTTATTCTTTTAATTGATTTATCTCTTCAGTTAACTCATTCTTCTATTCTTGATAACTCCTCTCATGCAAAAGCAAGCAAGACACATGTCTTCTTCTCATTCGTTGCACATTCCTCAACTTATCTCCTCCGTTGATTCTTCTGAATTATCTGGACCATTGATTGATCATGTTTGAAATCTATATAAACCCCCCTTATCTCCTTCATTGAGCCTCTCTCTTCGATGGTATTCTCAGGCACACTTAACAGAGCTTTGAGCATACAAAACGCATCGATTGAGCACTATAACGATCTTTTGACATTGATCTCTTGAGCACTACTTGCTTGTTGCAGCCATGGCTTTGCAACCACATTGAGCAATCCACATATCTCCAAAAGGGAACAATACAGGTTTTGGTAAGAGCTTTCATTTGTCTTTGATTTGTGATTTATGGCTTTTACTTAGATTCGTTTCCTTTATGTTATTAGGTTCTTTGGTTTTATTTAGTTTAGATTTAATCCATTTTTCCATATACACAGGTCTAATTGTTGGGTGACAGAAAGGTTCTTTATGGGACCATCGCATGATGATGCCAAGGCTAAATTGCTGTTAATGGGAGAATGACTAGTCTCAGATTGACATCTCACATAAATGATTTAGATGCACAATCTCTGCTCTAAAGTTGGAATAATCGTTGAAGTATTTAAGCCACATCCCATGATGAAGCGATCGGTTGATAGGGTCGCAATTCTTATATGTTTGCTGCAGTGTGAACTGCCCAAGGTTGCCAACCTACAGGTAAAAGATTGTTATCTGGCATAACTCACAAGATTCGCAGCACCATATGACAAGACGAATTGGTAGTTTAGAGTATAGGCAGGTTTAAATAGGTAATCCACAGATAGAGATTAGGGTTCCCTCAGTAAGGCTCAGATGGCTATGAGGACCACCATTCGAAGAATATGATTAATGGTAGGAAGTAAGTATTAAGAGTTTTCAATATGGAAATTTACAGGTTTACAGGTTTGAATCCCGATTTATCTATACTGAGTGCTCAATATCCTACAGCCACAATGATTGGCATTTGTTTTTACTCTTAACAAACCTTATCTCAACAAATTATACTTGATTCATTGGACTCCAAAAAGCTGCGAAAAAATTCAAGTTATGGTAAGGCATCTTTGATTTTGAATTTTGCAACAAACTCACAAAACATAATTTATTTCCCACCTTTTTATTTTAGGTTTTTCAATAACTAGATTCCTAAGGTATGCAATATTGAGCTTTGCAAACCTAATACTAGAATTGTCTTCCAACTAGATTTGTTGGACTTTCCAGCCCTTCAGAATCTTTCAGTTGAATTGGAATTCCCTAGAATTTGAGAAGACGTAAGAGGGACAAGACAATGCACAGTGCTTATCAAAGTTGGATTAAGCATGTATTCAGAGTTTAGAGATTCTACTCCCCAAGACCATCAGATTTAGGAAACTCTGACATGGGACCTTAACAACTCTAACTGATACAGGTGGCTACAGATTGATGCTCATGACAATGGAAGGAACAACAAAATAACAAATACCAAATAGAACTTATAAATAAGGTTTAATGAATGGCATTAAACATCTGTAAGCAAAACTATAATAGCTAAATTTCCAAATTTAATCCTACACTCCAGTCACCCTTATTAAAATTAATGATGAATTTGCAAAGGTAAACATTAATCTGTAAAATAAGGTACCCGGTCAAAATATTCAAGAGTTGCCCTGTTGATTCCTATAGCTACTTTCTCCTTCTCAAATTTCTTCAGACCTTCCTCTTCTCAGAAATCTTTTCCTTTCTTTTCCAAAAATAGGACTCACTTCACAGATAAATGCAGGGAACAACCCCTCTTCCCGACAACCCATTTTCCCAAAACACAGATGAACTCCTCGAGTAAATGCAAAACAAAACATTCCTCTCTTTTCCCCAACCCACATTCTCGTGAGGTTCAAAAGTTTAACCCCAAATCAAAAAATTCTAACCTCCAATTTGTAATTGACGACACCCGGTAATATTATTTTTTTCTTTTAACCTTGGGATATTATCATTATTACTATAAATTTATTTTATCAACATTATAGTTGTTTATTCACTTATGCATTTAATTTAATCCGCTTACAACTGTAATTTAATATTTCATTTAATCATTTATCTAATTTTATTTATTTATTTACTAATTCTTGTTAATTTTACCAAATAATCAAACAATTAAATTGTTTATAAATACTCACAACACACAATTCCCCAGCACATGTCTATTTAACGTTAGCTTAATTTTAACCTTATTTTTAATAAAGTACTAACCAAACTTAAATCAACACATAAATTGAATGAACCAAGCTTACAGGATGATACCTGACCCCCATGTAAAGCCACAGGACATGACGACAACATAACGACAATCAGTCCAACTGACGGTGACGACAGGTTATAATACTGAGAACTCATCCTTTTGAGGATGTTGATTGAGTAGGGAACCTTATGTTAACTCCAATTCAACAATTCCATTGGCTAGGGCACGCTCAGACCTGGTAGTTCAGGTGGAGTTGATGCCCGGTACCTGCATCCTGCAACACATGACAAGGTTGTGCACATATATATATAAACATGTAATCATAGACATAATGAATGGAAGTCGCTGCGTGGCAGGGTACTCGGACAGGAGTAATGCAACACTGTTCCATTCATGTAAACACATCATCAAATAACTACATCCATTACCAGTAATGCATCATAATCATAATCGAATAACACATTAAACTCAGAATGACATTAGTCTATAATCATCAGATATGTCCATCATGATCAAGGAGAACATAAACCATAACATACTAGTCCAAATGTCTCAAAACTGTAAACATGTAATATAAGACTATCAACTATACTAGGATTATCATAGGAAATATGAGAACATAAACCATAACATACTAGTCCAAATGTCTCAAAACTGTAAATATGTAGTATAAGACTATCAACTATACCAGAACTGTCATAGGAAACATGAAAATATCATCTATCACAAGCCAAAAGTGAGGGGCATTACAAGAGAGGCCTAACTTGGTGGGAAAAGAGGTACTCACCCCAAGGGAATGACCTCAAGCGGTACTTTGGTTTAGTCTGCTATACAAAATAGGATAAGGTGAAAGCCAAGTCCAAACTAGTATTAGCAATTACCGTACAGTGCTAGTTCGAAAGGAGGTGTACCTAGTGTATTTGAAACTCCTAGTAGAGCTAGTTAAAGCTTTAAGTGGCTTGTTAGACGCTCATAAGGTGCTAGTCCCCTAAATATTCACTAGAAACCATTTGTTTAGAGGCCAAAATCCCTTTACTTGTTGACGCAGGAGGTTAGACATCTGAAGATGCCCTACATATACTACTCATTGTAGAGATTGGAATTCCCTCAGTTCACATGATCTGAAGGGTAAGAGAGGTTGGTGTGCCCATGTTGTGTAAGGGGGAACCAGTGTCACCAATAGCTCTAGTTGTTTGCTTTGTTTGAGTATTTAGAGAAATCCAAGTAGGGATTCAACATGTATCCTTTCTAGCCTAGCTTGTACATGTTTGTGAGTGTCTTATATGTATGTGTGTTTTTAGTCATCTATTTTCTTGTAAAAAAAACAAAAATTGCACAAAAATAATTCACTATTACAGAAAATTGCCTTTGAATAGTAGCTAATCGCCTTTGTACATCAGTCACTTGCCTTTGAACCACAGAATCTTGCCTCTAGCTTGCTTTGAAATCACTTGTGACCATAACATAGGTGCCTTTGAATTATCAGGTGTTACCTTTGAGCCTTGCCTAGTTGAATTTGAGTAGCAGAAAATCACAGTTGACCCTCAGACAGTCACCTTTGGATTATCCTAAATCACATTTGAGCTATCGTTAGTCTCCTTTGGTCTGAACATCACCTTTGGTAAATTGTAACCTGTCATTAGTTATCTAGTTTGACAATCACATTACCAGTCAATCCCAAGTCTGTTAGCAGCTTCCAGACAAACCTACTGATCACTTACAACCAATATTCATCATATCCAGCCTAATCCTATCACACTTTGGACTTGTTGAGACTTCCATCCTCTTGAGACTATAAATTAGCTAGAAACATCAATCAAACCAAGGAAACAAGCATCATCCTTTGGCTTTGATCATTAGCTTGTCCTTTTGATCATTTTAGCATTACCAACCAATCTTGTCTACCCTTGAGTTCATGAGTATATCTCTTGGGGGATAATCAATCCTTCAAACCTATCCAAAACAAACCAATCCAAATCAAACTATCAAACCAAGCCAAGAAAACAACAATCCAAATCAATCCAAACATTTGATCAAGCCAATCCTATCAAAGAATCAAACCAAGCATACCATCCAAGAGTCTCAACCTTGTCAAACTAGTCTAAAACTTCACATCCAAAATATCTCCAAAACAATGCCTTGCACAAGGAGACAATACAAAGTAACCATGGAAGCCAATTTATAGAAATTTAAAGCTACCCCTCTTAAAGATGCTTCACAATTTATGACTGGAATGCCTAAAGACATTTTTGTACCCAAGGGTTATGTTAGGTCTCAAAAATGCAGGTTGCTAATCCTAACAGAATGCGAGGCTCTATACTTAGATTCGCAACGTTTTTGAACTAACGCGACGGAATCAACCCTTAAGGTTTAATGACTCCCTGCACTTTAGGTCCTGCTACACCTAGGCGAGTGAACCTTGGAAATTAAAGCAGAATGAATATGAATGTCTTGACTAAGTAAATGCGTCTTCCTATAGTGGCAAAGGGTGTAGGATAGATGAAATCTTGCTAACTAATTCTATATCTAATGCCTAATGAATGGTTGGTAGAAATTGTATAAGCAATATTAAGGTAAAAAGGATTTAAGTAATGAATTGAAATAAGACCAGTGCCTTGTTGGGTAACAGAGTCAAATGAAGGACTAAGACTAGTGGCTTATAGTGGGTACTAATTCTAATTGTTTGGCACAATTCTAGTTTATAACTTGTATAAACGTGCAAGGAGATGATTGCCAAACTCTTCTTTAATGATCCAACCAATATGATCCAATTTCTTGTTATTCACTAGAAGGCAATTTACTCCTTTCTTGAAGGAACCAATTGAGTGAAATACGCAAGAGATGACAAATAATATCAATGTGGAGACAAAATGGCAATCCTAATTATATGGCTCTTCTTAGTAATCCAAACTAACACTTCCAGGTTACTGTGATTGATCAGAAGGATTTTAATCCCTTTTATGGAAACCAATGAATCAAACTACACAACTATAGCAAATGTGTATCGACAGATTAAATATATACTTGATATGTTAATCTGAATAACAAGGAAATATAGAAATGGAGACAACCACAAATTGAATAATCTTAACAAACAATTGATGCCAGAATAAAACCACAAGATCAGAGAACTCTAATTTACTTCTTCAATAATAAACTTGCAACATGGTCTTTTGAGAACATTGTAAACTGTATATATTATATTCTATTGCTGATGATCTTTCAGCATCAAATGTTTGAACTTATATAGATATTCTTGTGAAGAGGCATAACTCTTCAAGAAGTTTTTTGGGAAATTAACAAGATTAACAATCATAACATAACCACAATTAGGCTCTATTCAACCACAAGTAAAGTTTAGCAACATGATCTATGTACTCCTGGCTATGATGGGAATCAGTAAACTCAATCGCATTCCTTGTAATCACATCCATCATGACCATCTTCTCCAAATGTTTGTAAGCTTCCCCGGATGCAGAATCTTTGTCCTTAAGAGCTCCCAAAGCTTCATGTAATATAGTTTGATAGTCACTGCTCCACTCTTCTTTGCTTTTTAGTTCTTTATCACTTTTGAATAATGCGGGCACTCCTACTTTTGAAGCTTCAGCACATTCCTTGGCATCAGTTTTAAGTTGATCATAGTACTTCTGATGTTGCTTGATCAACTCTTTTGCATTGGGGGCACCTGCAATGTCGGAAGTATCTTTACCCTGTGTCTCATTCAATTTCTCTTGCAATCTTTTTTCAAGCCTTTCATGTTCCTAAATTGCTTTATAATTTTGAGAGTAATTATCCCAAAATTGGTTTAACCAATGCACCATGTTGGCATGCCTGCTCTGTAGCACTGTGACAAGTGTATCCATCTGGATTTGTGCTACTTGATCTATGGATAATACTTGGGTACTTTGTGAACTTTCACCCTGGGTTAACCTCTTTGTTGATCCCCCGAAGGTACTCTTAACATCTTTGAAATAATCATTTTCTTTTGTCAACCTTTCACAGCTCAGTTTATACGTATCTCTTTCCTTAATCAACATTTGAGCCTATGCCTTATTCAACTTTTCAACGTTGATGCCAATGTCTACAGTTATCAAGGGATTAGTCTCCCCTGCCTTCAGAGTCATGACATGGCCAAAAGTCTTTTCAGTGTCTATGATAGCTATCTTTTTGTGGGGAGGATATAAGGCCCATATCATTAATGAATTTTCTTCATTATAATATTTGGTGCCCATGTATACTTCATTGACACCTTCTGAGGTGATCTTATATTTATCATCTGTATTATTCAAAAAATTGTCAAAGACTAGAGCAGAATTCAAATCAAGGCCAGGAAAGATCATTACTCCTGCATCTTTGAGCAACTATCTACCCTTGCTAGGGGTCATATCCTGCAACTCATTATCCACTGTTGTTTTCAACATATCAAGTAATTGTCTCTCATTATTAGCAGAGACATCATCCACTGACTCTCTGATTTCCTTACCTTTGCATTTATACAAAAATGATTTAAACTCTTTTGAATGAATGAATTTGTCATCAAAAATAAAAGAATCATAAGCTATTTGACGTGGGTCTTCATCAGCAAACCCCTCCTCATCATGTATTATGGCAAGAGGCTCATATTGTTGCATCTTTCTCTTGGACATTTTTATTGTTTTGTCCCGTGGTTCCTCTCGCCCTACCGGTTCTTCATCTCTAGAGGATAATACCTCAATCTCTGCCAACTATTTTCTTTTCTCATCTAGATCCCTGTTATATTATTCTGCCACCAATTCCACCTCGGCCTCTTCTAGGTTTCTGATGACATCATCATGTGGATAGGGGATATGTGTGTATCCACTGAGGTTTTCCTTCCTCCGAACAAGGTCAATAAAACCCTCAGGATCAAATCCTTTTCTAACCTCAGCACATTTCATATTGTAGTGTATTAACTTATCAAAAATGAGGTTATAACCTTCCTTGGAATGCACAGTAAAATCCCCAAAACACAAAGTACTAGGCATAAAAGATTGTTTATCATGGGAACTCAGATGCATTACATTTGAACAATGCATTTGCCTAACTATTTCTAGGTAGGCAATTTTGTCAGGGACAGTTTTAGGTAAGATAAAGGGAGTGTCCTCAAAACCATACACTCTAACCATGGTAGTATCTTCAAAACAGTACCAATCTCCTCAATTATGAATAATAGTAGGAGGACCACCAAAATCTTTCGGTCTAAGGAACTTATTTATCTCATTGGAGATTGAATACTCACAGGGGTGATTGAAATATCTATACAACACTTTTACACAATATTCTTCAAATTGTACATAGCTAGAATGGGCATATCTAGTATCCCATATCCTGGTCCATGTCTGTATTGGTAACCTCTGTCCCTTCTGGTCTGCTGGAACAACTTTAAATTCACTTGGCCACAATCCCACTTCCTGGCCATAATAGAGCACCATGTGCATAAGAAGTGAGTAATGTTCAAAAGAACTTGCTTGGGCATTGTTTCTTATTGTAGTCAGACCAAAATCCATTCTATTAACAATATAAGCAGCATAATCGAACTGCCTTGCATTGTGGCATTAGATGTCAGTAGCTATGACCATCAAAGGGATTGTCATAAATTTAGGGACCTCTAATCCTAGGACCTAGCCCACAAAATAATAGGTATGTTGTATATAGGTTTCAAATATTGATACATGAAAAGGAGGCCCATCATCATCATTGAGGGGCACCAATTCTCCCTCAGGTCTAGGCTTATGAATAGGCAACCTCCATCCATTGTAAGTTATATCCATTCTCCAGTATTCCTTTTCTAAATGCTCATAAATAATGGGGACAGTGCATAAATCATCCAAGTCGAATACTTCACAAATGGCATTTTTTGACAAGTGTATAACAGGCTCCCCTTGTGGGTTGTATATAGCCTTCAGACTTGGGTTATATTGTTTAGAAAGAAGTTGGAGGAGTTCAACATTCAGGAACACATCAGGCACAACTAATTTACCCAAATTCAAATGCCATGGGTTTGATACTGGAGAATTCCTAAATCTTCTGTTGTGGTGGAATTTGAAAAGTTCATACCCTCTGATTGGGGTCCAAATGTTCCCTAGGTGTTTGCATTTGTCCTCTAATTTTTCTACTTCTACCCTAAGTTGAGCAGATCTTCTAGCTTTGGGAGTTGACCCTAGTAATTGATCAATCAAATCTTGATTGAGCTTTCTGTCCTTTATTTTTTCTTTAGGGGTTTTATCAATTTTTTGTTTCTTAGGTTTACTTGTATCCCCTTGTGATTTTCGGCCCTTTCCTTTTCCCAGAGTCTCCATTTTTAATCCTTAACAGAAAATCAAAATACATGCTACAACACAAAGGTTTGTATGTATGTACGTATCGTTGGTGGCTGTGATCAAATTCCCCTGTTTGCGCTTCAAGTTTCCCCTGTAGTTTCTTCTCAAACAACTCTGTTGATTTTAATTATAATGATCTTGGAGGATTTCATCACCATTTGCATTTAATTGCTCGAGCAGTTCAATATCCTTCATCGTTGTGAAATGTCACATCATCATAACTCCTTTCATCAGCATAATTTTCATAATGTCTGGGTGATTTTAATATCTCCTTATGGCACGAACAATCAATCGCTATAACCCTTTAATTGTCTCTTCGACGCTACATTAAGTCATATCGGCAGGAGATGTCTATACCTTATCTGATGTGAAAGTGGGCATAATTTCCATCGGCATGACCTCTTTCATCGCTGTGTGATTGATATTCCTTTCTGACATGTTAAGTGTTACCGATATGACTAGTAGTAAGACTTCTTATCAGTGAGTGTAATCCTCATTTCTATCAAAGTGAGATATGTCATCGGGGTAATCTTTTTTAAGTCCCCTGATCATGGTTATCTCCCTAATGGCCATTTTATATTCTTTATCAGAGAGAACTTCACGAAGTGTCACGGACACTTTTATCGCTATGACTTATGGGTCAGTAAGACATATAAATTTCATTCCAACCTGTTTAGCTTTGCCAATGGTTCTTATCTATCACATACATCAGTGTGACCTATGCCGAAATACCTTTTGTTATTCGCTGAGACATCGGGGTATTGGGGACTCATAAATCTTTCGTTTCGATGTTCATCTCTTGCCGATGACCACTATTCATTTTAATTCCATGGGATGCTCGGTGAGAGTTTCACCGAAATACTCTATCGGTATGACATATACCATTGGGATGATCTTCAAAGTGTTTACTCGATAGCCTTTAGTCATACCGATCGGTGTGATTGATAGATTTTCTTCCTAACAAAAGGTCATTAGTATTATTTCATCCATCAGTGACTTTCGCAATCTTCTCTCTGATCCTTGTTTTCACACCGATAGTCATTTCTATTAGTTTCTCATGGATCGGCATAAGTAATAGTAAAGTCTTGCCGATAGTATGAAATTTAAGCCCTTTACACTATATGTCATGGACTTTTTTGTGGGATGTATCAATTTTTAATTATGATTTTGGGTGGGATGTTTTATGATTTGGTCAGATATGGAGAGGTGAAAATACAGGAAAATTTTAAATTTTTCTTGTCCCAACAGGTTATACTACCAGACCTTCATTAACCACTCAAATACCACAACATCATTTTGGACCTTCATCATCTACTCATGTGCCACATTATTGGCCTACCTATGAGAAATCTTCAGTTGATCTAGAGGTCCTCCAAGATGATGAAGCTATGTGAAATGCCAATAGGATCATAAGGTCAAACTGTGAACTAATCTTTCTACAATTAGCTCAAGGAGTCAAATTGCCAAGTGACTTTGATATATCCACAATCCAAAAACATGAACCAACCAACAATGTTGTTGTTGTTGTAAATGATACCCATAAGGCCATTACTACCATGTCTACCATACCTACACCATCACCACACAACATTCAAACATCATTTTCCACCACCACATCCATTCCTCCATTTCATGCACCACCTACACCTACATCCATTAAGCTTTTGTTAACACCATCCAATGTTATTAGCTCCTATGTCTCACAAGCCCCTTAGGTTCTTAACCAAAGTGTGTCACAAGTCACCCCATCTCATGTATCTCAATCCACTCCACTTTCCTCCATAAACATAGCTCCTTCACATGTGCCTCAAACACCTCAAGTGCCTAACCAAAGTGTGTCACATTTTGCTACATCTTATGTATCACATCCCATGGTATCTTCCTCCATGAACACAACCTCTTCGCACATCACATAGGCACCTCATACCAATACAATTATGTCGCATGTTGAACCATCCCAACCATCCAACATATCTTCTCATCTTAACACTGCATCCATGAATCTAGTCCAAACATCACAAGTGTTATCCAAACCTAATATGTTGGTTATTGACAAAACTTTTGGATCACAGCCTTACATTGATCAACTCCATTCACTTGGACTACAATCATCCAACCAACAAATGTCCTATGCTAATCCACCTATTGTATCCCAAGCTCCATCCAATTCTAATCCTCATATATCCTATATCAATTCATCCAACATATCTTAAGCTCTGCCAACTTCTAATCCACAAATGTCATACATTAATCCATCCTATGGTTCACATGCAATGAAAACTCAAGGTGTCAATCCATCCTCAAAAACCCACACCTTTCCATCATTTGATAGTCAAGTTCAAAATACCTACACCCCACCACATAACATCTCAAAACAATACCCTCCAAACAATACCCTGGTCTACCAAATACTGCATCCAAGCTACCAAAATCCTATGCAACAACAACAAACACCTACATTTGATATGGAGCAGCGATTCAATCAATTACAACAACGATTTGAAGACATGATTATGGGACAAACAAAGAAGACATTTTATTTTGAGGATGTGTGCCCCTATCCTTTTGATAGGACATTACAAATGATACCTTTCCCTCCACATTTTGAAATCCCACAATATGACAAATACAAGGGAAAAGGAGATCCAACTAACCATCTTTGAACATTCTATGTCGCTTGTCTTGATCTCACCTACAATGACACATACCTTTTGTGATTATTCCCTCAAAGTCTTGGGGGACAAGTCTTGGAATGGTTTTCACATCTCCCAACCGGTATCAAATCTTTCAAAGAACTTTCAAGAAAATTTGTCTCACACTTTGCCTTCAACATTGAACATGAGGCAACCATGAATGATCTTGTCAACAATAAATAGTGCAATGGGGAAACTTTTTCATCATTCATCCAACGATGGTGAAACATGGCTAGAAAACTTTCATGGAAAATGCCAGAGAAGCAACAAGTGGATTATCTTTGTTCAAAACCTTCATTCTGAGCTATCATTTCAATCGCAACTACAAAGTGCCACCACATTTGATGAGCTCATATCTAAAGGAACCAACATTGAAAAGGATTTAATTGCTAAAGGTGTCATCAAGATTTTTAAGGAAACCAAAGACAATGCACAAGTCTCAAATGAAAAATCTTGCTTTTGGAACAAAAACAAAAATGTTGTAAATGATGGCATTGTTGATGCAAAGAATGTTCAAACTGTGAAACCTCCCATCCATATCCAAGCAACAAACAAAAGTACACCATTTCTTTCACGAGAGCAAGTTAAAATGAATCCATTCGCTAAGCGTCAATTCACTCCTTTGGGAGAACCTATTGAATCGATCTTAAAGAAATGTTTACAAGCGGGCACAATAACACTACCTGAGACTTGACAATATGCAAAACCATAGTATAAGCCCAATTGATACAAAGACAATGAATATTGTGAATTTCATAGAGTGAAAGGACATAGCACATCTGGTTGCATGAAATTGAAACATGTGATTCAAAATCTCATTGATCAAGGAGCCATTAGCGTTGATCCACCTAAAAAAATCTCAAACTATGACCTTGATGCTTTTAAGAATCCACTCCCATCACATGACAAGGCAAGTACCTCTAATAAAGGGAAGAATATTCAATATACTTATGAATCATCCACTATTAGTTGCATTGAACAAGCTCGCATATCTACCATTACCATAAGACGAAAATAAACTAGTTGTCCCAATACCACTCGTCGAGCCTAGCTTACTATCCAAGGAGCCCCTAATTATGTTGTTACCACCCATCAAGGTCATGTTACTATCCAAGGAGCACTGTCTACCATAGGCCCAACCTCTAGCTATAATATCCTTGACCATCTTGGTAAGACCCCCGCTCATATTTCCATTTTAGAGTTATTGCGTATATCCCCTGCCCACAAAACCATCCTTGATAAAGCCCTACAAGAGTCGTCAGTCCCTAATGATATTGACACTATGCAATTCCAAACCATGATAGCTAGTATTGCATCACCCTATCATTTGACCTTCTCCAACAAAGATCTCTCGTCGCCTGATCCATCCCATAATGATGCCCTCCATATCGAAGTTTACATAAACCAATGCCGTGTCAAATGAATATTAGTAGATGGTGGAGCTGGATTAAACACATGTTCTTTAAAGCTTATCAAATTATTGAGATATTGTGAGGATCGTATTGATACTACTAAGAGCATAATCATCAAGGCATATGATGATGCTGAGAGAGAATCTAAAGGGATTATTTATTTACCCATCAAGGTTGTTCCTATTATCACCGATACCAAGTGCCAAGTCCTAGACATTGAATTGCCATACAATATTATCCTTGGTTGTCCTTGGATACATGCCATCAAAGTTGTTCCATCCACATACCATCAATGCCTCAAATTTCCTTACAATGGGGTTGAAATCACAATCCCCGCCGATCCAAATCCATTTGAGTTTTGTCAAACTTTTTGAGCTAAATATCAAGATCCCAATTGTGTCCCCATCAATGCTGAAGTGCATCCGTCCACATCCTATGTAGATCCATCTGACTTAAATAAGCCCTCATCCAATAAATCCATCCCCACCATTAATGTCAAATACCAAGAGAAAGGACTCGGTGAGTACACTTTACAAGAATCTTGTCATGTAGGAACCTTGCCCTTATCTCCAAAATCTTATGGCTAACTATTCATATCCAAAGCTACTTCATCCGCAACCATTATCAAAGCACCTCCTACCATATTCATTAAAGTAGGCATGCTCGAAGATGAGGACATTGATGACATCAACTCTTGGCTCTTCTTTGATGAAAAGGATCAACTTACTCTAGAAGTGGAGCGATATAACAATGGCTTTTGCATTATCAAGAATATGGGCTACAAAGGACAAGGAGGTCTAGGACCACATGGACAAGGCCCTGTTGAACCTATTATTGTTACCAAGAAGTTTAATAAGTAAGGTCTTGGGTATGGTAAGGAGGTTCCACCTTCCAAGGACATTGAGTGTATTCTCGAAGAAGTAGCCAAAGCTTTAACCGTAGAAGGGACTTCTAATATAGATGCTGTCGATGACTCTTCCTTCCACATAACCAAACTATTCCAAGACACATCCATCTTTACCTTTTCATTGGCCTTATCCATTTCAAACTCCTCATCATCCAACCTCAAACTCATATATCCTCACCTAATTGATTGGGACCAATAGGGGGAACCTATTCTAGACACATTTCAAAATGATGAAGCTATAACAGAATTCATGGGTTTGAGACAAGGCATACCATTGGGAGATCACAAAGTAGGATTCATGATGGATATGCCCTTGTTAGTATATTTTGGTGGAAGCGTCAAATACTTCAGTCGTAAAAGTGAAATAAATAAAATCAAAAAAGATAGGTCACTAAGTGAAAACAACAAGGTGCCTCTTGACCATGAAAAAGTAAAAATAAAGGATGTATCTAAGGGTGAAAACCTCTCTGAGGTGCTCAAGGATGGAGGATTTGACCTTCCTTTGACCACCGAATATCAAGAATGGTCACCATTACTAGTAGAGAAATCTCAAGAGATGAATCTAGGCACAACACAGAATCCCAAGATCACATTCCTAACAACATCATTATCAGAACAAGATAGGAAAGATTTCACTACCTTCTTCATGAAAAGAGTAATCAACTTTGCATGGACCTATGCAGATATGCTAGGGTTAGATCCTTCACTTGTTGTACATCATCTAGCAGTATCTCTGAATGCAAAACTAGTTAGGCAAAAGCTTCAAAAAATGCATCCTCAAATAGCACTTTTGGTCAAAGCAGAAATTCAGAAACTATTGGATGCTAAGTTTATAAGGCCTATTGATTATTTGGAATGGGTTTAAAATCTAGTACCAGTCTCAAAGCCTGATGGAAGCATCCATTGTTGTTCTAACTTTAGAGACCTTAACAAAGCTTGTCCTAAGAATGACTTTCCATTACCAAGCATAGATACCATTGTGGATCTCATAGCAGGACATGAAATGCTATCATTAATGGATGGATTTTCTGGCTATAATCATATTAGAATTTTAGAAGAAGATCAACACAAGACTTCCTTCATATGTCCATGGGGTACCTACTGGTGGGTTGTCATGCCTTTTGGTCTCAAGAACACAAGAGCCACATATCAACAAGCCATGAAAGTTAGCTTCCACGATATTTTTCACACCATAATGGAAGACTATGTTGATGACATCTTGGGAAAATCAAAAACTAGAGAAGGTCACCTACAAGTACTAGAACAGATCTTTGATAGATTATAGAAGTATCAAGTGAGACTAAATCCAAAGAAATGTGTATTTGGGGTAACATCCAAAAAGCTGTTAGGTTACATTGTATCTCAATGAGGCATAGAAGTGGATACCAACAAGGTAAAATCTATAATGGAAATGCCTCCACCGTCCAATTTGAAATAGCTTCATAGCCTACAAGGCAGGTTGCAGTCTATCCATAGATTCATTGCACAGCTAGTAGATAAATGTCATCTTTTTCAACACCTTCTTCGAAAGGGAGAGCCTTTCAAATGGGATGATAAGTGCCAACAAGATTTTCAAAAAATAAAAGAATATCTAGCTACACCTCCTGTGTTGGTACGTCCTATACCTGATCAACCGTTGTTATTATACATCTCAAAAACAACAGCTCTAGGAGCTCTCTTAGCTCAACATGATGAATTAGGGAAAGAACAAGCCCTCTACTACATCAATAGAACTCTTGTTGGCTATGAGCTTAACTACACAACCATGGAAAAGGCATGTTTAGCAGTGGTGTTTGCTTCCCAAAAGTTGTGACACTATATGTTGAACCAAAGGACAAAGCTCATATCTAAGTTTGATCCGCTCAAGTACCTTCTTTCTAAAGCAGTGCTCACACGAAGACTAGCAAAATGGGTAATGATTTTAAGTGAGTTTGATATAGAATATGTGGATCAAAAAGCTATAAAAGGACAAGTAATCCTAGATCAACTAGCAGAAGTGCCAATAACAGATGTTCATCCTATCCATCCCGAGTTTCCCAATGAAGAGCTATTCAACTTATATCTATTAGTAGTTTGGCAATTATACTTTGATGGATCATATACACAACATGGATCTGGAGCTGAAATTTGTTTCATCACACCTCAAGGAGATTATATATCGAATTCATATAGGATTGCTTTCCCTTGCACAATCAATATTGCTAAATATGAAGCCTTGATCACTGGATTACGTATGGCTATAAAATGGGCTATCACACAATTACAAGTTTTTGGAGATTCTCAGTTAGTGATAAACAAGTCTTCGATGAATATCAAACCAAAGATGAAAATCTTCTCCCATACAAGTTGATGGTAGATGATTTCAATAAATACTTTTCCAAGATCACATTCAAGCAAATTCCTAGGATCAACAACAAAGCAGTAGATTCTATGGCTATAATTGGTTCTCTTCTAGACATGCCTTCCAATGCACATAGATGTGAGTTCTTGGTTGAACAAATTTTGATACTAGCTTTTGAGGTTCCGCATTCTGAGCTCATATGTGAACTTGTTAGTCCCAATTCTCCTTGGTATGAGGGTATATATGAGTATCTTTGCCATGGTACCTTTCCATTCCAACTATCCAAAATCCAACATAAAACTTTCATCCACTGAGCCTCTCATTACACTATCTTTGGAGAAACCTTATACTGCAAGAGTCTTGATGGTATCCTTCTTAGATGTCTTGACTCAGAGGAAGTTAACATTGCTTTATGTGAGGTACACGAAGGTGTCTGTGGTTCGCATTCTACCGGCCCTAGCCTTACTAAGAAACTCTTGAGAGCTGGATATTATTGGCCAACAATGGAGAAAGATGCACAAAAATTTGCTAAGTGTTGTCTATAATGTCATAAACATGGGGATTTGATACATGCTCCAGCACATGAGTTACAACCTATTACTACACCATGGCCTTTTTCATAGTGGGGACTTGACCTCATAGGAAAGATCCATCCAACCTCATCCAATGGTCATAAGTTTATCATTACCGCCACATAGTATTTTACAAAGTGGGTAGAAGCCATACCAATGACTTCTATCACTAGTAAGCAAATATCCAAGTTCATCCTTCATCATATCATTTTTCGCTATGGAGTTCCACAAGCCATTGTTACTGACAATGGACGTCCCTTCAAGAACCAAGAAGTCCATGAGCTATGTAGCAAATTTCATATCCAACATAGGATCTCAACACCTTACTATCCCCAAAGTAATGGCTAGGCTGAGGCATCTAATAAAACCATTATCAAAATTCTTAAGAAGACAGTCAATGAAGTTGGTCGTGATTGGCATCTACAACTTAATCTAGCCTTGTGGGCTTATAGAACAAGTGTCAGAACTCCCACTAGTGCTACATCTTATGCTCTTGTATATGGCACTGAAGCTATCCTACCTATAGAGGTCGAGATCCCCTCATTGAGAGTATCATTACAACATCTCATTTCTGATGAGGAATACAAGATATCCAGGCTAAATGATCTAGAGCTATTGGACGAATGACATCTCACGACACTCAATCATCTCCAAGTCTATCAATATCATCTTCGTCATAGCTACAACAAAAATATCAAAGAAAGAAGGTTCCAGGTAGGAGACCTTCTCCTTAAAGAGAATCAGAAGAATCAATAGGATCATGAGAAGAAAGGCAAATTTGAACCAAATTGGTTAGGACCATATGTGATGACACCAATCTATGGATCAGGAGCTTACACTCTCTCAACACCTAAAGGCATTCCTTTGGATGAACCCATCAATAGTGTTCATTTGAAGAAATTCTATGCCTAATCCTTGGAATATCCCATAAAAAAATAAAAATAAAAAATAAAATAAAATAGTAAAGATAAATAATCTGTCTTTTGGTGAAAACCTGGTAAACAAGTGCCTTGGATAAGTACCATAGTGAAAACCTGGCAAATAGGTGCTATGTGTAGAACTAGCTCTTATCATCTACTTGGTCTTCATTTGTCGTCTATCCATCCATAATAAGCTTTGTCCATACCCTAATAGCATCCACCCATTTTCATAATAAACTTATCCATCCCTAATAAGATCATTCCCTTTTCCATCCTTACGCTTACTGCTATCATGGGTTTTGGAAATTGTTGGAGTTGACATGTCATTTTCTCCATCATCCTTCTAGGTCTAGGTCATCACCTCATCCCTCATCATCCATAATAAATTCAACCCATACTGGGGGCACTTGCTTGCGCTTAGTTTTTGGAGTAGATACTTTAAGCATCATTGTCCAACACTACACCAACAACATTTCACATCACCAAATATCCAACCAACCTCAACCAAACTATAAAATGATCAACCCATCCACCATCATCATCACCATCAATAAAACAATTAGAACTATATCTCATCTCTATCATTAAGTGCCTTGATCCCATGGATACAAGGTATGTGGGCAATCTAGGATATGAAGGAAGTACCCAGATTTAGGCATAGGCGATAGACCTCTTCCATATTTCATCCTTCTTCCAATCTTTCATCAATCATCTTATTTCTTTTGCCTCACATTCTTATATCATCTATCTCCCACATCATCAATAAGCACCTAGAACTACATATTATCATCTCATCATCATTGTACTGTGCTTTGATCCCGTGGATATAGGGTATGTAGGCAGTCTAGAATATGAAGGAAGTATCCAGTATGCAAGCACAAATGATTCTTTCTTCCATCCCCATTTCATCTCTTCTATTCTTTCATCTTCTTCTCTTTGACTAACTCAAGCCACAAAAAAACTATGTGTGTCTCGATAGCTCAAAGAACTTATCAAATCAAGGGTAAAACAAAGACGTTTGTCAGTATGCCTTTAGCCAACATTTGCTATATCAATCCAGCATCTTATCCTATAACATGATATATATTTCCTCACAACAAGGCACTATCCAATCCATCCAAGAGCACCCTCATTTGGCAAGAGAACATGATGGTTGTGTCTTTTGTTTTCTTTTAATTTATCTTTTGTCCCTTTCTAATACCTAATTGAGGCTGCCTTGATTTATCATATCTTGGTATGTCACGATGAAGTATGGACTGGGGCATGGTCATTTTCTTTCGTATGTTGTGTTTGTGGGATGATCTTATTCTCCTACTATGCCTAATGGTATCTTGTATATGTTGGGATTAGCATCTGGCATATCAATATCTTTTGCATCTGAGAAGCTAAACAGTCTCTTATGTACTAAGACTATGCTATGCTAAGACTATTTCTCATACATATAAGAAACAAGGTGTCATTATGTTTAGTGGAAATAAGTTCAAACCGTTGCTTGCAGAGTCAAAGTCCATCTCAGAATAGCTAATATTCATATCTTGTGTATGTTGGATCAACATCTTGACCTCATACGGCAGACAAGATTGTATTTGTTGCATGCATTGGATACATCGTCACCCTGGTCTTTAGACCTTGGTGCATAATATCCACATGCTATATCAAACATAAGGATTGCAAGTCTCTAAATTTGTGTGCAACCATTGTCTAAGCTGCATGCATCATTCACCATTCATTCATTTACCACAATAAAAACCTATAGCTCTCACAAGGATTGATCAAATTTGATTTTCCTCTATTTCATCATCTTCATCTTCATCATCTTTGTCCTATCAAACAAGTGTGTTAGACAAATATTATTATATACATATCATCATATTCATAACATAGATCATTATCCATTTCATTAACATAAGCATATATATCATATCCATTACCATCTATATCAATCATATGCATATCATAACCATCAAAATGTATAACCATAAAAATAAACATCATACATCATGTATACATAATCATAACACCATATATCCCAATCAGAAATCCATCATATATATCTACATCTAGGTTAGTATACAAGTGTCTCATCATGTACAAATGAATCGATATATACAATTTAGCTGTCAAAGAGCCATCAAAAATACATATATCGGCTCACAGGCCTCAAAATGGTACAACATGATACAAAACTAATACAACATATACAAAAGTAGGCTATCCCTAATGTCTCAGGTGGGTGGCACTCACTGAGGAAGCCTCACCCTGATCTCCACCAACTCCCTGAGATCCTCCTACACCTGCTTGTAGGGGTGGGCCTACAACTGATGGCCCGGATCTCCCCATCCTCCGTGAACCTGATGCTCTGGACCTAGTCCTAAAGCTAGGCTATCTCTGGTCTGCCATCATTGCTCCAAAGTATAAGCCTCTATAGTACTGTGTCTTTGCCTAAGCTGTACCCAACTCACCCTATACCCGAGTGAGCTCTCTAGCCAAAAAAAGTGTATCTTAATCAGTACCCAAGGCAGTTATAGCGGCATCTCATTGCCCTATCAATCTCTGTGCCCTCTACACTGCTGCATCTCTCTGTGCAGTAAGCCTTGACACAACCCCATCATCTGGTGCTGGCTGTGCCTGTGCTTGTACCTGAGCCTGATAATCCTGTACCTAAGCCTGAGCCTATCTCATAGTGCCTAAGGATCTATCCCTGTCAACCCCCAAGTGTCTATATCGTGCCTCCAATATCATCCTCTGACCTATTTCCCTTTGTAGCTATCTCTACAGCCAAGCCTCTCTATCTCCTCTATCTCCACCACCTCCTGCTGCCGCAACCTGTTGTTGTGGTGGCTAAACCTAAACCTGTACCTATCTAGGAACCTATCCTAGTCCTTGGTGCTATCCCTGAACTTGAGGAACCTATCCTTGTGCAACTTTTAGTACCCTCAGATGTCACCTCTGTCCCCTCACTCTCCTCCTCACTGGCCTGTGAACCACAATCTCTCCTACCTCCCCTGAAATGCTCAACCGAGTAGGCCTATGTATTAACCAATAAGTGTCGTACTCTGAAGTAGTGCCTAGATCAGATGGTCCCATAATCTAATTCCACACTACTAGTCGCAAGCTCTCAAAATCGACCAGTGTTGTCTCCACAACAACCTCTAGTCCCCATGCCAGAATCTCTCACTGTGTCCGTCCAGAAATAACATCTCCAACTGGCTCACCCTAGGGCAAAACAAACTATCAAAGTAATCTCTCAAGCAGATATCTCTCAACAACATATATGCTCCACCCAAAGAGATATCTAGGTTGTCACACATATAACAGTTGCTCTACATCATCATCCCAACTCTCACAGTCTCTCCATGGCTTCCATGTGAAATGATCAAGCTCATCTAATGTATGCTGCCAGTATACAGGCACATTAAGATGCCTATATGTCATCACTCCTCCATATATGTGAACATAAGGTTGTCCTAGTACTTTATAGTATAAACCCACTGGCCTCGCCACAACAATGTGCTCATATGCCCAAACATTCAACAGTGTGACTCCAACTAACATACTTGAGCCAAATAAATAAGCACAGTCGTGAAGATAATGATACAACTATCCTAATACAAATGCACCCCATGCATATCTGATGCCATAGTCAAATAATCCCTCCATCATAGTCTCCAATCCTACAGGGAATCCTCGAGCTCGTCTATCTAGTACCATGAATCGAATGATAGCCACAACTAACCTCTGCAGCCTATCACAGTGTCTCCTCATCATCCCTATCGATATCTCATGATCCTCAACCCCTATGTCAGGAGTCCCAAATAGTCATCGGTGTGCATCAGGACCTTGCTCTAGATCATAGTCTATCCTCTCACCATGAATCAAAATCCTCAATATATGCCACACATCCTCCAATGTAATGGTAGCCTCGCCAATTAGAAATAGAAAATAACTATGCTCACTATACCACCACTCTACTAATGCTGTCATCAATGCCAGATGAGCCCGTACAGGAGTGATCCACACTGCATGCTCTAAGCTAACTATCTCCAAGAACATGTGCTCCTTGGCGTCTAGCTAGTAATACACCTCCCTCGACATCAACGCTAGTAATACACTCGGTATACATCAATCGATTAAGTGTCATTTATGAATGTGAGCCTATTTTGTATCAAACCCTAAGTTTGCCTATGTTTTCACCAAAAGCAACCCTTTTTACCATACGCAACTTTCTGTCTACCATAAGCGATCTAATTGACCATAGGTGACCTATCACTCAAATGCGACCTAACCCACCAAAGGCGAGTCTCTTCCTACTAAGGGTGATCTTTTTCATCAAAAGCATATGACACTATCCTAAACCCTAATTTCAACCATATGCGACCTATTCTACCAAACGTGATGAACCCGTGTTCATATGCGATGCAAAACACCAAAAGCAACTTTCTGTCATTCAAATGTGCATGCCCTATCCCTCAATGCCTTTGGTCAATCACATCAATTAAATATGCCTATGAACCTATTAATGATGCATTTAGTAAAAGTTTTGATACATACCAATGTGGGAGATCCTACTGGTCATCCATATGTCCTCACCCTCTCTGCTCAACGATCCTCGCATGGAATAACCATCCTAATGCTCCCAGAAGTCCTGATGCACTCTAAACACTTAGAGCTCTAAAATTCTCAAAGAAAATAGAACAAATGAGTTGAAAGGAGTCCTTTAAGCCTATTTATAGAGCCAAACCTTAATTTTTCTTCTAAGACACCAACCCCAATTCTTCTTTTTCATCCCTAATTTCTCCCACCTAAGCCCTCCTTCGTGTCAACCTACCCTAGTCCATCTTTGTCTTGTTATCTTATTGTGAGTCAACCCAGTCTTTTCTTAGTCACCTGGTTTTCCTCTCAAGGGGGTACCACCCGCCAGTTACACTCGGTCATAGCTTGTTTATCTTAACATACCAGTTTCGTCTTCTTTAAAACAATGTCCTAACGAACATTATCTCAAAGAGGGGCAAAATGTAGACACCCAAAATTGACCCTTCGCATCATTTGTCAATTTCTTGCATTTTCACCATCTCATATGTCAATTTTGTCTAGTACATTTGTCTTAATCATCTATTTTCTTCTAAATCACCTTCTTTCTATAATTAATTAAATAAATTATATTTATTTAATTAATTCCATCTATTTCTTCTAATAATTTTAAAATTATTTATTTATCCCATTATTCCTCTTAAATAAATAAAATCAATATTTTATTTATTTATCTTTTCATCATGAACATAAATTAAATAAATTTATTTATTTAATTTATATTGATTCTTCCAATTTTCTAAAAATAGCTCCTTCCTCTATCATTTAAAAATAATTTAAATGAATTTATTTTTATCTTATCATTTCCCTCTCTTATCGCATTTTTCTATGTGTACAAGATAGGTCCTATCCTATAATAAAATATAAAAAATGATTTAATTGGTTCTAAAATCAATCATCCACATTATCCAACTCTTAAAATAGAAAAGCATCCTATTTTAAGAAAATCAATCTTAGTACTACCAACAAACCAACTACAATCATTTAATAAAAGCTTTTCCTATGGACTCATGTCTTGTACACATTCATCCAAACTTCTTGTTTAATCTCAACCGTTCTCATAGCCACCTAATCTCCACCGTTGATCGATCTTAGTAGAGAGCTATATATAGACCCTCTCACATCATTTCATATCATCCCACACAATCATGGAAGCATCCAAATTATCATCTCATGCATATTGAGCACTTTGAGCATATCATCCATTACCATTGCAGCTATGACAACTATGGTTGTTAACTATTAAGAAGCAATCCACAATTCAACCAAGGAAACAATACAATCTAGGTGACATTACTTTTGATTTTCTTCCATTTTCTATCATTTAGATGGATTATTTGAAGGTGGCAGGATTGCGTTTTGATTTGTAATGCTTGATCTTATTAACCTAATTTTTCTTGCTAACACAGGTACCTTGTCAGCATTTGAGCATTCATCATATGTATCAATAATTGGCTTCAAGTTCCCATGCTCAACCATTGTATTAATTGTGGCTTCCAAAGTCATTGTAGCCTCATCTTTCTTAGTTTTAGTTTTCTTGTTCTTCTTCTTGCCTTTATCTTTTCTGGAGGGCTTCACTTCTTTTATTGTAGTGGCTTCATCTATTTTTGCCCTCTTTTCTATTATCTCTTTATCAATTTTTGTTTCTTCTTCTTCTTCTCCACCACCAAGGCTCACATACATTCTGTTGGTGGCCTTTGTTTTCTTTCTTTTATGCTTCTTCTCATCAGGTTTTATTTTTGCAGTAGAGGAGGATGTCCTAGTATTTCTTCTTGTCCTGGGAGAAGGTTTGACAAGTTCAGTCTTCCTTTCATGCTTCTTTGGAGCACCTACTTGCTCAGTCTTCTCTTCCCGAGCCTGTGCTACCTCAGAGGCTTGTTACTTGGCTCTAGCTTCATCTATCTACTTTTTTGTGAATCCTTGGCTCTTGGTATAATCTTCTATCCATTTTCTTACTTTTTTTTGTGATCCTAGTTGTGTTTGTTCCAAGTGAACTTTGAGATACTTTTCTTCATAAGTCCCAAACCTTTCGTCTTTGGGATCTTTGGGTTTGCTCAGCATCAGATCTACCAAACTAGTCAAAATTTCCTTTGTAACGTCACATCCCATTGTTGGGACCCACACTATTCTCAGTTCCACTACCTCCATGAGGCATTGATCTTTGGTCACCATAAAAACAATATCATCTTTATACTTCTCAACTACCTTTCTAGGGATTCTATTTGTATCCTACATTTTTCTTAGAAAACTTTTGAAGTATCCCCACTAAGCTGCACTTTGAGCACTATCATTTCCAATAATCTGCAAATGGTTTCTGATTTGTACTGCTACAGAGGAATGATTGAACCAAACAACATTACTCATACCTGGTAATTCCTTCAGAAAATAGAATAGCAAATAGATGACTAGAGTACCATATTTAAATGGGTACTTGGTGTCTTTGGTTCTCTCTAGATTCTTCATCAACTGTTGTTGGAGCAACTCACACAAATCATAATCAACATTGTTCTTCACCATCTCATATGCAGTGTAGATGGCAATAGCTAAAACAAAATTCTCCTTGTTCAAGAAGTACACCTTATATCAAATCACCATAGAGGAAAAATTGACTGTCAGATCTATTGGTGTTTTTCCCAGCTGATTTTCCCCTAAAAAGTTACCATATTTTATCTGGAAGGACCTCAAGTCTGTGGCCAACAAACAGGAGACAGACTCTAGTGTCTCCTTTGCACTTCAAGCTCTACAAAACCTAGGGGGTATTCCCTTACTCAATACCCATATGGTGAATCATGACAGTAACTAGGTATTGACATTTTAGTAGATAAATCCTCTATTATATAGACCAAAATTGTGAGATAAATACAAATGGGCTAGCTTTGGACTTTATTTCAGTTGTGAATAAGAGGATTTGAAAACCTAAATCCTACTCCTAATATCCTATAGTTTAAGGTTTTGAGTTGACTTGATTTTTTATGTATTTGGTTGCCAGATATAGGGTTTGATTCCTAAAATTAATGCAATCCTTTGATCGGTGCCTATCTGGGTATGGAGTCCAACTTAAAATATGCAAATGACTTTCCATAAACTAAGTAAATATACAAGTTTTAGAGGGATTCTTTAGTTCCTGCCTTGCAGAGAACTCCCAAGATTAAGTATTCCTACTAACGCTACTTACAAATATCCTGTTATCACACATATTTCTCCATATTTGACATAGAGAATTTTAATTTTGTTCCTTAAATAGAAGCAAGAAGTTAAACATGCACCCTGAACTTAGAAAACCCTTAGTTACTTTGTTCTAAAGAAAGATGCAGATAACAATTGGAGACAATTAATAGAAACACATGTACATTGCATTACTCATATAAATTTAATCTGAAACAAATGAATAGTTTATGAAAACACATACATACATTAAAATAGAAATCACAAGACCGTAGAGAGAGCAATCGGTCAAAATTTTGTATTACTTTCCCTCCTCAAAATCTCAAAACCTCCAACAACCTTACAAAGTGAGGCAACTAGTTCTTTATAGACACAGAACTTGGCACCAGTATTCATTACATTTTATTGGTTAGGTGAAATTACACATCAAAGCACCGCCTAAATGGCATTGAAGCATAAATTACATTGAGCCCAGAGAAAAGATAGAAAATAATATATCATAAAGAATACATTTGATTGGAGGAGCTCGTCCACTTGAATGCAAGGGAGAGGGTAGCTTCTTGTTCACTTCAAGCATATTTACCCATATTTCTCTACCCACTCAACATATGATTTCTCTAACGGCCATTGGAATGAAATAAATTTTGAAATCTTATCATTGTGTCCTGTGTACCGAGCATCCATCAAGATCTTCGCTTCCTTGTAGAACAATTCAAAATTTATTTCTAATACATGTAGCTTATCCAAAGTTGAACTCAAAATCTTCAAATTGGGGTCCCCATCGGTGCAATAGGAAGATATTAGCTAGCTAGCATCGTTATTAAAATCGGCCCTCCACTTGTCAAGGTTTTTACCTGTCCATCACCCTCTAATGCACTAGGCATTATTTTCTTATCAATCCTTTCAATAAATTGGTTCTTTTCTCCCAATACCTTGTCAAGCTTCAACTGAAAATCTACAACCTCCTTAAAATTTTGAAGCATGTCAAGGGTCAACTTCATCTTAGGTGGGGCTTGTGCATCAAATCTAGAGCACCTAAGGAGGTCTTTTAATTCACCTATCCTTTGCAGCCACACTCTCTTCATTATCTTCAGATTTTCCTTATCCTGCTCATGTTTGTCAAGGGCATCTCTCAAATTTGAATAAGAACTCCATGTCTCATCCACCCTTGGAAAAACTTTGGTCACTCTATGATTGACCAAGTTTGTGACCATCTCCTTGAATGAATTTTTCTTTTCTTCTTTCAATCTCTTCACCTCCTCCTTTAGTTCTCTGATTTCTGCCAGTAGAGGCTCTGTGTCTGTTGGAAATGATTCTGCTGTCGAGATCACAGGTTGAGGAGTGGAAGCACCAGCCCCTAATAATAGCTACTCTTTACACTTATTGAGCTCTACAATTGCTTGTGTATATTTTAACGGCAGCTCATCATGATCCTTTTGCAACTTATTAGTTACTGCCTTAGCAAATTGAGTAGTTTGCACATTCAAACTTGCATCTCGGGGAGCAGGGGTGTCAGATACCCTCTTAAATATCACATCTCCAATTAATTCCCCCAATCTAATCCTAGGTTTGTTGTTGCTTGGGGCCAAATCCCATATTACTAGTGTCTCGAACCTAGGATTGAAGGCTGCACCAGAGAGAACCTTCTCAACTTGATCATCTATCACATCTGAGTCTTCTCTGGTTATGGTGTCAAATGTAATTACATCTGATAAAGTCCAATGAGGAAGGAGCAAGATATTACTCTTAGCAACCAATGACCTCCCCTCCTCTAGAGTCATTTTGCTGATGGCCTGATTGACTCTGTCAACACTCTTTGAGTGATGGCCTCATATTCAGAGGGGTCAACCCCACTCTTGGCATCCTCAATCTTCTTCTAAAATTCCTCACTTCTTACTTTTAGCACGTAACTCTTGAATTCCAGATTATTTATGAACTCATCATCTTCTAGAAACTTGTTACAAGCCATCACCCTAATGTCCTCTGTGTCTATAGTTTGGCTTGTCATGGTCCTCATTGACCTATTTTCAGGAGAAGAGTAAGGCCTTATTCTGTCAGGTGAATTCACCTAATGAGAAACTTCTTGCATCTGTTCCTCTGCCTCTCCCTCTAAGTCTACTACCTCAATTTCCTCCTCAACCTCTAAATTAATTATTTTTGCCTTCTTGGCAGAGGAAGGGTCAATTGATTCCTTCTTTACAGCTATCTCCCCTGAGCTACTAGGCTAATAGGAAGGTCTTTCCTCACTTGCAGGAGCACTAGAAATTAGTTGCTCTGCATTATCAAGCATCATTTGAATTCTTTTTATTGGGTCTTGTACTCCTGCAAGGGCACCCTGGTATGCAGCATTCAGGTTTTTCCTCATCCTTTCTCTTGCCATTATCGTGTCCCACTTGATCCTCAAGTTGTGGATGTCATTTATTGTGAAACAATTCCTGATAGTGTCTTCATCAAAGTCAACCTGATGTATGTATCTTGGTCTTTGTTTATTGACCCTCACCGTATTAATAAAGCCGTCAAGGTCAAAAATCCTTGGCTACTCAAAATACATTCTGTAGCATTGCAACACTGAACTAATCTAATCCAACCCACCTTTGTCAACTATAAAAAAATCACTAAATTTTAGGTAGGTGGGGAAAAATGAACCTTTCTTATGCTTCCTCGGGTGCTCCTTATCTGATTCATTCAGTTGCCTAATAATTTCCAAAAGTGCAATTCTCTTAGGTACATATTTAGGCAAGATGTGGGGAGGAGCCTCACACTCATAGATCCAGATGCAAGTAGTGTGCTCATGGTAGAAGCAGTCACCCCAATTATGATCAATCCCCAAGTTTGGGGTCCTATCCAAAGGCCTCAAAAATCTAACACATCAAGATGTAGTCTTTCCCCTTCTGGCTCCAGGAAACCAAACACTCTTCTCACAAAATATTCCTCAAAGATTACATAATCAACATTCACACAATGCATATCTAACATGCATGTCCACATCTGCATTGGCAACATGTTTCTTTGTGCATCTGTCATATTGACATGTAAATTCTAATGCCACATACCTGACAAGGAAAACAAAATCATATGGCACAATAAAGAATACATGGATGTGAATTCAACATGGGCATCCACAGTAAATAATTTTCTCTTGAGTGCCATCATTTGTTTGTGCATCTTATCTGTAATATAGGAAGCATAATCATACAGGTCCCTAGTCTCTTGATCTTGAATATTCACTACCATCATCATCAGGGAGATGGGAATTCTATCTGAGGCATCCCTACCTAGCACCTGGCATAGACTGTGGTAGCTCTTCACAAAAAAATGCATAAATAGTGAACACTGAAAGGGCTCCTCCTCACTATCTGATATCTTCACTAATTTGCCATCAACTCCCCTCAGCCTATGTTTGGCCAATTTGAAATCTCTATATGTGCGCTTGATAGTCTAATACTTTTTCTTCAATGCTCCTAGGTCAATTAACTTATTGGCTATAGGGTTTAAATTGAACACAATGGAGATATATGCCTTTGTAAACTTGATTATTTTTGTGTCATTCCCTGCCAAGACTATCCTTGTTTGAGGATCATACCTCTATGCTATTGCCTTCACTAGGTCTAGATTAGGATATACATTAGGGCAAATCAGTTTAGCTAGATCAAAGAGCCAAGCATGGTAGATCGGGGCTTTATAGTCCATTCTATGATGCCAGTGTTTGAATAGGACCCAACCAAGAATAGGCAATTGGGCATCCCTACAATTGTAGCAAAAGTCTAGGAATTTATCACCGAGCCTGCCGAGACCATGCAGATTCAGAGCCTTTCTAACAGAGCCTAGGAACTGGACCATAAGGTCCTCATCTAAACTACGCTTAGAGGTGGAGGCTTGACCAGATTAACTCATCTTTTCAAACTTTTTGTAATAAACTGGGGCTTCTTATATTGACAGTTATCTACCTTCTCAATCAAGCAGTCAACTTAAAATGTACTGAGCATGGTCAAATAGAATGAACTTACTAGTTTTTTACACCTACAGAAGCTTGAACCTTGAAAACTTGTTGCGCATCTAAATTTTGTTCGTGCTTGAAGAAATGATATAAAAAGCCTTAACTTTTCTCCTTTTCAAGCTTCATAGCATAGATTCCGAGGCATTAATGGAGGTAGCCTTAGCCTTAATCTCTCATTCATGTCACAGGGTGCCTTCAATGTTCTGCACAAAAATTTAAACATGCGCCATTGATATGAATTTGTCCTTGTGAGATCAATGACTGTCATTTACTCTCTAGATTTAAAAATTTGGTTCATCATAGTTGAAAAGTCTTTGACCAATATGAACAAGCCAAATCAGACGTACCTCCTTTGTTGACTACACCTTTTGTCTAATCTAGACACATGGCACCATTTCATGGCGTCATAGCTGAAAATGGTCCACCACTTACCTACCCTGCATAGGTGCGATAAAGCCTCCACGCGTCCACCTTTCATTTGCTTTTGACTTCTTTAATAAGATGACGCCACGTGTCACCATCTCATGATTGCGTGGTGAATATTCCTTCCTGGCAAGATTCCCTTGCAATGATGCACAAAGTTAGATTCAAGCTTTTCTACAGATTACTTCTTAGACTGACACATGGCAGCATATAGTTGCTTAATGTAAGATCCTTCAATAAAGGGGTGTGAGGCCAGATTCTTTGATAGGTGTCACCTTGTTGTGGCTGCGCAGTGGGATGATGATGTCACCTATGATGCGCTGTGATGCTGCAAAATAAATGTATATTACACTTTATAACCTATGCGAAGACTTAGGACTTAAATTTAATTTTTTCACGGGTTACAAAGGGTAAGCCTAGGACATGGGGCTGGTCAACTAATGAATATAAAGGCTTCAAGTCATAACTTAACTGACTAGGAACTTATTACAGGCGATCAACAGGGATTTAAGAGATAAAGCACATAGAGCTTAGGAACTTAGGCTTAGAAGATATTTTAAAGGCAAAGACATGCAATTTTATGAACCTAAAACCCTAAACCCTCACAGGTACCACTAGGATCCTCTATATCATTGATAGTTAATGCCCTCTTATCAAATTTGGCACCAATTAGCTTCATCACTATGTCATTCTTCATAGATTTAAGCAACAAAATTGTTCCAGAGGAACACATACCTATAATTGCCTCAATGACATCCTTCGTTATCATATAAGGCATATTCAGCCAAAAGAATTCATCATGGATTCTGCTTAGGGCATACCTAACCCAAGCATCTTTAGAGAAAACAAGAAAATTGATCCATGTGTCCAATTTCTTCTCATGTAGAGCATTGTATTCTTCTTTCAATTCAAACTTGTCACTAGACAACTTAGCCAAATAAACTTGCCCTAATTTTATATGATCATACTCTTCCAAATTGGCATGGATATAAACCCTAATATCTTCATTATGCATCACGGCATAGGGCACTTTTGAGAATGCACCATCAGGGTCTATTTCTAGGGATTTAAATGGATGCTTCTTAAATTTGGGTCTGGGCCTTTCAGTGATCTCAATTACTTGTGGAGTAGACATTTTTACTATTCAATAAAATTGTTTTCTTAGAGGGATGACTGTAAAAACCTTGTTCTTAGCTTTCGAATAGGGTTTGGTCATGTTGAATGCTTTGAGGTTGCCTTTCCTTCGCTGCTCAAATCTCCTTGGTCACTCTAAAATTAGAATGCAAAGTTAATTTCCTTTGAATGATATCACTTATAAACTCTTCTCATCAAAACCTAAATCACCATAAATGCTTGTTTCCAAAAAGATGTCAACACTATCTGTGCCACTCACAGTAGATGTAAATTGCTCCGCAATCTTTCACATTAAGTTCTTTTTTTCTATAATTTTCTCTAAAAGTTCTGATATACTATTCTTCACCTCATATCCTCATGCTGGCTATCAACACCACTTTTCTGGCTAGGGGAACAAAATATTTCATTAAATCTCCCCCTGATCCAGAGCTCCTAGTTCACTTCCTAGAGGAAGTTTCTGCACTAGATTCTGGCATAAACTCATTCTTGGCTTCAATAACCTCCTTCTTAACCCACATCTTGTACATCTCCTTCTTGATTTCTGTCGCATCAACCTTTTGCACTAGTTTCTTCTTTTCTACCAGATTATCCTTCTTCATGTTCTTGCTTCTGAAGAATCTTGCAATACGTCCAGGCTTATTGCAATTATAGCATACAACATTCTTTTGATTGTTGTTTCTTTCATCCATTCTAGATCTACATTGGTTAGCTTTATGTCCAAATCTATTGCATGTAAAGTAGTTACCATTGAAAGATT
Organism: Cunninghamia lanceolata; assembly: GCA_027924645.1. Taxonomy (NCBI): domain Eukaryota; kingdom Viridiplantae; phylum Streptophyta; class Pinopsida; order Cupressales; family Cupressaceae; genus Cunninghamia; species Cunninghamia lanceolata. Next base: position 15,841,751 of record BSBN01000511.1, on the reverse strand, counting down.
GAGCATTCCTTCCATTGTTATAGCCATTTCTTATCTAACTTCTGCATTCACTAGCTCTATGACCAAATCTCTTGCATGTAAAGAAGTTACCTCTGAAAGATTGAACATTCCTTCCATTGTTATAACCATTCCTTATATGACTTCTACATTCACTAGATTTATGACCAACTGCCTTATATGTAAAACACTAACGAAAGAAAGATGGAACATTTTGATTCACTCTGCTCCTACATTGAGTAGCCTTATGATCAAACTTATTTCTTGAATTACAATAACCATTGAAATATGGGTACCTAATGCAGGAGCATCCCTAGTTTAAGAGCAATTTTGCATCAACCAAAAACATTTGCATTTCAGTTTGTTTACATTTCAATTTGTTTCTTTTCAGTTTCTAGTTTAGTACAGTTAGTTCAGTCAGAAGTAGTTTCTGTATTTTGGTCTTCATTCTACCATAGTTGCATTTCAGACCTTGCAAAGCTTGAATTAGCATCTAGATTCATTCATGCACATCATATCAAAAATTCAGAGCATTTGGATTAGGTACTAGTAAGATATCGCTATCAGAAGATCAATTATTTTCTCATAGCAGAGCATACTGGCAGTCTCAATCAATCAGCTGAAGGAGAAGACTTGCAGAGCATTTCCTGATTTGTGGAGCCTAATGACACATCATCCAATTATCTATGGTTCATGGCTGACCTTCCTTGAGATCTACACATCATTTCATTCATTTGCAGAGGAACTCTATTCAATTAAGTCTGACCTATTCATGTATGCATGTTACAATTCTTCATTGGAGTTTGTAACAATCCTTGGCCAACACGGAGGACTCTTATGTTCTGGAGATGATATAAAATGATGTAATAGATGCCTAGGAAGGTAGTTATCAAGTTAACATAATTTCATAGTTTAGCTTATTTGCGAAGAAGCTTCAAAGCTATATCTTGTACATATTCTAATATTCTGTAATCAGGCCTGTGATCCCTAATTGTAAGCCCACATGTTGCCGGCTGATTTGTATTTGAATTCTATGATTTACTAAATGACTAAATCTACATTTTCTTTATATCTTTGAGTTGTTTCCATTGTGTTTACTCTAGCTGCACGGTCTGGATAGTTCTCTTTGAGGACCCTCCTAACCGTGACTGCACTAAGTGGTATCAGAGCGAAAGTTTGAATCTTTGGGAGTGAATTGAGTGAAGTTGGTAAAGGAATTCCATAAGATCTTGTTGTGGATAGATCACCAAATCTAAGATAGGTTACTTGTGTCACAACCAATCATCGATTGTGAGGCAGTTCTCACCTTGTAGCCCGATCACCGAATCGAGGCAGTTTACACTTGATACTAGGAAAATCTTGCTGAGGAGAATCCCTGATGTTGGAACAATGGCTAGTAGAATGGATGAGATGATGGAGATGATGAAAACAATGTGAATTAGACTGGATGTTGTTGAAGAAGATAGAAGAAAAGGACTAAGCCCTAGATTTGATATTGAGAGTGATGATGAACAATTTCAATCTACAAATCAAACTAAAGAAACCCTAGGAGGTGAAGAAGAAGAAGAATTAGATCAAGTCAAGATGTTATGAGCTATTTCAAAGATTGGGAAAAGACCTAGAGTTGATGTACCTAACTACACTAGTAATTTGAACCCTGAAGAGTTGATTGACTAGATAAATGACATGGAAGAATACTCTGAATATGAAGAAGTTGAAGATCTGGAGAAAGTGAAATTTGCAAAGACAAAGTTGAAAGGACATGCTTCTATATGGTGGAAAGAAGTTCAATTGGATAGAAATAGAAGAGGAAAGGAAAAGATTACAAAGTGGGATAGAATGGTGACAAAATTGAAAAATCAGTTTGTACCTACTGACTATGAGTTGGAGCTATTGAAGATATTGCAAAACTTGAGACAAAAGGAGAAATCTATGAAAGAATATACTGAAGAATTTCATAAGATGATCATAAGGATAGGACATAGTGAAGCAAGCAAGGAGAAAGTGGCTAGATACATCAATGGATTGAGATTGAACATTCAAGAAGAACTGAGTTTAGTAAGGATGACAACACTAGAAGAAGCATTTTAGTTTACCCTGAAAGTTAAAGAGAAGTTGAATAAGAGGCATGATCAGAGACAAAGAGGTAGAGGAGGTAAATTTTAGAGAGGTAGAAAATTTTATGGAGGAGAGAGATCATATGCAAAGCAGAACAGACAAGAGAACACATTCAACAAGGAGGACAGAGATAACAATGCATACTGGAGAGATGACAAAAATTTCTTCCGCAAAGGAAGCCCTAGTCCATACCTAAGTGAAGGATACAAAAGAGAAGTAAGAGGAGCTGATAGGAGAAAATTCAGAGGCACTTGTTTCAAGTGTGGAGGTGAAGCACATAGAGCATTTGAATGTTATTAGGGGAGTACAAGCAAGATAACAGAGAACAGTGGAAGAACAGCCTATGTGGAAGAAGAACATGTTGGATCACTTAATTCAGTTGGTAAACCTAAGAAAGTAGAATCACTTGTGATGAGGAGAGCACTATTTCAAGCAGAGACAAATGAAGAACCACTGCAAAGGAAAAGTTTGTTCAGAACCAGATGCAAATCAATAGATAAACGTTGTAAAGTTGTTATTGATAGTGGTAGTTCTAATAACCTAGTTTCAGAGGAGATGGTGACTAAGCTAAAGTTGGAAAGATTGAAACACCCTAATCCCTATCAGATAGCATGTATTCATGATGATCATAAGGTACTAGTGAGTGAGCAATGTTTGGTGAAATTTCATATTGGATCTTATCATGATAAAGTATTGTGTGATATTATGCCTATGGATGTTTGTCATATTTTGTTGGGTAGACCTTGGCAGTATGGTAGAAAAGCTATACATGATGGGAGAAAGAATACATACACTATAACATCAAATGGAAAGAGGATTACTTTGTTTCCTTTGGAAGATGATCCTAAGAGTGAAGTATGTGGAAATCCTAGAATCTGTTTGGTAGATGGAAGAAAATTTTTGGATGGTTTGAGACATGAGAATATGTGTTATGCTTTGATTCCTAAGAAACCTAAAACATTGAAGGATGAGACTGATGAATCACAGCCATAGGAGATAACTAAATTGTTGTCAGAGTATGAAGACATCATATTAGATAATGTACCTAAAGGATTACCACTAATCAAGAGTATTAGTCATCACATGGATCTAATACCTAGAGCTAGTTTGCCTAACAAAAAAACACACATAATGACACCAGCAGAGAATGAAGAATTGGACACATAGATACATGAATTGTTGAGGAAAGGTTTTATTAGAGAAATTTTGAGTCATTGTGTAATACCCATAGTGCTAGCACCTAAGAAAGATGGAGAATGGAGAATGTGTACTGACTCTAGAGCAATAAACAAGATCACAGTTAAGTATAGATTTCCTTTACCTAGGATGGATGATATCATGGATTGTTTGAGTGGAGAAAAATATTTCAAAAAGATAGATTTGAAGAGTGGGTACCATCAGATCAGGATCAGAGAAGGAGATGAATGGAAGATTGCTTTCAAGACAAATGAAGGATTGTATGAGTGATTAGTGATGCCTTTTGGATTGACAAATGTACTGAGGACTTTCACGAGATTGATGAATGAAGTTTTGAAGAAATTCTTTGGTAAGTTTGTTATTGTATATTTGGATGATATTCTAATTTTTAGTAAGACAAAAGAACATTTATGGCATATTACACAAGTATTGCAGAGACTGAGAGAAGAGAAATTGTTGATAAACATCAAGAAGTGTAGTTTCATGAAGGAAGAATTGATATATTTGGGATTTGTGATTTCTATAGAAGGATTGAAGATGGACCCTAAGAAAGTGAGCAATTGTTGAATGGCCTACACCGGAGAGCATTGGAGAAGTCAGATCATTTCATGGATTGGCTAGTTTCTATCGAAAGTTCATCATAAATTTTAGTTCAGTTTGTAACCCTATGACAGAGACAATGAGAGGTGATAAAAAAATTTTCAAGTGGACATCATGAGCAGATAAAAGTTTTGAGTTGTTGAAGTAGAAAGTGACAAAGCAACCTGTGTTGGCATTATCAGATTTCAATAAGGTATTTCAAGTAGATTGTGATGCAAGTGGGAATGCAATAGGAGCAATGTTAAGTCAAGAAGTTAGACCTATAGCATATTTTAGTGAGAAGTTGAATGATGCAAGGAGAAGATATTCAGTTTATGATCAAGAATTATATGCCATGATTCAAGCCTTGAAGAAGTGGAGACATTACTTATTGCCTAGGGAGTTTGTGTTGTATACAGATCATCAAGCTTTGCAATATTTGAATAGTCAAGGAAAGTTGAATCAGAGACATATGAGATGGGTAGAGTTGATGCAGAGTTATACCTTTGTTTTAAAGCATAGGAGTGGAAAATCAAACAAAGTTACAGATGCATTAAGTAGGAGAAGAAACTTATTGATAGAGATGAGAGTTGAAGTGTTAGGGTTTGATGAATTGAAACATGTGTATGAGGGAGACATTGATTTTGCAGAACCTTGGAAAGCATGTAAGGAACCTATTGTGATAAATAGGAGTGAGTGGTTGGATTATTTCATTCAAGAAGATATGTTGTTCAGAGGAAATTAGTTGTGCATACCTAGAAGTTCCATGAGAGACAATTTGATCAAAGAGAAACACAGTGGTGGATTGACATGACATTTTGGCATTGATAAAACAATGGCTTTGGTAAGTGAAAACTACTTTTGGTCTCAAATACATAAGGATGTTAGGAAATTTATGCAAAGTTGTAGAATTCGTCAAGTTGCAAAAGGGAGTAGTCAGAATACTGGATTATATAAACCTTTGACAGTATCAGAGAAACCTTGGGAAGACATAAGTATGGATTTTGTAATGGGATTACCTAAGACACAGAGAGGACATGATTCAATATTTGTAGTGGTGGACAGATTTTCAAAGATGGCACATTTCATACCTTGTAAGAAGACAACTGATGCAGTGCATGTAGCTGACCTATTTTTCAAAGAGATTGTGAGATTGCATGGATTACCTAAGAGCATAATTTCAGACAGAGATATAAGGTTTCTTGGATACTTTTGGAAGAAGATGACAACATATTTGAAGTTCAGTTCAACATTTCATCCACAGATAGATGGACAGACAGAAGTAGTAAATAAGAGTTTGGGAAACTTGTTGAGATGTTTGGTTAGAGAGAAGGTAGGAAGTTGGGATTTGATTCTTTCACAAGAAGAGTTTGCATACAATAATTCAGTAAATAGGAGTACCGGGAAAACACATTTTGAGATTGTTACTGGAGTAAACCCTAGAGTAGTTGTAGAGTTGAAAGATATCAGTATGGAAGAAAAGAGAAGTGAAGAAGCAAAAGAATTTGCAGAGCATATGGAGACAGTGCATAATCAAGTGAAGAAGCATTTGGAAGAAATGAATAACAAGTATAAGGGACATGCAGATGGGAAGAGAAGACATAAGGAATTTGAAGTTGGAGATGAAGTGATGGTATACTTGAGAAAAGAAAGATTTCTAGTTGGGGCATATAACAAGTTGAAGATGAAGAAGTTTGGACCTTGTAGGATACTCAAAAAATTTGATTCAGGGAATGCAGATGAAGTGGAACTACCAAAAACATTAGGTATTTCACCTATTTTCAATATTGCAGACCTATATCAGTATCATGAAGAAGAGTTCAGTGACAGCATGGAAGAAGACTTGAAGAAGCTGTTACCAAAACAAGCATCGGAGCATATTGAAGACATTTTGGATAGCAAAGTTGGACACAGCACCAGAGGAAGACAGTACAAAGAATACATTGTGAAGTGGAAAGGCAGACCAGAAGAAGATTCATCATGGATTTCTTAGGCTGAGGTGGACCATCTGGGTTTTCCTCTAGCCCTTATAAAGTGAGAGACTCACTTTTTCAATAACCCTGGATGTCTGATGCAAGAGCATCACTGGTTCAAGAGCAATCTTGAATCAATGAAAAACATTTGCATTTCAGTTTGTTTACATTTTAGTTTGTTTCTTTTTAGTTTCCATTTTAGTCAGAAGCAGTTTCTATGTTTTGGTCCGCATTCTATCGCAATTGCATTTCAAACCTTGCGGAGATGGACTTAGCATCTAGATTCATTCATGCATATCATATAAAAAATTCAAAGCATTTAGACCAGGTATCAGTAAGATATCACTATTAGAAGATCAACTATTTTCTCAGAACAGAGCATCCTAGCAGCCTCAATCAATCAGTTGAAGGAGAAGACTTGCGAAGCATTTCCTAATTTGTGGAGCCTAATGACACATCATTCAATGATCTATGGTTGGTGGCTGACCTTCCCTAAGATCTGCACATCAATCCATTCATTTGTGGAGGAACTCTATTCTTTTAGGTCTGACCTATCCGTGTACACACGCTATAGCTCTTCATTAGAGTTTGTAACGATCCTTGGCCGATGCGAAGGAACCTTATGTTCTAGAGATGATATAAAATGATGTAATAGATGCCTAGGAAAGTAGTTATCAAGTTAACATAAGTTCATATTTTGGATTCTTTTCAAAGGAGCTTCAAAGCTATATCTTGTGCATATACTAATATTCTATAATTAGGCCTATGAGCCCTAATTGTAAGCCCGCATGTTGCAGGTGGATTTGTATTTGAATTCTATGATATACTGAATCACTGAATCTACATTTGCTTTATATCTTTGAGTTGTTTCCGTTGTGTTTACTCTAGCTGCACTTCCTAGATAGCTCTCTTTGAGGACCCTCCTAACCGTGACTACACTAAAACCTTTGAGCATTTGGTTGCCTAATTGGTGGTTTTATGGGTCCATTCCTTTGATTCTGGATATGCTTGTCTTTGTCCTTTTTGTTTTCAACATTCATTACTTGACCTATTTTAGAACTTTCACCTTTTTTCAAATCCCAAGCCTTCTTTGTCATCAAGGTTCTTCTGGCTATCAAGCATCTCATCAAGTTTTGTAGAACTTATCTTGAACTTTTCTTCATAGCTCTTTGCCTTCTCCAAATCTGACTTCAAGTTCACAACCTCCTTTTACACATTCATCAGATTTGTCTTTCACCATTAGATTTAGATCTTCTTTAGTTTTTGCCTTTTCTTCAATTTGTACTTTCAGATCATCCAAGATTTCATTTGTTGATCTCAATTGTTCACTTACTTCCCTATGCTTTTCTTTGAACTTCTTGACTTGTTCCCTCACTTTCTAATGCACTCATTTGCTTCCTTGATATTTTCCTTTAGATCCAGGTTTTCCACTTCAATCCTTTCAAGGTCTTCAAGAGCAACTTTGAGTTCTTCATTATTGACAAACATGCACTCTTCTTCTATAATTCTAGTTGGATAAATTTCTTTAGGAGGAGTAGGATACCTTTTACCTGCCATGTGTTCAATCTCCAAGATCTTCCTCACGTTGTTAGACTTCTTCCAAGGAACCAGGCTCTGATACCAATTGTTGAACACCCAGAATACTGAGAGGGGGGTGAATCAATATTCTATTAAACCATTCACTTATTAAACCATTAATCCATTTGCCACATTTAACAGCAATAAAGCAAATCAAGCATATAAAGCACAACCATAAACCATAACACATGAACACCAGGATTTTTATGTGGAAAACTTGAAAAGGGAAAAACCATGGTGAGTGTTAGCAGACAATATATTATGTACTAACAATATCAAATTACAAGAGGCTCATTACCTGAGGGCTCACTATCCTAAGGATTCACTATCCAAAAGGATGCTCATTGCATATAGGCTCACTGCCATAAGAAAAGAAAGAGAAAGAAAGGTGGCTCACTACCAAAATGAACTACTAAAATTGCATCTACAAATGCATGGATACAACTCCAATGATGCTCATCAAATTGTCTCAAAACTCTTCATCATGAACTGCTCTATTCTTACATGAAAATAAGGTCTCTTTTCTTCTACACTTGTCATCCTTACAAAATCACAAACCTTCACATGTCGCACATACCCACATTCATATTTGCGCATCCATACATCAAACATCGAAATGGATCTCATATATATATCCGTAACAATTGCAATCTTCAAATTAGGTCAGCCTCTAAAAATGAAGCGTGTAGTTATGTCTTGAGTCACTTGTCGGCCTAATCCTTTCACCAAAATACTTTACGAACCAATTCAACACTTGAAACATATTCATACATGTTGGATTCAACTATAGAACCACTTAAGATACAATTCTAATCAATAGATCCTGTCGTACACAAATCAAAGTATCAGGTCGACCTCATACATAGACTATCATAGGTTCATTCTAACTGTCAGAAAACAACTTTCGATGTGGACCACAAAACTTGATCAAAATCATAGATAAGACTCATTAGGCATCCCCAAGATTACCTTTAGAACTGCATAGCATAATATAATCGTGCGGTGAAATGCGGACCATTAGAAGTTGCACTGTGTTACTGTCAAACACTGTCTAAGCAAGTAGAAATACTCAGAAGCTTATAACTACCTTACCGATGGACTTAAAGTTTTGCAACTTTGGATTTAGATACTTCAAACATGTATTTACAACACCTCAAAATGGCAAGAGAAAATACCTATTACTGGAGGAATGTGGACCAAAGCAAACTAGTATTCTATCTTGTTTAAGTTTGTTCTCTGCTAAGATGGACTTATGCTTCTTAACACTATACTTCTGGAGATGATCAGGAGCTAAAACTTTGGATTTAAGATCATCTAAGGGTTATCAATAACTCACTAGAACCATAATACAAGATCTTCAACTGTGGACTAATATTGATCATAATATTGTCTCTATGTAGTCATCTTAGTACTCTGCCAACACTTAGCCAAAATGTCTAAGTCTTCTTTCTAGACCAGAGTTCTCTATATACCTGACATCATGCTCAGCCAATCATACTGGCAGTGCCTTCATCAATGATGTTTTCCAAGTTGCCAACATAACTCCCCCTAGACAGATGCACCATTGTGCATCTTAGCAAGAAGAAGGAGGGTAAATTACCCCTAACCTATGTCAGAGATTCTCAAAGTTGTCTTTTGAAAGAGCCTTTGTAAAGATATCTGCAATTTGATCCTTTATTGGGACACATTCCAACTTCACTTCCTTATCTACAACCTTCTCTCTCAAAAAGTGATACCTGATTGCTATGTGCTTGGTTCTGGAATGCATCACTAGATTCTTAGAAATATTGATAGCACTTGTATTATCACACAAAATAGGAATAGGTTCATCATACAATACCTTGATATCCTTCAGAGTTTTCTTCATCCATAACACTTGTGTACAATAGGAGGCTACTACAATATACTCTGCCTCTACAGTAGATAAGAACACTGAATATTGTTTCTTGCTCTGCCATGAGACCAATCTACTTCCTAGAAAGAAAGCACCACCACTTGTACTTCTTCTATCATCAACACAACCAGCCCAGTCAACATCAGTGTATGCACTCAAATCAAAATCATTACCTTTTGGATACCATAGACCATAGTCAGGAGTTCCTTTCAAGTATCTAAATATCCTTTTCACTACCTTTTCATGTGTTTTCTTAGGATTGGATTGATATCTGGAAACTACACATACAACATGCATAATATTAGGTCTAGAAGCAATTAAATACAATAGTGCTCCAATCATAGACCTATAGGCAGTTTGATCTACCTTTGGAGACTCGTCATCTTTTCTCAAGTGACATCTAGTGACCATAGGAATACTCACTGGTTTTGAATCCTCCATACCAAACATCTTCAACAATGCTTTGACATACTTAGCTTGAGAAATAAAGATACCACCATCTAGTTGGGAAATTTGAAGTCCAAGGAAGATAGACATTTCACCAATCATGGACATCTCAAATTATTTTTTCATCTCCTCTGCAAACCTCTTACACATATCATCATTTCCACCAAAAATGATATCATCATCATAAACTGCAACTATCAAGATCATGTCTCCTTCCTTTATGTAAATATTGATATTTATAGTACCTTTCTTGAATCCCTGCTGAAGTAAGTACTTGTCTCTTATATTGCATACCAAGCCCTAGGTGCTTGCTTGACACCATACAAAGCATTTTTGAGTTTGCATACCATGTCTAGATCTTCTGATATCTGAAAACCGTCTGGTTGTTCAATGTATACTTCTTCTAGGTCACCATTGAGAAATGCTAACTTGACATCCATCTAATACACTTTGAACTTGTGAGAAGAAAGAGCAAGGAAAATTATGATTGCCCCCATCCTAGCTATTAGAGCAAAAGTCTCCTCAAAATCAATGCCTTCTACTTGAGTGTATCCTTTGCATACTAATCTTGTTTTGTTCCTTACAACTTCACCTTCTTCATTTATCTTGTTTCGGAACACCCAATTTGTTCCTATAGTATTCTTATTGAGTAGTTTGGGAACCAATTCCCATGTTTGATTCTTTTTAATCTGATCCAATTCTTCTTCCATTGATTTTATCTATCCATCATCTTTGTTGGCTTCAGCAAAGGTCTTAGGTTCCACTTTTGATAACAAACACAAGTTCACTTGCTCATGTGTCTTGGCAAACCTTCTCCTTATCTACATACCTTCATTTTTGTCTCCAATGATCTGCTTTGTTGAATGACTCTTCTAAACATACTTTGTAGGGGTCTTAGGCATCTATTCAGGTTCCTGTTCCTTTTCTTCTTTCACTTCTACTTCTTCATCTTCAATGCAAGAGAAGATATCAGATCCAGTGTCTTCTAAATCTTGTGAGAACTAATACAAGTCTTCATCTACTTTGACATTTATGCTTTCAATCATCTTTCCCAACCTTTTGTTGTAGCATCTATAAGCTTTGCTTCTGGTTGAGTAACCAAGAAAGATTCCTTCATCACATCTTGAATCATCACCTCCAAACTTAACAACTCCACCATCCCACTTCTTAAGGCTGATAAACTTCTCTTTGTCACCAGTCATATGATTTGAACAACCACTGTCAATAGTCCAAGCTTTGGTTTCTTCTTTTTCATGGAAGGCAGTGCATACAACCATTGATTTTTCATTTCTTTGAACTATTTGCAAGGTATCATTTTTTCTACATTTTCCAATCTCATTCTTTTTGTCACCAACACTCATGGACAAGAAAAGTGTTTCATCATTTGAATCATGATCCTCATCTTCTGAAGAAGAACTACCGTCTAAAGAAAATAGACTCCTTTTGAATTTACTATTTCTGTTACTTCTCCTAGCTTCTTTAAGAGGACATTTAGAAGAAAAGTGACCTACCTTTCCACAATTAAAACATTTGAAGGGTAACTTACCTTTATATTTGCCAGATCCTTCCTTCATTGTTTTTACAAAATTTTCTTCAGCATCATTAAGAATTTCATCTTCATCAACAGATTCATCCTTTGTCTTTTCGCTTGCTTTGAAGGCAGCTTCTTTCTTTGGAACATCACTCTCAATTCTCTCATTTCAAAAGCAGTAAGGCTCCCAAAAATTTGGTCTAAAGAGTATTTATCTAAGTCTGCAGTCTCCTCAATAGCAGATACCTTATGACTATAAGATTTGGGAAGAGATCTTAGAACCTTCTTCACAATTTCATCCTCTTTTATTTCACCACCAAGACCTTTGATGCCATTGACCACTTCATTCACTCAGAGCATAAATCCAACAATGTTTTCATCCTTTGTCATCTTTTGGGTTTCAAATCTACTTTTGAGAATTTGTATCTTTGCTTGCTTTACTTTCTTATCTCCTTCATAAATGGTTTCAAGTTTCTCCCAAACCTCTTGAGCAAAACTACGACTCATCACCTTTGAAAGTTATGAATCAGATAATCCACACATGATGGAAAACCTTGCTTTGGCATTGTTCACATACTTCTTAACTTCATCTGCATTTGTAGGAATAGTAGCAGGAATAGTGTAACCTTTCTTGACAAAATCCCAAACTCCACACCCTAGAGAATTGATGTAGGCTTCCATCGTTATCTTCCAAAAAGCCTAATTTGTTCCATCAAACTTGAGTAACTTACTGGATCCTCCTTGTGCCATCCTGGAACTTCCTCATTAAGCTTCCATTAGAGGAACTTGGCTCCGATACCAATTGTTAGACACACAAGTTTACTGAGAGGGGGGGTGAATTAGTATACAACCAAATTTCACTTTCAACAAATTCAACTTATCTGGAGCAGATTAAACCTTAAGTATTACAACATTAACATGAGGATGAAAGAATAACACAATGCACATCAACACATAAAACCAGATATACGTGGAAAACCCTAGAAGGGAAAAACCATAGTGAGGATTAACTCACAATATATGAAGCTCAAATAGTAACTTTGTTTTAGGGGCTTTAACCCAAGGAAGCTACTACTCCCTAAGTAACTTTGGTTTAGGGTTACACCCAAGGAAGCTTCTACTCCCTGATGACTTTGTTTTAGGGTCACTCCCAAGGAAGCATCTACTCCCTGATGACTTTTTTTAGGGTCACTCTTAAGGAAGCATCTACTCCCTAAAATTAGAATACAAAAGATTACAGTATAACAATCTTTTCTTACTGTCTGAAAACCGCCATTGAAGCTCACACATTTGATGATTTCATTTCTGCCTCCTCACACTTTCTTCTAAAGATCTAATCAATTAGGCACACTCTATACTTGATCACTATCACATATATGTCTTCAAGATGAATTTGAACAACATCAACAACATCTGCTCTATCTCCCACAATTGCACGTCAATAATGCATTTATTCTGCTCTTATCTGCTTGCGAACCCTTTTTATCATCTTGCAATCATGCCATACCTCACTCACTTTGGTTCATTATTTATACATGATATTACATTGATTACATTTCTTGTCAATCAAATACAACATGAACAATACATTTACAAGTCGACCAGACAACACACACAATGAAACATGTAGAAGATAGGTCCTAATTGAAACAACTCGTTACACCAGCAAAAGATTCAGGTCTTGCAGACCCAAAAACTTGCTTAACCAGGTCCAAACCATCATTTACTTCTTCAAACACCAAGGAATTACATCTGCACACTCTGCTCATTTAGAAATAGGACAGCTTTAAGAAAAACACATGAAGACTTGAAGTATATGACCATATCAATAAACCTTGTGCGGTATTGGAAACAAGAAATCTCTCCATGAAACTTTTCCAAATGAGTTCACATGACTCATGAAACACCCCCCATACACTCCTTTTCCATTGCACATCAAAGAATTGTGCCACACAACTTCAGACATTTACTCTAAAAACACTTTATTATCTGGAACACACTACACCATGCTTGTCAATTGAAAAACTGAGCTGCAGACCACCAAGAAGATTGAAACAGAAAGAAGGCATACAATTCACATCCAAGAACATGTTCACAAAACTGCAAGGTCAATCATTCACTTCTAGAGGAATGTAGAGCATTCTAGTGGGTCTTCAATATTGCACCATTCTGCCAGAGCACATTCTGGTGTTCTATCATACATAAATTTCACAGGGAAGGGAAATATGATTTGAGACTTTGGAAATAGAACCCTCATTGCCTTCTTGACACAATGTCAAAACCACATAGCCACATATACAACTGTGGAGGAATGCCGAACATTCTATCACCCTGCTAGGAATACCTTCACAAAACCAATTCTTTCTTTAAGCTGTCAGCAGAAAAACATCCTTCTGGTGATCAAGACATCATGAAACTTGGAACATACATAGAATAACACTATATAAAGCTATGTTCCAAACCACAAAAGCTCAAAAACACAATGTTGAAAATGTGGAGCAATCTTCCAGATAGTCTTTAAAGAGCAGACAGTCTGAAACAAAGACTATCACTTGCTTCCGGAGGTCAAGCCTTCATTGCATTACCACATACAACTTAGGATTAGTAGGATAGATCATACAACATGCTTCAAGCCATCAGATATCATTTCTTAACATATAATTCTCTTAGTGCTTCTAATTCCCATATTAATAAGTCTTCAAACTCAACTCTACTTTGATTAGGAATGTAGCTTTTAGGACCTCCAATCATGGGCTTGCTCTTCCTTAGGAATATGCAACCATGAATAGTACCTTACTTTCATGATAGTGTTGACATCAGTGTATGCTATGTTGACATCAATGATAACACATATGGCCAACATATATATATATCAGTGATGTTTGAAATAAATTTATATATTTCTATGGTTGATAAATATGTAGATATATCATTTCCATATCTCCCTTAGTTTTAATGGGCAGAATATCTATCAATTTAGAGGGATTATTGTTTTTTATCTAGTTCTAATATAAAGTTTAGAAAACTAAAACATAGTCAAATAGAGGAGACAATTTATTTGCTCAAGTAGAAAACTAATCTATGGGGTTAGAAACTACATTTGTTTTTCAAAGAAAATAGAAATTCAAAACTATATTAGCAAACAAAATAGATTTAGCCTTTGAGTGAATAATCTTTCCCTAAGGAAAGAGATTTCCTCCTTTAGCCTTTCTCCAAACCTACAAGCAAACAATGAGCTCTCTAGAAGACCTTAGAAAACTTATAGCAAACATTAGGGTTTGAAAGTTTCCCTAATTTGTTTAGGCCTCTAATCTAACTTTATGTTTAATTAATCTTACTTTAGATTAATTAAACTACTTTCCTAACATTCTATAGTTAGGAGATTGATATTTGATTAATTTATAATTAATCCTCAACCTTAGAGAAATTTGTTTTCCTATAATTTTAATTAAATTTTCCTGACTTAGGAATTAATTTCCTAAGTGAATTTTAAGACATTTTAATTATCTTTTGATGGAGTTTATTATACCTTGTGTTAAATCAACTTTTGAGAAACCTTTGGTAGACTTAGTTGGACCTTAATTTATTATGGTTACCAAAGTCTAATTAATTGATTTAAATCATAATATTTAGTGTTAATTTTATAACATTCTTCTATGGTGAGCGTTTTATTCAATTGAATGTTTGGATTTAAATAATAACATTTTAGCATTATAATTAATTAAATCTTTAATTTAATTAATTAGAGTAATTGTTTTAACTAGGGTTTTAGGTCTCACTTCTAAAGGGAACCATTTTTTGCTTCATGATATAGAAACCCTAGGGGCACAATACCTTGTGGTAGGAACTCCCCTTAATGCAATGCACATTGCATATCCTAACCCTAACTAGGTTACCTTCATAATCAAAGGGGTGCGAAAGGAGTTTCACACTACCCTTCCCGAGTTTTTTACTTTCTCACCTTTGTACAGCATGCCAAAGGTATGTTGCATGAGCAATGACATTAGGTGCACATGTTCAACTTACGTGCATGTTGCACATAAGTGAGTTGTGTGATGTTTATCTTGTTGTTTTACAAAAAAATGTTGGTTGTGTTTCATGTCCACATGTTAAATTGTGGGCATGACACACATCCACATCTGGTTGGACTTTTACACCCAATAGCATGTGGACGAGTCATTATGATGTCATACTCCAACCTGACATAGCTTGCCTGATATATCTATCCTGGTCAAACTTGACTTGGTCAAACCAGACATATTCCAATTTGACATATTAGTGCAACTGAAATTAGATGTCAAAACATAACCTAATATCTAATTATAAATACAAAGGAATGTAACCGGATTTGGACATGAAGACAACTTGATAGAAATATGAAGAAGTGCAACCAGATGTCTAGATATCCAGATGGAGTGATAAGCGTAACATAGCCAAAAATCATCAGATTTTGCCAAATTTAAACTACATATACCCATTTGGCTCCTTAAAAATATGCTCCCCTTACTTGGGCATAATTCCAACTAGAACTATCAAATTTTTTAACATCCTTCCCTTAGGAAAGTTTTAAGGAATTTTGACAAGACTTTGCAATTTTGAGGCATGGAAAAATATAAGTCTCAACAGTGGCTCTAGTTGGGAATGTACATTCTAGAAGAAGGTGGCGAGGATTTAGAAAACCTCTGGGATGCATAACAACACACATATAAAACAAAACACAAAACAAAATGCTTCACCACGGGCCATAGGCAACCATAGCTACACAAAACAATAACACAAAAAGAAAAAGGAACTTAACTACTAAGTAGGGAAAAGTGAGTTGAAGCTCAAGAGAAATAATGTTTCAAGAACTGTCCATGTATAGGCAGTTCTTGATACTCTCCAATTAAACTCTTGAGGAAATAAGAATTCTCCCCATGAGTGTTTAGTACTGTATATGAGCCTAACCATAGGGAGTCAAACTTCCCATGTTTCCCTTTGTCTTGAGATCTTGCATTCCACACCATTACTAGATCCCACATTTGAACCTTTAGTCTATTACCTTCTTGTCAAATAAACATTTGACCTTTTGTTGCATCTTTGTATTAATAATTTAGGCTTTTCTCTTATTTTCATCTAGTTCTATTAATTGATTCATCTTGTAAACCATTGAGTCATTAATATCATCAGAATATTCTTGAATGAACTTATATACTGGTATTAAGTTGCTTATAGGCATATTTGCATTCATTCCATACACAAGTTTATAAGGGGAGCTTCCAGCGGACTTCTTGATGGTCACCCTATCTATCCATAAGGCCAACCTAGGTTTTGAATCTGAAGACTTCTTGTTCTTCCCCAACATTCTTTTCACAATTTTAATTAAGCTCTTGTTGTTGGATTCCACCTAACCATTTCCTTGAGGGTGGTATGGTGAAGAATGGGATAAATTTATTCCATAATTAGTGCAAAGATCCAAAAGTTTTGTAGATCTAAAACACATAGTGTTATCAGTGATCAACTTGTTAGGTATGCCAAACCTTGTAACTATGTGTTCCATAACAAATTTTAACACCACTTTTCTAGTTGTCTATTTAGTAGGGATTGCTTCAATCCATTTAGTAAAGTAATCAGTGGCAACTAATATCTACTTCAAACCTCCATTGCATTTCTCTATAATTTCACCAATGAAATCAATCCCCCATTGCTAAAATGATACCTCAATAGTCTATGGATTTAAAGGTAAAGCTCCTGATCCCTTCAATTTGCCAAAAAACCTCTAGCATGAGTCACAACCTCTCACCAACCTATAAGAATCAGAAAATAGTGTGAGCCACCAATACCCTACTCTAAGAATTGTGTGAGAAGTTGTCTTAGCCATGAAATTTTCCACACAATCTTCACTATGCATTTCATTCATAACGTTGAGAGCTTCAGTTACATTTAAAAATCTTAAGAGGATACCATCTCTATTTCTCTGATATAATTCATGTTCAGTGATGTCATACCTTAATGCCTACAACTTCAATGTCCTCTTCTAGTTGTCATCTAAATTGTCTAGACACTTCAGCTGGTGTAAGTAGAAAACAATATCCTTGTACTAGTTTGAATCCTCAAGATTGTACTTCTTCAACAGGGGTACATTGGTCAAGCAATTCATGTGAACTACTTCTAGATTAGACTCATCCATGATCTTAGCCAATCCTTGGCCTCTAACCAACTTATTAATTTGGATATCAATGTTGAATTCATGGATTTTGTTTATCCATCTACATCTTCTGCCAGTGACTTTCTGTTGCATAAAAATATCCTTTACTGTAGCATGAGGAACATAGGCCACAATTTTGGCTCCAACCAATTATGGTCTAAAGTTTTTTACTACCTTTACCAGTGCATAGGCTTTCTTCTCCATGATGTCATACTTCATCTCTGCTTCTTGGAGAGATTTTCTAAAGAAGGAAATAGGCTATTCATATCCATCTTCATTTTTCTGTAATAAAACAGTAGCAATTGTATGGAATGGAGCAAAAGAGAACAATTGGAATGGTTGGGAGAAGTTTGGTGATGCAATCACTAGGGCTTATTTAATTGCCTCTTTTATATCTATGAATGACCTAGTAGGCTCATCAACCCACTTTATATTCTCCCCTTTCTTTAGCATTTTAGAGATGGCTTTAGTTTTTCAATGAAATTTTCCACAAACCTTCTCAAAAAATTTATCTGACCAAAGAAAGAATGAATCCCTTTAATTGTCT
Organism: Cunninghamia lanceolata; assembly: GCA_027924645.1. Taxonomy (NCBI): domain Eukaryota; kingdom Viridiplantae; phylum Streptophyta; class Pinopsida; order Cupressales; family Cupressaceae; genus Cunninghamia; species Cunninghamia lanceolata. The sequence continues at coordinate 15,823,703 of BSBN01000511.1, read as the reverse complement.
TTGGATGAGGTGTTCTATCTATTGGTTCTACTCTTTTTGGATCAATTTGAATCCCATCCTTAGACACTATATTCCCCAACAACTTGCCTTCAGTCACCCCAAACATGCATTTCTTTGGGTTGAGTGAGATTCCATACTCTAGGCTTCTTCTGAAAATCTTCTCTAAATGATTGCAATGATCCTCACCCTTCTTGGAGAATGTTGTCAAATCATCCTAATATACAAACATAATCTCATTGATTAGATCAAAGAAAGCATCATCCATGGCTCTCTGAAAAGTAGCCCCTACATTTGTTAATCCAAATGGAATCCTAATATAAACATAAGTACCCCAAGGAGTAGTGAAAGTAGTCTTGTACTACTCAGACTCCTTTACCATTACCTGGTTATATCTTGAGAAACCATCCATCATACATAGCAACTCACAACCTGTTAGTTTTTGCAGCATAGCTTCCATGTTTGGCAGGGGATAATTATCCTTTAGTGATGAAATATTAAGGTCTATGAAATCAACACATAGTCGTATATCACTATTTTTCTTTCTGATAGGAACTAGGTTGGACACCCATGTAGAATGCCTAATTTTTTTGATAATTCCTCCTTCACTGAGCTTAGCCATCTCCTGTTGCATTTTTGGTGCCAGAGTAGGATTTATGGGCCTTTGCTTTTGCTTGAATGGTTTAACGTTAGGCTTCAAAGGAATCTCGTGTTGAAACAAGTCTTCCCTATAGGCCTTAAGATCATCATAAGACCAGGCAAAAACTCTTTTATATTTTATTAGCAAGGAGATGAGCATAGTTTTGATTTTAGCATTTTACTTCTTACCTATGTAGACCTTTCTTGGCTAAGATTTAGTCCCCAGATTAACTTTTTCCAAGTCATTTTCATTAACAGGAGAAAGATTAGTAGCATGGTCATCGGTTCCATTAAATACTATTTCCAAAGAAACCAGTCCCCTTGGAATTTTATTTGTCTTTAATTGAATAACCTTAGTCTCAAAGATAGTGTCCTTGCCGTCAATAGTTTCAACAAAGTATTGGAAATCTATTTCCTGACTGTGGTATTCATCAACATAATTCATAAATTTATAGAAATCTTGATCATCATTAAAAAATTGCCAATGGCATATGTTATTAGGGATAGATGGCCTAGTTAGCACCTCTACCTTTGAAATTTCAGCAAGGGTCAAATCTTCTAGTCTGATTGCTATGTTAGCCAAGAAATCAGCCATAACATTTTTACTTCTTTCTACCCAGTCAATGGAGAATGCATCAAAAGCCTCAATAGTATCCCAGAATGCATTCTTGTATTGCTTAGTCCTTTGGTTTTTGGAAGCATATTTGGACCTAATATGTGAGAGTACAAGTTCTAAATCCCCCAGAACTTTGATCTTCTTGTTTCTATATTTGATTCCAACATTTAATCTGAAGAGTAATGCTTTATATGCAGCAACATTGTTTGTGCACTCAAAGCCCAATTTGAAGGATGATCTAAATGCCTTTTCATTTGGGGATATAAGCACAACACCTGCTTCATATCCTTATTTCAAGCAAGCCCTATCAAATTACATTGACCAAAGCACATCACCTCCAGAAGCAATCTAAATTTTTTATAGATGCATGTTCCCCCTGATTATCTTTTATTGCCTTTATTCTAAAATTTTCCATATCAATATCTAGAAAATAGACTTGATCACTTCCTTCTTCAAGACCATCAATGATGTAAGGGGCTCTCTTTTCTCTTTCCAACCTGACCTCCTTCCCATCCATTAGGATCATGGCATATGATGAATCCATTTGAATACTTCCCCCAATTGTGGAGGCCCACTTCCTGGAAAGCAACATTCCATACTAAGAGGGAATGTCTATCACTATAATATTCATCCTATACTCCTTTTATAGATAAGATGTCAGCTTAAAACCAATGTCCTTAATCACCCCAATTATGGGGACCTCCCTGGAGTCCATGACAAAGCATTTTCCATATGATTTATTCACTTTAATACCTAATTCATTCATCATTTTTAGTGGCATGATGTTTGTAGAAGCTCTAGAGTCAATCATACAATTCTTTACAAATTTCTCTTTTATGACCAAGGTGACATAAAAAGGATCTACCTAAGAGGGACATTTATGTAAAGTAGTCCCTAAATATACTTTAGGTATCTTAGAACTCCACCTTTTACTACTTTTTGGTATTGTTTCCTTTTTATCAGACTGTGCATTGCTCTTAACTTTGACTTCTGACTGATTTGGTATTGCTTCATCAATGATAGATAATGCTCTATCCTTGTGCTTGAGTATCCTCATCATTTCTAGTAAAGGGATAGTTATCCTAATATGGATAAGGATATGAGCCATGTCCAATGGAACATATTTTAGCAAAGAATTATTTGGAGGCTGACTTGTTTGGATGGCAGGGGTCTGGGTGACAACTCCTTTTTATTTATCTAATTTACTTTTAGGTATTTCAGCATTTCCTTTATCAACACCCTTTCCCTTTGTATCCTTAATCTTTTGGTGTGAATCAGGTTTTTTTATTTCATCTTTTCATCTGGCCTTGGTAGTAGGGTTTTCTTTTAGACCTTTGGTTTCTTATTTCTCCTTCATGAAGATGTCTACATTCCCTGAAGTACTACCCTCTCCCTGAGCCCTTTTGTTTCTCAAGTTGTAATCACTTCTAACTTGGATGATCTTGGCAGCAGTGAGGGCTCTAATTTATTCATCAGTTGGCCTTCTCAATCTAAATTTATGGGCCTTAGATTCCAATTGGAAAACATGTTGATCAACCTCCTCATCATCAGAAAAAACTTGCTAGTGTTGTGATAGTGTGAACTATCTTCTATCTTCAATATCCTCATTTAGGACACCCTCTTCCTTAGAAGACTAGTAATCATCACCCAAGAAATTATGAGAAAAAACCATGTTTATATTTTGGTCTTCTTGGTCATCCATATCACTACACTCATCACACGGTCCTTCTAGATCAACAACTAATAAAGCTACTACACATTGAGATGGTGAATGAGGAGCATGGCACAATAAACACCATAAGTTATCTCCCACCATATGCACACCTCTTTTAAGAGGGTTAGGAGTTTCTCTGCCAGGATTTCCTCTATTATTCAGCTACATTGGCCTACCATTATGCTAGTTGGTATTGTAGGGCTAATCAAAAAGCCTAGGCATTCTTTTCTACTTGGCAAAAGTAGGCTTATCATTTGCAAACCCTTTATCATTCCTAGCTATAGAGAGTTTGATTTCCTTGAAGGCATGAAGCAACTTCTCATACTTATCATCATTAGCAAAATTCTTTCTAGCTTGTCCTCTATCCTGAGGTATCATCCTTTGATCACTTCTCTTAGGAACCTTCCCAGATGTTTTGCGGTTGCTTTCTATATTAGAAGCCACTTTGTAAGAATGAGGGTCTTTTTCTCTTAATAGGAACCCCATCTTACTGTCATATGCATTGCAATATAAAACCAAACACATTGATTCATTTGGTCTCATATGAGGTGGGATCTTGGGCATTACATTGGCAAACCTATTATTGAATTCTAATACTGATTCATTATGTCCCTTCACAATACTTGTGAATTCATTAATTGTGAACCTAGCATCACCTTTATCCCCATAATGTTCTTGAAAGATGGTCTAAAATTCATTCTAGGAATTAATATTGGCTACTGGTAAGCTTTTATACCATTCCCTAGCAGACTCATCTAAGGATTGCACAAATAACTTCATGAGGATATCCTCATCTACAATCTCAAATTCATGAGTCAAATTATCAAAGTATCTAAGATGGTCCTCTCCTGACACAACATTGTTTCCCAAGAATTTGATAAGCTTGGACCTAACCTCATTAGGTACTGGGTTAGGGAATCTAGGTATCCCTACAAAGTTAAATTGTTTATATCTAGCTAGGTTCAGAGCTAGTCTTACATTATTCTACTGGCCAGGTCTCATACCAATATTATTTTGGGCTCCTACATTTGGATTCATCCCTCCAACAAGTTGATTCATCTAACCTGCATTGTTAGAAAGATCTATTCTCCTCCTTAATTCACTTAATTCCCTCTCAGCCTCCAACCTAGCTATCTCTAACCTAAGGAAATCAATTTCCCTTAATGGATCTTCACCTCTTGGAGCATTCCCTCTTCTAGGTCTTGGCTCATCAAATACTTCTTCACCAGAGACAATGTTATAATCTTCATCATAACATCCATTCATCCAATTATTGTACCAATTCATAGAATTACTACCACCCTAGGGTTGATTCTCAAGTTCTTCATGAGAACCCATGTTCACCATATTTGAGCCTAAAGGGGAAGCTCTGGTTCTTACATCCTCACCAAACCTACTCAAGATTTCTAGATTCTCCTTTTGAGCTAATTCCTAACACTTTACAACACACCACCTTTCCTCCTCTTTAAACATAATTATTCTATTTGCTGAAACATCGCTTTCATATCCTACCAACTTCTCTTTACTACTTGGACGTTCATTATCAATAGGAGGATTTGATGACTTACCGATGTCTTTAGGCTTCCATGCTATATGATATTTTCCCTTTGTGTCTTTGAGCATCTTCATGTTTAGGTTATTTTGATGCAGTGATCTTCTCTTATCCATCTTTATTTTATAGAGTGAAATATTCTTGATCTTTTAATTTGTAGAGTCGCCACCCACCTCAAGGATTTGGACAAGGGAAATCATAATCACTCACAGGCCCAATAAGGGAAACTTCAAAAGACAAAAGGTTAATAGACCATTATGCTAATTGGCTATTTCAAATGACTAATTACACTATCCCAAGGACTGCTACTAGCTCCCTAGTAGAGTCACCAATATGTTGGTGTTCCAAATTGTACTCCACCAATTATTAAACTACTTTAGGTTTTGACAAATTAGTGGAAAATGGCCAATGAATAGGAGATGTCTGAATATAGTCTCCTTTGCACTTTAGACTCTGCAAAACCTAGGTAGGTTTCCCTTCTCAAACACTGGTTATAGAAATATGACTTAGTAAATAATCACAGTGTTGAATAGAAGATTTCTTTCATAGGCAATATGAAGAGATTTAGATATCTAGACTCATGAATAAAAACTCTCTTTTAGCCTTTAACAAATACTATGAAATTAGTGAATAATCAGGAATAAATTACATGACAAGCATGATTTATCACTTTGAATGTGTATGGGTGGTTGGGGAATTGAGGTAGCTTCAAGACTGGTTCATGTTCTGGGAAAACAGAGTCAATATCATTTGTAAGGCTTTGCAATGAGGCTTTCACAAATTGAAAATCAATTTATCTTATTAAAGATACCAATGCCTCAATGTTGATATTGATTTTTCGATGATGGAAAACATTATAAGATTGCTCTTAAATATCCACTTGGATTGTTAAATGACAGTATTACTTAGTATGAAATATTTTTTCAATTTGCTTGAAACAGAAACTAACATACACAGTAATTCATAATAGAAAATGTATAATGGGAGAAACAATAAATCCTTGATATTATTAATTCTCAACTATCACTTATAGAACACAAATGGAGATAAAATGCACAACAGTTTGTATTATGTCATTTAAATCAACTAATGAGAGTATATCACAAAGACATTCACAAACCCAAATCTTGTATCTCCTAAACATAGACTACAAACAATAGAAGTTACATCTTAATTATTTTCCCACAAACCCTTTGCAAAAGCAATGCATCCCTTTTATAAAATAAGGGAGCCTCTTACAATTCTTTAGATGAATGACACATACAATAAACCATAATTTTTTGGAATGGGGAAAATCATGTGACCAGTTATATTTGTCCCTTTAAACAGTTTAAACAAAATGTATCTTGTCTAAAATAGCATGATGACTGGGCATAGGCAGTTTGGTAGTCATGGGGAGAGCTCATGAATTATTCTTCACCCATCAAAGCTTAGTTGGTAGCACCTTCTCGCTGCAAAGGTGAGGATGAAGAAGACGTCATGTGTCTGTTACTCATTCCTTTGCTTTTATCAATAAACTCCCAAATAATCACCTACTTCTGGACCATCCTAATGTGATATTCTCCCTTTGTGATGCATCAATACAGAGGGGAGAAGGAACTTGAAGGGTGCTACCCTACTTACACATCTGATTCTACCAATCAAAATTGACTCCTGGAATTTACGATTTATCTATATTATCCAATGAACAACTACATGTAGTTGGAGTGGTTAAGCAGCAATGTCCACTTCTCATCAAATTCTAGCCATGGGAAAGTGAAATTGATGGATTAAAATGGCTAGCACAGAGATAAATCTCTTCATTTCCCTAAACCTCCCATTCCAAAAGGAGACAGTTTCTATTTTCTATTCTTGAAAGCACATAATTTTAGCCAAGAGTATTTTGACATCATTCTTCTAAACAGAAACAAGACCTTAGGAATGTAGAAAACAACCATAGACAAAATACTAAAAATGATAATTGATTCAACATACAAGATACCTTGTCTCTATTGGAAATATCAGTGTTAGAGACACTACTTGTTTACTATCCAAGTAAGGTGTGTTGTCATTGATGGCACCAATGTTCAAAGGTTAGTGGCATGCTCAAAGTTCAAAGGTTGTTTTGTTCCGAAAGAAGAAGACTTAGTGAAGAATTGGCTAAGTATCAAACTATCCCTTTGGTGCACAATGTTACTATTTTTGGTCCGCATTCCTCCATTGTGTTATACTTTCTTTTGTGGTTCTAAGGGGTTGTTGACATATGTTTGAAGTTTCTAATTCCAAAGTTTCAGTGTTTGATCACCTCTAGATAAAGTTGATCAAGTATCGCTACTTGGAAAAATAATGTTTGACTATGGCATTGAGTGACTTCCAGTACTCTGCATTTCGTTGCAGTGAAATAACTTGCTTTGAAGATTTGAGGATATGTTTTTAGATGTCTAAAGAGTGTTTGTTCCAAGTTTGAGGTTGTTTGGTGTTCTGGAAGGTGAGTTGTGATCTGACAGTTAGTGTATGCATGTGTTTCTCTTGTGATGGAGCTAACTTGAAGATGTTTGCTTTGTGCAAAACTTTCCAAAGAATCCAACATAATCTTGAGAGATTCTATAGGTCTTTCTGACCTAGGAGAACATGTTTCATATGTTTGTTCCCTCTGCATTAGATATTGTGGCTAACCTAATGATGTGCTACACGCTACACTCAAGAAGGCTGACCTATTTGGTGTTATAAGCAAAGTGGTCCTAAAGGGAAGGTAAAAAATGATGTGTTGAGTTAAGTGAGATCTATTTTAGGTCCACCCCGACCTATCTTTCAGTTTGAATCTTGGTGCAAAGTTTGTGGATAAATTTAAGGCATGTTTTCGAGATGACCTAGTTGGTGTTGAAGATGAAGCATATATATAAGTGGAGATTTGGCTTTGATGATAGTGTTGTAGGAATGAACAATGTGACATGGGGTGTGATGTGATGCTTGTATTTTGAATGTGTGAATTGAGGAAGAATAGAGTAGAGTGTGTATTTGCAGAGCAAAGTAGAACTATGTTTCAGAATAGTGAAAGAAGATATTGTTTATACTTCAATGGAACTATAATCCATGCATATCCAGATGCAATTGTAACAGTTTATTCTTTCTCTCTCATTCTATTTTAGTGGGCAGTAAATCCACTTCGACAATGAGTCCACTTGCAGTGAGCACTTTCTTCTCTCTATTTCTATCTTAGTGGGCAGTGAGTCCACATGCAGTGAGTATTTATGTATTACCTTAACTAGTTATAATATATTGTGAGCTAACACTCACCGTGGTCTTTCCATTTTTGGGTTTTCCACGTAAAAATCTTGGTGTTCGTGTGTTATGGTTTATTGCCTCATGTTTTCATGCATCACTTACTTCACTATAATTGAATATGTTAAATGGTTTGAGTTGTTTTATATTTGAATGGTTTTATAGATTACTGATTCACCCTCCCTCTTAGTATTTTGAGTGTTCAACAATTGGTATCAGAGCCACATCCTTTGGAAGAAGCCTAACTTCTCAAGGAAGATCTTGGAAGTTGAACACATGGGATCTAGGAAGCTTCCTATTCCTCTAGATGAGATTCCTTCTATTGAATTTTTAGAAGATGAATATCTTGCTGCTGATAATGAAGAACTCAAGATTGCTCTTGAAGACATAGAAAGGATTGAAGAAGAAATGATTGATTTGAAGGAGAATGTTAAGGAGGCAAATGAATGCATTAAAAATATGAAAGAGCAAGTCAAGAAATTCAAAGAAAAGCATAAGGAGGCCAGTGAACAATTGAGATTAGCAAATAAATCTATGAATGATCTAAAAGTGCAAGTTGAAGAAAGGAAAAGAATTGAAGAATGCCTCAATGAAGGTGTGAAAAAGAAATCTGAAGAGTGCACAAGACTTGAGCAAGAGGTTGTGGATCTGAAAATTGATCTAAAATAGGCATGGATTCGAGAAGACAAATTCAGGGTAAGTGCTGCCAAACTTGATAGAATGATTGCAATTTAGAAAAGTCCTGATGACAAAGAGGGCTTAGGATTTGAAAAGGGTGAAAGTTCAAAACCAGATCGAGCTTCAAATGCTAAAGAGAAGAAGAATTGGAACTAAAAGAAAGAAGCAAGAAGACCACCAGTCAAATAACCTAATGCTCAAAGGTATCCATCTTTCAATGGTTATTATTATTCTTGCAATAAATTTGGACATAAGGCTATACAATGTAGGAGCAAAATGAATCAAAATGTTTCATCTTTCTCTAGTCAATGTTTTACATGCAAAAAGGTTGGTCATAAATCTAATGAGTGTAGAAGTCAAAGGATGAATGATTATGATAATAGGAGAATGATTCAATCATTTAATGGCTACTGCTTAACATACAATAGATTTGGGCATAAAGCCAACCAATGCAGATCCAGAAAGGATGAAAGATATAATGGTCAGAGGAATGTTGTATGTTATAATTGCAATAAGGTTGGACACTTTTTAGAGTTCTGCAAAAGAAAAACTATGAAGAAGAATGTACCAGAAGAGAAGAACTTTCCAACACAAAAAGTTGATCCGGCATGTTGGTGCCTGCATGAGCAGTCAGTTTTCAAGCATATAAACATGCAGGCACCTTCCCAAAAAATCCAAAAAGTTCTAAGTCTTTGGGCCTCCTCAGCATGTTTTAACATTAGCATCATATTTTCTTTGGAGGAGGTCATCATCATCATCATGTTTCCAGACATCACCCTGATGTTGCTTACGGGGGTCATCATATTTTCTGTCAGCATGATCTTTCGCTGGGGTGATATTTTAACATCGGGTGATCTTTGTTAAGATCATCCTGATGATGTTGCTGTAAAAGTTCTAAGTGTGACCCGATCTTCATCGGGGTCATCATATTTGAACATCGGGTGATCTTAGTCAAGATCATCCTGATGTTGTTTTATCACTTCATGTTCGTTGTTTTATCACCCTGATGATGCTGACGTCATTCTTATGTCAGGGTGATATCTATTTCTCTGCCTATCTGCATCATGATATTTCTGAAGGAGGGGGTGATATTTTCATATTTGAATATCACCCGAATGTATGTTTGTTCCAGCATCATGATGATGCTGATATCAGGGAGATATCTGCCTGTCGGCTTCATGCATTATCCAGTGGGGGGTGATCATTTCAAATATCTGTCATATTCATATATCACCCCGATCTTATAGCGGAGCTACAGTGCAGCATGATATTTGTGCATCAGGATGATATTTCCAAATATCCGGTTATCTTCCGAATATCATCCTGATGCCGACATGTGGTGGTGACGTCATCAAGGTCCGGGGGGTCATATTTCTAACATTACTCATCTTATGAAGATCCCCCAATGTTGCGAATATGACGATGACGTCATCCGGATATGAGGAGGTGCGCAGTAGGTAGATATGCTAATGACGTCAGCAGGATATGATGGTGACGTCATCAGGATGTTCATCGGCCAGACATTTAGTATCGGCTAAGCAGGAGGATCTTCCTCCGATGGATCAGGTTGTGCCGATGAAGGCGATTATCATGCAGGTGATATTGTGATGATGATGCTGACGTCAGGGTGATATTTCAAGCAACAGGATATCATGCTGCTGGAGGATGATGATGAAGGTTTATACTAGTGTCGTCGGGAGCAAAAGCACCGACATCATATATGCTCGTGACCTAGTATATAATGTGATGAGGAGGTTGCTGTGGGGTGCATGTGGGATAATTTGACCCTGCATATTTTCAAATATCATGACGATGTATCTTGGCGGGAAACGGTTGCGACGCACAGTATTCTGCATTTCCCAAGGCCGCGGGTTGGTGCGCCATTAATGGCAATTGTTGCAGAGGTATGGGCGATGGTGTGGATGGATCTGGTACCCGATTGAAGGTGTACATCAACGGACAGTGGCGCAGGGCTCAAGGTTTCTTCCTGTCTCCTCCCCTATTTGCTGCATTCATGTTTGGGCGCCAATCTGGTAATGCGTTGAGCGCCATTTTTCTGATACTGTGTATCTGGCGGGATTTTTGGTCAACCATGTAATTAATTGCTGTGGTACACTTTCTGGCTATTATAAGCAGACTGTGTTACCATTTTTCAGGTTGTTGAAAACTAGATATTTTGGCTCTGTAATAAGATACAACTGGTTTTGGTTGCTCTGTGCAGCAAAACTTGTGAGTTTATGTATCTCCTGTTGTACGATTTGGCATGAATCCACTGATTTCATGGTTAATCTTATATGAATAATGCTGTGTTTGCATGTGTTATGCTGATTCTATCTCCAGTTTTGCATGTATCTTTCTTACTGCAATAGGGATGCCATAAGTATAGACAGCTTAACACTCTTTATTGGGAGATATCTGTAAGGCAGATATCATGTGTATCCCCCTGAAATCTAGTTTTAGCTATTCATGCTGATCATTCACAGGTGTATGTCTACCGACTCCAAGCCCTGGATAGGCACCAATCTAGCTCTGTGTTGAGGTTATACACCATGTCCAGCTTTGCATCCAAAATTCAAACTAAACCATTTCATACTTCCACCTGTTAGTTGTAGGAGTAGGATTAGGAACCCTCTGCATGCTCTCATACCCAACCAGACGTCATGTCCAAGAATGTTGCCAACCTTGTGATCTATCATACAGATCTTGGTCCATACATGAGAGTATTCTGCCCGTTGTTGTCAAGTTAAATCTTTCTATCTTTGAGCTAGTCAAGGTTACATCTTGAGTCATAGGGATACCCCCCTTGGTGCGGCAAAACCAGAAGTGAAGGGGAGGAGCTCATGCAACCTCCTGTATTAGTTGGCTGAATCTGCCTGTGCATTAGAAGTGGCAAACCCTAATGCTGATTCAGAAGAAAAAACCAACAAAAATGGCGACTCTGCTGGGGATGTTGATGTAAAGTGATATCCTGCAGTCTCTGGTGAAGTTTTGCTCTGCTGGTGGAATGAACCTGGAAAAGTAGCTTTCAGCTATTGAAAATTTTGTCCTCTCTGGAGAGGTGGCGACTCTGCAAAAGATCTAAATGCACATGAAAAGATGGATGTATGTGATGTGACAAAAATGTGCTGTTCATATTTCAGCATCTGTATGAGAAAAGGTATCTTGTTCCTTCCCCTTTATATATTTATTGTTTTGCTGCATAGGTTAGATGCCAGGGGAGGTTACAGGTTTTAGGCAGACAAAGGATGTCTAAGAGTAAGTTTTTTATGAATCCAAGTATGAATTATCCCATACTCAATGGTGAAATGTTGGAGAAAAGAATAGAAGAGATAAGAAATAGGTTGATATTCTTAGAGGCTGAGCAGGCCCAGTTAAAAAGCAGTAACCCTGTTGTGTCTGCTAGTCAGAAGGCTAAACCTCTTCTCAGCCCTTTTGATCCTTTGTATGACCAACTGGATTTGTCATGGGTTGATTATAAAGTAGAAACTATGCCTGCTAGGATATACTGTCAGATGCCCAGATTTAGTGGTCACAGTGTATGTGATGGGAATGCACATATCCAAAATTTTCATGAGTTCATGGGAAAACATTCATTTAGAGATGAGGATATGTGGATGAGGTTTTTTGTTAGGTCCTTTGATGCAAAAGCAAAAGACTGGTATTTGAGCTTTTCAAAAGGATCCTTTGCCTGTTGGGATGAGCTTGCTGACTGTTTCAAGGAAGAATTTGCAAAAGAACCGGCTGATCTTGTTGTAGAATTGATGAACATCAGAAAACAAGATGAAGAGCCATGTGTTGATTTCAATCATAGGTTTGCAATAGCCCTTTCACAGATCCCAGAAGTCTTCAGACCTGATATTTCAGCCTGTGTTGGCATAGTCTTTGAAGCTTTTGAGGAGGGCTTTAGTGCAATACTGAGGGATTTCAAGGTGACAAGTATGCAGATGGCATACAGGTTCATAGAAAAGATAGAAAAAATCAGAAATGTGCACCTGCTGAAACCCCTGTCCACAGGCTTTGGTGTGAGAAATCGTTGTGAAGCTGCAAATGACCAAATAATTAAGGCATCATGTGAAGATGAAAAGATGAATGTTGAGGATGCTAGTGAAAGGACTAATGAGGATTCCCATTGCAATGATGAGGCATCTGACCATGAAAACAACAATGAGGTTGTGGACAGCAATGAGCAATTTTTGGAATGGACCTGTGGAGATAATTGTGAGTATTGTACTCAAGATAGAGAAGAAATAAGCATACAGGCTGATACTCCTCCACAGAGGGAATCCATTGGTGATGAAGATGCATGTTCTGCTGCCCATGAACAAATGGCATATTATGATCAAGCTTATGTACCTGGGTCACCCATCTATGACACATATGGTGATGAGGATCTATCTGAGTATGGTGAGGGTCTTGACATGGTTTTTGACTTGGATTCTATTTCTCATTATGATGAAAGAGGAACCGACATACATCAGGTAAGTGATTGTAAAAATGTGCCTGATTGTAAAGAGGTGTCAGAGCTTGATCTTTTCCAGCCTGGTGCTGCTGATTGTTGTGTACATGATGTGCACAATTGTGATTTTGAAAGCTTTTCTTTTGATGTGCCAGCATATGATACAATGAGCTCTGATCTTCCTAGCTGTGTGGTGGACTTTGAGTGTTTTCAGTTTTCAGTCCAGCTAGGAGATCATTTTACAATGCATACTGCTGATGCAGATGATGATAAGTGTTACATACCATTTGAGTATGCATTGCCTGATACATTCTGCATCCACTTGTTGCCGGATGCTAAGGGTTATCTACACAGGGATGACAGTGACAAGCTAAATCAGAGGGATGAATGTGCAGATGACCAGGTTTGTTTGGGGTCAGATCATGGCAGTATCTCCAGGCTTGATCCAGTAAATGCAGATGAAAACAAAGTGTTTGACAAAGGGAGATACATGTTTTTCTTTTCTTGGTGGCCTTAGGCCATCAAGTGTGTTTGGTGATGCAGGTCGGTGTAGTATTTGACTCTGTGCCCAATGGATAAGGGACTGGTCTGCATCCCAGAGATCTGGGGTTCTCGCTGCAGTCTTGCACCTGCACGTCCCCAATCAGAGCCACTGTTGGTGCTTGCATGAGCAGTCAGTTTTTAAGCATATAAACATGCAGGCACCTTCCCAAAAAATCCAAAAAGTTCTAAGTCTTTGGGCCTCCTCAGCATGTTTTAACATCAGCATCATATTTTCTTTGGAGGAGGTCATCATCATCATCATGTTTCCAGACATCACCCTGATGTTGCTTACGGGGGTCATCATATTTTCTATCAGCATGATCTTTTGCTGGGGTGATATTTTAACATCGGGTGATCTTTGTTAAGATCATCCTGATGATGTTGCTGTAAAAGTCCTAAGTGTGACCCGATCTTCATCGGGGTCATCATATTTGAACATCGGGTGATCTTAGTCAAGATCATCCTGATGTTGTTTTATCACTTCATGTTCGTTGTTTTATCACCCTGATGATGCTGACGTCATTCTTATGTCAGGGTGATATCTATTTCTCTGCCTATCTGCATCATGATATTTCTGAAGGAGGGGGTGATATTTTCATATTTGAATATCACCCGGATGTATGTTTGTTCCAGCATCATGATGATGCTGATATCAGGGAGATATCCACCTGTCGGCTTCATGCATTATCCAGTGGGGGGTGATCATTTCAAATATCTGTCATATTCATATATCACCCCGATCTTATAGCGGAGCTACAGTGCAGCATGATATTTGTGCATCAAGATGATATTTCCAAATATCCGGTTATCTTCCGAATATCATCCTGATGCCGACATGTGGTGGTGACGTCATCAAGGTCCGGGGGGTCATATTTCTAACATTACTCATCTTATGAAGATCCCCCAATGTTGCGAATATGACGATGACGTCATCCGGATATGAGGAGGTGTGTAGTAGGCAGATATGCTGATGACATCAGCAGGATATGACGGTGACGTCATCAGGATGTTCATCGGCCAGACATTTAGTATCGGCTAAGCAGGAGGATCTTCTTCCGATGGATCAGGTTGTGCCGATGAAGGCGATTATCATGCAGGTGATATTGTGATGATGATGCTGACGTCAGGGTGATATTTCAAGCAACAGGATATCATGCTGCTGGAGGATGATGATGAAGGTTTATACTAGTGTCGTCGGGAGCAAAAGCACCGACATCATATATGCTCGCGACCTAGTATATAAGGTGATGAGGAGGTTGCTGCAGGGTGCATGTGGGATAATTCGACCCTGCATATTTTCAAATATCATGACGATGTATCTTGGTGGGAAACGATTGCGACGCATAGTATTCTGCATTTCCCAAGGCCGTGGGTTGGTGCGCCATTAATGGCGATTGTTGCAGAGGTATGGGCGATGGTGTGGACGGATCTGGTACCTGATTGAAGGTGTACATCAACGGACAGTGGCGTAGGGCTCGAGGTTTCTTCCTATCTCCTCCCCTACCTGCTGCATTCATGTTTGGGCGCCAATCTGGTAATGCGTTGAGCGCCATTTTTCTGATACTGTGTATCTGGCGGGATTTTTGGTCAACCATGTAATTAATTGTTGTGGTACACTTTCTGGCTGTTATAAGCAGACTGTGTTACCATTTTTTAGGTTGTTGAAAACTAGATATTTTGGCTCTGTAATAAGATACAACTGGTTTTGGTTGCTCTGTGCAGCAAAACTTGTGAGTTTATGTATCTCCTGTTGTACGATTTGGCATGAATCCACTGATTTCATGGTTAATCTTATATGAATAATGCTGTGTTTGCATGTGTTATGCTGATTCTGTCTCTAGTTTTGCATGTATCTTTCTTACTGCAATAGGGATGCCATAAGTATAGACAGCTTAACACTCTTTATTGGGAGATATCTGTAAGGCAGATATCATGTGTATCCCCCTGAAATCCAGTTTTAGCTATTCATGCTGATCATTCACAGGTGTATGTCTACTGACTCCAAGCCCTGGATAGGCACCAATCTAGCTCTGTGTTGAGGTTATACACCATGTCCAGCTTTGCATCCAAAATTCAAACTAAACCATTTCATACTTCCACCTGTTAGTTGTAGGAGTAGGATTAGGAACCCTCTGCATGCTCTCATACCCAACCAGACATCATGTCCAAGAATGTTGCCAACCTTGTGATCTATCATACAGATCTTGGTCCATACATGAGAGTATTCTGCCCGTTGTTGTCAAGTTAAATCTTTCTATCTTTGAGCTAGTCAAGGTTACATCTTGAGTTATAGGGATACCCCCCTTGGTGCGGCAGAACCAGAAGTGAAGGGGAGGCAGCTCACGCAACCTCCTGTATTTAGTTGGCTGAATCTGCCTGTGCATTAGAAGTGGCAAACCCTAATGCTGATTCAGAAGAAAAACCAACACGGCAGAAACCAAGAAGGAGATGAACAAGATCTGGGTTAAGAAAGATGTAATTGATGATAAGGATGTGTCTGAGCCACCATCTGGTGTAGATGTTTCCTCCAAAAATTGAACTAATATCTTCAGCTCAGGGGGAGCAACAATGAAAATCTTACCTCCCTTTGCCAAATGAGTAGTGTTGAACCCAACACATGGATATGAACTGTAGATGAATATGCTTGATCGTTTGAAGAAGATTTTAGCAGAAAAGATTCAAGTGCAGAAGTTTGAGGAGCAATTTACATCGACTATGAGATACAGTGAAGGTATTAGCAGCTTTTTTAAGAAAGCATTAATGGAAAATTAAGTTTGAGTGAAAAAGGGGTTTATAAACGATGGTGTTTGAAGGAAATTCACATTGCATTCAAACTTTTGAGAGAAGTCAGAGATCTTGAGCAGCAGAGCAAAGGAGAACTCATTGCATATGATATTTTCAATAGACAAACCCTAGCTGGAAGTAATCTCTAAGGTATTTATAGTTTTTCCTTCTAATCCAAGAATCTAAGCAGCAAAAATGTTTAATCCTCAAGTGATAGATGTATTGGATTGACCTAGACCTAAGTTCAAAAAGTATCCACTGAAATCCATGGAGATGAATCTGGATGGCACATTCTCTGACATTCCCTATGGTGTGATTTATATTGAAGATATTAGGGCTTATATACATGTGAATATGGAAGAATATAATCATGTTAAACTAGGGCAAGTATGGTTTAATGAGTTAACTGGTGATGATTATAACCTGTAACCAGAATTTAGTGCCCTAGCAGAGAAGAATTTGCATGTATGGAATAGTTTTCCTATCTTGTGTTATGAAGACGCCTGGATCAGATACGTATTGAGAAGAATCCATGATAAATTCATGTGGTTGGATGTTCCCGATATTATCAGCAAGGAAGACATTGAGGCTGTGATAGGGCTGCCATCCTCTGGAACTATGTTTGCCTTGAAAGCAGTGAAAAATGATACAGTAATGAAGTTAACAGAGGTAAAGTTTGACAAAAGGGCCCTAACTATTAATGATATTGAAGATCTAGTAGTGAAGTATGCCTCAATTATGGTTGGATACAAGATATACTTCACTAACAAAGAAAACTCTGTGTCCACAACAATAATATATACTGCATATCAGATGATTAAAGAAAATGTTGATTATGATTTGTGTGAACTCCTCCAGTAGCAATTTCTAGACAATTTGAAGAAGATAAAGGAATCAAGGTACCCCTTTAAGTTTGGTAATATGATAATTTGCTTACTATTTTTGGTGCAGTCATGGTTAAGAGGGTCCTTAAAGAGAACTATCCAGGCTGTGCAGCTAGAGTAAACACAACAAAAACAACTCAAAGATATAAAGCAAATGCATATTTAGTCATTCACTATATCATAGAATTCAAATACAAATTGGTCAGCAACATGCAGGCTTACAATTAGGGCTCACAAGCCTGATTATAGAATATCAGATTATGCACAAGATATAGCTTTGAAGCTCCTTCGCACAAAATTCAAACTATCAACTTGTAAAAATATCTATCATTATCGAATTCTACTTTCCTAGGCATCTATTACATCAATATATATCATCTGTGGTATAATAGATTCCTCCGCATCGGCCAAGAAAGATTACAAACTCCAATGAAGAGGTTTAACGTGTGTACATGGATAGGTTAGACCTAAATGAATAGAACTCCTCCACAAATGAATGGAATGATGAGTGGATTTCACGGAAGGTTGGCCATGAACCAATAAACATTGAACGATGTCCCTTTTAGCTTCGCAAGTCATGGAATGCTCCACAAGTCTTCTCCTTTAGCTGATTATGTGAGACTATCAGGATGCTCTGTTATGAGAAAATAGTTGATCTTCTGATAGTGATATATTATCGGTACTTGATCCAAATGCTCTAAATTCTAGATATGATGTACATGAATGAATCTAGATGCTAAGTCCAGCTCTACAAGATTTCAAATGCAACTGCAGTAGAATGTAGACCAAAATATAGAAACTGTTGCTGACTGAATTGACTATACTGAACTGGAAAATGAAAAGAAACAAATTGAAATGTAAACAAACTAAAATCCAAATGATTTTTGGTTGATGCAAGATTGCTCTTGAACCAGGGATGCTCCTGCATCAGTTTTACCTCTTGAAAGAACTACCTAGAGCTCAAAATGTAGTATGGCTCAGAGACATCCTAGTGGCTACTCAGATTAAGACCACTTGTAGAGAATTGGTGGTACTGAGGCTCAGAGTGTAGCCCTATGGGGATATTTCAAAGTGTTTCAAGATAAGATGCAAGCTAGGGTTAGAATCCCTAGGAAAGTTGTTGAGAAGTATGAAATTTATATCACTTTTATGGTAACCAAAGATGAGTTCTTGATGGAAGCTATGGAACCTAGAACTGTATGGGTCCCATAAATGGGATATGAGGTCTTAGAAGATATACTGGTTGGTTTGGCTGAATTAATGCTCAGAAAACCTCATGACATAGCAGAAGAAAGATTTGGTACCTTCAAAGAAAAGTCCATGGAAATTTATTTGGAGCAAAACAAGCCTCAATCATAGAAGAAAGCACAATAGATGGTTGAGGAGTTTGAAGAAAGGGCTAGGATACCCAAGGAATACATACAACAAGCCAAAGTTAAGAGGAAAGCAGTAGAGGAAGCCAAAATTGCAGAAGAAGGAAGGAAGAAATCTGAGGAGCCTGCACCCAACACAAGAAAGTCAACAAGGACTTTGTCCTCTACTACTAGTGCATCTAAGGCCTCTGGAGATTCTACCACTACTACTGCTACTATTGTTACTACTGAGAAGGATGATGAAGCTAGTTCTTCAAATCTAGCAAAGAAAAGAAGAGTCAAGAGAAAAGTGCACAAAGATGTATATGTCAGTCATGGTGTAACTAAAGAAGAAGAGGAAGAACAAGAAGAAGAGGAAGAGAAATTGGTCTGAAAGAAAAAGGGACCACCTTCTATTAATGATCAAACTCAAGCAAAAAGAGTTAAGATTGAACCTACTACATAAGAGGAAGACATCAATGAAAAAAAAAGAAGCATTTATTCTCAAGAAGAGAAATAGTACTCCCGGAGAACTAGGAGAAACCTCTGGTCAGGGAAAGGGAAAAGGAAAAGAAAATAAGAACAAAAAGGAAAGGAAAGACAATGCAACCATGTCATTGGAAGCCACAATCAATGCAATGATAGAACATGGAAATTTGAAGCCTGTGGCAAGTCTCTATGATGAATGCTCTGATGAAGACAAAGCGATCATTGAAGCTACTGTGGTAAGATTTTTGGATATGTTTAAGAAAGCATTGATTGAGGTTTTTACTAATCTGCCTAATAGCCTAGCTAGTATTCTGACTGCTAGAAAAGATGAAGCTATGGCCAAGGATACAAAAATAAAAGAGAATGTTTTGAAGAAATTTTGCCCAATTTTGTCAAGTTAAGAGAAAATAAAGATTTCAGAACAAAAAGAAGAATCAACACTCTGATGTCTGGTGATAATGAGGGAATTGAAAATTTAATGAAAGAAACTAAAGATATAACATTAAATGTGTTGAATGAGCTGCAAATACCAGTTGTCACAGATACAGATGAAGAGCAGCAGAACCCAGATGTGGGAACTTCTAGTGCTATTCCATATATAGATTGTGGATAGAATGTTCAATATTCATCACCTCATACTATCTTAGAGGATCAAGGTGTGTCTCCTCCAGAGAACACTAGAAATGATTAAGAAGTAAGAGAACATGCTAAGGAGAGGACTGCAGAAGAAGAGGACAAGAAGAAAGAGGACATTCTAGAACAAGCTAGTAACTCCTCTGGTCCAAAGACTAATACTAAACAATAATTTCCTATTGATGAAGGTGTTGATAACTGAGAGGGGGGGGGTGAATCAGTTATCCTAATTATTTCCCTTATTGAACTTTCCTCTTAATTGAAGCAGCATAAAATCAAACACAAAACATTAACCATGAAGTAAGAAACACATGACACAGTATTTTTGACGTGGAAACCCTGTTAAGGGAGAAAACCACGGGGTGATTAACCCAAGAATTATTCTCTGTTAGAAGAATAGGAAATTACAAAAATGGCACTTGCCAATTAGGGCTCACTGCCCGAGCACACTGCTCACAAGAGGCCCACTGCCTACAAGAAGACACACTGTCTACAAAGTGATGATAATCACAGTCTTGAACTGATTGGAAGCATCTGCATATGCTGGAGTTCAGTTCCGGTTAGGCTCAGTACACTGATCTGCTGCACTTCATCTTTCCTCTGTTCTTTGTTCTGCTATCTTTCACATACCGGATCCTTTTTGCTACCTCTGCTGTTTCTCTGGACTTATTCGCATATCCCTCCACATCCACACTCACTTCACAACTAAATCCATCCTCTATATATATCCGCACAAGTAGTTTCATCACCTTTCTAGTCGGCATCCGGAACAGTCTAGTTTCTTACAAACTCTCATTCTGTCGGCTGAATCCTTCCTCACCAAGCAATGCGGATCAAGCATATACTTGTAGATATCATTAATCATGTCGGCCAAACATGATTCATGCCTTCACAACCTCTGTAATCAACAGTAACCCATCCGGAAAGTAGTCTGATACTCTGCCAATCAGTTCTTCCTCTGTTTTCACTGTCTCTCAGGAATCCGGTACTCAACCATTCATATCTTTTTCCTTGTCCATCACCGGAGGCTAAATCCTTGGAATATACCACTCAAGGTAGTCCTCTTGCCTTCCCCAAATCCACACTGCACCAAGACACTTCCTCTGAGAGGTCCGGACCAATCTGTCGGACCTTGCCACATGCTCTGTTCTTCTTCACCGGACCACAACATTCTTTATTCTGACTTCCGGTAGAGACATATCATGTCTTGCGGATATGTGGGATGACCTTTGTTGCCATCAATGACAACAACCATGAATCCATATAGTGTCTCTTGCCAACAATCTCCCCCTTTGGCATTGATGGCAACACTTAGTGAAAAATGACTAAGTGTTTTCACTATGCTCCCCCTTTGCTGATGCTCTGTCTTTATATACAGTTTCCGGAACTCCCCCTTAGTTGGATCCCTCATTTTTCACTGCTCCTCACTCCCCCTTTGACATCAATGGCAAAGGGTAGGGTCCGCATATCAAAATTTTCAAAAATTTCTTATACTTAGCCGCATATTTACATACTCACATATATTGAAGAATGTCTGCAAAGGATGCCTGTAATTGAATCATTTCGGTAGCCCAACTTTGCTTCATTCTGTCCAAAATTGAAATGTGACCACTTAACAAAAATGCAAACGCTTCTGCCCGCTTGAGATCTGTCGGATCTTTTGTTTGGGCGGTGGTCCTAGCATCACTGATGGCCTCATGCATGGTTTCCAACTTAGGGATTATAATCCTTCTAAGTTCTCCCATCCGGTTGGTGATGTTCTTCCTTTCCTTCTCAAGATTCTTTATTTCGTTCAAGACTGCAATAGTCTGACATTCTTGATTTATTATAGAGGAAGAGAGAGGATCAAAACTTTGAGATAAGCTTTGTAGCTTATCCTGTTCCTCTTTTATTTTCTTGTCAAATGCTGCTGTTGCCTTTGACCAGGATATACAAAATTTATAGATATCACCGCCATCCTTAAGAGCATTCTCTAAGCTCCTTATTCCAATGCTTACAATCTTCCTATCCTTAGAGATTAATTCTAATATCTCTGAAAATCTCTTATCCAAAAATTCCTTCCGGACCTTTTCTTCAGCTGATTTTTCTAAAGAATCAAAATGTGTATCAACACTGCTGACTAAGGTTTTTAGATTACCGGAAGTGGAGGCTGTCGGATCTATCTGGATTGATGGCATGATCTTTACAAGTATTCCGGAAGCAGCCTCTATCAACTCACAGTCTTCCATATGAGACTTCAGGAGCTTTTCATTTGCCTTGGCATTTGCAAATGAAGCTATCTTCATTGTTTGTACCGGAGGGAGAGAGTCAAAATCAAATGGACCTTTGAGAAGCTCCAGTTCATCAATCTCTAGAGTTTCTTTACTCAAAAATTGTTGAACAGTTTGTGCAGTGTCTCTTGCCGGAGACAGATGTTTCTTTTCTTCTGCAGTCTTAGAACTGTCAACCTCTTTGTCTTTCACCACTGCTTCCTTCTCCTGTAGTTGCTCTTCTTCTTTGGATCCGGAGACTGTAGGGGAAACCGGAGGAGAGATGCTAACTTGTTCATGGGCCACTTCTTCTTGAGCAGAGGGTCCCAAGTCCTCACTTGTCTGTTCAGGGCTCACTTCTTCCGGAACAGAAGATTCCAAATTAGCAGCTGTTTCTGCACCTATGTCCTCTACAACAGGAAGATTGAACCTTTTGAAGGCCTTTCAGAGGATCTCTTCTGTTTCTTGGGCCACTTTGTCAGTCTCACCAAGCATGAGTTGATTCATCCTGGCTTTGCTTCTGAACTCATCTTTACAGTCCTTGAAGATAATGTTCATTGTCTTGGGATCAATTTGAGGATATAGCTGAATAGCTATCTGCTCCCGGATCTCAAGATCTTTAGCATGAGCATTATTTTTCCTCACTTCCATTTCCTTTTCTAGGCTTTTAGGAATAAGAGATATTATTTCAATGAAAGCCTTATTATATATGTTAAGATATTTCACTGTGGCCTCCTGCAGAGTCTTTTGGTCGGCCTCACTGAAGTCATCATATGATTCTGTCATTGGTTGAAGGTTTCCATCCACCGTGACCGACTTGATTATGCTCTCTAATGACAGAGTGGGCTTTTCAACAGTTACCTCTGCCATTTCCTCCTTGTCTTGGCCTGTGGAGGGCTTACCGGATCCTTTCTTTTTCTGTTTCTTTACTTCTCTTACTCCTTCATCTGATTCTGTCTCCTCTTCATCCTTTTGGCTTCCATAAGCCCTTGTGGCTTTTGCCTTTGATCTCTTACCGGATGCCTGGACTTCCGGTTTTGAACTTTTGGTTGAGGGAGGTGCAGATCTCTTTGTTGATCTGGTCCGGGTGGGAGCTCCAACCGGAGCACTTTCTTTGCTTTTCTCTTCTTCCTCGGCCTTCCTCCTCTTTTCCCGGCTGGCATCAAGTGCCTCCTTTGAGATGCCAAGACCTTGAGCAATGTGCTCTACTTCTTTTCTCACTTTTCTTTTGATCTCAGGTTCCCTGAGTTCTACATGTAATTTTATACTCAGCTCCTCAAAGGTTCCAAACCTTTCTGCCTTAGGATCTTTGGGCTGACTTAGCATGTGTTGAACATGCAGCTCCACTATCTGTTCATCAACTTCATACCCCATGGGCATGATCCAGACAGTCCTTGGCTCCACTGCCTCCATCAGGCACTGATCAGTGTCAACCATAAAGCACACTGAGTCCTTGTATTTCTCAATGAGAGACTGGGGAATTCTCTCTCTTGCTTGCATCATGCTCTGAAAGTTTTTGAAGTATCCCCATAGAGCTGAATTTCTCGCTTTTGCATCCCCAAGTCCATGCAAGTAGTCTCTTATCTGGACTGCAACAGGTTTGTCATTCTGCCATACCCATTCACTTGTTCCGGGTAGCTCATTCATGAAGTAGAAGAATAGACATACAATAAGAGTACCATACTTGAAGGAATTCTTCTTATCCTTCTTGATTTTCTGTATATTTTCCATTAATTGGTTTAGCAGTAGTTCGCAGAGGTCATATTCTGCATTTTTCCTTAGCATTTCAAAAGTAGTGTATACTGCAGTTCCGGATACAGAATTCTCCCTGCTGGAGTGATAGATCTTGTATCCTATTATCATTGATGCATATTTGATATCCGGATCCGAAATATCTTCAATGGTCATTGCCCTCTTGTCAAATTTTGATCCGGTGGCCTCAGTTACAATGTTGTTTTTGACAGATTTGAGGATAGGTACTCCTCCGGAAGAGTATAGGCCAGTTACTGCTCTAATTGCCTCTTTTGTGATCTTGCAGGGTCTATCTAGCCATAAAAAGTTGTCATGCATCCTGCTCAGTACATACCGGACCCATTCATCCTCTTCAAAACAGGGGAAACGAATAAATTGCTCAAATTGTTTCTTCTGAATATCCTTATACTCTGGTTTAAGCTCAAAGGCATTGTCAATCAGCTGCTTGTGATAGAGGTCTCTTAATTTGAAATCCCCAAATTCCTCAATGTTTGCATGTATGTAAACCCTAATGTCTTCGGTGTGTAAAACTCCGTGAGGAACACTAGAGAAGGCTCCTAGTGGGTCAACCTCCAATGATTTGTAGGGATGTTTCTTGAATGAGGGGCGAGGTCTATCGGAGATCTTAACTATGTTTGGAGTAGCCATTCTTCAAAGATTTGCAGTGAGGTAATGAAAAACGGAGAATACCTTATGCGCCTTCGGTTTGCACGGAGTGGTTGGATTGATTTCTTTATCCAATAGCTTCGGCAGGAGATCCTTGGTGTGCTTGAAGAACCTTGTTGCAGAGCTCCACTTTTCGCTTCTTCTCGAGTGCAGAATGAGCAAATGACCTTTGAGAAATCCCTTAAATTGCTCCGCGAACCCTAATACCTGTCTGCAATAAATGCTTCACCTACATCATTCCGGTTTGCCTTGTCTGGATAGCTTGGAGTATCCGGATTAGTCCTAATCTGTGGATATCATCCGGATCTTTCAATCATGAGTAAATCGAGGTGGCATATTACAAGATCATCTCAAACACTCTGTCCAATCCGCAGAACAAGATAGTGCATTTTCGGATCTTTCCGGACCTTTTGTAATCCTTTATCATACCGGAGCATTTCCCTGAACAGGTCTTATTTGATCGATCACAGCTTCTTCATAACTTCATGCGGACCTCTGAAAACTTGACTGAAGTATCTCAAGATTCATATCTACAAACCCTTTGATCCGCATCTTGTGCCACATCCGGCACCACTTGTTTGGCTGGGGGAACAAGATTTTCTTTGAGTCTCCCCCTGAGCCAGAGCTCACTTTTAATTTTCAGAAGAAATATCAGCACCAGAGTCTGGTGCGGATCCAACCTCTACATTCTCTGAACTTTTCTTCACCCAAATCTTGCTCATCTGATTCCTAACCTCATCCGCATTCATCTTTTGTTTACCCTTGTCTTGATTCTGATTATACACCGGACCTCTTTTGTCCTGATTCTTGTTTCTGCAGATTTTAGCATTATGACCGGTCCTATTGCAGATTTGGCAAATGACATTTCTTTGCATATTTGACTGATATCCTCTTGATCTGCATTGATTTGCCATATGACCTATTTTATTGCATGTGAAGCATCTACCTTTGAATGATTTGTTTACTTGCATAATTCTGCATTCATGGGATTTGTGTCCATACCTTTTGCAGTTGAAGCACTGTCCGGAGAAGGATGAATTATTCTGATTCATTCTCATTCTGCACTGATTAGCTTTGTGACCAAAGTGGTTGCAGTTGTGGCAGTATCCATTGAAGGATGGATATCTTTGAGCATTTGGCTGTCTTACCGGAGGTCTTCTAGGCCTGCTCCTTGGATTTTCTGATCCAAGATTCTTCTGACCGGATCCGGAGCTTTCTCCTTTCTCATATCCCAAGCCATACTTGTCATCTGTCCTCTTTTGACTTCCAAGAAGAACTTCAAGTTGAGCAGAACTTATCTTGAATTTCTCTTTATATTCATTTGCTGTTTGAAGGTCTCTTTTGAGAGAGGCAATTTGATCCTCAAGTTTTCCTTCATTATCTTTGGCATCTTCAAGATCAGATTCAAGGTGTCTGATAATCCTGTCCATCTGGTGGCATTCTTCTGATTTTTCTTTAAGAGATTGTCTTAGATTGTCTTCAGCCTTTCTTTTTTCCTCAATCTCTTGAGTAAACTTTATAGTTCCTGATTCCATTTCATGTCTTATCATAATGACTTCTTTTGATAACTTTTCACATAACTTGGTTTGCTCAGTCAATTCCTCATTTGTATTGCTTTCTTCACTTTGTCTTGCCAACTGTTGAAGCAGCTCCTTTCTCTTTTTCATAGAGAGACTTAATTTGTCTTTTAGTTCTCTCATGAATTCATCAGCCTGTTTGAGTCTTTCCTTTAATTCACTGACTTCAGAATTTGACTGTTCAAGATCCTCAAGGGCAGTCTTGAGTTGCTCCCTTAAACCATATGCATCCATTTGAAATCCCAGATCTTCCTCAAGCTGTTAGGCTCTATTAGGAGGAACTTAGCTCTGATACCAATTGTTGATAACTGAGAGGGGGGGGTGAATCAGTTATCCTAATTATTTCCCTTATTGAACTTTCCTCTTAATTGAAGCAGCATAAAATCAAACACAAAACATTAACCATGAAGTAAGAAACACATGACACAGTATTTTTGACGTGGAAACCCTGTTAAGGGAGAAAACCACGGGGTGATTAACCCAAGAATTATTCTCTGTTAGAAGAATAGGAAATTACAAAAATGGCACTTGCCAATTAGGGCTCACTGCCCGAGCACACTGCTCACAAGAGGCCCACTGCCTACAAGAAGACACACTGTCTACAAAGTGATGATAATCACAGTCTTGAACTGATTGGAAGCATCTGCATATGCTGGAGTTCAGTTCCGGTTAGGCTCAGTACACTGATCTGCTGCACTTCATCTTTCCTCTGTTCTTTGTTCTGCTATCTTTCACATACCGGATCCTTTTTGCTACCTCTGCTGTTTCTCTGGACTTATTCGCATATCCCTCCACATCCACACTCACTTCACAACTAAATCCATCCTCTATATATATCCGCACAAGTAGTTTCATCACCTTTCTAGTCGGCATCCGGAACAGTCTAGTTTCTTACAAACTCTCATTCTGTCGGCTGAATCCTTCCTCACCAAGCAATGCGGATCAAGCATATACTTGTAGATATCATTAATCATGTCGGCCAAACATGATTCATGCCTTCACAACCTCTGTCATCAACAGTAACCCATCCGGAAAGTAGTCTGATACTCTGCCAGTCAGTTCTTCCTCTGTTTTCACTGTCTCTCAGGAATCCGGTACTCAACCATTCATATCTTTTTCCTTGTCCATCACCGGAGGCTAAACCCTTGGAATATACCACTCAAGGTAGTCCTCTTGACTTCCCCAAATCTGCACTGCACCAAGACACTTCCTCTGAGAGGTCCGGACCAATCTGTCGGACCTTGCCACATGCTCTGTTCTTCTTCACCGGACCACAACATTCTTTATTCTGACTTCCGGTAGAGACATATCATGTCTTGCGGATATGTGGGATGACCTTTGTTGCCATCAATGACAACAACCATGAATCCATATAGTGTCTCTTGCCAACAGAAGGTCCTTCAAAAGTTCCTAATACACAAGTGTCTACTGAAGAAGGAAGAAGAGACACTGCTGATGAAAGCTCAATAGCTTCATCGTTAGATTCACTAAGAGAATTCTCAATAAAGCAAAGGGAATTGCAAGCTCTATCTACTTCTAATTTTCTACCTTCCACTGATGGTCAATTGAACTTCTCAAGCATCTCTCCCTTGCATAAGTTGAAGTTGGGAACAATGTTCCAAGCCACATCTTAGGAAGAGATTCTGAAATCTCACTTTGAAGATAACAAGTTGATTGATGAAGTTGTGACAGTTCTTGAGAAGATTTTTTGAGATGTGGAGAGAGATACCTCTTTGACTCCTACCCTGTAGATGAAAAAGCTAATGGAGTCTATAAACAATAAGTTTGAGTCCTTTGAGATTGCAGCAGAAAAGAAAGTAAGAGAAGAGTATGATAGAAAGAGGTTAGTAGAACTGAATGAGAAGTGCTTTGAAGCATGAACTTTGTTAGACAACAATATTGAGTATGTTAAGACAACAATAAATGATACAAATATCTTGTATCAATTTTGTTTAACCTGGCCTATAACAATAAAATAAATAAAGGAGAAGATAGAGAATCTTGAGAATAAGCTTCTAAGCCTTTCTAGCATGTATGACCCTTGGAAAGACTTGAGTGGAGATCTGAGATCAAAAATAGAAAAGGCTCATATAAGTATAAAACAAATGTGAATTCAATGAGATTCCATAAAAGATTAGATGAGCCATCTTAGAGAAATTATGAGCTTTAAGATTGCCACCACGATGGGTCTGATTAATGAGGCTAATAAATTCACAAAAATGACAGATGCTCTTGACACAGTAGATAAGGCAGAAGATCTATTATCCCAAATTAATGGACATGTATAGTTCTTGAAGTATGCTAAAGCCAGATGGGATTCAGATGTGACACAACTAAAGATTATCTACAAATAAATCATGCCTAAACCTCAGTAAGTCTTGATTTCTCATGAACATATGCAGAAGATTATAAGATATTTTTGAAATTTTGGTGTATATAGAAATCAGTCACCTAGGGGGAGCAATTTTTAGTATGTACATATTCATGCTCTCTAGACAAAAGGAGATCCGGTAAGAAGTACACATCCTTTTCCATTGATGTCAAAGGAGGAGAGAAGTAGATGTATAAAAGGTAATTTTGATGAAGAGATGTAGATGTGGAAAATATCTATCTCAGGGGGAGATCTTTTAGAGCTTGGTATTGATGGTTTTCACTTCATATGTTTCCATCAATGCCAAAGGGGGAGATTGTTGGAAATATCAGTGTTAGAGACACTGCTGGTTTGCTATCCAAATAAGGTATGTTGTCATTGATGGAAAAAATGTTCAAAGGTCAGTGGTATGCTCAAAGTTCAAAGGTTGTTTTGTTCCAGAAGAGAAAGACTTAGTGAAGAATTGGCTAAGTATCAAACTATCCCTTTGGTGCACAGTGTTACAATTTTTGGTCCGCATTCCTCCACTACGTTATACTTTCTTTTGCAGTTCTAAGGGGTTGTTGACATATGTTTTAAGTTTCTAATTCCAAAGTTTTAGTGTTTGATCAACTCCATAATGATAGATAAAGTTGACTGAGTATCGCTACTTGGAAAAATAATGTTTGACTATGATAGTGAGTGACTTCTAGTACACTGTATTTCTCTACAATGAAATATCTTGCTTTGCAGATTTGAGGATATGTTTGTAGATGTCTAAAGAGTGTTTGTTCCAAGTTTGAGGTTGTTTGGTGTTATAGAAGGTGAGTAGTGATCTAACAGTTAGTGTATGCCTATGTTTCTCTTGTGATGGAGCTGACCTGAAGATGTTTGCTTTGTACGAAGCTTTCCAAAGAATCTAGTGTAATCTTGAGAGGTTCTATAGGTCTTTTTGACCTAGGAGAACATGTTTCATATGTTTGTTCCTTCCAAATTAGATATTGTGGCTGACCTAATGATGTGCTACATGCTACACTTAAGAAGGCCAACCTATCTAGTGTTATAAGTAAATCGATCCTAAAGGGAAGGTGAAAAAAATGATGTGTTGAGTTAAGTGAGATCTGTTTTAGGTCCACCCTGACCTATCTTTCAGTTTGAATCTTGGTACAGAGTTTGTGTATAAATTCAAGGCATGTTTTTGAGACGACCTAATTGGTGTTAAAGATGAAGCAGATATATAAGTGGAGATTTGGCTTTGATGATAGTGTTGTAGGAATGAACAATGCGACATGGGGTGTGATGTGATGCTTGTATTTTGAATGTACAAATTGAGGAAGAATAGACAAGAGTGTGTAATTGTAGAATAGAGTAGAACTATGTTTCAGAACAATGAAAGAAGATATTACTTGTACTTTAATGGAACTATAATCTATGCATATGCAGATGCAATTGTAACAGTTTATTTTTTCTCTCTCATTCTATTTCAGTGGCTAGTGAGTCCACTTGGATAGTGAGTCCACCTGCAGTGAGCACTTTCTTCTCTCTTTCTATCTCAGTGGGTAGTGAGTCTACTTGGACAGTGAGTCCACCTGTAATAAGAATTTATGTATTACCTTAATCGGTTATAATATATTGTGAGCTAAAACTCACCGTGGTTTTTCCCTTTTTGGGTTTTCCATGTAAAAATCTTGGTGTTCATGTGTTATGGTTTATTACCTCATGTTTTCATGCATCACTTACTTCACTATAATTGAATATGCTAAATGGTTTGAGTTGTTTTATATCTGGATGGTTTTATAGAATACTGATTCACCCCCCCTCTCAGTATTCTGAGTGTCCAACAGTCTCTTTATAACTAAAAGGGAAACCCATTGTTGAAAGCACAGAAACCAATTCACCTATATTTCTATAAATGACCCTTATCTTGAGAAGTGTGTCAACCAAAAATTTTAGTGTCAAACCTACCTAATCAACTTATCAATCCTGAAAGGGATAGGAAAATCTCATTATATCACAGATATGTTGTCATATCACGTCTTTGCATCCACATGTTGAATACTTCTTTTGATGGCCAAGTGTGGCTTAGGACCCTTTCAAATATGCTGACATGAGCACATATCTAGCATCTAACAGTACATTTGTTTCCC
This sequence comes from Cunninghamia lanceolata, assembly GCA_027924645.1. Taxonomy (NCBI): domain Eukaryota; kingdom Viridiplantae; phylum Streptophyta; class Pinopsida; order Cupressales; family Cupressaceae; genus Cunninghamia; species Cunninghamia lanceolata. The sequence continues at coordinate 15,793,364 of BSBN01000511.1, read as the reverse complement.
TTATAAAGTTGCTTAGGCTAGAATTTGAATCTAGTAACTTATCCATCTCAACATTAAATCTAACCTGCTCGATCCCGCTATTAGATATGATTGATTTGATAGAATTAGGGACAACATTCCCCAATTCCCTTTTCTATTATATCAATGTCCTTTTAGTCCTATCATTGCTACAAACTAGCAGCAAGGAGTACCCTTCAAGGGACTTGAAGTACTCCATTTTATCTTTTAACACTATATTGAGCTTTCCTTTGAAAATTAACACCTCCTTTATAAGTTCGAGCTCATTCTTCAATATCTCTTGCAACTCATTGATGGAAATAGAGACACCTTCTTGTCCATATGAACATCCAAGACTAGAAGAAGACATAGGTGAGGCTTCTTCAATTCCCATGGGGAGCACAGTAGCCTTAATTCTATTTTATTCCTGCAACAGTTTCACATAATATTCCTTCAAGTTACTACAATTTTCTTACTCTTCAGATGTCAGGGCATCCTAATCACCATCTTGTCTCCCTATAGTATATGTTATTCTCTCTTGAAATGCCTAGCCTCTCCTAGTCTCACCTCCTAAAAATTCCTTCAACATCTCTGATTATTTCCTCCTTCTTATACCTCTTCATGAAAATGAGAAATTCAATTGATACTAATTATATGCCTTGGTCAACCAGTAGAAAACCATCATGTCTACACTAAAAACTTGAATGAATAGAACTATCATTCCATTTGTTATCCATTCCTTTCTTTGAAGTCACCAAGAGTAACAATTATGAATCCCAAAATTTCTAAGTGAAGGCGTAGATAGAAAGAGCATCAAATTTTAGCTAGGGTCACCTTTGGAAATTTTTGATAATTTGCTGAAATGAGCAAGTTACTCCAATCGGATATCCTAACCAGACATCCCAACCAGACATCCCAACTAGACATGGCATTAGCAAACTCAACAATCCACATCTAGATCCACATCCGGATGAAGATACCACAACATAGCATGTTGAAAAGTTCTAGTTTGAAGCGATCCTTTAAACATTTGAAATAACTTAGAAAAAGCTCTAGACCTGACCCAAGTCTAAAATATGGTTTAATTCCATGAAGCAAAGTAGCACCTAACCTAATCCTCCATCCAAACATGACATTTTCTAATCCTTAAGATCCAGTTCACTTTAAAGATCCACATCCAGTTAGCCTATAAAGCAATTTGCATCTGGGAGTTTTCTCAATGAACTTATATACTAACCCGAACCCAATCTTGCACAATGGGCACTTGGCTTATCCTGTATTTGACATCCACATCCAGTTGGACTTTTACACCTGATAGCATGTGAATGATTCATTATGATGTCACACTCCAACCTGACATATCTTGCCTGATATATCTATCCTAGTCAAACCTGACTTGGTCAAACCAGACATATTCCAACCTGACATATTAGTGCAACTAGAACCAAATGCTAAAACACAACCTAATATCTAGTTAGAAATACAAAGGAACACAACCAGATCTGTACATGAAGACAACCTAATATAAATATAAAGAACTACAACCAGATGACTTGACATCCAGATGGAGAGATAAGCGTAACTTAGCAAAAAATCATCAGATTTTCAACAAATTTGAACTACAAATACCCATTTTGCTCCTTAACAAGATGCTCCACTTACTGGGTCATAATTCTAAATGGAAAGATTTTTAACACCCTTCCCTTAGGAAAATTTTAAGGCATTTTGACAAGACTTTGTAATTTTGAGGTATGGAAAAATATAAGTCTCAACAAGATGAACATGGATTTGTAGGATATGGAGGTATTTACAAGGCTATAACAAAAGGAGGGAGAACTTAGGAGTGAAAATTTGTTTGGCAATTGCAAGACAACTGTGTAAAAAGTAATGTTATTGATCCAATAGTCACACTTGTAGCCATTATTTTTTTTTATAGATAAAATTTTATTCACCCCTCATATGTCACCAAAGAATGTTGATTTTGTAAGGAGAAGTAGGACACTTTGATTTTGGGATGATGATTGGTATGTTGGGAATTAAGGTGCTTCAACCTTGGTAATTCCTTGTATTATTTCATTGTATTTATTTATTTATTGCCTATTATTGTAATTAGGATGCAAATCCTTATTGTCATTGTAGACACCGAAAATTGGATTGCTCTGCAAACCAATTTCCTGTACCTCTACACTAATCCACTCTCCCCATCTGCATATCCTTGGTGATCAATTAATTCACCTAATTAATCCATTTAATCTTACAACCCTATCCTATTAATTGAATGAATATTCCTAATATTTATTTAGTTGATTTATCCATTTCCCTAATCCCTGTTAATTAGATAAATCATGCTTATCTGATTAACCTAGGCTTAAGTTAATTAAGATAATACTTAATTAACCTTGCTTACCTCATCATCCACTCACTGAATTTAAAATTTAGTTGTCCCCCACTATCCTCCACTCACTGAATTTAAAGTTCAGTTGTCCCCCACTATCCTCCACTCACTGAATTTAAAATTCAGTTGTCCCCCACTATCCTCCACTCTTCCCAAAATGTGAATTATTAATTCATCTACTAAGAATAAAAGATTCACTTTTATTCCTAGCCCTTGATCTCATCAACTGAATCCTCACCCTCCATCCTCATCTCCAAAATTCTATAAATTGGACCCCTCTCTAGGCCATTGAAAAAGACCACTTCATGCATCAGACCTCTGCCAAAATCACTCCACAATCTTCTCATCTCATCAAACCTCTGCCAAAATCACTCGAGCCATTCCCCATCTCCATCTCAATCAGGCATCAAACCACTTGTCTCTCATCTACATTGTGTTGTATGCATTGAGCAATCCACATCTTGCATCATTTGGGAAACATCTGATGAGCTACATAGGCGCAAACTCCTTCCCTCCTGGATTAGTGAGTTTGTTATGAAGGTAAAATCATGTTATTTGCATTAGATTTACATTATAACCTTCATTTTGATTTCATTGATTACATTGGCACGCCCGGTCTCGAATCTGATCGTCATTTTTTGAAGGTTTTATTGTAGAATCTTCATTTTCTAACTCTTGTTTTGTGAAGTTTTGCAAAATTTGGAGATTACGTGTTGCAGGTTGCATCCTAGGCAAAAATAGACATCATTATTGTGATCAAGATGCTGTTTATGTGAATTTTGATAGTAAACTTGCCTAGGTTCTATGAAATTTTTTTAGTGTATAGTCCGTACCATACGGATCCATACCATACGGAACTGTACCCCTTTCCATACTAATATGTGTAGTGCCTGTTTCCTGTAATCGATGGTTTTTCTATGTTACAGGCCTTTCGTTGTGTAGGGTCAAGTTTTTTGTTTTGCAGGTCTGGTTTAAACTGCCACCGCTTCACCACCAGTCGTCACCATCACTGCTACTGTTGCAACCCACCCTCCACCAGGTCACCACCTTTTAACCCCATCCTCCACCAGGTCAAAAACCACCCTCTGCCCGGTCGCCACCCAAAACCTCCGGTCACCACCAGCCCCAAACCTAATTGCCTCCTGCGAGTAGCCCCGTCGCCACCGCTCAATCTCTCGGCACCACCCACCAAACATCCCGAACTCCTGACCGCCGCTTCACCTCCCAATCGCCGCTCTCGTGAATCTCTGCCCACCCGATCGCTGCCACTGCATACTTGTCACTACCTCCATTGGTAGTGTTGGGCTTCCCTCCAGTGATCCCGTCTCCAAACACCCTCCTCTCAACACCCACGAAAACCCTGTCGCTATTGTTCAGAAGGTGGTCGCTGCTTCCAGGGTTCCATCGACTTTGGCTGCGTGAATCCAAGGTTGGCCTTAAGACCCAACACCCACCTTTCTTACCAGTCGCTCACAAACATCTCCTCGTTGATCCTACAACAACCCTAACTCCGCCCTCGCTTTCCCCTCGCATTCTCCACCGCACTTTGCTTAACCCTAATTGTGGCGGTCTATCTACACACATCCCTTCCTTTGGTCTAACAAAAAGTAGAAATCAAACAACAAACAAAAACCATGTCAGCATCCAACTTGGACCGCCCTTAACATTAGCCATTAGCTTTTAATGTTAAGGTTGAGAACCTAACATTGAAAGTTAGCGTTTATTGCAGAGGCCTATTTCGCCCAATTCAGACCTCAACTGCCACCTTAACCATAACAGCTACAGAAAACTTCACATGTGACTAGATTTTGCAAAACTGCCAATGGTTAACAACAGTCAGTTAGCCTCTTTGTGCCTCCTACATGCCGAAGGAGGCTATTTTTTTCAAACTGGCACAACTTTCGCATACGGTGGCGAAATCAAACAAATGAATAGTCATCAGAAAGTAGACTCTGAGCACTTCACAATTGTGAGGATTTTCTTAGGTGATGGTCAATTTTTCTAGTCTTTTTTTGCAGTGAAAGTCAACGATGCATTTAAACTTCAAATCATCATAACTTGTGCAAATTTGATCGTTTTTCAGCAAAAAAAATTTTCAAATCGCATAGAATTTCCTAAATTTTCTATTCATGCAATCTTTTTTCCTGTATCAGTTCATCTTTCATCAGATTTTCTTAGATTATTAATTTTCACATAACAATCTCCTTGGAAGTCTACTTGCTTCGTTTTCATTCTTGTGACTTGCAGGTGAACATTCAGGGCTGGAACAACATCAGATGCAGCATCTACATCAATTTGGATAGCAATTTAATCAGGTACATTCATTTCATCCTTTATCTCTCAATCACTGCTTGCAAACACACTTCGGTTTGGGCATAAAATGAACATTTGTTTTCCTTACACATCATTGAAATTAAGCATAAAATCAACCAGTGTCTTCAATCACATCTTTAAATTAGGCTTAAAAAGAATCACTGCTTGACGTGTCTTTATCACATTTCATTTTTCTAAGGGATAATTTACAAGTGAGAGTGTGAGTCAAGTGGGTGTGTGTATGCTCTCTCCTCACACCGCAAGGTGACCTTGGAGATCAAAAACACCTCACTTTGATTTTCCTAGGAGGCCTGCTAGGGGATTTCATCACCCCTAGGGATGACCTCATCCGAGGCTGAATCGAAAGACACCCTCTATGAAATCAGAATCTTGTCACTCTTGGCTAAGCCCCAAAGAACTTTCTACCTTTGGGAAGTGAAGGTGAAGGGTGGGTTACCCCATTCTCTCGGCTGTGTGACACGATTTCACTTTCAAACCATTAGTCAACCTCGTCTAAACATTGCCCAAACCTAATTGGCCATACCCCATCAAACTAGGCATTAGGGCATGTTGATTTGTCTTACACATGTGATTGCTTAATCATTCTCATATTCTTCAAAATTCAAAATTCAAATTTTCTTGTGTCTTGTGTGAGTGATTCATGATTGTATATGTGTGATCATTTGATTAAACATTGCCAAATCAAGATAAACATCAAACACATAAGACAAGTCATTCACCTCATTCTTCCAACACATTCAAACCCAATCACTCATCTATCCTAATCATCCTAATCACCTACCTTATCCACATCATCATCCAAATCATTCAATCTAATCTTATCCTAATCACTCTCATCACCCTTAATCCAATTCACCAACATCATTCTAATCCCATCTCATCCAAATCAAATCCAAAATCCAACCAACATCAATCCATAATCTTCCAAACCATATTCCAAATCCAATCCAAAATCAACATCAATCCCAATCATTATCCAAATCCCTCAACATCATTATCACCCCAATCCAAAAGCCAAATCACCCAATCAAAAAAATCAAGATCTTAGTCAAACACATCAAACCCTCTTGCTTAAGATCATTCATCTATCAAAAGCATAGAGAACCATTCATCAAAACAAACCAAATCATCTTAAGGTCTTGAATTTTTGATTCCCAACATCACAATCACCCATCACCCCCCATCATCCCATACTATCTCCCACAGAATGGATCTTTATGAATCAATACAACAAATATAAAGAATTAGAAAAGTCTATGAGAACATGGATCCTAATGCTAAGGAATAATTCAAAAATGACATTAAAGATATCCCCTTAGCACACCTCATCATTGGAGAATCCCAAACCCCTCCCCCATCTTCATCATATCAACCCTCATCATATCAACCTTCAACATCTTGCATATCCACACCATGAACCTCATACCACCCTCCATCATATCAACAAACACCCTACACATCATCCCCATCCACATCATATCAATTGTCATTCTTTCAACCTTCACACCAACGTACCTCTTACATATCCACACCACCAACCTCCCATCAACTTTCCTCATATCAACTTCCATCATATCAACCTCCATCATCCTCATATCAACCTCCATCATCCTCATACCAACTTCCATCATATCAACCTTCATCATATCAACCTTTATCCTCATATCAATCTTCATCCCCTTACACATCCATGCCATCATACTTATCCAATCAACCAATCTCTCCAACTTATCCATCCCCCAACCTTTGTCATGCTAACTTTGATCAAGGGAACACCGATCTAGCACACCTTATCTCCGAAATCCAAAGCTCATATCAACAACCAAATCCCCCATCTCCTAATCCCCATCCTCCAATCCCCCCAACACAATGTTCCTCCAATATTAATCCATCACCCTATGAATCTCCCAATCCACCAACCCCTATCACCCATACACCATCTAATCCACCATCAAATCTTCCAAATCCTACCACCACAACATCCAGCGAATCCTTGTGGGATTTCTTCCAATGAACATCACCTAAAAATGAAAGCAAAGTAAAGGAATCCCCCCAATCCCCCAACCCTCCAACACCACCATCTAGTCCAACACCTATCCTTGAACCCATCCACGAACCATCACAACCTAATCCCATCACCCACATATCTAATTCCAATCCTAATCCCACACCAACCACCATCATTATCCATCCATTATATTGCTCTTCAACCCATACACTCATGAAGGATGCCATCCATTGGCTATTAGCAAGGAATCAAACACCCTCATGCAATCCAACATCCACCAAACCTCTTGAACAACCCCCTATCATAAGTCAAGAACCACCATGTAGCCATGTTCAAGAACACATAAGTCAAACACTTATCACATCCATCCAAACACCTCTCACATCCATCCAAGCACCCACCACATCTATCCAAGTCAATCCCACTTCTACCCAACCACATGAGCTATGCAAAGAATCAAATCCAAAGCATGTTGAAACATCAACCCCTTCTCCTAATCAAGATATAATCATCCCATCTAATACCATCCCCGATCCCCTACCATCTATTGTTCACCTTATTCATCCCACATCAACCTCTACCACCCCTTTACCATCCCCCATGAATCCTTTACCTCCATCTACCAATCCCATCCCAAATCCATCCTCCTATTCACTTGGAACAAGCACTTTCATCCGTGGTGACTCCCTTGTAAGAGGTGAACAACTTCCATCTATGACCTATCTTTCTCTAACAAATAATGGACTCGCGTCTTGTTTCCAAAGCACCAAACATCCCATTGCATGTTGCATACTCCAACACATGAATTACCAAGGAAAAGGCTTAGGCCTTCATGAGAAAGGCATCTTGGAGCCCATCCACACCACATTTCATCCATCTTCGCATGGCCTTGGCTATACATCCCAAGACAAACAAAACAAACATGTTGGTACCACCCACACACCTTCCAAAATCCATTCATCCAATCCCACACATGGTGCATCTCATCGCACTTCCAAAACATATGTTGCCATCCCTCCTCCATCATCTTATCATTTGCAAAAGCATGTGACCATCTATCTTCCTCCATCCAATTTACCTCCACTACTTCCAACTCCAAAGATCCCTATCCACAAATCCTCTCTACCTCCTATCCTACCAACTCCCAACATCCCTATCCACAAATCCACTTTACCTCCTATCCTACCAACTCCTAATATCCCTATCCTCAAATCACTTCACCCATCTATCCAAAAATCTACTTTTTACCCCTCCATCCATAAAACCACTAAAATTCCCAATCAAGACCAACAAAATCACACATCTTTCAAACATGAAGCTTCCCCCAAATCCATGGGATTCAAAAATTTGAATGCCTCAACTCATAAAGCACAAAAGCCTAAGGATATTATCCCTTCCAATCAAAATGAAGAATCAACAAGGCTATCCAATCCCACACCATCACAAGAAAAAGCAAAAACAAAAATGGTGTGGGTCCCTAAATGAAAAGCACCAAACTCTAATGAGGCATCCACATCCCAATCCACCCCGAAATCCCAAACACCCTGCTCCCCATCTAAACATCCCCCAAAGTCTAAGTCTATTTGGGTCCCTAAAACCCCAAATCGACCATCCAAATATCTCCCATCCCAATCCCCATTACTCCCAACTCCACATCCCAAGTACAAGCTTCCAAATACATCACAATGTGTGCAACCACTGGTCTTGGTTCCCCTCCATCACTTTCAATTCCCACATACCTCCATCTCTCCATCTTTCATTCACTATCCTACATATCTTCCCTGTCACATTCCTATGGTCCATGCTTTTGCATAATCCACATCATAATCCATATTATACACACCATCATCTATTATCCACCATCCAACATCCATGCAATCACCATCCATAATGCTATCCAACATGGGACCATCTTCTCCTTGCTATGGAAATAGACGCTAGAGTCCCCATTCCATCAAAAACGCAAAAAAATAAAAAAATCAAGAAAATAGTAAAGAAAAAAAAATCCGTCCAATGGTGAAAACCACTCCCCGTGGCACCTTAGGCAAGTACCATGATGAAAACCCCTTGTGGGCATCATGCGTAACCCCTTCTCCATCCATTTTGTACCCCTACACTTGGGGGCAAAACCATATCCTTCATCCACATCCATAATATCCTCACACATCTTATCCACTGTCTTATCCTTATCCTATCATATTCTTATCCACTATATCCCCCACCATAGGTCTTGATAAAGACAAGGGGCAAAAATATCAACAACATGCTTTGGAGACCTCTTGGCATACTCCCTTTGTAGATATATCCTCCATCCATCTACTGCAACGTCCATCCATTCAAACATGAACCCATCATGCAAAATTCTAAGCATTGGGGCATATGATTTCCTTGCAACCTAGCCCTTGGAGAAAATCCTTATCCCCACCTCTCATCCATCTATCTTGCAATCCATCTATCATGAATCTCCTCTCTATCACCTTCCACTAACAATCCCTCCACCTACTTATCATGTCTCCCTACTAGATCCTTCATCCCCCATCCTACACCTTATTTGCATGTATCTATCCATTTATCATAGTCTCCTATCCATTATCTTTTCATCGCCAATCCCCATATCCAACCCCATCACCTTCACCTCTAGACTTGGTGTTCCCTTGTCATTAGTATCTAGCGCAAAGGCTATCCACACAAAATCCAAGGCAACCATCATAATAAATCATGCCCTTTCAACAAAATCACAAAATCCAAAAACATCACAAAATCACAAAATCCAAAAACATCACAAAATCAAAAAATCCAAAAACATCAAAAACTCAAAAAATCCAAAAACATCACAAACATCAAAATATACCAAAACAATCGAAAACACACACACTTCCAAAAATAATCTATTCATCACAAAAATCAAACTTGCTCCATCACACTCTCATCATCGTCACATTTATCATCATCCCACATCATCATCCCATCTATCCTCAGTAAGCTTACACTCGATCCAAGCTTCGCATCACCTATCAAAGCATTGTCCTTAATCAAAATCATCAACTATCAAATCAGCATCAACCATAACTTTTCACCATCATATCTTGAGCCAATCTTACATCAACAAAACATGATCCAATAATCAATCGATTCTTGCCTTAGGATATGTCATTCCTATGATAGGCAGAATCTATCCAATCATCACAACATCATCAAATCATCTATCAATCCCTGCCTTAGGATATATCTTTCCTACGATAGGCAACATCTATCACATCATCATCCATTTTGGCAAAAGATACAATGGTTACTTGTTTGGTTCGTTGGTCTTTTGGTTTTTGATTTTTATCTTTTGTCCTATTCGAAGATCACATCAAAGCTATCTTGATCTTACTATATCATGGTATGTGGCGAAAACATCTAGAATGGGGCATAGTCTTGCTTTTGTATGCTGTGCTTGTGGGTTGGTCTCATTACTCCAAGCTAGTATTCATATCTTGTTGATCATAGGATCGGTTCTAGCATATCAATCTCCTTATGCATCTAAGGTTCATCATACCTTTTTTGTACTAAGGGCTTATGCTATGAGTCCCCTTCCCTTGTCTAGACAAGGTTGTACTATCTTGGGCATGCATGAGATCATCCCTTTGTCTACATGTCTAGGCCATGCAAATGTTGGATAAACATCGTCACCCTGGACTTCTATACCTTGGTGAACATATCCACTTTGCTATATCAAACCTAGGATTGCTCAAATTTAGTTTCAACACAATGATCATCCACCAATCATCTCCGAACATCATCATCCTTTCATCCCACCACTTATCCTTTGACCAGTTCAACCAATATGTTCCATCCATTTCGAGAGCACAACCGTGTTCTCGCAACCCACCTATCCTCTCGAGGGGGCATCACCCTTAGCAATTATCCCCAAACCTTAGCCTATTCTTCCAAACCAAAATCTTTTTTCTATCCAATCCATCTCTATGTTCTAACTTCTTTGAAATGATGTTACTTAGCCGCAACACCATCTCAAAGAGGGGCAAATGTAGACACCAAAAATTGGATTGCTCTGCAAACCAATTTCCTGTACCTCTACACTAATCCACTCTCCCCATCTGCATATCCCTGGTGATCAATTAATTCACCTAATTAATCCATTTAATCTTACAACCCTATCCTATTAATTGAATGAATATTCCTAATATTTATTTAGTTGATTTATCCATTTCCCTAATCCCTGTTAATTAGATAAATCATGCTTATCTGATTAACCTAGGATTAAGTTAATTAAGATAATACTTAATTAACATTGCTTACCTCATCATCCACTCACTGAATTTAAAATTTAGTTGTCCCCCACTATCCTCCACTCACTGAATTTAAAATTCAGTTATCCCCCACTATCCTCCACTCTTCCCAAAATGTGAATTATTAATTCATCCACTAGGAATAAAAGATTCACTTTTATTCCTAGCCCTTGATCTCATCAACTGAATCCTCACCCTCCATCCTCATCTCCAAAATTCTATAAATTGGACCCCTCTCTAGGCCATTGAAAAAGACCACTTTATGCATTAGACCTCTGCCAAAATCACTCCACAATCTCCTCATCTCATCAAACCTCTGCCAAAATCACTCTAGCCATTCCCCATATCCATCTCAATCAGGCATCAAACCACTTGTCTCTCATCTACATTGTGTTGTATGCATTGAGCAATCCACATCTTGCATCATTTGGGAAACATCTGAGGAGCTACGTAGGTGCAAACTCTTTCCCTCCTGGATTAGTGAGTTCATTATGAAGGTAAAATCATGTCATTTGCATTAGATTTACATTATAACCTTCATTTTGATTTCATTGATTACAGTCATCTTGTGGGAGTTGGCATGATTATGTGTCATCCTACGTGGAAGGTGACCACATGTAAATTTCTCCTCACATGAGGAGATAGGCATCCCACTTAGTGGTAGGAATATTTTTCCATGTGTCGGCATCTTGGATAGTGTGTAAGGGAATATTGACCAAAATGGTTATGACATATTCCTATGACAAATCTATGATGCGTAAGAGTCGTAAATGGAAGATTCTATGATAGGTGAAGACATGTGTCACAAGGCATCTTGGAAGAAGGCATCTTTGGGCACCCCAAGGAGGGTAATGACAAGTTGTAAGAGAATATACTATTTTTAGCCTGTGTATGATAGATTATCTTACAACTGTAAGATATGACAGCTATGACAGATTCTATGACAGTCGTAAGAGTATCTGTCATTTCCCAACTTGGGAATAGGCAACCTCTTTGGGATGGGGTGATATGACAAGTGTCCCCAGGCATGGATTTTGGGCCATGAGGCCATGTTGGATGCCCATCTCAAGACAGGCTCATTTTTGCCTTGCATCTTCTATATAAACAAGTGTTTTTGAGGAGATGTAGTATGTGATTGATAGGTACTGTTATGATGTCAGATTGTCTCTAGATACGAGTGTTGAAGACTCTTGAGAGCTTGCATTGCAAGTGTATTGTAAACTATTATAGTTTTGATAATATATTGTGCAGGTTTTGGAGTGTGGGGTTTTTCACCCGATAAGGGTTTTCCCCACGTTATCTCTTGTCTCTCTCTCTTCTTCTATCTTACATTCTTGTGTTGTGTATTGCTGCAATATCTCCATTGCTGTGTTAAACATTCTATAATTGTAATGGTTAAAATGAATTTGCACTCATCTCTCCTCATTAAATTAGTGTAGGAAGTGATTTTCGCACACCTAGCTTCCTTTCATGGTACATTGGACATATTGAGAAGATTTTTGTGAAAATAGGATATTAGTGTGTTGTGTATAGAAGTGAAGAACAAGAGTGGCTTGTGCTAAATATGTAGAAGTGGAAGAAAAGATACAAGAATTTAGTTGCAAGTTTACTTGTAGCAACATAATTTATGAGTTGTAGTCATATAATTTTGATAGTGAGTAGGGGCTCACATTTTTTTAACCCTAAGAGTTTGATGCAGGGGCAATGTACTTGATCCAACAAGAAACCACACCACAAATTTAAAATTTAAATTCTAATGCTAGCTTGGTTTGGAGTTGTTTTAATCTACTACCAACAACATTTATGCCCAACCAAAAAGGTACATAAGGTTTGGTGAAATTAAACTTAGCTAGGCCACTCCTAGTTAATCAATGCATCTTCTTGGTGCCCAAATTAATGATTTGAGCAAGAGGTTTGGATCAAAGTTCATGATTGACATGATGGTAATTTAATTCACCCCTATTTTTAGCGCGAAGAAGGGACAGAAAGCAAGATTTTGTGGTGTTCGAGGAAGGGTATGATGTGAGGAAAAGAAGAAGTGTGGAATGTGAAGGAAGAGACCAAAAATTGTGTGAGAGTTTTGTTTGTTGGAAGATGACCTAGTGGAATTTTTAAGGGGGTTGCTATGTAGAAAAGAAGAGAGGGTACCATTCCAAGACACATTAAAGATTTATGTTTGTAACTTGCAATTGGAAATAGCAAGGGGGACAATAAGAAGATAAAACATTTACCTTTTGGGGTCACCTTACTCCTAAGGAGCCATTATTTTTCATCACGTGTTGAAGGAGATAAGCCCACACAATGCAAGAGCACATGAAGTTGCATTTTTATCTTGTGCAAGTGTACATAATGGAAGAGCATAGAGCCAAGAAGATGATTTCCATTAAAACAAGAATCACATTTGTCATGTTGTTGGAAACTAGTAAGAAGTGTGGAAAATGAGAAAGAGGAGACTCGATATTCTTGGTATATAAATGTACAAGAACATAAAATCTAGAGAAGCACACATGAGTGAAGAAAGGTTCATTATAGGTAGAATATATGTGTTGGTGAGTTCAAGGGAATGTTTGAATAGTGATAGGCATCCCTTATTGAAGAAGCATGTGTTGATGTGTTGTTGTGAAATAAGGGAAGGCATAAATTCCCTCTATGCTTTCTTTGTATTTAGTTGAAGAAAAATTCAACTAGTTGTATTTTTTGTATTTTAGTTAATATAATGAAGAAGAAATACTTTTTTAAATGTAGATCAATGTTTTGCATCTTTATTTGTGGGATGTGTGTGTGTGCACATGTAGGTTGAGTTTGTATGTTGTAGAAGTACATATGTGTGTGGGTGTGTGTTTTTGTTGCTTGCAACAATAGGGTTGAGCATGCAATTTGATTGAGGTCAGTGGCAACGACTATATTGTTTGGTGTGGACCTATAGGAATAAGCTCGAGTGGTTTTAGAACAACCTATAGTAAAATGTAAATCACTTGTTTCTATAGGTTTTGAATAGTAGATTTGGTTGAGTCTCAGGTGCTACAAGGTAGGTGATGTTGCAAGTGTTGTCCTTTGAAGTGTTGTCAAAGAGGGAGGGCAAAAGAATTCAATGTAGAAGAGGAAAGTATGAAGTATATAGGAAAGAGATTTGGCTGTGTTTGTGGCCCTTTGCCATTGATGTCAAAGGGGGAGAGAATTGAGTGGTTGAAAAACTATAGTGTAGAAAAGGAGTCTGAGAAGTAGAGGTAAAAAGTGTGAAGAGTAAGAGTTGCTCCAGTTAGGGGGAGTACTGCGGATTGCGGTGAGTACTGCTGGTTGCAGAGTTGTTGTTGGTTGCTTTTGTTGTTGATGGTTTTTCAGAGAGTTGGTGTTGCCACCAATGACAAAGGGGGAGATAGTTGGAAGCTTGTTGGTGTTTTCATTGATGTCAACCCTTAGCATTGGAATTGTTGATGAAGGTGGTTCACTTGGTTTCCAAGTGCTTTTGAGAAAATTTGAATAAAAGAATGTGTAGTGTGATAGAGGTGTGTTCAATGTTGTGCTCTACATTTCTTCATGGTTGAGGATATGATTGTGTGGTTTATATATGATGGTTAGATGTGTTCAAAGGTGCTATATCTAGAGTCGTAGGTTTTGGATCATGCGGCAGTAGAAGATATGTTCTGACAAAGTGTCTATCTATGAAGAATAATGTCTAGGAGAAATGAGATTGCTCCGCATTTCTCCGCGTTGAGGTTTCTTGTCTTGCGGATTTGGGAACATGATAATATTGTTTGTATCTATCCTCCCTTGGAGTGGCTCATGTTCAGATGCTACACAAAATTGGATTCATGAGTTGTTAATTGTGGCAATTTGACTGGTTACATAGGATGATTGTGTTCTTCAGTTGTATGCAATTTCTGAAGTGTTGTTTGATATTATTTTGAAGTAGGAATATTCTAGAAGGTTATGTGGATGTTGTAAAGTGGTTCCTTGTGGTCTGCATGTTGTTTCCAGACCTGGAGAGGTGTGTATGTGATCCCTTGTAGCATTAATTTAGGTTTTGCCAACTTGACTTGTTAGAGCTAATTGTGGATGTGCTTCGTGGCTTGTGAAAGTTTGATGTAACGTGTCGGTGTAGATTTGGGTCTTGGTTAACCTTTTTCTTGGTCTTCCTTCACTTGTTTCCACCATGGAAGTACTTGGTGCTGAATTAGTTTGGTGTTGTACGTTTTAGGTGCACACATTTCATTAAGGCCAACCTAATTGAGATTGTTTTAGGTCATGGATGGTATACATGCAAGATGAAGTTGAGTAGAGAGTGGAAAAAAAGGAAAGGAAGTAATGTGAATGTGAATCAAGGGTAGTGAATTGAGTGCGAGCTTAAATGCTTATGACTCCCGGATGCAGTGAGTAGAAGGTCTCTACATTTCAGGTTTGCTTGAAGTTGCTAGAGGCAGTGAGCCAATTAAAGTTGCGGATGACATAGAGTTGCAGTGGTGGATTTCTCCTATTACTTTGAGATAGTGAATCTCTCTATAACAGTCCTTTTCTATCTTTCTTTCTTCTGGGCAGTGAGCCCTTGGCAGTGAGCCTTTCTTCTGGGTAGTGAGCCTACTCATATTCAGTGTTGCTATTCATATACATGTGAGTTAATCCTCACCGTGGTTTTTCCCTTCTTGGGTTTTCCATGTAAATTTGGTGTTCTTATGTGTTTGAATGTGTCTATATTGATGTTTCATATTGTTAGTAAGATTGTTGTCGTTGCACCAAAAGATCAACCTATTATTGTCTAATACAACCTCCAGAGTTAATGAATCCATGGGATGTGGTTAAGCCTTGTCACGAACTTGAGCGTTGCACTACACAACACAAGGAGACCAAGGTCACATACCTTGCAACACATATGTCTTCATTCTATTAATGCATAATAAGAACTTGAAGACTAGAATAGCATTGAGGGTTTAATATTTTGATGTACAAATGATTCACACCCCCCCTCTCAGTTGTCATGTGCATACTAACAATTGGTATCAGAGTGAGCTTCCTTGAAGAAGCTTAACCACTTGAGGCAAATCCGAATGGCACATACAAAAGGTATTGAGATTCCCTTGTTTAATGGATCAAATTACGCTTTTTGCAAGATCCGGATGGAAAGCTTTATTGTCTCATTAAGGTATGGTGTATGGAATTTAGTTGAGAAAAAATATACTATACCTACTAATGGTCCAAAGGATTATGATGAGATTAAAGACTATGAGAATAATGGCAAGGCAAGGAGTGATCTTTTGAATAGTCTTTCTGATTCAGAATTAGTGAAGGTAATGAGTTACCAAACTACTCATGAGATCTAGAAGAAGTTGGAAAGTATCTATGAAGGAGATGAAAAAGTCAAACAACCAAAGATGTAGAATTTGAAGACCAAGTTTGAAACCTTAAATATGTCAGAGGATGAAAATATTACAAGCTACACGTAGATAGTGGATAAAGTTGTCAATTCCATCAATGGTCTTGGTGGAAAGCTAGAGGAAGATGAAGTGGTAAAGAAGGTGCTAAGAACTCTTCCAAAATCTTATAGTGCTAAAGTTTCTGCTATTGACGAAGTTCAAAATTTAGATACTTATACTAGGGATCAATTGTTTGGTACTTTAACTACTTTTGAATTAAGAGAGTTTGGTCAAGATGACTCAAGAAAAGAGACTTCTTTTAAGCTTAGCAAAACATAAAAGAATGATGAATCAAATTCAAATGACTTTGACAAAATAGTACCAAATTTTTTTAGCAGATTGAAAAAGGGGTTTGAAAAATATAGAGGTAACTTACCCTCCAAATGTTTTAGCTGTGGAAAGAGAGGTCATTATGCTTCAAAATGTCTGGTCAAAATTTCAAATGACAAATACAAGGATAACAAAAGAAAATCAATCAAGAGGAGTTATTATGTTAAAGAAGATGCTAGCATATTTGATGATGAGTCTGACTACCCAAATGATGAAAGTGATGAATTCTTGTTCATGGCCTTGAATGTTGGAACCAATTTGACTCACTCCGAAATAAGTATGAAGGAAATTGCTCTAGAAAAAGGGCACAATATCAAAGGAGCCTTGGTCAATACCTTTGATGAAAAAGAAGAGGAAAACTACTATATAATTGATAGTGGATGTTCAAATCATATGACAGGTGATAAGAATAAGTTTATTAAGCATGAGAGATTTGATCGAGGTTTTGTTAAGTTTGGAGATGATGCATCTGTTAAGATCTATGGAAAAGGTTCAATTACCTTTGATGAAAACACAATACAGATGATGTTCTCTATGTTAAGGGTCTTTTGCATAATATTATAAGTGTAGGACAAATGTGCAGCAAAGGATATAACCTTGTGTTTCAGGATGGTAGCTGTGAAATCAGAAAAGAAAGCTCTGAAACTCTAGTAGCTACAGGAACAAGGATAAAAGGAAATGTATATTAGCTCAAAGGTGATAATGGTATGTGTTTTATGACTCAAATCAATGAAAGTTGGCTATGACATAGAAGAATGTGTCACATCAATTTTGATAGTGTAGTAAGGATCATCTCTACTCAAGCTGTGAGAGATCTGCCAAAAATTACAAAGCCCATCAATGCAATTTGCAAGGAATGTCAGATTGGGAAGCAAATAAGGAAGAACTTCAAAATCAAAGAATATTCTACCATAGGACCTCTGGAGTTGGTACATACAGATCTATGTGGACCTACAAGAATAGGAAGTTTTCAAGGTCACAGGTATTTCATGTTGTTAATTGATGATTATTCTAGAATGACTTGGGTAACCTTTCTCAAAGAAAAATCAAAATCTCTAGAAAAGTTTAAAGCATTTAAGATTATGGTTGAAAATG
Organism: Cunninghamia lanceolata; assembly: GCA_027924645.1. Taxonomy (NCBI): domain Eukaryota; kingdom Viridiplantae; phylum Streptophyta; class Pinopsida; order Cupressales; family Cupressaceae; genus Cunninghamia; species Cunninghamia lanceolata. The sequence continues at coordinate 15,775,505 of BSBN01000511.1, read as the reverse complement.
AAATAGATCAGAAAATCAAGTGCTTGAGATCTGACAGAGGTGGTGAGTTCACATCCAATGAGTTTGATTATTTTTGTGAAGATCATGGAATAAAGAGGCAGTTGTTAGCCCCTAGGACTCCTCAATAGAATGGAGTTGTGGAAAGAAAGAATAGGACAGTTCAAGAAGCAACAAGGACAATGTTGAAAGAAGAAAATCTATCAGATATTTATTGGAGAGAAGTTATTCACACTATAGTCTACATACAAAACAGAGTGCAAGCAAGGGTCAATAGTTCAAAAACTCCATATGAACTATGGTATGGAAGAACTCCTACTATACAATATTTTAGAGCATTCAGAAGCAAGTGCTACATTAGGAGAGATGAAGAAAACTTGGGAAAGTTTGATACAAGATCAGATGAAGAAATCTTCCTTGGATACTCTACAAAGAGAAAGGCTTACAGATGCTACAACAAGAGGTTAAAGAAGTTAGTTGAAAGTGCAAATGTCAAAGTAGATGAAGAACCACATCAAAGCTTAGTGCTGATAAAAGAATATGAATTTGATGAGCTCCCTTGCAGAGAAAAAGATAGAGAAGAAGAAAAGGAAAAGGAAATGCAAATTGATCAAGAAGATGCTCCAAAAAAGATTCCTAAGATTCCCAAGTATGTGCAGAAGAATCATTCTAAAGATCAAATCATTGGAGATAAGAACAAATGTGTATTAACAAGAAGAAAAATTGCTATGGTAGATGAACAAATAAGTTTGTGTTTATTGTCTAAAATTGAACCCAAAATAGTGACTAAAGCATGCAAAGATGAACACTAGATCAAAGCTATGGAAGAAGAATTGATGTAGATTGAGAAGAATTAGACTTGGGAAATTGTTCCAAGACTAGCAGATAAGAATGTAATAGGAACCAAATGGGTGTTTTGGAACAAATTGAATGAGAATGGAGAAGTAGTTAGAAATAAGGCCATACTTGTGTGTAAAGGTTACTCACAAGTCGAAGGAGTAGATTTTGAGGAAACATATGCTCTGGCGGCAAGGATAGAGGCCATTAGAATGTTCTTGGCCTTTACAACTCATAAGGAATTCAAATTTTATTTGATGGATGTGAAATCTGCATTCTTGAATGGAGAGCTGGAAGAAGAGGTATACATTGAACAACTAGAAGGCTTTCAATTATCAAATGATTCAAATATGGTCTACAAATTGCATAAGGCATTGTATAGACTCAAATAGGCTCCAAGAAGCTAGTGTGCAAGATTGGATAGATACATTATGCAACATGGATTCAAAAAGGGCACTGTAGATAGCAATTTGTACTTCAAAGTTGAAGAAGATCAAATTTTGATTGTGGGTGTATATGTTGATGATATAATCTTTGGAGGAAATGAAAGTATGTGCAAGGGATTTGTAGAAGAGATGCAAAAAGAATTTTAAATGTCAATGTGTGGGGAAATGAATTTCTTTCTTGGATTACAAATCAATCAATCAACAAAAGGTATTTTCATTTCATAGTCAAATTATGTTAAGGAAATGTTGAAGAAGTTTAGAATGGAGAAATCCAAAATAGTATGTACTCCTATGACTATTGGTTATAAATTAAGCAAAGATGATGAATCTCCCAAGGTTGATCAAAGCAAGTACAAATCAAGGATTGGTGGACTATTATACCTAACTACTACCAGACCAGATATCATGCATTCAGTTTGTCTTGTGGCCAGATTTCAAGTAGATCCAAGAGAATCAAATGTTATAGCAGTAAAGAGGATATTCAGATACTTGAAAGGTACTTCGAATTATGGCTTATGGTATCCTAAAGATATTGATTTCTCCTTGAGTGCATATACATATGCACATTAGGCAGGATGTGTAGGTGATAGAAGAAGTACAAGTAGTGGTACTTTCTTTCTTCGAAGCAGACTAGTCTCATGGTTGAGTAAGAAGTAGGACTCAGTATCATTATCTATTACAGAAGCAGAGTACATTGCAATAGCATCTTGTTGTACACAGGTGTTGTGGATGAAGCAGACATTGAAGGATATCAAAGTATCATATGATGAACTTATTCCTATCTTATGCGATAATACAAGTGCTATCAACATTTCATAAAATCTAGTAATGCATTCAAGAACAAAGCACATTTCAATCTGGTATCACTTTCTAAGAGAGAAGGTTGCAAAGAATGAGGTGAAATTGGAGTATGTGCCTACTAAGGATCAAATTGTAGATATTTTTGCAAAGGCTCTTCCTAAAGATAACTTTGAGTATCTATGACAAAAGTTAGGGGTTATTGCCCCTCCTATTTTAATTAGATACATAAGTGAGTGCATCTATCCAAGAAGCATTTCAAGATACATTCTTAGTCTTGGATAGATGTTGAAGACTACCTCTCAAAGGGAGTAGGTAGTGATACTATTGGTTGGTGTAGTTAGATGGAGCATATTCAATGCCCCTAAGGGGGAGAGTGTAAAAATGTGAGAGTAGTGGAGAAAGAGCAGGTGCTTGCTGGTGTTGCAAGTGTTGTCCTTTGAAGTGTTGTCAAAGTGGGAGAGAAAAAAATTTAATGTAGAAGAGGAAAGTATGAAGTATGCAGGAAAGAGAGTTGGTTGTGTCTGTGGCCCTTTTCCATCGATGTCAAATGGGGAGAGAATTGAGTGGTTGAAAAACCATAGTGCAAAAAAGGATTCTGAGAAGCAGACATAACAAGTGTGAAGAGTAAGAGTTGCTCCAGTCAGGGGGAGTACTCCAGATTGTGGTGAGTACTATTGGTTGTAGAGTTGTTGTTGGTTGCTTTTGTTGTTGATGGTTTTTCAGAGAGTTTGTGTTACCATCAATGACAAAGGAGGAGATAGTTGGAATCTTGTTGGTGTTGTCATTGATGTCAACCCTTAGCATTGGAATTGTTGATGAAGGTGGTTCACTTGGTTTCCAAGTGCTTTTGAGAAAATTTGAATAAAAGAATGTGCAATGTGATAGAGGTGTGTTTAGTGTTGTGCTCTGCATTTCTTCATAGTTGAAGATATGCTTGTGTGGTTTAGATATGATGGTTAGAAGTGTTTAGAGGTGCTATATCTAGAGTCTCAGGTTTTGGATCATGCGGCAGTAGAAGATATGTTCTGATAGAGTGTTTGCCTGTGAAGAAGATTGTCTAGGAGAAATGAGATTGCTCCGCATCTCTCTGCATTGAGGTTTTGTGTCTTGTGGATTTGGGAATGTGCTAATATAGTCTGTATCTATCCTCCCTTGGAGTGGCTCATGTTTAGATGCTTTGCAAAGTTGGATTCATGAGTTGTAACTATGGCAGTTTGATTGGTTACACATGATAGTTGTGTTCTTCAATTGTATGTAGTTACGACAGTGTTGTTGGATATTATTTTGATGCAAGAATATTCTGGAAGGTTGTGTGGATACTATGGAGTGGTTCCTTGTGGTCCACATGTTGTTTTTGGACACGGAAAGGTGTGTATGTGATTTCTTGTAGCGTTAATGCGGGTTTGTCCAACTTGACTTGTTAGCACTAATTATGGATGTGCTTCGTGGCTTACAAAATTTTGGTGTAATGTTTCAATGTAGATTTAGGTCCTAGTTAACCTTTGCCTTGGTCTGCCTTCACTTCTTTCCATTGTAGAAGTGCTTGGTGCTGACCTAGTTTGGTGTTGCATGTTTGAGGTGCACACGTTTCATTCAGGCTAACCTAATTGAAATTGTTTTAGGTCGTGGATGTTATAAATGCAAGATGAAGTTGAGTAGAGAGTGGAAAAAAAAGGAAAGGAAGTAATGTGAATGTGAATCAAGAGTAACAAATTGAGTGCAATCTTAAATACTTATGACTCCTAGATGCAGTGAGTAGAAGGTGTCTACATTTGAGTTTTGCTTGAAGTTGCTGGAGGTAGTGACCCAAAAGTTGTGGATGGCATAGAGTTGCAGCGGTAGATTTCTCATGTTACTTTGAGATAGTGAATCTCTCTATAATAGTCCTTTTCTATCTTTCTTTCTTCTGGGCAGTGAGCCTACTTGTATTTGGTGTTGCTATTCATATACATGTGAGTTGATCCTCACCATGGTTTTTCCCTTCTTAGGTTTTCCACGTAAATATGGTGTTCTTATGTGTTTGAATGTGTCTACATTGATGTTTCATAGTTCTTCATTCTGCTAATACATTATAAGAACTTGAAGACTAGAATAGCATTAATGGTCTAATATTTTAATGTACAACTGATTCACAACCCCCCTCTCAGTTGTCATGTGCATACTAACAATTGGTATCAGAGTAAGGTTCCTTGAAGAAGCTTAACCGCTTGAGGCAAATCTGGATGGCGCACAGGAAAGATATTGAGATTCCCTTGTTTGATGGATCAAATTATGTTTTCTGGAAGATCAGGATAGAAAGCTTTATTGTCTCATTAGGGTATCATGTATGGAAGTTAGTTGAGAAAAAACATACTATACCTACTAATGGTCCAAAGGATGATGATGAGATTAAAGACTATGAGAACAATGGAAAGGCAAGGAGTGCTCTTCTAAATAGTCTTTTTGATTTAGAATTAGTGGAGGTAATGAGCTACAAAACTGCTCATGATCTAGAAGAAGTTGGAAAGTATCTATGAAGGAGATGACAAAGTCAAGTAAGCAAAGATGAAGAATTTGAAGACCAAGTTTGAAACCTTAAAGATGTCAGAGGATGGAAATATTGCAAGCTACATGCAGAGAGTGGATGAAGTTTTCAATTCCATCAATGGTCTTGGTGGAAAGTTGGAGGAAGCTGAAGTGGTAAAGAAGGTACTAAGAACTCTTCCAAAATCTTATAGCACTAAATTTTTTGCTATTGAGGAAGTTCAAAATTTGGATACTTATACTAGGGATCAATTGTTTGGTACTTTAACTTCTTTTGAATTAAGAGAGTTTGGTCAAGATCACTCAATAAAAGAGATTTCTTTTAAGGTTAGCAAAACAGAAAAGAATGATGAATCATATTCAGATGATTTTGATAAAATAGAAGCAAATATTGTAAGCAGATTGAAAAAGGGCTCTGGAAAATACAGAGGTAAGTTACCCTTCAAATGTTTTAGCTGTGGAAAGATAGGTCATTATGATTCAAAATGTCCAGTCAAAATTTCAAATGACAAATACAAGGATAACAAAAGAAAATCAATCGAGAGGAGTTATTATGTTAAAGAAGATGCTAGCATATATGATGATGAGTCTGAATACTCCACTAGTAGAATTTTGGCAAATAAATGACTACGTGACTAAAACTTTTAGTCACGACAACTAAAAATGATTAAATTCTAGTCATTTTTTGCAACACAGCTATAAATGACTAATTTCATGGTGGGTAAAAAATGCAGCTATAAATGACTAAATAATTAGTCATACAAATAAAAATTAGAAAGAAAGGGAAATTAAAAAATATTTTGAATTGGAAAGAGAGGGTAATTCAGAGAGGGAAATTTTTTCCATGAAAAATAATTGAAACAAAAGAAACCCGACCACCTCTACGCTCAAGACATTGTTGAATTGGACACGTTGTACAGGGGTTGAATTGGATGTGCTCAAAAATAGGTAAGGCTCATTGATGTCCCTCTTTTTTGCATTGATGAATTGGAACACAATCGCTTGAAGATGTTAATTTTATTATATTTTGTTAAATTATGTATTGGGAAGACCCATTTCAGGGGGATTTCCTAGAAGTGATAGAAGAGTTTCTAGAGAAGGGCATGGTCAAATGCATTGCATTCAATTGCTAAGGAACCTTACTAGCAGGTCTGGTATTCATATGTTTTTTAAACTATAATTTTTTGTTGTGTTTGGTACTCTGTTTTAGTTATGCCCATTTGCCTTTTTCTGCCAGTCAGAATTTAATTGAGTTTTTTTAGGAAAAACTTCATTGGGCGTATGGTATTCAATTGTAGCTATGTTGATCAAAGTTTGTCAATCATGTAGTATATGGAGAATTTTTCATGTTTTTTGGTATGTTGGAGTGTGTTTAGTGGTTGTGTGCATTAATGAAGTTATTTTGTCTGAGAATATTGTGTGAAACAATTTTTGAAACTATGTCTCTCCATTGATACTCAGCTATAAAGTTGAAGATAGGCACCTTGGTTTGAATAGCAAGGTTTCTAGCCTTCAAAAATGGTGTAGTTAAACAGTCATTTCAATTACCTACTAGAAAATCTCCTAATGATGATGAGGGTAGTTTATGTGTTTTCTCCATCATTCCAATTTTCAAGCATAAATTAATAGCAACCACAGTTAGAGCAGCAAGGAACAAAGGGCATTTTCAATGCAAATCTCTTTTTTTTTATGAAATATTCCCACTACTAGGGTTTAGTTGATACAAAAATTTGTATTCTAAAATTGATGAAGTCTCCTAGGGTTTGGAACTCTAAATTTTCCATACTTTCTCAAAGGGTATCAGATTCAAGTCATCAAGTTGGATTGGTGAAGTCACATGGCACTTTAGGGTTTCAGTTCTTCAAAGGATCCATTAAGTTTCAAAGAAAGGAAATGTATCAAAATCACAGAGACCATTCATGCATAAAGTTGCTATTTATAATTTTTTACCAATGCCTATTTTTGGCCATGATCTATTTTTGGCTGATAAGGAGATCCTATATTAGGCTTCTTTATTTTATTTATTGTTGAAAACAATTTTACATCAAAGTATTTGTCTTTCCTATTTTTCTATAACTTTAATGTGTTGCCTTAAAACTATGATTTTTGGGATAAATAATTATTTTAAATCCTTAAAATTAAGTATTCTTTGTAACCTATAAATAAGTGTTTTGGGAACAAGAGATGGTTAATGATAGTTGAAGTTATACTTATGTTGCAAAAATTGTCATTCAAGTGTTGGATCTAGATTTTATGTGCATTTGGTGTGTTTAGATTGCATTGGTTGAACTGAAAGTAAAGAACAATGTTAGGCTTTATATTAACACTATGATTCATTTTAGTTGTAGTTGTGCATGCATCTAAGTTATTTGATCTATGAAATCTTGCATTGTTTGTGTGTGTCAGAGGTTGTTCATTTACCCTATTTTGTGAATGCATATTTATTGGTCTCTTATTTTAGCTAGTAAAGAAGTATTCGTTGTGTCAATGTTTCATTCAATTGCAAGGATTAAATTATAAAATCTTTCTTGTGAGAGAAGAACCATTTTGACTCTTGTGCTTATTTCCAAGACAGAAAAGATAGGGCAAGATTTATTTCAGTTATTTCATTTATGTAGGCCCCCCTAGTGAATATTGTAAAGTGTACATAGTTGTGTATTTTGTTCATGTCTTAGAGTCTTGGGTTGGTTTAGTTTTTGTAGAAGCTTCCCCTTAGAATTTGAAGAGAGGTTCATCCTTGCATACTATTTTGTTTTGCATTGTCTTGAAGGAGATCAATTAAAAGATGAACAAAACCCAAATCAGCAATTAAGGGCAGCAACAAGAAGTAGTAGGAAGAAAATATTTAGATTTTGCACATAGTAACTAATGCATATACAGCTCATTTAGTACCAAAGTTGAAGTTAGTTGCAAGGAAGATTATAGTAATTATCTTTCCTTGGTTTGAATCATTGCTCCTCTGCTCTATATGAGCACTGTCACAAGTATCACTGTCTATTTTAATTTTTGGTGCATTCTTATTGTCAATCACATGGTTTTGGTGTCTAAATTTTCTCTTGGATCCTAACCCACAATTGCTGCATACAAGAAAAAGTAACAAAAACAAGATCCTTTGACAAGGATGTCATATGGAACATTGACTACAATAGTCCCATGCATTTCCAAAAGATTATCATCATTCATTGATGGGAAATGTCATGGATTTGTGGCTCTTATGTTATCTTACTCTATTAAAACATCTATGTAGTCCTTCATTCATAGCCTATGCACCCTCTTCTTTTCAAGACCACTATCCCCTTTGAATTCTATGAACCTTGTTCAGTTACGCATCTTGATGACTAATTTCCTCAACCTTTTTCTAACCTTCAACAGTCCAAAACTACCCTTTGATATATTCATTTAACCGTGATCTTCTTTTAATATTAATTGTCATTGAACGCAAAATCTACCATTTGTGACTGCCATTCAAATGGTAGTACCTTCAATAATTTGACTTGTCTATGCATTGTCATTAGGTTACAGTCATTTTCTTGTGTACTAGAAAAAAATTTAAGGTTCATGGATCTATCATTTGTGTTTCTTCATGAGACTCTACCCTTCAAGACTATGTATGCAATTTGTATGATTGTTCTCTAACTTCTTAAGTTCTGCCTCTATTGTGCTTTCCTTCATCATACTAAGGATTGCCCTACTTGTATATAAGACTGCACTCAACTTGACATTTTCATCATCCTTTGTCATTTGCAACCTTACCATCACCAATCTACCCTTTAGTCTTCTATGACTGAGTTCTCTATTGTTCCCAAACTGTCCCTTTTTTTCATTACAAAAGACTTCCCTTATGATGATTGTCTTTTCCAAATTGTCATAGAAAGCCTATTTAGTCTGCCCCTTTTATTGAATCATCATGGTCTTAGAACAAGTCTTCAAATCTACCTCCTTTGACTATGCTCCACTATGACTCATGTTCTCACAAATGATTGTGGAATGGCTATCCTTATTTTTTATGCTTGTAATCATATAATATTGTCATATAAAACCAATATCTTTTCCATTCCATACATAAAACTTTCATTTGAAAGGACTGTCCTCGAGGCGCTATCCTTATCTTATGTTCTTTTAAAGAACTCATCATTGTTTTAAAGAACTCATTTTGATGAAAAAACTACCTATGACTATCGCATACTTTGCAAACTCTACTCTTGTTGTGCATGTATGAAAAATCTTGGTTAACTACCTCATAACTACCATGGAGTCACTACCCTTATTGAAATTGATTTCCTTCTTGGTAACTATAATAATATTGTAGATTTGAAATGCTATGTCTTTAATTCAATTGCGACTGTGTACAAGTCTGTGTGGATTTCCTTTACTCTTATTTGCAGTCCTAAAGGTAGTTGATAGGTCTTTATTGACTGTAACCTTTATATGGTCCTTATTTAAGTTACTGGATCTGCCATCACAATCAAAAACTTATCATAGTCCTAAGAAATTTTATCATAGTCCCTTACCTTGCTCTTGGTGGCACACTTGATTGCTATCTTCATAGTGAATGCACAGTAAATGGTATGCCTAATACAATATTCTATCAATGATCAGTGACAATAGTTGGTATGATAGTGACAGTTTGCAATTCTTTAATTGTGACTGTAACCTTTATATGGTCCTTATTTAAGTTACTGGATCTGCCATCACAATCAAAAACTTATCATAGTCCTAAGAAACTTTATCATAGTCCCTTACCTTGCTCTTGGTGGCACACTTGATTGCTATCTTCATAGTGAATGCATAGTAAATGGTATGCCTAATACAATATTCTATCAATGATCAGTGACAATAGTTGGTATGATAGTGATAGTTTGCAATTCTTTAATTGTGACAGTTATAGTCTTATACTTCTTGCTTCTGACAGTGAAAAAATGGCTTGCTAATGACAGTGGTTGCTTGTGACAGTGGTATAAATTGTGACAGTGGTATGCATCTACATCCTTCTTTGATCGTTGGTTGCACATCATTGGTGTCAAAGGTAATGGTGTTTGTTGATGCAAGGTAAGTTTCAATGGTGTTGATAAAAGTTGATGCAAGGTAAGTTACCTATACATATAAGTATGATAGAGTTGTTTCTTGATCATTCAGATATTTAGTGGAAGTGAGTATTGTTATTTATGCTTCAAAAAGTTGCAAGAGGTGTGATTGTATGATTACAAGAGATACAAGGTTGGGACATGTGATATTTTGATATGATCAAAGGTGAATAGAACTAATTTGACAAGTCTCCCTTGGCAGGCAATGAAACAAAATTGGGCATGAGTAGAGGTCTGCCAAAACCTAAGCTTACAGTTGTAGATGTAATGATTGATAAGTTGACTGGCGCAATATTTTTGTTTCAGTTAGTTGTAGTTGTGATTCTCGATGTTGTTGGGAATGCTTGGAAGGCTTCTAAAGAATGGAAGGTATGTCACTATACTTCAATTAGTAGTATTTAGTTTTTTAAGGAGCTTGTTATGGGTTTGTAGATAATCCTTTGCAATTAAGTAAGTATCAAGAGATTGGTTTTTAGATGACCTTGGCCATAAACCTAATGCTCTATTATAAATCTTCTTCCCATTATTAACTGGTAATAACAATCTTCTGTAACCCTACTCTTAACCACATATTTTCTCTTGGGTTTTTAGAGCATTTTCACCTAGCAAAGGTTGTGCAGTCTGGCTTTACACCTGCCAATTAGGTCATCCCACAATAATGGGTTACACGTTTTGGCCAAACTTGACATTGAAATTAACATTTTGAACTAAATCTTCACTTTCTGTCACCTATAGCCACTAAACCATTAGGAATTTGAAGATGATGCGAACTAGTGACTTGTGAGATTTTGTTCATAGATTCTAAATATATATTTTTAAAAAATTAGAGTTAAATTGTAAAATTGTTTGTGTCTCCTTTGATGACTAGTTTTTAATAGTAAACAACATTTTTTTAAAGTGATGTGTATTCCGTAGCAGAACTTTTTTTCTACAAAGGATTAAATTTTGATTCTTTTGAATTTGAATTGGTAACACTAATATATAGGGCATGCATTTGGTTTCATAATGTTTTGTTAAATATTTTTTTTTAATTAAGTTTTGAAGTCAAACCAATTATAATTTAGACATAGGCATATTCCATAAAACATAACTTTTTCTGTATGTATCGAAAATCAATTTTTCTTTTTTTGCTGAAACAAGGACATCAATACCTAGGGCATAGATATTTTTTTGATTTTTTTTTCACTAATTTACTAATTTTCCATGTGTGTAGAATATAGAACTTGATGTTCGGTGAAAAACCTACATTCACATGAAATAAAAAATAAATATAATAATCAAATTAAATATATTTAAAATTATATTTTTTGGGAAGCTTATAATAAGGACTACATACTTACAAAACATAAATTTTAAATGAATTCATTTGATCCCCCAAAATGTAAATCAAAAGTAGTTTTTTATCAACATTTTGATAGGTGTAGAGGAGACTCCATTATAGGTATGGTTTAAAATTGGCGGGGTTCTATCCAAGGGGGTTTGAATCTAAGGAGGTTTGATCAAACCCTCTTCAATTAAAATCCTTTAAAATGGAACCTTTCAAGGCTTAAATAATTATATTTTCTAAAAATATACGATTTCAGCAAAAATCAGGATGTCCCAGAAAGTGTAACCCATTATTGTGGTAGCACCCAATTGCATTTACTTGAGAGTTTCTAGAGCATTTTTAAAAAATCCAATTTGTGCGTATCCTGCAATCATTGCAGTCCATGAGACCACATTTTTTTGAGGCATTCTATCAAATAATTCATGTGCCTTGTCCATGGTTCCACATTTTGCATACATGTCTACCAGGGCAGTTGCAACTATAACAAATGACAAAATTCCTCTATCCTTCATGCTTTGATGGATGTCCATACCCTATTCCAAAGCTCCCATTTTGGCACAGACAGGGAGGATGCTGGCAAAGGTTGTGGAGTCTAGCTTTACACCTGCCAATTGCATTTGCTTGAAAGTTTTTAATTTCTTCTCAAAAAGTTCAATTTGTGCATATCCTGCAATCATTTTAGTCCATGAGACCACATTTCTTTGAGGCATTTTATCAAATAGTTCACGTGCTTTGTCTATGTTTCCACATTTTGCATACATGTCTACCAGGGCAGTTACCACTACAACATATTGCAAGACTATTTTTCAGATTGCTTCATATAGCATCACCAATGATATCCTCAAGAACATTGTCCCTATTTAAAATGATGGAAACAATTTGCATCTATCACAACAATTTCTCTTGTAACAAACTTGGAGATCAATTTTGTAGTGTGGAAATCGACACATGCTTGAAAGTTCTTACAACTCTAGAAGTTGTTCTAGGGGGTGTGTTTAACAAGCCAAATGCAACTGCCAACTTTTCACTATGGTGGCAGAGATAATTATTTTTCCTCCTCTTCCACATCATTTAATAAATGTCCTAAATCTAAAATTACCCTCCTGCCCTCATCTCCCAAGCTAATTTCTCAAATTTTGCATAGATTCCCTGTCTTTGGATGTGATCTATCTCCCACACAAAAAGAATTTAGCATTTTATGGCCTTCAATCCAACTACACCCAAGAATCTTTTTAACTCCTCTATCTTTCATCAATCTTCTTAACATTTGAACCTCACCCCACCTACCCACTTCTGCATGGATGTTTGAGAGAAGAGCATAAGTCGCAGGATTTTTAGGATCTAAATAAAAAAGTACTGTCACTGTAAATACTCCTAACCCTACATTCATATGTGATCTACAGGTATCAAGAAAATAAATCCACACAACCACGACAGATTTAAATGACATCTTAATGATATAGTTTAGAGTGTCCTCAAGATAACTAGCATGAGCAAGAAGGTCAACCATGCACACATAATGATCAATTGTGTTGCAAGTATGGGTCTAACCGGTGTTGTCATTGATGTCAACATACTCATGTTGCATTGATGAGAAGGATTGGATGAGCAGAGAGGAGCAATGGAGACAGTGAAGTGGAGATCACAGTTAAGATGCAGATCAGAGGTTGCGGTTCAAAGGGTTTGTAGATATGAGTCTTGAGATGATCCAGTAAAGTTTTCAGAGGTTCGTATGAAGATCTGAAGAAGTTATGGCTGCTCAAGTAGAACCGGTTCTGACAGGCGTTCAGAGGTGACAAAGTGACACAGATAGGTCCGGTGAGATCCGGAAATACATTATCCCATTTTGTAGATTTGAAGGAGTGTTGAGGATGTCCTTGTGAAGTGTCAACTCTATTGGTTCATGGTTTGAAGGTTTGGAAGCACCTATTCCTTTGTGACAGTAATTACAGACTGTGTTCTTAAAGCTCCGGATGATAGAGAGAAGAATTCTAGCAAGCAGATGAAGTGTGCATGTTCTTGGTGTTTCAGGAAAGGTTGTCGTGATCTTTGGATCGTGTCCAGTTTATGTTGGTGGTCCGCATTGAAGTTAGAGTGCACATTTGAAGAATAACCACTGGATGATGGTGTTCTTCCTGAGACTGGCCAACCGGATGTATTACACGTCTTGCGAATGTTCTTGTAGATGTTTGCCGACTTAGATGATTATTCCTCAGTCGATGCCTTGTATAAATAAGGGATTGTGAAGTCTTTCCAAAGTGTGTCTTGTGGTGATGAGAGTGTGGTAGCGAAGAAGAGAGAGAAAGGCAGAGAAAATTTTTTTGAGCCTAAATGGAATTGATCCAAGCATGGTAAAGATGCTATTCTCTAGTTCAAGTTTGTAATACTTGTTACTTTGTAGATAGTGTGTCTCTTGTAGGCAGTGAGCCTCTTGTGAGTAGTGTGCTCGGGCAATGAGCCCTAATTGGCATGTGCCATTTTGTTCTTTCTATTCTTCTAATAGAGAATACAATCTTGGGTTAATCACCCTATTGTTTTTCCCTTAACTGGGTTTTCCACGTCAAAATCTTGGTGTCTTATGTGTTGATTAGTTTTTGCTTGATGTTTAATTGCATTATGTTTCATGATTGATATACTTCTAATCACTAAGAAGATTTAAGTGTCAAATAGGAGAAAGTTTTGGACAACTGATTCACCCCCCCTCTCAGTTGTGTGCCCTAAGTCTAACAATTGGTATCAGAGCCAAGTTCCTCTAAAAGGAGCTTAACCGCTTGAGGAGATCCAGGATGTCATCTTACAAGAAGGATAGTCCAAAGTTTGATGGAACCAACTTTAATCTATGGAAAGGTCGCATGAAATGTCACTTACAATGTATGGGAATGGTGTACCTGACCATGGCTACAACACAGTATACACCTCCACAGGGTGGTCTGAAAGCTGCAAATGAAATTACAGATGCTGAAAACAATCTGTGGACTATTGAAGCTCTTATAAGCACATTATCTGATTCAGAGCTCTCAAATGTTATTGACCTACCAATTTCTTTAAGATTTGGCAAAAATTAGAACTTCTGCATGAAGGAGACAAGTATGTCAAAAGTGCAAGGTTACAAAGTCTGAAAGGAAAATTCAAAAACCTAAAGATGAGAGAAGATGAAAACATCACTACTTTTATGCCAAGAGTAAATGAGCTTGTTTGTGGAATTAGAAATGCTGGTGGAGTCTTGGAAGAAGATGAGATTGTTTGCAAAATTCTCAGATCCCTTCCTGCTTCTTACAAAATCAAGGCTACTTCCATTGAAGAATTCTGAGCCCATACAACTGTCACAAGAGATCAATTGGCTAGAAAATTGGCTGCATTTGAAATGACAGAGTTTGGAGATGACCCCCCCAAGACTGAATCTACATTCAAAGCTAGTGCCTCTGTTAAAGGTAAACAAAGGTTTGATCCAGGAGAGAATTCATCAAGGAAGCTGTCATGGTATGAAAAAGCAAGAAAAGATCTGGAGGAAGAAGAAGTAGAAACTGCTCAACTTGAAGCCCTTATTGCAAAGAGGCTGCCAAGAGGATCCGATAAGTATGAAGGAAAATTGCCTTTTAAGTGTTTCAACTACAATAAGATTGGTCATTTTGCCTCAAAGTGTCCAGAAAGATTTTTAAGGCCAAATCCTAACGGATCAAGGTTCCAAAATAATTGCTACTATGTTCATGAAGAAGATGATAATGAAGGAGTAACAGATGATGAATCAGAGATAGGAAACAAATCCGGAAGTGATTGGGTGTTTATTGCCATCAAGGAAGAAGAACCAATTTCCTCTGAATCTATCAATCATAAAATTATAGAAAGAGCTCTGGCTACTCAAATTGAAGAAAATGATGACTGGGTCATTGACAGTGGTTGCTCTCACCATATGACAGCTGACAAAAATAAGTTCATAGATTTGGAAAGGTATGAAGGAGGAGTGGTAAAGTTTGGTGATACTTCTACTGGTAGAATCAGAGGAAGAGAAACTATTTCTTTTGATGGAAGGAACAAAACTGATAATGTACTATATGTTGAAGGTTTGAAGCACAATCTTCTCAGTGTTGGACAGTTGGTGGACAAAGGCTATGATCTCCGGTTCAAAAATGGAAAATGCAAGATCTTTGAAAGTTTCGAAACAGAGATTGCATCCGGTACCCAAACTAAAGGTAATATCTTCCACTTGGTTGGTACTGGTAAAAGTTCCTTATTTGCTCAAGTTGGTTATGGCATAGGAGGATGTGTCATGTGAATTTTGATAATATCATCAAGATAAGCAATACTCAAGCTATAAGAGATCTTCCAAAATTGGTGAAACCTACAAATAGCTTGTGTAAAGAATGTCAGTTGGGTAAGTTGAGCAGAGTCACATTCAAGAGTAAGGAACTATCTTCTACTAGATTATTGGACTTAGTTCATACTGATCTTTGTGGCCCGGCAAGAACCAAGAGTGTGCAAGGTGATAGATACTTCATGTTACTAATTGATGACTATTCCCGGATGATGTGGGTAACCTTTCTAAAAGAGAAATCAGAAGCTCTTGAGAAATTCAAAATATTCAAGGCTATGGTAGAGAATGAAACTGGATTAAAACTAAAATGTCTGAGGTCTGATAGAGGTGGGGAATTCACATCCGGTGAGTTCTTAGAGTTCTGTGAGAAACATGGAATAAAGAGATAGTTATCTGCTCCTAGGACTCCATAGCAGAATGGAGTAGTGGAAAGAAAGAACCGGACCATCCAAGAAGCTTCTAGGACCATGATGATGGAAGCAAATGTTCCTCAGATCTATTGGAGAGAAGTTGTCAGCACTGCAGTCTATACTCTCAATCGAGTTCAAATCAGAAGTAATACCAATAAGACTCCTTATGAACTTTGGTTTGGCATCACTCCTACTGTGAGGTATTTCAAAGTTTTTGGTAGCAAATATTACATTAAAAGAGATGAAGATCTAGGAAAGTTTGATGCTAGAAGTGATGAAGGAATATTCTTGGGTTACTCTACTCAAAGCAAAGCATACCGGTGTTATAACAAGAGACTAAGAAAGATAATAGAAAGTACAAATGTAAAGGTTGATGAGGGAATTGAGAAACCCTCAAGGTTTTATGAATATGATGAAGATGATCAGAATGGTGTTCTGATTCAAGAAGTCCAATCCTCTTCTGAAAGTTAGATTCAAACTGATCCGGTAAATCAGGAAGAAGAGACAAGTCTAAATGAGCCTGATCAAGAAGCAGAAGTGCAAGAAACTCCCAAAGTTCCAAGGTATGTATGACTGAACCACTCTGAAGATCAGATCATAGGTGACAAAAGCAAAGGTGTGCAAACTAGGAGAATTGCTCAAAATTCAGATGAGTATTGTTTGATTTCAAAGATTGAACCTAAGACAATAAATGAAGCCTGTAATGACGAAAACTAGACCAAAGCAATGGAGGAAGAGTTGATGCAAATTGAGAAAAATCACACTTGGGATCTTGTTCCCAAACCTAGAAACAAGAATGTGATTGGAACCAAATGGGTCTTCCGGAACAAACTAAATGAAGTTGGTGAAGTAATAAAAAATAAAGCCAGATTGGTCTGCAAGGGCTATTTTCAAATAGGAGTTGATTTTGAAGAAACTTTTGCTCTGGTGGCAAGAATTGAAGCAGTTAGATTATTTCTTGCATTTGTTGCCTTCAAAGATTTCAAAGTATATTAGATGGATGTCAAGTCTGCCTTCCTAAATGGTGACTTAGAAGAAGAAGTGTACATTGAGCAACCAGATGGATTTCAATTGTCTGATCATGGTAATATGGTCTACAAGTTGAAGAAGGCACTGTATGGACTAAAGTAAGCACCAAGAGCCTGGTATGAAAGATTGGATAAACATCTTTTGAAGATTGGTTTCAATAAAGGTACTACTGACAGTAATTTGTACTTCAAAATTGATCATGAAAACATCTTGATTGTTGAAGTGTTTGTTGATGATATCATTTTTGGAGGAAGAGATAGTATGTGTAAAACTTTTGCAAATCAAATGAAAAGTTAATTTGAGATGTCCATGCTTGGTGAAATGAATTTCTTCTTGGGTCTGCAAATCACTCAAACAAAAAGGGGAATCTTCATTTCTCAAACCAAATATGTGAAAGAATTATTGAAGAAATTTGGGATGGAAGACTCAAAACCAATGAACACTCCCATGGCAACTGAATGTAAATTGAGAAAAGATGATGATTCTCCTAAGGTTGATCAGACAAAGTATAGGTCAATGATTGGAGGACTGTTGTATCTTAGTCAAACTAGACCAGACATAATGCAGGCTGTTGGTCTTGTTGCTAGATTCCAGGCTGATCCTAGGGAATCTCATGTCATGGCAATCAAGAGGATTTTTAGATATCTAAAAGGAACAGTTGAGTATGGTTTGTGGTATGCTAGAGATCATGATTTCTCTCTTCATGCATATACAGATGCAGATTGGGTAGGAGATGTGGATGACCGGAAGAGTACCAATGGTGGAGCATTCTTTTTGGGAAAGAGATTGGTCTCTTGGCTAAGCAAGAAACAAGAAGCAATATCTCTGTCTACAACTGAAGCAGAATACATTGCAGCAATAGGTAGTTGTACTCAAGTTTTGTGGATGAAGCAGATGCTAAGAGATATTAAAGTAGAGTATGAGGAGCCTATCACAATCTTCTATGATAATTCAAGTGTAATAAATATATCTAAGAATCCGGTGTTGCATTCTAAGACTAAGCATATATCTATCAAGTTTCACTTTCTGAGAGAGCAAGTGAATAAGAATGAAGTTAGACTGGAGTTTGTGTCTTCCAAGGATTAGATTACAGACATCTTTACCAAACCTCTTCCTAAGGACTCTTTTGAGTATCTCAGGGAGAAGTTAGGGGTTATTGCCCCTCCAGTGATGAACTAAGGTGCACTGATGTGCATCAGTCTGGTGGATATCACAGTCATATTTTGTGATCTATATTAGTGATGGGGAGATGCTACTCAAGGGGAGCAGCTGGTATGATTCTGAAGTGTAAGTATGAGCCCTTTGCCATTGATGTCAAAGGGGGAGAGAAGACATGTGAAAAACAAGTGGTTGATGATCAAAGGGGGAGCAGTAAAGGAAGAGAAGACATGTGAATGATTGTTGCTGATAGGGGGAGTTGTGACATTAAGGAGAAGTTCTTGTTTTAATAGTTTTTCACATCATATGTTGCCATCAATGGAAAAGGGGGAGATTGTTGCAAGTATGGGTCTAACCGGTGTTGTCATTGATGTCAACATACTCATGTTGCATTGATGAGAAGGATTGGATGAGCAGAGAGGAGCAATGGAGACAATGAAGTGGAGATCCCAGTTAAGATGTAGATCAGAGGTTGCAGTTCAAAGGGTTTGTAGATATGAGTCTTGAGATGATCCAGTAAAGTTTTTAGAGGTCTGCATGAAGATTTGAAGAAGTTATCGCTGCTCAAGTAGAACTGGTTCTGGTAGGTGTTCAGAGGTGACAAAGTGACATAGATAGGTCTGATGAGATCAGGAAATGCATTATCCCATTCTGCGGATTTGAAGGAGTGTTGAGGACGTCCTTGTGAAGTGTCAACTCTATTGGTTCATGGTTTGAAGGTCTGGAAGTGCCTATTCCTTTGTGACAGTAATGACAGACTGTGTTCTTAAAGCTCTGGATGATAAAGAGAAGAATTCTAGCAAGCAGATGAAGTGTGGATGTTCTTGGTGTTTCAGGAAAGGTTGTGGTGAACTTTGGATCGTGTCCAGTTCATGTTGGTGGTCCGCATTGAAGTTAGAGTGCGCATTTGAAGAATAACCACCGGATGATGGTGTTCTTCCTGAGAATGCGCATTGAAGTTAGAGTGCACATTTTCTTGAAAGTTTCTAAAGCCTTTTCAACAAATCCATTTTGTGCATATCTCGCAGCCATTACATTCCATGAGATGACATCTCTTTGAGGCATTCTTCCAAACAATTCACATGCCTTGTCAATGCTTCCACATTTTTCATACATGTCTACCAGGGAAGTTGAAACTACAACATCTGACAAAATTCCTCTATCCATTACTTTTTGATGGATGTCCATACCTTGTTCCAATACTCTCATTTTAGCGCAGGCAGGAAGGATGCTATCAAAGGTTGTGGAATTTGGCTTTACACCTGCCAATTGTGTTTTCTTGAAAGTTTGTAAAGCCTTTCCATGGTCGAAAGAAGCTATTGTGAGTGGAGAAGGCATTGAGAAGAAAGAGCAGGTGCCCTAAGGAGTTTCTCGCATCCCTGCAAAGGCACCCTAAAACTAGTGCAACATTGTGGTAAGTCAAATGCTTTTCTTGCACCCCCACAGAAAGCCAAGCCAGACAATGTAGTATTGCGGTTGAGGTTGCAAAGAGCTCAAAAGGATTACAGTGTGGTCTCTATGATATAGAGACAAAGTTTTCAAGGTGACTCATCATGATGATAGTGTTAGCCAATTCATAGGCGGGTCTTGAAAGATCAGAAGCAAAAGGATAGTTGAGGATGCATGATATTTGTAAGCTTCATGTGTAGGCTTCATTTGTAAGCTTCATTTGTAAGATACATAAAATCATGAGGGTGTTGTAAATTTGTAGGTGGCCTTATGAATATTTGTAAGCTTCATTTGTAAGAAGGCAAACAATTATGAAGAGATCAAATGCCTCCTTGGTTGGTTGTTTGTTCAATTATGAAGTTTATTTTTTATTTTGTTTTATGATGCATAGTGTTGCTTCTAGTTTCCATGTCCCTTTTGTGCATGTTCTAAATGTCTATTTTGTGCATGCTCTTCGTCATTACAGGTATTTATTTCTATTTAGGTCATTGTTGCTACAAGTTTGTTCTGTTAAAAATTCTTCATCTATTAT
This sequence comes from Cunninghamia lanceolata, assembly GCA_027924645.1. Classification (NCBI taxonomy): domain Eukaryota; kingdom Viridiplantae; phylum Streptophyta; class Pinopsida; order Cupressales; family Cupressaceae; genus Cunninghamia; species Cunninghamia lanceolata. Next base: position 15,755,600 of record BSBN01000511.1, on the reverse strand, counting down.
CATTGTGTGTGTTCTTGTCATCATATAGGTATGTTGTTGTCAGTGTTGTATCTCATTGCCATAACTGTGTATGGGGCATATATCACTTCCTTTAGTTGATGCAATCAGCTTCTCTAAAGTAGATTTATTGTTGTTGAAAGTATGTAAAATCTCTATGGGCTGATCATGTATCCTCCAGTGATTGAACCATGGAGTTTACTAAGTTTTGGTTTCCAACACTCTATTGCTTGTTAATGACTTGTGTATTTGTTATTGGTGATATCCTAAGATATCCAATGTTTCACAGAGTTTCTTGTATGGAATTGTTAATCCCAGATTTTGGGCATGACAAAGGCTAGAAAATTTATATATCCATGTTTAAAAAATGCAAGAAAAAATATACAAATCTTATAACTTTTCATTTTCAAAACTAAATGTGAATGGAATATAGAAATCCTAGTTGTTATGTTATAACTTATATATAATCATAATAATAACTGGAACAAGAGTCTGAGTTTCAAGTGGTAACTAGAAATGAGCCCTTCAGGGCAGGGGAATTCCTGAGATGACCTTAATGGGGTCATTAAGCAGAGGATGTATCTCTAGGATATACTGAAGACACCCTTAACTATGGATTCTCTTCCACAAGCTTCTTAACTTGTAGTGCCAAAGTTTGAAATACTTTTCAGACTTTTGGCTTGTCTACCCATCTCTAGTTTCTCAGAAGTTAGGTTCTCCTATCTTTGCATTTTAAATACTTATCCATCTTCTATCAACTTCTATATAATTACTCTTATCTAAACTTGATGTTTCATTCCTCTGATAAGGGGTTTCTAATTAAGCCATAGGCTTCAGTAAGTACCATGTCATGGCCAGCTAAAGTTTCACCTATATATTCTTTAGTGATGACAAATTATCCTTGAAGTTATTAATTGTCACCTCTGTACTTCTTTGTGCACCTTTTTTAATCTGTGCGGTGATACATGAGGCAATGATTCCAAGTCATGTAGCTTCATTACAATTTAAAATATCAAGTTTATGTAATTACAACATTCAAGGATTGTTGACAGTTGGGTCTTCCCCATCTATCCAGTAGCAATAGACAACTTGTCTATGTTATTTATAATGGGGAACATTTCTTGAAAATGGGGAATAATGATATCAATTATTACAGCATTTGCTGACTTTGGTCTTTGTGGAAACAAAAAAGGGAGCTAACTTGATTGATAGACTTGACATGGCTTAAAAAGACTTCTTAATAGTTATATAGGCCTATTTACACTTTGTAGACCTCCTTTAATCTTCCATAGTCTTCTTAATGCTTGATGGACCTCTAATCTCTAATTATTTTCATAGTGTTTCTAGGTTTGACAAAGCTCTCACCTTGATTTAATACCCTATACAAGCATGTATGGCTATGTTGGTCTTGTAGAACTCTTGCAGATCTCCTCCATGAGCATACATTCTTGAAATAGACCTTCTAATGCTCTACAGACCTTCTAGGATTGTGATACTTCTATCATAATGTATGTATAGATGTGTATCACATGTAGAACATTGTAGGAGAAACACTATAGAAGATGAATTGACTCCACATGCTTCTTAACTAACCCTATTTCATTTCATGAATACCTAAACCTTCTCAAATGGATAAGCCATCTTTCCATAAGAAATACATTTTTCTTGTTTCCAAGAAACATAGTTTAGACTTTGTTGGGTGACATCTTCAAATGGATGTGAGTTGATATTGTAGTTAGGGTAAAATTGCAAATCAGGGCAAATGAATAAACAGCAATGATAAAAACCCTAGCAATGCACAATGAAGCACAAGACAACATGAAAATCAAAATAACAAATGTAAATGCAAACTGATCTCCACGCTATGCTCGATTTATCTCCATTGCTCTTCTCCACCTCGCATGAGCATGCAAGATTTTGAAGGATTATTGTTGGAAGAATGTTGGGTGCTCACTTCTGCAGCATAACATTAAGATGAAGATGCTAGAATGAATGATAGATGAAGGATGCAAAGGCTCCAATGATATTTCAATAGCATATGGATACTTGAGGATCAATGCATGCTAATGGCTTATGAGGGGGTTGATTTATAGGAAAGACTTAATTCAAATGGATGGCTAGGATCAATTAGGGCTTTAGATGAAATGGATGGATAGGATTAAGTTAGGTTTCCTTGCACATCAAGAAATTGTAGTCATGTGACATGTGGCAAGGGAAGATAAAGCTTAGGTGTGCTTGTGTAGATAAATACTAAAATTAGGTCACATTAGTTGTGCATGTGAAAGATAAAAGTTGTAACACATGATTGACTGGACAAGTGTTGGAATGTGATGAAAGGTCATGTGACTTAATTCAAATAAAATATTTGAATTAGTTGGGATATAGTTGGATATTAATTAAATAAATAAAATTTATTTAATTAATTGAGAAGTTGAATAGGATGTGATGTGGAAATTAATTAAATAAATAAAATTTAATTAATTAATTAGCTAAGTAGGATGAGGATGGGATTGAATGGGATTTTAATTAAATAAATAAAATTTATTTAATTAATTGGCTTAATAGATTAGGGAAATTAGGACAAAATGCTACAAGATGTCTAGGATAATGTTTTAACAAGGTGTTGCTAGACATGGACAAAGTTGGGACAATTTTGGGTGTCTACATTTTGCCCCTCTTTGAGATGATGTTCGAGATGATGAGCTTTGTGTCGAGTAACATCATTTCAAAGAAGTTAAGGTATGGATAGAGGAAAATGATGATGATGGAAAGATAGGATGAGGATGATGATGATGATGGAAAGATAGGATGATGATGCCCCCTCGAGAGGATAGGCGGGTTGGACAAACATGGGTAGGCTCTCGAAAAGAAATGGCTTGGCTGCAAAAGAAAGATAAGGGGATAGATAGAAGAAATGGATGATGCGTTATGCTGCAATGGAAAGTGAGCAACCATGATGTTTGATATAGCACTAGATGTTATGCACCAAGGTATAAGGATCCAGGGTGACGTTGTGTCTCGTGCCCCAGCGTAATACAACCTTGTCTAACGTATGAGGAAGAAAACTTAGAGCATTGAAGTCCTAATGCACAAAAGGTATGATATGACCTTAGATACAAAGGATAGTGCAAAAAGCTATTCCAACATACACAAGATATGAATATTAGCTGGAAAGTTACAGATGTGATACAAATGCAAGATAAAATGATAACACACACAAGCAAGCAAGCAAGCATGCACAAATGATTCAAAAACAAATAAGGTATTGCCCCTGTCAAGCTGTAAACCAATGATTGATTGTTTGATTGATAATAGTTGAGAGTGTTGTCATTGCGGGGAAAGCTATATCTCTAGATCAACACAAGGTTGTTTGCTGAGTTGGTTGGCTGGTTGGCTGATTGATTTGGCTTACAACAAGGCTAGGATCAAGACCATTGATTATGATTGGATAACTTGGCTTGATTGATTAACTTGATTGGTATAGCTTTAAGGATTGGATTGCATTTGGATCATTGTTTTGATTCTTTGGATTGATTTGATTTGATGAATGGATGATTAGATTGATTTGGAGTGATGAAATGTTGATGATGGGATGATATGTGGTGGATTGAGCTGCTTTTGATTTGCTGAAGTGATTGGATTTGTTTTGATGGCTAGCTTGATGTGCTTTGGTTTTGATGATTGGATTGTTTTGAATGATGATAATGATGGTGTGATGATTAGAGTGTCGATTCAATCTAAGCATAAGCAAGTGTTCTCAATGTGCTTAAAGGATGTAAAATAAACAAGGTATTGCCCTTGTCAAGTCATAAACCAATGATTGATTGTTTCATTGATGATGATAGTGTTGTCATTGTGTGGAGAGCTATATCCCTAGATCAACACAAGGATGTGGGAACACTATATCCCATTGATAATGATTGATGATGATTGATTCAGTTTATGACAAGATTAGGATCAAAAACTTGTTGATTTGATTGAATAATATTCCTTGATTGATTGGCTTGCTTGATATGGATTAGTGTGACTTGGATTTAAGATCATTGCTTAGATTGATTCGATTGATATGATTGGGAGAAGTGATTGATTGAAATGGATGAATGAATGTTAGTGATAAGAAGAATTGATGATGATGATTTGATTTTGATTGAATGTTGATGGAGTGGATTGTTTTGGATGATGTGATTGGTTTTATTGCTTGGATTTTTCATTGGATATTTGATTTTTTAGATTTTTCGACATATTTTGATTTTTTTAGATTTTTTGGGATATTTTAATTTTTTTAGATTTTTGAATGTTTTGGGATGTCAATGGATTTACAATTGGAGTAGCCTTTGTGCTAGATACCAATGACAAGGGAAAAAACCAAGTCTAGGTGCAAGGATGGATGAATGGGATTGGCTTATAGTAAATGTGACGAAAGGCTCATGATAGATGGATGGGATGGAAGGTTCATGAGAGTTGGATGGATAGATAAGAGGATATGCCATAAAAGGGAAAGCTCATGATAAATGGATAGGTAGGCTATAGTGGAAAGCTCATGATAAATAGATGGGGATAAGCTATAAGATGGAAAGCTCATGATAAGGATACACCATATTGGATGGATCATAAGGGAGCTAGGATGTGATCTTCAAAGGCTATGTTGCATACGAAGAATAACTTGCCCCATTCTAGGTGGTAATGCTTAGGATTTTTACCTGACAAAGTTCATGACCAAGGGATGACATGATTGGATTTTACATGACAAGGCTTATGATAGGTGGATAATGATAAGATGGATTGATTAGGAAGGTATGAGGTATACCAAGAGATATCCGAAGCATATTTCAACATTTTGCCCCTATGTCTTCATCAAGATCAAAAGGAAGAAGGATGGATAAATGGGTTCAATAGGATAGGCATGTTTATATAATGGCTAAGGATGGTAGGATGACAAGATAGGATAAGATAGGTTGGTATGATATAATGGGATAGATAGTTTGGAAATGGGTAGGTTGGATGAGACAATGTGCCCCCAAGTGTAAGTGACATAGAAGATCAACCTACACATGATGCTTGTTTGCCAAGTTTTCATCATGGTACTTATCCAAGGTGCCTGTTTACCAGGTTTTCACCGTTGGACGAAGGGATTTCTCTTTACTTTTTTGATTTTTTTGTTTTTTTGTTTTTTTGCTTTTTTTTTTAGATGGGATGACAATTACACATGGCACCTGTTTCCCAGGTTTTCACCATGGTAATGGATAGGAGGGACTCAAGTGGCTAGTTCAATGGATGTTGGTAGTCCCATTAGAGATGGATGTTGTCTTCGCATGGACCATGTCAAGTGTGCTCATAGATGTTGATAAGGGATTGCATGGATGGGAGATGGATTAGGTAGATAATGGATTATAATGTGGAATTATGAAAGGTTCATGCAAGGATGGATGGATAAAAGGCTTATGCAAAAGCATGGACCATAGGGATAGCATGGGGGAGATATGTAGGATAATGGATGGAAGATGGGGAGATGTAGTTATGTGGAGGTGCTACGGAGTGGAAGGGAACCATGACCAATGGCTGCACACACCGTGATAAACATTGAAGCTTTTGATGAGATGGTGGTGTAGGAAGCAATGGGGTTGTTTTCTTAGGAGATGGTTGATGAAGTGATTTTGGAACCCACATAGATTTAGTATTTTTAGTGCTTTTGCTTTGCTTGTGGGATTTGTGAAGGGAATGAAAGTTTTGGATGGAAGTAGGCTTTTGGATGGAGATAGGTGATTGGGATTCTTAAGATGTGGATGAGGATGCCTCATTCGCTTTGCTATCTTTTTGCTTAGGAACCCAAACCATTTTGCTTTTGGACTTTGCATTTGGAGGTAAGGGTTTAGATGGCTTTTTGGATTGCTTTGCTTTGGTTATTTGCTTAGAAGATGGATGATTTAGAGACTTTTCATATTGATGCCCTAAGGCATGAGGGTCCTTAGGAGTTTTAGTTGGATTTTTGGCTTTATAAGTAGAGGCATCAAAATTTTTGCTTTTGAATCCCATGGGGTGGGTGGAGTGGATGAAATGATTGGAAGCTTTATGCTTAAACGATGTGTGCTTTTGTTGGCCATGATTAGGGATGTAAGAATATTTATGAATGATATGTATGCTAGGTGTTGGAATCAATGGTGGCAAGGTGGATGGAGGGATATTTGGAGTTGGTAAAAGTGGAGGCAAAGTGGATGGCGGAAGATGTATGGTCACATGCTTTTGATATTTATAGGATGATGGAGGTGGATTGGCTACATATGTTTTGGGTAGATGATGGGGTTTGTGATGGAAAGTGGACATAGGATGGATGGAGGGATTACCAACATCTTGGCCTTGTTTACCTTGGGGTGTGTATCCAAGGCCATATGAGCATGGAGGGATCTTGACATGGTTTGGCTCCAAAATACCTTGTTCATAAAGGCTTAGACCTTTGCCTTGGTAGTTCATGTTTTGGAGGATGCGATTGACTATGGGACTAGATGTGTTTTGGAAACTAGACTTGAGCTCTTTATTGGATGGAGGTGAAGTGGATAAAGGTCATTGTTGTCCTAAGGAAGAACACTCATGTATAAGGGTGGTAAGACCAATAGGACATGATGGTGGACTTGAAGTGAAATTGATGGTGGATGTGGAAGGATGATCATTAGGATCTTGATTATGTTCATTATGTTTGCTAAGATTTGTTGGTCATGATGTTATTCATAAACAAGCATAGAATAAAAGTACACATTAACCTTTATTCATCTTGAAAGATATTGTGAATTCAAGGAATTCAGGATCCCAAGTCTCCGGTGATTAGGTCTTAATCGTCTGATGTTACTCAGAGGTTAATGTGAGTTGCTGTTTCCATTTTGGGGCCTTATGTGAAATTGTGTCATCATCATGACTTTCCTGCAGAAATTCTTTACAGATAAGTCATATTATGTAGTTATTTGATGAAAAGGTGTAGAAATACCTCAATCTTTGCATGATATTTTCAATGGTGCATGCTTTGCATTCAAAATATGCCAAATATTTGCAATTACCTATGAGATGTCTGCATATTTGCGTTATTTGCTAAAGATTGTCAATTATTTGCAATTGTGGTAGTGAAATGCTCTGAAATTGAAAGAAATTAAAAGAATACTACAAATTTAAAGTTGAATCTTCAGCTATTGATCCACATACATACTAGATACTGTCATGATGAGAAGAAATCAAACCATATGTTCACCAGGATGTTCCACAGCTAGATACAGTTGATGCAAACTTCAGAGGATGATGAATGAAAACAATACATGCAACATGATGAGCACTCCAAGGGACGCAGCGAATCAAAGCACATATCCAGAATTCAAACACAGATTACTCAAGATTTACGAAGATTTGTAATCGAAATACTCTTCTCTTTCATTAAGTATGCAAAAGACATGTACATATGCAATAACTTTGAAATAAGCCCTAAATACTTTAGCAAACAGATTTCAATTAAGTTTCGAATGTTTTAACAAGGCATTCCACCACCTTTTATAGAATAAGGTGAGGAATCCGTTACAAAAGATCTACGATCTAGATTTATCAATACAAATCTACGGTCCTGATTCACTTGACTTTGTCAATGTTTACAAAAAAGCACAAGTCGCCAGCTGGCAACTATCTATACTACTTATGTTAGTATCCCCCTTCATGATGTATCTTCATCATGCTCTTCTGCTGATTCATGCGGCTCATCATCATGTGCCTCACTTTCTGAACTTTCACTATCCTGATGATGACGCGGCTGCATATGGGGCTGCATACTACTGCGGACCTGCTCGTATGAATGCACAACTTGATCTATCCCTCCGCCATCTTGAGTCTTTGCCTTTATAATGGCGTGCTTATGTGCTTCATATTTATCCCTGCTGTTGTCGAGCTTATTCTTCCGGTCCTGCAGTGTCTCTTGGTACTTTTCCATCTGGACCTTGATCCTCATTATTTTATTTATTAACTCCTCTGTCAAAGGGATAGGTGGACCATCTGTCTCTACTTGGAAGTTGCTGTGTACAGCTTTGATGGCGGACTCTTCATCCTAATTTTCTATTTTTCCTTCCATCTTACCTCCCAAAGCCTCCAGTATCACTGCCTCTTGGGCCATTAAATCTCGCAGCCTCATGCTGATATCCCTCAGCTTATTATTACACCTTTTGAGGACTGCACACTCAAATTGAGTGTCTTTATACCAAATATCAATTAATAATGTTGTATTATTATTTAGTACCTGCTTACTGATAAGCAGTTGTGGATTTATACTTCTTATTTCCCCTAATAGGGCCAGGACTCTCTCCAGCTTGTAAGACCTCTTTCCGGTCTACATCTGCAATCTATCTACTTTGGCCTTAGAGTCACTTAGAGTGCTCCACCTCTTCAAAGAGGCCTTTACTATTTCAACAGCATCATCCAATGTGGATGACATCCATCTCCTTATTACGGACGCCTCATGTTTCACGATGTCCAATTTATTTACCTCCTCCTGAGAAATGACAGTTAATGGGACTGCATGTTCAGTTGCGGTATCATCAGGATTGGTCAGCCCTTTGATATAGGCGTGCAACTGAGCAATGTGCTCTTTATGTTGCTTATTTTTCTCTTTCTCTCTTTTCACTTTCTGAATTAGAGAGTCAATAATATCTTTGCCCTCCTGACCTTCTTGGTCTTCATTGGCAAAGCCCAAATCTACTGTACTAATTTGAAATTCGTCGACGGTGATTTTACCTTTTTCTTTCTCCACCACAGGTATGGCAATTTGTACGGCCCTTCTCCCTATTGCCGGATCTCTCCTGATGGCCGAAGTCATTCTGGCCTTCCTCCTTGGCTTTATTATATCCACAGAAAACAGGGTGGAGACATCGAATTCCTGAATTTCAATCTCTTCCTTAGCACCTACCTCCTTTGCCAACCACGGAGGCACCTGATCATGTTTCTCAACATCATCCTGATGTTCACCTATATCTCCCGTTTCTGTCAACAAATGTTGTGGAGATGGTGACTTCCTCAGTTCTTCTCCTCGATGTTCCTTTTGTGGTTGATCTTGCGGCACCTCCTCTTGTTGAGGGATTTCCTTCTCTAGAGGAGCATCTTCATGCTGAGGGGAACCTTGTGGTGCATCTATGTGCTGTGGGGAACCTTGTGGTGCAGCTACATCCTGATCATGATGATCATGACCTGCTTCTGTCATTATTTCATCTATTCCCACTTCTTCTTCTTCTTGTGGTTTGTCCACTGCACTAGATATTGGGGACTCTGCCTAATGTGGTGGAGATTGCTCTGCAGCTACTACTTTTTCTGAGCCTGCAACATCCACTCCTTGTACCTTGGCAGCTAGGTCCTCTATTGCTTCTTTCTCATTAGCCCTTGCTTCTCGAACCTCTACTATAGCAGGTTCCTTCGTGGTATCCTGTGGGCTTTGTTGGCCGGTTTCAAGAGCATGGCCCTCTATTTTTGCCATCTCCATCTTTCTGTTAGGTGGCCCTTATCAGGTGATCCTGCTGGCTGTTCAGGACTTGCATCCTATTTCTCTGTCAGATCTACCACGACAGGACTAGTCACCTCTGTTATCAATGTGTCTAGCCCTATTTCCTGAGCTATTTGCTCTGGGCTCTTTTCTTGCTCCTCTTCTGCTTGTTTCATCTCCTCAAGCACTGTTTGCACCGTTGGAGGCTTGTGAGGAGTCACACTTACATCAGTAGCAAGTGTTTCCATTTCTTGTGCAGTCACATCCTGCACCACCTCATCATCAGACAAGTTTATTGTCTCGTCTAGCGAGACATGCCCTTCTGCTTGTGTCTGGGAGGTCTCTTTCAACTGCTCTTCAGCAAGTTCAGATTTGAACTTGACAATGGTAGGAAGTGGAACATTGTGTTGCAGTTCCTTGTGCACTTCACTACCCTCCCCTTGTGATGAAGTAGGGGGTTGGCTTATTCCACCTCTCATTGAGGTCCTTTGTTTCTTTGGTGGGGAAGACACCACCACCTGAGGAGCTCTCCTCTTCTTTCTTATTATCAACGGAGTCTCCTACTCCTCTGGCTCTTCTTCTATGAGGGTGCCCTCGACCCCTGGTTGTTTAGAAGACTGACCCACCTCTTGGGTCTCAATGATTCTAGCCTCTGCTGTCTTACTTTTCTTGGGCCTGTCCTTTTCTGGAGGGGACGCTGATTCAGATCCTGACCCTGTGGCCTGCTCAGCTGTAAACACTGCTCTTTCAATTATAATCCCCTTTGGTCCCTGTTCCACCTTCTTGCCCTTCAAGGGTCTTTTGCTCTGTTGCTGTGGTGGAGTGACCTTATCTCCCTTGGTCTTCTTTTTCTCCAACAGGAAGTCATCATATTCATCTGCGGGGATATCCTACCCCTTTTTCTTGTTGTCCACCGTGATGGCAACACCCTTCTTCTTCAATGCCTCTACTTGTTCATCAACCCAAGCCTGGGTTAGGCGTAGGGTCCTGGCAATGAACGGGTCCAAGGATATATCCTCCTGCATGGTGAGGTCAGGTGCAGATATGGTGTCATTATATATCTTCTTCTCTTCATACTCATCTGCCATTGTCCTACCATCATCCTTCTTTAATTGTTGGGGCAGGGAGATGTAATCAAACGTTCTAACTTGGTTCAGAGTTAATCTCTGATACCTCCTCCTCCTGGCTTCTGCCTCATCCTCGCAGTCAGCCCAAAAATCCTCTAGGTGCCTCTGGTGAACAGGCTTTCCTAGCACTTTCTGTATTCTGCCGTAAGGACCATATGGCCTAGTTATTGGAAAGGGCTGCAAGTTCATCTTATTCAGGGTGACCATCACCTTCTTAATGTTATCAGAGTCAGGGCACATGTAGTTGCCAATGCTGACTGGGAACAAGATTGGTGGCAGCTTCTTGGCATCCTTGTACATTTGGATCATGGTGGAGCCCTGCCTGATGAATTCCATTAATACCACAGCGTCTGTAGGATACCTCGGTAGCATTAGGGGATGTCCCTCGAAACCTTCAACCCTGATGTAGGAAAAGGTTGCGAACTATATGTACCAGGCCCCATGCCTGTATACTGCCTCTTGAGCTTCCAAGCTCAATCTTTTCGTTCTATCTTCTTCCATGGTCCTTACCAGATGCATAGAGAATGCATCATTGACCAGTTTGTAATCTTTTAATTAATTGGTTCTTTGTAGCTGAGGATGATGATCCCAGATATAAGCTGCATTTGTGCCTGTGAGCTTCCCATCTGTAACCAAGGCATCAAAAGTGCCTCTATATGCACAGGAATACACAATATATGAGGACATGAAAAAAGCACAATTAGAACCTCCCAGGTTCATCAGATGCTCATGCAGAGCATCACTGATAATTTGCCCCCACAGTGGCTTGGTGTCTGAATACAGACACATCATTATAATCCTGTACATCCAGTCTCTGAAACTGCCAGTATCAGGTTGGCCAGTAACCCTGTTCAAGAGTGCGATCATGTACTGATACTCCTCATTAAAATCATACTTGAACAGGTGCACAGGAAGCTTGGCGGCTGCGTTATAGGTGCTGTTCTCAGCCCGCCACGGATACATGTTCTTCCTGGCTGACTTCTTATTGGCTTCATACTCTCTCTTAGATTTCTTCAAGTCTACGCTCTTGACCTTGCTACCCAGTGGCAATCCAAATGTTTGGGAGAGACCTTTGATGGAGAGGTCTGCATATACCCTCCCATGCTTCACTATCTGCCTAGTTTGAGGGTTGTAATTCCGGGCACATTCAATAACAAGTTCCGGAGACTCCATGGAGTATGGAAAACCAGCGGCATTCCATAATCCAGATACGAACACTGCGTCCAGCACAGGACTCTTGTCATGCCCATTGTTAAGCTTGGCTGACCAGGCTTCCAAATTAGTGCCTCCCTGGTGGGTGTCTGTGATTGCTCCGTATTTAAACAAGACCCCCCTCTGAGTAGAAAACATGGGCTTGCTGAACTCTTCCTGGCATTTGACTAATCGCTTCTTAGCCATGAGTACCTGCAATTAACGACAATCCTATCTCACAACAAGGTACATATACGCATGCATACTGTAGTTGAATTTATAAATCATTATGCCTACTGTATGAATTTCAACATTACTTGATCATATGGGCACATAAACCAGAACTTACAATTATCACACCAGAATAGAAACAATATGATGGGGGTTTATTCACTTACTTGGTTGTGCAGATTTCCTTTTATACCAGTAGAGTGCTGAGACGTTCTTAATTCAGCTGGTGATCACCTTTCCTTTCTGCTTGTGAGCTCAAATTGCGCAATGATAGCTGGTATGCAAATATGGAAGCTGGTGCTTTGTAAAACAAGTTTATCATAAGGTAAAAAAAAAATGGCGGTTGAATTACCTTTTAACCTCGCATTTAGGGCACATTTAGGGCAACTCTGACAGATTAGATCATGTTCCGTGCTTATCCGTGCGAAAAATGCAGGATCTCGCCAGGTGTTTCATTGGGTTCTGGAGTCGGCGGGAACCACCTACCATGGCTACGCGCATTAAATGATAATGGCGGCAACGAGAGCGGGAGAATATCCCTATGACAGGATATCATGAGGGTAGGATGATATTTGCAAATATCGGGTTGAGTTTCAATATCATCCTCCCTCGTATTGACATTGTCATCGCGACAAGATTCGGGTGACAAAAGCACCTTTTATTTCTACGTAGTACATTAGGAGGATATTTCGGTGTATCGGGTGATGTTTCAAAATATGATGATGTCGAGACAAACTTACATCTCTCTCTCTTTCAGAATATCAGGATGACGTCATCCTGATATTCGCTCTTCGTAGCGGAAGTGCATCATGACGTCATCATCATATTAGGCCAACATGATCAAACTTTAGAGAAAAAACCTACGACAGTGTAAATGTGATGCTGATGTCATCAGGATGTATGTTCCTTCGTTTATCGTATTAGGATGATGTCATCAGGATATTTGCTAAGGGTGATATTTGCATCAGGAGGATATAAAGATATATCGGGTTATATGCGAAGTATGATGCTCGCGATAGATAAAACTGTTTGACGGGAAGAGTTTGCTACCATTCAAAGTTGACGTCTGGATATTTGAACCGCATGACATATCGGGGGGGGAATGTTTCAAATATGATGGTGAACTTCAACAATGTGACCTTCCTCCTATGAATATCAGGTTTGACCAAAACTTTGACTGTTCATAACTTTTATATCCTGACGAATATCACGGTGATGTAAAAGGCAAACCTGCCTGAATTTCAATGCTCTTTCAAAATATAAGGTCACAAAGATGAAATACAAACTTTCACAAACTAACCTCATGGTGACCTACCTCATCATGATCTTGCAGCATGATGCACTCAACTTACTTTTACCAAACCGCCCAGAAGCAGACGCACAAGCCAAACCAAAAATTGGGTCCCTGTTTTGCCAAGTCAAAATGGGGCGTGTTGTGTAACCACATAACAACTTGCCACGAAAGAAAACAAACAAATTCCAATGATTCAAGTGATGTAATCACATTTACATATAGTATTCTAATTCCATATAAGCATAAGTATCATGATCCTATGAATGATAAAATTTCGTCATGACAACAATGCTAACAAAGGATCAGGTGTGTGCATATGATTAATTATCCTCATCTTGAAAGCAAGTTGAAAACATAAGTAACTAGTGTTAAACTACATAGTTGGGGATCATCCCTCATAGCCGACTTGGATAGAGCCTTGCTGCCAGCAGGCATCTATAGCCCTGGCAAGGTTATCTATAGAATCTCCCTAAGTAGAGCCCCACTGCCAGCAGGCATCCATAGCCCCGGTAGAGTTACTTAGATGGCCTAATTTTATTTCTGTTCTAATTTTCTCTTTAAAATTTGTATATGATATCATCATGTTAGCTTATTTGTACAAGGTACAATCACTTGCAACTTTAGGTTGGAGATTGTATTGGTAGCAAATGAGTCCCTTTAGATTTTTCACTTAACACCTATACTTGTGTGTTCAGCAAACCCAAGGCTGTTAGGTGTTTCATTGTGATTGATTCACTTTGACCAAGAAAAGGCATCCTGATGAAAAGATATCACAAACCTGATCATAAATACTTCTTACAATGAATCATAACCTATGTCTAAATGTGATCTCATTACTTGAATCTTAACAATTTAGTTATTTTCTGGGGTAAAGAAGTGCACAATCCTGACTTACCAGAACAGGGTCCCAACCAACACAACGAAACAAGCAAAACAGACACACTGTACAAACAACTATACAAATATACAATATGATACACATGACTGTTATGAAGTCATTCAGGCCTGGAAATAATGTTTGAGGAATTGTCCATTGACTGGCAATGGGACATCCTCACTTGTCAGTTTTTTAAGCCTATAAGTACTGTCTCCTACTATCTCAGAAATTTGAAAGAGACCTATCCATAATCTATCAAACTTACCATGGTCACCTTTCTTTTCATGGGCCTTATCCCACATCAGGACCAAATCAGATATCCTGAAAGCTTTAATTCTGGCTCTCTTGTCAAACCAGCGTTTGACAACAGCCTGATGTTTTGCAAATTGATCAATTGCTTGACTCCTTTTTTCTTCCAAGTGCATCAACTGAAGCAACCTGACTTCTTGTCTATTGTCTATGCCTAGGTATTCTTGGGCGAACTGTAGGGTAGGAATTTTTAAGTTTACAGGGAGGATTGGATCCACTCCGTATACTAGTTGGAAAGGTGAGTTTCCTAATGCAGTTTTTACTCTAGTTCTGTCCACCCATAAGGCATACTTTAAGAATGAGTTCCATTCTTTGGGGTTCTTCTCTATCAATTTTCTTATGATACTCAGTAAATTCTTGTTGGTGGATTCTGCTAAACCATTCCCTTGAGGGTAGTAATTAGATGAGAACTTAAGTATAATCCCATGGTCAAAAGCCCAACCGAATAACTTGGTGGAGATGAAGGTGGACCCATTATCACTTACCAATGCATAAGGAGTTCCATACCTGGTGACAATGTTGCTCTCCATAAACTTAATGACATCATCTGCAGTGCAAGTTTTGCTGCTAATAGCCTCAATCCATCTAGTACAATAATCAGTAATTGTTAAAACATACCTATGCCCTGAGGAAGACGGAGGATTGATTGGTCCTATGAAGTCCATGCCCCACTGTGCAAATGGGCGCTCTTCCGTTACTGGCTGCAAGGGTTGTGCAGCATATTTCTCTCTATTGGCAGCAACCTGGCAAACATGACAACATTTAACATGATCAGCTGTGTCTTTAAAAATTGTAGGCCAGTAATATCCTGCGCGGAGGATTGCATGTGTTGTGGCCAACGCCGATCCATGTGCCGTTCCAAACTTGTCATGTAATTCTGTCAGAACTCTACTTGCTTCTGACTTCTCTAAGCATCTAAGGTATATTCCTTCGTAATTCTTCTTAAACAAGGTTCCTCCCTTCATCATATACTTTTGGGATCTTATCTTTAGGGCTCTTCTTTGTGAGGCCTGCATCCTTGATGGACATCTTCTAGTAATCAGGATGTGCCTGATGTCTGAGTACCACTCTTTATTGTCTTTCTCATTGATCACATATTGCTGACTAGTGATGTTGGGATCAATCTCAGATATCATCTGGCTCAAAGCTTGTCCTCTTACCAGCTTCATTGGTGTAATTTCCATGTCATACTCTTGTAATACAGTAATCCATTTAGCTCTCTTCTCACCAGGCTCACTTTGCATCAGCAGCATCTTCACTGCTGTATCAGGCACCACAACGATCACTTTGCTTCTAAGTATGTAATGTCTAAATTTCTTTACTACCCTGACTAATGCAAGTGCCTGTCTCTCAACATCTACATATCTCAACTCAGCATCCCTGAAGGGACAGCTCATGAAGGAAATTGGTTTCTCTTCTTTCTCTTCATTTCTTTGAGTTAACACTGCTGCAGAGGTATGTTCTGAAGCAAATGAATAGATGTAGAAATCTTTGGTGTAGTCTGGACTAATGAGGACAGGAGCATCTGATATGGCCTTTTTTATATCTTCAAATGCAGTCTGGGCTTCTGGTCTCCACTCTATTTGTGCATCTTTTTTCAACATAGCATTTAAAGGTCTGACGATCTTAGCAAAGCCGGTGATGAACTTCCTCACAAAGTTTATCTTACCAAAGTAAGACTTGAGTTCCTTTTTGCTTCCTGGAAGTTGTAGTTTCATAATAGATTCCACCCTATCAGGATCAATGATAATTCAATCCTCTGTGATCAGGTGGCCTAGTAATTTTCCTGTTGTGACTCCGAATATGCACTTCTTGGGATTTAAAGATATTCCATATTCTTCACATTTCTTCAGTACGCTTCTGAGATCAGCAACATGATTTCTCCTTTCCTTGGAGAAAACCATCAAGTCATCCATGTAGATGACTATGCACTTTCCTATTAAACCTCTGAAAGCTATGTCCATTGCTCGCTGGAATGTAGCTCCAGCATTTATGAGTCCAAAGGGCATACGTCTATATGCAAATATCCCCCACTTTGTGGTGAAGGCAGTTTTTAATCTGTCAATTTTATCAACCATTACTTGGTTGTATCCTGAAAAGCCATCCAAGAAGGACATCATCTTGGCTCCATTTACAATCTGCAAAACTTCATCTAATGAGGGTAAAGGATAATTATCCTTTTCTGATGCTCTATTTAGTTTTCTGAAATCTACACATAACCTGATGTCTCCATTCTTCTTTCTGACCGGCACAAGATTAGCCACCCAAGTGGAGTGCTTGATAGGAAATATTATCCTGGCATTTAACAATTTCTTAACTTCTTCAAGAATTATTGGTTCGAGCAAGGCATTGACTGGTCTCTGCTTCTGTCTGAAAGGTTTCGTATCTGGCTTGAGAGGTATAGTATGAGTTATGACAGAGGTGTCATATGTCTTCAGCTCATCGTAAGTCCATGCAATTACATGTATGTAGTCCTTGAGGGCCTGAGTTATTCCTTCTAACTCTTCTGGTGTACAAACCTTACCCAATAAGACGTTTCTCTTGTCATCAGATTGTCCAATTTTCACTTGTGAATATTGACCTCCATCTGCTTTGGGCAGATCTTTATGTTTAAGCATATTATCCAAATCAAAGGCTCTTTCCAACTCAATCATACCTTTGGAGATTCTGTTCCTAGGCAACTCTAATATCTCATCTTCTTCCCAGACATGATCCTCCACTCCATTCTCATCTATGATCTGAGCCTCAAATATGTCTCTATTTGAAATGAAGTTCAGAATGTGTTGATCATCATCAAACACTTGGAGATTAGTCACATTGTCAGGTATTGATGGCACTGACACCAGTTCTACTGAAAATCTCTTTAGACCAGATATAGACAATGGCTCCAATGTACTGGCAGCTTGAGCTAGCGCATCTGCCCTATGGTTTTGTTCTCTTGGTACATGAGTGATGTTAAAGGCATCAAAGTCCTCCATCAGGTCCCACACACGATGTCTGTAATTCGATAGTTTTCTGTAGTTACAGGAATAAATTCCTCTTACTTGCTTCACAACTAGTTCTGAATCTCCAAAGACATGCAGAACCTTTACTTTCCTCTTGTGAGCAAACAACATTCCATGAATCAAAGCCTCATACTCTGCTACATTGTTGGTACAGGGGAACTGTAATCTGTATGCTGCCAGATGGGATTTCCCAGTTGGATCAATCAGGTCTATTCCTATCCCAACACCTTGCTTAGATTTGGATCCATCAAATCTCAGGATCCAAGGTTTATCTTCAGCAGGACATTTAGCTGAACTTTCTTTTCCCTTGGCAGCTCTGGCTGCTGCTCCGCCTGATATCCATTTTATCTTAGGGACATCATCGTCCTTAAGTTTCTTCTTTCCCTCTTCTTGTGAGCCTGATGGCTTTTCTATCCTCTCTTCCTTTTCAGCAGGAGGATGATCTTCTGAATCTGCAGCTGCATGCTTTTTCAAGATGTGTAAACATAGTGAGCAAGTTGTTTCTGAGTGAGGTGCCTTGTGCAGCCTACACCAATTTCTAACTAAGACCTCCCGAGGAGATTTATGCTGCCGTATCACCTTCTCTATTTCCTTTTCCAAAAATTCTTCGAACTTCGTCAGGTCACTACCTTTGTCTTCATCAGACAATTCATAATCTGGCTCCATAAAGCAATCACTCCCTGGGGTGATCTTTTCTTTCATTTCATTATTTACTTGGAGAGAGACTAAAATTTCCTCCATTTTCGGGATAGGATGCTCATCATGATCCGTCGGTTCTTCAGTTCCTATAAAAGACGGAAAAGAGTTATTATTGTCATCATCATCAAATGTAACATTTACCTCAGAATATGATGATGATGCCTCGCTGTATGTTTGTTCTAGTATCATCATCTCTAAGCATGTTTCACATGTCTTTTCCGAATGTGCTTCGTCGTGTAACCTGCACCATCCGTCAATCAAAATATCATTAGCCGGTATATTTAGCAATTGACAATGTTTTACCTGTCTAGACAGATGTATCTCAAAATCTCTAAAGTGATCTATTTCATTCTCATTATCGAGATAATTATCAGTTTCTATGATTGGCATGTCCTCCTGATCATCATCATCATGATGATGATGCAGCTTAAGCATCATGATTTCTTCTATTTTGACAGTCTGTGGCCTGATGCAATAAACTCCAGGTTCTACGTTTACGTACATGATCTCATTTGTTCTGTTGTACTTAGTTATCATATGTTTCATTCTAGGTTCAGCATCAATCCTGATCTGATTAGGTATACCCTTCCAGGGTAACCACATGTGACTGAAATCTGTGGACATATATCCGTTAAGCGTTTTAGACCAATCACGGCTAAGCAACATCCCGTACGTATCAGGTATGTCAACTACTTGAATATCAATATAATACTAGATCCTAGGATCAGATGCTAACTGCATGTGGATATGAGTTAATTCACCTACTACACTTACTTCTGTTTTGTCCAACTGTGTGACTTTCTTTAAGGATTTGGCAGGATGTAGTCCTAAGGCATTGCATATTGACAAGGGCATAACATTCGTAGAGGCTTCCGAATCTACCAGACAGTTGTGCAGGTTCTTACTGAACATTCTTATGGTAAGGAGGAACAGAGGTGATTTGGTTTTATCCCTATACAAGGTCATGTGGGAGGTTTCCATAGCTTGGACTGTAGCTGACGCTTTAGGCTTGATAATATTATCCTTAACAGCATGATCCTTGCCACTGAATTGGTTCGAAAAATGGCTATCCTCTTTGGGGGCAGGATCATCTAAGGACTTCATGAATGCCTTTTTGATGGCAGGGGTTTTTAGTAACTCAGACAGGGACAGGCCGATCTTAATTTTCTTCATTTCATCAGCGAGATATCTGACCAACTTGTCAGATTCATGAGGTGTGTTCACAATCTTTGATACTGTGTTTTGAGGTGACAAGTACTAAGCATTCACCTTAGGGAACCCTGGGTTATTGCTAGCCTTAGGATCAGGTGGTGTATTGAAGTTGTTTGGAGGTAGAGATGATGTCAATGGACCAGCAGGTCTGTTGGCATTACTCCTCAAGTTATAATTGTGCTTACTATAATATTGCTGCTAATATGCATGTACTTCTTCACGTTCCCTTGCGGGCTCATTTTCATCCTCAAAAGGGAAAACATAGTTTGTTTCAAAAGCTAAGGCCGATTCTTCACATGCCTGGTTGCAATTCTGACGGGGTTCATTTGTGTAGGCTTCTAGCACAAAAGCTGAGTCATATCCACAAGGAACAATCTCATTTCCTTCTGCATGAGGTGGATTTCCAGAAGTGTTAGACACTTCAGTCTAAAAGATGCTAGTAGTAATTCTAAATTGTGGACAGTCTAACTCTGCATGTGCATTAGTACTGTGGATCCTACACCAATTAGTAAGAGCTGCCTCAGCAAGATTGACTCTAGTAGTCTACTTGGCTTCACTAGGAGGCTGATTATCCAGGGGTGATGGCAATGAACCGTTATTTGGCCTGGAATTCCATATTCTGGGCTGTCTAGGTGGATTATTGTTATTTCCACCATTATTGTTGAAATTATTGTTGTTATATCCTCTATCAGGATAATTTGGTCTGTCATTGGAATAATTTCTATTCTGACTGGACTGGGAATAAAAACCCTGATTTCTTAAGTGTGTCACCTCTGTGGTGAGTTTTCTTAATTGAGCAGAAATTTCTTTGATTTCCTCCTTTTCTTCTTGAGCTTTGGCCACTACATTTTCAGTCTGAGGCTTGAAGAAAGAGGATCCATGATTATTGTTGGATAAATCAGCACCCTGAGGTATTTGGGCTTGTGCAGGGAATTGTGACACTTGACTATTTCCATTAGGAGGGGGCATGATGCTTAGTGGAGGTATTTGCAAAGGGGCAAGCATGATTGCCGGAGGTATCACTGTTCCATTAGGATACTGTGCAGGATACTGCAGAGAATATGTTGCAGGATATGATGCGGGATATTGTGAATGCATGCCAGGCAATTTAGGAAACACTATGTTTGGAGTAGGAGCAGTTATCAACTACTGATTCACTTTGATAGCTTCTTGAAAAGCTCCTGTCAATGTAGTGATCTCAGGATGTGTTCTCCTGATGAACATGGAAGTTAATGGATCCAGAGCTGAATAATAGATACTCCGTGCAGAGGCATCAGATACTACATATGGGGCAACTAACTTGGACAACATTTTCTGAAACCTAGCATTGAAATTGGCAATAGGTTCATGCTCAAATCTTTTGATTGTAGCAAACATATGGTAATTCATAGATGGATCAATAGGAACTTTGAACTTGTCAAGAAAGGCTTTCTCTAAGACATCCCATGAACCAACAGAGGCTTGGCCAAGACTAATGAACCAATTATAAGCATCTTAACCTAAGGAAAAAGGAAATAACCTGCACACTACATCTTGATGCTCTATTCTAGCTCTGCAGCAAGCTTCTTTAAATGTCCTGATATGATCATCAGCATCTTGATAAGGATGATATTTTGGACACAGTTTGTCCGGATTCTTTGGTAGCTCATGATATGCATTAAAGGTCAAAGGTGACTCCGCTGCAAAGAAAGACATTGCAACCAGAGGAGGTTGAGCTGATGTTGCAGCTGGCTGGGGTTGAACCAAAGGTACTCCCTGAGGCTGAACAGGAGGTGTTACAGATATCCCGGAAGGTACTTGTAAACCAACGGGAGTTACAGGAGGAGGTTCTGGTGAAGCTCCTGATGCACTAGACCCTGGAGTGTGATGAATGTCTACAGTTCTAGGTCTAAAACCTCTAACAGGTAGTTCCTCGAAGATTCCACTAGATCTAGACCTAGTATTTATCCTGTAAGCTAGGATTTCGCAATTTTGAGACAAATTGACTGAAACTTCGCAAATATTGGCTGGATTCAGCGGATGAAGTGATATTTGTAGTCAGATGGCTAATCAAACTGGATATTTATGAAATATTTATGAAGATACTACACGTATGACAGGATATTTAGGGTATAATGACCCTAGCACGAGATCTCAAGTATCTAAACCTTAAACTCTTCAAAGTTTGAACAGATTTACGGATCTTTGGCCAATACTAGTGAATTCAGAATGATCTATTGTAAAGCTCGGAATATTTATGTAAGATCTGGAAATCTTCACACGAAATGAACATATATGAGCTTCTTACAGTAAATATTGACGTAATATTTGAAATTCACAAACTATCGGAGGTTACCTTACTCTCTGCATCATAGAACTTGAAAATAATGATGATGAGTGTATTCTTTTGAAATTGCCCTCCTTCTAGTGCCAATTTATGTTGGTCATGATGTTATTCATAAACAAGCATAGAATAAAAGTACACATTAACCTTTATTCATCTTGAAAGATACTGTGAATTCAAGGAATTCAGGATCCCAAGTCTCCGGTGATTAGGTCTTCATCGTCTGACGTTACTCAGAGGTTAATGTGAGTTGCTGTTTCTACTTTGGGGCCTTACGTGAAATTGTGTCATCATCATGACTTTCCTACAGAAATTCTTTACAGATAAGTCATATTATGTAGTTATTTGATGAAAAGGTGTAGAAATACCTCAATCTTTGCATGATATTTTCAATGGTGCATGCTTTGTATTCAAAATATGCCAAATATTTGCAATTACCTACAAGATGTCTGCATATTTGCGTTATTTGCTTAAGATTGTCAATTATTTGCAATTGTGGTAGTGAAATGCTCTGAAATTGAAAGAAATTAAAAGAATACTACAAATTTAAAGTTGAATCTTCAGCTATTGATCCACATACATACTAGATACTGTCATGATGAGAAGAAATCAAACCATATGTTCACCAGGATGTTCAATAGCTAGATACAGTTGATGCAAACTTCAGAGGATGATGAATGAAAACAATACATGCAACATGATGAGCACTCCAAGGGACGTAGCGAATCAAAGCACATATCCAGAATTCAAACACAGATTACTCAAGATTTACGAAGATTTGTAATCGAAATACTCTTCTCTTTCATTAAGTATGCAAAATACATGTACATATGCAATAACTTTGAAATAAGCCCTGAATACTTTAGCAAACAGATTTCAATTAAGTTTTGAATGTTTTAACAAGGCATTCCACCACCTTTTATAGAATAAGGTGAGGAATCCATTACAAAAGATCTACGATCTAGATTTATCAATACAAATCTACGGTCCTGATTTACTTGACTTTGTCAATGTTTACAAAAAAGCACAAGTCGCCAAATGGCAACTATCTATACTACTTATGTTAGTATCCCCCTTTATGGTGTATCTTCATCATGCTCTTCTGCTAATTCATGTGGCTCATCATCATGTGCCTCACTTTCCGAACTTTCACTATCCTGATGATGACACGGCTGCATATGGGGCTGCATACTACTGCGGACCTGCTCGTATGAATGCACAACTTGATCTATCCCTCCGCCATCTTGAGTCTTTGCCTTTATAATGGCATGCTTATGTGCTTCATATTTATCCCTGCTGTTGTCGAGCTTATTCTTCCTGTCCTGCAGTGTCTCTTGGTACTTTTCCATCTGGACCTTGATCCTCATTATTTTATTTATTAACTCCTCTGTCAAAGGGACAGGTGGACCATCTGTCTCTGCTTGGAAGTTGCTGTGTACAGCTTTGATGGCGGACTCTTCATCCTGATTTTCTATTTTTCCTTCCATCTTACCTCCCAAAGCCTCCAGTATCACTGCCTCTTGGGCCATTAAATCTCGCAGCCTCATGTTGATATCCCTCAGCTTATTATTACACCTTTTGAGGACTGCACACTCAAATTGAGTGTCTTTATACCAAATATCAATTAATAATGTTGTATTATTATTTAGTACCTGCTTACTGATAAGCAGTTGTGGATTTATACTTCTTATTTCCCCTAATAGGGCCAGGACTCTCTCCAGCTTGTAAGACCTCTTTTCGGTCTGCATCTGCAATCTATCTACTTTGGCCTTAGAGTCACTTAGAGTGCTCCACCTCTTCAAAGAGGCCTTTACTATTTCAACAGCATCATCTAATGTGGATGACATCCATCTCCTTATTACGAACGCCTCATGTTTCATGATGTCCAATTTATTTACCTCCTCCTGAGAAATGGCAGTCAATGGGACTGCATGTTCAGTTGCGGTATCGTCAGGATTGGTCAGCCCTTTGATATAGGCGTGCAATTGAGCAATGTGCTCTTTATGTTGCTTATTTTTCTCTTTCTCTCTTTTCACTTTCTGAATTAGAGAGTCAATAATATCTTTGCCCTCCTGACCTTCTTGGTCTTCATTGGCAAAGCCCAAATCTACTGTACTAATTTGAAATTCGTCGACGGTGATTTTTGTTGGCAAGAGACACTATATGGATTCATGGTTGTTGTCATTGATGGCAACAAAGGTCATCCCACATATCCGCAAGTCATGATATGTCTCTACCGGAAGTCAGATTGAAGATTGTTGTGGTCCGGTGAACAAGAACAGAGCATGTGGCAAGGTCCGACAGATTGGTCCGGATCTCTCAGAGGAAGTGTCTTGGTGCAGTGCGGATTTGGGGAAGTCAAGAGGACTATCTTGAGTGGTATATTCCAAGGATTTAGCCTCCGGAGTTGGACAAGGAAAAAGATATGAATAGTTGAGTACCGGATTCCTGAGAGACAGTGAAAACAGAGGAAGAACTGACTGACAGAGTATCAGACTACTTTCCGGATCTGTTACAGATGATGATAAAGGTTGCGGAGGCATGAATCATGTTTGGCCAACATAATTGATGATATCTACAAGTATATGCTTGATCCGCATTGCTTGGTGAGCAAGGATTCAGCCGACAGAACTAAGTTTGTAAGAAACTAGACTGTTCCGGATGTCGACTAGAAAGGTGATGAAATTACTTGTGCGGATATATATAGAGGATGGATTTAGTTGTAAAGTGTGTGAAATGTGTGAAAGGATATGCGAACAAGTCCAGAGTAGAGCAGAAGTAGCAAGAAAGATCCGGTATGTGAAAGGATAGCAGACTAAAGAACAGAGGAAAGATGAAGTGCAGCAGATCAGTATACTGAACCTAACCGGAACTGAACTCCAGCATATGCAGATGCTTCCAATCAGTTCAAGACTGTGATTCTTATCACTTTGTAAGACAGTGTGTCTTCTTGTAGGCAGTGAGCCTCTTGTGAGCAGTGTGCTCGGGCAGTGAGCCCTAATTGGCAAGTGCCATTTTTGTAATTTCCTATTCTTCTAACAGAGAATAATTCTTGGGTTAATCACCCCGTGGTTTTCTCCCTTAACAGGGTTTCCACGTCAAAAATACTGTGTCATGTGTTTCTTATTTCATGGTTAATGTTTTGTGTTTGATTTTATGCTGCTTCAATTAAAAGGAAAGTTCAATAAGGGAAATAATTAGGATAACTGATTCACCCCCCCCTCTCAGTTATCAACAATTGGTATCAGAGCCAAGTTCCTCCTAATAGAGCCTAACAGCTTGAGGAAGATCTGGGATTTCAAATGGATGCATATGGTTTAAAGGAGCAACTCAAGACTGCCCTTGAGGATCTTGAACAGTCAAATTCTGAAGTTAGTGAATTAAGAGAAAGACTCAAACAGGCTGATGAATTCATGAGGGAATTAAAAGACAAATTAAGTCTCTCTATGAAGAAGAGAAAGGAGCTGCTCCAACAGTTGGCAAGACAAAGTGAAGAAAGCAATACAAATGAAGAATTGACTGAGCAAACCAAGTTATGTGAAAAGTTATCAAAAGAAGTCATTATGTTAAGACATGAAATGGAATCAGGAACTATAAAGTTCACTCAAGAGATTGAAGAAAAAAGAAAGGCTGAAGACAATCTAAGACAATCTCTTAAGGAAAAATCAGAAGAATGCCACCAGATGGACAGGATTATCAGACATCTTGAATCTGATCTTGAAGATGCCAAAGATAATGAAGAAAAACTTGAGGATCAAATTACCTCTCTCAAAAGAGATCTTCAAACAGCAAATGAATATAAAGAGAAATTCAAGATAAGTTCTGCTCAACTTGAAGTTCTTCTTGGAAGTCAAAAGAGGACTGATGACAAGTATGGTTTGGGATATGAGAAAGGAGAAAGCTCCGGATCCGGTCAGAGGAATCTTGGATCAGAAAATCCAAGGAGCAGGCCTAGAAGACCTCCGGTAAGACAGCCAAATGCTCAAAAATATCCATCCTTCAATGGATACTGCCACAGCTGCAACCATTTTGGTCACAAAGCTAATCAGTGCAGAATGAGAATGAATCAGATTAATTCATCCTTCTCCGGACAGTGCTTCAACTGCAAAAGGTATGGACACAAATCCCATGAATGCAGAATTATGCAAGTAAACAAATCATTCAAAGGTAGATGCTTTACATGCAATAGAGTAGGTCATATGGCTAATCAATGCAGATCAAGGGGATATTAGTTAAATATGCAAAGAAATGTTATTTGCCAAATCTGCAATAGGTCCGGTCATAATGCTAAAGTCTGCAGAAACAAGAATCAGGACAAAAGAGGTCCGGTGCATAATCAGAATCAAGACAAGGGTAAACAAAAGATGAATGCGGATGAAGTTAGGAATCAGATGAGCAAGATTTGGGTGAAGAAAAGCTCAGAGAATGTAGAGGTTGGATCCGCACCAGATTTTGGTGCTGATATTTCTTCCAGAAATTAAAAAGTGAGCTCAGGCTCAGGGGGAGACTCAAAGAAGATTCTGTTCCCCCAGCCAAACAAGTTGTACCGGATGTGGCACAAGATGCGGATTAAAGGGTTTGTAGATATAAGTCCTGAGATGCTTCAGTCAAGTTTTTAGAGGTCCGCATGGAGTTATGAAGAAGCTGTGTTCGATTAAGTTAGACCTGTTCAGGGAGGTGCTCCGGTATGATAAAGGATTACAAAAAGGTCCGGAGAGATCCAGAAGTGCACGATCTTGTCTTGCGGATTGGACAGAGTGTTTGGGATGTTCTTGTAATATGTTACCTAGATTTATTCATGATTTAAAGATCCGGATGATATTCAGTGATCAGGACTAATCCGGGATACTCCAAGCTGTCCAGACATGGTAAACCGGAATAATGCAGGTGAAGCATTTATTGCAGACAGATATTAGGGTTTGCGGAGCAATATAAGGGATTTCTCAAAAGTTATCTGCTCATTCTACACTTGAGAAGAAGCGAATAGTGGAGCTCTGCAACAAGGTTCATCAAGCACACCAAGGATCTCCTGCCGAAGCTATTGCATAAAGAAATCAATCCAACCACTCCGTGCAAACCGAAGGCGCATAAGGTATTCTTCGTTTTTCATTGCCTCACTGCAAATCTTTGAAGAATGGCTACTCCAAACATAGTTAAGATCTCTGATAGACCTCGCCCCTCATTCAAGAAACATCCCTACAAATCATTGGAGGTAGATCCACTAGGAGCCTTCTCTAGTGTTCCCCACGGAGTCTTACATACTGAAGATATTAGGGTATACATACACGCAAACATTGAGGAATTTGGGGAATTCAAATTAAGAGACCTCTATCACAAGCAACTGATAGACAATGCTTTTGAGCTCAAACCAGAGTATAAGGGTATCCAGAAGAAACAATTTGAGCAATTCATTCATTTCCCCAGCTTTGAAGAAGATGAATGGGTCCGGTATGTACTGAGCAGGATGCATGACAACTTCCTTTGGCTAGATAGACCCTGTAAGATCACAAAAGAAGCAATTAGAGCAGTAACTGGTCTATACTCTTCCGGGGGGGTACCTATCCTCAAATCTGTCAAGAACAACGTTGTAACTGAGGCCACCGGATCAAAATATGATAAGAGGGCAATGACCATTGAAGATATTTCGGATCCGGATATCAAATATGCATCAATGATAATAAGATACAAGATCTATCACTCCAGCAGGGAGAATTCTGTATCCGGAACTGCAATATACACAGCATATGAAATGCTAAGAAAGAATGCAGATTATGATCTTTGTGAACTACTACTAAGCCAATTAATGGAAAATGTACAGAAAATCAAGAAAGACAAGAAGAACTCCTTTAAGTATGGTACTCTCATTGTATGTCTATTCTTTTACTTCATGAATGAGCTACCCAGAACAAGTGGATGGGTATGGCAGAATGACAAACCTGTTGCAGTCCAGATAAGAGACTATTTGCATGGACTTGGGGATGCAAAAGCGAGAAATACAGCTCTATGGGGATACTTCAAAAACTTTCAGAGCATGATGCAAGCAAGAGAGAGAATTCCCCAGTCTCTCATTGAGAAATACAAGGACTCAGTATGCTTTATGGTTGACACTGATCAGTGCCTAATGGAGGCAGTGGAGCCAAGGACTGTCTGGATCATGCCCATGGGGTATGAAGTTGATGAACAGATAGTAGAGCTGCATGTTCAACACATGCTAAGTCAGCCCAAAGATCCTAAGGCAGAAAGGTTTGGAACCTTTGAGGAGCTGAGTGTGAAATTACATGTAGAACTCAGGGAACCTGAGATTAAGAGAAAAGTGAGAAAAGAAGTAGAGCACATTGCTCAAGGCCTAGGCATCTCAAAAGAGGCACTTGATGCCAGCCGGGAAAAGAGGAGAAAGGCTGAGGAAGAAGAGAAAAGCAAAGAAAGTGCTCCGGTTGAAACCCCCACCCGGACCAGATCATCAAAGAGATCTGCACCTTCCACAACCAAAAGCTCAAAACCGGAAGTCCAGGCATCCGGTAAAAGATCCAAGACAAAAGCATCAAGGGCTTATGAAAGCCAAAAGGATGAAGAGGAAACAGAATCAGATGAGGAAGTAAGAGAAGTAAAGAAACAGAAGAAGAAAGGATCCGGTAAGCCCTCCACAGGCCAAGACAAGGATGAAATGGCAGAGGTAACTGTTGAAAAGCCCACTCTGTCACTAGAGAGCATAATCAAGTCGGTCACGGTGGATGGAAACCTTCAACCAATGACTGAATCCTATGATGACTTCAGTGAGGCAGACCAAAAGACTCTGCAGGAAGCCACAGTTAAATATCTGAACACATACAATAAGGCTTTCATTGAGATCATATCTCTCATTCCTAAAAGCCTAGAGAAGGAAATGGAAGTAAGAAAGAATAATGCTCATGCCAAAGATCTTGAGATCCGGGAGCAGATAGCTATTCAGCTATATCCTCAAATTGATCCCAAGACAATGAACATGATCTTCAAGGACTGCAAAGATGAGTTCAGAAGTAAAGCCAGGATGAATCAGCTCATGCTTGGTGAGACTGACAAAGTGGCACAAGAGACAGAAGAGATCCTCCGGAAGGCCTTCAAAAGGTTCAATCTTCCTGTTGTAGAGGACTTAGGTGCAGAAACAGCTGCTGATTTGGAATCTTCTGTTCCGGAAGAAGTGAGCCCTGAACAGACAAGTGAGGACTTGGGACCCTCTGCTCCAGAAGAAGTGGCCCATGAACAAGCAAGCATCTCTCCTCCGGTTTCCCCTACAGTCTCCGGATCCAAAGAAGAAGAGCAATTGCAGGAGAAGGAAGCAGTGGTGACAGACAAAGAGGTTGACAGTTCTAAGACTGCAGAAGAAAAGAAACATCTGTCTCCGGCAAGAGACACTGCACAAACTGTTCAACAATTTTTGAGCAAAGAAACTCTAGAGATTGATGAACCGGAGCTTCTAAAAGGTCCATTTGATTTTGACTCTCTCTCTCCGGTACAAACAATGAAGATAGCTTCATTTGCAAATGCCAAGGCAAATGAAAAGCTCCTGAAGTCTCATATGGAAGACTGTGAGTTGATAGAGGCTGCTTCCGGAGTACTTGTAAAGATCATGCCATCAATCCAGATAGATCCGACAGCCTCCACTTCCGGTAATCTAAAAACCTTAGTCAGCAGTATTGATACACATTTTAATTCTCTAGAAAAATCAGCTGAAGAAAAGGTCCGGAAGGAATTTTTGGATAAGAGATTTTCTGAAATATTAGAATTAATCTCTAAGGATAGGAAGATTGTAAGCATTGGAATAAAGAGCTTAGAAAATGCTCTTAAGGATGGCGGTGACATCTACAAATTTTGTATATCTTGGTCAAAGGCAACAGCAGCAATTGACAAGAAAATAAAAGAGGAACAGGACAAGCTTCAAAGCTTATCTCAAAGTTTTGATCCTCTCTCTTCCTCTATAATAAATCAAGAATGTCAGACTATTGCAGTCTTGAATGAAATAAAGAATCTTGAGAAGGAGAGGAAGAACATTACCAACCGGATGGGAGAACTTAGAAGGATTATAGTCCCTAAGTTGGAAACTATGCATGAGGCCATCAGTGATGCCCAGACCACCGCCCATACAAAAGATCCGACAGATCTCAGGCGGGCAGAAGCTTTTGCATTTTTGTTGAGTGGTCACATTTCAATCTTGGACAGAATGAAGCTAAGTTGGGCTACTGAAATGGTTCAACTGCAGACATCCTTTGCAGACATTCTGCAGTATATGTGAGTATGTAAATATGCGGCTATATATAGAAAATTTTTGAAAATTTTGGTGTGCGGACCCTACCCTTTGCCATTGATGTCAAAGGGGGAGTGAGGAGCAGTGAAAAATGAGGAATCCAACTCAGGGGGAGTTCTGGAAATTGTATATAAAGACAGAGCATCAGCAAAGGGGGAGCATAGTGTAAACACTTAGTCATTTTTCACTAAGTGTTGCCATCAATGCCAAAGGGGGAGATTGTTGGCAAGAGACACTATATGGATTCATGGTTGTTGTCATTGATGGCAACAAAGGTCATCCCACATATCCGCAAGTCATGAT
Organism: Cunninghamia lanceolata; assembly: GCA_027924645.1. NCBI lineage: Eukaryota > Viridiplantae > Streptophyta > Pinopsida > Cupressales > Cupressaceae > Cunninghamia > Cunninghamia lanceolata. The sequence continues at coordinate 15,725,258 of BSBN01000511.1, read as the reverse complement.
ATGTCTCTACCGGAAGTCAGATTGAAGATTGTTGTGGTCCGGTGAACAAGAACAGAGCATGTGGCAAGGTCCGACAGATTGGTCCGGATCTCTCAGAGGAAGTGTCTTGGTGCAGTGCGGATCTGGGGAAGTCAAGAGGACTATCTTGAGTGGTATATTCCAAGGATTTAGCCTCCGGAGTTGGACAAGGAAAAAGATATGAATAGTTGAGTACCGGATTCCTGAGAGACAGTGAAAACAGAGGAAGAACTGACTGACAGAGTATCAGACTACTTTCCGGATGTGTTACAGATGATGATAAAGGTTGCGGAGGCATGAATCATGTTTGGCCGACATAATTGATGATATCTACAAGTATATGCTTGATCCGCATTGCTTGGTGAGCAAGGATTTAGCCGACAGAACTAAGTTTGTAAGAAACTAGACTGTTCCGGATGCCGACTAGAAAGGTGATGAAATTACTTGTGCGGATATATATAGAGGATGGATTTAGTTGTAAAGTGTGTGAAATGTGTGAAAGGATATGCGAACAAGTCCAGAGTAGAGCAGAAGTAGCAAGAAAGATCCGGTATGTGAAAGGATAGCAGACTAAAGAACAGAGGAAAGATGAAGTGCAGCAGATCAGTATACTGAACCTAACCGGAACTGAACTCCAGCATATGCAGATGCTTCCAATCAGTTCAAGACTGTGATTCTTATCACTTTGTAAGACAGTGTGTCTTCTTGTAGGCAGTGAGCCTCTTGTGAGCAGTGTGCTCGGGCAGTGAGCCCTAATTGGAAAGTGCCATTTTTGTAATTTCCTATTCTTCTAACAGAGAATAATTCTTGGGTTAATCACCCCGTGGTTTTCTCCCTTAACAGGGTTTCCACGTCAAAAATACTGTGTCATGTGTTTCTTATTTCATGGTTAATGTTTTGTGTTTGATTTTATGCTGCTTCAATTAAAAGGAAAGTTCAATAAGGGAAATAATTAGGATAACTGATTCACCCCCCCTCTTAGTTATCAACAATTTTACCTTTTTCTTTGTCCACCGCAGGTATGGCAATTTGTGCAGTCCTTCTCCCTGTTGCCGGATCTCTCCTGAAGGCCGAAGTCATTCTAGCCTTCCTCCTTGGCTTTATTATATCCGCAGAAAAACAGGGTGGAGACGTCGAATTCCTGAATTTCAATCTCTTCCTCAGCACCTACCTCCTTTGCCAACCACAGATGCACCTGATCATGTTTCTCAACATCATCCTGATGTTCACCTATATCTCCCATTTCCGTCAACAAATGTTGTGGAGATGGTGACTTCCTCAGTTCTTCTCCTTGATGTTCCTTTTGTGGTTGATCTTGTGGTACCTCCTCTTGTTGAGCGATTTCCTTCTCCAGAGGAGCATCTTCATGCTGAGGGGAACCTTGTGGTGCATCTATGTGCTGTGGGGAACCTTGTGGTGCAGCTACATCCTGATCATGATGATCATGACCTGCTTCTGTCATTATTTCATCTGTTCCCACTTCTTCTTCTTCTTGTGGTTTGTCCACTGCACCAGATATTGGGGACTCTGCCTGATGTGGTGGAGATTGCTCTGCAGCTACTACTTTTTCCAAGCCTGCAACATCCACTCCTTGTACCTTGGCAGCTAGGTCCTCTATTGCTTCTTTCTCATCAGCCCTTGCTTCTCGAACCTCTACTATAGCAGGTTCCTTCGTGGTATCCTGTGGGCTTTGTTGGCCGGTTTCAAGAGCATGGCCCTCTGTTTCTGCCATCTCCATCTCTTCTGTTAGGTGGCCCTTATCAGGTGATCCTGCTGGCTGTTCAGGACTTGCGTCCTGTTTCTCTGTCAGATCTACCATGACAGGACTGGTCACCTCTATTATCAATGTGTCTAGCCCTATTTCCTGAGCTATTTGCTCTGGGCTCTTTTCTTGCTCCTCTTCTGCTTGTTTCATCTCCTCAAGCACTGTTTGCACCGTTGGAGGCTTGTGAGGAGTCACACTTACATCAGCAGCAAGTGTTTCCATTTCTTGTGCAGTCACATCCTGCACCACCTCATCATCAGACAAGTTTATTGTCTTGTCTAGCGAGACATGCCCTTCTGCTTGTGTTTGGGAGGTCTCTTTCAACTGCTCTTCAGCAAGTTCAGATTTGAACTTGACAATGGTAGGAAGTGAAACATTGTGTTGCAGTTCCTTGTGCACTTCACTACCCTCCCCTTGTGATGAAGTAGGGGGTTGGCTTATTCCACCTCTCATTGAGGTCCTTTGTTTCTTTGGTGGGGAAGACACCACCACCTGAGGAGCTCTCCTCTTCCTTCTTATTATCAACGGAGTCTCCTCCTCCTCCGGCTCTTCTTCTATGAGGGTGCCCTCGACCCCTAGTTGTTTAGAAAAATGACCCACCTCTTGGGTCTCAATGATTCCAGCCTCTGTTGTCTTACTTTTCTTGGGCCTGTCCTTTTCTGGAGGGGATGCTGATTCAGATCCTGACCCTGTGGCCTGCTCAGCTGTAAACACTGCTCTTTCAATTATAATCCCCTTTGGTCCCTGTTCCACCTTCTTGCCCTTTGGGGGTCTTTTGCTCTGCTGCTGTGGTGGAGTGACCTTATCTCCCTTGGTCTTCCTTTTCTCCAACAGGAAGTCATCATATTCATTTGCGGGGATATCCTGCCCCTTTTTCTTGTTGTCCACTGTGATGGCAACAACCTTCTTCTTCAATGCCTCTACTTGTTCATCAACCCAAGCCTGGGTTAGGCGTAGGGTCCTGGCAATGAATGGGTCCAAGGATATATCCTCCTGCATGGTGAGGTCAGGTGAAGATATGGTGTCATTATATATCTTCTTCTCTTCATACTCATCTGCCATTGTCCTGCCATCATCCTTCTTTAACTGTTGGGGCAGGGAGATGCAATCAAACGTTCTAACTTGGTTCAGAGTTAATCTCTAATACCTCCTCCTCCTGGCTTCTGCCTCATCCTCGCAGTCAGCCCAAAAATCCTCTAGGTGCCTCTGGTGAACAGGCTTTCCTAGCACTTTCTGTATTCTGCCGTAAGGATCATATGGTCTAGTTATTGGAAAGGGCCGCAAGTTCATCTTATTCAGGGTGACCATCACCTTCTTAATGTTATCAGAGTCAGGGCACATGTAGTTGCCAATGCTGACTGGGAACAAGATTGGTGGCAGCTTCTTGGCATCCTTGTACATCTGGATCATGGTGGAGCCCTGCCTGATGAATTCCATTAATACCACAGCGTCTGTAGGATACCTCAGCAGCATCAAGGGATGTCCCTCGAAACCTTCAACCCTGATGTAGGAAAAGGTTGCGAACTGTATGTACCAGGCCCCATGCCTGTATACTGCCTCTTGAGCTTCCAAGCTCAATCTTTTCGTTCTATCTTCTTCCATGCTCCTTACCAGATGCATAGAGAATGCATCATTGACCAGTTTGTAATCTTTTAAGTAATTGGTTCTTTGCAGCTGAGGATGATGATCCCAGATATAAGCTGCATTTGTGCCTATGAGCTTCCCATCTGTAACCAAGGCATCAAAAGTGCCTCTATATGCACAGGAATACACAATATATGAGGACATGAAAAAAGCACAATTAGAACCTCCCAGGTTCATCAGCTGCTCATGCAGAGCATCACTGATAATTTGCCCCCACAGTGGCTTGGTGTCTGAATATAGACACATCATTATAATCCCGTACATCCAGTCTCTAAAACTGCCAGTATCAGGTTGGCCAGTAACCCTGTTCAAGAGTGCGATCATGTACTGATACTCCTCATTAAAATCATACTTGAACAGGTGCACAGGAAGCTTGGCGGCTGCGTTATAGGTGTTGTTCTTAGCCCGCCACGGATACATGTTCTTCCTAGCTGACTTCTTATTGGCTTCATACTCCCTCTCAGATTTCTTCAAGTCTACGCTCTTGACCTTGCTGCCCAGTGGCAATCCAAACGTTTGGGAGAGACCTTTGATGGAGAGGTCTGCATATACCCTCCCATGCTTCACTACCTGCCTGGTTTGAGGGTTGTAATTCCGAGCACATTCAATAACGAGTTCCAGAGACTCCATGGAGTATGGAAAACCAGCGGCATTCCATAATCTAGATACGAACACTGCGTCCAGCACAGGACTCTTGTCATGCCCATTGTTAAGCTTGGCTGACCAGGCTTCCAAATTAGTGCCTCCCTGGTGGGTGTCTGTGATTGCTCCGTATTTAAACAGGACCCCCCTCTGAGTAGAAAACATGGGCTTGCTGAACTCTTCCTGGCATTTGACTAATCGCTTCTCAGCCATGAGTACCTGCAATTAACGACAATCCTATCTCACAACAAGGTACATATACGCATGCATACTGCAGTTGAATTTATAAATCATTATGCCTACTATATGAATTTCAACATTACTTGATCATATGGGCACATAAAACAGAACTTACAATTATCGCACCAGAATAGAAACAATATGATGGGGGTTTATTCACTTATCTAGTTGTGCAAATTTCCTTTTATACCAGTAGAGTGCCGAGACGTTCTTAATTCAGCTGGTGATCACCTTTCCTTTCTGCTCGTGAGCTCAAATTGCGCAACGATAGCTGGTATGCAAATATGGAAGCTGGTGCTTTGTAAAACAAGTTTATCATAAGGTAAAAAAAAAATGGCAGTTGAATTACCTTTTAACCTCACATTTAGGGTGCATTTAGGGCAACTCTAACAGATTAGATCATGTTCTGTGCTTATCCGTGCGAAAAATGCAGGATCTCGCCAGGTGTTTCATTGGGTTCCGGAGTCGGCGGGAACCACCTACCATGGCTGCGCGCATTAAATGATAATGGCGGCAATGGGAGCAGGAGAATATCCCTATGACAGGATATCATGAGGGCAGGATGATATTCACAAATATCGGGTTGAGTTTCAATATCATCCTCCCTCGTATTGACATTGTCATCGCGACAAGATTCGGGTGACAAAAGCACCTTTTATTTCTACGTAGTACATCAGGAGGATATTTCGGTGTATCGGGTGATGTTTCAAAATATGATGATGTCGAGACAAACTTACATCTCTCTCTCTTTCAGAATATCGGGATGACGTCATCCTGATATTCGCTCTTCGTATCGGAAGTGCATCATGACGTCATCATCATATTAGGCCAACATGATCATGCTTTAGAGAAAAAACCTGCGACAGTGTAAATGTGATGCTGATGTCATCAGGATGTATGTTCCTTCATTTATCGTATTAGGATGATGTCATCAGGATATTTGCTAAGGGTGATATTTGCATCAGGAGGATATAAAGATATATCGGGTTATATGCGAAGTATGATGCTCGCGATAGATAAAACTGTTTGACGGGAAGAGTTTGCTACCATTCAAAGTTGACGTCCGGATATTTGAACCGCATGACATATTGGGGGGAATGTTTCAAATATGATGATGAACTTCAACAATGTGACCTTCCTCCTATGAATATCAGGTTTGACCGAAACTTTGACTGTTCATAACTTTTATATCCTGACGAATATCACGGTGATGTAAAAGGCAAACCCGCCTGAATTTCAATGCTCTTTCAAAATATAAGGTCACAGAGATGAAATACGAACTTTCACAAACTAACCTCATAGTGACCTACCTCATCATGATCTTGCAGCATGATGCACTCGACTTACTTTTACCAAACCACCCAGAAGCAGACGCACAAGCCAAACCAAAAATTGGGTCCCTGTTTTGCCAAGTCAAAATGGGGCGTGTTGTGTAACCACACAACAAGATCCAAGCTATTTGTTTGATCTTTTATGCTTACTTGGGGGACAAGTGTCTCACATTGCAAGTGGATGATTAGTCATTATGGATATGGCTAGATGGCGGATGACTAGGAGCAATTTGGATATCTCGCTCATGGATAGATATAGGATTATGGATAGGATCAAGGTGCTCATGGATAGCTTCTTCATCATGGATATCATCTTGATCATAAAGAAGGTAAATGTTATGGATGGGTTGCATGAAAGTGTTTTGATCTTGAGTTGGACTAGGGCTTAATATTTCCATATGCTTAGGATTAAACCTTTGACATACCTCTTGGGTTGCTTGAATGGAAGTAGATGACTCTTGGATAGGCTCTTGGTCAACAATATGAGAACATGATGACTCTTGACTTGGATTAATGATAGAATATTCACAAATAGGCTTGATGGCTTGTATGTCACATGATGGGCTTGAAGGACTAGGCATGTTAATTGAGGGCTCTTGGATAGGCTCAAGGATAGGTGTTTGGCATGGGGATAAGTAGTTCCTTTCTAGTAGCCAATGGAACACATCCTTCACAAGGGTATGAGTGGATGGGCAATATAATGGATGGATGATAATAGTAGATGGTGTTGTAGGCTTATGATTAGGATTAGGTTGAGGGATAATTGGATTGGATAGATTAGGATTTGGATTGGATGGGGGTGACACATGGGATTTGAATGATGTGGCATGTTTTCCCATTATAGGTAGGTACACCTTGTAAACAATTGGGACAAATATTGGGCATTGATTTGTATCATGGCCTTTGGTCCTGTGGTATGCACAATAATCATGTTCATCATATGGACTTTCTTCACATGGTTTGACTTCAGGAAGTTTAATGAGTTTTGCTTCAAGCATCCTTTGTAAAACTATCTCAACTGCATCCTTTGGTGAAGGATTAGAATGACATGGTGATGAAGGTGATGGAGGGCTTGGTGATTTGGAAGGTTGATGGACCAATGGACTAGGAATGGGATCATATGGTGGTGTTGGGATAGGACTAGTTGGCTCATGTGTTGGCATGTGATTGCATGATGGTGGGTATTCATAAGATGAGTTAGCTAGGTTGGTATCTCCCTTGTCAAAGGTTATTAGATCTTGCATAGGATAATTTGGGCTCATTTGGTTTATGTACAAGGGACCACTTGGACTTGGATGTGCTTCTTGTTGGAAAGGTGGACTTAGGTCTATCAATGGTGCTTGATGGTCTTGTTGAAAATGTGTACTTGGACCTACTTGATTTATGTACAAAGGGCTATTTGGACTTGCATGTTGTTCTTGTGATATCACTTGATTGCCTTGTGGATGGGCTTGGTAGTGCATTGGAATGATGACATAAGGGATTGGATAAGCTTGAGGTGGATGTTCATAGGTTGACGTGGCATTGACTTGGTGTGTAGATAGATGCGGTTGGTATGAAGTTAAGGTGGATGACACATAGGATTGAGGTGGAATTTGTTGAGGTTGGGATGGCATTTGGATTTGTTGTTGTGATATGATTTGTTGTTGTTGGAATTGTTGAATGGGTTGTTGCGAAGTGATGTGTTGATGTGGATAAGGAATAACATTAGAAGAAATGGAATAAGTTGGTATTGAATTGGGTTGATGAGTGGATAGATATGATATGTGGCTATGAAGTGGATTAGGTTGATAGGGAGTGGCTAAAGTTTGTTGTACTTGTTGGGCTTGACTAGTGGCTAAAAGGTGTTGGACTTGGGCTATGGAGTGTTGCAGTTGAGGTGATTGGCTTGCATGGGGTTGAGCTTCTTGGATGAAGAATTGTAATATTTCAATGGCGTCTTGGTTTAGGGGTTGTGATCCTTGATAAATATTTCAGAGGAATCTTTAGAATTTGGATTTTGGGTTATCTAGTGTAGACATGTTGTCACCCAAGTATTTGTTTTAAGTCCTTTTAGCAAGTTGTTGTTTAGGGATTTTGATGATGATGTGGCTTGTTTGGATGACTTGGCTATGTTTGGGTTGGATGATGACTAGGCTATGTTTGGGATGAAAGTGATTGGGATTGAATGTTATTGGAAGAATGTGTAGGATGACTTGTCTTTATGTGTTTGAGTGTTTAAAGCTTGATGTGGCAATATTCAAACAAATGATTATGCATATACACACATGAATCACTCACGCAAGACACATAAGCAAGTTTTAGTTTGGAAGAATGTGATGATGGTTAAGCAAGCACATGAAGACACTTCAACAAGTCCTAGTCAAGGCAAGGCCACTATCACAAGGAGGTTCTAGTGAAAATCTGGGGGACCAACACCCCACGAGCATCCAGCAAGCCACTTAAGACTTTAACTAACCCTACTAGGAGTTTTAATATAAACAAAGGTACACCTCCTTTCGAGTTAGCACTGTATGGTGAGTGCTAATACCGGTTAGACTTGGCTTTCGCCTTATCCTTTAATTTTTATAGCGGACAGGATGAAAGTACCGCTTGAGGTCATTCCCTTGGGGTGGATACCAAGGCAGCCTCTCGAAGGCTAAACAAAAGTAACACAAGTAAATGTTTTTGATCTCCAAGTTCGTGTTGGGACGCAAGGAGAGAGCATACACATTTACTTGGTCACACTCGCATGGGGTTCATTAACCTTAGAAGTTCAATGTGTGGAAGACAATGCAAACACTTGTTTTTTTTAAAACCCAAATCTAAATGTGATGAAAGACAATGGTTTGTTTTAGCCCAATTTTTTGATGTGAATTTGTAAACAATTATTCATTTTAAGCCCAAAATCCAAATGTGTTTGCAAACAAGATTAGAAGATAAGAGATGAAATGATTGCACCTGATTATTTTTGCTTTCCAAGCTTGTTGTATATGATTGATATTGCTACTACTAAAGCTCCTTATGATCACCTACAATATAAAAAAAATAATATTATAATGCAGGCATAAAAAATAGGCTCATCAGGTAAGGAAAATTGTAATTTTAGATGCATAGCCAAATTAGATTTGATTATTTCGATACATTTTTGGTTTGAAAATTAAAAAATCAAAGAAGAGACTCCCATTAATTTTTAGAGAGCTTTCTGAAAATGTAAAGAAATTAGAAAGATTCCCAGATTTGCGCCCAAAAATGTGGATTTATGAAAATAGTACTATCGGCAAAGATCTAAATTTTTCGCACTGTAAACAACCTCCAAATTAAATCTATAAAACATAGACCCCCATTAGAATTTCAAGAGCTTTCTAGAAATATAAATTTGTTTGAAAAATTCACTGATTTGTGCCCAGAATTGTGATTTTAAGAAAAAACATAAAAACATGATAAATCCCGCAAAAATCATGATAAACCCAAATTTTTTCTGCTGTAGCTTCCTTATATCATGGACAAACGTTTACTAAAATCTTGTAGAAAAATTCATAGCCATTTGGAAGATATGATGAAATCTTTAAAACCTAGGGTTTTGTCCAAAAAGTAGCAGATCTACAACAAAAAGTTAATTAAACCTGCAAAACTCAACAATGGGGGTTATATGAATGCAAATTTTTACTACAAAAACCTGTAAAAAAGATCAAGCGAAGTGAGTCCCGCCGGGCGTGCCAAATGTAGTTAGGGTAAAATTGCAAATCAGGGCAAATGAATAAACAGTAATGATAAAAACCCTAGCAATGCACAATGAACCACAAGACAACATGAAAATCAAAATAACAAATGTAAATGCAAACTGATCTCCACGCTATGCTCAATTTATCTTCATTGCTCTTCTCCACCTCGCATGAGCATGCAAGATTTTGAAGGATTATTGTTGGAAGAATGTTGGGTGCTCACTTCTGCAACATAACATTAAGATGAAGATGCTAGAATGAATGATAGATGAAGGATGCAAAGGCTCTAATGATATTTCAACAGCATGTGGATACTTAAGGATCAATGCATGCTAATGGCTTATGAGGGGGTTGATTTATAGGAAATGCTTAATTCAAATAGATGGCTAGGATCAATTAGGGCTTTAGATGAAATGGATGGATAGGATTAAGTTAGGTTTCCTTGCACATCAAGAAATTATAGTCATGTGACATGTGGCAAGGGAAAATAAAGCTTAGGTGTGCTTGTGTAGATAAATACTAAAATTAGGTTCCATTAGTTGTGCATGTGAAAGATAAAAGTTGTAACACATGATTGATTGGACAAGTGTTGGAATGTAATGAAAGGTCATGTGACTTAATTCAAATAAAATATTTGAATTAGTTGGGATATAGTTCGATATTAATTAAATAAATAAAATTTATTTAATTAATTGAGAAGTTGAATATGATGTGATGTGGAAATTAATTAAATAAATAAAATTTATTTAATTAATTAGCTAAGTAGGATGAGGATGGGATTGAATGGGATTTTAATTAAATAAATAAAATTTATTTAATTAATTGGCTTAATGGATTAGGGAAATTAGGACAAAATGCTACAAGATGTCTAGGATAATGTTTTAACAAGGTGTTGCTAGACATGGACAAAGTTGGGACAATTTTGGGTGTCTACAGATATGTCAAGCACCCATTTTCAGATCTGGTAGTCTTTTTATTTTAATTTAAATCTTTATTGTAGGTTATTTTCCCTATATTATTTATTATTGGTTTGAACTCCTTGATTTTATGGTTTTTTATTAGGACCCAGAGCAAGTTCATATGCAGAACCACCTACAAGGTGCCAAAGGAGTCATATGGATCATGACTTAGGATCTAGTTAGTATTCGTTGAGTGGTATAATGGTGGTTGAACTATCCTAGTCTATACAACTAAGAGATGTACTTGTGTGCTTTGTAGTTTGTTTGTTTAATTTTTTGATGCTTAGAAAAATATCATAAATAGATAGGATGATATTTTGTAATTTATTCCTTCAATCACTTGTCATAGGTCCAGTTGGAGTTAGCAGAGCTCGTGGAATGAAGGGTGTACCTTATCTTCCTATTTATTCAAGCAGAAATGTTGGTGGTTATGGACCAAGAAGTGGTCCAGGATCATATTATTGAAAGGTTAGTTTCTGCTATTATGGTATCAATTTTTTTTTTTAAACAACTATATAGATCTTGTTTCAAAAAAAATTGTTTGCCTGTTGTGCTTTTCTATTAACTATGATAGTAGCTTTTTAACTTATTTCAATGCAATTTTTTAATTTGTTATTACTAACTATTTACACATTTAAGTATAGAATGAGATCTATCAGGTAGAATGGATCGAATGGATTTAGCTCATGGGATATTTTTTCTTTTGTTGGTTTTCTAAGAGAGTGAAGGTTTTATGATGCAACAAAGCTGGGAGGTTAAAGAAAGATCAACATTCATCCTTCCCCATGCCACTTAGGAGTTCTTTTCAATAGCAAAATAAGAGGAAGTAGCAGTTATGCATTAATGGCTTTTTGACTTTTCAAACTATGACACATGTCACTTATCTATTGTAACAGATTGCTAAGGACTTGGAAAGGCTTGTAGGCTAAAGGGCACACCTTCTTTCATTTTGAGTTAGTTCTTTTCACTTTTTGGCAAAGCATTGTAAACTTGGAGAAGTTTCTTTCTTGTTATTTCTGTGCATTGTAACTCAAATTTTCAGTCTTGTGACTGAAAATAAACATTGTAATACTATATTTCTAAGCATTTTTCAAGAAAGATAGATGTTTTAGACTTGTGCAAGCTATAAGAACACCTTTCTTTTAATAAAGTTCATAAATTTTGCCTTCTCAATGGTTGTCTTATTGTTTGCAATTGATTATTGATGTGTATTTCTGTGTTTTATGTTTAAATCCTCAAATATCAGACTAAATATACTACCAATCAACAGAAATTAGTCAATAAATATGACTAAACATATGACTAAATATACTACCAGTTGACAGAAATCAATGCATAAATATACTACCAATTGACACAAATTTGGTCATGTGACAAAATAAACGATCGACAATAAACTACTAATGGTCATGTGACCAAGCTTAGTGAATAAATATGACTAAATATATGACTAAATCAATGACTAAATTAACAACTAAATATACTACCAAATTGATCAATCAAAACAACCAATAAATGACTAAAAATGGTTTAGTCATCAATTCGGTCATGTTATAAATGACTAGCAATAAACTACTAATGGTCACATGAACATGTTTAGTCATTTATATGTAGTTTTTAGTAGTTTTTTAAATCATATATTGTTGTTTTTGTACTAGTGCTCAGATGAAAGTGATGAATACTTGTTCATGGCCTTGAATGTTACAACCAATTTTACTCACTCAAAAAGAAGTATGAAGGAAATTGCTCTGGAAAAAGAGCACAATATCAAAGGAGCCTTGGTAACTCCTTTTCATGCAAAAGAAGAGGAAAAATACTTCATAATTGACAGTGGATGTTCAAATCATATGACAGGTGATAACAATAAGTTTCTTAAGCTTGAGAGATTTGATGGAGATTTTGTTAAGTTTGGAGATGATGCATTTGCTAAGATCTGTGGAAAAGGTTCAATTGACTTTGATGGGAAACAGAATACAGATGATGTTCTCTATGTTAAGGGTCTTTAGTATAATCTTCTAAGTGTAGGACAAATGTGCAGCAGAGGATATAACCTTGTGTTTCAGGATGGTGGTTGTGAAATCAAAAAAGAAAGCTCCAGAACTCTGGTTTCTACAGGAACAAGGACAAAAGGAAATGTATATCAGCTCAAAGGTGCTAATGGTATGTGTTTTATGACTCAAATCAATGAAAGTTGGCTATGACATAGAAGAATGTGTCACATCAATTTTGATAGCCTAGTAAGGATTAGCTCTACTCAAGTTGTGAGAGATCTACCAAGAATTACAAAGCCCATCAATGCAATTTGCAAGGAATGTCAGATTGGGAAGCAAACAAGGAAGAACTTCAAAATCAAAGAATATTCTACCATAAGACATCTAGAGTTGGTACATACATATCTATGTGGACCTACAAGAATAGTAAGTTTTCAAGGTGACATGTATTTCATGTTGTTAATTGATGATTATTCTAGAATGACTTGGGTAACCTTTCTCAAAGAAAAATCAAAAGCTCTAGATAAGTTTAAATCATTTAAGGTTATGGTTGAAAATGAAATAGATTAGAAAATCAAGTGCTTGATATTTGACAGAGGTGGGTAGTTTACCTCCAATGAGTTTGACTGCTTTTGTGAAGATCATGGAATAAAGAGGTAGTTGTCAGCCCCTAGGACTCCTCAATAGAATGGAGTTTTGGAAAGAAATAATAGGATAGTTCAAGAAGCAGCAAGGACAATGTTGAAAGAAGTAAATCTACCATATATCTATTGGAGAGAAGCTATTCACACTACAGTCTACATACAAAATAGAGTGCAAGAAAGGGTCAATAGTTCAAAAACTCCATATGAACTATGGTATGGAAGAACTCCTACTATATAATATTTTAGAGTGTTCGGAAGCAAGTGCTACATTAGGAGAGATGAAGAAAACTTGGGAAAGTTTGATACAAGATTAGATGAAGGAATCTTCCTTGGATACTCTACAAAGAGCAAGGCTTACAGGTGCTACAACAAGAGGCTAAAGAAGTTACTTGAAAGTGCAAATGTCAAAGTAGATGAAGAACCACATCAAAGCTCAGTGTTGATAGAAGAATATGAATCTGATGAGCTCCCTTGCAAAGAAGAAGAAAGAGAAGAAGAAAAGGAAAAGAAAATGCAAATTGATCAAGAAGATTCTCAGGAAAAGATTCCTAAGACTCCTGAGTATGTGCAGAAGAATCATTCTGAAGATCAAATCATTGGAGATAAGAACAAAGGTGTATTAACAAGAAGAAAAATTGTTATGGCAAATGAATAGGTAAATTTGTGTTTATTATCTAAAATTGAACCCAAAATAGTGATTGAAGCATGCAAAGATGAATGCTGGATCAAAGGTATGGAAGAAGAATTGATGCAAATAGAGAAGAATCGGACTTGGGAAATTGTTCCAAGACCAGCAGATAAGAATGTGATAGGAATGAAATGGGTGTTCTAGAACAAATTGAATGAGAATGGAGTAGTTAGAAATAAGGCCAGACTTGTGTGTAAAGGTTACTCACAAGTAAAAGGAATAGATTTTGAGGAAACATATGCTCCGGTGGCAAGGATAGAGGCCATTAGAATGTTCTTGGCCTTTGCATCTCATAAGGAATTCAAAGTTTATCAGATGGATGTGAAATTTGCATTCTTGAATGGAGAGCTGGAAGAAGAGGTATACATTGAACAACTGGAAGGGTTTCAGTTATCATATGATCCAAATATGGTCTACAAATTTAAGAAGGAATTGTATGGACTCATACAGGCTCCAAGAGCTTAGTATGCAAGATTGGATAGATATCTATTGCAGTAGGGATTCAAAAAGGGTACTGCAGATAGTAATTTGTACTTCAAAGTTGAAGAAGATCAAATTCTGATTATGGATGTATATGTTGATGATATTATTGTTGTCTCTCAGATTTGCACCCTTGTTGAGTTATAAAAACTTGGCAATCTAAAGAAACATGGGATCTTTCAAGGTCTGTGGGTCACCTGTGATGGAAAGAACCTCTGGAGAAGGCCGTCTTACTATTGATACTCCACCTATACTACTTGTACTAAAGTCTTTGCAGAGAAAAGGGTAAGAAGGATTGCATTAAAATGAAACCTACTGTCTAAGGTAATGCACCAAAAGATCATATGAGGCTACACAAAACTGACACACTACAAAACCAGTAATAATAAGGATCTCTTACACAACCCAACAAATCATAATCCTTGCATAATTAATTTGTAAGGAGGCTAAATAACAACAATTTTGTGAAGGAGAAAGATGTTTTCTCACCATTCAAAAATGATTGTTATTCCTTGCACATCTCACAACCTGCAAAAATATATGTATCCCTGCATAAATGCACCAACATGAAATACTGCTCCAAGGACAAAGAGCATCACAAAGATCTCTACTAACACTAAGGACACACAATATCAGAAGAAATGGGAAGGTATAAACTACTTATTACTATTAAGAAGGGTGTTACAATGATGTATATCTCTGAAAATGGGTTACAAGACTGTTCACTTCTGCAAAAGAACTCAGAAAATTACAATATACAGAGTAGTGAATAGCAAGAACTTTTGAATAATGAACAAGGAAGAAGACTATATACTTCCCAAACAGCTTGTAACAAGATAAGCATGAGCCACCTCCATTTTCCTATATCTCATAAATGTGCCCAAAATATCTTCCCAAAGTCCTTCAAAATGGGTTCCCAATGCAGAAATAGTCAAGGCATGTCATCACCCACCATAAAAGTTCCAGAAAATGCCTTTAAATGCCTTTAAAGCCACTGAAAATAAGTCAAATATGTGCAATAACTCTTGCCCCTGTAGCATCATAAATGTCTGATATTTTCACAATAAATAACATAAATACACAATTTCTGCATTTAATTAACATTTGACTAAGAGGCTTATAATTACACCACCTTAGTTAATGTTTTACAATCCAAATTTTATACAAACCTATGCAGAAAAATGGCATTTAGGACACAACATTTAATTTCCCAATTTTGTATAGTTTGGGGACCAATTAAATGTCATGAAAGGATGACAAAGTAATCAACGAGACTTACTTTGCCATTTGTGATAATCTACCTAATATTGCCTCTTTGCATTTTATTACAAATGATAAAGTAATTCATAACTAATTACTTTATCGTTTGTTTACAACATTTAATCCATCTCTAGATTATGCAAAAATGACATAAAAAATGTCCATAGCTCCTAGGCAAAATGACATGACTCCACATACACTCGTACTACCTCTCGCATCTCATAGCTATGTCAAAGCATCTCATGGCTTGTCAAAATACCCTACAATCCCTAACCATTCCTACATGCATACATATCACGTGTCATGCCTACAAGGTTCAAAGCAATACATTTTAAAATGACCCTTATGCCTCCCTATGCATTAAAAGCATCATACCTCAACACTACCTTATAGCTCCCATCAAACATTTTTATCCATCACTTACCTTTTATATCACCTTATATCTCCCAACACACACCACCATGCCTTGTGGCTACACTTCATCCATCTTGTAACTCCATCATGATATGCCTTAGCAAAATAAGGCAATTGACCTTGTGTTTCTCATAATGCACTTTGACTTGTCTTTGAAAAAGAATCAAAATGTAGAAAAAATGCCTCACGACCCCATGCACAATGACTAGGTTTTAAGACTTCCATAAGTCTTGACCATAGGCACAATAGATATCAATGGATTTTTTTTTTGTAAAACAAAAGTCAAAAAGACTCAAATGCAAATTAGGTTTATTCGACCCCAAAAGGAAGAAAACCTAAAAGATATTTCATTTGCATTTGCTTTTTGTTGTTAGAGCTTGCTATCGCGCCGCCATGACTGGGGTTTGTGGCCAAAATGCATGATTTTCTGTCGATTTTGGGTTGATCTTGGTCAATTTTCTGAGGAAAACGTGAGGTAAGTTGTATTCTTTGAGGTTTTGACTCTTTTGCTGTCGATTTAGCCAATTTTGTTGCCATTTCTGACTGGTTTTTTGATGCATTTTACTGTCTTTGATGGCCGGCCACTATACACACTCTTTTGGCTGCATTTGAGGTCACCTGAGGGTGATTTGAGCTTTTGAAGCCACATTGCAGTTTCTTTTGAATGAGTTTCCTCAACAGCGAATGATGGGTAAGCATTCCATTGCTCGAACCTTGTATTGGAGAATGAATAAATCCTTCTTTCTGCTATTTTAGAGGCATAATGAAATACTATACTTGCTCAGGCCGTGGCCATACTCAGCATACCTCTTCATTACTTTATAAAACACAATGAACACTTGGCAGTAAAGCCAAAACACCAAAGATACTTCTCTGAAATGTTTTCTGTATATTTCACCTTTTTGAGGCATGTTTTTTAGGTAATATGAGTATATTGTTTGAAATGGGTGAAAAACTTTTGATTTTCCCCCTCTACATTGATGATCTCTTGGTATTTCCTAAAATTACCTATTGTATATGCTCTGCTGTGGCATGATTTCATGAAAATATGAACAGATTGTTCTTGAAAATCTACATTTTCTTTTGTTGGTTGTAGATTTGAGCTCGAAAAACTCTATTTTCTGTGATTTTCTGAAGGTTTTATAAGCATTTGGAACTTGGAAAATCTGCATTTTATGTTGTTGGCTATGAGATTTGAGCATTTCTGGGCATTTTATTCTAAAATGAGTAGAAACCTTACTTCTTTCTGTATCTGCACTTTTTCCATTTTCTGAATTCTGAGGCACAATCCAGCACTAGGCTATGATTTGATGGTGAAAAATGGTCATTTCCTGAGTGTTTCCAGATGATGCAGCAATACTGTAGTAAAATTTCCATTATATTCATTTGCAATTTGCTTCAACCTCTGCTATGAATTTTCACTCTTTTCATTGTTTTAAACCTTTATATACAAGACTACTCCATCTCCCCAAATTTAATACCTCCATGTCATTTTCTATCAGCAACTGGCTGTCGAGTTAAAGGATGAACAAGACCTTGATTCTGATATTTTAACTTGTCTTCTGCCATATGTATGAGTCTCTGATAGTATGTGGGACCAATGAAAATCTTGGATTGCATTTTAGTTCCTATCCGCCCATTATACATCTGCTCTTTTCCCCACTATTCATAACCGCACCTGTGAAGTTGTTCAGTGATATGATCAATGGTGATAGGTTTAAAAGGTGTAGCCTAAAAAACAATACCACTTGTAGAAATCACCTTTGAAAGGGCAGATTCAAAAAGTTGCCCTGGAGTTTGTCTAGAAGGAAATGCATGTGGGTGGATAATAAGATCTGGGCAAATTCCTTCTCTCATGAAAGGCATATTTTCTTGCTCCTCTATAAACCCCAGAACTCCTTACTAACCATGCATGCTGGAAAACTTGTCTCCAAGTGTTGGAGATCTTACTTCTCTCAACCTTACTCTTGCAAATTTTCTACCATCATCATTAATTGCCAATACAACTTGATCGACTTTCCCCTTTTCAGTATGCTTCAATTTGACACTGACATTTGAATCAAATAACTGTGGATCAATCTTTCCAATCAAAACATCACCACTATAAAGGTTTGTAGAAATATAAGAGACTCCATCCTCATCAAGCTTATCTACTCTGAGCTTTTTTGTATTTGGCTTTCCAAAATCTATTTCTATCCTGGATGTACTTTTAGATCCACTGTTATCATGGTCTGCCTCAGATGTGAAAGTATGAAAATGCATTATTTGGAATAGCCCCCGATCTATTGAAGCATGGTTTATAACCAATGAGTCTTCCTGGTTGTATCCATAATGAACATTGACTGCAACAACAGGACTTTGACCATTATAGAGCTCCGGCTTCTTGATGCACTCATAAGCCATAGTCTTAAAAAAAGGTCTTTGAGGATAAAATAATTGGTGACAACTGGTTTCAAACCTTGTGCAGGAATTCGTTGCATAATATCCTATTGCTTGCCTTGAGTGTTTTTCCGATTGGAGAAGCGTTCTAGTTGCAAGATTACGGTTTGCAAAGGGTATAATGCTAGCATTGAGGCTTAATAGAAAGGATGGGTCCATCTCACAATGGGTGAACTGTGGATAGTCTGGGTTTTTTTCAGCCATCTATAAAATGTCAATCCCACAAGCTATTTGGGCATCGTATTCTTCCTCAACACCTAATATTTCTATAATGCCCCTTTTTATTAGAAACTTGAAAGGATTTTTACTTTTCTTAAATTTTTCAACCTGTTGTTTAGATATGCAGAGCCTTTTATTTTTTACAATAAAAAGGGGTCTCAAAAGCCTTCCTGCATCAGAGAAAATATGGACTTCATTTTGCCTGTCACCTTTTTTAATTTCAACATGAGGATGTATATACTGCTTGCGACGAAGATCTTGCAATTTCTTCACAAGAGAATCAGGATCATGACAGATTCCCACCCAATCTCCATTGATGAAAATTTTTGCTGTGCCATTTGAATTTGATGGTGATAATTGACCAATTGGTGTAATTCCACATTGATATAAGATATCAAAAATAGGATCTTGAGCTGAATGCAAGCTTACAAGGCTTGTCACAGCCAAGTTCTTACCGAATGGAACATTTCTGATACACATTTGTTTTTCTTCTAAAAATGATGAATTGAATGCATTTATTATACCTTTTGATACATAATCGCAAGCTTTCACATGTTGATATTGTACTCTATCTGTCCTTTTACATTCATGGAATACAAATGCTTTGTAATATGTATAAGATATTTAAAGAAGAATATGAGGTACTTGCTGTCCTTGTATAATACATCTGCATTTAATATCTTTTATTCCCTATACATAGTTGTACCTTCCATTGCATATTTCTTGTACAGTGTGTTATCAGCTCCCTTAAAGCTTCTATAATCCTGATGCTCTTTGACCTTTTGTCTCCACTCTCTTTTGGGTAAAGGATATATCATGATGACTTGATCATTTGAAAGTTGTTTCAATCCTTCTGCATTACATTAGTTATACTTGATCATGACTTGCACTTGTATCTAGATTATATCAATGCTGTAGCAAATCTCTCTGTGTGACTTACTTTACGTATAGAGGGCACTCTACAAAAGGCATACTTATTTCATGATGAAGTCATACTACCTTTCTATCATGTAGCAACAATTACTCTATTTTAATACTGCTCCAATCTATGATGTCTTTTCAAGCATATTGCTGTTCCAAATGGCTTTACACATGATGTTTGCATATATGCTATTTCATTATTCAACTGTTCCATCCGCTAGGTATGTCTGAACAACAAATTCATACTTTAATCACAACAAAAGGTCAGAAAAATACCTTTTATGGCTGCACTTAATTCTTGTGTTTTTCTGTGTATGAAAATACTACATTCCATTTAGCATGGTTGTACCTTGCTTGCTGCTATCCAGACTGATATGACTACCCTTTTATAACAGCTATATGACTGTTTCTTTCTGACACTACACTGCACCTATGAAGTACCAATTATGTTTTCTACAGTAGATGTAATCGTGACTCATACTTGTACAATTAATCATGAGTTCATGTACCTTTCATTTGCTGCTCTCTCTTGATAGTTGATTGTTGTTAGCATGCAGTCATTCTGAGCACAAGATGTTGTTTCTAGTTTATCTCTAATGGATGGATTTATTGGACAATCATTTAACTATGCTGAACTATCTGATGCTACAGTCAATGAGATGATTGTCTCTATTCCTTATTGCATATACCACTATCTTCTTGTTGTAGCATTCATGCACTTCCTGCGACTTTGCCTCTTTGTTCTATAAGTTCTCTTATGACTGTCTTTACCTTCCTGGCAGTTTGTCTTGCATTTGTATATGGCATATGAAATGTTCCGTAAGGACTATTGGCTGGGCTCAACCCTCGTGGGAGCCACATTTCCTCCACTCATAATGTAACCTGATGAATCAAATAGAAACATAATTACACCTATATCTGCACATGAAACAAACTTGTTAGAAAATAAATTCATGTTTTGGATGTGTTTGATGACTGATTGTTCTCTAGGACATCCAGGGTATACATTTCTTGTTTAATGCAATTGAGGAATAGTTTATACATGTATGGTATCTTGTTCATGTATGGTTTAGGACCAATCATTGCTTAGAGCATTTCTCTAACACCATTGTTTTTGCCAGATGCACGAACCAGGGATGACATGAAGCTAGGAAGGACAAAGATGACTCGAGGTGACAGGACAACATGCCAGAACTAGAACCAGTCATTCTCAGGCAATGACTAGCCTTTGACACTACATGCACATTACTTTATTTACTTATTCATGTATAGATTGTTCTTCTATTTCATTGAATAAGACAGTTAACCTCACGGCTTGTATGAGATAATGAACATTTTACATTCAATAAAGATTATTTATTTTTTGGAAAAGATTTTGGATAAACCCTTCTTATGTTACATGCACTTGGATAAATGCAGTAAACTAATAAACATAATCTCCTAAATTATTTCATTTATGCACTTGAATGTAATGTATGAAGGACCAAATGAGATGTACCTTACAAGTTTTGAATCAAAACTCTACCTAAATGAGCCGAAGTGAAATTTAGGTAACAATTGTTATGTCAGAAAATATCCCCTTGGGGGCTTTTCCCTCTTAAGGTTTAGCTCCCAGGTCTGTAGAATGCATTATAAGCATCTTGCATGTTAAATTTGAATCCTGATGAGAAAACTCCTAAGTGTTATGGCAAATAGGACCTAGGGGATGCTATTTTGATGACCCCTAACCAAAATTGGGAGGGTGAACTTGGGCACTAGCGCCCTAGTCCTGCCCTATTTTGGGTTATTCCTAAATTCAAATGTCAATTTTATGACCGTTACTTAGGTCCTATGCCGACATCTCAAGTTTGAATTATGAAGTTCTTAGCAGGAATGTGTGTAGTTGCATATATAAGCATGTTTAGTGTTTCATTTGCAAATTGAAAGCTATCTAGAGGATGGTTATGAACTTTTGGCTAACTCGTGATTGTAGAGAATTCAAGATATTCATTATTGCAGAGAAGATCATTGTTATTGTGTTTGTGATTGTAGATTTAGCTTCATCTTCTCATTTGATTGAAGAGCCTTCAATTATGTGAGATCTACACTTTTAAGGTGATATCTATTTGTGTTTGAATCATTTATCATTTGTTTTTGCCTCTATCCCATAGGGATACGCACTCTTTATCTGACAACAGTGTTCAGAAGACTTGAATGTCTCTCTAGGGCTTGACTGAGGCAAGTCTCTAAACACCACAACCCCCAACCACACTCCTTGAGATTGTAGGTTACAGGTTTCACATCTCGATGGAGTGGAGTTGCAGGGAATAGTAAGACAGTGTGCAGATTCTGCATCTCTGAAGAAAAGGACTGTTCAGACACAGGCGTTAGTGGTAGTGTCCTCCAGAATTGCAAACCCAGAAATAATTTGGATAGTGATAAGCAGCATTCAAAGAGCTTCTAACACCCTAAAAACATCTAACCTTGGACTAGGGCATTAGTGGAGGTGTCCTCGACATCTTCCAAGGAAAAAATGGAAGATATAGTGAATATCAGTGTTAGGAGAAGATCACGATTCCATAGAGAAAATAGTACCTTGGATAGGGGCATTAGTGGTAGTGTCCCTATCTATTCTGTATCCTAAACTTTGAAAAATGATCGGTTATTAATCTCTGCCTACTATCTTAATCTGCAAGCATTTGTCGTAATTCATCAATTTGTTTATGATTTTGCATAATTAGGGTTTTTAGGGATATTTGAGCATTACATTGAGATATTGATTGATAACATTGGAGCTTCCACATCATTCCAAGTGATAGCCCAACATGTTAGGTGAATGCTCTCGCTTAGTAGGGATTCAACTCGGTTGTTATGTACTTGAATGTTTGTTGTGAAAGGAGGATCTAAAAACCATCAACACTAAAACATTAACATCCCATCATCCCTCTTTTCATGCTAAAAATTTTGGTGAACCTGTGTTTATTTGAATTTTGCACCTTTTTGAGTGTTGAATTTTAGATTTGCATTCATTCATCTTATTGCATTTGAAAATTTACAAAAAAATTGAAAAATTTGAAAAAAATTGGCATCTTAGGCTTGCATTTTAGCATAATTTGAATTAATTGGCATTTAATTTCTATTATTTTCATCAGATATGATTTAAATTACAGAAATTCATCATTTAGTATTCACTTGCATTGCATTTTTATGCCTAATTTGATAAAAAAATGCTTAAAATTGTGCATTTTTCATAAAAACCTAGTTTTGCATTAGCTAGGGTTTGTAGTTAAAATCTTGTTTCAGATTTTGCTACTGTTTTAAACACTCATTTAGGTCTGATTTCTAATTTTAGTGTTTCATCATAGTGTCATTTTTTGCAAAATTTCATGTCTAGGGTTTGAAAACATTACATTTTCACTAGATTTGGCTTTATCGTCTCTCTAGAAGTGCATCATAGGCATGTTATGAAGGATATTATTGCATTATTGGGTTGATATTGAGCTTATTATTCACTACCCCCTTGAAATTTTTCACAAAACCTCTTCTTTTAGTCATTTGCATTGAAAAAATGTGAAAAAGGTGAAAAATCAAGCATTTTTAGGTCATACTCATACATAGTTTTGCATATCTCATGGATACTTCTTGTTATTCATCTTTGGAAGCTTTGTTTGCATACATCATAGACATTGATAATTTTTCTAAATTTACTCATGAATATCCCCTAGTCTTGGAACAAATCTCATACATATATGATGTTGATATTTCAATGTGTTCCACGTATGAACTCCTTTGCTATATAGCTAATTTTGATACCTTCACAAGCCTCATGGGAGCATATCCTCCAATACTAAATGATCTCACTAGATTCATAGAAAATAATACATTTATTAGTGATGATTTAAATATGTTAGATAAACCCTCAGATGACTTTATCTCTATTGAAAATTTCACTACGACTCCTATTGCTAAACCATGTGAAAACTTAGTTCTACCTTATGATCTTCCTCCCAAAGTTGTTCCCACTAATGAGGACACTTTGAAGAAGGTGGATAAATTCATGGACACATCCCTTGACATCATACCCCCACCATTTATCCATTCCAATTCTCTCCCTGGCCAAGATGAAGAACCCCCTCTAACAAAGAACATTCCTTGGATAGATAATGAGAATTCATTTAACAATATTAAAAATCCTATCCCTACCATAGTGCATGAAACCTCTATGGGTCATCCCACCGACCTTCCTCCTTTAATTGATTTTTCACACACCTTGGATATCACTAAGGAAGAGAAGAACCTTAATCTCCCTCCTTTGATTGAATATTCAAGTCATTTGGATATCACTAAGGATTTAAAAACATTGACTACCTCTCCTTTGGTTGCATGTTCTTTGAGGATCACTAAAGATAAAAACTTTAACAATTACCCTCACAACACCTTACCTTCCCCTCATTCATATTCTCTTTCTTCAAAATATGTAGCACTAGTGGCTAAGGAAAGGTCTCCTACATTAAAACCCTCATCGATTGATGTTGAGATCACTCAAAACAAATCACTTCTTCCATCTCTTAAGAACACAGTGAATAAGTATACTAATGGACCTCAACAAGAAAACATTCCACCTAACATTGAATCAAACCATGATGAACTTAACACTAAACAACTTGAAGATAAGAACAAAAGTTGGGCTATGCTACCTTATAAACCTCTCTTCTAACATTTAGGAGTGGGAAGACGATGATTTGCCCGTCGACAACTGTTAGTTTGGTTGTCCCTGCAGGTAAGTATTTCTAACCCTTTACCTCCATGTTGTGTTCCTCCCATGATGTTTTATGTGTTGTTTAGGTCTCCTTGGATGACCCTTGATACTCTTGTAAGGTCAAGGATACCAGGAGACCTCCTCTGATGTGACCCTTCTTCTATTTGTATCATCATTCTTCTATATTGGCTCTCCTCTATTTTCATTGTTGTGTGTTGTGTCTTAAGGGCATAGTGTTGCGGTTGGTGACTTGGGGGTACCCTCCTACGTGACTATCTCTAAGGCACTTATTTCTCCTCTCTTGATTTATTATTTACCTTCCTAGCTGGCGGATGACAAAAAACAAATAATACTGATACAACCACGTGTCCCTACAGCAAGAAATCAAAAAATGGACCTAGTCCATACATGACGACGGGGTTGATATATATTATCCAACACTTGGCTAGTAGAATCACTACATATGATATTTTTATGATGTCTTTATTTGCTAACAAACTAGAACAATATTGTTTCTCTGTGCACTTTGTTTAATCTCATCTTGCTTATACTCAATTCTGGGATCTCTGTGGTATAGCCCCACGGTTATACTTAGTTTCCACCGTAGTATAATTAACCTTGGATTTTGATGTGATTATTGTTTATGCATTTCTTTTTTATCATGTGATGTGGTTTTTATCTTATGGAAAGATTTCTAATCTTTTCTTGAAAGATATTATGTGTTTGTGGGAACATTTGGCAATCGTAAAGTGCATGTCACCTCTGGGGGCATGGGCTTTGTGAGAGCTCATGTTCCTTTGTGTGTTATCTCTCTACCTTAATGTGCTTGATATTGGTATATGATATAAACCACCTTAAGGTGGGGCCATATATAAGGTAAGTTGTCTTATGATTTTGGTACTAACGAATTGTGTTTAGAAGCCCTCTGCGGAGGTGAGATGTTGTATCTTCAAACAAGTGCACATCTTTATTCTATATTGCAATCATTTAAGCCCTTTGCAGAGGTAGGATATTATGCATATCCTTTTTATTCTAAGTCCTCTGTGGAGGTAGGGATGGTGTATTTCTCAAGGAGATTGCTCATCCTGTCATTTTCTAAAAGTCCTCTGAGTAGGCAGGGTTGGTGTATCCTCCCTTAAGCGTGTCTTTGGTGATTTTTGTGGTGAATCCCAATCACCGGTGTGTGTCTATAATGTGGTGCCTGAGATGGTAGCAAACCTAGCAACAGGTTTCTTCCATTGCTTGTTTGTCATGTTTTCTTCGTGTCTTCCATGTGTGTGTATGGCATGTTTGTTCCTAAGCATAGTTTCAAGACTGGTGGTGATGAGCTCCTCCTATGCTTTGGGATTTGTATAGCATATTTGTTCTCAAGTGTAGTTTCAAGACTAGTGGCGATGAGCTCGTCCTACACTCTAAGATTTGTATTGCATGTCTATTGCCCCTTATGCAATTTCAAGACTGGTGGCGATGAGCTCCTCCTACATTTTGGGTTGTGTGTTTACTTTCCATGTACTTGCATTTGCATTTCATATATGAGAAAATGAAAAATAAATAATCATTGCATTCACTGTATTCATTGTGTTTTACATGTCTTCAATGTTGTCTTCTCCATGTTTTCCATGACTGTAATTGTCTTCTTCGTGTTTTGTGTGCCTATTACTATCTTCAATGTGTTTGGCATGTCTTCACTATGGTTGGCGTGTTTGTTTTGTTTGTTGACCATACTTTAATGCATGTATTGGCCTCGTGTTTATACATACATTAAAGTGGGGGCTAAATGTTATGTCAGAAAATGTCCCCTTAAGGGCTTTTCCCTCTTAAGGTTTAGCTCCTGGGTCCTTAGAATGCATTATAAGCATCTTGCATGTTAAATTTGAATCCCGATGAGAAAACCCTTGAGTGTTATGGCAAATAGGACCTAGAGGATACTATTTTGATGACTCCTAACCAAAATTGGGAGAGTGGACTTGGACGCTAGCACCCTAGTCCTGCCCTATTTTGGGTTAGCCCTAAATTCAAATGTTGTTTTATGAGCATTACTTAGGTCCTATGCCGACATCTAAAGTTTGAATTACAAAATTCTTAGTGGGAATGTGTGTAGTTGCATATATAAGCATGTTTATTGTTTCATTTGCAAACTGAAAGCTATCTAGAGGATGATTATGAACTTTTGGCTAACTTGTGATTTTAGAGTATTCAAGATATTCATTGTTACAGAGTAGAGCATTGTTATTGTGTTTGTGATTGTAGATTTAGCTTCATCTTCTCATGTGATTGAAGAGCCTTCATTTATGTGAGATATACACTTCTAAGGTGATATTTATTTGTGTTTGAATCATTTATCTTTTGTTTTTGCCTCTATCCTGTAGGGATACGCACTCTTTATTTGACAACAGTGTTCAAAAGACTTGAATGTCTCTCCAAGGCTTGACTGAGGCAAGCCTCTAAACACCACAACCCCCAACCACACTCCTTGTGATTTCAAGTTACAGGTTTTTCATTTGGATGGAGTGGAGTTGCAGGGAACAGTAAGACAATGTGTAGATTCTGTATCTCTGAAGAAAAGGACTATTCAGACATAGGCGTTAGTGGTAGTGTCCTCTGAAATTACAAACCTAGAAACAATTTCGACAGTGATAATCAGCATCCAAAGAGCTTCTGACACCCTGAAAAACATCTAACCTTGGACTAGGGCGTTAGTGGAGGTGTCCTCTGCATCTTCTAAGGCAAAAACAGAAGATACAGTGAATATCAGTGTCAAGAGAAGATCAGGATTCCATAGAGAAAATAGTACCTTGGATAGGGGCACTAGTGGTAGTGTCCCTGACTATTCTGGAACCTGAACTTCAAAAAATAGTTGGTTATTAATCTTTGCCTACTACCTTAATCTACAAGCATTTGTCGTAATTCATCAATTTGTTTACTGTTTTACATAATTAGGGTTTTTAAGGATATTTGAGCATTAAATTGAGATATTGATTGATAACATCTGATCTTCCACATGGTTCCAAGTGACAGCTCAACCTATTAGGTGAATGTTCTTGCTTAGTAGAGATCAACTTGGTTGATATGTCCTTGAATGTTTGTTGTGAAAGGAGGATCTAAAAACTATCAACACTAAAACATCAAAATCCCATCGTCCCTCTTTTCACACTAAACATATATAATCTTTGGAGGAAATGACAGTATGTGCAAGAGATTTGCAGAAGAGATGCAGAAAGAATTTGAAATGTCAATGTGTGGGGAAATGAATTTCTTTCTTGGATTACAAATTAGTCAATCAGAAAAAGGTATTTTCATTAATGGAGAATTCCAAACTGGTATGTACTCCTATGACTATTGGTTGTAAATTAAGCAAAGATGATGAATCTCCCAAGGCTGATCAGAGAAAGTACAGATCAATGATCAATGGACTATTATGTTGGAAACAATGCAGATAACTGAGAGGGGGGGTGAATCAGTTATCTTATAACTTTTCTATTTTTTTTTCTTTTCTTAACTTATCATTTAATGTTATACCAAAGCAAGGCAATCATAAGAGTTGAAAAAGAAATTAACACATAAAACAATGATTTTTATGTGGAAACCCTATTAAGGGAAAAACCATAGGGTGACTAACCCAAGATTGCATTCTCTGTTAAAAGAATAAAGAGTACAAATTTGGCACTTGCCAATTAGGGCTCACTGCCCGAGCACACTGCTCACAAAAGGCCCACTGCCTACAAGAGACTTACAGTCTACAAATGCTTACAGATGATACCAAGGTGTTTGAACTGATGAACAACATCTATGCATGCAGGATTTCAGTTCCGGTTAAGCACAATATACTGATCTAGCACATTTCATTCTTCCTCTGCTCAATATAACTTTTCTGTCACATTTTGGGCTTGAATTACTACCTTCGCACTTGTCTCTGCTTTTCTTCACACTTAACCATACATGTTATCACTTTCCACACTTACAGGATTGAAACCATCAGGTATATATATCCACAACAAGGATTTCCAACAACTTCTTAGTTGGCAACAAGAACACCTAAGATATTTGCAAGTTATTGATCTGTCGGCTGAATCCATGCTTGATTAATGATGCGCATCAAAAACATAAGCATAGAAGTCATAAATCATGTCAGCTAACAATGTATAATATCACAGATTGCTTGATCAAGACATTTTACACGTCCGGATTGAAGTCTAATACCCTTTCGGTCAGTTCTTCCTTTGTCTGCTTTGCCTGACTGGAACCCAACACTTAGATGCTCATATCTTTTTCTTGCTTTATTAGCGGAGGCTAAATCTCTAGAATACAGTAGTCATGATACCCCTCTTGACTTGTCCAAGTCCACAACTTACTGAGTTACACCATCTGAGAGATCCGGACCAGATTGTCGGACCTTGTTACATACTCTGTTCTTATTCACTCGACCAAAACAATCTTCAATCTATCTTCCGGTATATGCATATTATGTACTGCAGATGTGTGGGATAGACTTTGTTTCCATCAATGACAACCTTATGCAGTGTCTCTTGCCAACAATCTCCCCCTTTGGCATTGATGGCAACACTTAGTGAAAAATGGCTAAGTGTCACAGTAACTCCCCCTTGGCTGATGCTATGTCTTTTGTACTATTTTACTGGAGCACCTCCTTAGCTGGACTCCACATTTTTCACTACTCTTCACTCCCCCTTTGACATGAATGGAAAAGGATAGAATCCGCATACCAAAATTTTACAAAAATTATTCTATACATGGCCGCATAAGTATATATAAATCATATGTTATACTTACATATACTTAAGTATATCTGCAAAGGTTGTCTTCAACTGGATGATTTTTGTGGCCCAACTCCTCTTAATTCTATCCAAAATGGAGATGTGTCCACTTAACAAAAATGCATATGCTTCTGCCCTCTTTAGGTGTGTTGGATCACTAGTCTGGATTGTGTTTTGTGCCTCTGTCAAGGCATCATGCATTGCCTCTAACTTAGGGATGATTATCCCTCTGAGCTCACCCATTCTATCCATTATGTTCTTTTTCTCCTTAACCAGTTCTTTAATTTCATTTATTATAGCAATAGCTTGACATTCATGATTCACTAGAGAGGTAGTAAGGGGATCAAAATTCTAAGATAAACTTGACAATTTTCCTTCTTGTTCTTTCACTTTCTTCTCAATGTCCTCTGTCAATTTGGGCCAAGATAAAAAAAAATTGTATATGTCCCCACCATCGTTAAGAATATTTTCAAGGCTCTTTATGCCAATGCCTAAGGTTCTTCTATCATTAGTAATTAGCCCTTGTACTTCACTAAACCTCTTTCCCAAGAACTCCTTCCGAACCTTAGTTTCTTCTGATTTCTCTAAGGATTCAAAATGAGTGTTAACAAAATTGACTAAGTTTTTTAGATTACCAGATGGAGAGGCAGAAGGATCCTTTTGATAGGTTGGCATAATCTTCTCTAGCATCCTAGATGTAATCTCCAATAGCTCACAATCCTCCATATGAGATTTTAGAAGTTTCTCTTTTGCTTTGGCATGAGCAAAAGATTCTACCTTCATTATCTGGACCGAAGATAGAGAGTCAAAGTTTAGTGGCCCTTGAATTAGCTCAGGTTCATCCAGCTCCATTATTTCTTTGTCCAAGAAATTTTGTATTATCTCTTCAGTGTCTCTTGCAGACTCTACTTCCTTCCTTTTGGGGACATCCAGACTTACTTGCTTATTGATCTTTGTTTCTTCTTCCTGTCCTTCCTTTTTCGGAGTAGAGGAGTCTAGTGCCTCAGATGGCTCTTCATTATTTTTCTTTAATCCTTCGACATCCTTGTCAGAAAATGTTTCTTTTTTCTGTCCTTCCTCTTCTGGAACAGAGGAATCTAATGCCTGAGATGACTCTTCATTATTTTTCTTTAATCCTTCAACATCCATGTTAGAAGGCTCTTCATCTGTTTCCTCTATAATGGGAAGATTGAATCTCTTCAAGCCATTCCGGAGGATTTCTTTTGTTTCATTGGCTATTTGTTTAGTCTCACTGAGCATGAGTTTGTTCATTCTGGATTTGCTCCAAAAATAATCTTTACACTCCTTGAAAATCATGTCCATTTGTTTTGGAGTGATAGAGGGGCAAAGTTGTATCATTATTTTCTCCCAAATCTCTAAGTCTTTAGCCTTTGCATTCACTTTCTTTGTTCCAATACTTCTTCTAGGCTTTTTGGAATTAATGAAATTATTTCAATGAATGATTTGTTATAGATATTCAAATACCTTACAGTAGCTTCCTCCAGAATTCTCTTGTCAGCATCATTGTATTCATCATAGAACTCAGACATCAGCTATAGGTTCCCATCCACAGTAACTACCTTGATGATGTTATCAATGGAAAGAGTGGGCTTTTCAACAAATTCTGCCTTCTCTTCCTTATTTCTTCTAGCAGAGAACTTCCCAGATGTTTTCTTCTTCTTCATTTTCTTGATTTCCTCATCAGATTTTGTTTCTTCATCATCCTTATGGCTTGTATATGTCCTTGTGGCTTTGGTATTCATCCTCTTTTCTCCTTTTTTGGATGACTTGACTTTCGGTTTGGTAGACTTTGAGCTTTTAGAGGTAACAGGAGCAGAGCTCTTAGAGGATCTAGTTCGAGAGGAGGTTTGTACAGGAGCACTTTATTTCTTTGCTTCTTGTCTTTCTTTCTCTACCCTCTCTATTTTCTCTCTGTTAGCATCATCAGCCTCCTTTGATATGCCAAATCTTTTGGCAATTTCTTCAACTTCCTTTCTTACTTTCCTCTTCATCTCTAGCTGTCTTAACTCAACATGTATTTTTATACTTAGCTCTTCAAAGGTGCCAAACCTTTCTGCTTCAGTGTCCTTAGGCTGGCTTAGCAGGTGTTGAATCTGTAACTCCAAGATTTTTTCATCAACCTCATATCCCATAGGCATTATCCATACAGTTCTTGGCTCAACTGCCTCCATTAGGCATTGATCAGTGTCAACCATGAAGCAGACTGTATCTTTGTATTTGTCAACTATTGTTTGTGGTATTCTTTCTCTGGCGTGCATCATGCTTTGGAAATTCTTAAAGTAACCCCAGAGGGCTGTGTTTTGGGCTTGAGCATCATCAAGTCCATACATGTAATCTTTGATCTGAATTGCAACAGGTTTATCATTTTTCCAAATCCAACCATCTAATCCAGGTAGCTCATTCATATAATAGAAAAATAGACACAGTATTAGACTACCATATTTAGAGGAGTTTTTCTTATCCTTTTTGATCTTCTGCAAGTTTTCCAACAGCAGATTTAGAAGAAGCTCACATAGATCATAATCTACATTTTCCCTCAACATCTTATATGCAGCATAGATTGCTGTACCAAACACAGAATTCTCCCTACTTGAATGGTAGATTTTGTAGCCAATTATAATTAAAGCAAACTTGACATCCAGATTTGTGATGTCATCTATAGTCATTGCTCTTTTGTCAAATTTTGATTCGGTGGCTTCAGTAACTGTTTGGTTCTTCACAGATTTGACTGTGGGTAACCGACTAGATGAATGCAGTCTGGTCACTGTCCTGATGGCATCTTTAGTTATCTTGAATGGCCTCATTAGCCACATAAAATTGTCATGCATCCTACTTAGAACATACTGGACCCAATTGTCTTCTACAAAACATGGAAAATGTATGCAATGTCTGAAGTGTTTGTCCCAGAGGGCCTTGAATTCATGTTTGAGTTCAAAATTCTCATCTATTAGCTATTTGTGATAAATGTCCATCAATTTTGAGTCTCCAAATTCTTCAATGTTTGCATGGATATAAACCCTAACATCTTCTACATGCAAGACTCCATGCGGAATGCTAGAAAACGCACCCAAGGGATCAACTTCTAGAGATTTGTAAGGGTGTTTCTTTAATTTAGGTCTCGGCCTATCAGAAATATTAACAACCATTGGAGTAGCCATTTTTGCAAGAGATCCAGAGAGAGCTTTCACAAGGGAAGTACCTTTTCACTCTTTAGGGTTTGAGGCAGAAACTGAAACGATTCTCTGGTTGAATTCGATCTTCAGTTGAACTTGAGTGAATTGTAGTATCTTTTTCGCAGAGCTCTTCTTTTCTTCTTCGTGAGTGCAAGTGTGTAAAAAATGAGTGAAAGAACCCTTTTATCATTGCGTAAACCCTAATTTCCTTTTGTAATAAATGCACAAGTTTTTAAGTCATTTGGTTACCCTACTTCTCAAATGAGGTTTTCTTGGATTGTCTTGTGGATCTTCAAATCATTTGTTTATGAGGATTGACAACATATTTTCGCCTTTTTCAAACATGCCATGAGTCCGTAGATTGAAATATTTCAATTTTGGATCATACCAAATCTATCTATGAAATTTTGCTTTACCGGATAGTTGGCGATACAGGATCTCCTCATAACTAGCTCAAATCTGCATGCAAATTTGTCAAATTTAGACTAGATGATCTTCAAGTGAGTCTCCTCAAACCTTTTAAACCGCAACCTCTTATTTTGACTCAAAGTGCCGAATTCATGCACTCACTAACTGGCTGGGGGAAAGGGATCTTCTCTGTAGCTCCCCCTGAGCTAGAGCTTGTCTTTTAGTTTCTGGAAGGAATATCAGCATTGGATTCCAATGTGGATCCATCCCCAATATTCATTGTACTCCTTTTTACCCAAATCTTGCTCATTTATTTTTGAACTTCATCCACATTTACTTTACCTTTGTCTTTATCTTGTTTTTTATCATGTTTCAACGGACCTTTTCTATCCTAATTTCAGCTTCTACAGAATTTGGCAATATGACTGGATCTATTGCAATTGTAACACACAACATTTCTTTTCTTATTTGAATTATATCCACTTGATCTACACTCATTAGCCATATGCCCAATTCTATTGCATATAAAGCATTTACCATTGAAAGAATTGTTCATTTACATATTTCTGTATTCATGAGATTTGTGACTATACCTTTTGCAACTGAAACATTGACCAGAGAAGGATGGATTGAATTGATTCATTCTGTTTCTGCACTGGATTGCTTTGTGACCGAACTTGTTGCAATTGAAGCAGTATCCATTGAAGGATGGATATCTTTGAGCGTTTGGTTGCCTTACCAGAGGTCTTCTAGGCTTGTTTCTTTGATTTCCTAATCCAAAGTTCTTTTGATCGGATCCAGAGCTTTCACCTTTCTCATATCCCAAGCCACGCTTATTATCTACCCTCTTTTGGCTTTCAAGAAGAACTTCAAGTTGGGCTGAGCTTATCCTGAATTTTTCTTTGTATTCATTTGCAATTTGAAGATCTTGTTTAAGAGTGTCTATCCAATTCTCAAGTTGTTCTTCGTTGTCTCTAGCTTCTTCAAGATCAGATTCAAGATTCTTGATTATTCTATCCATTTTGTGACAGTCCTCTATTTTCTCCTTGAGGGATTATTTTATATTATTTTCAATCTTTCTCTTTTCTTCAATTTCTTGGGTGAATCTCATAAGCCCTGATTCCATTTCATGCCTTACCATAATGACTTCTTTTGACAGCTTCTCACATAGCTTATTTTTCTCATTCATAGCTTCATTAGTATCATTGACTTCACTCTGATTAGCTAATTTTTGAAGTAGTTCCTTTCTCTTTTTCATGGAAATACTAAGTTTTTCTTTTAGCTCATTTATGAAATCATTAGCTTGTTTGAGTCTTTCTCTCAAACTATTGACTTCAAAGTCAGATTGTTCAACATCATCTAGGACAGACTGAAGTTGTTCCTTCATACCATATGCATCCATTGAGATTCCTAGATCTTCTTCAAGCTGTTAGTCTTTGTTTAAAGGAACTTGGCTCTATTACAAATTGTCAGAAACAATGCAAATAACTAAGAGGGGGGGGTGAATCAGTTATCTTATAACTTTTCTATTTTTCTTTTCTTTTCTTAACTTATCATTTAATGTTATACCAAAGCAAGGCAATCATAAGAGCTGAAAAAGAAATTAACACATAACACAAGGATTTTTACGTGGAAACCCTGTTAAGGGAAAAACCATGGGGTGACTAACCCAAGATTGAATTCTCTGTTAAAAGAATAAAGAGTACAAATTTGGCACTTGCCAATTAGGGCTCACTACCCAAGCACACTACTCACAAAAGGGCCTCTGCCTACAAGAGACTTATAGTCTACAAATTCTTACAAATGATGCCAAGGTGTTTGAACTAATGAACAACATCTATGCATGCATGATTTTAGTTCCAGTTAGGAAAAATATACTGATCTGGCACATTTCATTCTTCCTCTGCTCAATATAACTTTTCTATCACATTTCGGGCTTGAATTACTACTTTCACACTTGTCTCTGCTTTCCTTCACACTTAACCATACATGCTATCACTTTCCACAGTTACAGGCTTGAATCCATCAGGTATATATATCTGCAACAAGGATTTCCAACAACTTCTTAGTTGGCAACAAGAACACCTAAGATATTTGCAAGTTATTGATAGTCGATTGAATCCATGCTTGATTAGTGATGCGCATCAAAAACATAAGCATAGAAGTCATAAATCATGTCAGCTAACAATGTATAATATCACAGATTGCTTGATCAAGACCTTTTACACGTCTGGATTGAAGTCTGATACCCTGCCGGTTAGTTCTTCCTCTGTCTGCTCTGCCTGACTGGAACCCAACACTCAGATGCTCATATCTTTTTCTTACTTTATCACCGGAGGCTAAATCTCTAGAATACAGTAGTCATGATACCCCTCTTGACTTGTCCAAGTCCGCAACTTACTGAGTTACACCATCTGAGAGATCCAGACCTGATTGTCAGACCTTGTTACATACTCTATTTTTCTTCACCGGATGAAAACAATCTTCAATCTGTCTTCTGGTATAGGCATATTATGTACTGCGGATGTGTGGGATAGACTTTGTTGTCATCAATGACAACCTTATGAAGCCACACAATGTCTCTTGCGAACATATTATACCTAACTACTACTAGACCAGATATCATGCATTCAGTTTGTCTTGTGGTGAGATTTCAAGCAGATCCTAGAGAATCACATGTTACAGAAGTAAAAAAGGATATTTAGATACTTGAAAGGTACTTTGGATTATGGCTTATAGTATCCTAAAGATACTGATTTCTCCTTGAGTGCATAGACAGATGCAAATTGGGTAGGATGAGTAGATGATAGAATAATTACAAGTCGTGGTGCTTTCTTTCTTAGAAGAAGGACTCATTATCATTATCTACTGTAGAAGCAAAGTACATTGCAACAGCATCTTGTTGCACGCAGGTGTTGTGGATGAAGTAGACATTGAAGGATATCAAAGTATCATATGATGAACCTATTCCTATCTTGTGTGATAATACAAGTGCTATCAACATTTTAAAGAATCTAGTAATGAATTCAAGAACAAAGTACATTTCAATCCAGTATCACTTTCTAAGAGAGAAGGTTGTAGAGAATGAGGTGAAACTGGAGTATGTGCACCTACTAAGGATCAAATTGTAGATATTTTTACAAAGGCTCTTCCTAAAGATACCTTTGAGTATCTCTGACAGAAGTTAGGGGTTATTGCCCCTCCTACTTTTAATTAGATACATAAGTGTGTGCATCTATCTGGGAAGTATTTCAAGATACATTCTTAGTCCTAGACTGATGTTGAAGGGTACCTCTCAGGGGGAGTACGTAGTGATACTATTGGATGGTGCAGTCAGACAGAGCATATTTTATGCCCCTAAGGGGAGAGTATAGAAAAGTGAGAGTAGTTGAGAAAGAGCAAGTGCTTGCTGGTGTTTCAAGTGTTGTCCTTTGAAGTGTTGTCAAAGAGGGAGAGCAAAAGAATTCAATGCAGAAGAGGAAAGTATGAAGTATGCAGGAAAGAGAGTCATTTGTGTCAGTGGCCCTTTTCCATTGATGTCAAAGGGGGAGAGAATTGAGTGGTTGAAAAACCATAGTGCAGAAAAGGAGTTTGAGAAGTAGAGGTAAAAAGTGTGAAGAGTAAGAGTTTCTCTAGTCAGGGGGAGTATTGCGGATTGCGGTGAGTACTGTTGGTTGCAGAATTATTGTTGGTTGCTTTTGTTGTTGATGTTTTTTTAAGAGAGTTGGTGTTGCCATCAATGACAAAGGGGGAGATTGTTGAAAGCATGTTGGTGTTGTCATTGATGTCAACCCTTAGCATTGGAATTTTTTATGAAGGTCGTTCACTTGGTTTCCAAGTGCTTTTGAGAAATTTTGAATAAAAGAATATGCAGTTTGACAGAGGAGTTTTTACTTTGTTGTGCTTCGCATTTCTTCATGGTTGAAGATATTCTTGTGTGGTTTAGATATGATGGTTAGAGGTGTTTAGAGGTGCTAAATCCAAATTCTCAGGTTTTGGATCATGCGGCAATAGAAGATATGTTCTGACAGAGTGTATGCTTGTGAAGAAGATTGTCTAGGAGAAATGAGATTGCTCCGCATTTCTCTACGTTGAGGTTTCTTGTCTTGCGGATTTGGAAACATGCTAGTATTATTTGTATCTATCCTCCTTTCGAGTGGCTCATATTCAGATGCTCTTCAGAGTTGGATTCATGAGTTGGTAACTGTGGCAGATTGACTAGGTACATAGGATGGTTGTGTTCTTAAGTTGTATGTAGTTGTTGTAGTGTTGTTAGATATTATTTTGATGTAGGAATATTTTGGAAGGTTGTGTGGATCTTGTGGAGTGGTTCCTTGTGGTTTGTATGTTGTTTCCAAACTTGGAGAGGTGTGTATGTGATCACTTGTAGCGTTAGTGCAAGTTTGGCCAACCTCACTTGTTAGCACTAATTGTGGATGTGCTTTGTGGCTTGTGGAAGTTTGGTGTAATGTATCAGTGTAGATTTGGGTCTTGGTTAACCTTTTCCTTGGTTTTCCTTCACTTCTTTCCACCATGGAAGTGTTTGGTGCATACCTAGTTTGGTGTTGCACATTTGAGGTGCACACGTTTCATTAAGGCTGACCTAATTGAGATTGTTTTAGGTTGTGGATGGTATAAATGCAAGATGAAGTTGGGTAGAGAGTGGAAAAAAAGGAAAGGAAGTAATGTGATTGTGAATCAAGGGTAGTGAATTGAGTGTGAGCTTAAATAATTATGACTCTCAGATGTAGTGAGTAAAAGGAGTCTACATTTTAGTTTTTCTTGAAGTTGTTGGAGGCAGTGAGCCAAAAGTTGTGGATGGCATAGAGTTGTAGTGGTGGATTTCTCTTGTTACTTTGAGATAGTGAATCTCTCTGTAACAGTCCTTTTCTATCTTTCTTTCTTTTGGGCAATGAGCCTTTCTTCTGGGTAGTGAGCCCTTGGTAGTGAGCCTACTTGTATTCAATGTTGCTATTCATATACATGTGAGTTAGTCCTCACCGTGGTTTTTCCCTTCTTGGTTTTTCCACGTAAATCTAGTGTTCTTATGTGTTTGAATGTGTCTACATTGATGTTTCATATGTCTTCATTCTATTAATGCATAATAACAACTTGAAGACCAGAATAACATTGAGGGTTTACTATTTTAAAGTACAACTGATTCACCCCCCCTCTCAATTGTCTTGTGCATACTAACACAATCAATAACATCAACCATCAACATGCAAAAATATCCCTCAAATCAATTGTGTGCAAGATTAATTCTAGATCTCATCATCCTCTAATTTATAGGAAGCTTAATAATTTGTCTACCTTAAGTTCTCTTATAAATTAGTCTTTTATCAACCCTTAGATTAATTAACTTAGGAGCCTAGACAACTCCTAAGTTTGTAAACTCTAAGGCATCCCATTTTTCTTGGTGGTCATTAGTCTACCCTCAAGTAAAATAATCCTTTTCCCTTTTTGCTTAAGGTCATTAGTCTACCTTGGGTGACAAGAGTACACCCTTTACAATCCAAAAGATCTAGATTTATTTGATCTCTACTTTGATTTGAACATCCTTTCAAAATATCATCAAATTTGTCCAACATCCTTGATCATCCAACCCTATACAAATCATCTAAAGTATCCTTGGTCAATTATCATCCAAATTGTCCTAAGTATATACCCTAGTCATCCATTCCAAAATCATCATCCCCAAATTTGTCCCAAGTACCCTTTTGATCACTCATCCAAAAGTCATCCTCAAATTCTATTCACCCTCACATCTATTTCCCTTTGGTCCAAAAATCTTATGAAAATCAATCTTTAAGGTCACCAAATCACCCATCCATCTTTGATCCCAAAATCCTTTCCAAATCTCTAAGGTCGTAACCTTCACTCACCTTCATCAAAATTAAAATTATCCATACCCCATCCATTACCTCTCATTATCAACCCATCTTCTCATTTATTCATCCTTGGGTCCAATATTTTAAATCAATCTCTAAGGTTGTAGTTAGGGTAAAATTGCAAATCAGGGCAAATGAATAAACAACAAATGATAAAAACCCTAGCAATGCACAATGAAGCACAAGATAACATGAAAATCAAAATAACAAATGTAAATGCAAACCGATCTCCACACTATGCTTGATTTATCTCCATTGCTCTTCTCCACCTTGCATGAGCATGCAAGATTTTGAAGGATTATCGTTGGAGGAATGTTGGGTGCTCACTTCTGCAGCATAACATTAAGATGAAGATGCTAGAATGAAGGATGCAAAGGCTCTAATGATATTTCAACGGCATGTGGATACTTGAGGATCAATGCATGCTAATGATAATTTGGCAGAATAATGTTACTTGAAGCTCAATGCATCATAGAAAATTTGACAGAATAATGGTACTTGAAGCTCAATGCATGCTAATGGCTTGTGAGGGGTTTGATTATAGGAAAGGCTTGGTTCCAATGGATGGCTGAGATTAAAAAGCTAATTGATTGATGTGGACGGCTAGGATTGATTCGGTTATCCCACTCTTCAAGGAAGTTGTAGTCATTTGACAAGTGGAGGGAGGATAGGGCTCATGTGTGCTTGTGTACATAAAAAAGTACTACATATGAAAGATATTAAATAAAAGGGTGTAGTACCACTTATCTTTTTAAATGAAAGAGGCACACATGTCGGCTTAATGATAAGATAAATTAATTAAATAAATAAAATTTATTTAATTAATTGGATAAATGAATAGGATGAGATAAGATATGATGTGGAAATTAATTAAATAAATAAAATTTATTTAATTAATTAGCTAAGTAGGATGAGGATGGGATTGAATGGGATTTTAATTAAATAAATAAATTTATTTAATTAATTGGCTTAATGGATAAATGGGATTAAGAGTGGGATTTAGGACAAAATGCTACATGATGTCTAGGATAATGTTTTAACAAAGTGTTGTAGGACATGGACAAAGTTGGGACAATTTTGGGTGTCTACATTTTGCCCCTCTTTGAGATGATGTTCAAAATGATAAGCTTTATGTTGAGTAACATCATTTCAAAAAAGTTAAAGTATGGATAGAGGAAAAGGATAATGATGATGATGGAAAGAATAAGATGATGATGGAATGATAGGATGATGATGCCCCCTCGAGAGGATAGGTGGGTTGGACAAACATGGGTATGCTCTCAAAAAGAAATGGCTTGGCTACAAAAGAAAGATAAGGGGATAGATAGATAAAAGGATGATGCGTTATGCTGCAATGGAAGGTGAGCAACCATGATGTTTGATATAGCACTAGATGTTATGGACCAATGTATAAGGAACCAGGGTGACAATGTGTCTCATGCCCCAGCGTAATACAACCTTGTCTAACGTATGAGGAAGGAAACTTAGAGCATTGAAGTCCTAATGCATAAAAGGTATGATATGACCTTAGATGCAAAGGATAGTGCAAAAAGATATTCCAACATACACAAGATATGAATATTAGCTGGAATGATATGGATGTGATACAAATGCAAGATAAAATAATAACACACACAAGCAAGCAAGCAAGCATGCACAAATGATACAAAAACAAACAAGGTATTGCCCCTGTCAAGCTGTAAACCAATGATTAATTGATGATTGTTTTGTTGATGATAGTTGAGAGTGTTGTCATTGTGGGGAAAGCTTTATCCCTAGATCAACACAAGGTTGTTTGCTAAATTGGTTGGCTAATTGGCTGATTGATTGATTTGGCTTACAACAAGGCTAGGATTAAGACCATTGATTGTGCTTGGATAACTTGGCTTGATTGATTAACTTGATTGGTATGGCTTTAAGGATGGGCTTGCACTTGGATCATTGCTTTGATTCTTTGGATTGATTTGATGATTGAAGGATTGATGAAAATGAAAGATTGATAAAGGATTGATGAATTGAATTGGATTGATATGAATGTGATTGATAAATTTGATGGATTGATTTGATTTGAGCTTGATGTTATTGATGGGATGATATGTGGTGGATTGAGCTACTTTTGATTTGCTAAAGTGATTGGATTTGTTTTGATGGTTGCTTGATGTGCTTTAGTTGATTTGCTTTGGTGTTGATGCTGATGATTGATAGGATTTATTTTGATGGTGTCTTGATGTGCTTTGGTTGATTTGGTTTGGTGTTGCTGGGTTAATTGTTTTGACGATTGGATTGTTTTGAATGATGATAGTGATGGTGTGATGATTAGAGTGTCCACTCAATCTAAGCTTAAGAAAGTGTTCTCAATGTGCTCAAAGAATGTAAAACAAACAAGGTATTGCCCTTGTCAAATCATAAACCAATGATTGATTGCTGATTGTTGATAGATAGTGTTGTTTTTGCGGGGAAAGCTATATCCCTAGATCAACACAAGGATGTGGGAATGCTATATCCCATTAATAATGATTGATGATGATTGATTGGTCTTATGACAAGATTAGGATCAAAACCTGTTGATTTGATTGGATAATGTTCCTTGATTGATTAGCTTGCTTGATATGGATTAGTGTGACTTGGATTTAAGATCAT
Organism: Cunninghamia lanceolata; assembly: GCA_027924645.1. Lineage (NCBI taxonomy): Eukaryota > Viridiplantae > Streptophyta > Pinopsida > Cupressales > Cupressaceae > Cunninghamia > Cunninghamia lanceolata. The sequence continues at coordinate 15,684,256 of BSBN01000511.1, read as the reverse complement.
TGCTTAGATTGATTTGATTGATATGATTAGAAGAAGTGATTCATTGAAATGGATGAATGAATGTTATTGATAGGAAGAATTGATGATGATTTGATTTGAATGTTGATGGAGTTGATTGTTTTGGATTGATGATGATTGGTTTTATTGCTTGGTTTTTTTTTGTTGGATATTTAATTTTTTGGATTTTTTTTGACATATTTTGATTTTTTTGTGTTTGTTGGGATATTTTGATTTTTTTTTATTTTTTGGAAATGTTTTGAAAGATGCCAATGGATTTACAATTTGAGTAGCCTTTGTGCTAGATACCAATGACAAGGGAAAACCAAGTCTAGGTGCAAGGGATGGATAAAAGGATGGATGGACAAAAAGGATGGGCTCATAGTAAATGGGATGGAAGGCTCAGGATAAATGGGTGGATAAGAGGATAGGCCATATAAGGGATGGATGCTTGCCTCATGATAAATGGATAGATACAAGGATAGGCTATGGTGGATGGATGTATACCTCATGATAAATGGATAGGTAGGCTATAGTGGAAAGCTTATGATAAATGGATGGGGATAAGCTATAAGATGGAAAGCTCATGATAAGGATACGCCATAGTGTATGGATCATAGGGGAGCTAGGATGTGATATCCAAAGGCTATGTTGCATAGGAAGAATAATTTGCCCCATTCTAGGTGGTAATGCTTAGGATTTTTACATGACAAAGTTCATGACCAAGGGATGACATGATGGATTGGTTTGAATGGGATGGAAGGTTCATAGATAGGACTTGGTTTGGAAAGGAGGTATGTCAAGAAATATCCAAACATGTTTCAACATCTTGCCCCTATGTCTTCATCAAGATCAAAAGGCGGAAGGATGGATAAATAGGATAGGCATGTTTATGTAATGGATAAGGATGGTACGATGGTATGGAAATGGTAGGATATGATAGGATGAAAAATGATATAATGGGATGGATAGTTTGGAAATGGATAGGTTGGATGAGACAATGTGCCCCCAAGTGTAAGTGACATAGAAGATCAACCTACACATGACGCCTGTTTGCTAGGTTTTCATCATGGTACTTATCCAAGGCGCCTGTTTACCAGGTTTTCACTGTTGGACGAAGGGATTTCTCTTTACTATTTTTTATTTTTGATTTTTTCTTTTTTTTGCTTTTAGATGGGTTGACAATTACACATGGCGCCTGTTTGCTAGGTTTTCACCATGGTAATGGATAGGAGGGACTCAAGTGGCTAGTGCTATGAATGTTGGTAGTGTCCTTTTAGAGATGGATGATGTCATCACATGGACCATGTCATTATGCTCATTGATGTTGATAAGGGATTGTATGGATGGGAGATGGATTAGGTGGATAATAGATTATGATGTGGATTATGGAAGGTTCATGCAAGGATAGATGGATGGGGATAGTGGACTATGATGTGGATTATATTAGCTTATGGAATGAAGATGGATGAAAATTTTATGCAAAAGCATGGACCATAGGAAGGTGATTGAGGAGATATGTAGGATAATGGATGAAGGATGGGGAGATATAGTTATGTGGAGGTGTTGCGGAGTGGAAGGGAACCATGACCAATGTTTGCACACACCGTGATAAACATTGAAGCTTTTGATTGGATGGTGGTGTAGGAAGCAATGGAGATGTTTGCTTAGGAGATGGTTGATGAAGTGATTTAGGGACCCACCTAGATTTAGTATTTTTAGTGCTTTTGCTTTGCTTGTGGGACTTTTGAAGAGAATGGAAGTTTTGGATGGAAGTAGGCTTTTGGATGGATATAGGTGGTTGGGATTCTTGAGAGGTGGATGAGGATGCCTCATTCACTTTGCTAGCTATTTTTTTAGGAACCCAAACCATTTTGCTTTTGGGCTTTGTATTTGGAGGTATGGGCTTGAATAGCTTTTTGAATGGACTTAGCTTTGATTCATTGCTTTGGTGCTCTAAGGCATGAGGGTCCTTAGGAGTTTTAGTTAGATTTTTGGCTTTATAAGTAGAGGCATCAAAATTTTTGCTTTTGGATCCCATGGGGTGGGTGGAGTGGATGGAATGATTGGAAGCTTTATGCTTAAACGATGTGTGCTTTTGTTGGCCATGATTAGGGATGTAAGGATACTTATGAATGATAGATATGTTAGGTGTTGGAAGCAATGGTGGCAAGGTGGATGGAGGGATATTTGGAGTTGGTAAAAGTGGAGGTAAAGTGGATGGTGGAAGGTGTATGGTCACATGCTTTTGACATTTATAGAATGATGGAGTTGGAATGGCTACATATGTTTTGGGTAGATGATGGGGTTTGTGATGGAAAGTGGTAGACTTAGGATGCATGAAGGGATTACCAACATCTTTAGCTTGTTTACCTTGGGGTGTGTATCCAAGGCCGTATGAGCGTGGAGGGATTTTGACATGGTTTGGCTCCAAAATACCTTATTCATAAAGGCCTAGACCTTTACCATTGTAGTTCATGTTTTGGAGGATGCGATTGACTATGGGACGAGATGTGTTTTGAGAACTAGACTTGAGTTCATTATTTGATGGAGAGGATGAAGTGGATAAAGGTCGTTGTTGTCCTAAGGAAGAACACTCATGTATAAGGGTGGATAGACCAATAGGACATGATGGATTTGAAATGGGATCGATGATGGATGTGGAAGGGGGATCATTAGGATCTTGATTAGCATTATGTTCACTAAGATCCAAGTTATTTATTTGATCTTTTATGCTTACTTGGGGGACAAGTGTCTTATCATGACAAGTGGATGTTTTCTTATTATGGATAGGGCTAGATGGAGGATGAATAGGAGCAATTTGGATGTCTTGCTCATGGATGGATATAAGATTATGAATAGGATCAAGGTGTTCATGGATAGCTTCTTCATAGGTATCATCTTGATCATAAAGAAGGTAAATGTTATGGATAAGTTGCATTTGGATAGCTTGCTCATGAATGGTTGTTGGGAGATGGATAGGATCAAGTGGCTCATGGATGGATTCATCATTATGGCTATCATCTTGATCATGGAAAAGATACATGTTATGGATGGGTTGGATGGAAGGCATTTGATATTGAGTTGGACTAGGGCTTAATGTTTCCACATGCTTAGGATTAAACCTTTGACATACCTCTTGGGTTGCTTGAATGGAATTGGATAACTCTTGGATAGGCTTGACATGTTCTTGGTCAACAACATAAGAACATGATGACTCTTGACTTGGATTAATGATAGAAGATTTGCAAATAGGCTTAATGGCTTGTAGGTCACATGATGGGCTTGAAGGGCTAAGAATGTTAATGGAGGGCTCTTGGATAGGCTCAAGGATAGGTGGACCACATGATGGGATTATGACCTTTGGAAGTTCATTGGTAGGCTCATGAATGGGTGTTTGACATGGAGATAGTTTATTCCTAGCTAGTAGCCAATGGATCACATCCTTTGCAAGGGTATGAGTGGATGGGAAATATAATGGATGAGCAATAATAGAGGATGATGTTGTAAGCATAGGACTAGGATTTTGATTAGATGGAAGGATAATGGAGTTTGATGGATTAGGATTAGAGGGGGGTGACACATGTGATTGGGATAATGTGGCATGTTTTCCCATTATAGGTAGGTACACCTTGTAAACAATTGGAACAAATATTGGGCATGTATTTGTATTATGGCCTTTGGTCCTATGGTATGCACAATAATCATGTTCATCATATGGACTTTCTTCACATGGTTTGACTTCAGGAAGTTCGATGAGTTTTGCTTCAAGCATTCTTTGTAAAACTATCTCAGCCGCATCCTTAGGTGAAGGATTAGAATAACATGGTGATGAAGGTAATGGAGGGCTTGGTGATTTAGAAGATGGAGGGATCAATGGACTAGGAATGGGATCACATGGTGGTGTTGGGATAGGACTTGTTGGTTCATGCGTTGGCATGTGATTGGATGGTGGTGGCCACTCTAGATTGGTATCTCCCTTGTCAAAGGTAATTAAGTCTTGCATAGGATAACTTGGACTCATTTGATTTATGTACAAGGGGCCATTGGGATTTGGATATGATTCTTGTTGGAAAGGTGGATTTAGATCTATCAATGGTGCTTGGTGGTCTTGTTGAAAAGTTGTATTTAGGCTCACTTGATTTATATACAAAAGGCCATTTGGACTTGAATGTTGTGCTTGTAATATCACTTGATTGCCTTGTGGATTGGCTTGGTAGTGCATTGGAATGGTGGTATGAGGGATTGGATAAGCTTGAGGTGGAGGTTGATAGGTTGATGTGGCATTGACTTGGTGGATAGCTAGATTAGGTTGATATGAAGTGGATGGATATGACATGTGGCTATGAGGTGGATTAGGTTGATATGGAGTGGCTAAGGACTGATGTACTTGTTGAGCTTGACTAGTGGCTAAAAGGTGTTGGACTTGGGCTACAAAGTGTTGCAGTTGAGGTGATTGGCATGCGTGGGGTTGAGCTCTTTGGATGAAGAAGTGTAATATTTCAATGGCATCTTGGTTTAGGGGTTGTGATCCTTGATAAATATTTTGGAGGAATATTTGGAATTTGATTGTTGGGTCTTCTAGCATAGACATGTTGTCACCAAGTGTTTATCTTAAGTCCTTTTAGCAAGTGCTTGTTTAGGGATTTGGATGATGATGTGGATTGTTTGGATGACGTGGATGTGAAGGGTTGGATTATAACTAGGCTATGTTTGGGATGAGAGTGACTGGATTTGAATGTTATTGGAAGAATGTGTAGGATGACTTGTCTTTATGTGTTTGGGTGTTTAGAGCTTGATGTGGCAATATTCAAACAAATGATTATGCATATACACACATGAATCACTCACGCAAGACACATAAGCAAGTTTTAGTTTAGAAGAATGTGATGATGGTTAAGCAAGCACATGAAAACACTCAACAAGTCCTAGTTAAGGCAAGGCCACTATCACAAGGAGGTTCTAATGAAAATCCAGGGGACTGGCACCCCATGGGCATCCAGCAAGCCACTTAAGACTTTAACTAACCCTACTAGGAGTTTTAATATACACAAAGGTACACCTCCTTTCGAGTTAGCACTGTATGGTGAGCGCTAATACCGGTTAGACTTGGCTTTCGCCTTATCCTCTGATTTTTATAGTGGACCAGATGAAAGTACCGCTTGAGGTCATTCCCTTGGGGTGGATACCAAGGTAGGCCTCTCTAAGGCTAAACAAAAGCAACACAAGTAAATGTTTTTGATCTCCAAGTTCGTGTTGGGACGCGAGGAGAGAGCATACACATTTACTTGGTCACACTCGCATGGGGTTCATTAACCTTAGAAATTCAATGTGTGGAAGACCATTCAAGCACTTGTTCATTTTAGATCCAAATCCAAATGTGATGAAAGACACTTGTTCATTTTATCCCAATTTCTTGATGATGTGATAGCAAACAATGTTCGTTTTAGGAGCCCAAAATCCAAGTGTGATCAAACAAGATTAAAAGATGAAAGATTAGAATGAGTGCACCTGATATAATCGCTTTCCAATTCGCTGTAGATGTTGATGCCAATGCTACTCCAGCTCCTTAGATGCCCTTACAACATAAAAAAATGATATTATAATGCAGGCATAAAAAAATAGGCTCATTAGGTAAGAAAAATTGTAATTTTAGATGCATAACCGAATTAGATTTGATTATTTCGATACATTTTTGGTTCAAAAATTAAAAAATCAAAGAAGAGACCCCCATTAATTTTTAGAGAGCTTTCCGAAAATGTAAAGAAATCAGAAAAATTCCCTGTTTTGCGCCTAGAAATGCAGATTTATGAAAACAGTACAGTCGGCAAAGATCTGATTTTTTCGCTCTGTAAGCGACCTCCAAATTAAATCTACAAAACATAGACCCCCATTAGAATTTCAAAGGCTTTCCAGAAATATAAAAATTTCTAAAAAATTCGTTGATTTGCACCCAGAATTATGATTATGAAAAAACATAAAAGCGTGATAAATTCCGCAAAAGTCGCAATAAACCCAAAATTTTTCTGCTGTAGCTTCCTTATATCATGGACAAACGTCTGCTAAAATCTTGTAAAAAAATTCGTAGTCATTTGGAAGATATGATGAAATCTTTAAACCTAGGGTTTTGTCGAAAAAAACAGCGGATCTGCAACAAAAAGTTAATTAAACCTGCAAAACTCAACAATGGGGGTTATATGAATGCAAATTTTTACTACAAAAACCTACAAAAAAGATCAAGCGAAGTGAGTCCCACCGGGCGTGCCAAATGTAGTTAGGGTAAAATTGCAAATCAGGGCAAATGAATAAACAGCAATGATAAAAACCCTAGCAATGCACAATGAAGCACAAGACAACATGAAAATCAAAATAACAAATGTAAATGCAAACCGATCTCCACACTATGCTTGATTTATCTCCATTGCTCTTCTCCACCTCGCATGAGCATGCAAGATTTTGAAGGATTATTGTTGGAGGAATGTTGGGTGCTCACTTCTGCAGCATAACATTAAGATGAAGATGCTAGAATGAAGGATGCAAAGGCTCTAATGATATTTCAATAGCATGTGGATACTTGAGGATCAATGCATGCTAATGATAATTTGGTAGAATAATTTTACTTGAAGCTCAATGCATCATAGAAAATTTGACAGAATAATGGTACTTGAAGCTCAATGCATGATAATGGCTTGTGAGGGGTTTGATTTATAGGAAGGCTTGGTTCCAATGGACGGCTGAGATTAAAAAGCTAATTGATTGATGTGGACAGCTAGGATTGATTCGGTTATCCCACTCTTCAAGGAAGTTGTAGTCATTTGACAAGTGGAGGGAGGATAGGGCTCATGTGTGCTTGTGTACATAAAAAAGTACTACATATGAAAGATATTAAATAAAAGGGTGTAGTACCACTTATCTTTTTAAATGAAAGAGGCACACATGTCGGCTTAATGATAAGATAAATTAACTAAATAAATAAAATTTATTTAATTAATTGGATAAATGAATAGGATAAGATAAGATATGATGTGGAAATTAATTAAATAAATAAAATTTATTTAATTAATTAGCTAAGTAGGATGAGGATGGGATTGAATGGGATTTTAATTAAATAAATAAAATTTATTTAATTAATTGGCTTAATGGATAAATGGGATTAAGAGTGGGATTTAGGATAAAATGCTACATGATGTCTAGGATAATGTTTTAACAAAGTGTTCTAGGACATGGACAAAGTTGGGACAATTTTGGGTGTCTACAAAGGTCATCAAAATCATCCACTTATCCATTCACATTTTCTCCAAAATCTTTTGAAAGTCAAGCTCTAAGGTCAATCCTTCATCCACCTTAACATCACCAAATCAAATCTATCCATACCCCATCAATCATCACTCATCATTGGGTTCAATATTTTGAAATCAATTCTCTGAGGTCAAGCTTTACCCACCTTTCAACACCAAATAAATTCATACCCAACCCATTGCATGCCCTTGACAAGGTCCCAAGCTAGGAAAAACTAGGAAATGGAACCCTTTAGAATTACCTTTGGGATGCCTCAAACCGATCAAAATAATGTCCCTACAATCCAACAACAAACATCATTTGATTCCAATTCTATTCTAAACCCTTGGGGAGCCCAACAAAATCCCACATCATCCAACACCAACAACCAAGATCAAGAAAGTAATAGATTTTATGCAAGATCCCGACTCCATGGACTTATTAGATAGAGTCTTAAAGTTGTACCCCACCAAATATCTCGAATTCTTGATCCAAAATGGTGCTAAGGTACCTACCACTTCCCAACCATCCTCATCAAACAATATCCCCAACACATCTCAACCTTCAAACACCACAATGTCAAATCCTACCTCCACATCATCTAAATCAATCCCTATCTCCGCATCAACATCAACCATAACGATATCTACTCCCCAAATCACCATCAACATTCCCAACAACACCACGTACAAAAGTGCTTCCACAAGTGTACCTCAATTTGATGCCAACACCATAGCCTTCATGACACAATTATTTTCCCAACCACCTTACAACACATCCAACAATAATCCATGCAACAACCTTTCATCTAATTTCACATACATACAACCCCCTATCTCCCAACCTCCTATCTCACAACCACCCATTATATCATCCACCCAAACCTTAGAAAATCAAAACCAACAACATCAAATTCCACCACACATCCTACAACAACTCCTTGCCTACCAACAAAATCAAAACCAAACTCCACCCCAACATCAATAAATCCCCAACTTCCTTCAACAATTAATCTAACAACAAATGCACGTACCACAATCACCACCTACCCAAGACCTATCAAGTATTGTGAAAACCTTAATTCAAAATGTTGATGATATGCAACATGGGCACAAAACAAAACAATACTCATTCAAAGATATTTGCCCATACCCATTTGATAGAACCATCCCCATGCCACCTCTCTTTAAAAATTTTGAGATGCCTAAATTTGACAAGTACAAAGGGAAAGGGGACCCTAGGGAACACCTTAGGGATTTTTACATTACTTGCTTAGAGGTCTCATACGATGACACATATGTAATGAGACTCTTTCCTAGAAGCCTAGGTGGTCAAGCCAGTGAATGGTTTGCTCATCTTCCCCTAGGCATTAAAACATTCCATGAGCTCATGGATAAATTTGTTAACCATTTTTCCTACAATTTTGAACATGAAATATCTATGATGAACCTTTGCAATATGAAACAAAAGAATGAGGAATCCTTCGTTTCCTTTCTACAAAGGTGGAGAAGACTAGCAAGCAAACTCCCTTGTCCTATTCCTGAGAAGCATTTAGTCACCATGTTTGTGACGAATTTAAATCAAGAAATGGGCTCCCATTTACAAATCCAATGCACATCAACCTTTGAAGAGGTCATAAACAAAGGAACTACCATTGAGAGAGCCCTTATTGCTAAGGGGTCTATAAAAATTTACAACAACAACAAAAACAACAACAAGGTCAATGGCAACAACACCAACACAAACAACAACAACCAATCCCACTAAAAACCCCACTTTTGGGGCAAAAACAAAATACCCTTAATGATGGTGTCACCGACGTTAAGATTGTCCAAAATGTACAAACCACCACACCATCAAACCCATCCATGAGCAATAATGTAAATATTCCTAAGGGACAACCTAAAACAAATAATACACCTAAGAGGAGATTCACACCTCTAGGTGAACCCATCAAATATGTTTTGAGAAACCTTGTCAAGGAGGATTTGATCACATTTCCACCCATTCGCCCTTATGATGACAATCAATTTAAACCCTCTTGGTTTGATGAGAATGCCTATTGTGAATACCACCATGTTAAAGGGCATAAAACATCTAACTACATGAGGTTACAACATTGCATCCAAGACCTTGTAGATAGAGGCGACATAACCATTGATGAATCTCCTAAACAATTGCCTAATGCAAACTTAGGAGTATATAAGGATCCACTCCCTAACCACAACAAAGGAAAATCCTCTTCCTCAAATCAAACCTATAACATTGTCCCTCCACCCACTTCTTTTGATTGTGTCATGGGTCGTATAGAAGAATCATCTAACCAAGTCAACACCATTACCATTCAAGCCAAAACACCCAATTGTGTCATCACTACTCAACATGGCCGCATCTCCATTTGAGGATCCCCCGCTAATGATAAGGCCACTACTTCTACACCTACCAATCCTCCATCCACTCATAAGTATAACCTCCTCAATCACCTTGGAAAGACCCTCGCTCAAATTTCCATTCTTGAGTTTCTTTGTACATCCCCCCTCCATAAGGATGTCCTTGATAAAGCATTAATGGAAATCCATGTCCCTAACAACCTGAATGTCAACAATTCCAAGCCATGGTGGGACACATTGCCCGACCGCATCACCTCACATTCTCTAAAAAAGACCTTCCCGCATCCAACACATCTCACAATGAAGCTCTTCACATCAAGGTCCTTATCCATAAACACATCATAAAATGAATCTTAATATATGGTGGCTCCGGCCTAAATCTTTGCACTCTTAAATTATTAAAATACTTGTGATACTCTGATGTGGTTGTGGATTCTAGTGAATGCATCACCATAAAGGGATATGATGACAGTGAGAGATTGTCTGAAGACACCATTAAACTCCCTATTCAAGTGGGACAAAAGATTCTAGAAACCAAATGTCATGTTCTTGATCTTGACCTTCCCTACAACATCCTCCTCGGCCGCCCATGGATTCATGCCATGCAAGCCATTCCCTCCACATTCCACCAATGCCTAAAATTCTCATATAACAGCATAGGAGTTACTATCTATGCCGATCCTTGTCCCTTTCAATATTGTAGATTTTTGGAAGGACATGATATAACCTTCTACCCGTACAACAATTCCATCAAAGTATCCACCTCTAAACCTTCCACCTCATACATCAATCCTTCAAACATCGCATCCACATCACAATCACCCACCCCTCCCAAGGTCAAGATCAAGATGAGTGACATGGGATGTGGTGAATATGATCTACATGGCACATTTTGTGTAGGATTACTCCCATCATCCCCTAAGGCATTTGGTGCTCCTAAGGACAATGAAGTCTCCACGGTCATCATCAAATGCAAGCCATCCCTAATCTTCAAATGAAAGCACTTCATGGAACAAGACATCCTTGAAGATATATCCTCATGGTTGTAAAAAGATGAAGATGAACAACAAGAAGCTCCCATCCTCCCAACCAAGATATATGGAAAAGGTCTTGAAATTGTCAAACACATGGGTTATAAAGGACAAGGAAATATGGGCCTACATGGACAAGGGATTATTGAGCCCATTCAAGCAACAAGGAATCCTTATCTCCATGGACTAGGGTATGGAAAACTAGAATCTACCCCCACCGAATTTGAGTATATATTGAGTGAGATTGGTAAGGATTTCTCTACGATCAATAATATCAATGAAGAGGACCATCAAGACTCCTTTTCTGATGTTGTCGAACTCTTTGAATCCTTCATATGTACTATTTACACCGTATCAACTATGCCATCAACATCCAATGACCTACCTCTCATCTATCCACAACTCATAGATTGCGACCATCAAGGACCTCTTGTCCTTGATATCGCACAAAACAATGAAGCTATTGCACAATTCTTGGGGGTTAGAGACCATATGCCCCTTGGTGATCATAGAGTCAGCTACATCATAGAGCTAAACACATCTACATACTTCGAGGAGACAATTCAATCTCTTAGTCGCAAAAGTATAAACATAAAAATAACATCCCCTAGTGAAAACCACTTTGCGACACTTTCTAATGATAAAAAAATCAAAATAAAGGATGTATCCCTTAGTGAAAACCTCCCCAAGGCACTAGGAGATGAGAGAATGGACCTCCCTGAAGTCCCAGAATTATATCAAGAAAGGTCACCCATCCTTGTGGAAGCATCACAATAAATGAACCTTGGTATAGGAGAAACACCTAAGATTAACTTTCGAGTAGCATCCCTTACAACAGTAGAACAAGAGGCCTTCTTGGCCTTCTTCAAACAAAGAAGTCATAACTTCACATGGACCTACGTTGATATGCCAGGATTGGATCCCACCTTAGTGGTACATCATCTCACCGTTCATCCTAAAGAAAAATTGGTGAAGCAAAATCTTAGGAAAAATGAATCCTCAAATTGCTCTATTGGTCAAAGTTAAGCTCAAGAATCTCTTGGATGTAGGATTCATTCGACCTATCGACTATCTTGATGGGTGTCAAATATTGTCCTAATAGCCAAAGTCACCGGCGGTATCCACGTATGCATAGATTTTAGAGATCTCAACAAAGCATGCCCTAAAGTGACTTCCCGCTTCCAAACATAGACATCATTGTTGATCTAATGGTCGAGCATGAAATACTATCCCTCATGGATGGATTCTCTAGTTATAATCAAATTAGGATAGCAGAAGAAGACCAACACAAAATGGCTTTCATATGTCCATGGGGAACCTATTGTTGGGTCGTAATGCCCTTTGGTTTGAAAAATGTAGGAGCTACATATCAGAGAGCTATGACAATGACCTTGCATGACCTATTCCACAGTATAATGGAAGACTATGTAGATGACTTGCTAGAAAAATCCAAGACAAGAGAACAACATTTGAATGTGCTAGCAAAGATCTTCAACCACCTAGAACAATACAAAGTATGTTTGAATTCTAAGAAATGTGTCTTTGGAGTCACCTCCAGAGAACTCCTAGGATATATTGTATCAAGAAAAGGTATTAAAGTTGACCCTACGAAGGTGAAAGCCATAGTGGAGATGCCTCCACCAAAAACACTCAAACAACTCCGTAGCCTTCAAGGAAAGCTTCAGTACATTAGAGGATTTATAGCCTAGCTAGTAGATAAGTGCTAGCCATTTCAACACCTTCTCTGAAAGAATGCAACATTTGTATGGGATGGGAATTGGTAGAAGGCCTTCTATTAGTTGAAAGAATATCTTGTCATGCCACCCATCCTTATACCACCAAAATAAGGACAATCTCTTTTACTCTACATCTCCACAATAAAAACAACGATAGAGGCCTTGTTGGCACAACATGATGAGCAAGGAAAAGAAAGAGCCATATACTAAATTAGTTGCACTTTAGTGGCGTATGAACTAAACTATACACCCATTGAAAAAGCATGCCTCGTTGTTGTCTTTACCTCTTAGAAGTTAAGAAATTACATGCTCAACCATCAGACCAAGCTCATTGCAAAAATTGACCCACTAAAGTACCTATTGACAAGAGCAACTCTCACTGGACAAATGGAAAAATGGGTAATGATCCTAAGTGAATTTGACATTGAATATACATAACAGAAAGCCATCAAAGGACAGGTAATTGTAGATCAATTAGCCGATGCATCCATCCCGACAGAGCAACCTTTGCTTTTAAAATTTCTAGATGAGTCCATCCTTATGATAGCACCAACAACAGAAACATGGAAGATGTATTTTGATGGATCCTATACACATCATGGGTTGGGGGAAGGCATCTTGTTTGTCATCCCTCAAGGAGATACCATACCAAAGTCCTACAAAATCACATTTCCTTGTGCCAACAACATAGCAGAATATGAAGCATTGATCACAAGACTCTATATGGCTATCCAGGGGAAAATTGAAAAGCTCAAAGTTTTTGGCGATCCCAGCTAATAATAAGACAAGTCAATAATGAGTATAAACAAAAGATGATAAGATCCTACCATATAAAAGAATGGTCGATGACTTCAAAGACTATTTTCATAAAATCCATTTTGAACAAGTACCAAGGTTGAACAATAAACTAGTAGATGCCATGGCTACCATAGGGTCTTTGGTTGACATGAAGAAAGCTAGCAAAAGGTGTGAATTCTTGATAGAAGAGCTTCTGATGCCAGCCTATGATGTTCCACAATCTAAGTTAGTGTATGATATTGTTGGTCCCTTGTCCCCATGGTATGAAGAAACCTACCTTTACCTCTACAACAACATCATTCTAGCCAACCTTACATCTACACAACGTCGATCCTTCATCCATTGAGCCTCTCGCTTCACTATCATAGGTGACACCATATCCCACAAAAGTCTTGATGGTACTCTTCTGTGATGCCTCGATTCTAGAGAAGCTGAAACGGCCTTATAAGAGGTACACAAGGGTATTTGTGGGGCACATTCTAGTGGACCTACTTTAGAAAAAAAGATTCTAAGAACAGGATACTATTGGCCTACCATGGAATAGGATGCCCATTAATTTTTGAAAAAATGGCTCCCATGTCAACAACATGGTGATCTCATCCATGCACCATCACAGGAATTGCAACCGATTACGACTCCATGGCCCTTTTCACAATCGAGGCTTGACCTCGTAGGCAAAATCCACCCACTATCTTGAAATGGACATAAGTTCATTATTACTACCACTGAATATTTCACTAAGTGGGTCAAAGCCATTCCAATCACTTACACCACTGGAATTCAAATAGCCAAATTCATACTCCATTACATCATATGTCATTATGTCATCCCCCTTTCCATCATCATCGACAATGGGAAACCATTCAAAAACTAAGAAGTACATAACCTTTATGAAAAATTCCACATCCAACATAACTTTTCCACATCATATTACCCTCAAGGTAACGGTCAAGCTGAAGCTTCCAATAAAACCATCTTACATATCCTAAAGAAGATGGTTCATGAAGCTAGCTATGATTAGCACCTCCAACTCAATCCCGCCCTTTGGGCCTACCGTACAAGCATTCATACCCCTATAGGATCCACTCCATACTCCTTAGTATTTGGTTCTGAAGCCATCCTACCAATCGAGGTCGAGCTCCCCTCTCTTAGAATCTCACTGCAGAATATCATTATTGAGGAGTATCGAGTTGCAAGACTAAATGAGCTAGAAATTCTGGATTAGAAGTACTTGAATGCTCTAAATCACCTACAAGCCTATCAGAATCACCTACGTAGAAGCTATAACAAGAAGATCAAGAACCATTGGTTTGAGATAGGTGACTTAGCCCTTATGGAAAATTTGAGGAACCTACAAGAGCGTCACAAAAAGGGAAAGTTCAAGCCTAATTGGTTGGGACCCTATGTCATCACAGCTAGCTATGGATCATGAGTTTATCATCTTGTAAAACCTAAGGAACAGCCTTTGGATGAGCTGATGAACATAATGCACCTGAAAAAGTTCTACGCCTAACCATCGAGTATCCCAAGTCAAAAAATACAAAAAAAAAGAAAAAAGAAAAATTAAGTGCAATAAAGTTGTCCAATGGTGAAAATTACTTCAATGACACCTTGGATAAGTACCATGGTGAAAACCTATCTCAAGCACCATGTGTAGTGGCTGGTTCTACCACCTAATAAGTCCTCACCTTTATCCGTACCACTCCATATCACCTCCACCCCATGGCTTGGAATAACAAACATTTAGCGTTATCTATTCCATTCCTTCATTACCCATTTGAGGCAAATTTCTGAGTTTGTAGATCCTTGTATGCCCTCCTTGTACAACATAAAATTTGAAAAATCCAAAAAACATCATAAAATCACCAAAATCCAAAAAAAAAATAGAAAACAAAAAATCCAAAAACATTAGAAAATCCAAAAACCCGAAAAAAATTAGAAAATCCCAAAAACAATCATCCAACCCATCATCATCGTCCAACTCATCCAACCCATCTCGAACCATCCCTACATCATCACTACAAACTAGAACTACATATCATCACCACCTGCATCTTAATGTGCCTTGATCCCATGGATATAGGGTATGTAGGCAATCTAGAATACGAAGGAAGTATCTAGTACACATGTACATAAGATGCACCCATCCAACCTGTTTGGATGGTCCCTATTCCCTGAGCTTATCATACTAGATCCAAGAGCAATACACTTTCTAAGCATACTTACAACAACAACATATCTCACACAAAAATCATCAATCAACAAACCAAGTACAATCACGACACATGGACTACTATCTTTTTGTCCATCTTATGACTTTTATCCTTATCATCTAATTGATTCCTACCTTAACAAATATATCATTCCTACAATAAGCAAAATCCATCATCTTATCAAATCAACACTTATCTTAGCAAGAGATACAATGGTTGTTTGTTTGGTCTGTTGGCCTTTTTAGTTATTAATTTTTATCTTTTGTCTCATTTCTAAGCATCATTCTGATACTACCTTGATCTCACTATATCATGGTATGTGGCAGAAAACACCTAGAATGGGGCATGGTCATTGCTTTCATGTGTCGTGCTTGTGGGTTGGTCTCATTACTCCAAGTCTAGTATTCATATCTTGTGAAATGTAGGGTCGGTTCTAGCATATTGTTTCCCTTTTTGCATCTAAGGTTCATCATACCTTTTATGTACTAAGGACTTATGCTACGAGTCCCCTTCCCTCATCTAGACAAGATTGTACTACCTTGGGCATGCATGGGATCAAACTGTCATTTGCATGTCTAGTCCATGCAAAGACGAATATGATATCAGATTCAGGGCAGACAACTGAGAGGGGGGGTGAATCAATTATCAAAAACTTTCTTCCAATTAAACACTTAAATCCACTTTGTGATTTAGCAGCATATCAATTAATCAATCATGGAAAACATAAAGCATTGAATTTAGAGAAGAAACACATTAACACATAAGACACCAAGATTTTGACGTGGAAAACCTGGTTAAGGAAAAAACCACGGGGTGATTAACCCAAGATTGTATTCTCTATTAGAAGAATAGAAAGAACAAATGGTACATGCCAATTAGGGCTCACTGCCTGAGCACACTCCTCACAAGAGGCTCACTGCCTACAAGAGACACACTGTCTACAAGATAATAAGTATCACATACTTGAACTGGAGAATAGCATCTTCACCATGCTTGAATCAGTTCCGTTTAAGCCCATAAACTTTTGCTCTACCTTTCGCTCTCTTCCTCGCTACCACACTCACATCTCCACAAGACACACTTTGAAATGACTTTACAATCCCTTATTTATACAAGGCATCGACTTAGGAATAATCATCTAAGTCAGAAAACATCTACAAGAACATCTGCAAGATGTTTAACACTTCCAGTCAGCCAGTCTCAGGAAGAACACCATCATCTGGAAGCTATTCTTCAATTGCGAGCTCCAACTCCAATGTGGACCACCAACATGAACTTGACACGATCCTAATACCTTCACAAGATTGCCTAAATCACCGAGAACATCTGCACTTCATCTGCTTATTAAAATCCTTCTCTTCTTCATCTGGAACCTCAAGAACACAGTCTGTCATCACTGTCACAAAGGAATAGATGCTTGCGGACCTTCAAACCATGAACCAATCAAGTTGACACTTCACAAAGACTTCCTCAACACTCCCTCAAATCCGCAGAATAGGATAATGCATTTTTGGATCTCACCAGACCTATCTGTGTCACTCTGTCACCTCTGAACACCTGTCGGAACCGGTTCTACTTGAGCGGTTGTAAATTCTTCAGAACTTCATGCAGATGTCTGAAATCTTGACTGGATCATCTTAAGACTCATATCTACAAACCCTTTGAAACGCAACCTCTGATAGTCATCTTATCTTGGATCTTTACCTTACTGTCTTCACTGTTCTTCTATGTTCCTAATATGACTAATTTTCTCAATATCCTCAGCACATAGCTCATCCAATCCTTGTCATTACTACAACAAGAGTATGTTGACATCAATGACAACACCGGTTAGACCCATACTTGCAACAATCTCCCCCTTTGTCATTGATGGTAAAATATGATGTGAAAAATCATCAAGACAAAAACTTCTCCTTACTATCACAACTCCCCCTATCAGCAACAACCATTCACATGTCTTCTCTTCCTTTACTGCTCCCCCTTTGATCATCAACCACTTGTTTTTCACATGTCTTCTCTCCCCTTTTGACATCAATGGCAAAGGGCTCATACTTGCAACTCCAACACTTCGTAATCATACTAGCTGCTCCCCTTGAGTGGCAGCTCCCTATCATCAATTCAGACCACAAGATATGACTGTGATATCTACCAGACTAATGCACTCTAGTGCACCTTAATTTATCACTGGAGGGGCAATAACCCCTAACTTCTCCCTGAGATACTCAAAAGAGTCCTTAGGTAGAGGTTTAGTAAAGATGTTTGCAATCTGATCCTTGGAAGGAACAAACTCCAATCTGACTTCATTCTTGTTCACTTGCTCTCTTAGAAAGTGAAACTTGATAGATATATGCTTAGTCTTTGAATGCAACACTAGATTCTTAGATATATTTATTGCACTTGAATTATCACAGAAGATTGTGATAGGCTCCTCATACTCCACTCTTCTGTCTCTTAGCATTTGCTTCATCCACAAAACTTGAGTGCAACTACCTGCTGCTGCAATATATTCTACTTCTATAGTGGACAAAGATATTGCGTCTTGTTTCTTGCTCAGCCAAGAAACCAATCTCTTCCCCAAAAAGAATTCTCCACCACTGGTACTCTTTCGGTCATCCACATCTCCTGCCCAATCTGCATCTGTATATGCATGAAGAGAGAAATTATGATCTTTGGGATACCACAATCCATGCTCAACTGTTTCATTTAGATATCTAAAAATCCTCTTGATTGCCATGACATGAGATTCTCTAGGATCAGCTTGAAATCTAGCAACAAGACCCACAGCATTCATAATGTCAGGTCTAGTCTGAGTGAGATACAACAATCCTCCAATCATTGACCTATACTTTTTCTGATCAGTCTTAGGAGAGTCATCATCTTTACCCAATTTACATCCGGTTGCCATGGGAGTATTCATTGGTTTTGAGTCTTCCATCCCAAATTTCTTCAACAATTCTTTCACATATTTGGTCTGAGAAATGAAGATTCCTTTCTTTGTTTGAGTGATTTGTAGACCCAAGAAGAAATTCATTTCCCCAAGCATGGACATCTCAAATTCACTTTTCATTTGATTTGTAAAAGTTTTACACATACTATCTCTTCCTCCAAAAATGATATCATCAACAAACACTTCAACAATCAAGATGTTTTCATGATCAATTTTGAAATACAAATTACTGTTAGCAGTACCTTTGTTGAAACCAATCTTCAAAAGATGCTTATCCAATCTTTCATACTAGGCTCTTGGGGCTTGCTTTAGTCCATACAATGCTTTCTTCAACTTGCAAACCATATCACCTTGATCAGACAATTGAAATCCATCCAGTTGCTCAATGTAAACTTCTTCTTCCAAGTCACCATTCAGAAAGGCAGACTTGACATCCATCTAATATATTTTAAAATCTTTAAAGGTAGCAAAGGCAAGAAATAATACGACTGTGTCAATTCTTGCCACCAAAGCAACAGTTTCTTCAAAATCAACTCCTTCTATTCGAGAGTAACCCTTGCAGACCAATCTGGCTTTATTTCTGATTACTTCAGCAATTTCATTAAGTTTATTTTGGAAGACCCATTTGGTACCAATCACATTCTTGTTCTTAGGTCTGGGAACAAGATCCCAAGTGTGATTTTTCTCTATTTTCATCAACTCTTCCTCCATTTCTTTAGTCTAGCTATCATCATTGCAAGCTTCATTCACTGTCTTAGGTTCAATCTTTGAAATCAGACAATATTCATCTGAATCTTGAGCAATCTTCCTTCTTGTTTGTACTCCTTTTCTTTTATCACCTATGATTTGATCTTCAAAGTGGTTTAGTCTTATATGCTTGGGAACTTTGGGAGTTTCTTGCACTTCTAATTCTTGATCAGGCTCATTATGACTCATCTCTTCTTCCTGATTTACTGGATCTGTTTGATTCTGAATTCTAGAAGGAGTTCGGGCTCCTTGAATCAGAACACCATTCTGATCATCTTCATCATATTCATAAAACCTTGAAGGTTTTTTGATATCTTCATCAACCTTCACATTTGTACTTTCTATAATCTTTCTCAGTCTCTTGTTATAACACCGGTATGCTTTTCTTTGAGTAGAGTAACCTAAGAATATTCCTTCATCACTTCTAGAATCAAACTTGCCTAGAACTTCATCTCTTTTAATGTAACATTTGCTACCAAAGACTCTAAAATACCTCATAGTAGGAGTAATGCCAAACCAAATTTCATAAGGAGTCTTACCAGTATTTCTTCTGATTTGAACTCGATTGAGACTATAGACTACAGTGCTAATAGCTTCTCTCCAAAATATTTGAGGAACATTTGTTTCCATCATCATTGTCCTAGATGCTTCCTGGATGGTCCGATTCTTTCTCTCCACTACTCCATTCTATTGTGGAGTCCTAGGAGTAGACAACTGTCTCTTTATTCAATGTTTCTCACAAAATTCTATGAACTCACCAGATGTGAATTCTCCACCTCTATCAGACCTCAGACACTTTAATTTCAATCCGGTTTCATTCTCTACCATAGGCTTGAATATTT
Organism: Cunninghamia lanceolata; assembly: GCA_027924645.1. Lineage (NCBI taxonomy): Eukaryota > Viridiplantae > Streptophyta > Pinopsida > Cupressales > Cupressaceae > Cunninghamia > Cunninghamia lanceolata. The sequence continues at coordinate 15,664,277 of BSBN01000511.1, read as the reverse complement.
TGAACTTCTCAAGAGCTTCTGATTTCTCTTTCAGAAAAGTAACCCACATCATCCGGGAATGGTCAACAATTAATAACATGAAGTATCTATCACCTTGCACACTCCTGATTCTTGCCAGACCACATAGACCAGTATGAACTAAGTCCAATAATCCGATAGAAGATTGTTCCTTACTTTTGAATGACACTCTACTTTGTTTCCCCAACTGACATTATTTGTACAAACTATTTGTAGGTTTCACCAGTTTTGGAAGATCTCTTACAGCTTGGGTATTACTTATATTATCAAAATTCACATGACACATCCTTCTATGCCACAACCAACTCTGATCAATTTGCACAAATAGACAACTTTTAACAGTACCAACTAAATGGAAGATATTACCTTTTGTCTGAGTACCGGATGCAATCTCTATTCTGAAACTTTCAAAGATCATGCATTTTCCATTCTTGAATTGGAGATCATAGCCTTTGTCAACCAGCTGTCCAACACCGAGAAGATTGTGCTTCAATCCTTCAACATACAGTACATTACCGGTTTTGTTCTTTCCATCAAAAGAAATGGTTCCCCTACTTCTGATTCTACTAGTAGAATTATCACTAAACTTTACCACTCCTCCTTCATACCTTTCCAAATCTAAGAACTTATTCTTGTCACCTGTCATATGGTGAGAGCATCCACTATCAATGACCCAATCATCCTTTTCTTCAACTTGGGCAGCCAGAGCTCTTTCTACAACTTTAGGATTGATAGATTCAGAGGGTATTGGATCTTCTTCCTTGATGGCAATAAACACCCAATCACTTCTGGATTTGTTTCCTGTCTCTGATTCATCATCTGTTACTCCTTCATTATCATCCTCTTCATGAACATAGTAACAATTCTTTTGGAACCTTGATCTGTAAGGATTTGGCCTTGAAAATCTTTCCAGACACTTTGAGGCAAAGTGACCAATCTTATTGCAGTTAAAACACTTAAATGGTAATTTCCCTTCATACTTACTAGATCCTCTTGGTAGTCTTTTTGCAATAAGGGATTCAAGCTGAGCAGTTTCTGTTTCTTCTTCTTCCATGTCTTTTCTTGCTTTTTCATATCATGATAGTTTCCTTGAAGAGTTCTCTCTTGGATCAAACCTTTGTTTTCCTTTTACAGAAGCACTGGCTTTGAATGCTGATTCAGTCTTGGGGAGGGCATCTCCAAACTCAGTCATTTCAAATGCAGCCAACTTACCAGCCAATTGATCTCTTGTGACAGTTGTATGGGCTTTGAATTCTTCAATGGCAACAACCTTGATTTTATAAGAAGTAGGAAGGGATCTGAAAATTTTGCCAACAATCTCATCTTCATCCAAGACTCCACCAGCACATCTAATTCCACAAACAAGCTCATTTACTCTTGGCATAAAAGTAGTGATATTTTCATCTTCTCTCATCTTCAGATTTTTAAATTTCGCTTTCAGACTCTGTAGCCTTGCACATTTAACATACTTGTCTCCTTCATGCAGAAGTTCCAATTTTTTCCAAATTTCAAAGGCAGTTGGTAGGTCAACAACATTTGAAAGATCTGAATCAGATAATGTGCTTAGAAGAGCTTCTATAGTCCGCAGATTGTTTTCAGCATCTGTGATTTCATTTGGGGCTTTTGAGCCACCCTGTGGAGGAGTATACTTTGTTGAAGCCATGGTCCAGTACTGTGTTCCCATACATTGGAAATGACATTTCATGTGACTTTTCCAAAGATTAAAATTGGTTCCATCAAACTTCAGACTATCTTTTTTGTAGGACGACATCCTGGATCTCCTCAAGCGGTTAAGCTCTTTTTAGAGGAACTTGGCTCTGATACCAATTGTCAGATTCAAGGCAGACAACTGAGGGGGGGCTGAATTAGTTGTCAAAAACTTTCTTCCAATTAAACACTTAAATCCACTTTGTGATTTAGCAGCGTATCAATTAATCAATCATGGAAAACATAAAGCATTGAATTAAGAGTAGAAACACATTAACACATAAGACACCAAGATTTTGATGTGGAAAACCTGGTTAAGGGAAAAACCATGGGTTGATTAACCCAAGATTGTATTCTCTGTTAGAAGAATAGAAAGAACAAAGGGCACATGCCAATTAGGGCTCACTACCCGAGCACACTACTCACAAGAGGCTCACTACCTATAAGAGACACACTATCTACAAGATAATAAGTATCACATACTTGAACTAGAGAATAGCATCTTCACCATGCTTGAATCAGTTCCATTTAAGCCCATAAACTTCTGCTCTGCCTTTCGCTCTCTTCCTCGCTACCACACTCACATCTCCACAAGACACACTTTGAAATGACTTTACAATCCCTTATTTATACAAGGCATCGACTTAGGAATAATCATCTAAGTCGGCAAACATATCCAAGAACATCCGCAAGATGTGTAACACATCCGGTTGGCCAGTCTCAGGAAGAACACCATCATCCAGAAGCTATTCTTCAATTGCGATCTCCAACTCCAATGCAGACCACCAACACAAAATTGGCATGATCCTAATACCTTCACAAGATTTCCTGAATCACCGAGAACATCCACACTTCATCTACTTACTGAAATCCTTCTCTTCTTCTTGAAATCCTTCTCTTCATCATCTGGAAGCTCAAGAACACAGTCTGTCATCATTGTCACAAAGGAATAGATGCTTGCAGACATTCAAACCATGAACCAATCGAGTTGATACTTCACAAAGACTTCCTCAACACTCCCTCAAATCCGTAGAATAGGATAATGCATTTCTGGATCTCACCAGACCTATCTGTGTCACTCTGTCACCTCTAAACACCTGGCAGAACTGGTTCTACTTGAGCGGCCATAACTTCTTCAAAACTTCATGTGGACGTCTAAAATCTTGATTGGATCATATTAAGACTCATATCTACAAACCCTTTGAACCACAGCCTTTGATAGTCATCTTATCTTGGATCTTTACCTTACTATCTTCACTGTTCTTCTCTGTTCCTGATATGACTAATTTTCTCAATATCCTCAGCACATAGCTCATCCAATCCTTGTCATTACTGCAACAGGAGCATGTTGACATCAATGACAACACCGGTTAGACCCATACTTGCAACATATGAATCATCACCTTGGTCTTTCATATCTTGGTGAAAATATCCCCTTTTGCTATAATAAATCTAGGATTGCTCTAAAAAATATCAACACGACATCCCATCCCAACCCATCATCCTTAATCTATCCTTATCCCCCACCCATCAAAATCATCACCTTGGCTTTGCATTTAATGAAGAAAAGGACCAAACCAATCCCATCCCCTAATCACTCAATCCCATCCCACAACCACCCTAACCAACCTAACAAACTATTACCATCATGCAACTAATCTGATTTCAACCAACTCAACAAAGCCCCTCTAATAATGTGGCGTCTAGTGACTTAGTACTCAACATCTCCAATCCATCCCCAACCTATCCTACCCATCTCTAAACCTTCCCCACCCATCTCTAAACCTATCCCACCCATCCCTAAACCTGTCCCACCCATCCCTAACCTAGCCCAACCATCTCCCAACCACTCAACCTCCTCACCATGGATCTAAGCATCACAATGTATCATGACAAACATCCATCATCCTACACATATAACATCATTGCATCAACATCAATTGCCATATCATTACATTACCATTGTATTAATCAATAACCATAATCATTACATTGCATTATCCATCTACCACAACAACTTGCATACACAATATATGTTTATTAATCTAAGCATATATTCCATTTTCCATCTCATAAAATCATATGCATGTATTCTGCATCATAATCCACATCATAATCCATAAGCTATAAAACCATAAAAATATCCATATGCATACAATAGATCATCATCATAAACATCATAAAATCTATACATCTATGCATAATCATCAACATAATCATCATAATGAAAACATGCATAAACATCCATAACATCATTACATCATCACATAATCATAAACATCACATAAAATCATAAATGCATAACACATCACTCAAAATCGTAATGTCATGATACAAAAATGCACCCTAAGGGATGAAGTACATAAATATACAAAGCCCATGGGTAGAACTACCCGTGCAGATTCAATAGGAGAATCAAATCGATGAGGAGGAGGTGGACCCATAGGTGCCTATTGTTGCTGAGGTGGTGTCTACTGATGTTGCGAGGGTTGCTGAATCGGTCTCTGAGGGTGGACCGATCGGTGAGAACCTAACATACTAGACTGACTATGTTGGTTGTAGCTCGGTACCCTCTGTCCCTCAGTCACAATCATCTAATATGCGCCATAGTAATACTTAGCACGTGCGCCCCTCTGATCTGCCAATTGTTGTTGCACCTAGGATAGTTGTTATTGGACCGCTGTGTAATCCCCCCACATTTACGCCATGTTGGTGCTAGCAATGACACCCTGCATCTGTGAGACTTGTTGCTATAGGTGAGTCACTTGTGCCTCATCTTGTTGGGCCCTAACCTCAGCTCTCTGTAATTAGGCCTCTACTCCCTACTATTGTACTCTCTCAGCATCTCTCTCTACAATAAGCTAGGTAATCTAGGCCTGCATTTGACTCTATAAGTGACCGATCTGAGGCTGTAGGATCTGGATCTGTGGATCCCCATCCCCTCCACTCACCCCATCCAACAGGGCCTACACACCCTATAATCTCTAAACCTCCACCTGTGTAGTGTTTCGCTCTACAGTGATAGTATCTAACTCTTGCTGTTGTCTGGCCACCTAATCCTCTAGGCTTGTTACCTAAGCCCACAGGGTCACTGTATCCTCCTCCTCATCTCCTCATGGTTGTACCCACAGTCTCTGAAGGTCAGGACCAGTACCTGAAGGTCCTGTACCTGAAGTCCCCACTTATCCAACGGGCACCTGTCCAACTAGTGCCTGCCCAACCTAAACTTATGGTACCTAAACCTACGATACCTGAACCTATGGAAGCCGCCCTGCTGGCACCTATCCAACTGGTGCCTGTACAATTGGTGTCTGTCCAACTGCCACTTGGGGTGCATGTCCAACTAGCCCATACTCTGTCTCTACCTATCCTATAGCTGTCGCTACCAAAACCTCTATACCATCCCGCTCCCCCTCTACCTCCACCTCCTCTATAATGTACTCCTCTCACTCCTCCTCCTCTGTAAGATTTGCATATAGGATAGTAAGCTGCACCGGTCTATACTACCCCCACCAAGCATCATATGTTGGGGTCATCCCTGCATCCACTATCTGACTCTGCCAATCCCACTGCACTGGCTACAGTGTTGTCCAATCCAACAATGTCACTTGTGGCTGCAACTCTAGAGGCTAGGCTGGTGTATCTGCTCGTACTCACCCAAAAAAAGCCATGACCTGAGGAAAATCCTACCTCATCCCAAATTGGTGCATCACACATGACAGAATATATCTGTCAATGATGTGCTCCGTCTGCCCCATCATGTATTAAGGCTAAAATGTATGTGGCATGTGTACATCATCATTGACCCATGACTCTACCCCTATATATGGTCACCATATGATTATATCCATGTCATCCAATAGTACTACCAATACCGTAGGTTCCCCAGTCATGTATGCCAGAGAGGTGCCCTATACAACATCACAAAGGGCTCAAATCATGCCATTGCATATGCACACTCAGGCCCCATAATATGGATATGCTCCCATGCCCACACATGGAGCAATGTCACCCCTTCCCCCAAGCTCACATTCACCTAATACACCACCAGGTGCATCTCATGATACAACTGGGCCAACAAGCAAGGCCCCCATGGCCTCGATGACCCGCCCCCAACCAACCAAGAAGTCCCATGACTATCGATCAGGCATCAGTATACCTCCAATCAACCCACAAACATACATCACATAACACCAATATGACCTCACATGGGTAGCTGTATAACGCATCTCCTCCCTGTCCTGAGTGTACCTCAGATGAGAAGGTGCAAATGCCCAATCCAATGCTGCCACTCCAAAACCAACATCATAGGTCACCCTCTCTCCAACTATGGAGATCCTAAGGATCCTCCATACATCCTCTAGGGTGATAGTGATCTCACCCTTCGGCAGTAAGAAGGAGCATGTCTCTACTAGGGCCGTCATCATGGCCCTATGAGCCCATAACCAGGGCATCTTCGAGATCATATGCAATCCAATCCCATGCAATTGAACCATATCTGCATCTATAAGATATCCCCTCAAAGCCATCACTAAAGGAACTCATCACTCTCATGACTACAACACCTCTCCCTCAATCTGCATCCAAAAAATCATCAAGTCAAACCCTATTTTTCCTAAAATAGTACTATGGCACTAATCCATTTACCGATAGTGCTAAACCAGAAGGTGGTGCTAATCTAGAGCCTTATTACACTGATCTAGAGCCTTATTGTGCTAATCCAGAGGATGGTGCTAATCTAGAGTCCAATAGCACTACTTCCTGACCTGATAGCGCTAATTGACCCATTAGCGCTAATCATGTTGGAAGAATAACTTTGGGGAGATTTTTATGCCATTGATGCTGCTATTGGCAACATGACCATAAGCACAAGGTATATATAGTTATGCATTACAGTGTTGTTATTGATGTCAACATTGTATTTTGGTATGGTGCAAATCAGTTTGGTCCTTTTTTTTGCAAGATGGTTTGATTCTCCATAGAAGACTAATTTGTAAGAAGGTTTGATTTGGCAAGGAAACTTGTTATGAAATTTGGCTAAGTGTCAACTCTGGCATTTCTAAGTTACAGAGCATCCGGTAATTTGGTATGCATTGGTCAGCTGTTGAATATTTTACTCTGCAATTCTAGCATATGTTTGTTGGTTGTCAGAAGCATCTAATTCTAGAATTTTGTCTAATCCGGATCTCCAGTGTGAGAGTTGTGAATGACAGAAGTCTAGCCTGATAGATTACAGTTATTTCCTAAATAGAGCATGTGAGTAAAAGAATCTGCATTCCTCTGCGGATAGGTTTTTGGTCTTACAATTCTAAGAAGATGTTCACATATATCAATAAATGATATATTCCAGTTTTCATGATATTTGAAGGTCTATGAATTAGGATGTGAATGTACAGTTGGCAAAGTTTTGTGTTAGGTCTTCTACGGTGCCGACCTAATAGATGTGAAGATATGAGAAGTGTAGACACCTAAAATTGACTTGCTCTGCAAATCAATTTCCCATACCTCTACACCAATTTATCCCCCCTATTAATTAAATAAATTCATTTTATTTAATTAATTTATCCCTAACCATCTATCTATCTCTTATGATCAATTAACTCACTTAATTTATCACTAGACCTTACAACACTATTCTCATCAATTAAATAAATATGTCTAATATTTATTTAGCTGATTTGTCCATCTCCCTAATCCCTATTAATTAGATAAATCATTCTTATCTAATTAATCTATCTTACTGATCAATCTACCCTAGCCTACCTATCCCCTAGACCTAGGTTAATTAAGCTAAACACTTAATCATCCTTGCTTAGCCCATCCTTCCACACACCTTTGAATAAAAATCAATCTTTTATTCAAAGGGTCAAATCCCTCTTACACATGTAAGTGTACATCTTCACATCTCCACATAAAAGTGAATTTTTAATTCACACTCCCCCATGAGTTGAATTAAAAATTCACTTGTCATATCCACTCTTCCCAAAAATGAATCTTTAATTCATTTTTGTCCTCCACACCTTTCCCATGTGAATTTAAAATTCACAAATATTGAGAGCCCTGCAATCCCATTGACCAAGCTTCAACCCTTGATCTCTCTCATCCACTCCCCTTGTGACACTTGTCACAAGGCTATGGCTTCAATCCTAACCCTAACTCTCATTCATTTCTAGCCCTTGATCTCAACTCTTGATCCTCACCCTCCATCCTCATTTCCAAAACTCTATAAATGAGACCCTTCTCTAAGCCATTTAGGGGACTTCTTCTTGCATCCAACCTCTGCCAAAATCTCTCCAAAATCCTCTTATCCCTTCCAATCAAAATGAAAAATCACTCTAGCCATTCCATCTATCCTCCAATCTCTCATCTACATTGTGTTGAATGCGTTTGAGCAATCCACATTTCACATCAAATTGGATAAAATCTGAGGAGCTATCAAGTGCAATCCTTCCCGCTATCTTGGATTTGTGGGTCAAAAGGAAGGTATAATTGTTTGTGTTTTACATTTGATTTATATTTCAACTTTCATTTTTGATTCATAGATCACATTGGCACGCCCGATTTCTCGAATCTAACCAATCATTTTTCTAGGATTTTGTTGTCAAAAATCTTCATTTTCTAACCCTGGTTTCATGTGAAGTTTTGCAAGTTTTGGGGGTAAACTAGTGAAGGTCACCTCCTGGGTAGAAACTAACCTCACTGTTGTGATCAGAACGTTGTTTCTGAGTTTTTTGACAGTAAATTCGACTATGTTCTGTGACTGAAATTTTTAAAAAAAATTGAATTTTTTTAGGGTACGGATCCGTACCGTATGGACTGTCCATACTAATTCATACACAGGTTTGTATTTTATAGTCACAGGCACTCAAGTTGTAGGTTTAATGGTCAAAATTCATAGGTTTATGGCATTTTGAATGGTCAAAGTTGCAGGTTTAGGACGCTGCTCAGAAAGAAACCCATATCTTCGCCTTTGGTAGTGCCTTTGACCACCGACCACCCTGTCGCTTCCATTTTATTCTCCGTCACCTCCTCCCAAAGACCTGTCGCCACATCCCATGGCCCTCTCACAACCTGCCCATTCCTCTGCAGACTTGGCTCAACCCTAAACTGGCTGCCGCCTTGGAACCGTTCATTCTTTGTCGTTTCAAACACTTCCCTCACCTCCATGCCCTCTGTCACCACCACATCCGTCGACACTGTCACTGTGTCGACACCCCCATAGCTGTGACCAAACCACTAACCGCTCACCACCAAATCTCCCTCCAATGCCTGAGCCTCCTCCTCACCACCTGTACATACCCTAGGTCACCACCATGGAAGCTCATTCCCACTGCTACTGTCATCCTCAAATCTTTTGCTGACCTAACTCTTCCACCCCTGAAATATCTCTATCGCCACCATTGGTGGGGCCAAAGGTTTTGTCACCGCCCACTAACTTCTCACCCGCCACCACTAAAAAACCCTTCTGCCACCTCTGTAGCATCTGACCATCACCGCTTGTTCTAAGTTCCTCCACTCCACCCAACCTCCACTGAGTCGACCCCTCCAACTCTTCGTCGCCACCTATCTTTCTTCCAATTGCCTCTTGACATCGACCATTCCACAGTCCCCTTTCCATCTCAAAGTACTCTGCAACAAACCTATGAAAATCTCAAATACTCGGTCGACACCCCCCAAATCGGTCTTTTTCATTATCTCTATGGAAGTTTATTCTACTGACAGTTAGGTCTTCAAACCTATACATCATACTTTCCTAGCAGTTAGGGTTTATGGTGGAAAGAGTGGGCTGCCGACGATTAGGGATTTTAGCCCCTCAACTCTAGGCCTTGGTCACTTTAGTGACCGCTAGAGAGGCAAGCCAGCCACGGCCAATTTCTTTCCTTTTTTTTTCTTTTTTAATTTTTTCTCCAACTTCCACCCCTGGTCATACGAGTGACCAGGGGCCAATCTTAACATTAACCATCAGAGATAGCCACCAAGGCTAAACTATTACATGTGACCGGCGGGACCTCTGACCACTAACAGTCAGGGTTTGCTACTAGCTAGACCTTTGTTTGCCTCCATATACCAAAATAGGCTATTTTTTTCAAACTCACACAACTTTCACATATGGAGTCAAAAATTTGCAAACAAGGACTTTCCAAAAAGTTGATGAGATGAACTACACATCTGTGAAGAAATTTTCTGGTGACTGTATCATTTTGCAACTTTTTTATTAGTCAAAGTCAAAGATGCTTCAAAACTTCAAAACATCATATCTTTTGCAAATTTGGTCCTTTTTCAGCGAAATTTTTTTTCAAATTGCATAGAATTTTGTCTAGAATCTGTTTATGTACTCATTTTTTATATATTAGTTCATTTTTCATTAGATTTTCTTAGATTCTTGATTTTCACGTAATGGTCATCTTGGCTAGTCTACTTGCTTCGTTTTCAATTTTGTGACTTGCAGGTGATCATTTGGGGCTGAAACAACATCAGGATCAGCATCTACATCAACTTGGACAACAATTTAATTAGGTGCACTCATTCTATTGCTCATTTCATCATAATCTTGTTTGCAAACACACTTTGATTTGGGCTTCTAAAACAAACATTTATCTTCATCACATATCAAAATTGAGCATAAAATCAACTACTTTCTTCTATCACATATCGATTTGGGCATAAAAAGAACCATTTCTTGACGTGTCTTCCTCACACATTTCAATTTCTAAGGGCAATTAACCACTGTGAGTGTGAGTCAAGTGTGCATGTGTATGTTCTCTCCTCACACCGTAAGGTGATCTTGGAGATTAAAAACACCTCACTTGATTCGCTTTTGTTTACCCTTTCCTAGGAAGCCTGCTAGGGGATTTCATCACCCCTAGGGATGACCTTATTCGAGGCTGAATCAAAAGACACCCTCATTGAAATCAGAATCTTGTCACTCTTGGCTAAGCCTCAAAGAACTTTCTACCTTTGGGAAGTGAAGGTGAAGGGTGGGTTACCCCCTTCTCCTGGCTGTGTGACATGATTTCACTTTCAATTCTTAGTCAACCTTGTATAAACATTGCTTAAGACCTAATTGGCCATACCCTATTTCAAACTAGACATTAGGGCATGTTGATGTGTCTTCCACATGTGCTTGTTTAATCATCATTACATTTCATTTTCAAAATCCAAAATTGCTTATGTGTCTTGTGTGAGTGATTCATGATTGTACATGTTTGATCATTTCATTGAACATTGCCAAATCAATATAAACACCAAACACATAAAGATAAGTCATTCACCTCATTCTTCCAACACATTCAAATCCAATCACATTCATCCTAATCACTCATTTTTAGCCACTTCATTCCTAATCACATCCAAGTCATTGTAAATAAATCCTAATCATATCCTTGTCACTCTACATCATCAAATCATCATCATTCTATCTAAATCATTATTCAAACAACATCATTCTAATCATTACACATCATCATTATCTACATTCTTGTCAAATCAACCTCAATCCCAATCATCCCTAAGCACATCCTAGTCACATCTCCATCGTTCATCCTCATCCTATCAACATCATCCTAATCATTATCCTAATCATCCCTAAGCATTCCATATCAATCCATAATCTTCCAAATCCATAGTCCAAATCCAATCCAAAATCAACATCAATCCCAATCATTATCCAAATCCCCCAACATCATTATCAAACTCCAAATCCAAATCAACCCAATCAAAAATCAAGATCTTAATTGATCATCCAATCAAATCAACCAAATCAATTCTATTACTTAAGTGTCATTAGTCTACCTTAAGTATAGAGAATCATCCATCCTTTGAAGCAAATCAAATCATCCTAAGGTCTTGAAATTTGATTCCCAACATCACAATCATCCATTATCCTCCATTTCATCTCATATCTCTCCCACAAAATGAATCCTTATGAAGCAATGCAACAATTACAAAGACTTAGAAAAATCTATGAGAACATGGATCCTAATGCTAAGGAGAAATTCAAAAATGACATTAGAGATATGCTCTTAGCACACCTCATCATTGGAGAATCCCAAGCCCCTACCCAACCTTCATCATATCAACAAACATCCTACACATCATCCCCATCCACATCATATCAATCTTCATTATTTCAACCTTCGTACCAACCTACATCTTACATATCCACTCCATCAACCTCATATCAACCTTTAATCTCATATCAGCCTTCAACCTCATATCAATTTCCATCATATCAACCTTCATCACATCAACCTTTACCCTCATATCAATCTTCATCCCCTTACACATCCATGCCATCATACTTATCCAATCAATCAATACCTCCACCTTATCCATCCCCCAACCTTTGTCATGCTTACTTTGATCAAGGGAACACCAATCTAGCACACCTTATCTCTAAAATCCAAACCTTATATCAACAACCATTTCCTCATACAAATCCCCCATCCTCTAATCCCCATCCTATCAACCTTAATCCATCACCCTACTTACCTTACAATCCATCAATCCCAACCCCCCTAACACAATGTTACTCCAATCTTAATCCATCACCCTATGTATCTCCCAATCCACCAATCCCTATCACCCATCCACCATCTAATCCACCATCAAATCTTCCAAATCCTAACACCATGACATCCAAAGAATCCTTGTGGGATTTCCTCCAAAGAACATCACCAAGCAAAGAAAAGGAATCCCCCAAATCCTCCACCCCTCCAACACCACCATCTAGTCCAACACCTATCCTTGAACCCGTCCAAGAACCATTACTACCTAATCCCATCACCCCCCTATCCAATCCGAATCCTAATCCTACACCATCCACCATCATTATCCATCCATTACAATGTTCTTCAACCCATACACTCATGAAGGATACCATCCATTGGCTATTAGCAAGGAATCAAACACCCTCACGCAATCCAACACCCACCAAACCTCTTGAAAAATCTCCTATCGTAACTCAAGAACCATCATGCAGCCATGTTCAAGAACCCATAAGTCAAGCACCTATCGCATCCATCCAAACACCTATCACATCCATCCAAGCACCCACCACATCTATCCAAGTCACTCCCACTTCTATCCAAGCACATGAGTTATGTCAAGAATCAAATCCAAAGCATGTTGGAACATCAACCCCTTCTCCTAATCAAGATCTAACCATCCCATCCAATCCCATCCCCGATCCCCTCCCATCTATTGGTCAACTTATTGATCTCACACCATCTTCTACCACCCCTTTACCATCCCCCATGAATCCTTCACCTCAATCTACCAATCCCATCCCAAATCCATCCTCCTATTCACTTGTACAAAGCACTTTCATCCATGGTAAACCCCTTGTAGGAGGTGAACAACTTCCATTCACCACCTATCCTTCTCCAACAAATAATGGACTCTCGTCTTGTTTCCAAAGCAACAAATATCCCATTGCATGTTGTATGCTCCAACTAATGAACTATCAAGGAAAAGGCTTAGGCCTTCATGAACAAGGCATCTTGGAGCCCATCCACACCACATTCCATCCATCCTCGCATGGCCTTGGCTATACACCCCAAGAAAAATAATCTAAACATGTTGATACCATCCACCCACCTTCCAAAATCCACTCATCCAATCCCAAACATGGTGCACCCCATCGCACTCCCAAAACATATGTCACCATCCCTCCTCCATCATCATATCATTTGCAAAAGCATGTGACCATCCATTTTCCTCCATCAAATTTAACCCCACTACTTCCAACTCCAAATATTCCTATTAAAGCCACTTTACCTCCTATCCTACCAACTCCTAATATCCCCATCCTCAAATCTCCTCATCCATTTATCCATAAATCCACTTTTTACCCCTCCACCCATCAACCCCCTAAATTTCCCAATCAAGACCAACAAAAGCACAAATCTTTCAAACATGAAGCTTCCCCCAAATCCATGGGATTTAAAAGTAATAATTTGAATGCCTCAATGTATAAAGCACAGAAGCCTAAAGATGTTATCCCTTCCAAGCAAAATCAAAAATCCAAAAGGCTATCAAAGCCCACACCATCACAAGAAAAAGCAAAAACAAAAATGGTGTGGGTCCCTAAACAAAAAGCACCAAACTCTAATGAGGCATCCACATCCCAATCCACCCCAAAATCCCAAACATCTAGCTCCCCATCTAAAAATCCCCCAAATTCTAAGTCTATTTGGGTCCCTAAAACCCCAAATTGACCATCCAAAAATCCCCTATCCCAATCCCCATTACTCCCAACTCCACATCCAAAGTACAAGCTTCCAAATACATCACGGTGTGTGCAACCGTTGGTCTTGGCTCCCCTCCACCACTTAACATTCCCACATACCCCTATCTCTCCATCTTTCATTCACTATCCTACATATCTTCCCCATCACATTCCTATGGTCCATGCTTTTGCATAATCCACATCATAATCCACATAATCCACATCATAATCTATTATCCACCATCCATTCCATCTTCTCCTATCTACCAACAATCCATGCAATCATAATCCATAATGCTATCCAACATGGGACCATCTTCGCCTTGCTATGGAAACAGACGCTAGAGTCCCCATTCCATCAAAAAAGCAAAAAAATCAAAAAAATCAAAAAATCAAGAAAATAGTAAAGATAAAAATCTGTCCAATGGTGAAAACCACTCCTTGTGGTGCCTTGGGCAAGTACCTTGATGAAAACCCCTTGCGGGTGTCATGCGTAATCCCTTCTTCATCCATTTTGTATCCCTACATTTGGGGGCAAAACCATATCCTTCATCCACATCCATAACATCCTTTTGCATATCCTATCCATGTATCCTTATCCTATCATATTCCTATCCACTACCCCCTATTTATCCTATCATTTCCCATCCATCCTATCCATTATATCTTTCTTTTACCATCTCCCACCTTAGATCTTGATAAAGACAAGGGGCAAAATATCAACAACATGCTTTGGACACCTCTCAGCATACTTCCTTTCCAAGTATATCCTCCATCCATCTACTGCAAAGTCCACCCATTCAAACATGAACCCATCATGCAAAATTCTAAGCATTGGGGCATATGATTCCTTGCAACCTAGCCCTTGGAGAAAATCCTAAAACCCCCCATCCATATATCATGCATACCTATCCTATCCCTCATCCCTATCTTCCATCTATCTAACATGCATCCCTATCGCTTGTCCATTCATCTACCACAAATCTCCTATCCAATATCCTTTCATCACCAATCCCCCTATCCAACCCCATCACCTTCACCTCTAGACTTGGTGTTCCCTTGTCATTGGTATCTAGCATAAAGGTTATCCACACGAAATCCAATGCAACCATCTCATAATAAACCATTCCTTTTCCAAAATCATGAAAATAAAAAAATAAAAAAAATTAGAAAATCCAAAAATACCAAAAAAAAATCATGAAAATCCAAAAAATAAAAAAATCATAAAAATCCAAAAACACCCAAAAAAAATCATGAAAATCCAAAAAATTAGAAAATCTCAAAAATCCAAAAAAATTAGAAAATCTAAGAAAATCCAAAAAAATCAAAATATCCACAAAATCCCAAAAACAATCATCATCACAATCACCCAAATCATCCAACACATTTTATCTTCCAACATCATCACATCTATCATCATCCCACATCATCATCACAAATCGGAACTACATATCATCATCACCTGCATCTTAATGTGCCTTGATCCCGTGGATACAGGGTATGTAGGCAGTCTGGAATGCGCAGGAAGTTTCCAGTACTCAGGTACATAAGATGCACCCATCCAACCCGCTGAGCTTGCACTAGATCCAAGCATCACATCACCTATCAAAGCATTGTCCCTTAATCAAAAATCATCAACTATCAAATCAACATCAACCATAACTTGTCACAATCATATCTTGAGCCAATCTTACAACATCAACTAAGCATGATCCAATCATCAATTGATTCCTGCCTTAGGATATATCGTTCCTACAATAGCTAGAATCTATCCTATCATCATCCATCTTGGCAAGAGATACAATGGCTACTTGTCTGGTTCGTTGGTCTTTTTGTTTTTGATTTTTATCTTTTGCCCTATTTGAAGATCACATCAAAGCTACCTTGATCTCACTATATCATGGTATGTGGTGAAAACATCTAGAATGGGGCATAGTCTTGCTTTCGTATGCTTGTGCTTGTGGGTTGGTTTCATTACTCCAAGCTAGTATTCATATCTTGTAGATCATAGAGTCAGTTCTAGCATATTGATGTCCATGTGCATCTAAGGTTCATCATACCTTTTGTGTACTAAGAACTTATGCTATGAGTCCCCTTCCCTCATCTAGGCAAGGTTGTACTATCTTGGGCATGCATGAGATCATCCCTTTGTCTGTGTGTCTAGTCCATGCAAATGTTGGATAAACATCATCACCCTGGTCTTCTATACCTTGGTGAACATATCCACTTTGCTATATCAAACCTAGGATTGCTCTAAATCATTTTCAGCACAATGATCAACCACCAATCAATCTCCCAACATCATCAATCTTTCATCTCACCCCTTATCCTTCAACCACTTCTACCAATCTCATCCATCCATTTCGAGAGCACAACCGTGTTCTTGCAACCCACCTATCCTCTCGAGGGGGCATCACCCTTACCAATTATCCCCAAACCTTACCCTATTCTTCTAAGCCAAAATCTTTTTTCTATCCAATCTAACTCTATGTTTTAACTTCTTTGAAATGATGTTACTTAGCTGCACCACCATCTCAAAGAGGGGCAAATGTAGACACATAAAATTGACTTGCTCTGCAAATCAATTTCCCATACCTCTACACCAATTTATTCCCCCTATTAATTAATTAAATTCATTTTATTTAATTAATTTATCCCTAACCATCTATCTATCTCTTGTGATCAATTAACTCACTTAATTTATCACTAGGCCTTACAACACTATCCTCATCAATTAAATAAATATGTCTAATATTTATTTAGCTAATTTGTCCATCTCCCTAATCCCTATTAATTAGATAAATCATTCTTATCTAATTAAGCTATCCTACTGGTCAATCTACCCTAGCCTACTTATCCCCTAGACCTAGGTTAATTAAGCTAAACAACTTAATCAACCTTGCTTAGCCCATCCTTCCACACACCTTTGAATAAAAATCAATCTTTTATTCAAAGGGTCAATTCCCTCTTACACATGTAAGTGTACATCTTCACATCTCCACATAAAAGTGAATTTTTAATTCACACTCCCCCATGAGTTGAATTAAAAATTCACTTGTCATATCCACTCTTCCCAAAAATGAATCTTTAATTCATTTTTGTCCTCCACACCTTTCCCCATGTGAATTTAAAATTCACAAATATTGAGAGCCTTGCAATCCCATTGACCAAGCTTCAACCCTTGATCTCTCTCATCCACTCCCCTTGTGACACTTGTCACAAGGCTATGGCTTCAATCCTAACCCTAACTCTCATTCATTTCTAGCCCTTGATCTCAACTCTTGATCCTCACCCTCCATCCTCATTTCCAAAACTCTATAAATGAGACCCTTCTCTAAGCCATTTAGGGGACTTCTTCTTGCATCCAACCTCTACCAAAATCTCTCCAAAATCCTCTTATCCCTTCCAATCAAAATAGAAAATCACTCTAGCCATTCCATCTAATCCATCAATCTATCCTCCAATCTCTCATCTATTGTGTTGAATGCATTTGAGAAATCCACATTTCACATCAAATTAGGTAAAATCTGAGGAGCTATCGGGTGCAACTCCTTCCCGCTATCTTAGATTTGTGGGTCAAAAGGAAGGTATAATCATTTGTGTTTTGCATTTGATTTATATTTCAACTTTCATTTTTTATTCATAGATCACAAGAAGGATAAATAAGCATGTGGAGATTGGACATATCTTGTGGGAGCTATTTTAGGTCCATGTTGACCTATTTCAATTTGTTTCAAAGTTTTAATCTTGGCGTGAAGCATGTGTGTGAAGTTTTGGAGCTGACAAGTTACATTTTGATATTTTTCTCATTACACACAATTAGGTCGACCTATATGATGTTATGAGTAAAGAGTATATATAAGGAAGATTATTTTCATGATGGATATGATATATGTGTGATGTGAATGATATGACAAGTGCTTATGAATGCAAATTGAGTGAATGTAGAGCAGAGTGGTGTGATATTTCAGATCAGTGTGAAGAGTTTTGTATCTGTACTCTGAGCTTTCATTGGAACTGTATTTCATGCATATGTTAGATGCAATTGTAACAGTTCAAAATTGGTTGTGAGCCACTATTTCTTCTATCTCTCTCTTTTAGGATAGTGAGTCCTTTGGCAGTGAGCCACCTGCCGTGAGCATTCTTGGACAGTGAGTCCACCAATTGTATCAACCTTAACCAGTTGCATTATTATAATATATTGTGAGCTAATCCTCACTATGGTTTTTCCCATTTTGGGTTTTCCACGTAAAAATCCTGGTGTTCATGTGTTATGTGTGGTTGTTACATGCTTTATGTTTTATTTCATTTACTACAAGTGATTCTACTAAATGGATTGGATATCTAATATTTGAATGGTTTAAAAGAATATTGGTTCACCCCCCCTCTTAGTATTTCGAGTGTTCAACAATTGGTATTAGAGCCTGGTCTTCTTGAAGAAGCTTAACCGCTTAGGGAATATCTTGGAAATTGAACACATGGCTACTAGAAGACTACTTATTCCTCCGGAAGAGATTTCTATTGTTAAATGCACTAAAGAAGATTGTATGCTTGACAAAGTGGGAGAACTCAATGCTTCCCTTGAAGATCTTGAAAGAGCTAAAGGTGAAAATAGAGATCTGAAAGAAAATGTCTGTATACACCTAAAAATGACATGACTCTATCTAAATAAATATTCTTAATATTTATTTTGTCTTAATATTCCTCTATCAATAAATAAATAAATCAATTTATTTATCTGGTTCGTATTCCTACCATTAATTGAATAAATTACCTTTATTTAATTAATTTCATCGAAATCAAAATTATTCTTCCAAGCAATTAAATAATTCTACATTATTTAATTAAGTCACTTATTCCTCCAAAATTTAAATAAATAAATCAAATTTATTTAAATTCTCTCAATCTCTAAAAATAAAATATAATCAAATATTTTATTTATTTTTCTATCTTGCACAAACAATTAAATAAATTTATTTATTTAATTTGCTTTCTTATCTTCTAATTCCTCAAAAATCTTCTAAATCTTCTAAAGATAAATCTTGCTCATCATGCACACAAAATTAAATAATTTATTATTTAATTTCTCTCAAATCATGGAAAAAGAAAATCACAAGTTGAGTTAACTGACCTAATCAATCTTATTTTTGTCAACAACTCTTAAATTAGAAAAAAACATTCTAATTTATGAAAGCAAATCTTATCTTTGTCATGAAAGCAATTAACTCAAACAAAAAAGCTTTTTGTGTGACACGTGTCATGTGCATGTTTGTCATGAGTCCTAGATTTATCTCCTCCATTGATCTTCTCCCTCACAACTCTATAAATTGAACCCAATTCCTCCATTTCTATCATCTAAGCTTTTAGTACCCTTACTCTGTAGGAATCACAGCGCGCCTTTGGCACCAAATTCCTCCATTGCTTGCGATCAACTTGTTACCAGCACCATTACCATTTGTTGTGAAGCTCCTCTTCATTACAAGAACTATCATAGCCATTCTCCATTGAAATCTTGAAGAAAAAGCAAGGAAATGTGCTTTCTGAAGGCTTCATTCATTACGAAAGATTGATTGAGATAGGTGACCAATGGAAGCTATGAAGTATTGAGGTTTGCAAGGTTTTATCTTTATTGTATGAATCTTGATTGTTTCCTTTTCCATTGAGTTTATTAGGTTATTTGATAATATTGATAATCATTCCAATTTTCTGATTACATTTTTGGCACCCACTGTGGGGCCTTTGCCCCGATTTAACCCCAAAATTGAGTTTTTGTGCATTAGGTAGCATACACAAGAGGATTATGTGCATCTAATCATTTCTAACACACATCTACTATTTGTTTCAGCGCATCTAATCTTTCAGCGCATATACCCCTTGAAGCTAGGCATCTATGCTCTGAAATGACACATCTATTCTTTATGTGCATATATTCTGTGTTTCTACACTTTTGACCTCTGTCTCAATGCTTTTGTAATCCTGCGCATCTGATTTCTATCTCTGCGCATATGATCTCTATAGCTGCGCATCTGATTCTGACAGTGACTTTTTGAGTTGTTCCTTGTGATTTTTCTAATGTTAACACTTCTCGCAGGAATATTCTCTGATCTACTTGTAGGTTAGGGGCTAGTTTAGTCATATAGCTGCATTTGTTAACTCATCTCTAGATCTAATTAGCTAAAGGAAAGTAAATGGATGTTCATGCAAATCTCATTTATCTCTAACTAGGAGGATTGTAATTTGATCTTATTGCATCAACAACTTGAATTTAGTCCCAATGCTAGGAGGATAAAATTGAACCATTGCTATCTTGATCCTTTCAAAGTTAACAACTCACGTGTGTGCCCAAGTAGCATAACTCATTTAGTCTTTTTCATTTTAACTAGGGGAAAAGAACCATTGTCTTCCGTGTTTTTGAAGTGATAGTAGGCCTATGCTCTCCCCTCTTTTGGGTGACCAAAATGCCAAACCTATCATTTTGCATGTGTTTCCTTTAGAGAGGCTTGCCCTTGGATATCCTTTCGTCCAAGTGGGAACAACCTTAAGTGGTAACAAGCTAAAGCCAAGCTCTGCCTAGCCACTATAAATAAATTATGTTTGGAGCAAAAGCTTCAAACAATGAGTGTTGTTAAGTTATACCGACATCCAACCTCCCCCAAAACCCTCCAAGGCATAACCCTTGAAGGCTGGGAGAATCCATAATGGAGAGTAGCGCTACCGCATGTATAACCACTCGAACGGTTGCACTTACTAATCATCCTTTGTTTTAGAAGCCAAAATCCCTTATAAACTGGTGCCGGGAAGGGTGATTATCACCTCCCAAAGATGCCTCACATAACAGTGAGAATTCGGTTTATATTGTCCCTACCAG
Organism: Cunninghamia lanceolata; assembly: GCA_027924645.1. Taxonomy (NCBI): domain Eukaryota; kingdom Viridiplantae; phylum Streptophyta; class Pinopsida; order Cupressales; family Cupressaceae; genus Cunninghamia; species Cunninghamia lanceolata. The sequence continues at coordinate 15,643,455 of BSBN01000511.1, read as the reverse complement.
CCTAGGATTTGTACTTGTTTTTAGTCAAAAAGAGTCCAAAAATTACAAAAAAAAAATCAAAAATTAAAATCATGAAAATATTCTTTGTGTTTGTTGTGTCTTACTTGCCATAATTGAGAAATCAAATAAAAAAGACCAACTTTCAAACCAGAGAAACCAAAAACATAAAAAAAATGTGTTGAAAACATTGCAAAATCAATCAAAAGCCCAAAGGTATGCATATATTTCGACCTACTACACATATACTTCGACTTCCTATGCATTTATTGTCTGTTCCTGCACTTTTGTTGTTTACCAGAGTTACACATATATTCTAACTTGTTGTGCTTTTATCCTCTATTCCAGCGCATTTGTTGCTACGCATCCACAACAGTGAACATTTCCCTGTCTTTTGAGAGAAAATTTTCAACCTTGTTAGAGTTACAGAGATTAGATTTACCGTGCAGTCACTTCTCCTATCTGGTTTCCATAGCGTACCCTATTTTTCATCATTCATCTCGTCCACCTCATCCAAATCTTCCCAAAAAAAATTGAGTCAAAAAGTATCAAACCAGGTTATGACAAGATAATTCTAGATTCTATCAAACCCAAACAATCTCTAGTAAAGTCTCCACTATCAGGATACATCATCCTTCTCTATCAAAACTTTTCACTAGTTGTATTGGTGCAAGACTAGTTCCCATCAAGTAAACGAATTACTATCATCCTTACTCGTGGCTATCGTTTTGTATCGACCGATTCATTTGAAACATAAATCACCAAAAACCCTTGTCAAAATCTTTTCACCACAAGTATCCCCTTCACCACAACCTTCAATCTCACCTTGTCAAAGCATCCCATATCATAGCATCCCATCCCAAACCACACCGCATGGTCTTAACTAGATCCCAGAAACAAAAGCAACTTGAAATGGCTGGAACATTAGACAAAACTGTATTCCCACACGACAGTGATGAGGAAATCTCTCAAGATGACATACAACAAGCCCTCCAAGATAGGAAATTCCAACGCATGATGGACAAAGTCATCAATCGAAACCCTTCAAAGTACTTCCTCTACCTAGCAAACCAAGGGCTTAAACTCCCCACTGACTTTGACATTGATACATTAAAAGAACTAGGAGAGGAAAGAACTCACAAAAAGAGCACAAACAAGGAAAGCTCCCTTGACAAAGACAAAGGAAAGAAAACAACAGACCCAAACACACCTATAGACATGCTAACAAAGCAAATTCAGACCTTGCAACAGAAATTTGAGGACCTCCAAACAGGGACATCCACTAAAACTTATTCATTGGAGAATATCTCACCATATCCTTTTGACAAAAGCTTGAACATGGTACCCTTCCCCTTTCAGTTTAAAGTTCCTAAGTTTGACAAATACAGAGGAAAGGGTAACCCCAGGGACCACATCCGAGAATATAGCGCCGCATGTGTAGATGTAGCCTACAATGAAACTTTCCTCATAAGACTCTTCCCTCAATCACTAGAAGGACAAGCCATGGAATGGTTCTCTCGACTACCCCTGGGTATCAAAGGTTTTGAGGAGTTAGTAAACAAGTTCATCACACATTTCTCATACAACATTAAGCATGAGGTATCTATGCTAGACCTTTGTAACATGAAACAAAAAAGTGGTAAATCCTTTGCCGCTTTCCTAGAAAGGTGGAGACAACTAGCAATCAAATGCCCTCATCACATACCAGAGAAACAAATGATGGAAATGTTTGTCCACAACCTCAACCCTGATCTTAGCTACCAAATACAAATCCAAGGTCCTACCACATTCGCGAAAGTGATTGAGATGGGATTGTTTATCAAAAAAGCTATGATCACAAAGGGGCAAATAAAGTTCTTCAAAGACAATCCTAACTCTAGCTACATCGTGGACAAGTCAAAATTTTGGACCAAGAACAAAAACATAGTCAACGATGGAGTGGTTGATGCCAAGCTAGCAGCCCCTAAACAATCAATTCTCAATCTCATGGGAGCTTGAAGCAACACAACACCCAACAAGCCTCCATCAAATGAGCAAAGACATTCACCATGGGATTTCCATTCTAGATGAAAGTTTACACCATTGGGAGAATCACTTGAGTCCACCTTGAGAAAGTTGTTAGCAAATAATGAGATCACCCTTCCCTCCACAAGCAACTATGAACCACTTGTCAAACCTCCTTGGTGGAACAAGGCCCACTATTGTGAGTACCATGGGGGAAGAGGACACAAAACTAATGATTGTATACTTATGAAAAATGTCATTCAAGACTTGTTAAACCAAAACTGTGTCGGCACAAGAGATCATCTGAATAATGAATCACATGTGGTGTACAAGGATCCACTCCCTAACCACGACATGCAAAACAATAACAACAATCACAACAACCACAACAACAACAATTGGCAGAACCGTAATAATGGAAACAACGATGCAAATTATACAAATGTACCATTCGAGTACACCATTAATAGCATAATAGAGCATATCCCGTAGATTAATGTGCTCACATTCAACAAACAATCAGATCTCAATGCCAAAACTAATTTTACCATCATCATATACCAGAGAAACAAATGATGGAAATGTTTGTCCACAACCTCAACCCCAATCTTAGCTACCAAATACAAATCCAAGGTCCTACCACATTCGCGAAAGTGATTGAGATGGAATTGTTTATAAAAAAACTATGATCACAAAGGGGCAAATAAAGTTGTTCAAAGGCAATCCTAACTCTAACTACACCGTGGACAAGTCAAAATTTTGGACCAAGAACAAAAACATAGTCAACGATGGAGTGGTTGATGCCAAGCTAGTGGCCCCTAAACAATCAATTCTCAATATCATGGGAGCTTCAAGCAACACAACACCCAACAAGTCTCCATCAAATGAGCAGAGACAATCACCATGGGATTTCCATTCTAGACGAAAGTTTACACCATTGGGAGAATCACTTGAGTCCGCCTTGAGAAAGTTGTTAGCAAATAATGAGATCACCCTTCCCTCCACAAGCAACTATGAACCACCTGTCAAACCTCCTTGGTGGAACGAGGCCCACTATTGTGAGTACCATAGGGGAAGAGGACACAAAACTAATGACTGCATCCTTCTGAAAAATGTCATTCAAGACTTGTTAGACCAAAACTGTGTCAGCACAAGAGATCATCCAAATAACAAATCACATGTGGTGTACAAGGATCCACTCCCTACCACGACAGGCAAAACAATAATAACAATCAAAACAACCACAACAACAACAATAACAACAACAACAATAGGTTAAACCGCAATAATGGAAACAACGATGCAAATTACACAAATGTACCATTCGAGTACACCATTAATAGCATAACAGAGCATATCCCGCGGATCAATGTGCTCACATTCAACAAACAATCAGATCCCAATGCCAAAAATGATTGCACCATCATTACCTACAGTGGAAAAACTACCTTACACACACTTCCTCCAAGGTCGTCAGCCTCATAGTCTACCCCCCACCAATACAATGTCATAGACCAACTATGGAAGACTCGGCCAACATTTCCATACTAGAGTTGTTGCGTCTATCACCAGCACACAAAGAAATTCTTGAAAAAGCCTTAGTGGAAACCACCATCCCCACCAATTTGGCCCAAGAGAAGTTTCAAGCCATGGTAGGTCACCTTACGTCATCCAACATCCTCTCATTCATTGAGCAAGATGATCTATCCGTGTCGCAACCCCATAACGCATCCCTACATATCGAAGCTTTCATCCACAAACACCGCATCAAAAGGGTTCTCATTAATGGAGGGGTAGGTTTGAATATTTGCACATTGAAACTAGTCCTTACATTGGGGTTCTCAGAAAATATAGTGGATCCAAGGAAAAAGATTACAATCAAAGCCTATGATGAGGAAGAACAGACTACCAAGGGAACTGTGGTGTTACCACTAAGAGTCGGACTAGTTACAAAAGAAGTTGTGTGTCAGGTCCTTGACATGGATCTGGCCTATAACATTCTCTTAGGAAGAACTTGGATCCACGCCATGAAAGTTGTACCTTCCACCTATCACCAATGCATCAAATTCCCTTACAACGGCCAAGAGATTACCATCCAAGGTGACACCAATCCCTTCCAACATTGCAACACCATCCAATCAAGACCTAAAACCATCATCCCTAACAACAGAGCTTCCACATCCTCCATATCCCAACGAGACCATATGATGAAGGGGGTAAATCACAAAACACACAACAACAAAAATTGAACACATAAAATAGAACTTTCTTTTATTGATCGGGGCAACTCATTACATTATAGAAGCTCAATTACACTTAGAGGAATCAATCCTCCACAAGCTGCAACACACTACAACTACACATCACTAGGCTCTGGAATCTTCTACCTTCTGTAACCCCCAAATCAGCTAGGGTTTCTATTTTTCCCCCTATTCTTGACTCTACACTTGCCCCCTTAACTCTACTACCGCCCAGGGTTCCCAAAATAGTCATAAATAGCACTTTTTGGCAGCCTCCAGCTAAATTTTGAAATTTGCAACTCCCTCCAAAAGTAGGTCAACTTCTAGGAAGCATAACTTTTGATCCGGATGTCCGATTGACAAACCGTTTTAAGCGCCGGAAAGATTGCGATGTAAAATATCATGCTAGAAATATGTAAATAGATTTATGTCAACTTTTTGAGATGTTATGGGATGTTTTAGTGCCTCGTATCTCGTTTCAAAAAGTTTTAGGGGCTTTTTAGAAAACAAAAACTTTAATATCTTTCAGCTCACAAATGATCTTTGCCTAATTCCTTCACCAAAGATCTTATATTTCCATTATGTAACTTTCTGTAAGTTTTTGTTTTAATCTGTACCCAAATGCAAACTTTCCTAAAATGGTAGGTACACTTTCCAAAACATGTAGGTTGCTATTTTTAGCAGTTTTGGAAGAACTGAAAGTCCTACATCTTATTCTGGATATTATGGAACCAGAAACACTAATTATGGAAAGAAATGAAAACAACTACAATGCTTTTGAATTAACTTCTTTTTGAGTGATGCAAGATTGCCCTTACACCACTGGATGCTCCTGCATCAGACACCTAGGGTAATTTGAGAAGTGACCTTGTCACGTCTCAGATGTTTGTGTGAGTAAAACCCAAATGGTCAACCTCTACCTTAGACAACCAAGAAGAATCTTCAACACGCCTTCCTTTCCATTTTACCATATATTCTTCATATTGCTTGTTTTGAGTACTTCTTTCCACATGACTATCCAATATCTCTTCTATCTCCTCCATTGAAGTAGATGTTGGAATGCTCCACTGCACTTCTATTGGTCCATCCTCTGTTCCACCTTCATGATATTCTGATAAATCAGCAATGTTGAAAATAGGGGAAATATTGATCCCACTCGGCAGCTCTACCTCATATGCATTTCTTGAATCATGCTTCTTAACGATTCTGCATGGTCCAAATTTCTTCATTTTCAACTTATTGTATGTTCCAATTGGGAACCTTTCTTTTCTCAAGTGAACCATGACTTCATCTCCTACTTGGAACTCCTTATACCTCCTCTTCTGATCTGCCTTAGCCTTGTACTGAATATTCATCTTATTAATGTGGTTTCTCATCTCTTCATGCAAATTCTTCAGATGTTCTGCAAAGTATTAGGCTTCAGCACTTGTCTTTTCTCCTTTGTCCAGCTTCCTTAACTCAGAAGAATTTCTTGGGCTATTGCCATATACAATCTAGAATGGTGATTTACTAGTACTGCTATTGACATAATTGTTGTAAGAAAATTCTGCCTGTGGTAAAATCAAATCCCATCCCTTGGGCTTATCTCCTACTAAGCATCGTAGTAGGTTACCCAAACTCCTATTCACCACTTATGTCTATCCATCAATCTGTGGATGGTGTGCAGAACTGAACTTCAAATCCATCTTCAACTTCTTCCATAATGTCCTCTAGAAATAACCAACAAACTTGGTATCTCAATCTGAAACTATGCTCTTTGGTAGACCGTTTAATCTCACCACCTCCTTGAAAAATAATTCAGCAATATGAATAGCATCATTAGTCTTCTTGCAAGGAATAAAATGTGTCATCTTTGAGAATCTGTCTACCACCACAAAAATGGAATTATGTCCTCTCTGTGTCCTTGGTAAACCAAGAACAAAATCCATACTAATATCATCCCATGGCTTCTCTGGTATAGGTAGTGGCTGATATAGACCTGTATTCTGACTTGCTACTTTCGCCATCTGACATACTCTGCAACTCTGCACAAATTTCCTCACATCCTACTGCAACTGTGGCCAATAATAATTTTCACCAACAATAGCAATGGTCTTATCTCAACCAAAGTGTCCATCCAATCCTCCACTATGCTTCTCCTTAATCAGGTTCTCTCTCATGGAACTCCTTGGAATGCACAACTGGGTTCCTCTAAACAACATGCCATCTTGGATTATGAAATCCAACCATTTTGTCCTATCCAAAGTAATAGGTTCCAAACAAGCTTTCCAAGCCTCTACAAAATCTAGATCTTCAGGATATAAACTTTTGAGCTCATCAAACCCAACAACCTCTATCTTCATTTCTGTCAACAAATTTTGCCTTCTGCTCAAGGCATCTGCAACTTTGTTGGACCTCCCACTCCTGTGCTTAAAAACAAAAGTATAGCTCTGTAAAAACTCAACCAATTTTAAGTGCCTTTGGTTCAACTTTCCTTGACTATTAAGATACTGCAAAGCCTGATGATCAGTATATAAAACAAACTCCTTTGGCAACAAATAATGTCTCCATTTCTTCAAAGCCTAAACTATTGCATAAAACTCCTAATCATAAACAGAATACTTTTTCTTGGCATCATTAAGCTTCTCACTAAAATAGGAAATGGGCTTACCTTCTTGACTCAAAACAGCTCCTATACCACTACCACTAGCATCACAATCTACCTAAAATACCTTATTGAAATCTGGAAGTGCCAAAATAGGTTGTTCTACGACTCTTTGCTTCAATGTATCAAAGCTCTTGTCTGCTCCTTTAGTCCATCTAAACTCTTTTCTATCCCCTCTCATTGTCTCAATTAGGGGTGCACAAATGCTACTAAAATTCTTGATAAACTTTCTGTAAAACTTTCCAAACCATGAAAAGATCTTACCTCGGAAGCACTCCTTGGCATAGGCCATTCAATGATATCCCTCACCTTCTCTGGGTCCATCTTAAGACCTTCCTCTGAGACAACAAATCCCAGGTATACCAACTCCTTCTTTGCAAAACTACATTTCTTCAGATTGATCAACAACTTCTCCTCCCTCAACTTGTCTAAAACTCTTCTGATATGCATCAAATGCTCATCCCAAGTCTTACTGAAAATCAAAATGTCATCTAAATAAACAATAACAAAACTTCCCAAAAATTCTTTCAGTACCTCGTTCATGAGCCGCATGAATGTGCTCAGTGAATTGGTTAGCCCAAATGGCATGACTATCCACTCATACAAACCTTTCTTTGTCTTGAAGGCTGTCTTCCATTCGTCTCCTTCCCTGATACGGATCTGGTGATACCCACTCTTTAGGTCAATCTTTGTGAAGTACTTGGCTCCACTCAAACAATCCATTATGTCATCCATTCTTGGCAATGAAAACCTATACTTGATTGTGATCTTATTTATGGCTCGAGAATCTGTATACATTCTCCACTCTCCATCTTTCTTTGGTGCTAGTACTACAGGTACTGCACATGGACTTAGTCTCTCCCTTATCAGTCCCTTCCTTAATAACTCGTGGACCTGTCTATTCAACTCTTCATTCTCTATTGGAGTCATTCTGTGGGCTACTTTATTTGGCAAACTAGTTTCTGGTATCAAATCCATTTGATGACTTATCTTCCTTACTGGTGGTAAACCTTTTGGTACATTATCAGAGATAATGTCCTGAAATTCTTCCAACATATCTGAAACTTCTACTCGTACATCTTCACGTTTCTCTTGACTAATCTTAGGGATTAATGCAAAGCAATGACACTCATGCTTCATACCCTCCAAAAATTTTCTACCATCTACCAAACAAATTCTGGCAGTACTACATACCTTTTCTTCCACCTCCTTCAAGGGCTTCAACTTATGGCGAACTCCATCTTTTGTTAGGGAATATTTGTTTGCACGGCCATCATGGAAATCGCTCCTATCATACTGCTACGGCCTCCCCAACAGCATATGACATGCATCCATCAATATGATATCACACAGCACCTCATCATGGTAGTCCCCAATCTTGAACTTCACTAAACACTTCTCATTGACCAAAGCTCTGTGGTCCTTCTGCAACCATGCAATCTGATATGGATGTGGATGCTTTCTTCTTGTCAACTTCAACTTGTCAACCATCTCCTCTAAAACAAGATTGTTAGTGCTTCCATTGTCAATAATAACATCACAACACTTACCTTCACATTTGCACCTTGTGCGGAATAAACTCTTCCTCTGATTTAGTTATTTCTCCTCATTCAGCAAGGTTCTTCTGACAACTAGAGTTTCTCCCCTTTCAGCATCTTTAGAATGCTCAGAATGTGCATCTTCATCTACATGTGCAACTCATGCATTACATTCAGGTCTTCTATTTGTCCTTCCTTGATGTTGTGGACACTCATATGCTTGCTGCCCTTCTTCTCCACATTGGAAACATGTTCCTTTGAAACCTCCTCTTCTGGGTCCTTGCCCAAGTTAGCCTCTTCCTCTTCCTCTTTCCTCACCATTGTTCTAGTCATGAGGGAGGTAGGTATTATCTCCTCTCTGATTTTGACCAGTGTCGGCTTCTTCACTTTTCTTTGCATCTTCATTTCAGCCCCCATAGGGTCTTCCAGCAGTCCTTCCACCTTGACCTCTTCCCCTTTGCTTGCTATCAAATCTTTTATTTAGCTTCTCTTCCACCTTCAGGGAAAATTGGTATGCATCTTCTATGGTGGTCATTCTGACTAGGCTCAGTTCCTCTTGAATACTCAGCCTCAACCTATTAATGTAATGGGCTACCTTCTCCTTGTTGGGCTCTGCATGGCCTGTCCTGATAGTAATCTTATAAAACTTTTTTGTATACTCCTTGACAAACTTGTTACCTTGCTTTAGTCCTTACAACTTCTTCAACAACTCCATCTCATAGTCCACAAGAATGAACTGCTTCTTTAGTTTCTCCACCATCCAATCCCATCTAGTGATCTTTCCTTTTCCTCTTCTATTCCTCTCTAATTGGACCTCCTTCCACCAAATATTGGCATGGCCCTTCAACTTTGTTTTTGCAAACTTAACCTGATCTGGGTCCTCCACATCTTCATACTCGAAATACTCCTCCATGTCATTGATCCAATCAATAAGTTGTTCTAGATTCAAATCTCCAGAATATGTAGAAACTTCGATCCTGGGCCTCTTTCTGATCTTCAAAATGGCCCTCAACAACCTAACTTTTGCAGGATCTCTAGCAGCTTCCTGTTCTTCCTCAGGTAGCTCTTCTTCAGCTTCATCTTCACTTTCTTCTCTTGTCCTCGACTCAAACCCTCTTCCTAGCTCCTCTTGCAATGCATCAATTTGCCTTTGCAGGGATCTAAAACCCTTTTCCATCAAAGCATTCCTGCCAACATGATTTCTTCATGAGGCATCTTGGTTTCCGCAGCAAACCCACAACCTCATGTCCTAGTGCAAACTGCCTCATGGTCGGCAATCTGTCTACACACTCAGGAACCCTTGCTCTAATACCACTTGATGAAGGGGGTAAATCACAAAACACACAACAATAGAAATTAAACATAGAAAATGGAACTTTCTTTTATTGATCTGGGCAACTCATTACATTACAGAAGCTCAATTACAATCAGAGGAATCAATCCTCCATAAGCTGCAACACACTACAACTACACATCACCAGGCTCTAGAATCTTCTGCCTTTTGTTACCCCCAAATCAGATAGGGTTTCTGTTTCCCCCCTATTCTTGACTCTACACTTTCGCCCTTAACTCTACTACTGCCTAGGGTTGCCAAAATAGTCATAAACTGCATTTTTTGGTGGCCTCTAGCTAAATTTCAAAATTTGCAACTCCCTCCAAAAGTAGGTTAACTTTCGGGAAGCATAACTTTTGATCTGGGTTTCCGATTGATGAACCGTTTTAAGTGCCGGAAAGGTCGCGATGTGAAATATTACATCAAAAATCTGTAAATAGATTTTTGTCAACTTTTTGAGATGTTATGGGATGTTTTAGTGCCTCATATCTCATTTCATAAATTTTCAGGGGCTTTTCAGAAAACAAAAACTTTAATATCTTTCAGTTCACAAATGATCTTTGCCTGATTCCTTCATCAAAGGTCTTATATTTCCATTATGTAACTTTCTGTAAGTTTTCTCTTCAATCTGTGCTCAAATGCAAACTTTCCTAAAATGGCAGGTACACTTTCTAAAATAGGCAAGTTGCTATTTTTAGCAGTTTTGGAAAAACTGAAAGTCCTACATCATTATTTTAGATATTATGGAACCAGAAACACTAATTATGGAAAGAAATGAAAACAACTACAATGATTTTGAATTAACTTCTTTTTGGGTGATACAAGATTGCCCTTACACCACTGGATGCTCCTACATCACCATAGCTCCCAACCTTCCACATCCAAGGTCACCAAGCAAAAAGTCAAGATCAAAGAAACTGGGGTAGGAGAATACTCCATCGAGCACAGCCTTTGTCTATCCAAAATGCCTCTATCTCCAAAATCCTTTGGATGACTTTCACCCAGCTCAAAGCCATCTGCAACGCCTGAGTCTCCTACTGCTCCCTTTGTCAAGTGGGGTACCTTTTTAGATGAAAGTGATGAAAGAGATGTGTTAGAATGGCTCTACATTGATGAAAATGACACATAGAAAGACCAACAACCTAAGCTCCCAACAGAAATCTATGGGCATGGACAATCTATTTTACACAGAATGGGTTATGAAGGACAAGGCCCCATTAGCTTAAGAAAGGAAGGAATCATTGAACCCATTCAACCTTCTTCATCCTCATTGGATCAAAACACAACAGGGCTAGGATACCAAGACAAAGCTAAAGGCAAAGGCAAAGCTAAGGATACCACTTGTTTTGTGGAAATGATCCATAATCTCCAAGAGGATAGTGACATAGATTCCAATGAGTATGAATGGGATGAACTCTCAGAACATTCCTACGAAGACAAAGGAATTGATGTCATTCAAACCTATAGCCCCTACCTTGAGGGACTAACTCCTAAGCATAGACCAAGAGTGTGATTCACCTATTTCTGAGAGCACAACTTACGAGGAAGGTCAGAGTTCACACAAGATAAACAATCTTGAGGAAAGTACCATACCAGACCTTGTTCCTATAACTCCCCATCCTAACAACATATCCATCCTTACTATAACACCCACTAAATCAAATCAATATATTGACCCCCTCCCCCTAGTACATCCTGAGCTTATCAATTGGGATCTACGAGGAACCCCTCAACTTGACATATTCCAAAATGGCGATGCCTATATTGACTTTATGGAACTAAGAGATCACTTACCTGTGGGAGATCATAAAGCTAGTTGTGCCATAGAACTCAATTCCGTAGCTTACTTTGGAGAGGGTACCAAGCCTTCCAGTCGCAAAAACATAAAAATAAAAAATGGATCTGATGGTGAAAACAACCTTGTGGCAGTATCTGATCCTGAAAAAGTAAAAATAAAGGATGCATCGAATGGTAAAAACCTCTCTGAGGTACCAGACGATGGAAGGCTTGACATTCTCCCCAACGACATGTATCAGGAGAAGTCACAGATTGTGGTAGAACCAACAAAACTAGTGGACATCGGTACATAGGGTAATCCTAAGATCATACACTTTGCTAAATCTTTAGCTCTACTAGAAAAGACAAAGTTTGTACCCTTCCTCACAAGGAAATAGATCAAATTTGCTTGGTCATATGTAGATATGCCTGGTCTAGATCTAGACTTGGTCTTACATCATTTGCCACTCGATCCTAGAGTAAAACCTATAAAGCAAAAACTCAGAAAAATGCATCCTCATGTTGCACTACTAGTCAAAGAAGAACTCAAGAAGTTGCTAGATGTTGGGTTTATCAAACCAATAGATTATCCTGAGTGGATTTCAGACATTGTACCTATCACCAAACTAGATGGAAGAGTCAGAGTTTGTAATGATTTCTGAGATCTTAACAAGGCCTGCCGCAAAGATGATTTCTCATTGCCTAACATTGACATCATTGTTGACTTAACAGCTAGTCATACTATGCTTTCTCTTATGGATGGTTTCTCAGGATACAATCAAATCAAGATAGCACTAGAGGATCAACATAAGACAACATTCACTTGTCCATGGGGTACTCTCTATTGGTGTGTCATGTCTTTTAGGTTAAAGAATGCAGGAGCAACATATCAACATGCTATGACTACTATCTTCCATGATATGATGCATGTAACAATGGAAGACTATGTAGATGACATCCTTGCCAAGTCACTTACAAAGGGAGTCTCATCTAGACATCTTGGAGAAAGTCTTTCAGTGGCTAGAACAGTTTAAAGTCAGATTGAATCCAAAAAAGTGTGTGTTTGGGATCACCTCCAGCAAACTCTTAGGCTTCATAGTATCAACAAATGGGATTGAGGTAGATCCTACAAAAGTCAAGGCTATCATGGAGATGCGTCCACGGAAGAACATTACCCAACTGCAGTCATTGCAAGGCAAATTATAGGCAATCCGCCAATTCATCTCCCAACTAGCAGACAAGTGCCAACCTTTCAGTCATCTCTTACATAAAAACATTCCATTTGGATGGGATGAGAAGTGTGAGGAAGCATTTTGCAAACTTAAGGAGTATCTTATGAATCCACCTATCTTGATGCCTCCTATACAAGGCAAGCCACTATTACTTTACATATCTGCTACACAAATAGCTCTCGGTTCCCTTTTAGCACAATAGGACAATGAAGGCAAGGAAAGGGCCATATACTACATCAGTCGCACATTGGTGGGGTATGAACTGCAATACTCTCAAATCGAAAGATCCTGTCTTGCTATGGTTTTTGCTTTCCAAAAACTACGACATTACATGCTTGCCCACTCCATCAAGCTTATTGCAAAGATCGATCCCCTGAAGTACTTATTAAGTAAAGCAGCTCTCATAGGTCACCTAGCTAAGTGGGTAATGCTCCTAAGTGAATATGACATTGAGTATGTAGAACGAAAAAGATATCAAAGGTCCAGTCATTTCTGATTAGTTTGTAGAGGCACTATTACAAGATACCACTCCAATGAAGTTCAAGTTTCCAGATGAATCAATCTTCACTATCACAACACAGTCATGGACACTCTATTTTGATGGCTCCTATATAAACCATGGATCGGGGGTAGGCATCTTGTTGGTCACTCCTCAGGGTGCCACAATACCTAAGTCTTATCATCTACTTTTTCCATGCACAAACAACATAGTAGAATATGAGGCTTTGGTCATTGGTCTTAAACTAGCAGCAGAATGGAAAATAAAAGAACTTCATGTCTACGGTCATTCACAACTCATCATCAATTAGGTCCATGATGACTATCAGACAAAAGATGACAATCTCATTCCCTACAAGAGTATGGTGGATGATTTTAAAGAGTACTTTGTGATCATATCCTTTGAGCAGATACCAAGGATTGAAAAAAAAGTAGCAGATGCCATGGCAACCATTGCCTCACTCCTTGACATACCAGAGAATGAGTCACGTTTTGAGTTCTTGGTGGAGACAATCATGCAACCAGCTTATGACCTACCTGAAACCCAATCCGTTTGCCTTGTCATCAGATCTAATTCACCCTTGTATGGTAAGATTTACACTTACCTCAAGGATAACACCTTACCACCTAACTTATCCAATAACCAACGCTGAACCTTCATTCAACAAACATCCCGTTACACCATTATTGCTGATACCTTGTACCACTGAGGTCTGGATGGTACTTTACTCATATGTCTTGAACATGAAGAATCTCAAGCTGCCTTGCAAGAAGTGCATGAAGGAATATGCAGATAACACTCTAGTGGTCCTACTTTAGCCAAGAAACTCATGCATTTGGGATACTATTGGCCAAACATGGAGATAGACTCATATCACTTTGTCAAGAAATGCAAGCAATGTCAGATACATGGAAACCTTGTGCATGCACCAGGTCAAGAACTGTGACCTTTAACGAAACCATGACTCTTTTGTCAATGGGGACTCGACCTTGTGGGCAAAATCCACCCTCCTTGATCTAATGGCCACAAGTTCATCATAACCGCCACTGAGTATTTCACCAAGTGGATTGAAGTTGTTCCACTCACCAATGTCACAGGTAAGTAGATTGCCTCCTTCATCCTCAAATACATCATTTGTCAATACAAAATTCCATCATCCATAGTCATGGATAATGGAAGACCTTTCAAAAACCAAGATGTCCAAGAGATGTGACAAATTCAAAATCCAACACCGCTTCTCAACAACTTACTACCCCCAAGGCAACGGTCAGGTAGAGGCATCTAACAAAACAATCTTGAAAATCCTCAAGAAGACAGTCAACGATGCCAGCTGTGATTGCCACATACAACTCAATCCTGCTCTGTGGACGTATCGAACTAGTATACACACTCCCACAGGTACTACCCCATACGCCCTTGTCTATGGATCAGAAGCCATTTTACCCATCGAGGTTGAGTTACCATCTCTAAGGGTGTCATTAAAAGGTCTTATTACTGATGAAGACTACAGAGTTTCCAGATTGCAAGAGTTAGAAATGTTGGAGGAAAAATGGCAGAACGCCTTCAACCATCTCAAGGCATATCAGCAAAGGATGTCACGAAGCTACAACTATAGAGTCCATCCCAGGGTATTCAATGTTGGTGATCTAGTACTTAAGGAAAATCCCTGCAATCAGTAGGATCGGGAAAAGAAAGGTAAGTTTGAACCCACTTGGCTTGGTCCGTATGTAATCGTTGTTGCTTATGGATCAGGAGCATATTAGTTAGCTACATCATAAGGTGAGTTGTTTGATGACCCAATCAACAGTATGCATTTTCATTGGTTCTACACCTAGAGAACCCCAATGTAAGGGGGGGCATAAAAACTTAAAAATAAAAAAAATCAAAATACCAAAAAATAAAAAAATAAAAAAATGGAAAAATAACAAAAAAAATCGTCCTCTGGTGAAAAATTGGTAAACATGCACCTTGGATAGATACCATGATGAAAACCTAGTAAACAGGCGTCATGTGTATTTTGGCTCCCATGCAATAAAAGTAAAGTAGTGAAAACCTGGAAAACAGGCGCTCCCTATGATGCAAACTGCTTCCTCCATCTTTGGGAAACCAATCACCTTGTGTCCATTCTTCCCACCGTTATCCATTATCCAATCATGTTAGTTTCACAATGAACACCTTGCATAACCTGAACGATAACCTATCATGGCTTGATACTCTATAACCATTGTCACCTTAATACCTAAGGTTGTCAAAGTACCATATCCATAGTGTCAGCATATCTTAGTGTCCCTCATCAGTATCAGTGTTCTTCCCAAACTACGTTGCCTCTGTGTCGTCACATAGGCAAGGCCATTATTAGTGCGCCCTGAGGCTCCACTTCTCGTCTATTCCATCACGTATCATCTGTCCTTCTATCTATCTAAGTTTGCACTATTTCTTATCACCTAGGTCTTAGGTCCATCAGGGTTCACCTCGAACTACATTGCCTCTGCATTGTCATGTATGCAAGGCCATTTAACAATGAGCCCCCGAGGCACTAGGTCAGTCCCTTAGGGTCCATTTCTTTATATCCATTGTCAGTTCATCCATAATAATCTAGTTACCTCTACTTGACTGGGGGCAAGTTCTCAACCTGGTTAGGGAGTTGGATTCTGTAGTGCCACATTGTTCACCAAGGACACCAATAAGGATTGTGATACCTTTCACCAGGCATGCAAGCACCGCAAAACCCGCTTTTTAAAAATAGAAATTTTGACGCAAGACATCAACCTATCCAAAGAAAAGAAAAAACAAGTACCTAAAGCACTCTAAATGATTCTATCTAAATTATGGCAAGAAAACACATCTAATGCAAGAATGTTTTGTGTTTGTGATCAGGTTAGGTTGCAGCGTCTTGATTGTTATCATGTCCTTCTACACTACTCAAGGATGCCAAAAGCTAGAGATGCTATGATGGGGGCATGATTATTTTCTTTGTTTGTTGTTTGTGGATCAATCTTTAGTAATGTTTGTTAAGAGAAAATTGGATTCAAATGAATAATCAATAATATTAAATATCAAGATACCCAAAACTCAATGAAATGGTGAATAAAAGAGATTCAAATAAACAATGAACAATACAAAGCAAACCTCCTTTAATTCGTAGCTTCCATTGATCGCCTATCACAAATGATCTTGTTTATGAATATGGCCCTCAAAAGGTGCACTTCCTTGCTATGATTCCAATATGTCAAATGGGAATGGCTATGATAGTATTGCCATGAAGATGAGGTTCACAACGATGGTAGTAGTGCATAGTAATGAGTGTGATCACAAGCAATGAAAGAATTGGTGCCAAAGGCGCGCTATAATTCCTGCAGAGTAACGATACTTAAAGCTTGGATGAATCAAATGGAAGAATAAAGTTCAATTTATAGACTTGAGAAAGAGAAGATCAATGGTATAGAAAGAATGAAAAGATCAGCGGTTGAGAACGGTTGAGGAACGTGCACGAATAAGAAGAAGACGTGTCTTGCTTTCTTTCGCATGAGAGGATTTGCTAAGAATAGAAGAATGAGTTAAAGCAATTAAAAGAATATAATTATTGAGTTATTTAAATTTAGAGAAGATATTATTGGAAGAAATAATTAAATAATTGGTATTATTTAATTTAGAAGATTAGAAAGCAAATTAAATAAATAAATTTATTTAATTGTTGTGCATGATTTTGGAAGAATAAATAAAATATTTATTGTATTTTATTTTTAGAGATTGAAAGGATTTAAATAAATTTGATTTAATTTATTCAAATTTGGAAGAATGATTTGATTTAATTAAATAATTAAGAATTATTTAATTGTTTGGAAGAATTTAATTAAATAAAGGATTTTATTTAATTTTTTCTTTAGAAGAGGTAATTAAATATTTTGATATTTAATTAACTTAGAGGAATGTGAATCAATAAATAAATTTGTTTATTTATTTATTGATAGAGGAATTAGAATGAATAAATATTAAGAATATTTATTTAGACCGAGTCATGTCATTTTTAGGCATATACATTTTGCCCCTCTTTGATGCAATGCAGTTTATAGCATTGCCTCAAAGAATAGATAGTCTGACAATGATACATGCCCCATTTTTCCCATGGTATAGGTTATGATGATAGGATGCCCCCTCGGGAGATTGGACGAGAAGAAGGCAGAAGGATGAGAGACGAACAATCTCACGAAGACGAAGGGAAACTAGGTTAGGTTTGAAGAAAATAGGACACGTTTCAAAGAAACGGGAAGAAAACTAGAAGAAACAGGTGCAGGAAGTAGTCACAGTCACCACCTAGCCAGATTAGGGTTTGCATGCTATATATAGGAGTTAGGTCCACAAGACAATTGATTTACACAGTTGTCTTAGTTTGATTTGCTTTGGAGAGCTTAGGAGAGCATAGAGCATAGAGCAGTCAGCACAAGGATGGATATTCCGCGCGAGGAGCATCATTTCAAGCGAGTCCATCGATTCGACCGGCCAGCAGAAGCAGGACCCCCGGTATGTATCTCAAAAAATTTCCCCTAGGGTCGATTTTGATAGCAATAAATGCTAGGAGAAAAATAGGATAGACAAATGCGCTAAAATGCAAAGTGGTGCATATGCCACGCAAAACTGCACATACATAGTTCTATAGCGCATGTAGGATATAAATTAGCGCATACACTCAAGCAGTGCATGCATGAGTTTAGGCAGTGCATGCATAATTATGCAGCGCATTTACGGTATGTAGCGATGCTTTTGACGGAATAGCGCATGCATGGATTCTTGCGGTGCACTTGTTAGAAGTGGTGCATTTATAAAGAAATGGCACATTTTCTAGGAAATGGCGCATGTACCACCTGTTATGGTGCATATGATATAGATAGGCAGTTTTACTTAACAACATTGACTCAATTGGCATCTTGTTTGACACGTCAATCGATAAGCTATCTCTGAGATTGCAGGAATCTAGTCAAGAGATGTAGTGTGCTATTTTGATCAATTTGATATGTTAAGTTAGTTGATATGTTTCTATAGATATGTTGAGTATGGTACTTGTAGCTTTAGGGTGACGCCTTGCTTTGTATGCTTACAGGAGGATATACGAGATACGCTTCAGTCAAGGGAGAAGTTCCCTATGCCAATGTTACAGAGATACATGTTGACTGAGATGGATAGAGAGGTGCTCGGCATGATGGGACTTGACTATGTTTGCTTCATGCCTGAGGTTCAAGCAAACCACAGGTTGTTAACTGCAGGAGTGGAGAGGTTCCATAGTGAGGATGAGACCTTCCACTTCCCTACTGGTGAGATGACCGTTACATTGGAGGACATGTACAGGATTCTCCATTTGCCTATTTAGGGTGAGCTTGTGGAGTATGATCCACAAAGAGACGCAGGACTAGCTAAGTGTAGACGAGTGTTTGATGACCCCGAGCTAGTCAGATAGGTCATCTCTTGGTAGGATATGCATGACTATTACGACTACTTCCCAGGGATTGTAGCAGGACTAATCGAAGGCGTTGTATGCCCCGATAGGAGATCACACATGTTCCCCATTGGATGGGGTCAAATCATGGAGAGGATGGTGATAGAGGGCACTCGATATACTTGGGGTGTCTGTGTACTAGCACACCTATACCACAACATGCATCAGGTGGTATATCACAGGGGTGCGAGCCTATCTATAGCCATGTCTTTTCTACAGTTTTGGCTATGGGAGCACATAGTGATCATGAGACTAATTTCTGTGTTTGACAGGCAGAGAGGAGAGCCATATAGCTATGGCTACGCAGGAGTGATTTCCCAGCATAGGCTAGGGAAGCTCGAGTACTAGCAGCATGCCTTGGATGGAGTAGATGTGGTCGACTGGTGGCCATATCTAGACTGTGAGCCTTGGGAGGATGAGGCAGATGAGCTACCCTATTGTTATCAGATGCGGTGGTTGATAGGACAGACACGATTTATCTTGGAGAGGCAGATTGTCAGCTAAGTGCAGAGAGAGTTTGGGAGGAGGCAGGGCATGCCACAGGGGTATGCCTAATTTGTGAGGACTCATGCTGAGAGGTACAGATGGGGGCTGATGGCATCCTATGAGGAGGCACTAGCAGATTTTCGGCAGATGCCTTACGTCACCTAGGATATGAGGAGGGGGATTGCAGATGCTGGGATGACCTAGGATTTTAAGGATTGGTTCACTGCCCACCCATTTCTGAGATATTCAGGGCCTCGGGAACTGGTGCCTCGGATAGATGAGGCAGATTTAGACGATGAGGACCAGGTTGGCTAGAGGAGGAGGAGGAGGAGAGGTGGATGGGGAGGCAGTAGAGATGGAGGAGGAGGTGGTGGAGATGACAGAGGTAGGCCTAGATAGGGGCAGAGAGCTGGGTGTTGGTCATGATGTTGATCACTCACAAACATAGAATAAAAGTTACACAACAACCTTTACTCATCTTGAAAGATACGATGAATTCAGAGAATTCATGATCCCAAGTCTCCGTTGATTAGGTCTTAATCTACTGACGTTACTCAGTGGTTGATGTGTGTTGCTGTTTTCCATTCAGGGGCCTTACGTATTTCTGCAAAGTTCATCATTATTCTTCAAATATCCTGCTCTGTATGTTTGCTCTGCATAAATCTTCAACAATTCTACCTCTGTACTTATGGATTTAGTCAAATAATGTGCCTACAGGCTGATATTTGCATGATTTCTACCATTATTTATGATTCTTTGCATGATATTTTCAATACTACATGCATTTAACTCAAATATGCTAATGATTTTCAGTTACCTACGGGATTTCAGCATATTTCTCTGTTCTGCTTGTTATTTATCATGATTTGCAGTTATGGTGATGAATTTATGAAATTAAAAAAAGGAAAAGGGTTAAAGAATGAGATTCCCAAAACTACTTGACTTAGATCACTGATCCACATACAAGCTCCCATACATGCAATGAAAAGAAGGAAACTAGAAATCATACTTCACCAGGACATTCCACAAATCCGCATGATCTAGTGCAAATCTTCAAAGGAAAAGTTGATAACAACATGTAATGAAATGAAAGCGCTTCCAGTTGAACACAGCATTCACCAGTACATATCCAGAAATCAACAAGAAGATTACGTAAAATTTACAATCAGGAGGTAATCTGAAACTTCATATCCATTCAGTATGCTCAAGAACAGGTACATCTACAGTGATCTGAAGAAAGAACCTTGACATTTCAACAATTCAGTCTTCATTAGTCTCAGTAATCTGATCTCCTAATTGATTCCACAGTAATTGGCCTTAATGCGCCAGATGCGTATGTGTATTTCTATTAATGTATATATCAATGTATCAGGTTCTGGCCTTTATATAAAGCAAATGCCAGAAAATAGTTACAATCATCCAAGGATCAGGATCCTCTCATAATAATCAACGGTCCAGATGACAAGCACATGCTTCACCAGTTGGCAAATGTACAGCTGGCACAGAATATTCCAGCATCTTCAACTTGATTCGGTCTCCAGCTGGCAAACAACATATTTGACAATATCCTCCTCACTTCTGGTTCATGTTGCCTCCATGTGCAACCATACAATGCTCAGCTTCAGCAGCAGCTCTAACAGCATCATGACTTCCTGCAAGTAAACAGACAAACATTAAGTTCATCATCATGTGGATAAACAATAGGAATTTAAACATTTTATTAAACAAGCCTCCAAAATGTGCAGCTATAGGCAATCAAGCTTCAAATCAGTGGAAAATTATGCACTAAATGCATAAACAGCATCAAAACACTCGGCTCAACCATTGTTGACTGGAAATCAGCAATCGGGTCTTCAAATTTCCATCGCTTCATTTTCCCGCCCATTTTCTTGTATATCGGGCTCCAAATATGATCATGTATCTCAAAATATACAAGGAAATAACCGCTTTTAACAAATTATTTCAAATCCGGCTTTGCATGCTCTGTTTGTATGTTTTGGGTCATCATCATATTCGCATCGGTGTGACCACATATGATCGGGGTGACAAAATTAGACTAGGCTGATGGCAATAGTTATACCGACGCCAAAAAACATGATGATGCCCAACTCTATGTCTTCTATCTAGCTGCAGGATATCATGAAATATGATGCTCCTCCCTTCCGAATGCTCTGATGAAAAGCACATCAGGATGTTTCGCTTTTGCATATTGGGGAAAGAAAGACATCATCGTCATCATCATGATGAAGGAAAATAGGAGGATTTGGAAAATGATCCTGCTGCTGAGGAAAGGAATATGATGGTGACATCATCGTCATATTCAGGCTTCATTAAAATGCAAAAGATGACGTCACCGTCATGTTTCGTTAAGATCAGGGGATAAATGTAATATCGGGTCGCCTAAGGAAGATGATCGGGTGGTGCATGTAATATGACCCCTTTGCGGCCAAGGTAACCCTCTCGAAAGATCAGGATGATGATGATCATCAGGATATCCGGGGCCTTTGTTGAACTTAGAACATGACGTCATCGTCATATTCGCAAACCGGATCATGTTTTGGAAAATATCCTGCCGAAGGAGAAATGTGATGGTGACGTCATCCTGATATTTGCTTCTTCGTTTATCAGGTCGGGATGACGTCATCAGGATATTTGCAAAAGGTTATATTTCTCGGCAGGAGGACATTACGAAATATCGGGTAGACAAACAAGATCATGATGATCTTGACAACATGACTTAGGAATGAATATCACCCTCCCTTTGAAAGATAGGGTGATCATCATGATTGTGCAAAAGGAGATCAGGAGGATATGAAATATGATCCTGCCTTGAAAGATCAGGATGATGATGATCACCAGGACTTTGACGTGCGCATGCAAATTATGCAGATGGTGGATTTTCTAAGTAGGGTGATATTATAATATCAGCATGATATTATAATATCGGGTGATGTTAAAATATCATGATGCTCGCGATGTGCCCAAGGTCATTTGACGGGTAAAACACACTATCACTTAAGATTGACGTCCGGATATTGGGACTGCATGATTTTTATCGGGTGATAGACCAAGATCATAATGATGACCTTTCGCAATACAAAAGACCGCTTGACGGGGAAAACTTACTATGACTTAAAGTTGACGTCCGGATATTTCGACCTCAGGATATTATCAGGGGGCGTTTCAAATATGATGATGATGTTCTTCATACAGCAAAACTGAGTTTATAAAATATGACCCTCTTCTTGCGAATATCAGGTTTGACCAAAACTTTGACTGTGCATAACTCCCTCATATGGACGAATTTTCAAGTGATGTAAAAGGCAAACTTGCATGGAATTTCAAGCTCTTTCTAAATATGAGGTCATAGAAACAAAATATGAACTTTGACAAACTGACCTCATGATGATGACCAACTTCATCCTGACCTTCATGATGATGATGCACCTGACCTATTTTTACCAAACCGCCAGAAAGCAGACAACACAAGGCAAGAGAAAAGTTGGGTCCCTGTTTTGACAATGCAAAATGGGGCGTGTTGTGTAACCACACAACACTGGGGAGGGACCTTCCCACGCTCAGCAGGTAGTGCCACCATAGGTCGCACAATAGGCACCGTAGGTACAGATGCCACCATCTCGGTAGGTGGCACAGTAGCAGGGACCCCAGCCACAGGGATAGGGAGAGGCACATGTAGACATCTAGGAGAGGACCATAACCACTCCAAGAGGACAGGTTAGATAGTTGTGGGTACAGATCAGGACTGCTGATGCCCGGTGAGAGATAGACTCAGAGGTTACCATGGGGCTCACTAGAGAGAGAGATATGGCAGAGGCATGGATACGAGTTATCTGAGTAGAGCAGGATACCGTAGTGGCAGTCCTGAGGACAGATGTGATGAGCAGTTTCTTGGTTGGACAGGTGCATCAGGCACAGGCATAGCTAGCGTAGGCACAGACACAACTAGCGTAGGTGCAGGATGAGATTGCCAGAGCACAGGATCAGGCACAGTATTATCAAGGTTTATACCATGGTGCCATGCCAGTTAGTCAGAGGGCCTCGAGCTACAGGAGCCAGTCTATGGCTCCCCAAAGAGCAGGTGGATCGAGGTCAGGAGCCTCCGTGATGGGCCCACAGCAGTCTGAGGCCAACGGAGGAGGAGGAGGAGACACTGCTGGTAGCAGTGGTCCACAACAGCAAGAATAGCTGATACTTGCAGATTTTGGATCCTACGCACACTTTTTTGATGGCTCAGATAGATGGATATACCCATGTACCATTTTTGTACTTTGAGACATGTATCACCATCCTTGGGATGTATTTATTGTATATGACATTGATTCAGAGATGGACCACTTGATATTGTACATTTGGACATGTTTTATGATATTTATATGATGATGCATCTATTTTGATGCTCTCTATATGTATGAGTTATGATGCATTTCTATTGTATGATGTGATGCATTTGTTTATCTAATGCAGATTTTCATATGATGCTATGTGATGCTATATGACCTAATGTAGACTTAGATGTTGTTACTTGATATGTCACTAATGTGTGTGAATGCAAATGGTATCTATATGATTATGCAATTTATGTGATGCACTTATCTATGTTTTTTTTTTTTTTTTGTTTTGACACTATGTAATGATTGTATATGGATGACCTGATGCAATTACTATGTATGCAACTGATTTAACATGTAGATGACTATCTCATGTGATATGATATACAACTATATGCTATGTTTTTGTGATGTCCAAATGTACTCTATTGACACAAAAATGACAGAAATGGTAGATAGAAGATTGATTTGAAAGAATGACTCTATAGAAAGATTGACAAGCTTTGACTTTGTATTGTTACTCTGCATTGTTTGGATCTTTTATTGCATGGGATATGGATGTATGGATGTATAAATGGATGTATAATGAATTCTTTTCTTTTGACATCTTGATGGTGCAATTATTTTGAAGTGCCCATTTCATCATTGGGCAATTTTTTGGTACTTTTTTCGAATGTTGTAAGTTAATACAAGCATCTAGGTATAATTGAACTGAGATGACTTGAGCATTGCTTACATGGATTTTGATTTAGCAAGTTAATACAAGCATCGAGGTATAATTGAACTGAGATGACTTGAGTATTTCTTGTGTATCAATAGTCAAGGATTGCCCCCGTTCATGTTAGACCTTTGATGTCCTCGATGATCTTTTGCCGATCATGTCTTTAGACAAGGTTTCACATTACTAAAGTTTAATCCACAAACAACAAAGAAAGAAAAAAATCATGCCCCCATCATAGCATCTCTAGCTTTTGGCATCCTCGAGTAGCATAGAAAGGCATGATAGCAAAAATCAAGACTCTGTATTTTAACCATGTTTCCAATCCACAAAACATTTTTGCATTTAGATGTGTTTGTTTCTTTCCATAATTTGGGTAAAATCATTCAGAAGGCCTTAGGAGTTTGTTTTCTTTTCTCTGGATGGGTTAATGTCTTGTGTCAGAATTTCTGCTTGAAAGCAGGCTTTGCTTGCACTTGCTTGCCTAGTGAGAAGATTCCACAATCTTTATTGGTGAGACGGACCCTAAGGGACTGACCTAGTGCCTCGGGGGCTCATTGCTAAATGGCCTTGCCTACGTGACGACGTAGAGGCAATGTAGTTTAGGGTAAAACCTAACGGACCTAAGACCTAGGCTATAGAAAGTGGTGTGGACTTAGATAGATAGAAGGACTAGACACGGGATGGATGAGACAGTGGAGCCTCGGGGGTGCATTTGAGAAATGGCCTTGCCTACATGACAACATAGAGGTAATGTAGTTCATGGACTTGGACCATGGATACTGACGAGAGACACTATACTAGGCTGACACTATGGATAGGATATGGGATAAAACCTTGGTTGACAAGGCAACAAAGAGATAGAGTGTCAAGCCATGATAGGTTATCGTTAGGTTTTTTATTATGGAATAGATATGGGTCGAATGGGACATGAGGAAGAATGGACACGAGGTGATTGGTTTCCAAAAGATGGAGGAAGCAGTTTATCACAAGTAATGCTTGTTTACCAGGTTTTCACCACTTGCTTCTATTTGCACAAAAGCTAGAAAGTAAACATGATGCCTATTTGCCAGGTTTTCATCATGATACCTATCTAAGGCGCCTGTTTGCCAAGTTTTCACCAAAGGACGATTTTTTTGTATTTTTTGATTTTTTTTTTAGGCCCCCCTTACATTGGGGTTCTCCTAGGTATAGAACTGAGGAAGATGCATTATGTTGATTGGGTCATCTAACAGCTCACCCTCTAATGTTGCTAACTGATATGCCCCTAATCCATAAGCAACTATGATCACATAAGGCCCAAGCTAGTTAGATTCAAACTTGCCTTTCTTTTCCCTATCATGTTGATTGTGGGGATTCTCCTTAAGTACTAGATCTCCAAATTTAAAGACTCTTGGGCAAACTTTATGGTTATAGCTTCGTGACATCATTTGTTGATAAGCTTTGAGATGGTCAAAGGCTTTCTATCTCCTTTCCTCTAGCAACTCTAGTTCTTGCAATCTGGAGACATTGTATTCTTCATCTGATATGAGACCTTTTAATGGCACCCTGAGAGATGGTAACTTGACCTCTATGGGGAGGATAGCTTCTGAGCCATAGACAAGGGCGTAAGGGGTAGCACCTGTGGGAGTACGTATACTGGTTCTATAGGCCCACAGAGTGGGATTGAGTTGGATGTGCCAATCACGACCAGCATCGTTGACTATCTTCTTGAGGAGTTTCAAGATGGTCTTGTTGGATGCTTCAGCTTGCCCATTTCCTTGGGGGTAATAGGGTGTGGAGAAACGGTCTTGGATTTTGAATCGGTCACAGAGTTCTTGGACATCCTAGTTTTTGAAGGGTCTTTCATTATCCATGATAATGGAAGAGAGAATTCTGTATCTGCAGATGAGGTAATTCAGGATGAATGAGGAGATTTGTTTACATGTGATGGTGGTGAGGGGAATGGCTTCAATCCACTTGGTAAAGTACTCAGTGGCGGTTATGATGAATTTATGGCTGTTGGATGAGGGTGGATGGATCTTTCCTACAAGGTCAAGTCCCCATTGACAAAAGGGCCAAGGTGTCATTAAAGGTCTCAACTCTTGAGTTGGTGCATGTATTAGGTTCCCATGTATTTGGCAATGCTTGCACTTCTTCACAAACTGGTATGAATCTATTTCCATGTTTGGCTAATAATAACCCAAACACATGAGTTTATTAGCTAAGGAAGGACTGCTAGAGTGTGTTCCGTAGATCCCTTCATATACATCTTGTAAGGTGGTTTGGGATTCTTCTTGTTCTAAACAATGGAGTAAAGTACCATCTAGACCACGTCGATATAGGGTGTCGGCAATAATGGTATAACAAGAGGTTTGGCGTATAAAGGTTCATCGTTGGTTTGAAGATAAGTCAGGTGGGAGGGTGTTGTCCTTGAGGTAAGTGTAAATATTACCGTACCAAGGTGAATTAGATCCAACTAAAAGGCATATGGAATGGGTCTTAGGAAGATCATAAGCTGGTTGTTGAATAGTTTCCACTAAGAACTCATATCGTGACTCATTCTTTGGTATCTCGAGAAGAGAGGCAATGGTCGCCATGGCATCTGCTGCTTTGTTCTCAATTTGAGGTATCTGTTCAAAAGATATAATCACAAAGTATTCCTTAAATTCATCTAACATTCACTTGTATGGGTCAAGATTTTCATCTTTGGTTTGGTAATCATCATTGACCTGATTTATCACTGGTTGAGAATCACCATAGACATATAGCTCTTTGATTTTCCACTCTGTTGCCATTTTGAGACCACTGACTAAGGATTCATATTCTGGTATGTTGTTAGTGCATGGGAATAATAGACGGTAAGACTTTGGTATGGTGTCACCATGAGGAGTTACAAACAAGATTCTTGCCCCCGATCCATGGTTTGTGTAGGACCCATCAAAGTAGAGTTTCTAGGAATGTGTTGAGATATTGAATAAGGATTCATCCAGAAACTCAAATTGCATTAGTGTGGTATCATGTAGTGGTGCATCTGCTAACTGGTCAGCAATGACTTGTCCCTTGATAGCTTTTTTGTCTACATACTCAATGTCGTATTCACTTAGAAGCATTACCCATTTGGCTAGGCGACATGTTAGAGCTGCTTTGCTTAATAGGTACTTCAGTGGATCTATTTTTGCAATAAGTTTGACTGGATGTGCAAGCATATAATGTCAGACTTTTTGGGAAGCAAAAACTACCGTAAGACATGATCTTTCTATCTGAGAGTATTGCAACTCATAGCCCACCAACGTGCGACCGATATAGTAGACGGCTCTTTCTTTATTTTCATAATCTTGTTGTGCTAGAAGAGCCCCAAGAGTTGTAGGTGTAGAAGATATGTAGAGTATCAATGGTTTCCCTTGGATAGGAGGCATGAGAATAGGTGGATTCATAAGATACTCTTTCAGTTTATTGAATGCCTCTTCGCATTTCTCATCCCATCTGAATGGAATGTCCTTGTGCAGGAGATGATTGAATGGTTGACACTTGTCTACCAGTTGTGATATGAATCTATGGATTGCTTGTATCTTGCCTTGTAGAGATCTTAGTTGAGTAAGATTCTTGGATCGTGGCATGTCCATAATAGCCTTGACTTTGGCGGGGTCCACCTCTATTCCATTTGTTGATACAATAAAACCTAGGAGTTTGCCTGAGGTGACTCCAAACACACATTTCTTTGGGTTCAACCTAACTTTGAATTGCTCTAATCTCTGAAAGACTTTCTCTAACACATCCAGGTGTGATTCTCTTGTGAGTGACTTTGCTAGGATATCATCGACATAATCTTCCATGGTGATGTGCATCATATCATGAAATATAGTGGTCATAGCACGTTGATATGTGGCTCCTACGTTCTTTAGCCCAAATGGCATGACATTCCAATAGAAAGTGCCCCATGGACAAGTAAAAGATGTCTTATGCTCATCTTTTGGTGCTATCCTGATCTAATTATATCCTGAGAAGCCATCCATGAGAGATAACATGGTATGCCCTACTGTTAAGTTGACTATGATATCTATATTTGGCAATGGAAAATCATCCTTGTGGCAATGGAAAATTGACTTGCTTTCTCTTGAAGAATGGTACAAACTTAGTCTTCTCTGGTGGGGTTAGAGACTTAGCAAAGTGAATGATCTTAGGCTGTTCCTCTATTCCAATGTTAACCAGCTCTGTGGGTTCCACAACAATCTGAGACTTATCCTGGTGCATGTCATCAAGGAGAGTGTCAAGTTTTCCATCATCAGGTGCCACAGTTGGGTTTTCACCTTCGGATGCATCCTTTCTTTTTACTGTTTTGGGATCTGACACTACCATAGAGCAGTTTTCACCATTAGATCTAGTTTTTATTTTGATATTTTTGTGACTGGAAGGCTTGGCACCCTCTCCAAAAATAGCCACAGTATTAAGTTCAATAGCGAAACTAGCTTTATGATCCCCTTTGGGTAGGTGGTCCCTAAGTTCCATGTAGTCAATATAGGCATCATCATTTTGGAACATATCTAGTTGAGGGGTTCCTTGTAGATCCCAGTTAATAAGCTTATAGGATGCACAAGGGGGAGAGAGTTAGAGGATAGATCTAATTCATTGATAGTTTGAATGGATATACTACAAGTATTAGGAGGGGGAGTGTTTGAGATGGTACTTTCCTCCAAGTTGTTTATTACAATAGAACTTGAACCTTCCTCGAAAGTCATAGTCTCAGAGATAGGAAAATCAGACTCTAGTGGCCTATGTGGTAGCATCTGTCCCTCACGGTAGGGGCTATAAGTTTGAATGGTATCGACCTCTTTGTCATCGTAGGAATGCTCTGTCAGCTCATCCCACTCATATTCATTGGAATCTATGTCACTGTCCACTTGAAGTGTATGGATCATTTCCACTAGACAAGCATTTTCTTTAGCTTTGCCCTTATCCTTATATCCTAGACCCTTTGTATTTCTAGCCAATGAGGATGAAGAAGGTTGAATGGGTTCTATGATTCCTTCTTTTCTTAGGCTGATGGGGCCTTGCCCTTCGTAACCCATTCTATATAAGATAGATTCACCTTGCCCATAGATTTCTGTGGGGAGCCTAGGTGGTTCCTATTGTGTGTTCTCTTCTTCTTCAATATAAAGCCATTGTAGGATATCTCTTTCCTCTGTCTCATCTGATAGGGTCCCCCATTTTATAAAGGGAGTTGTGGGAGGTATAGGAGGAGCAGATGGCTTTGGAAAATGTGTGGGTCGACCAAAGGATCTAGGAGATAAAGGCATCTTGGCTAGATTGAGGCTATGCTCAATGGAGTATTCCCCAACTCCTTTTTCTTTGATGGTAATTTTCTACTCTTTGGGCCTTGATCAGGAAGCTTCAGAGGTAGAATCATGCTATGGGGTAGGGGATGTAGATGCTCTATTGTTTGCTATGATGCAATTAGATTTTGAAAGGACAGAGTTGCAATGCTGGAAGGGGTCAGGGTCACCTTGGATGGTGACTTGCTTCCATTATGCAGGAATTTTATCCATTGGTGATAAGTAGAGGGAACAACTTTCATGGCATGAATCCATGGTCTACCTAGCAGAATATTATGGGTGAGCTCCCTATCTAGGATTTGGCACACAACATCTTTTATTATCGGTCCCACTTGTATGGGTAACACCACTATTCCTTTTGTAGTTCTCTCCTCTTCATCATAGGCTTTGATAGTTATCTTCTTTCTTGGATCAACTACATTTTTAGAGAACCCCAATGTAAGGACTAGCTTTAATGTGCAAATATTTAAACCAGCTCCCCCATCAATGAGAACCCTCTTGATGTGGTGCTTGTGGATGAAGGTGACGATATGTAGAGGGGTGTTATGAGGTTGAGACACTGAGAGGTCATCTTGTTCAGTAAATGATATGGTACTTGAGGAGGTCAGATTACCTACCATGGCCTGAAACTTCTCTTGGGCCATGTTAGTGGGGACAGTGGTTTCCACTAAGGCTTTATTGAGAATCTCCTTGTGGGAAGGAGATAGATGCAACAACTCTAAGATAGAAATGTGGGCCAGAGTCTTCCAAAGTTGGTCTATGACACTATACTAATGGAAGTTGGACTAAGAAGGTGATGACCTTGGAGGGACGGTATTCAACATGACTTTACCACTGCAGGTAATGATACTGCAATCATTGCAGTTAGGCTCTGATTGTTGGCTGGGTGTGACCACATTGGTTTGTGGGACATGCTCTGATATGCAATTGATGGTATAGTCGAATGACATACTTGCATAGTTGGCATTACTATTCCCACTATTCTGAGTTTGCTTGTTGTGGTTGTTGTTGTTGTTACCGTTGTTGTTGCCATTATTGTTGTATAGCCTATCATGATTGAGAAGTGGATCCCTATAAGCCACATGTGTCTCATTGGAGGTATGTTGTTGGGTTCCTCCTTGATTTTGATCAAGCACATCTTGAATAACATGTTTGAGATGGATACAATTGTTGGTTGTATGTCCCCTTCCTCTATGATACTCACAATAGTCGGTGTCTTTCCAATAGTGAGGTTTGATTTGAGGTTCATAATCACTTGTTGGCAGTAGAGAGATTTCATTGTTAGCCAATAGCTTTCTTAATGTGGATTCTTGGGACTCACCCAGCGGTGTGAACTTTCACCTTAGATTTGAGTTGAACCATGGTCTTGGCTCTCGAGAGAATGTTTTGTTGGGTGTAAATTGCTTGCCTCTCCTTTGAGAGTGAATATAGGTTGTTGTTTGGGAGCCGCCACCCTGGCATCAACTACTCCATCATTGACAACATTTTTGTTTTTAGTCCAAAACTTTGATTTGCCAATCGTATAATTGGAGGTAGTTGTGTCCTTGTATAACTTGATTTGCCCCTTGGCAATCATAGCTTTCTCAATGAACAATCCCATCTCAATGACCTTTGGAAATGAAGTAGGGCATTGGATTTGCATTTGATAGCTAAGATCAGAGTTGAGGTTATGGACAAACATCTCCATTAATTGCTTCTCTGGTACATCATATGAACATTTACTTGCTAGTTGTCTCCATCTTTGTAGGAAGGTGGCAAATGATTTGCCACTTTTTTGCTTGGTGTTGCATAAATCAAGCATAGAGACTTCGTGTTCAATATTGTATGAGAAGTGCATGATAAATTTGTTGACTAACTCATCAAAAGATTTGATGCCCAGTGGGAGCCGTGAGAACCACTCCATGGCTTGACTACCTAGAGATCTAGGGAATAGTCTCATTAAGTAAGTCTCATTGTGAGCTATTTCCATGCATGTTGCGTTGAATTCCCTAATGTGGTCTCTAGGGTCCCCTTTCCCTTTGTATTTGTCAAACTTAGGAACTTCGAATCAAAAGGGAAATGGTGTCATGTTCAAACTTTTATCAAAGGGGTATGGTGCAATATCTTCCAAGGAATAGGTTTTAGTGTTTGTACCCATCTTGAGATCTGACATTTGTTGCTTTAGACCCTCGAGTTGTTTCCTCATTTCTTCCATAGGAGCGCTTAGGTCTATGGCTTTCTTTCCTTTTTCATTATTATCCTTTGTGTTTGGGTCTATGGCTTTCTTTCCTTTTTCATGATTATTCTCCACATTTTCTTGGATTGTGCTTATATCAAAATCTGCGGGGAGTTTAATTCCAAGATTTGCAAGATGGTAATAATACTTGTGAGGGCCGTCATGAAGCACTTTCTCTAACAAGCGTTGGAATTTTCAATCTTGGAGGGTTCCTTCATACTCTTCGTGAGAGATTTCCTCATCACTATCATGAGGGGTGATTATGTGGTTGGATGATCCAGCCATTTCAAGTTGCTTTTTGTATTGAGATCTAGTAAGAACCATGCAAGGTGACGTGGGATGAGGTGGGATGAAACTAGAGATTTTGGCAAGATGCCGATGGAGACTGCTAAGAATAGGATACTTATGACAAGACTTGGACAAGGGACTTTCTCAATCAATGATTCCAAGCAAGACGGCTGATACAAGACGGTAGCCACTAGCAAGGGTACTCGATACATGTCTTACTATATAGGGACTAGTCATGCACCAAGACCACTAGCGAAGTTCTATGACCTACTAGGGTTACTTGAATCCAAAGTGATATGAAAAAGAGGCCTATATTGATCTGATATGGGATACTTTGACCTTAGACTAGGAAGACTCGATAGAAGGTGAATGGGATGACTAACGAAAGAGAGATTTTGACACGAAATGGATGGAAAAAAGATTGCAAGGTAAGACCTAATCTCAGAACCTGAAACTAGAGTGAAATGGGTACCCAGAACTGACAAAAATTTTCTCTTAAAGATTGAGCAAGTGCCCACTGTCACGCATGCGCTAGAACAGATGCGTTGTAGAAACTAGCAAATGCGCTGGAAGTCCGAACAGATGCGCCACAATAGTAAAAGATATATGCGTTGTAACAGATAGTAAAAGTGTGCAAGTTGGTACAGATGCACTACAGGTCAGTACAAATGCACAGCAACATAGGACGGATGTGCCGCTCTAGTTTTCTGAGTATTTTTGCAATATTTTTTTGGAAATTTTATAATGTTTTTGACACTTTGGTTGCAAGAAGGTCTTTTTGATTTGATTTTCTAAAATTATGGCAAGAAGACACAATAAACACAAAGAATATTTTTTATGGTTTTTAATTTTTTTGTGATTTTTTTGACTCTTTTTGGACTAAAAAGAAAAACAAGTACAATCCTAGGCTTCAAATGGATTACAAGGGTTTTTGGCCACTAGAACAAAGGTGTTTAATGAAGGCAACCATTTGAGTGGTTATACATGTGGCAGCACTACTCTCTGTTATGGAGTCTCCTAGCCTGCAAGGGTTGTGCCTTGGAGGGTTTTGGGGGAGGTTGGCTGTCGGTATAACACAACTTCACTCATTGTTTTGAAGCTTTCACTCCAAACACAATTTATTTATAGTGGCTTGGAAGGGCTTAGCATCTAGCCTGTTACCACTTAGGGTTGTTCCTACTTGGATGAACGGTATCCAAGAGTAGGCCCCTCTAAAGAAAAAACACATGCAAAAATGATATGTCCGGCATTTTGGTCACCCAAGATAGGGGAGAGCATAGGTCTGGTATCATTCCCAAAACATAGAATACAGTGGTTCTTTTCCCCTAGTTAAAATGAGAAAAACTAGATGAGTTATCTACTTGGGCAAGCACAAAATTTTGTTAAGTTTGAAGTGATAGCAAGATAGCAATGGTCCAGTTTTAACCAAGATAGTAATGATGAGTTCAATTTTATTCATGTAGCATGAATTGTTAACTTTGAAGTGATGGTCGAGGACATAGCAATGGTTTAGTTTTACCCAGATAGCAATGATGAGTTCAATTTTATCTACGTAGCACGAATTGTTAACTTTGAAGTGACGGTCGAGGAGATAGTTATGGTTCAATTTTACCCAGATAGAAATGATGAGTTTCAATTTTATCTAGATAGAAATGAGTTGTTGACTTTGAAAAGATAGCAATATAGCAATGATTCAATGATATGCAAGATAGCAATGATTCAATTACCGCTTTCCTAGTTAAAACTATGTGAGATTTGCATGAGCATCCATTTTACTTTCCCCTTAGAAATCGAAGTGTGAGCTAAAAAGTGCAACTATATGAATCTAAACTAGTACATAACCTACAAAATAGATTAAGAGAGTTCCTGCAAAAAGACGTCAGCGTTAGCGAAAACTTAAAGGAACCCTAAAAATCACTACCTAAAATAGATGCGCTGCTTCAGAGTCTAAATGTGAAGAAATAGAGATCAGAAGCATCATATTACATATAAGCTAAGACAGAGGTCAAAAGCATTGGAAAATAGTGTGTATGTGCCTTTCTGACTGATGCACTGTATCAGATGGTACATGCGTCGTAACAGACTATGTATGCGCTGAAATGATGTATGCATTGGAACAGTCAGTATATGCATCAGGACAGAGATTATATGTGCTATAGGAATGAATGCACCGTAACAGACAGTATATGCATGTTAGGATTTGTCAGATGCGCGATTTCCTCCTGTGTACGACTTTCTAAAACACAAAAACTTAGTTTTTGGGTTAAATTTGGGGCTAGGCCCCATGGTGGGCACCAAAAATGTTAAGGGAAAATTGGATTCAAATGAATAATCAATAATATAAAATATCAAGATACCCAAAACTCAATGAAATGGTGAATAAAAGAGATTCAAATAAACAATGAACAATACAAAGCAAACCTCCTTTAATTCGTAGCTTCCATTGATCGCCTAGCACAAATGATCTTGTTTATGAATATGGCCCTCAGAAGGTGCACTTCCTTGCTATGATTCCAAGATGTCAAATGGGAACGGCTATGATAGTATCGCCATGAAGATAAGCTTCACAACAATGGTAGTAGTATGTAGTAACGAGTGTGATCACAAGCAATGAAGGAATTGGTGCCAAAAGTGTGCTGTAATTCTTGCAGAGTAACGATACTTAAAGCTTGGATGAATGAAATGGAAGAATAAGGTCCAATTTATAGACTTGAGAAAGAGAAGATCAACGGTATAGAAAGAGTGAGAAGATCAACGGTTGAGAACGGTCGAGGAACGTGTGCGAATAAGAAGAAGACATGTGTCTTGCTTTCTTTCGTATGAGAGGATTTGCTAAGAATAGAAGAATGAGTTAAAGCAATTAAAAGAATATAATAATCAGTTAAGTGATTTTAAAACAAGAAGGGATTTGCATGAGAATAAGAAGATATTTTACTTTATTAAATATTAGGAATATTTAATTACATGTGCACAAAGATTGAATTATATTTAGAGATAACTCAATTTAGAAGAAAAAGACAACTTAAATAAATATTTGATTTATTTAAATTTAGAGAAGATATTATTGGAAGAAATAATTAAATAATTGGTATTATTTAATTTAGAAGATTAGAAAGCAAATTAAATAAATAAATTTATTTAATTGTTGTGCATGATTTTGGAAGAATAAATAAAATATTTGACTGTATTTTATTTTTAGAGATTGAAAGGATTTAAATAAATTTGATTTAATCTATTCAAATTTGGAAGAATGATTTGATTTAATTAAATAATTAAGAATTATTTAATTGTTTGGAAGAATTTAATTAAATAAAGGATTTTATTTAATTTTGACTTTAGAAGAGGTAATTAAATATTTTGATATTTAATTAACTTAGAGGAATGTGAATCAAATAAATAAATTTGTTTATTTATTTATTAATAGAGGAATTAGAATGAATAAATATTAAGAATATTTATTTAGACAGAGTCATGTCATTTTTAGGCGTATATAATGTGAAGCCTTGTCTAAAGAGATGATCAACACAATGATCATCGAGGACATCAGGGGTCTAACATGAAACAAGTATAATCCTTGACTATTGATAGGCAAGAAATACTCAAGTCATCTCGGTTCAATTATACCTAGATGCTTGTATTAACTTACTAAATCAAAATCCATGTAAGTAATACTCAGGTCATCACGGTTCAATTATACCTAGATGCTTGTATTTTCTTACAACATTTCAAAAGAGAAAAGAAACAAAAAAAGCACCCAATGATGAAATAAGCACTTCAAAATACTTACAATATCAAGATGGCAAAACCATTCATATCCAAAAAAATCCACAAAGCATTCATATCCCATGCAATAAAAATTTGTGCAGAGTATCAATGTATGCAAATAAAAGCTTGCGATCCTTTCATTCAGATTTCTTCTATCAGTCAGTCTTCTATCTATCTTGTGTCATTTCTGCATCGATTGCATACACTTGGACATAACAAAAACATGGCATAATTTGCATATCATAACACATGAGATAGTCATTAACATGATTAAATCATTTGCATACATAATAGTCCATTAGATCATCCATATACATTTGCATCAACATAACATAGTGTCAACAAAAAAAATCAAAAACATAGACAAGTACATA
This sequence comes from Cunninghamia lanceolata, assembly GCA_027924645.1. NCBI lineage: Eukaryota > Viridiplantae > Streptophyta > Pinopsida > Cupressales > Cupressaceae > Cunninghamia > Cunninghamia lanceolata. The sequence goes on along the minus strand of BSBN01000511.1, from coordinate 15,607,194 downwards.
TAGATCATCTCATAAACTACATAATCATATAGATAACATTGACATTTGCATATTAGGTGCATACATGAAATCATCTAAGTCTACATTAGATCATATTGACATCAACAATAATGTGAATCCAATAAAAACATCACATAGCATCATATAGACATAATAAACATGCGCATCACATGTGTAAAGATAGAATGCATCCATGATAAAGTTGCATAAACCACTACATGAAGACCATAACATAAGTTGCATCATCATATAAATATAACATAAACATATCCAAGTGTACAATATCAAAGTCCATCTATGAGCCAAGTCATATAAAGTGTATACATCACAAAAATAATAATACATGTCTCAATATCTGTACAAAATGATATATGTACATACATATCAAGCTATCCATGAGCCATCAAATGTGTATACATAAAAAAAAATTGGTACAAGTGTTAGCTAGCCCTACTGGCACGGGATGCTGCTCCCAGCACTACCCTCTCGACCTCTACTAGCCCCAGACTATTGGGGACCCATAGCAGAAGTCGCTAATCGTGAACCACCTACTCTCTAAGATGTGCCTGCCACAGACTGACTCCTGTAGCTAGGTGCCCTCTAGTCTGCTGGCACAGTCCCGTGATACAATCCCCTATAGTACTAAGTCTGGGCCTGCACTCTAGCAAGCTCACCCTGAACCTGCACAAGCTGCACCTGAGTAACTAAGAAACTGGTAGCCCCATCGATACCCAAAGTAGCTAGGGATGAATCTCTCTCCAGTCTAAGTGCCCTCACCCTCGCCAGTGTTGTGTCTCACTCTATCGTGAGCCCAACTATAATCCCTGCATCTTCTTCCCTCTGAGACTACCACTCTAAGTTGTGCCCTGAGCTGTTTGACCTGACCCTGCCACGTAGTAATAGCCTGTTGTTGTAGGTCAGGCTAGGTGGGAACCTGTCCCTGTGCCTACACCTGCACCTGTGCCTACTATTGTACAACTGCTTGTTGGGGCACCTGCTATAGTGTCAGCACCTATATCTACTGTGCAGCCTGTTGTTGCACTACCTACTACTAGGAGGATCCCTCCCCAACTCTCCTCCTCTGTCTCTGTCTACCTCCATCTCCACCATCACCTCCTCTGCCTCCATCACCTCCATCATCTTCATCTCCTCGTCCTTCTCTCCCCCTCCTCCATCTCCCCCTCCTCTTGCCTGCACCATCCTTGTCGTTTGAATCCTCCTCCTCCAAGCGAGGAGCTAACTCTCCTGGTCCTGAATACCTCAAGAATGGGTGGGAAACAAACCACTCCTCATAGTCAAGAGTCATCCCCGCATCCACTACCTCCCTCCTCATCATCCAAGACATGTAGGGAATCTACTGGAAGTCTGCTAGAGCCTCATCGTAGGATGCAATCGAGCCCCATCTCAAACGCTCTATGTGTGTTCGGGCAACCTATGCCTGACCCTGTGGCTGACCCTGCACTCTCCCAAACTATCTCTATACTTGGCTCACAATCTACCTCTCCAGAATGTGACGTGTCCACCCAATCAACCACTGAGTTTGAAAGCAATAGGGGAGCTCATCATCCTCATCATCCCATGGCTCGCAATCTATGTATGGACGCTAGATAACTCTATCCACATTATCCAGACTTCCAATACTCAAGATTTCCTAGCTTATGTTGGGAAATAACACCTGCGTAACCATATGAGTAAGGCTCCCCTCGCTGCCTAGAAAACATGCAAATGGGCTGAGTGATGGCTATGTTCTCCCATAACTAGAACTGTAACAATGAGACGCCAACAGACAAACTAGCTCCTCTATGATAGACCACATGATGCATGTCATGATACAAGTGAGCCAAAACATAAACACCCCATGCAAAGCAGGTGCCCTCTATAACCATCCTCTCTAAAGTCCTACCCCAGCCAATGGGGAACCCATGTGACTTCCTATCGGGGCATACAACACCCCTGATCAGCCCTACCACTATCCCTGGGAAGTAGTCATAGTAGTCATGTATATCCTACCATGAAATCACCTGACCCTCTAGCTCCAGATCATCAAAGACATGCCTGTACTCCACTAGTCCAGCATCACACTGAGACTCGTACTCCACAAGCTCGCCTTGGATAGGTAAGTGCAGGATCCTATAGACATCCTCCAGAGTAATGGCCATCTCACTAGTAGGCATATGAAATGTCCCATCCTTGCTGTGAAAATGCTCAACCGCAGTAGTCAGCAAACTGAGGTTCTCACGAACCTCAGGCATAAAGCAAATGTAATCCAAAACCCATCGCACCGAGTGCCTCTTGATCAATCTCTGTGAGCATATACTGCTGCAACATCAGCAAGGGAAACTGCTCCCTCAACATGAGTACATCATGAATGTCCTCCTGCAATCAAGCAAAGCAATGCGTCAACCAAAACTGTAAAACTGTTCAAACTATCAAAAGTATCCTATCACTTACTGAACATGTCAAATTGATCAAAATAGCATAAACATCTCTTGACAATATTCTAACAATCTCATAGATAGCTTATCGATTGACGCATTGAACAAGATGCCAATCGAGTCAATTTCAATAAGTAAACTAACTATCTAAAATGCATGCACTAAACCAGAAGGTCAATGCACCACTTCTAACAAATGTGCCGCAGCATTGAGTAAATGCGCAACTTCATATCAAAAGCACAACTTCACATAGCGTATGCGCAACATTAACAAATGCGCAGGAAGACAACACAGAAGCAAAATTTCATAATGCATGCGCCATTTCATAACAAATGCATAGATTGGCATAACATATGCGCAGTGTTTTTAAATGCGTTGATTCATAGCTCAAATGCACAAAAATGCAACGTATGCACAGTTTCGCGTGGCAAATGTGCCAAATCACGAAATGGTGCATTCATTTCCCTAAGTTTTTCCTAGAATTTATTAGCCTAACAAATGACCCTAGGCAATTTTTGTCAAACTACATACCAGTGGTCTTGCCTTTGCTGGTTGGTTGAACCGTCGAACGTGCTCAAACCAGTGCTCCTTGTGTGGAATATCCATATCTATACGGAATGCTCTAGCTCCTGTGCTTTCCTAAGCTCTGAAGGACCAATCAACAAAAGCCAAGTGTGCAAATGACTAGGATTGTGGACCCAGCTCCTATTTATAGCAAGTGAACCCTAACTAGCTATGTGGCGACCGTGACTACTTCCCAAGCCCATTTCCTTTCGTTTCTCTGAACCGTGGCCCATTTTTCTTCAACCAATCCTATTTTTCACCTTCTTCATCATGAGATTGTCCATCTCACATCCTTCTACCTTCTTCCCATCCAATCTCCTGAGGGGGCATCCTATCGTCGTTAAACCTGTACCAGGGGCAAATTGAGACATATATCATTATCAAAAATCTATTCTTTGAAACAATGCGATAAAACACATTGCATCAAAGAGGGGGAAAATGTATACACCTAAAAATGACATGACTCTATCTAAATAAATATTCTTAATATTTATTTTGTATTAATATTCCTCTATCAATAAATAAATAAACCAATTTATTTATCTGGTTCATATTCCTACCATTAATTGAATAAATTACCTTTATTTAATTATTTTCATCGAAATCAAAATTATTCTTTCAAGCAATTAAATAATTCTACATTATTTAATTAAGTCAATTATTCCTCCAAAATTTAAATAAATAAATCAAATTTATTTAAATTCTCTCAATCTCTAAAAATAAAATATAATCAAATATTTTATTTATTCTTCTATCTTGCACAAACAATTAAATAAATTTATTTTTTTAATTTGCTTTCTTATCTTCTAATTCCTAAAAAATCTTCCAAATCTTCTAAAGATAAATTTTGCTCATCATGCACACAAAATTAAATAATTTACTATGTAATTTCTCTCAAATCATGCAAAAAGCAAATCACAAGTTGAGTTAACTGGCCTAATCAATCTTGTTTTTGTCAACAACTCTTAAATTAGAAAAAAATACTCTAATTTATGAAAGCAAATCTTATCTTTGTCATGAAAGCAGATAACTCAAACAAAACAACTTTTTGTGTGACATGTGTCAAGTGCACGTTCGTCATGAGTCCTAGACTTATCTCCTCCATTGATCTTCTCCCTCACAACTCTACAAATTGAACCCATTTCCTCCATTTCTATCATCCAAGCTTTTAGTACCCTTACTCTGCAGGAATCACAATGCGCCTTTGGCACCAAATTCCTCCATTGCTTGCGATCAACTTGTTACCATCACCATTACCATTTGTTGTGAAGCTCCTCTTCATTACAAGAACTATCATAGCCATTCTCCATTGACATCTTGAAGAAAAAAGCAAGGAAGTGCACTTTCTGAAGGCTTCATTCATTACAAAAGATCAATTGAGATAGGTGACCAATGGAAGCTATGAAGTATTGAGGTTTGCAAGGTTTAATCTTTGTTGTATGAATCTTGATTGTTTCCTTTTCCATTGAGTTTATTATGTTATTTGATAATATTGATAATCATTCCAATTTTTCGATAACAATGTCAAGGAAGCAAATGAATGCATCCGAAAATTGAAAGAGCAAATCAAGAAGTTCAGAGAAAGGCATAACGAAGTCAGTGAATAATTGGAGAAAGCAAATGAAACCATCACTGGTCTAAAGGTGTAATTTGGAGAAAAGACAAGAATTGAGAATATCTGAATACAAGGATGAAAAGCAAATCTAAAGAATGTGCTAGGCTTGAACAAGAAGTTGTGAATTTGAAATCAAATCTAGAGAAAGAAAGGAGTCATGAAGACAAATTCAAGATGAGTACTGCAAAGCTTGATGAAATGATTGCAAATCAGAAAGGTCCTAAATATAAATGAAAGGAAGCAAGGTATGCGGAAACGCTTCCTACATTGATCTACTAAGAAAAGATTTATGTAAATTTCAACTTTTATAGTTACAGATTAAGATGCACATTAACAGAAAGCTAATAACAATGTCCAAATGCAAACACAAAACTCACAACACAAGATATATGTGGGGAAAACCCTTTTAGGTAAAAAACCCCACACTCTAAAGCCGCCCAATATATTATTCAAGAATCAAGAAGTGGTGCAGGAGCACCTACCTGATAGCTGGCCTCCATGAGGCAGTTAGTTTGTTTTAGGTCTGGTTAATGTTTCCAAGAAGGTCTTGTAAGACCAATGCATGTAATAAGGTCATGTTGACCATACTTTACTATTTTTAGTTAGTTTGTTAGGACAGCTGTTATGCTGTATGTCCGGTTGGATCCTCCCAGCCCCTTGGAAGCTCCCAGCCGCTTGGAGTCGGGTCGGTAGTACTCGCGGGAGATCCTATTTATGCATTAGGATCGGTTGATTTTAGACATTGCATTGAGGAGTTAGATTGCAGAGAGCGAGACAGAGGGGAGAGAGACTGAGCATTGTATTGCATCTTTTGAAATCAATAAAGATCCTGTTTGTGTTCATTTTCTGTTTGGATTCCATTGTGTAATCGAGTTGCTGTTCTGGTGGTTACATGGATTCACTGATCCATTCCACCGGTTGATTCGTCGGATCGGTGGAATGGCTATGTACAGTAGTTTAGGATTTAGTTTACATTTTCTGTTTGTTCATGTGCATGTTTGCAGGATCGTAATCAAGAGGTGTTGAGAACCCTAGCATGGGTATGTGCTAGGTCGTGCTGATAGTTCGAGTCTGGAAGATCGCCCTGAAAGTAGATCGGGTCACCTCAGGAGGTTCGGCGGATCGAAATTCGCTAAGGTTGGAAATCCAACACAACGGCATCATCAGGATATTTCTGTGTATATCCTGCAGTTACTTCGGGCGTCATCCGAGTAGATGGAGGTGAGCATGATGCAATCGTTTGCATAAGGTGAATGTGTTTTGGGGTGATCATCATCAGGTGTTGCCGAGGAGGAGCGTATCGGCATAAGGTAGAAGATCGGGTTGATAAAACCATCGCGGGCCGATAATGTTAAGTTTGGCCGACAGCAGGATATTGGAGGAACTGCATGTGACGTCATCGTCATCAGGATAATCGTCATGAGGATATCAGGGTGATGTAAGCATCGAAGGAAAGGTGCATGAGGTTGTCGTCATCAGGATATATGGAGGGAACCGGATATTTTATATCCTGCTGATGAACATGATGTTGAACATCTTGATGATGAAGAAAGAGTTTGGCGGTAAGATGAACAGTGAACATCAGGAGGATGTTTGCGCTTGCCGAATGTGATGATGCTGCCAATAGCCGGATATGATGATGCTGCTGACAGGCGAAAGGTCGAAGGTTTGTCTGCAGGAGGATATCGGTCGGCAAGAGAAAATATGATGATGCTGACCGTGTTAAGGGAAATATGATGATGATGATGAAGGGTTGCGGACATACATGCTGTAGGTCAAGGTTTTAGTGTGGATGCTCTGCATCATAGTGGTATCAGAGCTCAGCAAAAGGTCTGGGCTGTTGTGTGTTGATTCTGTCACCGAAAGGGTAGAGGTAGAGTTGATTCTGTCACCGAAAGGACAGAGGTAGAGGAGTGAGAGGTTGACAAAATGCCTCCGAAAGGTAATGGTACTGCAAGGAATTGCAGGAGATGAAGGAAAAACATGCCAGAGAGATGAGGAAAATGAAGGAGCTTGCTGAAGCACTTCAAGCCAGGCTTGTAGCCCTGGAAAAGAACAAAAAGAGGGAAGTGGAAGACAGTGAGTCTGAAGAAGATGAAGATACTGTTGAAGAGTATGAAGAGGTAGCTGAAGATCTGGATGCTGAAGACCAGAGATTTGCAAAACTGTTAAAGGCAGTGCAGAGTGATAAACCTAAGGTAAAGGTTGATGTTTCCAAGTATAATGGAAGTTTGAATGAAGATGAGTTACTGGATTGGATTGCTGCACTTGATAATCACTTTGAATGTGAAGATGTTGCTGAGGATCAGAAGGTAAAGATTGCAAAGACCAAGTTAGGAGGTCATGCTTTGGTATGATGGGATTATGTACAATCCGAGAGAAGGAAACAAGGGAAGTCAAAGATCACTTCATGGGATAAAATGGTAGCAAGGATCAAAGGTAAAGTCTTGCCTAGGGATTATGAGATTCAGATGTTTAAGAAGCTGCAATTTTTAAGGCAGAAGGAAATGGATGTGAAGGCATATACTGAGGAGTTTTATAAGTTGAGTATGAGATCTGGTCATCATGAGAATGAGGTAGAAAAGGTGGCTAGGTACTTGGCTGGTTTGAGATTGGACATACAGGATGAGTTAGTTTTAGCTAACCCTAAGAGTGTGGAGGATTGTTATCAAATGGCAATCAAGATTGAAGAAAAGATGAATAGGGGACAAGATAAGTCCATGAGAGGAAGAGAAAACAATATGAGGGGAAGAGGATCAGCCCCTACAACAAGGCAAGCCAATGAGGGTCAAGAAGACACTGGTAAAGGACAGGGACAGTCTGATTTCAGTGGTGGATGGAAAGGTAATAGAGGCAGATTTGGAAGTGGTAGAGGTTCTACTACATTTTCAGGAAAGTGTTACACCTGTGGTGAGTTTGGTCATCCATTTTTCAAATGTCCAGAAAGCAAAGGTTCATCATCCAGAAATGATAGAACGAATGACAAGAAAGTACAACTTGTGCAAGAAGAGAAAGTAGAGCAAAGTGTGCAAAGTTCAAACACTTATCAAGGAGATAGAGTTCCTGACGGTTATGGATATCCTGAGGAGGGAGAAGCATTGATGCTAAGGAGAACTAGTTTGCAGGCATCAAAGGATATGATGCAAAGAAGAGCTCTTTTCAAGACCACATGCAAGAGCAAAGGTAAAGTATGTAAGGTTGTCATTGATACTGGTTCAACAGATAACATGGTATCTCAGGAAATGGTGGATAAACTAAATTTGGAAAGGATTCCACACCATCACCCTTACAAAGCATCTTGGGTGAGTGATAGTCAATCACTTTTTGTCTATGAACAGGCATATGTGGATTTTCAGATTGGAGCATATCATGATAGAGTTTTGTGTGACATTTTGCCCATGGAATGTTGTCACCTACTATTGGGTAGACCATGGCAATTTGATAGGAGGGTACTGTATGATGGGTATGCTAATACCTACACCATCAAAAAAGATGGGAAAACTATTATGTTGATGCCATTACAGGAAGCAGCTGTAGTACAGAAGGCAGCAAAAATCATTTTAGTGGGAAAGAAGGAATTTGTGCAGATGCCTATAGGAGCAGGCATAAAGGCAGTTGAGGACACTGCAGGGAAAGGAGTTGTTAAGGACAACAGGTTGAAGAAAGTTTCAGTTGTGACTGACAGAGGTTAGCAGCAGGTTCAGAAACAGGTTTGCAAACAGTAACCAGTTGAGAGGAATGACAAGGATGTTGTCATAGTTGGGACTATTGTTTGTCCTATAAAGGTTGAAAGAAAGACAGAGTTGAACATTACAGAAGTTCAAGAGGCAGTTCAGACAGAGGTTCTGGTCAGACAACTTGACAAACACAAGGTATGTGAGAGAAGGGCCTACATTGACAGGCATGAGGATTTACTTGCAAGAAAACAAGTTATAGTTCAGAAGTCTTGGAGCAGTCGCAAGCCAGCAGAGGACAAAGCTGGAATAGGTCAGAATATTGCAAAGGCAAAGTGTAAAGGTGGAGGACTTCCACAACCAAACTCATGGGACATGAGTTCTTTTCTGTTGGGGAGTATGGTGCAGGAGCACCTACCTGACAGCTGGCCTCCATGAGGCAGTTAGTTTGTTTTAGGTCTGGTTAATGTTTCCAAGAAGGTCTTGTAAGACCAATGCATGTAATAAGGTCATGTTGACCATACTTTACTATTTTTAGTTAGTTTGTTAGGACAGCTGTTATGCTGTATGTCTGGTTGGATCCTCCCAGCCCCTTGGAAGCTCCCAGCCGCTTGGAGTCGGGTCGGTAGTACTCGCGGGAGATCCTATTTATGCATTAGGATCGGTTGATTTTAGACATTGCATTGAGGAGTTAGATTGCAGAGAGTGAGACAGAGGGGAGAGAGACTGAGCATTGTATTGCATCTTTTGAAATCAATAAAGATCCTGTTTGTGTTCATTTTCTGTTTGGATTCCATTGTGTAATCGAGTTGCTGTTCTGGTGGTTACATGGATTCACTGATCCATTCCACCGGTTGATTCGTCGGATCGGTGGAATGGCTATGTACAGTAGTTTAGGATTTAGTTTGCATTTTCTGTTTGTTCATGTGCATGTTTGCAGGATCGCAATCAAGAGGTGTTGAGAACCCTAGCATGGGTATGTGCTAGGTCATGCTGATAGTTTGAGTCTGGAAGATCGCCCTGAAAGTAGATCAGGTCACCTCAGGAGGTTCGGCGGATCGAAATTTGCTAAGGTTGGAAATCCAACACAACGGCATCATCAGGATATTTCTGTGTATATCCTGCAGTTACTTCGGGCGTCATCCGAGTAGATGGAGGTGAGCATGATGCAATCGTTTGCGTAAGGTGAATGTGTTTTGGGGTGATCATCATCAGGTGTTGCTGAGGAGGAACGTATCGGCATAAGGTAGAAGATCGGGTTAATAAAACCATCGCGGGCCGATAATGTTAAGTTTGGCCGACAGCAGGATATTCGAGGAACTGCATGTGACGTCATCGTCATCAGGATAATCGTCATCAGGATATCGGGGTGACGTAAGCATCAAAGGAAAGGTGCATGAGGTTGTCGTCATCAGGATATATGGAGGGAACCGGATATTTTATATCCTGCTGATGAACATGATGTTGAACATCTTGATGATGAAGAAAGAGTTTGGCGGTAAGATGAACAGTGAACATCAGGAGGATGTTTGCGCTTTCCGAATGTGATGATGCTGCCGATAGCCGGATATGATGATGCTGCTGACAGGCGAAAGGTCGAAGGTTTGTCTGCAGGAGGATATCGGTCGGCAAGAGAAAATATGATGATGCTGACAGTGTTAAGGGAAATATGATGATGATGATGAAGGGTTGCGGACATACATGCTGTAGGTCAAGGTTTTAGTGTGGATGCTCTGCATCAAGAAGATTACAATATACTTGTAGAGCAAGATTTTATAGGGGTATATCCAACCAGAGATCCAGGAGGTAACTCAACATCTATAATATTCTTACATACAACCTCCATCTCAAGCTCTTGATATATAGGAGATGCAATACAGTAAACTGTTACCGGTAATTACAAAACCATGAGCTAAAACCACCCAAAAGTGGCACCCAAATTATCTCCAATCAAATATGCCTTGTGATGTGCCAAACCAGACACCAACATATGTAACTCTCCCCTTTATAGCTCTTTTATGTGTCCAACATGTTTTTACATTTCCCAAAAATAGAAGGTCCAACTTCCGGAGGCCATAACGTTTGATCCGAGTGTCCGATTGATGAACCGTTTAATGCATTAGAAAGCTCCTGAAGAGATCTATCACCCTATAACCTGCTACACTAGTTATGACAATTTTTGGGACTTTTAGAGAAGTTTCAATTCTGGTAATTGAGTTCATAGACTTTTTCCAGCAGTTTCAAAAAATAGAAACTTTAATATCTCACGATCCAGATATGATCTTGAGACGAAACTCACTTGAGATGTTCACTTAGCTATTCTACACCTTCTGGGAAAAATTTTAGGTCAATTTGAGCTCAATTGAAGGACTTACTAAAAATAGTAAGTCTCATTATTTTTAGCTCATTTGGAAACTTTTGGAAACTTTGAAGGTTCCAGACCATTCTCCAAGATAAAGGGTATTCAAAAAGACCAAAACTGGGAAGAATAGTAATCTTTCAAAGTTGCAAGGTTGAGACAGTTTTCCTAACATTTTCCCACTTGTCAAACACCTTGCAAGAGTAAAGGGAGTATCAACACCACGATTTAATTACTAGGGGTCATGAGCCCCATAGATTCTGAACACCATCTGAACTTCTTTGTGCTCACAGGTTTTCTCAAGGAATCTGCAACATTCATCAAAGTTTCAACTTTTTCCAAGTTTACCTTCCTGTCCTCTACCATGTCATGAACAAAATGGTACTGGACATCAATATGCTTAATCCTTGCATGGAAAGTAGGATTCTTCACCAAACATATGGCACTCTGACTGTCACAACAAATAGTAATCTTCCCTGCATCAAACCCAACATCAGGACGCAATCTCTTAAGCCAAATGTCTTCTTTACAAGCATGAGTTTCTACCATGTACTCAGCTTCAGTAGTGGACAAAGTGACCACAGGTTGCCTCTTACTCATCCAACTAATAGCACCACCAAACATCGTGAACACATAAGCACTGGTGGATCTCCTGCTGTTAATGTCACCTACCCAATCTGAATCCACAAATCCACGAATACAAAGTGAATGCCAAGGTCCTGTAGGATAAACATGATAACATAAAGAATACTCAGAAGTACCCTACAAATATCTAAACACTCTCTTCACTACATTCCAATGTACCCGTCTAGGATTAGCCATAAATTGACTAAGGACTCCCACTACTTGGGCAATGTTTGGTCTTGTGCAGACCATCGCATACATCAAACTGCCAACCACACTAGCATAAGGAACTTTGCTCATATCCTCTATCTCAAAAGGAGACTTTGGACAATCTTCAATAGATAACTTTGTCCCCATTGTAACAAGAACAGTCAAAGTTCTGCAATCCATCAAGCTGAATCTCTCCAACACAATGTTAACATACTTGCTTTAGCCTAACCAAAGTTTTTTGTTTTCTCTGTCTCTTCTTATTTCCATTCCCAGAATGTACCAAGTTGCCCCTAGATTTTTCATCTCAAACTGTGCTGACAACTGAGACTTCAAATCAGAAATCAAACTTTTACTATTCCCAATTAGTAACATATCATTGACATACAATGCAATAATGAGAATGCAATCATTGTCAAACTTGTAGTAAACACAATGATCTAATTTTAATCTCTGAAATCTAATACTCAACACAAAGGCATCAAACTTCTAGTACCACATCCTAGGAGACTGTTTCAAACCATATAGACTTTTTCAACTTGCAAACCAGATTTTCTTTACCTTTCACAACATAGTGCTCTAGCTGCGACATATAGATTTCCTCCTCCAAGTCATGATGAAGGAATGATGTATTCACATCCATCTGTTCCACTTCTAGATCATACACTATTGCAAGAGATAATAGGAACCAAATAGATGTTAGCTTTGCAGTAGGAGAGAAAATCTCACCATAGTCAATTCCCTCCACTTGAGAATACCCCTTCGCAACCAATCTAGCCTTATATTTCTCAACATTGCCATCTACACCGAATTTCTTTTTGAACACCCATTTGCATCCAACAGGTATTCGTCCTTAAGGAAAAGGCACCAAGTCCCAAGTATTATTCTTTTTCAAAGAAGCCATCTCCTCTTCCATGGCCTCCTTCTAGGAACCTGCATCTTTCATACCCATAGCCTCTTTCACAGTTCTAGGCTCATCAGTGTTAGAAATCAAAGAAAAAATACAACTAGAATCATGCAATGAATAACCAAACCTATCAGGTTGTTGCCTTATCCATTTGGACCTCCTCAAAGGTTGAGGTTAAGGTTCTTCATCTTCTTCTAAACTTTCAGAGCTACTAGAACTCTCATTATCAGGCCCAATAGATGTTTTTGGTTCAACTTTCTCAGCGGTGGAAGGAAGCTGAACCACATCATCTTTCTTCTCTTCTTTCTCTAGCTGCAAGATAACAAAAGAAGGATTGAGCTCTTTGAATATCACACTTCTGTTATACAAAACTCTCTCAGCTACTAGATTCCAAAGCTTGTACCCTTTCACACCAATGCCATAACCGATGAAGATACACTTTACAGCCTTGTTCTCCAACTTAGACCTCTTCTCCTTAGGCACATGTGCATATGCCTCACAACCAAATACTCAAATGTGTCTTAATGAAGGATTTTTACTAGACCATACCTCCATAGGTGTCTTATCAATGAGCATTGATATAGGAGACCTGTTAACTAGGTAGCAAGTAGTAGCAACAGCTTCAGACCAGCACTTTTGTTCAAGACCAGCTCCACTTAGCATACTCCTTGCCCTATCCATCAACATTCTATTCATCCTCTTTGCAACTCCATTCTATTGAGGAGTATATAGAGTTGTCTTGTGCCTCTCAATCCCCTGTTCTTTATAGAACTTGTCAAAATCTAATGAACAGAACTCACCACCATTGTCAATCCTCAAACACTTAATCTTTCTATCCTTCTAATTGTCTACAAGAGCTTTGAACTCTTTGAATCTATTAAAGACTTCAAATTTACTTCTAAGGAAATACACCCATGTCCTTCTACTATAGTCATCAATGAATGAAACAATGTAAATAGATTTTGAAATCAAAGGAACATTAATAGGACTAGACACATCAATATGAATCAAGTCCAACACCTCAAAAGATTTGTGAGAACTAGAATAAAACTAAACATAGTTTTGTTTTCCATAAATGCAATGTTCACAGAAATCAAACTCAAGGTTACAATCATTCATACCCTCAACAAGATTTTTATTCTTCAGGTTCCTCAAACCCTTTTCACCAATGTGACCAAGCCTTTGGTGCCATAACATTGTCTTCTCATTTGGAAGTTTCATCTCCATAGAATGACCACCCTTAGGTACCCAGAAAGCATGACCATCAGAAGTAGATGCAACAGTCTTTTTCGCTACTAGTTCCAATGGTGAGGATGAAGACTCTGAAGCTCTCTTCTTTAAAACAGAGGCACTATTGCACTAAACTACACATGCATCAAGCTGAAACAAAGTGCTAATTTGAACACCCTTAGCAAACACCATAGATCCTCTAGTCATCTTACATCCTCCATTCGAGAAAACAACATGCACACCCACATCATTCAATTTACTTACAGAAAAAAGGTTCTGTGTCAAACCAAGGATATGCAAAACACCATTGATTCCATTTACTTGTCCATAAGGGAATCAAATCAAGACTCTTCCATGGCCAACAATATCTAGGTGAGAATCATCACCCAAGTACACCTTTCCACCATCGTATTCTTCATACTTTGAAAACTAGCCCCGATGCGAGGTCATGTGAAAAGATGCACTAAAGTCAATAAGCCACACATCCTCAGATGCATGCATTGTGAAGGTAGAGACAAATGCTTCTCCTTCATCCTAAGAGAACTTGTCAGAATTTGAATCATAATTCTTCTTCTTTTTCTTTTTCTCCTCCTTGCACTTCTTGCAGAAGTGACCAGGTTTGCCATAGTTCCAACACAGGGCCTTGGAATTTTTAGGAGACTTAGATCTCCCATGAGATTTGGATCTCCCATGAGATTTGGATCTTCCATTTTCTTCTGTCTTCTTATCCTTTTTCTTACCATGAACCGCAAGAGCCTCCTTAGCCGATTCGAAAGACTTTCTCTACATCTCTTCAGACAACAGTGAAGAAACCACTTCATCCATCTTGAAGGTGGCAGTGGTACTCCTAATGGCCCTAACAAGGTGGTCCCACAAATCAGGTAAGGAACACAGTAATGTCATACATTGATCATCCTCCTCCATCTTCACACCAACAAAAATCAACTGGGAAACAAGCATATTGAATGCATTCAGGTGATCAGTGACAGATCCTCCATCTTCCATCCTCAAAGAATACAATTTCTTTCGCAAGAATAACTTGTTCACTAGGGATTTAGCCTGATAAACATCTCCAAGCTTCTTCCAAAGTTCCTTTGCAATCTTCTCTTCATGAATATTCAGAAGCACTGAATTAGCCAAACAAAGTCTTATCGAACCCTTAGCTTTTTGATCTTTGAGATCCCAATCTTCTTGAGACATTGCCGCTGGTTTTGTACCAGATACGGCTTCCCATAAATCTTGATCTACAAGCATATCCTCCATTTTGAGTTTCCACAACTCAAAATTACTGCCATTAAACTTCTCTATCTCAAACCTTCTAGATGTGCTCGCCATCTTTTACCTACAACAAAGATTTTAAAATCCTTTGCACAAGCTCCCACTCAAACGAAGATCAGCTCAAAAAACCCTCTACCTAACAACTAGAACCAAACGTGATCAGGATTTGATACCAACTAAAAGGAAGCAAGGTATGTGGAAACGCTTCCTACATTGATCTATTGAGGAAAGATTTATGTAAATTTTAACTTTTACAGTTACAAATTAAGATGCACATTAACAGAAAGATAATAACAACTTCCAAATGCAAACATAAAACTCACAATACAAGATATAGGAGGGGAAAACCCTTTCAGGTAAAAAACCCCACACTCCAAAGCCACCCATTATATTATTCAGGAATCAAGAATATTGCAATATACTTGCAAAGAAAGCTTTTACAAGAGTATATACAACTAGAGATCCAGGTGGTAACTTGACATCTATAAGATTCTTACATACAACCTCCATCTCAAGCTCCTGATATATAGGAGATGCAATACAGTAAACCATTACCAGGAGTATATACAACCAGAGATCTAGGAGGTAACTCGACATCTATAAGATTCTTCCATACAACCTCCATCTCAAGCTCCTAATATATAGGAGATGCAATATAGTAAACCATTACCAGTAATTACAAAACCATGAGCTAAAACCACCCAAAAGTGGTGCCCAAATTATATCCAATCAAAGATGCCTTGTGATGTGTCAAACCACACACCAACACATGTAACTCTCCCCTTTACAGCTCTTTTATGTGTCCAACACATTTTGACATTTCCCAAAAATAGAAGGCCCAACTTCCGAAGGCCATAATTTTTGATTCGGGTGTCCAATTGACAAACCGTTTAATGCGTCAGAAAGCTCATGAAGAGATCTATCACCTTATAATCTTCTATGCTAGTTATGACAATTGTCAAGACATTTAGAGAAGTTTTGATTCCATTAATTGAGTTCAAAGACTTTTTCCAGTAGTTTCAAAAAATAGAAACTTTAATATCTCATGATCCAGATATGATCTTGAGACGAAATGCACCCAAGATGTTCACTTAGCTATTCTGCACCTTCTGGGAGAAATTTTAGGTCAATCCGAGCTCAATCAAAGAACTTACTAAAAATAGTAAGTCTCACTATTTTTAGCTCATTTGGAAACTTTTGGAAACTTTGAAGGTTCCAGACCATTCTCCAAGATTAAGGGTATTCAAAAAGACCAAAACTGGGAAGAATAGTAATCTTTCAAAGTTGCAAGGTTGACACAGTTTTCCTAACAATAAAGAGGGTTTAGGATTTGAAAAGGGTGAAAGTTTAAAATCAGGTCAGACATCAAATGCTGAAAATACAAACAATGGCAAGTAACTCCAAAATCAAAGGAATGAAGCTAGAACACCATCAGTTAGATAACCAAATGCACAAAGGTACCCATCTTTCAATGGTATTTCTCATTCTTGCAATAAATTTGGACACAAGGCAATAGAATGTAGAAGAAGAATGAATCAGAATGTTTCATCTTTTTCTGGTCAATTTTTTGCATGCAAGAAAATTGGTCATAGAGCTAGTGAATGTAGAAGTCAAAAGATGAATGGCTATAGAAATGGTAGAATGGCTCAACCTTTCAATGGCTACTATTATACATGCAATAGATTTGGGCATAAAGCTAATCAATGCAGATCTAGAATGAATGGAAGGAATACTGGTTCGAAGAATGTTATATGATACAACTGTAGTAGGCCTGGACACATTTCTAAGTTTTACAGAAGCATAAACATGAAGAAGGACAATCCGGTAGAGACGAATGAACAAGTACAAAAGATTGATCCTACAGAAACAAAGAAGGGGATGCAAAAGATCTGCAGAAAGAAGGAGAAAAGGAGGTTAAGGATGTACTTGCACCTGCATCTGATGCAAAAGTTTCCTCCAAAAACTAATTTGACAACTTTGGCTCAGGGGGAGCTTTAATGAAAATCTTTTCCCCTACCAAAGAAAATGGTACTGATACCTCAGCACGAAGATATGAGATGTCGATCAACAAATTTGAGCTACTGGTGACAATTGTGGAAGAAAATAGGATAATGCAGTAATTTGTGGAGCATCTGAAGCTGACTGTGCATATAGAGAAAATTTTGACAGCGTTATTACTTGAAGCATTTATTGCGAATTAGGTTAGATCCAAAAAGTTATAAAAGGATTTCACTTAGAAAATTCATTCACAAAAGCATTTGAAGAGAAAGAGCAAAGTAGCTAAGAGCAATCAAAGTGATTCAAGGTTCAGTGTGCTAAAGCATGGTTCAGAAAGTGAAAGTAAATGTATTTACAGTCTCAAGTTAGCCCTAATTGCACAGAGAACTTTTTTTGTAAGTATTTGATTTCATTTACAAAAGGCTACACCAAGGGTTATAGAGGGTAGTGAGAAACCACAACCTAAGTTCAAGAAATACCTTGCTAAATCAATTGACATTGACCCGTTAGGTGCATTTTCATCTATTCCTTATGGGGTTTTACCAACTGAGGACATTATGATTCACATTCATGGCAAGATTGAAGAATTTGATCATATCAAGTTAGGGTACATTTGGGTAACAAAACGTATTGGTGATGACTTTGCCCTAAAACTAGAATATCAAAACCTAGCTGCCAAGAAGATTGATGTATGGCAATGGTTTCAAAACTTTTGTTTTGATGACAAATGGGTTAGGATAGCTTTGAGCAGAATTCATGATAAGTTTGTATGGACTGACATGCCAGGAATGATAACTAAGGAAGTGATCAGAGAAGTTATAGGTCTTTATTCCACCAAACCTATTCCTGTGCTTAAATCCATCAAAAATGAAGTGGTAATGGAATTAACCAGTGAAAATTTTGACAAGAGAGCACTCACTATCTATTAGTAAACAAATTTTTCACCTAACTCTATATTCTCACACCCTAGAAGTGACAAGTGTACTAACAGTTGAATTAGTTATAATGGTATTTCATAACCGACTCTCTGCATATTTTACAAGGTGGAAGCTACCTTCTAAGATATACAATGAATTTAAATTTATATTGCTTTTGACCAAAAAGTAAAGAAAAGGTAATGCTTGTAACTGGAAAGCTTTGAAAGGAAAACCTACAATTCTGCCACAGCTAAAATCACAAAAAGAAGCCCAAAGACTTCAAAACAATCACTATACTGAACAAAGAATTATATATCCACTACCATAAAATATTCATTCAAAGATAAACACCTCACAACAATGAAGCAAAATGAACATCTAATAGTCCAGTATAAATAAAAGATAACCACTAGCAATATATTCAACGTAAGAAGAATAACATTCAAACACCATAACACAAAGTTTATGCTTTCTCAAACTTCACCATATGCTTCTTCTATTTGAAATAATCAAAAGTAAATAGTATAACAGAGTTTCTTTACTTTAATGAGAAAAACAAAGTTTGCCCAAAAAAGATCCATACTACATCCCATCTACATATATTTATAGCATCCACATAATAACTGTCTTGGAAATAGAACAGTTTCTTGGAGACAACCATTTTAAAATAATAATAAAGAATTGAAAATAAGTTTTGAGCCAAACTAAAGAAATAACATAAAACAGAAATAAATCATGCCACCATCTTTTCACCTTCCACTAGGTCTTCGACGCTTTCTTCATTTTGTTCTTCTGCTAAAGCTTCCCTTTCCTTCATTCTTGTCTTATATTCTCTGTATTTGGTCACAATAGAAGTGATGATCTTGTTGTCGGGTGTGGTTGTGATCTATAACCTCGTTCTCCATTTGGTCAATGCCTTATTAGCTTCTGCTAAGGTTTCATGGAAGTCATCAGCTCTAGTCTTGAAGGACTTAAGATATACCTGCATGAGACCCAATTTCCCCAATGATTCTCTAGTGATGGTTTCAGGATCAGCAATCTCTTTATCGAACACCTCTTTGAACTTTAGAGTGATTTCCTTCACGTCTTAAAGATTTTCTCCAAACTCATTTGTGATGTCCACCTCCAATTGATTGCAGTTATTTTTGATCTCAATCATCAACTCGAGGTATTGACCCAGTACCTTGTTAATCTCAACAATAAAATTATCATACATGGATAACTTCCATTCTAATGAATCATTCCAGGAAGGATCTATGTCCTGAGGGCCATTAATTAGCTTTTCCTTGATGAGTGTGAGGGAATCCATGGCTACTAAATATGAGCCCTCTTTTGAAAGCACGTAAGTGCTACCTTGTTCTTTCCTCACTTGATGAAGATCAGCAATCAACTTCTTCCTCTTATTGTGTACTTGAATATAAGACCGCACTAACCTACTAAGGAAAAATAGAGCTTCACAAGATAATTTTTCAATCCACTCACTTATAGCTTTAGCAAAATTCATTTTTGTCTTTATCTGCTACATCATATTAGCATCAATGTCTGTGATATCAGAGCTGGAAGCTTCATGGGACATAGGTGTCACAATAGACTAGATGAAATTACTAAGAGAAAGAACTTGAGACTGTAACTTTATATTATCTTTCCTTTCCTCCTTTGTTCTTTTAATCAAGGCACTTACATAATAATTTGGATGATAAGCATCTCCTTCAAGAGTGGAGGGACCCAAGTCTATATGGCTTATCTTATAGTCGGCCTCAATTATCTCGTTTTCATTCAAGTCCTTCACAGGATCGGCAATTTCCAGCATTTGATGGCCTGAAGTAGCATCAATCACCATTCTAGACATCCTCTTAGTCTTTTTGGGCTTTGAGGTGCTCTGTAATAACTAGCAACTGTATCTACTTCAATTGCCATTGTTGGCACACTTTTTCTTTTCTTATCTACTACCTTGTTCAACCATCCTGGGGAAGACGACACCACACCAGTATCCTTATTGCTTGGAACAGTTTTATTTTGATCATCAACAGAAACAAAAATGGGCACTCCTTCATCAGCGGGGTGTTGACACTCATTTTGACCAGGGGTTGATTTGTCATGATCAGGAGGTTTCTTCATTTGAAGCCTTTATCTTCTTGCCCATTTTTTCTAAGTGCTGGGCCTCCTCAGCATTTTTTCAACTGCAGCATCATATTTTCCTGAAGAGGAGGTCATCATCATCATCTTGTCTTCGGTGATGATCTGCATCATCATGTTCTTCGTCGGCTGGGTTTTTCATCGTCATCATCATATTCAGTCATCGGGTGATGTTTGGTTTTTATCATGATGATGCTGCCAAGCTACAGTGCGCCCTGATCTGCTTGCGAGGGTGATGTTTCAAAGTCTCCGGTGATCTTCCATTTATCACCTTGCGCGAGCATGATGATGATGTTGCTTATTCTTTGAATTGCTCGACCTAACTTGTTTTTTTTTCCTAAGGGTCGTGTTCATCATCATCATATTTCCAGTTATTATCCTGCTGCTTGTGGAGGACATCATATTTTCGGCCTTCATGATATTTCGCTGGGGTGATATTTTTGTCATCAGGTGATCTTGGTTAACATCATCCTGATGATGTTGTTGAAGAGTTGTAATTGCGACCCGATATTCACTAGGGTCATCATATTTTGGAACGTCAGGATGATCTTAGTCAATATCATCCTGATGATGTTGTATCACTTCTTGTTCTTCGTTTCTCATCCTGATGATGCCGACGTCATCCGTATATCAGGGTGATATTTTTCTTTCTGCCTATCTGCATCATGATATTCGCGAAGGAGGGGGTGATATTTTCATATCACCCGGATATATGTTTGTTCGAACATCATGATGATGTTGATATCAAGGAGATATCCGCCTGCTGGTTTCGCGTGTTATCTATTGAGGGTGATCTTTTCAAGCAGCATCATCATATTCAGTTTTCGCCCCGATCTTACAGAGGAGCTACAGTGCAACCTAATGTTCGAACATCAGGAGGATATTTCCAAATATCCGGTTGTCTTCCAAATATCATGATGATGTTAATATGATGATGACGTCATCAAGGTCCGCGGGGGTCATATTTCTAACAACTGATCATCTTGAAGAGACCTCCTGATATTTGCAAACATGATGATGACGTCGTCCGGATGTGAGGAGGTGTGCAGTAGGCGAATATGATGATGACGTCAGCAGGATATGATGATGACGTCATCAGGATGTTCATCGGCCAGACTTTTGCTATAAGCTCAGCAGGAGGATGTTCCTCCGGAGGATCAGGTTGTGCCGATTATCATGAAGGTTATATTTCAAATATCATGATGACGTCAGGGTGATTTTTCGAACAACAGGATATCATGCTGCTGGAGGGTGATGATGATGAAGTCTATACTAGTGTCGTCAGGAGCAAAAGCACCGACATGATATATGCTCATGACCTAGTATATAAGGTGTTATTGAGGTCATCGCGGGGTGCATGTGGGATATTGTTATCCTGCATTTTCAAATATCATGATGATGAGTCTCGGCGGGAAAAGCTTGCGATGGTCTGTATGATGATTTTCCCTAGGCTGCGGGTTGGTGCGCCATTAATGGCGAAGGTTGCAGAGGTATGGGCGATGGCGTGGGTCGATCTTGTACCCGACTGGAGGTGTCAATCAGCGGATGATGGCGCAGGGCTCGAGAAATCTTCCTGTCTCCTCCCCTACCTGCTGCATTCAAGTTTGGGTGCCAATCCGGTTGTGTTTGAGCGCCATTTTCGTGATACTGTGTATCTGGCGAAATTTTGGTCAACAATGTAATTAATTGCTGAGCACCTACCTGGCTGTTATAAGCAGGTTGTGTTGTTCATTTGTTGTTGTTGAAAGTTGATGATTTTGGCTCTGTAATGCATGACAAGCTGATCTGGTTGCTCTGTACAGCTTACCTGTGAGTTTATGTATCTCTTGTTGTTTGTTTTTGGCATGAACCCACTGATTTCATGATTAAACTTATATGAGAAATGCTGTTTGGCATGTGTTGTGTTAATTCTGTCTCCAGTATTGCATGTATCCTTCTTCTGAATCTGGATGTTTGGTAATGTTTAGATTCTAGAGCATAGAATTCCTGTGTTGAATGTCTGATCTTTTAACTTCTATTCAAGGGGTAGATTAAACTGTTTTCAGGTTGAACATTGGGAGGGATATACTGCAGTAGGGATACCATAAGTAGAGATAACCTAACACTTTGTATTGGGAGATGCCTGTAAGGCAGGTATCACATAGATCCCCTTGAAATCCAGTTTTAGTTGTTTATGCTGATCATTCACAGGTGTATGTCTATTGACTCCAGGCCCTGGATAGGCACCAATCATGCTTTGTTTTGTGTTATAACCATATCCAGCTTTGCATCCACACTTAAACTCCAAAGCAAAATCTAAAACCAACATTAGGACATTAGAGTTAGTTTAGGATCCTCAGTCCTCTGTCTACAACTGCAAATAGGCCCAAAGCTAGCCCCTTTGCCCTTATCTTTCAGTTTTGGTCTACTTACAGGAGGACAATCTGCTTTCTGTCAGCATCCCAGCCTTGCATGCATATCCTCATGGATGTTGAGTAGGGAATACCCCCCTAGGTCTTGCAGAGCCTGAAGAAGAAGAGGAGATAAAATATAGAGTCTATCTCCTATACTGTTGACCCCCTGGCTCAGAGATCCTGTTGATCACTGATGGCTACTTTGTAGGGAAATCTGGGAATAAGCATCCAGTCTGGGAAAAAGTCAACAGAAATTGGCGACTCTGCTGGGGAATGAGGAGTAAAAGTGCTATCTAATCATCTCTAGTGATATATATGTGACCCATCTGAGTCAGCAACAGAAGAAAACACCCTGGGGAACCTTGTGAAAGAACCCTGGTTTTCAGAAGAAAACAATTCCTAGAAATAGGTGGCGACTTCGAAGTAATCTCCCAACCGGTCAAAGTAAATTTATATGCAGGGGAGAAGATCCCAACAAAATCCTCTATTTGAAGAGTTACCATTAACAAAAAGAATGATGTATAGAAGAAAGGGAACTGTCTCAGCTAGTCATGAGAGCTCCCCCAGAAAAAGTGATGAGGTACAAGATAACCCTAGGCCATCAGGACAGCATGCTCCTTATTTTTCAATTGCAGAAGCTGATATCCAAGGTGCATATGAGAGGCAACAGGGTGGTAGTATCAGAATGAGGTCAGAGGTGTTCCAAGAACGCCCCTTTCTAGACCCAAGTGAAAGGTTTGAAGAGGCAGAGTCTCTGAGGGATGATGAGGATGATGACCTGAATGGCATGAGACCATCTACCTCCAGACCTAAGGATGAACAGCTAGCTGAAGAAATCAAAAGCCTAAGAGCAGAACTAGAATACCTACAAGCCATGAAAATCAGAGATGATATACAGCAGAAAGTGCAAGCCTTGAGAACTGCCCAAAATAATTCAGTTCCCACCTTAGAGAATGCAAATATGCAAAGACATCAGCAAAGATATGAAGTGCATCATCAGCATCATGATGACAGACAAAATGTGAATGATGCTAGGATACCACTAAACAATGCAGGAAACCAAAATGCAAATAGAAATGTTAATGTTAATCAGCCAAACAGACAGCCCATGCAGTTGGACAGATTCAGACAGCTGGTGTTTGATGGTATTCCTGGGTATCCTAACCCCATTGACAAGCATCTGAGGCTGCAAGTGCCTAAGTTTTCAGGAAACAATACAGTGTCAGGAGAAGATCATCTAAAGGCCTTCCAAAATGTCATGGACAATTTTGAGGTTGAGCATGAGGATGTTTTCATGAAGTCATTCATGCAATCCTTAATAGATGAGGCAAGAGAATGGTACAGGAATCTGCCTGACCGGAGCATATCATCATGGGATGATTTTAAGAGGATGTTCAAGGAGCAATATGGTGATAAAACTGACCCTAGCTTCTTTGTAAATGAGTTCACCAGCATCACCAAAGGGTCAAATGAGCAGGTTGCAGACTTTAATGCAAGATTTACTAAAGTGTTGAACAAATTGCCACATCATATGAGGCCAAATGAACCAATGTGCATAATTTTGTACATCAATGCCTTTGATGCAAAGACTGCATATGGACTGAGAGATAAAGGTCCTGCCACTCTCAGGGATGCTTTCAGGATTGCAGTAAATATTGAAAACAATAGGAAAGCATCAGGCAAGACAAATAGAAGGGATGATGTAAAAATTCTGCAGAATCCAAATAAGCCTCATAACACTCAAGGTAGTACATCTGCTCCTGAAGATAAGATAGACAAACTGGCAAATGTTGTTAAGGACCTGAGCTATAGATTAGCTAGAAGTGAAAAAGGGATGGGTCCTGATAGGCAAGTCTATCAAAGACAGGAAAAGAGGCCATCATTACATGATATGCCTTATAACACCAGTTGGCATGATGGTAAGCCTGTATATCCACGTAACAACACAAGTCAGAGGGCTCAACATGCCAAGGAAACTCCTGATCCCCTGAAGAAAACTATAAATATTGCTGATGATGCTCCGTGGTGTATAATCTGTCAGATGCCACATTCACAGTCACAGTGCATGATTGCCCAATCTTTGTATGATAATGCTACATCTTGTAATGAGTGCAATGAGCCACATCATGTGCAGGATGATGATGTTAACATGATGTCCATAGGTAATGGATATACTCTTTATGATGCTGATGAGAAGACAGATGATCAGGTTCAGGCCTGCCAACAGTCCCCATATGATGAAGATCATGAGGATAATTATGTGTATGCTCAGAACTCACACAATTTTCTGAGTAGCTTACACCGACCTTCTGATGAGGAAATCAGAGCCTTCACAGCTGCAGCAGTTGCTCAGGTCAAGAGCAACTACAATCTCAGAGGTAAAAATCAGGTTGCCAGCCCACATCAGCCAGAAGATATTTCTGCAGGTCAGCAGATGCATGGTCATAAAGGAACTGAACCACAAAAAAGGCAGTGGGTAAATAACAAGCAGAACCTTAGATACAGAACAGGTCATGATTTCCAAGGACCAGAAAACAAAACCCCTCAGGCTGAAGATCAAAGTAGAGGTTCCCAAGACAGGAATGATGATCAGGGAACTATGAGAATGAAAGCTAAGTCAGCTCAGGATAAAAGCAAGATTGTGGAGCAAGCTACAACTGCTGTACAAAACTGTGCTCCATTTGATATAGCCTAGATCCTCACTCAGGTAAAGGTCTCTGTTCCACTTATGGAACTCATGAAAGTGGAAGAGATCAAGAATAGAACAATATCCCTAATCTCAGGGGTACCTTTTCAAGTTAAGCAAAATGATCAGACCCAGGGTGAGAAACAGGTCATGTGCAATGAAGAAGATGAGACTCCTGAAGTCTATTTAGGAATGACCATGACAAAGTGTCCTTCACAGGTGGAACCATTTTATGTTTCCCTGGTTATAAATGGTAAAATAATTAGAAATTGTATGCTTGACTCTGGAGCATCTACAAATGTCATGCCTTTGGCTATCATGCAACAAACAGGATTAAAAATTGACAAGGCATGTGGAAAATGCTATGCAATGGATGCCAGAGAGGTACCAGTTATTGGAATCATGAAGGATGTGGATTTCAAACTGGCAGCATTTCCTGAAAAGAAATATAAGATGAATATAACAGTGGTTGACATCAAGCCACAGTATGGTATGCTGTTGTCAAGAAGATGGGCAGCACTAATAGGTGGAAGTATGCAGCTGGACCTGTCATATGCCATGATTCCAATGAATGGCAGGGATGTCAAGTTAATCAGAGAGCAGAGATCATCAGAGACAGTGGAAGACCAAGAAGCAAATGAACAGGTATGCTTTGTGGACACTGACTGTGATAACTTCAGGGTTGTCTCAGATGATACAGAAGATGAAAAGAAAAATGTCTGCACTAAAGAGCTGGATCAGCAAGGATTGTGGACCATGTTTTTTGATGGAGCTTGTGCAAAAGAAGGTTCTGGAGCTGGAGTTGTCTTCCTGTCTCCAACTGGTAAGCTCCTCAAATCCTCTTTCTTGCTGAGGTTTGATTGCACAAATAATATTGCAGAATATGAGGCTTTACTTTTAGGCCTGAATATTGCTCTCAAACATGGAATTAAGATGTTAAGAGTATTTGGAGACTCTGAGCTGATTGTATCCCAAATCAGAAATAAGTATGCTGCAAAGAATAAAAGACTGAAACAATACAAGCATGCTGTTTGGGATACTATTGAGTTATTTGATGCATTTTCAATTGGCTGGGTAGAAAGGTCAAAAAATGTTATGGCTGATTTCTTAGCCAATGTTGCAATAAGGCCAGATGACATCACTCTGTCAGGTGTCACAGATGTAGAAGTTAAAATTAGGCCTGCCATACCAGAAAACATATGCAGTTGGCAAGTTTTTAATGATGATAGGGATTTGCTGAAATTTTTGCACTGCATAGATGAGTATGAGAACCAACAGGTTGATTTCCAAGCTTTTGTAGAGACTGTCAATGGAAAAGAGACCCTTGTGGGAAAAGAGATCATCCAGTTGAAGACTAACAAGATCCCTAGAGGGTTAGTGGCTTTGGAAAGAGCCTTTGACAGTAAAGACAAAATGGTCACAAGGACATCCCCCACAAATAAGGAGGATTTAGAAGAAATAAATTTGGGGACATCTCAGGCCCCTCAGAAGGTATATATTGGCAAACAGCTCAAACCACACATAAGAAGTATGCTGATTGCATTGCTAAAAAGGTATAAACATGTTTTTGCTTGGTCATATGAGGACCTAAAAGCTTATAGAGAAGATTTATTCCAGCATGAGATCCCACTGAAGCCTGAAGCTAAGCCATTTAGACAGAGGCAAAGGCCTATAAATCCTACCTTAGCTCCCAAGATGCAAGAAGAACTCAAAAGGCTCAGGGATGCTGGAATAATTGTGCCCATAAGACACTCAACTTGGGTGTCTAACCTTGTCCCAGTCAGGAAAAAGAATGGTGATATTAGGCTTTGTGTTGATTTCAGGAACTTGAATGTATCCTCTTTGAAGGATAACTATCCATTGCCTAATATGGAGGCTATGTTGCAGAGAGTGACTGGTTGTGAACTCCTATCCATGATGGATGGATTCTCAGGATATAACCAGGTGAAGGTAAAAGAATCAGAACAGTATAAGACTGCCTTTACCACTCCATGGGGGACATATGTGTATGTTAGAATGCCATTTGGACTAACAAATGCAGGTGCTACATTTCAAAGAGCAATGGATATTGCTTTTGCAGGGCTGATTGATTCAATCCTGGCAGTATATCAGGATGACCTGACTGCCTACTCAAAGAAAGAGGAGCAGCATTGTATGCATCTGGAGCAGATCTTCATAAGAGCACTAGAATATGGTATTTCTCTAAACCCAAAGAAGTGTGCCTTTGGAGTAGTTGAAGGAAAACTTCTGGGACACATTGTTTCCAAGGATGGAGTTAGGATAGATCCAGACAGAGTGGCAGCCATTGACAGGATCCAAATGCCAAAAACTGTGAAAGGAGTTCAGTCCTTCTTTGGACAGGTAAACTTTGTCAGAAGATTTGTTCCCAACTTTGCAGAGATCACAAGGAACATTTCCAAGATGATGAAGAAGGATGCAACTGTCAACTGGGAAAGGGAAGCAACAGAATCATTTCAGAATATCAAAGAGGCAATAAAGATGGCCCCTGTTCTTAAATCTCCTGATTTTTCTAGGCCAT
This sequence comes from Cunninghamia lanceolata, assembly GCA_027924645.1. Lineage (NCBI taxonomy): Eukaryota > Viridiplantae > Streptophyta > Pinopsida > Cupressales > Cupressaceae > Cunninghamia > Cunninghamia lanceolata. The sequence continues at coordinate 15,579,632 of BSBN01000511.1, read as the reverse complement.
TCCAGGTGTTCTCATTTGCTTCCTTTCATACTGTAGCTGCATGTTTGTTACAGAAAAATGAAGATGATTTTGAACAGCCCATTGCTTTCTTCAGTATGTCCCTGCAGGCCTCTGAGTTGAAATATGACATTATGGAAAAGCAGGCATATGCACTAGTTAGAGCCATCAAAAGTTTCAGACCATACTTGGTAGGGTCACATATAATTGCATATGTACCTCATGCTGCAGTCAAAGACATATTCACTCAGCAGGAGGTGACTGGAAGAAGGTGCAGATGGATAAACAAACTGCAGGAATTCAACATAGACATACAAGTTACTAAATTGATAAGGGGACAAGGATTAGCCAAGATGATGGCACAGTCAAACTTGGAAGCATGCCAAGTTAATGCAGTCCAAGATGAGAATGTAAGTGTATCAGGATCTGAATGGTACAAGGATATTGTCTATTATTTGCAAAATCTGAATTGTCCTTCCCATTTCAGTGACAATCAAAAGAGGACTCTAAAGCTACATGCAATCAGGTATGTTGTTGTTCAAGGTGAGCTGTACTGGAAAAATCCTGATGGTGTGCTGCTGAGATGTGTGGATAAGAATATGGCTAACAATATTTTGATTGACATGCATAAAGGATTGTGTGGTGGCCATTATACTGCCCAAACAACAGCTCATAAAATTCTCAGGGCAGGATATTGGTGGCCCACTCTCTTTTCAGATGCACAGAGGTTAGTAAGAAAATGTGACCCTTGCCAGAGATTCTCAGGAAAGCTGAAATATCATGGTGCTTTACCCCTCAGAACTGCACCTGTGGATGCTCCATTCCAGCAATGGGGAATTGATTTTATAGGGGAAATTGCAGACAAATCAAGTGGGGGACACAGTTGGATTTTGGTGGCAACTGACTACTTTACCAAATGGATTGAGGCCATTCCAACTAAAAGAGCTACAAGTAAGGTGGTGACAGACTTCATACTAGAGAACATCATCATCAGGTTTGGAGTACCATCTAAAATAATCACTGATAATGCTATGTGCTTCAGATCAGGTGAGTTTGTTGATTTTTGCAACAGGTATGGGATAAGCCTGTCATATACATCACCATATCACCCACAAGGAAATGGTCAAGCAGAATCAAGCAATAGGAGCATCATGAAAATTGTCAAGAGGATACTGGACAAGAACAAGAGAGCTTGGGACTCAAAGTTGAATTTAGCAGTATGGGCTGACAGAGTGACTGTGAAAAGGGCTATTGGGAAGTCACCTTTTGAGCTAGTATATGATGCATCAGCTAGACTGCCCATAAACAATCTCCTACCAGTTTACAGATTCATTCAAGAGTATGATGAGGACATTGAAGATCCCATGACAGAAAGGGTGAATCAGCTGGTTGCATTGGATGAAGACAGAAGGAGAGCCCACCAGATCAATCTCAAAAGACAACAAGGGGTGAAATATCAGTTTGACAGGAGAGCTACAAAAAGCAAGTTTCAAGTAAATGATCTGGTGCTCATTTGGAATGCTAAAGATCAGGAAAAGGGTAAACATGGCAAATTTCAGCCCTTATGGATGGGCCCATATCAGGTTTGCAATACTCATGGGGAGGATTCTTATTTCCTCCAGGCCCTAGATGGTGAAATTCTGGAATTGCCTGTGCATGGCCAATTCCTTAAGTTCTATTTTGCATAATGACTGGTTGCTGTGCACATTTGTAAAATATGTATGTAGTGTGAATGCCTTGTACAGCTCGCGTTTTTGGCTTTTTGTCAGGTCTGCCTGGAGATCTGGTTCTCGCTGCAGGTTTTCACCTGCACGTCCCCATTCGGAGCCACTGTTGACACTCATTTTGACCAGGGGTTGATTTGTCATGATCAGGAGGTTTCTTCATTTGAAGCCTTTATCTTCTTGCCCATTTTTTCTAAGTGCTGGGCCTCCTCAGCATTTTTCAACTGTAGCATCATATTTTCCTGAAGAGGAGGTCATCATCATCATCTTGTCTTCGGTGATGATCTGCATCATCATGTTCTTCGTCGGCTGGGTTTTTCATCGTCATCATCATATTCAGTCATCGGGTGATGTTTGGTTTTTATCATGATGATGCTGCCAAGCTACAGTGCGCCCTGATCTGCTTGCGAGGGTGATGTTTCAAAGTCTCCGGTGATCTTCCATTTATCACCTTGCGCGAGCATGATGATGATGTTGCTTATTCTTTGAATTGCTCGACCTAACTTGTTTTTTTTTCCTAAGGGTCGTGTTCATCATCATCATATTTCCAGTTATTATCCTGCTGCTTGTGGAGGACATCATATTTTCGGCCTTCATGATATTTCGCTGGGGTGATATTTTTGTCATCGGGTGATCTTGGTTAACATCATCCTGATGATGTTGTTGAAGAGTTGTAATTGCGACCCGATATTCACTAGGGTCATCATATTTTGGAACGTCAGGATGATCTTAGTCAATATCATCCTGATGATGTTGTATCACTTCTTGTTCTTCGTTTCTCATCCTGATGATGCCGACGTCATCCGTATATCAGGGTGATATTTTTCTTTCTGCCTATCTGCATCATGATATTCGCGAAGGAGGGGGTGATATTTTCATATCACCCGGATATATGTTTGTTCGAACATCATGATGATGTTGATATCAAGGAGATATCCGCCTGCTGGTTTCGCGTGTTATCTATTGAGGGTGATCTTTTCAAGCAGCATCATCATATTCAGTTTTCGCCCCGATCTTACAGAGGAGCTACAGTGCAACCTAATGTTCGAACATCCGGAGGATATTTCCAAATATCCGGTTGTCTTCCGAATATCATGATGATGTTAATATGATGATGACGTCATCAAGGTCCGCGGGGGTCATATTTCTAACAACTGATCATCTTGAAGAGACCTCCTGATATTTGCAAACATGATGATGACGTCGTCCGGATGTGAGGAGGTGTGCAGTAGGCGAATATGATGATGACGTCAGCAGGATATGATGATGACGTCATCAGGATGTTCATCGGCCAGACTTTTGCTATAAGCTCAGCAGGAGGATGTTCCTCCGGAGGATCAGGTTGTGCCGATTATCATGAAGGTTATATTTCAAATATCATGATGACGTCAGGGTGATTTTTCGAACAACAGGATATCATGCTGCTGGAGGGTGATGATGATGAAGTCTATACTAGTGTCGTCAGGAGCAAAAGCACCGACATGATATATGCTCATGACCTAGTATATAAGGTGTTATTGAGGTCATCGCGGGGTGCATGTGGGATATTGTTATCCTGCATTTTCAAATATCATGATGATGAGTCTCGGCGGGAAAAGCTTGCGATGGTCTGTATGATGATTTTCCCTAGGCCGCGGGTTGGTGCGCCATTAATGGCGAAGGTTGCAGAGGTATGGGCGATGGCGTGGGTCGATCTTGTACCCGACTGGAGGTGTCAATCAGCGGATGATGGCGCAGGGCTCGAGAAATCTTCCTGTCTCCTCCCCTACCTGCTGCATTCAAGTTTGGGCGCCAATCCGGTTGTGTTTGAGCGCCATTTTCGTGATACTGTGTATCTGGCGAAATTTTGGTCAACAATGTAATTAATTGCTGAGCACCTACCTGGCTGTTATAAGCAGGTTGTGTTGTTCATTTGTTGTTGTTGAAAGTTGATGATTTTGGCTCTGTAATGCATGACAAGCTGATCTGGTTGCTCTGTACAGCTTACCTGTGAGTTTATGTATCTCTTGTTGTTTGTTTTTGGCATGAACCCACTGATTTCATGATTAAACTTATATGAGAAATGCTGTTTGGCATGTGTTGTGTTAATTCTGTCTCCAGTATTGCATGTATCCTTCTTCTGAATCTGGATGTTTGGTAATGTTTAGATTCTAGAGCATAGAATTCCTGTGTTGAATGTCTGATCTTTTAACTTCTATTCAAGGGGTAGATTAAACTGTTTTCAGGTTGAACATTGGGAGGGATATACTGCAGTAGGGATACCATAAGTAGAGATAACCTAACACTTTGTATTGGGAGATGCCTGTAAGGCAGGTATCACATAGATCCCCTTGAAATCCAGTTTTAGTTGTTTATGCTGATCATTCACAGGTGTATGTCTATTGACTCCAGGCCCTGGATAGGCACCAATCATGCTTTGTTTTGTGTTATAACCATATCCAGCTTTGCATCCACACTTAAACTCCAAAGCAAAATCTAAAACCAACATTAGGACATTAGAGTTAGTTTAGGATCCTCAGTCCTCTGTCTACAACTGCAAATAGGCCCAAAGCTAGCCCCTTTGCCCTTATCTTTCAGTTTTGGTCTACTTACAGGAGGACAATCTGCTTTCTGTCAGCATCCCAGCCTTGCATGCATATCCTCATGGATGTTGAGTAGGGAATACCCCCCTAGGTCTTGCAGAGCCTGAAGAAGAAGAGGAGATAAAATATAGAGTCTATCTCCTATACTGTTGACCCCCTGGCTCAGAGATCCTGTTGATCACTGATGGCTACTTTGTAGGGAAATCTGGGAATAAGCATCCAGTCTGGGAAAAAGTCAACACGGGGGAAGAGGGAACATCAAATAACGGGGGAAATGAACCATCATCAGTAATTTGCTAGAAAATGGGGTCATAATCTATAGGCACAAACTTTACTTGAGTATTTTTCTTCTCAGGGTAGGCAAAGGCAAACCACCTAGCTCACATGTTGACTTCAATTTCACAATTTCGTCTAGCCTTTCACCATCACCTCCAGACTCGAAACTAGTGTTAGATGGTGTCACTTCTTGTCTCCCTAATGTAGCACAAGCACCAAAACTCTGTGCAAACCCCTGTTCTTCAGCTCAAGATGTTCTTTGTTCATAGGGAGAGCCTGCATTTCCACACCATTTTTTAGCCAACCAATCCTCAGTTCTTTTTAACACTGAAGAAAAATGAACTTCTAAGTTCACCACCTCCTTCTCCGACCAGTTAATTCAAGAAAGGGGTTTTGAAATCAGGGCTTGATACCCTGCATCAATAACTTCTAAATTAACTTCAATTCCATCTGGAATATGGAAAGAGAGACTGAAGGCTTGGATTTGACCCAAAGTGAGTCTCATGCAATCTCTTCTCTGAACTTTTCAGTCATCTATGCAATCCTCCCAGAAATCTTCCAGATTGGAATGATGTTCATATGAACCATAGCCATGAAAGTTCTACTTCACATAATTTTTACTGTCAAAATTGGCTCTCATTGACAAAAAGTGAAAATTGAATTCACTAAGGGTTTGTTCAACCCCTTTAGCAACATCATTACTTTTACAAGTATAGGAGGATAATGTCAATGGAAAAACATAACCCCCTCTTCCTCATGCTTTGGTGCTTAACATTCACAATAGCCATCTGCCTACAAACTTCCAAGAAAACTAGAAAATCACTAGCATATCAAGGCAATTTGGTTGGGGCCTTTTCATAACCCCCTATCCATAGGTAAGTAAACCTGTCAAATTGAATATAAAAACTTCCAAAACCCATAATCAAAGAGGCAACCTCAAGAGAAATTCTGAGTTTAGGGTCCATCTAGTTTTCTTACAACAAACATCAAGAAAGCATCATTAATGTGGCGGAAGTATTTCATCCCAAAGTCTTTGGCAAGCTGGGGAAATTAATTATACACATGTGTGTCTGGTGTCAATGACCCTTGAGGTTTTAACCCATCCCAGACAACCTCTTAACTAGCTAAGATATATATTAAATATGAGCACATGTGAAAAGCAGCAGTCTGTTGGAAATTAACCACTTGCTCATTCAAGTGATGACTTATAATCTCAGCCCAATTAATAAATTGATTCTCACTACATATCAATAAAATGAACTGACATATCCAATTTTCAAAAGAATCTATATTTGCACTCCCAACCACATGATGCAACAGGGTGATGATATTAGAAATTTCATCTTTGAAATGAGTTCTTTTTAGCTTTGCAGGCAATTGGGACTTACCTCTTTTCTCAGATTTTAGCTAGCTCCCTGCAATAGATTTCTTGCACCAGTCCTCATTTGTTCTGAAGAATTCTATTTCGACTGCGATAGACATATCTTCAAAATTACTTCTTTTCAAAATTCTCAACGCACGAGAAATAGTTCCAGAATCAATCTTCACCACAATGGACTTGTCTTTAGCTCTAATCTCCAGAGTCTCCAGGATGTACCTCCTTGCGCATGCAACTATTAAGTCCATGCTTTGCACAGAAGTTGGAAAACCTCCAGCGTGTGCCAAACCACTCTGCAAGATTTTATCTACAAATGGTGACCTATCATCTTGTTATAGATGAGCCCAAAATTCCTCTAAGTCAATGTGTCTGAGCTCGGTATCCTTCACACTAGCCCAGTTACTCTTGATACTAGAATAATGAGGAGCACCCTGGTATTTAAATTTCATCCCAACTCCATGAAAGCACCAAGAAAAACAACTGTGTTCTGAGAAGATAATGGCAGAGAGTAGAAGCAAAAGTAGCTGACTAACTTAGAGAAAATTTCACAACCATGTATAAATAAACATGTCGTTATCTCGACACGACACGCTTTAAATGCTGAGTTGACGAGGCATTCAATTCCTACCTTGAAAGAATAACTTGGTGATTTGTTCATTTTTCAAATACCCTAAAAAGACATCCATCGGATGTGTTGTACACATCATTAAATGAACAGAGATTGCCTTGAAATTCAGATCACAGTCTTATTGTCGTGGAGTCACAGGAAACTAGAACTTTAGAACAATGAGTCGTAGGTTATGAAGTTTTGGAAACCTTTGACTTGCTGACCATAGAGACAAGTGAATGCGAGCTGAAAGACTTAACAAAAGAAATGCCTAGTTAGGAGGTCAGGAAGTTAGGAAACTTTGGAACAGCGCAACTTGGTTAGGAAACTCTAGAAACTGACGACCAAGTTGCAAAACCTTGGAGATGTGTGACTTCTAAGGAGTTTTCAAAGGCAGCAAAAGATAAAACAATTCTTAAGACTTAGACAAATACATTACAAACCTCGAAAGGGGAAAACAAAATTTACATGACCCAAAATTGAATTATGTGCTAATAGTTAGCTCTAAGTTGGGACAAGGACTAACAGGATGCAAAGAATCCAAAACAACCATGACAAAAAGCCTCATTCATTGGGCAACGGAGACAAAACAACAACAACAAACCAAAATGAAACAGAAGGAAATTGTGATACAAGGACAAACTCAAGATCATTGCCAATTGAACATTTTCAAATTTTACCCATTATACGCAAGAGGTAAAGGGGTACCATCCATATAAGCCAACAAGAAATAATTATCACCAATGACTTGTCTAATCAGAAAAGGCCCTTTTCACATAGAATCAAATTTCTTATGTGCTCCTTTTGGTTCTCTCCTTCTATCCCAAAGAAGCATAGAGTCTCCAACCACAAAACTCCTTTGTCTAGCCCTTCCATCAAAAATTATTTTGACCGTTTGCTGATGTTTAGCAATTTTGTCTGCAACTGTCTCTCTTTGTTCTTCTAATATGTTCAAGTACATGATTCTCTTTTCTAATGTTGATTGAAATTGCTCATCCTCTATTGCCTTCTATAAATTTAGAGCTAAAAACTCCAAAGGGATTGGTATAGCGCTATCCACACCATACACCAATTGAAAAGGTGACATACCAATAGCTCTTTTATATGTTATTCGATCTTCCCATAGAGCCTCATATAACTTTTTGTGCCATGCCCTTTGATTTTCGTCAACTAATATCTTGATAATGGAAATCAAATTTTTATTACTGGACTTAGCCTGTCCATTGCCTTGGGGATAATAATCAAAATAATGCACTAAGTTGATACCATAATCATAGAAAAAGAGAGTGATCACAAAGGATAAAAAAGAAATAGCATTATCGGTAACAATCTTGTTTGGAATACTGAATCTCACTACAATGTTTTCTTTCAATAAATTACACACAACCTCTGAAGTGGTCTATTTGACCGGGATAGCTTCAACCCATTTCATGAAATAGTCAATTGCAGTCAAGATGTGCGTGTGTCCAGAACTAGAATTGGGGTTAATAGGGCTAATAAAATCTAAACCCCACTGTTGGAAAGGTTCATCTATCACCACAGGTTTTAGAGGCAATGTTGCAAGACAAGGTCTGCCAATGAACCTTAAGCATTTTTCACACTTGGATACCCATTCATGAGCATCCCTGAACATACCAAGCCAATAAAAGTGCTGATGCAAAATTTTGAAAGTTGTTACTGAGGCTGAAAAATGCCCACCACATGCTTCATCATGAAAAGATTTTAACAATTTCTTTTGTTGCCCTTTATCAACACACCTAAAGAATGTCCCATCCATACCCCTTTTGTATAGGCTTCCCTCCCAAAGAATGTACTTATCTTCTTTGAGCTTCAGATTCCTTTTCTCTTTGGCTGATAAGTGTGATGGACAGTCACCATAAGTTAAGAAATAAGAGATGTTAGAAAACCATTCATCTGTTGTACTAGTGAAAAGAACTAAGGGTAGATGTTCTTCTTTAGCAACTTTATTCTCTGCAATCATCTTGTACAAACCTTTCCCTCTAACCAAATTGGTGGGTTTAATATCTACTTCATATTCTTGCACCTTTGCTATCCGAGCTCCTCGTTTGTTACATCCAATTTCTTGCTGAGTGAGGATACTTTTAACAACAGTCTTAGGTACAAAGATAGTAGTGTGGGAATGCAGAACATAAAACCTAAAACTTTTCAAAGCTTTCACAACAGCATATGCATGTTTCTTTAATGGAGAGTACTTAAGTTCATACTTTTTAAGAGGCGTACTCATGAAAGAGATAGGAGCCTCAATACCCTGTTCATTCTTCTGCATTAAAATAGTTGACAAGGTATGCTCTGATGCATAATAATAAATAATGAAGCTCTTCGTGAAATTAGGGCATACCAATGTGGGTGCATTAGTGTTGATGATGATGATGATTCATAACAACATGCATAAAAATTTGTACATCAAACCTTTAATATCTTGTAAAGTACGATCAGCTTAAGATAAGTTGATGACTCCAAGTCTCTGATGCAGAGGGCATCCACACTATAACCTTCGCATGTAGCATGAATGTCTGCAGACCAACCTCATCATCATCATCTTCGCCATCATCATCATATTCCCTAAAACCAACAACATCATCATGTTTTGCGTTACACAGTCAGCATCATCATATTTCGGACGATCGCAAACATCCGCCTGCCGACTACTGTTCACCTCCGCTTTCCTCCTAACATCCTCATCATGATGTTCAGCGGGCGCAGACATCCTCCGGTTGCACTGTTCATCGGGCTCCGAACTCTAACGTCTTCATCATGATATTCAATATCACCTTCGTCAGCAGGATATCCAAATATCCGGTTGCCCAAATATCCTGATGACGTTCACCTTCAACACCTTGCCTTCAACGCTCCACTGCCCGACGATACAAGCAACAGCATCATGATATAAATTATCCGGTTCTCTTCGAAACCTCCTGATGATGATGTTAACACAACTTCCTGCCACGGACTTCCGCCGATACCCAAGCACTTAACGACGGCAGGATAAACTCGCATAGGGGGGATATCTCAATATCCTGATGACGATGACGTCATATCCTGATGACGATGACGTCACCCAATATCCTGATGACCTCTTCAATACTTAGTCGAAAAAACACGAACTTCCTCTCCCGCATCTACTCTCGATACGCGGATGTTTGGCACTCCCGATATGATGATCCTGATGCCGATACATACACTTAGTCGATGTCCGACCTAAACATCCTGATGTACTCGCAACATGAAAACTCCAATAGTTTCATAACCCGATCTTCTTCCTGATGCCGATGCACTCCACCTCGGCTCCTCCTGCTGATGATCACCCCGACGAACTCGCACTTCATGCGCTCAACTGCATCATGTTCATCTTCACTTATCCGGATGATGATGCCTAACCCGACTGCAGGATATTTGCAGAAATATCCTGATGATGCTGTCTTCACGAACTTCTTCACTTAGCGAATTCTCACTTCGCCGATCCTCCAGGGATGACCCGATCCAGTCTCAGGGTGATCTTCCAACTCAAACTTCTCAACTTGACCTAGCACATGAGGATGCTAGGGTCTTCAACATCCATTGACTGCGATCCTGCACACCTGCATGCAAACAGAAAACAACCTACAACCTACCCTACTGTACATTACCATTCCATCGATCAGATAAGTCAACCGGTGGAATGGATCAGTGAATCCATGAAGTCTCTCAAACTAGCAATCAATCAAGTAATGGAATGCAACCAGAGCAAGAACACAAAACAGGATCACTTTATTGATTCAAAGATGCAATACAATATGATCAACCTCTCTCTCAGTCTCACTCAAGCTCGATCGATGATATCTGTCTGTATATGCAATATCAAACGATCTCATGCTTATAAAGACTTTCCTACGAGTACTACTGACCCGACTCCAAGCGGCTGGGAACTCTCCAGGCGGCTGGGAGATCCCACCGAACACGCATCATGACAACTGTTATAACTAACTAGCTAAAAATAGCAAACGCCTGGTCAGCATGATCTTATCATGATCAGCATGACCTTATTACATGCAATTGGTCTAACAGACCTTCTTGGAAACACAAACAACACCTAAACTACTAACTGCCTTATCATGACCAGCTGTCAGGTAGGTGCGCCTGCACCATACTCCCCAAAAGAAAAGAACTCATGTCCCATGAGTTTAGCATTTGGAAGTCCTCCACCTGTACTCTTTGCTTTGTCAATAGTCTGACTTGCTCCAGCTTTGTCTGCTGCTGTCGCTTGGCTGCTCCAAGACTTCTGAACTGTAACTTGCTTTCTGGCAAGTAAATCCTCATGCCTGTTGATGTAGGCCTCTTTCTCACATACCCTGTGTTTGTCAGATTGTCTGACCAGACCCTCTGTCTGAACTACCTCTTGAACTGCTGAAATGTTCAACTCTATCTTCCTGTCAATCTTGATAGGACAAGCAAGAGTCCCAACTATGACAACATCCTTGTCATTCTTCTAAACTGGTTGCTGTTTGCACCCCTGTTTCTGAACCTGCTGCTGACCTCTGTCAGTCACAACTGAAACTTTCTTCAGCTTGTTGTCTGTAACAACTCCTGTCCCTGCAGTGTCCTGAACTACCTTTATGCCTGCTCCTCTAGGCATCTGCACAAATTCCTTCTTTCCCATCAAAATGATTTGAGCTGCCTTCTGTACTGCAGCTTTTGCCTGCAATGGCATCAACTTAATAATCTTCCCATCCTTCTTGATGGTGTAGGTATTAGCATACCCATCATACAGTACCCTTCTGTCAAATTGCCATGGTCTACCTAACAGTAGGTGACAACATTCCATAGGCAATATGTCACACAAAATTCTATCCTGATATGGTCCAATCTGGAAATCCACATATGCCTGTTCAGAGACAAAAAGTGATTGACTATCACTCACCCAAGATGCCTTGTAAGGGTGTGGATGTGGAATCCTTTCCAGCTTCAGTTTATCCACCATCTCCTGAGATACCATGTTGTCTGTTGAACCAGTATCAATGACAACCTTACATACCTTACCTTTGCTCTTGCATGTGGTTTTGAAAAGAGCTCTTCTTTGCATCATATCCTTTGATGCCTGCAAACTAATTCTCCTTAACATCAATGATTCTCCACTCTCTGGATATCCATAATTCTCAGGACCTTTGTTTGAATTCTGTGCACTTTCGTCTACTTTCTCTTCTTGCACCAGTTGTACTCTCTTGTCACTAGTTCTATCATTTCTGGATGATGAACCTTTGTTTTCTGGACATTTGAAAGATGGATGACCAAACTCTCCACAGGTGTAACACTTTCCTGAAAATGTAGTAGAACCTCTACCACCTCCAAATCTTCCTCTATTACCTTTCCATCCACCTCTGAAATCAGACTGTCCTTGTCCTTTACCAGTGTCTTCTTGACCCTCATTGGTTTGCTTTTGTGTAGGGGCTGCTCCTTTTCCCCTATTGTTTCCTCTTCCTCTCATGGACTTCTCATGTCCTCTATTCATCTTTTCTTCAATCCTGATTGCCATTTGATAACAATCCTCCACATTCTTAGGGTTAGCTAACACTAACTCATCCTGTATGTTAAACCTCAAACCAGCCAAGTACCTAGCCACCTTTTCTACCTCATTCTCATGATGACCAGATCTCATACTTAACAGATAAAATTCCTCAGTATATGCTTTCACATCCCTGTCTTTCTGCTTTAAAAATTGCAGCTTCTTAAACATCTGGATTTCATAATCCCTTGGCAAGAATTTACCCTTGATCCTTGCTACCATCTTATCCCAAGAAGTGATCTTAGACTTCCCTTGTTTCCTTCTCTCGGATTGTACATAATCCCACCATACCAAAGCATGACCTCCTAACTTGGTCTTTGCAATCTTTACTTTCTGATCTTCAGCAACATCTTCACATTCAAAGTGATTATCAAGTGCAGCAATCCAATCTAACAACTCATCTTCATTCAAGCTTCCAGTATACTTGGTAACATCAACCTTTACCTTAGGTTTTTCACTCTGTACTGCCTTTAACAGTTTTGCCAGTCTCTGGTCTTCAGCATCCAGATCTTCAGCTACCTCTTCATACTCTTCAACAATATCTGCATCTTCTTCAGACTCACTGTCTTCCACTTCCCTCTTTTTGTTCTTTTCCAGGGCTGTCAGCCTGGCCTGAAGTGCTTCAGCAAGCTCCTTCATCTTCCTCATCTCTCTAGCATGTTTCTCCTTCATTTCCTGCAATTCCCTTGCAGTACCACTACCTTTAGGAGGCATTTTGTCAACCTCACAATCAACACACAACTCAACTCTACTTCTGCCCTTTCGGTGACAGAATCAACACACAACAGCCCAGACCTTTTGCTGAGCTCTGATACCACTATGATGCAGAGGGCATCCACACTATAACCTTCGCATGTAGCATGAATGTCTGCAGACCAACCTCATCATCATCATCTTCGCCATCATCATCATATTCCCTAAAACCAACAACATCATCATGTTTTGCGTTACACAGTCAGCATCATCATATTTCGGACGATCGCAAACATCCGCCTGCCGACTACTGTTCACCTCCGCTTTCCTCCTAACATCCTCATCATGATGTTCAGCGGGCGCAGACATCCTCCGGTTGCACTGTTCATCGGGCTCCGAACTCTAACGTCTTCATCATGATATTCAATATCACCTTCGTCAGCAGGATATCCAAATATCCAGTTGCCCAAATATCCTGATGACGTTCACCTTCAACACCTTGCCTTCGACGCTCCACTGCCCGACGATACAAGCAACAGCATCATGATATAAATTATCCGGTTCTCTTCGAAACCTCCTGATGATGATGTTAACACAACTTCCTGCCACGGACTTCCGCCGATACCCAAGCACTTAACGACGGCAGGATAAACTCGCATAGGGGGGATATCTCAATATCCTGATGATGATGACGTCATATCCTGATGACGATGACGTCACCCAATATCCTGATGACCTCTTCAATACTTAGTCGAAAAAACATGAACTTCCTCTCCCGCATCTACTCTCGATACGCGGATGTTTGGCACTCCCGATATGATGATCCTGATGCCGATACATACACTTAGTCGATGTCCGACCTAAACATCCTGATGTACTCGCAACATGAAAACTCCAATAGTTTCATAACCCGATCTTCTTCCTGATGCCGATGCACTCCACCTCGGCTCCTCTTGCTGATGATCACCCCGACGAACTCGCACTTCATGCGCTCAACTGCATCATGTTCATCTTCACTTATCCGGATGATGATGCCTAACCCGACTGCAGGATATTTGCAGAAATATCCTGATGATGCTGTCTTCACGAACTTCTTCACTTAGCGAATTCTCACTTCGCCGATCCTCCAGGGATGACCCGATCCAGTCTCAGGGTGATCTTCCAACTCAAACTTCTCAACTTGACCTAGCACATGAGGATGCTAGGGTCTTCAACATCCATTGACCGCGATCCTGCACACCTGCATGCAAACAGAAAACAACCTACAACCTACCCTACTGTACATTACCATTCCACCGATCAGATAAGTCAACCGGTGGAATGGATCAGTGAATCCATGAAGTCTCTCAAACCAGCAATCAATCAAGTAATGGAATGCAACCAGAGCAAGAACACAAAACAGGATCACTTTATTGATTCAAAGATGCAATACAATATGATCAACCTCTCTCTCAGTCTCACTCAAGCTCGATCGATGATATCTGTCTGTATATGCAATATCAAACGATCTCATGCTTATAAAGACTTTCCTACGAGTACTACTGACCCGACTCCAAGCGGCTGGGAACTCTCCAGGCGGCTGGGAGATCCCATCGAACACGCATCATGACAACTGTTATAACTAACTAGCTAAAAATAGCAAACGCCTGGTCAGCATGATCTTATCATGATCAGCATGACCTTATTACATGCAATTGGTCTAACAGACCTTCTTGGAAACACAAACAACACCTAAACTACTAACTACCTTATCATGACCAGCTGTCAGGTAGGTGCGCCTGCACCAGTCTCCATTGATCAGGTCATGATCGTCTTACGTTACTCAGAGGTTGATGTGACATGTTTTCCATTTCAAGGGGTCTTACATTTGTCTTGATGTTTAGTATTGTTCTGTTTCATGTGAATTTACTCCACAGAGAGGTTATTTCTACTATATTTCCGCAAGTTTGATCAATTCTTCTGATTATTGATCGTCATGATCATGTTCTTTCTTCTACATAGTATATTTGCTCAAATAAGGTATCTGTAAGTAGATATATGCATGAATTTCATGGATTTATGTATGAATTTGCATAATATTTGTCAATTTAACATGCTTCTACTCTAAATATGCTATGTATTTCCAATTATCTACGAGATGTCAGCATATTTCATGTTATTTGCTTTTAATTCTCTATTATTTGCAATTGTGGTGATGAATTGTTATAAAATTGAAAGAAATTTAAATGAATGCTTCTAATTTTGGTGAAGCTTTAGCCATTAAACCACATACATACAAGATACATTCATGAGCAGAAGAAGTCAAACCATATTGTCACCAAGATGTTCCACAACTAGATATGGATGATGCTAACTTCAAAGGATAAGGAATGAAAACAACACATGCAGACTGACAAGCACTCTAAGGGACGCAGCTAATCAATGCATGTATCAAGATTTCAAACACAGATTACTCAAGATTTATAATGATTTGTAATCAAATTGTCTTCTCTTTCATTTAGTATGCATATCATGTATGTTTATAATAGCTTTGAAATGAGTCCTGATATTTCAGCAATTAAATTTCAATTAAGTTTTCGAATATTCAAAATATGGCACCCCTATACCTTTTATAGAATAAGGTGAGGGAGCGGTTACAAATGACCTACAGTCAGGATTTATCAATTGAGATCAATGGTAGATTATCATCCTTTGAATCAGTCAACCTCCTTTGTGGCACAGGTTGCCAGCTGGCAACCATCTGAATGACTCATTATCTTATGAGTACCTGATGCATGTCTTCTTTGTGATGCATCTTTACTTATTCCTCGGGTTCCTCTTCTTCACATTCTTCTTCTTCATGATCATCATCATCATTACTTTTTGTATCGCTATCACCCCGATGAACATCATCCTGTATATGGACCTTCATTATTGCCATGATATTCTCATAAGCTTGTACTATTTTATCTATTTTCCTACCATCTTGGGTCTTGGCTTTTGTTATGGCATGCTTGTGAGACTGGAATTTAGCTTTGATTGCATCCAGCTTCCCCTTTCTGCTGTTTAGAGTCTCATTATAAATCTCCACCTTGACCTTGATCCTCATGATCTTATCCATCACCTCTTCTGTCAGGTGGGTGAGGGGGTCATCTACCATTGGCCAAAAATTATCATGCAGTACCTTGATGGCAAAATATGCATCTTGGTTTTCAATATTCCCTTCTACCTTTTCTTCTAAAGCTTATAGGATCTTTGCCTCATATGCCATCATACTCTGTAGCTTTATACTCATATCCCTGAGCTTGCCACTACACTTCTTCAGGATATCACATTCGAACCTAATATCTTCATATCATACATCTGTTAGCAGGGCGATGTTATTATTCAGCACTCCATTATTTATTAGGATCTAAGGATCAATCCTCTTCATCTCATTCAAAGCAGTTAGGCCCTTTTCCAATTGGAATGACCGTCTTCTTGTTTCATTTTGCATTTTGTCTACTTTTCTCTTCAGACTGCTTAGAGAATTCCACCTCTGTAAAGAGGTTCTCAAAACTTCCTCAGCTCCTACAAGGGCTAACAAAATCCACTTCTCCATTATCATGGCTTCATGTTTCATGATGTCCAGCTTATTGACCTCATCCTGGGATATGGCAGTCAATAGGACTACCGGATCCACTGGTGTACTATCACGGTTAATCAACCCCTTTATTTATGAATGCAGCTGGGCAATGTGCTCCTTATACTATTTATTTTTCTCTTTCTCCTTCTTTACCCTTTGGGTTAAAGAATCAATGATATCTTTCCCTTCCTGACCCTCTTGGCCTTCATTGGCAAAATGCAAATCAACAGTTGTGATTTGGAACTCTTCAAGGGTGATCTTGCCCTTCTCTTTCTGTATAGTGGGAAGTGCTACTTGGGCTATCCTTCTGCCTGTAGCAGGATCTCTTCTAATAGCCAATGTCAATCTAGCTTTCCTCTTGGGCTTCATGATTGTCTCTGCAAACAAGGTGGAGACATAAAATTCTTGAAT
The DNA here is from genome assembly GCA_027924645.1 of Cunninghamia lanceolata. Classification (NCBI taxonomy): domain Eukaryota; kingdom Viridiplantae; phylum Streptophyta; class Pinopsida; order Cupressales; family Cupressaceae; genus Cunninghamia; species Cunninghamia lanceolata. The sequence continues at coordinate 15,562,800 of BSBN01000511.1, read as the reverse complement.
TTCAAAGCCTTGTTCCATACCTATTTCCCTTTCCAACCACTAAGGCACTTCACTTCCGGATCCTTGTTGTCCTTTGTCATCATCATGTCTGCCATGATATCCAGTATTTGCCTCTATTCTTAGTGGAGAAGACGACTTCCTAATTTCTTCCTCGTGTTGCTCCTACTGAGGGGGATCTTGTTGCATATCTTCTTCTTGAGGGGCCTCCTTTTGTGGGGGAGGATCCTGTGGAATGTCCACATGATGATCATGCACTTGATCTTGCACTCCCTCATCTGGAATCTCATCCACCTTGGTGTCTCCCTCATCTTGAGGTACGTTAACATCTGTGGCAGATGTCTGAGTGTTTGGCTTTGGTGTATCACCCTGATCTTGGATCAACTCTTGTTCGACACTTGATGCACCAATATCTTGTGTCTTAAGGTCTTCATGACCTGATTTATCCTTTTCTCCTCGATCTCCTATAGTCTGCGTGACATCATCACCTAATGTATCTTTATCATCTTCACCCTTTTGTTGGACTTCAACTATCTTTGGCTCAGCGAGTACCTCATGCTGTTGCTGGCCCATATCTGGAGCTTTGCTCTCTTTTTCTACCTGCTTAGCTATTTCAACTTTCTCTGTTTGATCAGGTGCACCTACTTTGTCTTTGGGGCTCTCATGCTCCCTGTATGTCAAATCTATAACCATAGGGTTAGTCACCCGATCCACTAACTTGTCAATCTTAATTTGTTGGGCTGCCCTTTCTGGACTACTCTCTTTCTCTTCTTGAGCAGTTTGCTTCACTTCCTCCAATACCGCCATCTGTGCTAGTGGGATCCCATGTGGAGTCATGCGGGTACTGGAGGCAAGGGTCTCCATCTTCTGGGAGGCTACATTCTGTACTACCTCATCATCTGATAGGTCCACAGTGTCTTCCAAGGAGAAAGGACCACCCTCACCTGCTTTGAACATGTATTTTGCTTGTTCCTCTGCTCTCTCAGTCTTGAACTTGATAATGGTGGGAAGTGGCACATCACGCTGCATCTCCTTCCTAAACACTTCACAACCAGCTCCCCTTAATACTATAGGATTGGTCCTGATCTCACCCCGCATGGATGTCCTTTGTTTCTTGGGTGGAGACATCAGGGGCACCGCCCTCCTCTTCCTGCTAACCATCATCGAGTCATCACCTGTAGGCTCTTTTTCCACTATCTCTTCTTCAAAAGGGATATCTTCTTCTACATCCTGTTGTGAGGTTTAGTCCTGATCTTGTACTGTGATTTCTACAGCTGGCCTCAGGATCCTCTTTATTTTTGGTTTGTCGGTTAGAGGCAGTGCAGATGAGGCAGATGCCTGTCCCGATGAGGATGCACCTACAGCTGGTATGGCAATTCTTTCTATTATCACCCCCTTAGGCTCATCATCAATTTTCTTTACTCTAGGGGGACCCTTCCTCTGTTTCTAAGTAGGTAGTCTTTTTGCATTGGATTTCCTTTTCTCATTGAGGAAGTCATCATACTCCTCATCAGTTAGTTCCTCTCTTTTCTTCTTGGCATCAACAGTAAGGGCCACACCCCTTTTCTTCAATCTACTTATCTGTTCATCCACCCAAGCTTGGGTTAACTGTAACACCCCACCTGTAAATTGATCCAAGGAAATATCCTCTGGCTGTGTTAAATTAGGGGCTGAGATGGTGTCATTATAGACCTTCTTGCCTTCATATTCATTTGACATTGTTTTTCCATCATCCTTCTTCAGTTGTGTTGGCACCTGGATGTAGTCATATATCCTTATCTAGTTCAAGGTGAGCCTTTGGTATTTTCTTCTTCTCACCTCAGTTTCATCCTCACAATCTATCTAGAAGTCCTCCAGATGCTTCTAATGGATAGGCTTCCCCATTTTTTTCTGAATCCTGCCATAAGGGTCATAAGATCTAGCCAATGGAAATGGCTACATATACATCAGCTTCAGACCTCCAATGATATGCTCTGTGCTCTGTGAATCTGAGCACATATACCACCCCATAGAAAATGGAAAAAGTACTGCAGGTATCTTCTTTTGTGCTTTATATGCCTCCACTATGGTAGATACTTGTCTAAGAAACTCCATCAAGACTACCCCATCAGTAGGGTACCTTGGTAAAATGAGGGGCTGATCTTCAAATCCCTCTACTCTTATGTATGAAAATGTGGCATACTGGATAAACCAGGCCCCATATCTGTAAACAACTTCTTGAGCTTCCATACTCAGTCTCTTGGTTCTATCTTCCTCCATTGTTCTGACTAGATGCATAGAGAATGCATCATTCACCAATTTATAATCTTGGAGGTCATTCTTTCTTTGTATTTGAGGATAATGATCCCATATGTGGGCATCATCTACACCACCGCTAACCTTACTGTTGTGTGGTTACACAACACACCCTATTTTGACTTGGCAAAACAAGGACCCAACTTTTTGCTTGGCTTATTCTGTGCTTTCTGGCAGTTTGGTAAAAGTAAGTCATGCAGATCATCATGCATGGAAAGGCTGGGTAGGTCATCATCATGAGGTCAGTTTGTCAAAGTTCATTTTTCATTCCAACAACTTCATATTTAGATAGAGCATCAAATTTCATGCAGGTTTTCCTTTTGCATCACCCTCATATTCGTCAGGATGTGAAAATTATGAACGGTCAAAGTCCTGGTCAAACCTGATATTCATACGGGGGAGGATCATATTTCTTAATATCGGTCATCTTTCAAAAGATCACCCCGATCTAATTTATCACCCGATAATTCATGTGATCCAAATATCCAGACGTCAATTTTAGGTGACGGTGACCTTTACCCGTCAATAGCCTTATGTTTCCCGTGAGGATCATATTTCTCAATGTAACCCAATATTTCTCAATATCCTCCTGACGCGAAATATCCCCCTAAGCCATTATCCTGATGACATCATTTGAGTCCGATAAACAAAGAAACTAACATGACGATGACATCATCATCACATTTACCTCTAAGCAGGACATTTCCTAAACATGATCCTGCTCCTATAACATGACGATGACGTCATGATGCCTTAGCAATACACTAGGCAAATATCTAGATGACGTCACCCCGATATTCTGAGAGAGGTTATGTTTTATCCAGTCATCATCATTTCGTAACATTACTCGATATATTGAAATATCCCCCTGATGTATAAAACATAACCTAAGGGTGTGTTTATCACCCGATCTTGTCGAAGATACTTTTCCTATCAAAGAGGATGATCACCTTGCACTGGGGATGATATTTGAATATCACCCAGATATTCAAATATCATCCTGTCATTTGAATATCATCCTGTCATGCAAATATCACCCCGCTCCCATTACCTCCATTAACATTAAATGCGTGCAAACATGGTAGGTAGTTCCCGCTGACCATTAAACCCGATGAACCACCTGGCGAAATCCTGAGTTTCTGTGCTAAGAATCAACGAATAGAATCTAATTTATCAGGATTTGCCCTAATTTTTACCCTAATTGCAAGGTTAAAAGGTAATTCAATTGTCATTTTCACACTTACCTTGCGCAAAATCATTTTTTTTACAGAGCACCAGCTTTCAAACCCCATACAGGTGACACTTGTGCGAACAAGAGCTCACAAGTAGGAGGAAGTACGTGATTATCAGCAGAATTAAGGCATTTCTGGAAAACCACTGGTATAAAAGGATTTGCATAACCAGGTAAGTAATTGAAACCCTCATCCAGTTTTTCTTCTACATAATCAGGTATGAGGTAGCTGGTTTGAAGTTCTAGTTTGGGCATCCCATAATGAGTTAGTATTGAATAAATACTATATGCATGATGATTATTGAGGTAATTGTTATTTGCATGCATGTGAATACCCGTTGTAAGACCAAATCTTGTTAATTGCAGAATTCCATGGCTAACAAAAGGTTAGCTAAGTGTGAGGCTGAATTCAAGAAGCCTATGTTCTCATCTCCAAGAGGCATCCTGTTTAAATATGGTGCAATTACGGATACACATCAAGGAAGCACTAATTTGGAGGCCTGGTCTGCCAGAATGAACGATGAGAAGAATAGAAGTCCCCTGTTGGATGCGGTGTTCATGTCTAGATTGTGGAATGTGGCCGGTTTTCTGTACTCTATGGAGTCTCTTGAGCTGGTGGTTGAATGTGCACGGAATTACAATCCAGAGACTAGACAGGTGGTTAAACATGGAAGAGTATATGTAGACCTATCCATTAAGGGTCTTTCTAAGATATTTGGACTGCCATTGGGCAGAAAGGTTAACAGTGTGGACCTGAAGAAGTTAGAAATTGAATATGAGAATAATAAGAAACAGGCCAAGAAGAATATGTATTAGTGGAGAGCCAAGAACAACACATATTTTGCAGCTGCCAAACTTCTGGTGCACCTGTTTAAGTATGATTTTGATGATGAGTATCAATACATGATTGCACTGCTTAGCAGAGTGACAGGCCAGCATGATGTTGGTAGTTTCAAGGATTGGATGTATGGTGTAATCATGATGTGCATATATGCAGACATCAAGCCACTATGGGGCTAGCTGATAAGTGATGCTCTACATGAGCAGCTGATGAACCTGGGAGGTTCAAATTGTTCATTCTACATGACATCATACATTGTCTACTCTTGTGCTTACAAGGGCACATTTGATGCATTAGTTACAGATGGAAAGCTTACAGGCACTCTCAATGTTGTGCACATTTGGGATCATCATCCCTAGCTACAGAGAGCTAACTACCTCCAAGATTACAAACTGGTCAATGATGCATTCTCTATGCATTTGGTAAGGACCATGGAGGAGGATAGAACAAAGAGATTGAGCATGGAGGCTCAAGAAATAATCTACAGGCATGGAGCCTGGTACATTCAATTTGCCACATTTTCCTACATGAGGATTGAGGGATTTGAAGGACTTCCCCTCATGCTACCAAGATACCCCACTGATGCAGTGATATTAATGGAATTCATAAGGCAGAGCTCCACAATGCTGAAGACATATAAGGATGCTCATAAGCTACCTCCAATCTGCTTTCTAGTCACCATTGGTTGGTACATGTGCCCAGATTCAGAAAGCATCAAAAAGGTGATGTCAGCTTAAATAAAATGCAGTTGTAGCCATTCCCACTACTAAGACCATATGATCCTTATGGTAGGATACATAAAATAATAGGGAGGCCTATTCATCAGAGGCACCTAGAAGACTTCTGGGCAGATTGTGAAGATGAAGCAGAAGCCAGAAGAAGAAGATACCAGAGGCTGACACTAAATCAAGTCAAAACCTTTGACTACATCCCTATTCCTCAACAATTGAAGAAGGATGATAGCAGGATAATGGCAGATGAGTATGAGGAGAAGAAAATATATAATGATACCATATTTGCACCTAACCTAACCATACAAGAGGATATATCCTTGGACCCTTTCATTGCCAGAACACTATAGCTAACCCAAGCTTGGGTTGATGAACAGATTGAGGCATTAAAGAAGAAAGGTGTTGCCATCACTATGGACAACAAGAAGAAAGGGCAGGATATTCCTGGTGAGGAATATGATGACTTTATAAATGAAAAAAGAAAACCTAAAGGAGACAGACTGCCTCCTCCACAACAACAAAGCAAAAGACCCCCTAGGAAGAAGAAAATTGATAATGAACCCAAAGGGGTGATCATTGAAAGGGTGATGTTTCCAGCTAAGGAGGCAACATCAGGATCAGGATCAGGATCAGCATCACCTCCACGGGCAAGGAAACAGAAGAAGAAAGATCAGCCAGCAAGGGCAGTAATTACTGAGACCCAAGAGGAGGGTCAGTCCTCATGGCAACCAATGGAAGAAGAGGAGGCCCCCTTGCTATTCAAAAGAAAGAGAAGAGCCCCATAGGTGGTGGTAGCTACCCCACCTAAGAGACCAAGAACCTCCATGAGAGGAGAAATAAAGCAATCCCCTACACTAGTCAAAGGGGCAGGTAGCAAAGTTGTGCATAAGGAATTTTAGCACAATGTTCCACTTCCTACCATTGTGAAGTTCAAAACTGAACTTGCAGAAGAGCAAATGAAAGAAACCTCGCCAAGAGGCCATATCTCATTGGAGGAGACAATTAACCTATCTGATGATGAGGTTGTGAAGGAGATATCTTCACAAAAGATGGAGACCCTTGCTGCAGGTACACACATGACCCCCCACAAGACTCCTATAGTTCAAACAGTACTGGAGGAAATGAAGCAAGTGGAAGCTAAAAAAGAAAAGAGCCCAGAAAGGGTAGCCCAAGAAATAGGGTTGGATACACTGATTACATAGGTGACAAGTCCTGTAGTGGTAGATTTGACAGATAAACAAGATGCAAGTCCTAAACATCCAGCAGGTACACTTGACAAAGGGCAACATACAGAAGAAGTGAAGATGGCAGAACCAGAAGGCCATGCTTCATAAATAAGCCAACTAAGCTCATAGGATGCATCAGCAAAACCTGCTATAGTAGAGGTTCAAGAAAAGAAGGCTGATGAGAAGGATGTATCTGAAGATCCTGCTGCCAAAGTTCAAGAAGTAAGGAGCATAGGTGCAGAACAGATAATGGCTTCAGAACAAATGCCAGCACCTAAGGAGGATTCTGCAATATCCAGCGCGGTAAATGTGCATCATGAAGAAGAAAAGTCAAAGGTGGATGAGGTAATAAAGGAGAAGGATCATGATCATCATATAGACACTTCACAGGACCCTCCACCTTAGGATGATGCTCCTCCAGAGAAAGAAGTTCCTCAATAGGAGGATGTACCACAGGATCACCCTCAAGACAAGCATCATGAAGAAGAGACAAGAGAATCACCTTCTCCACCACATATGCTGACGGATATAGGAGATCAAGGTGAATGTCATGATGATGCGAAGAAACATGATTAGGTACCTCCATGGTTAGAGAAAGAAGTAAATGTAGAGGTAGATTTTGAAATTCAAGAATTTGATGTTTTTACCTTATTTTCTAAAAATATGATAAAACCAAAGAGGAAGGCCAGAATGACTTCAGCCATTAAAAGGGATCCAACAACTAGGAGAAGGACTGCACAAATTGCAATCCCTACTGTAGAGAAGGAGAAAGGTAAAATTACCTTAGATGAATTTCAGATCAACACAGTGGACCTGGGGTTTGCAAATGAAGACCAGGAGGGTCAGGAAGGTAAAGATATCATAGATTCTTTAATTCAGAAGGTTAAGAAGGAAAAAGAGAAAAATAAGCAACACAAAGAGCACATTGCTCAGTTGCATGCCTATATAGGGAGGTTCACTAATACTGAAGATACTCCAACTGAATATGTAGTCCCGTTGACTACCATTTCCCAGGAGGAAGTAAATAAATTAGATCTCATGAAACATGAGTCATCTATATTAAGGAAGTGGATGCTATCCACATTTGATATAGTAGAGGAAGTGGTAAAAGCCTCTCTAAAGAGATGAAATTCCCTTAGTATCTCCAGGAAGAAGGTAGACAAATTGCAAATGGAGACAGGGAAGAGGTCATTCCAATTGGAGAAGACATTATCTGCCTTAGATGAAATAAGGAGGATAAATCCTCAACTACTCATAAATAAACAAGTACTAGATGGTAACACTGCATTATTGATAGACATATGGTACAATGACATTCAATTTGAATGTGGAGTACTTAAAAGATGCAATAATAAACTGAGAGATATCAGCATGAAACTGCACGATATGATGTCTGTTGAGGCAGAAATTTTGGAAACATTGGAAGGAAAAGTGGAAGGAAAGGTAGAGAATCAGGATGAAGATTTTGCCATCAAAGCTTTACATGACAACTTTCAATCAGTAGCTGATGATCCACTTGTTCACTTGACAGAGGAAGTCATAGATAAAATGATGAGAATCAAGGTCAAGATGGAAAACTACAATGAGACACTGAACAACAGGAAAAACAAGTTGGAAAACATCAAAGGTAAATATCAAATGAATAAGCATGCCATCATCAAAGCAAGAACTCAAGATGGTGGGGAGATTGACAAAATATTACAGTTATATGAAAATGTTAGGATGATCATGCAGCCTCATATACAGGGTCTTCTTCATCAGGATGATGAAAGTTCAGAAAGTGATGCACCTGACGATGAAGCTCATGAGTCAGACAAGGAGCATGATAAGGATACATCATAGAAGGAGATATAAGCGTCTGATACTTAGTGAAAATAAGTAATCCAGATAGTTGCCAGCTGGCAACTTGTGCCATTGTGATAAGGTTAACAAAGTCAAAGTTAATACTGACCATAGATATTCATAGACAAATCAAGATCTGAGATCTTTTGTAATGGATTCCTCACCTTATTCTATAAAAGGTGCTGGAATGCCTCATTTAAATCATTCAAAACGTAATTGAAATCTGTCTGCTGAAATATTCAGGGCTCATTTCAAAGCTTTTGTATACATCTATATCTTTGCATACTTAATGAATGAGAAGACTATGTTGATTACAATTCATAGTAAATCTTGAGTAATCATTGTGTGAATTCTGGATATATGTTTTGATTTGCTACGTCCCTTGGAGTGCATGTCTGCTTGCATATGTTGTTTTTATACAATTCCTTTGAAGTTAGCATCAACTGTATCTAGCTGTGGAATGTCCTAGTGAACATATGGTTTGGTTTTCTTCTGTTCATGACTATATCTGATGTACATGTGGTTCAATAGTTGAAGGTTCAACATTAATTTGAAGCATTTCTTTCAATTTCTTTTAAATTTTAGAACATTTCACTGTCATAATTGCAAATAACTGATAATCTTAAGCAAATATTGAAAATATGTGGACATCTTGTAGATAATTGAAAATATTTAGCATATTTGAAGCTAAAGCATGTATAATTGAAAATATCATACAAAGATTTGAATATTTCTGCATCCTTTGATCAAACAACTGTATAAAATGACCTCTCTGTGAAGAATATTTGCAGAAATAATGTCATGATGATGAACTTTACGTAAGGCCCCAAAATGGAAACAGCAACACACATCAACCTCTGAGTAATGTTAGAAGATTAAGACCTAATCACCAGAGACTTGGGATCATGAATTCTCTGAATTCATCGTATCTTTCAAGATGAATAAAGGTTAATGTGTACTTTTTCTCTATGCTTGTTTATGACTAACATCATGACCAACATAAATTAGCACTAGAAGGAGGGCCTTTATCTGAAAGAAGATGCTCATCATCATTATTTTCAGGTTTGATGATGCAGAGAGTAAGGTAACGCTGAATGCACTCATGAATTCTAAATATTGCTCAAATATTTACTGTAACAAGCTTGTAGATGCTCATTCTGTGTAAAGTTCCTGAAATTAGTCATAAATATTGCAAGCTTTACAGTAGATCATCATGAATTCACAAATATCAGCCAATGTTAAGTAAATCTGCTCAAGCTTTGAAGAGTTTTGCCTTAGGAGCTTGATATCCTGTGGTAAGAGTCATCATACCTTGTTATCACCTCATATTTGCAAATACTCCGCAAATATCACCTCAACTAGTGAATGTCACCTGATATTTGCAAAAATCCAGCTAATTCACCTCCAAATTGAGAAATTCTGGCTCACAGGATAAATACCAGGTCAAGATCCACCAGAATCTTTGAAGAACTACCTGTTAGAGGTTTCAGACCTAGAACTGTGGACATCCATCATACTCTAGGGTCTAGTGCATCAGGAGCTTCACCAGAACCTCCTCTTGTAACTCCTATTGGTTTTCAAATACCTCCAGGGATATCTGTGACACCTCCTATCCAACCTCAATCTCAGGTCCAACCTTAGCCGGTTGTACCACAGGCTCAACCTCCTCTGGTTGCAATGTCTTTCTTTGCAGTAGAGTCACCTTTGACTTTCAATGCATATCATGAGTTACCAAAGAATCTGGATAAGCTTTGTCCAAAATATCATCCTTATCAGGATGCTGATGATCATATCAGAACCTTTAAAGAATCCTGCTGTAGAGCCAGAATAGAACATCAAGATGTTGTATGCAGATTATTTCTTTTGTCCTTAGGGGAAGAGGCTTATAATTGGTTTATTAGTCTTGGTCAGGGTTCTGTTGGTTCATGGGCTATCCTAGAGAAAGCTTTTACTGATAGGTTCAAGGTACCAATTGATCCTTTAATGAACTATCACCTATTTGCCACAATCAAAAGGTTTGAAGGTGAACCTATTGCCAATTTCAATGCTAGCTTCTAGAAAATGCTATCCAAGTTAATTGCTCCTTATGTAGTAGGAGATGCTACTGCTAGGAGTATCTATTACTCAGCTTTGGATCCATTGACATCCATGTTCATCAGGAGAACACATCCTGAGATCACTACCTTGACAAGAGCTTTTCAAGAAGCTATCAAGGTGAATCAGCAATTAGTTCCTGCCCCTACACCAAATGTTGCATTCCCTACATTGCCTGGCATGTATCCGACTTATCTTCCTGCATATCCGCCACAGCAATATCCTAATGGAGCAATGATACCTCCACTAGTCATGCCTACACCTTTGCAAGTGCCTCCAATAAGTATCATGCCACCTCCTAATGGGAATGGCCAGACGCCCCAATATCCTGCACAAGCTCAGACACCTCAGGGTGCTGATCTATCCAACAATAACCATGGATCCTCTTTTCAAGCCTCAAATTGAAAATGTAGTGGCTAAAGCTCAAGAGGAGAAGGAAGAGATCAAAGAAATCTCTGCTCAACTTAGAAAACTCACTACTGAAGTGACACATTTGAGAAATCAGAATTTCTATTCTCAACCTAACCAAAATAGAGGTTATTCCAATGACAGACCAAATTATCCTGACAGAGGATATAACAATAACAATAATTTCAATAATAGTGGTGGAAATAACAATAATCCTCCTAGACAGCCCAGAGTATGGAACTCCAGGCCAAATAATGGTTCATTACCATCACCCTTAGATAATCAGCCACCTGGTGAAGCCAAATAGACTACTAGAGTCAATCTTGCTGAGGCAGCCCTCACCAATTGGTGCAGGATCCACAATACAAATGCTCATGCAGAGCTAGATTGTCCACAATTTAGAATTGCTGCTAGCATTTTTCAAACAGAAGTGTCTAATACTGCAGGAAATCCAATTCATGTGGAAGGAAATGAAATTGTTCCTGTGGATATGATTCAGCCCTGGTATTAGAAAGTTATACTGATCATCAGAATTGTTCACAAGCATGTGAAGAGTCTGCTTTAGCCTTTGAGTCAAATTATGCCTTCCCTTTCGAGGATAAAAATGAGCCTTCCACTGAACATGAGGAGGTGCATGCATACCAGCAGCAATATCCTAGTAAGCACAATTATAATCTGAGAAGTAGCTCGAACAGACCTACTGGTCCATTGACATCATCTTTACCTCCAAATAATTTCAACACACCTCCTGATCCCAAAGCCAGTAACAATCTAGGATTTCCCAAGGTGAATGCACAATACCTGTCACCACAAAATATAGCATCAAAAAATGTTGGCCTACCTCATGACTTTGACAAACTTGTTACATACTTGGCTGATGAGATGAAAAAGATAAAGATCAGCCTGTCTCTGTCAAAATTGTTGAAAACTCCTGCAATTAAGAAAGCTTTTATGAAGTCACTAGATGATCCTGCTCCTAAAGAGGATATTCATTCTCCAGGTCATCTCAGCAATAAGGATCATGCTGCTAGGGATAGCACTGTCAAGCCTAAGGTGCCAGCTACCATCCAAGCTACAGAAACCTCACATATGACATTATACAGAGATAAGAGTGAGTCACCTCCTTTCCTCCTTACCATAAGGATGTTTAGCAAGAATTTACACAACTATTTAGTGGATTCAAGTGCTTCTACAAATGTGATGCCCTTGTCTATATGCAATGCTTTAGGATTACATCCTGCTAAATCCCTAAAGAAGGTGACACAGTTAGATAAGACAGAAGTGAGTGTAATAGGAGAACTGACTCATATACACATGCAATTAGCATCTGATCCCAGGATCCAGTACTACATTGATATCTAAGTAGTTGACATACCTAATACATATGGGATGCTGCTTAGTAGAGACTGGTCAAAAACTTTGAATGGATATATGGCTATTGACTTCAGCCACATGTGGTTACCTTGGAAAGGTATACCAAACTAGATAAGAATAGATGCCGAACCTAGGATGAAACACATGATCACTGAATATAATAAAACTAATGAGATCATGTATGTAAACATTGAGCCTGGAGTTTATGCCATTAGACCACAGACTATCCAGATAGAAGAGATCCTGATGCTTGACTTTCATCATCATCATGATGATGATCATCATGAGGATATGCCAGTTGCAAAACCAGATAGTAATTTTGAGAACAAGAATGAAATAGATCACTTCAAAAATTTTGAGATGCATCTGTCCAAGCAGGTAAAATGTTGTCAATTGTTAAATATACCTGCTAATGATATTTTGATTGATGGATGGTGCAGATTACACGATGAAGCACATTCAGAGAAAACATGTGAAACATGTTTAGACATGATGATGCTGGAGAAGACATGCAGCGAGGTGTCATCATCATCATATTCTGAGGTAAGTTCTACATCTGGTGATGATGATGATACTGATTCTTGTTTGTCTTTTACAGGGACCACAGAAAAGGTGATAGATCATGATGAAGATCATGTACAGAGAACAGAAGAAATTCTGGTGTATGACCAAATAAATGCTAAGAAGAAAGAAAAGATCACCCCTGGAAGTGATTGTTTTATGGAGTCAGATTATGAACTGTCTGATGAAGACAGTGGTAGTAACCTGACCAGATTTGAAGAGTTTTTATCAAGAAAAATTAAGAAGATGATAAAACGAAAGAAACATCCATAGGATGCATTAACTGAAGGTTGGTGTAGGCTGCATGAGGCACCTCACTCGGAGACCGCCTGTTCACTATGTCTGCATATTTTAAAGAAACATACAGAGCTTGATCCAAAAGATCATCCTCCTGATGATGGAAAATAAGAAGAAAAATTAGTTTCTCAGGAGAAAGAAAAAGTGAAGTTTAATAATGCTGAAATTCCCAAGTTAAAGTGGATATCAAGTGGAGCAGCTGCTAGAGCTACAAAGAAAAGAGAAGGTTTAGCTAAACCTCATGCTGGAGATAAGTCCTGGACTCTAAGATTTGATGGATCTAAGTCCAAACAAGGAGCTAGAGTAGGGATTGATCTCATTGATCCATCAGGAAAATCCTACTTAGCTGCATACAGATTATAGTTCCCCTGCACTAATAATGTGACAGAGTATGAAGCTCTGATTCATGGGATACTGTTTGCTCTCAAAAAGAAAGTGAAAATTCTACATGTCTTTGGAGACTCAGAATTAGTTGTCAGATAGGTAAAGGGAATCTACTCTTGCAATTATAAAAGATTGTCAAATTATAGACACAGAGTGTGGGATTTGATTGAAGATTTTGATGTATTTAACATCACCCACGTTCCTAGAGAATAGAACCATAGGGAAGATGCACTTACCTAGGCTACCAGTACACTGGAACCACTATCTATATCAGGTCTGAAGAGATTTTCAGTAGAACTGATATATGTACCATCAGTACCTGATAAAGTTACTAATCTTCAGGTCTTTGATGATGATCAGCACATCCTTGATTTCATCTCTAATAGGGATATATTTGATGCTCAGATCATAGATGAGAATAGTATGGAAGATCATGTTTGGGAAGAAGATGAAATATTAGAGCTGCCTAGCAACAGGATTCCCAAAGGTATGATTGAATTAGAAAGAGCCTTTGACCTGGATAATATACTGAAACAGAAGGATCTTCCCAAAGCTGATGGAGGTCAATATTCTCAAGTGAATATTGGACAAGATGAAGACAAGAAAAATGTCTTGATAGGTAAGGTTGGCACACTAGAAGAGTTAGAAGGAATAACTCAGGCCCTTAAAGATTATAGCCATGTAATTGCATGAACTTATGATGAGCTGAAGACATATGACACATCAGTCATAACTCATACTATACCTCTCAAGGTAGATGCTAAACCTTTCACACAGAAGCAAAGGCCAGTCAATGCTTTGCTTGAACCAATAATTTTTTAAGAAGTCAAGAAGCTGTTAAATGCCAGGATAATCTTTCCTGTGAGGCACTCCACTTGGGTGGCAAATCTAGTGCCGGTTAGAAAAAAGAATGGAGACATCAGGCTATGTGTAGACTTCAGGAACCTGAACAGAGCATCAGAGAAAGATAATTATCCTTTACCCTCACTAGATGAAGTTCTACAGATTGTAAATGGAGCCAAAATGATGTCCTTCCTAGATGGCTTTTTAGGGTACAACCAAGTGATGGTTGACAATATTGACAGATTGAAAACTGCCTTCACCACCAAGTGGGGGATATTTGCATATAGACATATGCCATTTGGGCTGATAAATGCTGGAGCAACATTCCAGCGAGCAACATTCCAGCGAGCAATAGACATAGCCTTCAAAGGCTTAATAGGAAAATGTATAGTCATCTATATGGATGACCTCACAGTATTCTCCAAAGAAAGGGGGAACCATGTAGCAGATCTCAGAAGTGTGCTGAAGAAATGTGAAGAGTATGGAATATCCTTGAACCCCAAGAAATGCATATTTGGGATAACAACAGGAAAGTTGCTGGGTCATTTGATAACTAATGATGGAATCATCATTGATCCTGCCAGAGTGGAGTCTATTATGAAAATACAACTCCCTGGAAGTAAGAAAGAGCTTAAGTCTTACTTTAGTAAGATCAACTTTGTAAGAAAATTCATCACTGGTTTTGCAGAGATAGTCAGACCACTAAATGCTATGTTGAAAAAAGATGCAAAGATTGAGTGGACAGCAGAGGCTAAAGCTGCTTTTGAAGACATAAAGAAAGCCATATTGAATGCTCTTGTCCTCAACAGTCCAGACTACACAAGGGACTTCTACATCTATTCATTTGCCTTAGAACATACCTCTGCAGCAGTGTTGACTCAAAGGAATAAGGAGAAAGAAGAGAAACTAATAGCTTTCATGAGCTGTCCCTTCAAAGATGCTAAATTGAGATGTGGATGTTGAAAGACAGGCACTTGCATTGGTCAGGGCAGTAAAGAAATTCAGGCATTACATACTAAGAAGCAAGGTGATTGCAGTAGTACCTGATGCAGCAGTGAAGATGTTGCTCATGCAGAATGAGCCTGGTGAGAAAAGAGCTGAATGCATCACAATATTACAAGAGTATGACATGGAGATTACACCAATGAAACTGGTAAGAGAACAGGCTTTGGGCCAAATGATATCAGATTTTGACCCAAACATCACAAGTCAATAGTATGTTATCAATGATAAGGACAATAAAGAGTGGTATTCAGATATTAGGCACATCCTGATAACTGGAAGATGTCCTCCAAGACTGCAAGCTTCACAAAGAAGAGCCTTGAAGATAAGGTCACAAAAGTATATGATGAAGGGAGGAATCTTTTTCAAAAAGAATTATGAAGAAATATACCTGAGATGCTTAGAAAAGCCAGAAGCAAATAAGGTTTTATCAGAACTACATGACAAGTTTGGAACTGCACATGGATCAGCCCTGGCCACAACACATGCAATCCTCAGAGGAGGATATTACTGGCCCACTGTTTTTAAAGATACAACTGATCATGTTAAATGTTGTCATGTATGCCAGGTTACTGCCAACAGAGAGAAATATGCTGCACAACCCTTGCAACCAGTGATGGAAGAGCGCCCATTTGCAAAATGGGGCATGGACTTCATAGGACCAATCAATCCTCCATCATCCTTAGGCCATAGGTATGTCTTAACAATTACTGATTATTGTACCAGGTGGACTGAGGCTGTCAGTAGCAAGACGTGTACTACAGATGATGTTATTAGATTTCTGGAGACCAACATTGTTATTAGGTATGGAACTCCTTATGCTTTAGTAAGTGATAATGGTTCTGCCTTCACTTCAACCAAATTGTTAAGTTGGGCTTTTGATCATGGGATCATACTCAAGTTTTCATCCAACTATTATCCCTAAGGGAATGGATTAGCAAAATCCACCAATAAAAATTTGTTGAATATCATAAGAAAATTAATAGAGAAGAACCCTAGCGAATGGAATTCATTTCTGAAATATGCCTTATGGGTAGACAGAACTAGAATGAAAACTGTATTAGGAAACTCACCCTTCCAACTAGTATATGGGGTTGATCCTATCCTCCCTGTTAACTTGAAAATTCCTACCTTGTAGTTTGCCCAAGAATACCTAGGCATTGATAATAGACAAGAAGTCAGGTTGCTTCAGTTGATGCACCTGGAAGAGAAAAGAAGTCAAGCAATTGACCAATTTGCAAAACATCAGGCTATTGTCAAACACTGGTTTGACAAGAGAGCCAAAGTTAAAGCATTTAGGATATCTGATTTAGTCCTAATGTGGGATAAAGCCCATGAGAAGAAAGGAGACCATGGCAAATTTGACAAATTATGGATAGGTCCCTTTCAAATTTCTAAGATACTAGGAGACAGCACTTATAGGCTTAAGAACCTGACAAGTGTGGATGTTCCATTGCCAGTCAATGGACAATTCCTCAAACATTATTTCCAAGCCTAAGCGACTTCAAGACAGTCATGTGTACCATATTGTGCATTTGTATAGTTGCTTGTACAGTTGTGTCTTTGTTGTGTTGTTTGTTTTTGTTTGTCTTGCTTTTGTTTTGTTGAGGCCTTGTTTTGGTTAGTCAAGATGATGCACTTTATCACCACAAAAAAATAACTAAATTGTTAGGATTCAAGTGATGAGATCAGATTTAGAAATAGGTTATGATTCATTCTAAGAAGTATTCATGATTAGGTCTATGATATCCTTTCATCAGGGTGCCTTTTCTTGATCAAAGTGAATCAATCACAACGAAACACCTAACAACCTTAGGTTTGTTGAACACACAAGTATAGGTGTTAAGTGAAAAATCTAAAGGGACTCCCTTGCTACCAATACAATCTCCAACCTAAAGCTGCAAGTGACTATGCCTTGTACAAATGAACTGACATGATGATATCAGATACAAATTTTAAGAGAAAATCAGAAAAGAAATAAAATTAGGCCATCTAAGTAACTCTACCGGGGCTATACACGCCTGCTGGCAGTGGGGCTCTACTTAGGGAGATTGTATAGATAACCTTGCCGGGGCTTTAGACACCTGCTGGCAGCAAGGCTCTATCCAGGTTGGCTATGAGGGATGATCTCCAACTATGTAGTTTAACACCAGTTACTTATGTTTTCAACTTGCTTCCAAGATGAGGATAATTAATCATTTGCACACACATGGTCCTTTGTTAGTATTGTTACCATGATGAAATTTTATCATTTAGAAGATCATGATGCTTGTGCAAAAAGAATTAGAATACTATGAATGAATATGATCACATCACTTGAATCATTGGAATTTGTTTGTTTTCTTTGGTGGCAAGTTGTTGTCTCGTTACACAACACGCCCCATTTTGACTTGGCAAAACAGGGACCCAACTTTTTGCTTGGCTTGTTTTGTACTTTTTGGTAGTTTGGTAAAAGTAAGTCATGCAGATCATCATGCATGGAAAGGCTGGGTAGGTCATCATCATGAGGTCAGTTTGTCAAAGTTCATTTTTCATTCCAACAACTTCATATTTAGATAGAGCATCAAATTTCATGCAGGTTTTCCTTTTGCATCACCCTCATATTCGTCAGGATGTGAAAATTATGAACGGTCAAAGTCCTGGTCAAACCTGATATTCATACGGGGGAGGATCATATTTCTTAATATCGGTCATCTTTCAAAAGATCACCCCGATCTAATTTATCACCCGATAATTCATGTGATCCAAATATCCAGACGTCAATTTTAGGTGACGGTGACCTTTACCCGTCAATAGCCTTATGTTTCCCGTGAGGATCATATTTCTCAATGTAACCTGATATTTCTCAATATCCTCCTGACGCGAAATATCACCCTAGGCCATTATCCTGATGACATCATTTGAGTCCGATAAACAAAGAAACTAACATTACAATGACGTCATCATCACATTTACCTCTCGGTGGGATATTTCCTAAACATGATCTTGCTCCTATAACATGATGATGACGTCATGATGCCTTAGCAATACACTAGGCGAATATCTGGATGACGTCACCCTGATATTCTGAGAGAGGTTATGTTTTTTCCAGTCATCATCATTTTGTAACATCAGCTGATATATTGAAATATCCCCCTGATGCATAACACATAACCTAAGGGTGCGTTTATCACCCGATCTTGTCGAAGATACTTTTCCTATCAAAGAGGATGATCACCTTGCACTGGGGCCAATATTTGAATATCACCCAGATATTCAAATATCATCCTGTCATTTGAATATCATCCTGTCATGGGAATATCACCCCGCTCCCATTACCGCCATTAACATTAAATGTGCGTAGAGGTGGTAGGTAGTTCGCGCCGACCATTATTGATAGACAAGTACTGCTCATAAATAAACAAGTACTGGATGGTAACACTGCATTATTGATAGACATATGGTACAATGACATTCAATTTGAATGTGGAGTACTTAAAAGATGCAATAATAAACTGAGAGATATCAGCATGAAATTGCACGATATGATGTCTGTTGAGGCAGAAATTTTGGAAACATTGGAAGGAAAAGTGGAAGGGAAGGTAGAGAATTAGGATGAAGAGTTTGCCATCAAAGCTTTACATGACAACTTTCAATTAGTAGCTGATGATCCACTTGTTCACTTGACGGAGGAAGTCATAGATAAAATGATGAGAATCAAGGTCAAGATGGAAAACTACAATGAGACACTGAACAACAAGAAAAACAAGTTGGAAAACATCAGAGGTAAATATCAAATGCATAAGCATGCCATCATCAAAGTGAGAACTCAATATGGTGGGGAGATTGACAAAATATTACAGTTATATGAAAATGTCAGGATGATCATGCAGCCTCATATACAGGGTCTTCTTCATTAGGATGATGAAATTTTAGAAAGTGATGCACCTGACGATGAAGCTTGTGAGTCAGACAAGGAGCATGATGAGGATACATCATAGAAGGAGATATAAGCATCTGATACTTAGTGAAAATAAGTACTCCAGATAGTTGCCAGCTAGCAACTTGTGCCATTGTGATAAGGTTGACAAAGTCAAAGTTAATAATGACCGTAGATATTCGTAGACAAATCAAGATCTGAGATCTTTTGTAACAGATTCCTCACCTTGTTCTATAAAAGGTGCTGGAATGCCTCATTTAAATCATTCAAAACTTAATTGAAATCCGTCTGCTGAAATATTCAGGGCTCATTTCAAAGCTTTTGTATACATCTATATCTTTGCATACTTAATGAATGAGAAGATTGTGTTGATTACAATTCATAGTAAATCTTGAGTAATCAGTGTGTGATTTCTAGATATATGCTGTGATTTGCTGCATCCCTTGGAGTGCATGTCTACTTGCATATGTTGTTTTTATACAATTCCTTTGAAGTTAGCATCAACTGTATCTAGCTGTGGAATGTCCTGGTGAACATATGGTTTGGTTTTCTTCTCTTCATGACTGTATTTGATGTACATGTGGTTCAATAGCTAAAGGTTCAACATTAATTTGAAGCATTTCTTTCAATTTCTTTTAAATTTTAGAACATTTCACTATCATAATTGCAAATAACTGATAATCTTAAGCAAATATTGAAAATATGTGGACATCTTGTAGATAATTGAAAATATTTGGCATATTTGAAGCTAAAGCATGTATAATTGAAAATATCATGCAAAGATTTGAAAATTTCTGCATCCTTTGATCAAACAACTGTATAAAATGACCTCTCTGTGAAGAATATTTGCAGAAGTAATGTCATGATGATGAACTTTACGTAAGGCCCCAAAATGGAAACAGCAACACACATCAACCTCTGAGTAACGTTAGAAGATTAAGACCTAATCACCGGAGACTTGGGATCATGAATTCTCTGAATTCATCATATCTTTCAAGATGAATAAAGGTCAATGTGTACTTTTATTCTATGCTTGTTTATGACTAACATCATGACCAACACTTACCCATTGTAGTCAGGGCATCAAATGTTCCCTTGTAGGCACGAGTACACAACATATGAGGTCATGTGGAATGAGCACTCCTGACCTCCCAGGTTCCTCATCTCTTCATCTAATGCATCACTAATGACCTTGGCCCACAATGGCTTGTTAACTATATAAAGGACCATCTGGATGATTCCAAACATCCAATTCTTAAAATTTCTAATATGAGGCTGACCTGTCATCCTACTGAGCAAGGCAATCATGTATTGGTACTCATCATCAAAATCAAACTTATACAAGTGGACGGCAACTTAGCAGAGGCATTATAGGTGTTGCTCTTAGACCTCCACTGGTATATCCTCTTCCTTGCATTCTTCTTATTGTTATTATATTTTGTTTCCAGCTTATGTAGATCCACACTGACCACCCTCTTTCCAACTGGTAAATTGAAAGTAGATGTGATGCCTTTAATTGAAAAGTCTACATAAACTCTTCCTTGTTTCTCCACCCGTCCTATATGAGGGTTATAGTTTCTAGCACATTCTACTACCAGTTCTGGGGTTTCCATGGCATATGGGAATCTGGCTGCATGCCACATCCCTGAAACATATATTGCATCTAGCAAGGTATTATCTTTATCATGATCTATGCTGGATGACCATACTACTAAATCTGTATCCCCTTGGTGAGTGTCACCAATGATGCCATACTTGAATTGTACCCCCTCGCACTAAACAAACATGGGCTTAAGAAATTCTGCATCAGACATGTTTCGCCTAAGATTTGCCATGGAATCCTACAATAAACATGTCTTGTCTTACCATATGACATCCATATGAATTCATACATTATATATCTCTATAGCATCATGTATACTTTATTCATTACTCTTTTACTACATCATGATATGCATACTTACAGATTCAAACCACAAGAAAGATCATACTACCTAAATATGTCGATAATGACAACAAGAGGGTTTTCAATTACTTACCTGATAACGCTTTTTCTCCTGGGTTAGGTGGATGATTACAGAAAAGGGCCACAAATGCTGATGATCACATGTTCTGTTGCGTTGAAAGACCTAGTCTGTTCACAGGTAGCTCGTATGAGGGTTTGACTTCTTCTGCTCTGTAATTTTTCATTTTCTGCAAGGTAAATGCAAATAACCTTGGAAAGTTATCTTTAAACTCATCTGTAGGGCAAACTAGGATAAAACTGTGTTAAATTGATTCAATCCGTTGATCTTCTGTAGAGAAACCATAGATGATGCCATGTGTTTGAATTGTATTCGCAGTCGATGGGAATCCATCTACCGCATTTATGTCCATTTAATGTTAGTAAATGGGGGGAGGGTGACGGGTTGTCGCTATACCTCATCATTTAATCTGTTTTCAGATGTCAAAGAACTAGGGCTGTGTCCATGGCTGTCTGCAACTAGGGATTCTAAGTGACCAGTTTATAGCTAATCCTAAAGCTTAAAAGAATGACTAATCTATCTGCTTGTTGAATAAATGTAATGAATGCTGTAAAACAGAATAAAACAGGAAATGTACTCAAAGCAAAGAACGATAACATGCATCTATCTACTAAAACAGGAAATACTTTTATAAAAGAAAACTTGAAACAATAAAACAGAGATACTAGCCTCCTGCCTGATTGGTGAGAGTGGGCCCTTGCTCCGCACCTTTGAGGCTGAAGGCTATTGCAGGAAATCAGCACAAAAGATGATCTAACTAAATTAAGTCCAATTCATTCATTTCTATATTCATGAGAAATGTATGGCTATAACAGAACTGAAATATCTGAAAATCAGAATAATCTTATAATTGTTGTTTTATTACTATTTCTGAAAGTATATATAAAAAGAGTGATGATATATCACTGAACTTATCCATCAGTCTTTCTAGGAGATGACACCATCTCTTATTTGTACTTAACTGTCTAACTTATGAAAGATCACCATGCAAAAGGGTAGACTTGAGTGGAACAGAAGTCCACTCAGAGGTCTAAGTTTAGATCTTAATACACTTGGGCATCAAAGCCCTGAAAATAAGAATATTGGATTAGTTCAATTCGTAACTTATGCAAAATCTTTGGAAAGATAAAACTTCAGCAGTTTAACTGATAGGTTACCCTTCATCACTTAGGTGATGATTTGAGTGAAGTAAGGGGGTGGTAGGATTGCTGCTGAAGTGTCTGATTGGCGGCTTTGACTGGAACATGCCCTATTCTCAGGAGGTTCCGAAGATAGTTGTTCCTGTCTGTAGCTCCAGAGATATTCCAGGCACTCGCAAAGCTCCGAAGATATTCCAGACACTCGCAGAGCTCCGGAGATATTCTAGACATTCACCGAGCTCCAGAGAGTCATTTCCCCAAATCTTCAAAACCCAGGTGCCACTGTTCTTTGTTATGGTTTCCGGAGATCATTGAAGGCGATCTCCGGAGATGCACAAAACTGTTGTTTCTGATATGTACACCTGCTGAAAAAAAAAAGAGAAATTCTGCATTTTTTCATTAATCCCACGCACATTAGCCACTTAATCAGAAATTCTAATCTCAAGTAATCTATCTTAATTAATCACTAATTAGAACAATCTTGCTTAACTAATTTGAGTGCAAACACAAGGAAGATGAACTGAATAGGGGAAAAGAGAGGCAAAAAGGGTGTATTTTATGAGTGCAATTTGACACTCATCAGAGGGGGTGATCTTTGAAAGATTAGTTAATATTCAAAATATGACCTCCCTTGGATAAAATGACCCTCCGCCTTTGAGCGGCAAAACTAATGCAAAGGAATTAGGTGATGTGGTCAATGCTCACCATATGTAAATCAGGTCATGAATTTAAGATCAGGGGATGTTCAAAATATGACCTCGCAACTAAAATGACCCCCTCGAAAAAGATCGAGGTGGCGTCAGCGTGTTGACGACCTTGTTTAAGCATTATGTTGTAATGACATCACCGTCATGTTATTGCATATGGTGGGCATCAGATATATACCTCCGCGGGGTAAAATGAAATGATGACCTCATCAGCAGAGTGATATTCTTTTTTCGTTGGGTTTAGATGACTCCATCATCATATTGGCATAGGGTGATATTTTGTGATGAGGGTGATATTCGTAAGATGACAGATATTAAAAATATGACCCCGTAAAATATATGAAGTTGTTTGACGGCAGCTAACAGCCACTACGTAAAATTGACATCTGGACTCACGGACCAACTGATTATTGGGGTGACGTCTTATATCAAGGTGATCTTATATAATGTGATTGATGTTTAAAATATGACCCCCCTTCTCGGAATATCAGGTTTGACCGAAACTTTGACTTAACATAACTTCCTTCCCTTAAAGAATTTCAGGGTGATCCAAAAGGCAAACCTGCTTGGAATTTCATGTACTTTCCAACCATGAGGTTGATGATATGAAATACTAAATTTGACAAATGACCTCATCATGGTGACCTATCTACCCCCTGTAGGGTTATCTGCATGACTTAATTTTACCAGACTGCCCAAAGCAGAAAAACAACAAGCCAAAGCAGCAAAAAAAGTTGGGTCCCTATTTTGTCAAGTCAAAATGGGGCATGTTGTGTAACCACACAACAACTTGCCACCAAAGAACATAACTAAATTCCAATGATTCAAGAGATATGATCACATTCTAACATAGTATCTTAAGTCTTTCTAAGTATAAGTATTATAATCTTTCTGAATGATGAGGTTTTCATCATGGAAACAATGCTAACAAAGGATCAGGAGTGTGCATATGATTAATTATCCTCATCTTGAAAGTAAGTTGAAACATGAGTAACTGATGTTAAGCTACATAGTTTGGGAGCATCCCTCATAGCCAACTTGGATAAAGCCTTGCTGCCAGCATGCGTCCATAGCCCCAACAAGGTTATCTATACAATCCCCCTAAGTAGAGCCCCACTGCCAGTAGGCGTCTATAGCCCCAGTTCAGTTACTTAGATGGCCTAATTTTATTTCTTTTTGGATTTTCAATATTTATCTCTATATTCATATGATATCATCATGTAAGCTTAATGTACAAGGCATGGTCACTTGCTTATTTAGGTTGGAGATTGCATTGGTAGCAAGGGAGTCCCTTTAGATTTTTCACTTAACACCTATACTTATGTGTTCCCCAAACCCAAGGGTGTTAGGTAAGTCATTGTGAAAGAATCACTTTGGTCAAGAAAGGGCACCCTGATGAAAAGATATCATAGACTTGATCACCGACACTTCTCAAAATGAGTCATAACCTATATATGAAGTTGTTCTCATCACTTGAATGTTAGCAATTTGGTTATGTTCTTGGATGATGAGTTGCATCATCTTGACTAACCAAAATAGAACTCAACAAGCAAACAAACAAAAACAAAATAAAATTGTACAAACAACTATACAAATATGCACATTATGATACACATGACTTCATGACACTATTTCAGGCTTGAAAGTAATGCTTGAGAAACTATACATTAACTGGTAATGGGACATCCTCACCTATCAAGGTCTTAAGCCTATAGGTGTTGTCTCCTAAAATTTTTGAAACTTGAAAGGGACCTATCCAAAGTTTATCAAATTTACCATGATCTCCTTTCCTTTCATGTGTTTTGTCCCACATAAGGACTAAATCTGAGATTCTAAAGGCCTTAACTTTGGCTCTTTTGTCAAACCAACGCTTGACAATAGCCTGATGTTTAGAAAATTGATCAATTGCCTTATTTCTTTTTTTCTTGTAGGTGCATCAACTGAAGCAACCTGACTTCTTGTTTGTTATCTATGCCTAGATATTCTTGTGCAAACTACAATGTGGGAATCTTTAGGTTAACAGGGAGGATGGGATCCACCCCATATACTAGGTGAAAAGGAGAATTTCCTAATGCAACCTTCATCCTGGTTCTATCTACCCACAAGGCATATTTCAATAGGGTGTTCCACTCCCTTGGGTTCTTTTCTATCAATTTCTTTATGATGTTCAATAAATTCTTGTTTGTGGATTCTGCTAATCCATTCCCTTGAGGATAGTAATTTGAGGAAATTTTGAAGATGATTCCATGGTCAAAAGCCCAACCTGATAATCTTATTGAAGCAAAAGCAAACCCATTATCACATACTAAAGCATAAGGAATCCCATACCTGGTTACTATGTTGTTTTCCAAAAACATGTTTACATCTTCAGCATTACATGTCTTACTGCTGACAGCTTTAGTCCACCTGGTACAATAATCAGTGATAGTCAAAACTCACCTGTGGCCTGAAGATGATGGAGGGTTGATAGGTCCTATGAAGTCCATTCCCCATTGAGCAAATGGGCGCATCTCCATCACTGGCTGCAAAGGCTGAGCAGCATATCTTTCTCTATTTGCAGCAACCTGACACATATGACAACATTTGATGTGTTTAACAATATCTTTAAAAATAGTGGGCCAATAATACCCTGCTCTGAGGATAACATGAGTAGTAGCTAAGGATGATCCATGTGTAGTTCCAAACTTGTCATGTAATTCTGCTAGCACCTTGTCTGCTTCTTGCCTCTCTAGGCATCTAAGGTATATTCCCTCATAGTTCTTCTTGAAAAGGACTCCTCCTTTTATCATGTATTTATGTGATCTTATTTTCAAGACTCTCCTTTGTGAGGCCTGCAATCTTGAAGGACATCTTCCAGTGATCAAGATGTGCCTGATGCCTGAATACAATTCTCCATCTTCCCTTGTATTTATGATATACTGTTGGATCATGATGTTAGGATCAATTTCTGATATCATCTGACTCAATGCTTGTCCTCTCACTAATTTCATGGATGTTATTTCCATATCATACTCCTAGAGGACAGTTATCCATTTAGCTCTTTTCTCGCTTGGTTCACTTTGCATTAAAAGCATCTTTATTGCTGCATCTGTGACTATAGTGATCACCTTACTTCTTAAGATGTAATGTCTGAATTTCTTCACTGCTCGAACCAGAGCAAGTGCATATCTTTCAACATCCGTGTATCTGATTTTTGCATCTCTGAAAGGACAACTCCTGAGGCTATAGGATTTTCTTCTTTAGCCTCATTTCTCTATGTTAATACTGCTGCAGATGTATGCTCAAAAGCAAATGAGTAAATGTAAAAATCCTTGGTATAATCTGCACTTGTTGGTCATGATGTTAGTCATAAACAAACATAGAATAAAAGTACACATTAACCTTTATTCATCTTGAAAGATACAGTGAATTCAGAGAATTCATCATCCCAAGTCTCCGGTGATTAGGTCTTAATCAACTGACGTTACTTAGTTATTTATAATCTCTTCTGTCAAGTGGATGAGTGGACCATCATCTTCCATCTGGAAGTTACTGCGCAGAGCCTTAAGGGCAGAATCTTCATCTTGATTCTCTATCTTCCCTTCCACTTTGCCCTCTAATGTTTCTAACATGTCTGCCTCAATACCCATTAAATCACGTAGCCTCATGCTAATCTCCCTCAGCTTATTATTGCATCTCTTGAGGACTCCGCATTCAAACTATACATCCTTGTACCAGATATCCACTAATAATGCAGTATTATTATTCAATACCTGCTTACTGATAAGCAGTTGTGGGTTTATCTTCCTTATTTCTTCCAACAGGCTAAGGACTTTCTCCAGTTTATAAGACCTTTTCCCGGTCTGCATCTGCAATTTGTCCACCTTGGTTTTGGAGTCACTTAATATGCTCCATCTTTTCAAATAACCCTTCATTATTTCAACAGCATCATCCAATGTGGATGACATCCATTTCCTTATTACGGAAGCCTCATGTTTCATGAGGTCCAGTTTATTTATCTCCTCTTGAGAAATTGCAGTCAATGGGACTACAGCTTCACTTGTAGTATCCTCAGGATTGGTCAAGCCTTTAATGTATGCATGCAACTGAGCAATGTGCTCTTTATGTTGCTTATTCTTCTCTTTCTCTCTTTTCACTTTCTGAATTAGAGAGTCTATGATGTCCTTACCTTCTTGACCTTCCTGTTCTTCGTTGGCAAAACCCAAATCAACTGTGCTTATCTGGAATTCATCCACAGTGATTTTGCCTTTCTCCTTCTCTACTGCAGGTACAGCAATTTGTGCGGTCCTTCTCCCTGTCGCCAGATCTCTCTTGATGGCCGAAGTCATTCTGGCCTTTCTCTTGGGCTTCATTATATCCACGGAGAACAGGGTGGAGACGTCGAACTCTTGGATTTCAAGTTCCTCCTCAACATTTACCTCCTTTTCTAACCATGGAGGCACCTAATCATGCTTTTCAGCATCATGATGCTGTTCACCCCTATCTCCCGTTTCCACCAACAAGCGTTGTGGAGATGGTGATTTTTCCTTTTCTCCCTCTTGATGCTCGCCTTGCTGCTGATCCTGTGGTGCCTCCTCCTGTTGAGGAACTTCCTTTTCTGGGGGAGCATCTTCTTTGTGTGGGGAACCCTGCGGTGTACCTCTATGTGGATCATGATCATGATCTTTCTCCATCATTTCTTTACCTGTCCCCAGTTCTTCCCCTTGTGGAGGTTGATCATCCTCCTTTTGTTTCTCTATTTCTGGTGGCATGTCCACCATTTCTGATATCATTGGATCTGCCCAAGGTGACAGCATCTGTTCTGCAGCTGTTACTTGTTCTGTGCCTGCACTATCCACCTCTTGTGCCTTAGCAGTCGGATCCTCTATTTCTTCCTTCTTCTCATCAGCCTTTATTTCTTGGACCTCCACTATAGTAGGTCCTACTGATGTATCTTGTGGGTTTTGCTGGCCTTATTCAAGAGCATGGCCCTCTGCTTCTGCCATCTCCATCTCCTCTGTTAGGTGGCCCTTATCAGGTGATCCTGCTGGCTTCTTAGGACTAGCATCCTATTTCTCTACCAAGTCTACCACTACAGGACTTGTCACCTCAGCGATCAGTGTTTCCAGCCCTATGTCCTGAGCTACCTGCTCCAGGCTCTTCTCTGGTTCCGGGCTCTTTTCTCGCTCCGCTTCTGCTTGTTTCATCTCCTCAAGCACCGATTAGACAGATGGAGGCTTGTGAGGAGTCACACTGATGCCAGCAGCCAGTGTTTCCATTTCTTGTGCAGCTACATCCTGCACCACCTCATCATCAGACAAGTTGATTGTCTCATCTAGCGAGACATGTCTTTCCGCTTGAGTCTGAGATGCTTCCTTTTGTTGCTCTTCAGCAAGTTCAGTTTTGAACTTGACAATGGTAGGAAGTGGAACGTTATGCTGAAGTTCCTTCTGCACTTCACTACCTGCCTCCTGTAATTGTGCAGGAGGTTGACTTATCTCACCTCTCATGGAGGTTCTTGGTTTCTTAGGTGTGGTGGGAACCAACACCTGCAGAGCTCTCCTCTTTCTTCTTATTATTAGTGGAGCTTCCTTCTCTTCTTGAGGCTCCTACTCCATGAGGATAGCTTTGCCTGGTTGTTTGGATGACTGACCCACTTCTTGGGTCTCTGTGATTCCAGCCTCTGCTGTCTTGGTTTTCTTGGGCTTTGGAGGAGAATCCGATTCTGATCCTGATTTGGCTGCCACCTCCACTGTGGATACTGCCCTGTCAATTATGACCCCCTTGGGTCCTTTTTCCACCTTCTTGCCCTTTGTGGCCTTTTTGCTAGGTTGCTGTGGTGGAGGGGTCTGTTGATAACTGAGAGGGGGGGGGTGAATCAGTTATCCTAATTATTTCCCTTATTAGACTTTCCTTTTATTTGAAGCAGCATAAAATCAAACACAAAACATAAACCATGAAATAAGAAACACATGACACAGTATTTTTGACGTGGAAACCCTGTTAAGGGAGAAAACCACGGGGTGATTAACCCAAGAATTATTCTCTGTTAGAAGAATAGGAAATTACAAAAATGGCACTTGCCAATTAGGGCTCACTGCCCGAGCACACTGCTCACAAGAGGCTCACTGCCTACAAGAAGACACACTGTCTTACAAAGTGATTAGAATCACAGTCTTGAACTGATTGGAAGCATCTGCATATGCTGGAGTTCAGTTCCGGTTAGGTTCAGTATACTGATCTGCTGCACTTCATCTTTCCTCTGTTCTTTAGTCTGCTGTCCTTTCACATACCGGATCTTTCTTGTTACTTCTGCTCTACTCTAGACTTGTTCGCATATCCTCACATCCATTCACACACTTTACCACTAAATCCATCCTCTATATATATCCGCACAAGTAATTTCATCATCTTTCTAGTCGGCATCCGGAACAGTCTAGTTTCTTACAAACTTAGTTCTGTCGGCTGAATCCTTGCTCACCAAGCAATGCGGATCAAGCATATACTTGTAGATATCATCAATTATGTCGGCCAAACATGATTCATGCCTCCGCAACCTTTATCATCATCTGTAACACATCCGGAAAGTAGTTTGATACTCAGTCAGTCAGTTCTTCCTCTGTTTTCACTGTCTCTCAGGAATCCGGTACTCAACTATTCATATCTTTTTCCTTGTCCATCTCCGGAGGCTAAATCCTTGGAATATACTACTCAAGATAGTCCTCTTGACTTCCCCAGATCCGCACTGCACCAAGACACTTCCTCTGAGAGATCCGGACCAATCTGTCGGACCTTGCCACATGCTCTGTTCTTGTTCACCGGACCACCACAATCTTCAATCTGACTTCCGGTAGAGACATATCATGACTTGCGGATATGTGGGATGACCTTTGTTGCCATCAATGACAACAACCATGAATCCATATAGTGTCTCTTGCCAACAATCTCCCCCTTTGGCATTGATGGCAACACTTAGTGAAAAATGACTAAGTGTTTACACTATGCTCCCCCTTTGCTGATGCTCTGTCTTTATATACAATTTCCGGAACTCCCCCTGAGTTGGATTCCTCATTTTTCACTGTTCCTCACTCCCCCTTTGACATCAATGGCAAAGGGTAGGGTCCGCACACCAAAATTTTCAAAAATTTTCTATATATAGCCGCATATTTACATACTCACATATACTGCAGAATGTCTGCAAAGGATGTCTGCAGTTGAACCATTTCAGTAGCCCAACTTAGCTTCATTCTGTCCAAGATTGAAATGTGACCACTCAACAAAAATGCAAAAGCTTCTGCCCGCCTGAGATCTGTCGGATCTTTTGTATGGGCGGTGGTCTGGGCATCACTGATGGCCTCATGCATCGTTTCCAACTTAGGGACTATAATCCTTCTAAGTTCTCCCATCCGGTTGGTAATGTTCTTCCTCTCCTTCTCAAGATTCTTTATTTCATTCAAGACTGCAATAGTCTGACATTCTTGATTTATTATAGAGGAAGAGAGAGGATCAAAACTTTGAGATAAGCTTTGAAGCTTGTCCTGTTCCTCTTTTATTTTCTTGTCAATTGCTGCTGTTGCCTTTGACCAAGATATACAAAATTTGTAGATGTCACCGCCATCCTTAAGAGCATTTTCTAAGCTCTTTATTCCAATGCTTACAATCTTCCTATCCTTAGAGATTAAATCTAATATTTCAGAAAATCTCTTATCCAAAAATTCCTTCCGGACCTTGTCTTCAGCTGATTTTTCTAGAGAATTAAAATGTGTATCAATACTGCTGACTAAGGTTTTTAGATTACCGGAAGTGGAGGCTGTCGGATCTATTTGGATTGATGGCATGATCTTTACAAGTACTCCGGAAGCAGCCTCTATCAACTCACAGTCTTCCATATGAGACTTCAGGAGCTTTTCATTTGCCTTGGCATTTGCAAATGAAGCTATCTTCATTGTTTGTACCGGAGAGAGAGAGTCAAAATCAAATGGACCTTTTAGAAGCTCCGGTTCATCAATCTCTAGAGTTTCTTTGCTCAAAAATTGTTGAACAGTTTGTGCAGTGTCTCTTGCCGGAGACAGATGTTTCTTTTCTTCTGCAGTCTTAGAACTGTCAACCTCTTTGTCTGTCACCACTGCTTCCTTCTCCTGCAATTGCTCTTCTTCTTTGGATCCGGAGACTGTAGGGGAAACCGGAGGAGAGATGCTTGCTTGTTCATGGGCCACTTCTTCTGGAGCAGAGGGTCCCAAGTCCTCACTTGTCTGTTCAGGGCTCACTTCTTCCGGAACAGAAGATTCCAAATCAGCAGCTGTTTCTGCACCTAGGTCCTCTACAACAGGAAGATTGAACCTTTTGAAGGCCTTCCGGAGGATCTCTTCTGTCTCTTGTGCCACTTTGTCAGTCTCACCAAGCATGAGCTGATTCATCCTGGCTTTACTTCTGAACTCATCTCTGCAGTCCTTGAAGATCATGTTCATTGTCTTGGGATCAATTTGAGGATATAGCTGAATAGCTATCTGCTCCCGGATCTCAAGATCTTTGGCATGAGCATTATTCTTTCTTACTTCCATTTCCTTCTCTAGGCTTTTAGGAATGAGAGATATGATCTCAATGAAAGCCTTATTGTATGTGTTCAGATATTTAACTGTGGCTTCCTGCAGAGTCTTTTGGTCTGCCTCACTGAAGTCATCATAGGATTCAGTCATTGGTTGAAGGTTTCCATCCACCGTGACCGACTTGATTATGCTCTCTAGTGACAGAGTGGGCTTTTCAACAGTTACCTCTGCCATTTCCTCCTTGTCTTGGCCTGTGGAGGGCTTACCGGATCCTTTCTTTTTCTGTTTCTTTACTTCTCTTACTCCTTCATCTGATTCTGTCTCCTCTTCATCCTTTTGGCTTTCATAAGCCCTTGATGCTTTTGTCTTGGATCTTTTACCGGATGCCTGGACTTCCGGTTTTGAGCTTTTGGTTGTGGAAGGTGCAGATCTCTTTGATGATCTGGTCCGGGTGGGGGTTTCAACCGGAGCACTTTCTTTGCTTTTCTCTTCTTCCTCAGCCTTTCTCCTCTTTTCCCGACTGGCATCAAGTGTCTCTTTTGAGATGCCTAGGCCTTGAGCAATGTGCTCTACTTCTTTTCTCACTTTTCTCTTAATCTCAGGTTCCCTGAGTTCTACATGTAGTTTCACGCTCAGCTCCTCAAAGGTTCCAAACCTTTCTGCCTTAGGATCTTTGGGCTGACTTAGCATGTGTTGAACATGCAGCTCTACTATCTGTTCATCAACTTCATACCCCATGGGCATGATCCAGACAGTCCTTGGCTCCACTGCCTCCATTAGGCACTGATCAGTGTCAACCATAAAACATACTGAGTCCTTGTATTTCTCGATGAGAGACTGGGGAATTCTCTCTCTTGCTTGCATCATGCTCTGAAAGTTTTTGAAGTATCCCCACAGAGCTGTATTCCTCGCTTTTGCATCCCCAAGTCCATGCAGATAGTCTCTTATCTGGACTGCAACAGGTGTGTCATTCTGCCATACCCATCCACTTGTTCCGGGTAGCTCATTCATGAAGTAAAAGAAGAGACATACAATGAGAGTACCATACTTAAAGGAGTTCTTCTTGTCTTTCTTGATTTTCTGTACATTTTCCATCAATTGGCTTAGTAGTAGTTCACAAAGATCAAAATCTGCATTCTTTCTTAGCATTTCATATGCTGTGTATATTGCAGTTCCGGATACAGAATTCTCCCTGCTGGAGTGATAGATCTTGTATCCTATTATCATTGATGCATATTTGATATCCGGATCCGAAATATCTTCAATGGTCATTGCCCTCTTATCATATTTTGATCCGGTGGCCTCAGTTACAACGTTGTTCTTGACAGATTTGAGGATAGGTACCCCCCCGGAAGAGTATAGACCAGTTACTGCTCTAATTGCTTCTTTTGTGATCTTACAGGGTCTATCTAGCCAAAGGAAGTTGTCATGCATCCTGCTCAGTACATACCGGACCCATTCATCTTCTTCAAAGCTAGGGAAATGAATGAATTGCTCAAACTGTTTCTTCTGGATACCCTTATACTCTGGTTTGAGCTCAAAAGCATTATCTATCAGTTGCTTGTGATAGAGGTCTCTTAATTTGAATTCCCCAAATTCCTCAATGTTTGCGTGTATGTAAACCCTAATATCTTCAGTATGTAAGACTCCGTGGGGAACACTAGAGAAGGCTCCTAGTGGATCTACCTCCAAAGATTTGTAGGGATGTTTCTTGAATGAGGGGCGAGGTCTATCAGAGATCTTAACTATGTTTGGAGTAGCCATTCTTCAAAGATTTGCAGTGAGGCAATGAAAAACGAAGAATACCTTATGCGCCTTCGGTTTGCACGGAGTGGTTGGATTGATTTCTTTATGCAATAGCTTCGGCAGGAGATCCTTGGTGTGCTTGATGAACCTTGTTGCAGAGCTCCACTATTCGCTTCTTCTCAAGTGTAGAATGAGCAGATAACTTTTGAGAAATCCCTTATATTGCTCCGCAAACCCTAATATCTGTCTGCAATAAATGCTTCACCTGCATTATTCCGGTTTACCATGTCTGGACAGCTTGGAGTATCCCGGATTAGTCCTGATCACTGAATATCATCCGGATCTTTAAATCATGAATAAATCTAGGTAACATATTACAAGAACATCCCAAACACTCTGTCCAATCCGCAAGACAAGATCGTGCACTTCCGGATCTCTCCGGACCTTTTTGTAATCCTTTATCATACCGGAGCACCTCCCTGAACAGGTCTAACTTAGTCGAACACAGCTTCTTCATAACTCCATGCGGACCTCTGAAAACTTGACTGAGGCATCTCAGGACTTATATCTACAAACCCTTTAATCCGCATCTTGTGCCACATCCGGCACAACTTGTTTGGCTGGGGAAACAGAATCTTCTTTGAGTCTCCCCCTGAGCCTGAGCTCATTTTTTAATTTCCGGAAGAAATATCAGCACCAGAATCTGGTGCGGATCCAACCTCTACATTCTCTGAGCTTTTCTTCACCCAAATCTTGCTCATCTGATTCCTAACTTCATCCGCATTCATCTTTTGTTTACCCTTGTCTTGATTCTGATTATACACCGGACCTCTTTTGTCCTGATTCTTGTTTCTGCAGACTTTAGCATTATGACCGGACCTATTGCAGATTTGACAAATAACATTTCTTTGCATATTTAACTGATATCCCCTTGATCTGCATTGATTAGCCATATGACCTACTCTATTGCATGTAAAGCATCTACCTTTGAATGATTTGTTTATTTGCATAATTCTGCATTCATGGGATTTGTGTCCATACCTTTTGCAGTTGAAGCACTGTCCGGAGAAGGATGAATTAATCTGATTCATTCTCATTCTGCACTGATTAGCTTTGTGACCAAAATGGTTGCAGCTGTGGCAGTATCCATTGAAGGATGGATATTTTTGAGCATTTGGCTGTCTTACCGGAGGTCTTCTAGGCCTGCTCCTTGGATTTTCTGATCCAAGATTCTTCTGACCGGATCCGGAGCTTTCTCCTTTCTCATATCCCAAGCCATATTTGTCATCTGTCCTCTTTTGACTTCCAAGAAGAACTTCAAGTTGAGCAGA
The DNA here is from genome assembly GCA_027924645.1 of Cunninghamia lanceolata. Taxonomy (NCBI): domain Eukaryota; kingdom Viridiplantae; phylum Streptophyta; class Pinopsida; order Cupressales; family Cupressaceae; genus Cunninghamia; species Cunninghamia lanceolata. The sequence goes on along the minus strand of BSBN01000511.1, from coordinate 15,528,283 downwards.
ACTTATCTTGAATTTCTCTTTATATTCATTTGCTGTTTGAAGGTCTCTTTTGAGAGAGGCAATTTGATCCTCAAGTTTTCCTTCATTATCTTTGGAATCTTCAAGATCAGATTCAAGGTGTCTGATAATCCTGTCCATCTGGTGGCATTCTTCTGATTTTTCCTTGAGAGATTGTTTTAGATTGTCTTCAGCCTTTCTTTTTTCTTCAATCTCTTGAGTGAACTTTATAGTTCCTGATTCCATTTCATGTCTTAACATAATGACTTCTTTTGATAACTTTTCACATAACTTGGTTTGCTCAGTCAATTCTTCATTTGTATTGCTTTCTTCACTTTGTCTTGCCAACTGTTGGAGCAGCTCCTTTCTCTTTTTCATAGAGAGACTTAATTTGTCTTTTAATTCCCTCATGAATTCATCAGCCTGTTTGAGTCTTTCTCTTAATTCACTGACTTCAGAATTTGACTGTTCAAGATCCTCAAGGGCAGTCTTGAGTTGCTCCTTTAAACCATATGCATCCATTTGAAATCCCAGATCTTCCTCAAGCTGTTAGGCTCTATTAGGAGGAACTTGGCTCTGATACCAATTGTTGATAACTGAGAGGGGGGGGGTGAATCAGTTATCCTAATTATTTCCCTTATTAGACTTTCCTTTTATTTGAAGCAGCATAAAATCAAACACAAAACATAAACCATGAAATAAGAAACACATGACACAGTATTTTTGACGTGGAAACCCTGTTAAGGGAGAAAACCACGGGGTGATTAACCCAAGAATTATTCTCTGTTAGAAGAATAGGAAATTACAAAAATGGCACTTGCCAATTAGGGCTCACTGCCCGAGCACACTGCTCACAAGAGGCTCACTGCCTACAAGAAGACACACTGTCTTACAAAGTGATTAGAATCACAGTCTTGAACTGATTGGAAGCATCTGCATATGCTGGAGTTCAGTTCCGGTTAGGTTCAGTATACTGATCTGCTGCACTTCATCTTTCCTCTGTTCTTTAGTCTGCTGTCCTTTCACATACCGGATCTTTCTTGTTACTTCTGCTCTACTCTAGACTTGTTCGCATATCCTCACATCCATTCACACACTTTACCACTAAATCCATCCTCTATATATATCCGCACAAGTAATTTCATCATCTTTCTAGTCGGCATCCGGAACAGTCTAGTTTCTTACAAACTTAGTTCTGTCGGCTGAATCCTTGCTCACCAAGCAATGCGGATCAAGCATATACTTGTAGATATCATCAATTATGTCGGCCAAACATGATTCATGCCTCCGCAACCTTTATCATCATCTGTAACACATCCGGAAAGTAGTTTGATACTCAGTCAGTCAGTTCTTCCTCTGTTTTCACTGTCTCTCAGGAATCCGGTACTCAACTATTCATATCTTTTTCCTTGTCCATCTCCGGAGGCTAAATCCTTGGAATATACTACTCAAGATAGTCCTCTTGACTTCCCCAGATCCGCACTGCACCAAGACACTTCCTCTGAGAGATCCGGACCAATCTGTCGGACCTTGCCACATGCTCTGTTCTTGTTCACCGGACCACCACAATCTTCAATCTGACTTCCGGTAGAGACATATCATGACTTGCGGATATGTGGGATGACCTTTGTTGCCATCAATGACAACAACCATGAATCCATATAGTGTCTCTTGCCAACAGGGTCCTCTCTCCCTTAGTTTTCCTCTTCTCCAGCAGGAAGTCATCATATTCATCTGTAGGGATGTCCTGCCCCTTCTTCTTGTTGTCCACCGTGATGGCAACACCCTTCTTCTTCAATGCCTCTACCTGTGCATCTACCCAAGCTTGGGTCAAGTGTAGGGTTCTGGCAAAGAATGGGTCCAAGGACATATCCTCCTACATGGTGAGGTCAGGTGCAGATATGGTATCATTATAAATCTTCTTCTGCTCATATTCATCTACCATTATCCTGCCATCATCATTCTTCAGCTGCTGAGGGAGGGATATGCAGTCAAATGTTCTGATCTGGTTCAGAGTCAACCTCTGATACCTTCTCCTGGCCTCTGCCTCATCTTCGCAGTCAGCCCAAAAATCCTCTAGGTGCCTCTGGTGAATAGGCTTTCCTAGGATCTTCTGCATTCGGCCATAAGGATCATATGGTCTCGTTACTGGGAAGGGCAGCAAATTCATCTTATTCAGGGTGACCATCACCTTCTTTATATTGTCGGAGTCAGGGCACATGTAGTTGCCGATGCTGACTGGGAACAAAATGGGTGGCAGCTTCTTGGCATCCTTATACATCTGTATCATGGTGGAGCCCTGCCTGATAAATTCCATTAAAACTACTGCATCAGTAGGATATCTCGGCAGCATCAGGGGATGTCCTTCAAAACCTTCTATCCTGATGTAGGAAAAGGTGGCAAATTGTATGTACCATGCCCCATGCCTGTATACTGCCTCTTGAGCCTCCATGCTCAGTCTTTTAGTTCTGTCATCTTCCATTGTCCTTACCAGATGCATAGAAAATGCATCATTGACCAGTTTGTAGTCCTTGATATAGTTGGTTCTTTGCAGCTGGGAATGATGATCCCAGATATATGTTGCATTTGTGCCCGTCAGTTTTCCATCTGTGACCAGGGCATCAAAAGTGCCTCTATAAGCACAGGAATAAACAATATAAGAGGTCATGTAGAATGTACAATCTAAACCTCCCAGGTTCATCAGCTGCTCATGCAGAGCATCGCTTATTATTTGGCCCCACAGTGGCTTGATGTCTGCATACAGGCACATCATTATTATGCCGTACATCCAATCTCTAAAATCACCAGTATCAGGCTGGCCAGTCACCCTGTTCAGTAGGGCAATCACGTACTGATACTCCTCATTGAAGTCAAACTTGAACATATGCACGGGGAGCTTGGCCGCTGCATTATATGTGCTGTTCTCGGCCCGCCAAGCATACATATTCTTTCTGGCTGCCTTCTTGTTGGCTTCATATTCTCTTTCAGACTTCTTCAAGTCTACACTCTTTACCTTACTGCCCATTGGCAGTCCAAATGTCTAGGAGAGACCTTTGATGGATAGGTCTGCATACACTCTCCCATGCTTCACCACCTGCCTCGTCTGAGGGTTATAATTCTGGGCGCATTCAATGACTAGCTCTGGAGACTCCATGGAGTATGGGAAGCTAGCAGCGTTCCACATGCCTGATACAAACACTACGTCCAGCACAGGACTCTTGTCCTGTCCATCATTCAGCTTGGCTGACCAAGCCTCCAGGTTGGTAATCCCCTGATGGGTATCTGTAATTGCCCCATATTTGAACAGGACCCCTCTCTGGGAAGAGAACATAGGCCTGCTGAATTCCTCCTGATTCTTGACTGAGCATTTTTCAGCCATGGGTACCTGCAATTAACAACATTTCTTCTCACAACAGGGATATGCATGCATACATATTGCAAATATCATGCCTATTACATCAATTTCACATTACTTACTTACATGGATACATAACCAGAACTTACAACATCATTTAGCAACAACATGATGAGGGTTTCAGTTCACTTACCTGGTTATGCAGATTTTCCTTTATACCAGTATATCGTCAAGATGCTCTTAATTCAACTGCTGATCACTTCCTTCCTTCTATTTGTGAGCTCGAATTACGCAACGGTAGCTGTTATGCGGATATGGAGGCAAGTGCTCTGTAAAATAATTTTAACGCTGGTAAACGTAACAATGGCGGTTGAATTACCTTTTAACCTCGCAGTTAGGGTAAATTTAGGGCACTCTGACAAGTTAGATTGCAATCTTTGATCATTCGTGCGAAAACTCAGGATCTCGCCAGGTATTTCATTGGGTTCCGGGGTCGGCGGGAATCACCTACCATATCTGCGCGCATTTAATGATAATGGTGGCAAAGGGAGTGGGGGATATTCATATGGTGGGATATCATGAGGGCAGGATGATATTTCACAAATATCGGGTTGAGTTTCGATATCATCCTCCCTAACATGAAATTATTATCGCTACAAGATTCGGGTGACAATGCACCCTTTGTTTACATTTTAGCACATCAGGAGGATATTTCAGTTTATCAGGTGATGTTTCAAAACAAAATGATGATGATGAGACAAGCTTGCTCATCCTCCTTTCTGAATAACAGGATGACGTCATCATGATATTCATTCTTTGTATCGGAAATGCTTCATGACATCATCGTCATATTGGGCGAACATGATCATGTTTACAAAATATCCTGTCGAAATGTAAATATGATGATGATGTCATCAGGATGTTTGTTTCTTCGTTTATCATATTCAGATGATGTCATCAGGATGTTTGTTAAGGGTGATGTTTCACGTCAGGATGATATTTACGAATATCGGGCTACTTTTCAAAACATGATGTTCACGGTATAAAGGACCGCTTGACGGGAAAGACTTACTACCATTTAAAGTTGACGTCAGGATATTTGAGCTGTAGGATATATCGGGGGATGTTTCAAACCATGATGATGATCTTTAACCAACACGACTCAAATTATAAAATATGACCCCCCCTTGCGAATATCAGGTTTGACCAAAACTTTGACTGTTCATAACTCTCACATCCTGGTGAATACCAGGGTGACGTAAAAGGCAAACCTGCATGAAATTTAATGTTCTTCCAGAATATGAGGTCACAGATATGAAATGCAAATTTTGACAAACTGACCTCATATTGATGACTTACCTCATCCTGACTTAACGTGATGATGCATTTGACTGATTTTTACCAAACTGCCAGAAAGCAAGAAACACAAACCAAGCCAAAAGAAGTTGGGTCCCTGTTTTGCCAAGTCAAAATGGGGCGTGTTGTGTTACCACACAACAACTTGCCACCAAAGAAAATGAACAAATTCCAATGATTCTGGTGATGTGATCACATTTATCTATAGTGCTCTAATTCTGTCTAAAGGGTAAGCATCATGGTCGTCTGAATGATAAAATTTTATTATGGTGATAATGCTAACAAAGGATCAGGTGTGTGCATATGATTAATTATCCTCATCTTGAAAGTAAGTTGAACACGTAAGTAACTGGTGTTAAACTACATAGTTGGAGATCATCCCTCATAGCCAACTTGGATAGAGCCTTGCTGCCAGCAGGCATCTATAGCCCCGGTAAGGTTATCTATACAATCTCCCTAAGTAGAGCCCCACTGCCAACAGGCGTCCATAGCCCCGATAGAGTTACTTAGATGGCCTAATTTTATTTCTTTTCTGATTTTCATTTAAAATTTATATCTGATATCATCATGTAAGCTCATTTGTACAAGGTATAGTCACTTGCAGCTTTAGGTTGGAGATTGCACTGGTAGCAAGGGAGTCCCTTTAGATTTTTCACTTAACACCTATACTAGTGTATTCAACAAACCCAAGGCTGTTAGGTGTTTCATTGTGATGGATTCACTTTGACCAAGAAAAAGCACCCTGATGAAAAGACATCACAAACTTGATCATGAACACCTCTTAGAATGAATCATAACCTATGTTTAAATGTGATCTCATCATCTGAATCTCAACAACTTAATTATTTTTCTAGGGTGATGAAGTGCATCATCCTGACTTACCAGAACAAGGGTCCCAACCAGCAAAACAAAACAAGCATAACAAACAAACTGTACAAAGAACTATACAAATATACAATATGGTACATATGACTGTCACAAAGTCATTCAGGCCTGGAAATAATGTTTGAGGAATTGTCCATTGACTGGCAATGAGACATCCTCGCCTGTCAGGTTCTTAAGCCTATAAGTATTGTCTCCTAAGATCTCAGAAATCTGAAAGGGACCTATCCATAATCTATCAAACTTACCATGATCACCTTTCTTTTCATGGGCTTTATCCCACATCAGGACTAAATCAGATATCCTGAAAGCTTTAATTCTGGCTCTCTTGTCAAACCAGCGTTTGACAACAGCCTGATGTTTTGCAAATTGGTCAATCGCTTGACTTCATTTTTCTTCCAGGTGCATCAACTGAAACAACCTGACTTCCTGCTTATTATCTATGCCTAGATATTCTTGAGCAAACTATAAAGTAGGAATTTTCAAATTTACAGGGAGGATTGGATCTACCCCATATACTAGTTGGAAGGGTGAGTTTCCTAATGCAATTTTCATTCTAGTTCTATCTACCCATAAGGCATATTTCAGAAATGAGTTCCATTCCCTGGGATTTTTCTCTATCAGTTTTCTTATAATACTCAGTAAATTCTTGTTGGTGGATTCTGCTAATCCATTTCCCTGGGGATAGTAGTTGGATGAAAACTTAAGTATGATCCCATGATCAAAAGCCCAACTTGACAATTTGGTGGAAATGAAGGCAGAACCATTATCACTTACCAATGCATAAGGAATTCCATACCTGGTGACAATGTTGCTTTCCAGAAACTTGATGACATCATCTGCAGTACAAGTTTTGCTGCTGATAGCCTCAGTCCATCTAGTACAATAGTCAGTAATCGTTAAGACATACCTATGGCCTGAGGAAGATGGAGGATTGATTGGTCCTATGAAGTCCATGCCCCACTGTGCAAATGGGTGCTCTTCCACCACTGGCTGCAACGGTTGTGCAGCATATTTCTCTCTATTGGCAGCAACCTGACAGACATGACAACATTTAACATGATCAGTCGTGTCTTTAAAAATTGTAGGCCAGTAATATCCTGCTCTGAGGATTGCATGTGTTGTGGCCAATGCTAATCCGTGTGTCGTTCCAAACTTGTCATGTAACTCTGTCAAAACTTTATTTGCTTCAAGCTTCTCTAAGCATCTCAGGTATATTCCTTCATAATTCTTCTTAAATAAGGTTCCTCCCTTCATCATATACTTCTGGGACCTTATCTTCAAGGCTCTTCTTTGTGAAGCTTGCATTCTTGAAGGACATCTTCCAGTGATCAGGATGTGCCTGATATCTGAATACCATTCTCTCTTATCTTTTTCATTGATCACATACTGCTGACTGATGATGTTTGGATTCATTTCAGATATCATCTGGCTCAAAGCTTGTCCTCTCACCAGCTTCATTGGTGTGATCTCCATGTCATATTCTTGTAATACAGTAATCCATTTGGCTCTTTTTTCACCAGGTTCACTCTGCATCAGCAGCATCTTTACTGTTGCATCTGGTACCACAGCGATCACTTTGCTTCTTAGTATATAATGTCTAAATTTCTTTACTGTTCTGACTAATGCAAGTGCCTGTCTCTCAACATCTACATATCTTAATTCAGCATCCCTGAAAGGACAACTCATGAAAGCAATTGGTTTCTCTTCTTTCTCTTCATTTCTTTGAGTTAACACTGCTGCAGAAGTATGTTCTGAGGCAAATGAGTAGATGTAAAAATCTCTTGTATAATCTGGACTAATGAGGACAGGAGCATCTGAAATGGTCTTCTTTATATCTTCAAAAGCAGCCTTGGCTTCTGGTGTCCACTCAATTTGTGCATCCTTTTTCAACATGGCATTTAGTGGTCTGACAATCTCAGCAAAGCCGGTGATGAACTTCCTCACAAAATTTATCTTACCAAAGTAAGACTTGAGTTCCTTTTTGCTTCCTGGAAGCTGTAACTTCATAATAGACTCCACCCTGTCAGGATCAATGATAATTCCATCTTCTGTGATCAGGTGGCCTAGTAACTTTCCTGTTGTGACTCCGAATATGCACTTTTTAGGATTCAAAGATATTCCATATTCTTCACATTTCTTCAGTACACTTCTGAGATCAGCAACATGATTTCCCCTTTCCTTGGAGAAAACCGTCAGGTCATCCATGTAGATGACTATAAACTTTCCTATTAAGCATCTGAAGGCTATGTCCATTGCTCTCTGGAATGTAGCTCCAGCATTTATGAGTCCAAATGGCATACGTCTATATGCAAATATACCCCACTTTGTGGTGAAGGCAGTTTTCATTCTATCAATTTTATCAACCATCACCTGGTTGTATCCTAAAAAGCCATCCAGGAAGGACATCATTTTGGCTCCATTTACAATCTGTAGAACTTCATCCAAGGAGGGCAAAGGATAATTGTCCTTTTCTGATGCTCTGTTCAGGTTCCTGAAATCTACACATAACCTGATGTCTCCATTCTTCTTTCTGACTGGCACAAGATTAGCCACCCAAGTGGAGTGCCTTACAGGAAATATTATCCGGGCATTTAACAATTTCTTAACTTCTTCAAGGATGATTGGTTCAAGCAGAGCATTGACTGGCCTCTGCTTCTGTCTGAAAGGTTTTGCATCTAGCTTGAGAGGTATAATATGAGTTATGACAGAAGTGTCATATGTCTTTAGCTCATCATAAGTCCATGCAATCACATGTATGTAATCCTTAAGGGCCTGAGTTATTCCTTCTAACTCTTCTGGTGTACAAACCTTACCCAATAGGACGTTTCTCTTGTCATCAGCTTGTCCAATATTCACTTGTGAATATTGACCTCCATCTGCCTTAGGCAGATCTTTATGTTTAAGCATATTATCTAGATCAAAAGCTCTTTCTAATTCAATCATACCCTTGGGAATTCTTTTGCTAGGCAACTCTAATAGCTCATCTTCTTCCCAGACATGATCTTCCATACCATTCTCATCTATGATCTGAGCTTCAAATATGTCTCTGTTTGATATGAAGTCCAGGATGTGCTGATCATCATCAAACACCTGAAGATTAGTCACATTGTCAGGTACTGAAGGCACTAACACCAATTCTACTAAAAATCTCTTTAGACCAGATATAGACAATGGTTCCAACGTACTGGCGGCCTGGGTGAGTGCATCTACCCTCTGGTTTTGTTCTCTTGGTACGTGAATGATATTAAAGGCATCAAAGTCTTCAATCAGGTCCCACACACGATGTCTGTAATTTGATAGTTTTCTGTAGTTACAGGAGTAAATCCCTCTTACTTGCCTCACAACTAGTTCTGAATCCCCAAAGACATGTAGGATCTTCACTTTTTTCTTATGAGCAAACAACATTCCATGAATCAGAGCTTCATACTCTGCGACATTATTGGTACAGGGGAACTGTAGTCTGTAAGCTGCTAAATAGGATTTTCCTGATGGATCAATGAGATCTATTCCTACCCCAGCACCTTGCTTAGATTTGGATCCATCAAACCTCAGGATCCAAGGTTTATCTTCAGTAGGACACTTATCCTCAGCAGGATATCTAGTTGGTCCTCCTTTCTTCTTTGCAGCTCTGGCTGCTGCTCCGCCTGATATCCATTTTAACTTCGAGCTGTCATCATCCTCAAGTTTCTTCTTTCCTTTATTTTGTGAGCCTGATGACTTTTCCATTTTCTCTTCTATATCAGCAAGAGGATGATGTTCAAGATTTACAGCTACATGCTTCTTTAAAATGTGTAAACATAGTGAGCAAGTTGTTTCTGAGTGAGGCGCCTCATGCAGCCTACACCAACCTTTAATTAAAACCTCCTGGGGAGATTTACGCCGTCGCGTCATCTTTTCTATTTCTTTTACCAGAAATTCTTCGAACTTCGTCAAGTCACTACCTTTGTCTTCATCAGACAACTCATAATCTAGTTCCATGAAGCAATCTCTACCAGGGGTGATCTTTTCTTTTTCTGCATCATTTATCTGGTTGGAAACCAGGATCTCTTCTGCTTTCAGTACATGATCTTCATCATGATCTATTAACTCTCCTGTTCCTGCAAAAGACAAATAAGAATTAATATCGTCATCATCATCAGATGTAGCACTCACCTCGGAATATGATGATGATGCTTCACTATATGTCTGCTCCAGTACCATCATGTCTAAGCATGTTTCACAAGTCTTTTCCGAGTGTGCTTCGCCGTGTAATCTGCACCATCTGTCAATTAAGATATCATTAGCAGGTATATTCAATAATTGGCAACGTTTTACCTAAGCAGATAAATGCATCTCAAAATCTCTGAAGCGATCTATTTCATTCTCATTATCTGGATCCTTGTCAAATTCCATACTTGACATGTCCTCTTGATAATCATCATCATGATGATGATGAACATCAAGCATCAGGATCTCCTCTATTTTAACAGTCTGCGGCCTGATGCGATAAAATCCAGGTTCTACATTTACGTACATGATCTCATTCGTTTTGTTGTATTCCATGATCATATGTTTCATCCTAGGTTCAGCATCAATCCTGATCTGATTAGGTATACCTTTCCATGGCAACCACATGTGACTGAAATCTGTGGACATATATCCGTTAAGCGTTTTGGACCAGTCTCTGCTAAGCAACATCCCATAAGTATCCGGTATGTCAACTACCTGAATGTCAATGTAATACTGGATCCTAGGATCAAATGCTAGCTGCATGTGAATGTGAGCTAGTTCTCCTACTACACTTACTTCTGTTTTGTCCAGCTGAGTGACCTTCTTTAAGGATTTCGCAGGATGTAGTCCTAATGCGTTGCATATTGACAAAGGCATAACATTCGTTGAGGCTCCTGAATCAACCAAACAGTTGTGCAAGTTCTTGTTGAACATTCTTATGGTGAGGAGAAACGGAGGTGATTCAGTCTTATCTCTATACAAGGTCATGTGGGAGGTTTCAGCGGCTTGGACTGTAGATGACACTTTAGGCTTGATAACATTATCCTTAGCAGCATGATCTTTGCCATTGGATTGACTTGAAAGATGACTATCCTCTTTAGGAGCAGGATCATCTAGTGACTTCATGAATACCTTCTTGATGGCAGGAGTTTTCAGTAACTCCGATAAGGACAAGCTGATCTTGATTTTCTTCATTTCATCAGCCAAATAGCTGACTAACTTGTCAGACTCTTGAGGTGCATTTACGACCTTTGTTACTGTGTTTTGAGGTGACAAGTATTGAGCATTCACCTTGGGAAATCCAGGGTTATTGTTAGCCTTAGGATCATGAGGTGTGTTGAAGTTGTTTGGAGGCAAAGATGATGTCAACGGACTAGTAGGTCTGTTGGCACTACTTCTCAAGTTATAATTGTGCTTACCAAGATATTGTTGTTGGTATGCATGTACTTCCTCATGCTCTCTTGCAAGTTCATTTTCATCCTCAAAAGGAAAAACATAATTTGCTTCAAAAGTTAAAGCAGATTCCTCGCAGGTCTGATCATAACTCGGATGAGGCTGATTAGTGTATGTTTCTAGCACAAAAGCTGAGTCATATCCACAAGGAACTATCTCATTTCCTTCTGCCTGAGGTGGATTTCCAGAAGTGTTGGATACTTCAGTCTGAAAGATGCTGGCAGCAATCCTAAACTGTGGACAATCTAGTTCTGCATGTGCATTGGTATTGTGGATCCTACACCAATTGGTAAGGGCTGCCTCAGCAAGATTGACCCTAGTAGTCTGTTTAGCTTCACCCGGAGGCTGATTATGCAGGGGTGATGGTAATGAACCGTTATTTGGCCTGGAGTTCCATATTCTAGGCTGTCTAGGAGGATTATTGTTAGTTCCACCATTATTGTTGAAGTTATTGTTGTTATATCCTCTATCAGGGTAGTTTGGTTTGTCATTGGAATAATTCCTATTCTGACCTGACTGTGCATAAAACCCTTGATTTCTCAAATGTGTTACTTCTGTGGTCAGTTTTCTCAACTGAGCAGAAATTTCTTTGATTTCTTCCTTTTCCTCCTGAGCTTTGGCAACTACATTTTCAGTTTGAGGCTTGAAAAAAGAAGATCCATGGTTATTGTTGGATAAATCGATACCCTGAGGTGTCTGAGCATGTGCAGGATATTGTGGTAGTTGGTTGTTTCCATTAGGAGGAGGCATAATGCTCAATGGAGGTACTTGCAAAGGTGCAGGCATGACTGCTGGAGGTATCACTGCTCCATTTGGATATTGTGCAGGATACTGAGGTGAATACGGTGCAGGATACTATGCAGGATATTGTGACTGCATGCCTGGCAAAGTAGGGAATACTATATTCGGAGTAGGAGCAGGTATCAACTGCTGATTTACCTTGATAGCTTCTTGAAAAGCTCCTGTCAATGTAGTGATCTCTGGATGTGTTCTCCTGATGAACATGGACGTTAATGGATCCAGGGCTGAATAATAGATACTCCTAGCAGTAGCATCAGTTACTACATATGGGGCAACTAGCTTGGACAACATTTTCTGGAACCTAGCATTGAAATTAGCAATAGGCTCATTCTCAAATCTTTTGATTGTAGCAAACATGTGATAATTCATAGATGGATCAATAGGAACCTTGAACCTGTCAAGAAAAGCTTTCTCTAAGACAGCCCATGAACCAACAGAGGCTTGGCCCAGACTGATGAACCAATTATAAGCCTCTTCCCCTAAGGAAAAAGGAAACAATCTGCACACCACGTCCTGATGTTCTATTCTAGCTCTGCAGCAAGCTTCTTTAAATGTCCTGATATGATCATTAGCATCTTGATAGGGATGGTATTTTGGGCAAAGTTTGTCCAGATTCTTTGGTAACTCATGATATGCATTGAAGGTCAAAGGTGACTCTGCTGCAAAGAACGACATTGCAGCCTGAGGGGGCTGAACTAGTGGTGCAGCTGGCTGAGTTTGAACTAAAGGCACACCCTGGGGTTGAACAGGAGGTGTCACAGATATACCAGAAGGTATTTGCAAACCAACAAGAGTTACAGGAGGAGGTCCTGGTGAAGCTCTAGACGCACTAGACCCTGGAGTATGATGAATGTCTACAGTCCTAGGTCTGAAACCTCTAACAGGCAATTCTTCAAAAATTTCACTAGGTCTAGACCTGGTATTTATCCTGTGAGCCAGGATTTCTTGAATCGGAGGCAAATTGGCTGAAACTTTGCAAATATTGGCTGGATTCCACCGGATGAGGTGATATTTGCGGTCAGATGGCAAATCAGACTGGATATTTATGAAATATTTGCTAAGATACTGTAAATATGACAGGATATTGGGGTATTTTGACCCATAGCACGAGATCTAAAGTGCCTCCGGCCTAAATTCTTCAAAATTTTGAACAAATTTGCATATCGTTGGCCAATATTTGTGAATTCACAACAATCTACTGTAAAGCTTGCAATATTTACGTGAGATCTGGAAATCTTTACATAGAATGAACATGTACAAACTTATCACAGTAAATATTTACGTAATTTACTAAAATTCAGAGGTGATCTGAGGTTACCTTACGCTATGCGTCATCAAACCTGAAAATAATGATGATGAGCGTGGTTTTCTAGACATGGCCCTCCTTCTAGCGCCAATTTACGTTGGTCATGATGTTAGTCATAAACAAACATAGAATAAAAGTACACATTAACCTTTATTCATCTTGAAAGATACAGTGAATTCAGAGAATTCATCATCCCAAGTCTCCGGTGATTAGGTCTTAATCGACTGACGTTACTCAGTAGTTAATGTGAGTTGCTATTTCCATTTTGGGGCCTTACGTGAAATTACGCCATCATTATGACCCTCCTGCAGAAATTCTTTACAGAGAAGTCAAATTATATAGTTATTTGATGAAAAGATGTAGGAATACCTTGATCTTTGCATGATATTTTCAATTGTGCATGCTTTTTTTATTCAAATATGCTAAATATTTGCGATTACCTACGAGATGTCTGCATATTTGCGTTATTTGCTTAAGATTATCAATTATTTGCAATTGTGATGGTGAGATGCTCTGAAATTGAAAGAAATTAAAGGGAATACTTCTAATTATGTTGAACCTTTAGCGTTTGATCCACATACATGCTTGATACTGTCATGAGGAGAAGAAATCAAACCATATGTTCACCAGGACATTCCACAGCTAGACACAGTTGATGCAAACTTCAGAGGATAATGAATGAAAACAATACATGCAACATGATGAGCACTCTAAGGGACGCAGCTAATCAAAGCACATATCCAGAATTCAAACACAGATTACTCAGGATTTACGAAGATTTGTAATCAAAATACTCTTCCCTTTCATTAAGTATGCAAAAGACAAGTACATATACAGCAGCTTTGAAATGAGCCCTGAATATTTCAGCAAACAAATTTCAATTAAGTTTCGAATGAATATAACAAGGCATTCCACCACCTTTTATAGAATAAGGTGAGGAATCCGTTACAAGAGATCTACGGATCTGATATGTCAATACAATTCAACGGTCATCATTCCATGACTTGTCAATTTTACAAAATAGCACAAGTTGCCAGCTGGCAACTATCTATATTACCTATGCAAAATATTCCCCTTCATGATGTATCTTCATCATGTTCTTCAGCTGATTCATGCGGATCATCATCATGTGCATCGCTTTCTGAACCTTCGCTATCCTGATGATGATGCTGTTGCATATGGGGTTGCATGCTGCTCTGGATCTGTTCGTATGACCGCACAACCTGATCTATTCCTCCGCCATCTTGAGTCTTTGCCTTGATAATGGCATGCTTGTGTGCCTCATACTTATCCCTACTGTTATCCAGCTTATTTTCTCTGTCCTACAATGTCTCATTGTAGGTCTCCATCTTGACCTTGATCCTCATCACCTTATTTATAATCTCTTCTGTCAAGTGGATGAGTGGACCATCATCTTCCATCTGGAAGTTACTGCGCAGAGCCTTAAGGGTAGAATCTTCATCTTGATTCTCTATCTTCCCTTCCACTTTGCCCTCTAATGTTTCTAACATGTCTGCCTCAATACCCATTAAATCACGTAGCCTCATGCTAATCTCCCTCAGCTTATTATTGCATCTCTTGAGGACTCCGCATTCAAACTGTACATCCTTGTACCAGATATCCACTAATAATGCAGTATTATTATTCAATACCTGCTTACTGATAAGCAGTTGTGGGTTTATCTTCCTTATTTCTTCCAACAGGCTGAGGACTTTATCCAGTTTATAAGACCTTTTCCCGGTCTGCATCTGCAATTTGTCCACCCTGGTTTTGGAGTCACTTAATATGCTCCATCTTTTCAAAGAACCCTTCATTATTTCAACAGCATCATCCAATGTGGATGACATCCATTTCCTTATTACGGAAGCCTCATGTTTCATGAGGTCCAGTTTATTTATCTCCTCTTGAGAAATGGCAGTCAATGGGACTGCAGCTTCACTTGTAGTATCCTCAGGATTGGTCAAGCCTTTAATGTATGCATGCAACTGAGCAATGTGCTCTTTATGTTGCTTATTCTTCTCTTTCTCTCTTTTCACTTTCTGAATTAGAGAGTCTATGATGTCCTTACCTTCTTGACCTTCCTGTTCTTCGTTGGCAAAACCCAAATCAACTGTGCTTATCTGGAATTCATCCACAGTGATTTTGCCTTTCTCCTTCTCTACTGCAGGTACAGCAATTTGTGCGGTCCTTCTCCCTGTCGCCAGATCTCTCTTGATGGCCAAAGTCATTCTGGCCTTTCTCTTGGGCTTCATTATATCCGCAGAGAACAGGGTGGAGACGTCAAACTCTTGGATTTCAAGTTCCTCCTCAACATTTACCTCCTTTTCTAACCATGGAGACACCTGATCATGCTTTTCGGCATCATGATGTTGTTCACCCCTATCTCCCGTTTCCACCAACAAGTGTTGTGGAGATGGTGATTTTTCCTTTTCTCCCTCTTGATGCTCGCCTTGCTGCTGATCCTGTGGTGCCTCCTCCTGTTGAGGAACTTCCTTTTCTGGGGGAGCATCTTCTTTGTGTGGGGAACCCTGCGGTGTACCTGTATGCGGATCATGATCATGATCTTTCTCCATCATTTCTTCACCTGTCCCCAGTTCTTCCTCTTGTGGAGGTTGATCATCCTCCTTTTGTTTCTCTATTTCTAGTGGCATGTCCATCGTTTCTGATATCATTGGATCTGCCCAAGGTGATGGCATCTGTTCTGTAGCTGTTACTTGTTCTGTGCCTGCACTATCCACCTCTTGTGCCTTAGCAGTCGGATCCTTTATTTCTTCCTTCTTCTCATCAGCCTTTATTTCTTGGACCTCCACTATAGTAGGTCCTGCTGATGTATCTTGTGGGTTTTGCTGGCCTTATTCAAGAGCATGGCCCTCTGCTTCTGCCATCTCCATCTCCTCTGTTAGGTGGCCCTTATCAGGTGATCCTGCTGGCTTCTCAGGACTAGCATCCTGTTTCTCTGCCAAGTCTACCACTACAGGACTTGTCACCTCAGCGATCAGTGTTTCCAGCCCTATGTCCTGAGCTACCTGCTCTGGGCTCTTCTCTGGTTCCGGGCTCTTTTCTCGCTCCGCTTCTGCTTGTTTCATCTCCTCAAGCACCGATTGGACAGATGGAGGCTTGTGAGGAGTCACACTGATGCCAGCAGCCAGTGTTGCCATTTCTTGTGTAGCTACATCTTGCACCACCTCATCATCAGACAAGTTGATTGTCTCATCTAGCGAGACATGTCTTTCCGCTTGAGTCTGAGATGCTTCCTTTTGTTGCTCTTCAGCAAGTTCAGTTTTGAACTTGACAATGGTAGGAAGTGGAACGTTATGCTGAAGTTCCTTCTGCACTTCACTACCTGCCTCCTGTAATTGTGCAGGAGGTTGACTTATCTCACCTCTCATGGAGGTTCTTGGTTTCTTAGGTGTGGTGGGAACCAACACCTGCGGAGCTCTCCTCTTTCTTCTTATTATTAGTGGAGCTTCCTCCTCTTCTTGAGGCTCCTCCTCCATGAGGATAGCTTTGCCTGGTTGTTTGGATGACTGACCCACTTCTTGGGTCTCTGTGATTCCAGCCTCTGCTGTCTTGGTTTTCTTGGGCTTTGGAGGAGAATCCGATTCTGATCCTAATTTGGCTGCCACCTCCGCTGTGGATACTGCCCTGTCAATTATGACCCCTTTGGGTCCTTTTTCCACCTTCTTGCCCTTTGTGGCCTTTTTGCTAGGTTTCTATGGTGGAGGGGTCCTCTCTCCCTTAGTTTTCCTCTTCTCCAGCAGGAAGTCATCATATTCATCTATAGGGATGTCCTGCCCCTTCTTCTTGTTGTCCACCGTGATGGCAACACCCTTCTTCTTCAATGCCTCTACCTGTGCATCTACCCAAGCTTGGGTCAAGTATAGGGTTCTGGCAAAGAATGGGTCCAAGGACATATCCTCCTGCATGGTGAGGTCAGGTGCAGATATGGTATCATTATAAATCTTCTTCTGCTCATATTCATCTGCCATTATCCTGCCATCATCATTCTTCAGCTGCTGAGGGAGGGATATGCAGTCAAATGTTCTGATCTGGTTCAGAGTCAACCTCTGATACCTTCTCCTCCTGGCCTCTGCCTCATCTTCGCAGTCAGCCCAAAAATCCTCTAGGTGCCTCTGGTGAATAGGCTTTCCTAGGATCTTCTGCATTCGGCCATAAGGATCATATGGTCTCGTTACTGGGAAGGGCAGCAAATTCATCTTATTCAAGGTGACCATCACCTTCTTTATATTGTCGGAGTCAGGGCACATGTAGTTGCCGATGCTGACTGGGAACAAAATGGGTGGCAGCTTCTTGGCATCCTTATACATCTGTATCATGGTGGAGCCCTGCCTGATAAATTCCATTAAAACTACTGCATCAATAGGATATCTCGGCAGCATCAGGGGATGTCCTTCAAAACCTTCTATCCTGATGTAAGAAAAGGTGGCAAATTGTATGTACCATGCCCCATGCCTGTATACTGCCTCTTGAGCCTCCATGCTCAGTCTTTTAGTTCTGTCATCTTCCATGGTCCTTACCAGATGCATAGAAAATACATCATTGACTAGTTTGTAGTCCTTGATATAGTTGGTTCTTTGCAGCTGGGGATGATGATCCCAGATATATGTTGCATTTGTGCCCGTCAGTTTTCCATCTATGACCAGGGCATCAAAAGTGCCTCTATAAGCATAGGAATAAACAATATAAGAGGTCATGTAGAATGTACAATCTGAACCTCCCAGGTTCATCAGCTGCTCATGCAGAGCATCGCTTATTATTTGGCCCCACAGTGGCTTGATGTCTGCATACAGGCACATCATTATTATGCCGTACATCCAATCTCTAAAATCACCAGTATCAGGCTGGCCAGTCACCCTGTTCAGTAGGGAAATCACGTACTGATACTCCTCATTGAAGTCAAACTTGAACATATGCATGGGGAGCTTGGCCGCTGCATTATATGTGCTGTTCTCGGCCCGCCAAGCATACATATTCTTTCTGGCCGCCTTCTTGTTGGCTTCATATTCTCTTTCAGACTTCTTCAAGTCTACACTCTTTACCTTACTGCCCATTGGCAGTCCAAATGTCTAGGAGAGACCTTTGATGGATAGGTCTGCATACACTCTCCCATGCTTCACCACCTGCCTCGTCTGAGGGTTATAATTCTGAGCGCATTCAATGACTAGCTTCGGAGACTCCATGGAGTATGGGAAGCCAGCAGCGTTCCACATGCCTGATACAAACACTGCGTCCAGCACAGGACTCTTGTCCTGTCCATCATTCAGCTTGGCTGACCAAGCCTCCAGGTTGGTAATCCCCTGATGGGTATCTGTAATTGCCCCATATTTGAATAGGACCCCTCTCTGGGAAGAGAACATAGGCCTGCTGAATTCCTCCTGATTCTTGACTGAGCATTTTTCAGCCATGGGTACCTGCAATTAACAACATTTCTTCTCACAACAGGGATATGCATGCATACATATTGCAAATATCATGCCTATTGCATCAATTTCACATTACTTACTTACATGGATACATAACCAGAACTTACAACATCATTTAGCAACAACATGATGAGGGTTTCAGTTCACTTACCTGGTTATGCAGATTTTCCTTTATACCAGTATATCGTCAAGATGCTCTTAATTCAACTGCAGATCACTTCCTTCCTTCTATCTATGAGCTCGAATTACACAATGGTAGCTGTTATGCGGATATGGAGGCAAGTGCTCTGTAAAATAATTTTAACGCAGGTAAACGTAACAATGGCAGTTGAATTACCTTTTAACCTTGCAGTTAGGGTAAATTTAGGGCACTCTGACAGGTTAGATTGCAATCTTTGATCATTCGTGCGAAAACTCAGGATCTCGCCAGGTATTTCATTGGGTTCCGGGGTTGGCGGGAATCACCTACCAAATCTACGCGCATTTAATGATAATGGCGGCAAAGGGAGTGGGGGATATTCATATGGCGGGATATCATGAGGGCAGGATGATATTTCACAAATATCAGATTGAGTTTCGATATCATCCTCCCTAACATGAAATTATTATCGCTACAAGATTCGGGTGACAATGCACCCTTTGTTTACATTTTAGCACATCAGGAGGATATTTCAGTTTATCAAGTGATGTTTCAAAACAAAATGATGATGATGAGACAAGCTTGCTCATCCTCCTTTCTGAATATCAGGATGATGTCATCATGATATTTGTTCTTTGTATCGGAAATGCTTCATGACGTCATCGTCATATTGGGCGAACATGATCATGTTTACAAAATATCCTGTCGAAATGTAAATATGATGATGATGTCATCAGGATGTTTGTTTCTTCGTTTATCATATTCAGATGATGTCATCAGGATGTTTGTTAAGGGTGATGTTTCGTGTCAGGATGATATTTATAAATATCGGGCTACTTTTCAAAACATGATGTTCGTGGTATAAAAGACCGCTTGACGGGAAAGACTTACTACCATTTAAAGTTGACGTCAGGATATTTGAGCCGCAGGATATATCGGGGGATGTTTCAAACCATGATGATGATCTTTAACCAATACGACTCAGATTATAAAATATGACCCCCCCTTGCGAATATCAGGTTTGACCAAAACTTTGACTGTTCATAACTCTCACATCCTGGTGAATACCAGGGTGACGTAAAAGGCAAACCTGCATGAAATTTAATGTTCTTCTAGAATATGAGGTCACAGATACGAAATGTGAATTTTGACAAACTGACCTCATATTGATGACTTACCTCATCCTGACTTAACATGATGATGCATTTGACTGATTTTTACCAAACCGCCAAAAAGCAAGAAACACAAACCAAGCCAAAAGAAGTTGGGTCCCTGTTTTGCCAAGTCAAAATGGGGCGTGTTGTGTTACCACACAACAGGACTGATTAGAACAGGAGCATTGGATATGGCTTTCTTGATATCTTCAAAAGCTACTCTAGCTTTAGGTGTCCACTCAATTTTGGCATCCTTCTTGAGCATGGCATTCAATGGTCTGACAATTTTTGCAAAACCAATAATAAACTGTCTAACAAAATTAATTTTACCAAAGTAAGATTTGAGCTCTTTCTTACTTCCAGGAAGTTGTATCTTCATGATTGACTCTACTCTCTCAAGGTCTATGATGATCCCATTCTCTGTTATCAGGTGACCTAATAACTTCCCTATGGTTACCCTAAATATGCATTTCTTAGGGTTTAGGGATATTCCATAATGTTCACATTTCTTTAGTACATTCCTTAGGTCTTCCACATGATTTCCTCTCTCCTTAGAGAAAACTGTTAAGTCATCCATGTATATGACTATGCATTTACCAATCAGCCCTCTGAAGGCTATATCCATCGCTCGCTGGAATGTTGCCCCAGCATTTATCAATCCAAAAGGCATGTTCCTGTAGGCGAATATTCCCCACTTTGTGGTGAATGCAATTTTTAATCTATCTATCTTGTCTACCATCACCTAGTTGTAACCTGAAAAACCATCTAGGAATGACATCATCTTTGCACCATTTACAATCTGCAAGACCTCATCTAGAGAAGGAAAAGGATAGTTATCCTTTTCAGAAGCTGTATTCAAATTCCTGAAGTCTACACACAATCTGATGTCATGATTCTCCTTTCTTACTAGGACCAAGGTTGCCACCCATGTGGAATGTCTCACAGGAAATATAATCTTGGCGTTAAGCAGTTTCTTAACTTCTTCAAAAATGATGGGCTCAAGCAATGCATTGACAGGTCTTTGTTTCTGTCTAAAAAGCTTGACCTCTAGCTTTAAAAGTATAGTATGAGTGATGATTGATGTATCATAATTTTTCAACTCATCATATGTCCAGGCAATGACATGAATATAATCTTTAAGTGCTTGGGTTATACCTTCCAACTCTTCTTTTGTACATACTTTTTCAATTAGGACATTCTTTTTTTCATCATCATGTCCAATGCTAACCTGTGAATACTCTTCTCCATCTGCTTTAGGGAGATCTTTCTATTTCAGCATGTTGTCTAGATCAAATGCTCTTTCCAACTCTATCATTCCTTTAGGAATCTTTTTACTAGGCAACTCTAGGATTTCTTCTTCTTCCCAGATATAATCTTCTACATTTCTTTCATCTATGATCTATGCATCAAAGACGTCCCTGTTGGATATGAAGTCTAAAATATGTTGATCATCATCAAACACTTGAAGGTTAACCACATTATCTAGCACAGAGGGCACTGATACTAATTCAACTAAAAATCTTTTCAAAACGGAAATGGACAGTGGTTCCAAAGTACTTGCGGCCTGGGCCAAGGCATCTGCCCTGTGATTTTGTTCTCTAGGTACATGGGTGATGTTGAATACATCAAAGTCTTCTATTAGGTCCCATACCCTATGTCTGTAATTAGACAACTTCTTGTAATTGCAAGAATATATGCCTCTTGTCTTACTACCAATTCTGAGTCTCCAAAGACATGCAGAATCTTCACTTTCTTCCTGAGTGCAAACAATATCCCATGAATCAAGGCTTCACACTCTGTCACATTATTTGTGCATGGGAATTGCAATCTGTATGCTGCTAAGTAGGATTTACTAGCTGGATCATTGAGATCTATTCCTACTCCAGCCCCTTGTTTTAATTTGGATCCATCAAACCTGAGAATCCATGGCTTATCTTCAGTTAAAGGCTTGTCTAGGCCTTCTCTTTTCTTTTTAGCTCTAGCAGCTGCACCATTTGATATCCATTTTAACTTTGGTATTTCAATTTTCTCAAACTTCACCTTATCTGGTTGATGTGAAGCTGATATTTCTTCTTTTCTTTTACCATTAGAAGAAGGATCCCCTGGATTAGGCAACATCTGCCTTTTTAGAATATGCAAACATAGTGATCAAGCAGTTTCTGAAAGTGGTGCTTCATGTAACCTGTACCATCCCTCAATCAGGGCATCCTGTGGAGATTTTTGTTGTTGTATCATCTCTTGAATTTGTTTTGACAAAAATTCTTCAAACTTGGACAAATTACTGCCCCTATCTTCATTAGAAAGTTCGTAATCTGACTCTATCAAACAATCACTTCTTGGAATGATTTTCTTGTTACTTTTAGTATTATTCTGGCTACATATCAGAATCTCTTCCATTAGAATAGGACCTTTATCATGACACGTGCCTTCCTCTGTTCCTGCAGATGAAAAACAAAAATTAGTGTCGTTATCACTATCTGAAGAATTTACCGTGGATGATGATGATGATGCCACACTACATGCTTGTTCAACTTCCATCATATCTAATCAAGAATCACAAGTCTTTTCAGAATGCACCTCATCATGTAACCTGCACCATCCTTCAATTAAAACAATATGAACAAGCATTTTTAACAATTAACAATGTTGCACTTCTCTAGAGAAGCGCATCCCAAAATTCTTGAAATGATCTACCTCCGTTTCATTTTTAGGGTTACAATCAGACTCAAGTTATTTTATCACCCTGAAGATCATCATCATGAACATGAACATCATACATGAGGATCTCCTCTATCCTGACTGTCTGGGGTCTGATGGAGTAAACTTCGGTTTTGCATCCACATACATGATCTCATTGGTTTTATTATATTCAGTGATCATGTGCTTCATGCGAGGTTCAGCATCTATCCTTATTTGATTAGGTATCCCTTTCCAAGGCAACCACATGTGACTAAAATCAGTGGACATGTATCCATTGAGGGTTTTAGACCAATCCCTGCTGAGTAGCATCCCATAGGTATCAGGTATATCAACTACCTGAATATCAATGTAGTACTGGATTCTTGGATCTGATGCTAATTACATATGAATGTGAGTTAGTTCTCCTACTACACTCACCTCGGTTTTATCTAACTGTGTTACTTTCTTCAGTGACTTAGCAGGATGCAGCCCTAAGGCATTGCATATGGATAGGGGCATTACATTGGTAGATGCTGCTGAATCTACTAAGCAATTATGCAAATTTTTACTAAACATCCTTATAGTAAGGAGAAAAGGAGGTGACTCAGTCTTATCTCTATAAAGAGTCATGTGTGAAGTCTCTGCAGCCTGAACAGTGGCTAGGGTTTTATGTTTAACATTAACATCCCTAACAACATGATCTTTATTCCCAATCTGACCTAAGGTATGATTATCCTCCTTTGGAGCAGGATCATCTAAGGATTTCATGAAATCTTTTTTGATAGCTGGGGTTTTAAGTAATTCTAACAATGATAGGCTGATTTTGATCTTTTTCATTTCATCTGCCAAATATGTGACTAACTTATCAGACTCAGGGGGCAGATTACCAGCCTTTGGTGTTGTATTTTGTGGTGCTAAATATTGAGCATTAACCTTAGGAAATCTAGGGTTATTTCTCACCTTAGGATCAAGAGGAGTATTGAAATTATTTGGAGGCAAGGATGTAGTCAAAGGACCAGCAGGTCTGTTTGAGGTATTCCTTAGGTTGTAATTATGCCTACCTTGATATTGCTATTGATAAGCATGTACTTCATGTTTAATTGATGGCTCATTTTCATCTTCAAATGGAAAAATATAATTAGTTTCAAAATCCATGGCTGATTCCTCACATGCTAAGGTGTAATCTTGATGAGGATGGTTGATGAAACTTCCAGCACTAAGGCAGAATCATAGCCGTAGGGGACAATTTCATTTCCTTCCACACAAGGTGGATTACTTGAAGTATTGGATACTTCAGTTTGGAATATACTGGCAGCAATTCTGAACTGAGGACAATCTAGCTCTGCATGAGCATTGGTGTTATGTATCCTGCACCAATTTGTAAGGGCTGCCTCTACCAGGTTCACTCTAGTGATCTGCTTAGGTTCACTAGGAGGCTAATTATCTAGGGGTGATGGCAGGGAACCATTGTTTGGCCTAGTGTTCCACACTCTAGGCTGTCTAGGGGGGGTTATTGTTACCATTGTTGTTTTTGTAATTGTTATTGTATCCCCTATCAGGATAACTAGGTTTGTCATTAGCATATCCTCTATTCTAATTTGGTTGAGAATAGAAATTTTGACTCCTCAAATGAGTGATCTCAGTGGTAAGTTTCCTTAACTATGCTGATATTTCTTTAATTTCTTCCTTCTCTTCCTAAACTTTGGCTACTACATTCTCTGTTTGAGGTTTGAAGAAGGAAGATCCATTGTTATTGTTATTATTGGATTGTTCTAGAACCTGAGGTGCATGTGTATGTCCTCGATATTGCAACATTTGATCATTTCCATTTGGAGGTGGCATGATACTAAGTGGAGGTATCTGCAAAGGACTTGGCATTACAGCTAGAGGTATCATGGCTCCATTAGTCTGTTGTTGAGCAGGATATGTAGGATAAGCAGGGAGTGTTGGAAATGCAATATTAGGTGTAGGAGCAGGGATCAGCTGTTGACTGACTTTAACAGCTTCTTCAAAAGCTCCTGTCAAAGTTGTGACCCTAGGATGTACTCTCCTAATAAATATAGAAGTCAAAGGATCTAAAGCTGAATAGTATATGCTCCTAGCAGCTTCATTTGTTATAGTATATGGAGCAACCAGCTTAGAAAGCATATTTTGGAATCTTGCATTGAAATTAGCAATAGGTTCCCCTTCAAATCTCTTGATTGTGGCAAATAGGTGATAATTCATTGAAGGATCTATAGGTATTTTGAATATATCCTTAAAGGCTTTCTCCAAAGCAGCCCATGAACCGACTGAACCTTGACCAAGACTGATATACCAGTTATATGCCTCTTCCTCTAAGGAAAATGGAAATAACCTGCATACCACATCCTGATGTTCAATTCTAGCCCTATAACAAGCTTCTTTGAAAGTTCTAATGTGAACATCAGCATCCTGATACGGATGATATTTAGGATAAATCTTGTCAGGATTTTTAGGCAGAGCATGATATGTATTAAAAGTCAGAAGTGACTCTGCAGTAAAGAATGACATTGTTACTGGTGGAGGTTGGACCTGAGGTGTGACAGGTGGTCCTGTAGGTGTTTGTAACCCAGTAGGAGTTATAGGAGCACGTTTTGGTGAAGCTCTTGATGCACGAGAACCAAGAGAATGATGAATATCTACTGTTCTAGGCCTAAATCCACGGATAGGTAATTCTTCAAAGAGTCCACTGGATCTAGACCTGGTATTTGGCCTGAGAGCTAGGATTTCTTAAATTTAAGGAAAATTGGCTTGTTTACTGTAAAGATCAGTTGAAACACCCTAACACAGGCTGTATTTATGATCAAAAATTGAAACTAAATGGATATTTGTGCAATATTTGTAGGAATGGTGTAAATATGGGGTGATATAGGACTCAAGGCCACCAACAACTGGATATCAGGCTTTTTTTAGTAAGTTACCTCAAAGCTTTAACAGAAAGACCTGATATAGAACCTATCTTTGACAATTCACGATGATCAACCTCAAAGCTTGAAGTATTTATGATCAATTTCGAAAACTTTGCACAGTACAAGCATGGACAGAGTTAAAACATCAAATCTTTACATATGACTTGAAATACAGAGGTGCATGAGTATTACCTTTCTACCTGCATCATCAAATCAGACAAATCTACTGATGAATATGCCCTCCTTCTAGCACCAATTTATGTTGATGATGATGATGAGTCATAACAACATGCATAAAATTTTTTACATCAAGCCTTTATTATCTTGTAAAGTATGATCAACTTAAGATAAGTTAATGACTCCAAGTCTCTGTTGATCAGGTCATGATCATCTGACGTTACTCAGAGGTTGATGTGACATGTTGTTTTCCATTTCAAGGGGTCTTACATTTGTCTTGATGATCAGTATTGTTCTGTTTCCTGTAAATTTACTCCATAGAGATGTTATTTCTACTCTATTTCCAAAGATAATGATGTATTCGTAAGTTTGATCAATTCGTCTGATTATTGATCGGCATGATCCTGTTCTTCCTTCTACACAATATATTTGCTCAAATAAGGTGTCTGTAAGTAGATATATGCATGAATTTCATGGATTTATGTATGAATTTTCATAATATTTGTTAATTTAACATGCTTCTACTCTAAATACTCTATGTATTTCCAATTATCTACGAGATGTCAGCATATTTCATCTTATTTGCTTTTAATTCTCTATTATTTGCAATTGTGGTGATGAATTGTTATGAAGTTGAAAGAAATTTAAATGAATGCTTCTAATTTTGGTGAATCTTTAGCCATTGAACCACATACATACAAGATACATTCATGAGGAGGAGAAATCAAACCATATTGTCACCAGGATGTTCCACAGATAGATATGGATGATGCTAACTTCAAAGGATAAGGAATGAAAACAACACATGCAGACTGACAAGCAGTCTAAGGGACGCAACTAATCAATGCATGTATCAAGATTTCAAACATAGATTACTCAAGATTTATAATGATTTGTAATCAAATTATCTTCTCTTTCATTCAGTATGCATATCATGTATGTTTATAATAGCTTTGAAATGAGTCCTGATATTTCAGCAATCAAATTTCAATTAAGTTTCTGAATATTCAAAATATGGCACCCCTACACATTTTATAGAATAAGGTGAGGGAGTGGTTACAAATGACCTACGGTCAGGATTTATCGATTAAAATCAACAGTAGATTATCATCCTTTGAATCAGTCAACTTTCCTTCGTGGCATAGGTTGCCAGTTGGCAACCATCTGAATGACTCATTATCTTATGAGTACCTGATGCATATGTCTTCTTTGTGATGCATCTTTACTTATTCCTTGGGATCCTCTTCTTCACATTCTTTTTCTTCATCATGATCATCATCATCATTACTTTCTATATCGCTATCACCCTGATGAACATCATCTTGTATATGGACCTTCATTGTCGCCCTGATATTCTCATAAGCTTGTACTATTTCATCTACTTTCCCACCATCTTGGGTCTTGGCTTTTGTTATGGCATGCTTGTGAGACTAGAATTTAGCTTTGATTGCATCCAGCTTCCCCTTTCTACTATTTAGAGTCTCATTATAAATCTCCACCTTGACCTTGATCCTCATGATCTTATTCATCACCTCTTCTGTCAGGTGGGTGAGGGGGTCATCTACCATTGGCTGGAAATTATCATGCAGTGCCGTGATGGCAAAATCTACATCTTGGTTTTCAATCTTCCCTTCTACCTTTCCTTCTAAAGCTTCTAGGATCTCTGCCTCATATGCCATCATATTGTGTAGCTTTATACTTGTATCCGTAAGCTTGCCACTGCACTTCTTTAGGATATCACATTCAAACCCGATATCTTCATACCATACATCTATCATTAGGGCAGTGTTATTATTCAGCACTCCATTGTTTATTAGGATCTGAGGATCAATCCTCTTCATCTCACTCAAAGAAGTTAGGCCCTTTTCCAATTGGAATGACCGTCTTCCTGTTTCATTCTGTATTTTGTCTACTTTTCTCTTCAAACTGCTTAGAGAATTCCACCTCTATAAAGAGGTTCTCAAAACTTCCTCAGCTCCTGTGAGGGCTGACAGCATCCACTTCTCCATTATCATGGCTTCATGTTTCATGATGTCTAGCTTATTGACCTCATCTTGGGATATGGCAGTCAATGGGACTATCGGATCCACTGGTGTACTATCACGGTTAATCAACCCCTTTTATATATGAATGCAGCTGGGCAATGTGCTCCTTATGCTATTTATTTTTCTCTTTCTCCTTCTTTACCCTTTGGGTTAAAGAATCAATGATATCTTTCCCTTCCTAACCCTCTTGGTCTTCATTGGCAAAACCCAAATCAACAGTTGTGATTTGGAACTCTTCAAGGGTGATCTTGCCCTTCTCTTTCTCTATAGTGGGAAGTGCTACTTGGGCTATCCTTTTGCCTGTAGCAGGATCTCTTCTAATAGCTGATGTCAATCTGGCTTTCCTCTTAGGCTTCATGATTGTCTCTACGAACAAGGTGGAGGCATCAAATTCTTGAATTTCAAAGCCTTGTTCCATACCTATTTCACTTTCCAGCCATTGAGGCACTTCACTTCCGGATCCTTGTTGTCCTTTGTCATCATCATGTCCACCATGATATCTAGTATCTGCCTCTATTCTCGGTGGAGAAGGCGACTTCCTAATTTCTTCCTCATGTTGCTCCTACTGAGGGGGATCTTGTTGCATATCTTCTTCTTGAGGGGCCTCCTTATGTGGGGGAGGATCCTGTTGAATGTCCACTTGATGATCCTTCACTTGATCTTGCACTCCCTCATTTGGAATCTCATCCACCTTGGTGTCTCCCTCATCTTGAGGTACGTTAACATCTGTGGCAGATGTCTGAGTGTTTGGCTTTGGTGTATCACCCTGATCTTGGACCAACTCTTGTTCGGCACCTAATGTACCAACATATTGTGTCTTAAGGTCTTCATGACCTAATTTATCCTTTTCTCCTATATCTCCTTGAGTCTGGGTGACATCATCACCTGATGTATCTTTATCACCTTCACCCTTTTGTTGGACTTCAACTATCTTTGGCTCAATGAGTATCTCATGCTGTTGCTGGCCCATATCTGGAGCTTTGCTCTCTTTTTCTACCTGCTTATCTATTTCAACATTCTCTATTTGATCAGGTGCACCTGCTTTGTCTTTGGGGCTCTCATCCTCCCTGTATGTCAAATCTATAACCGCAGGGTTAGTCACCTGATCCGCTAACTTGTCAAGCCCGATTTGTTGGGCTACCCTTTTTGGACTACTCTCTTTCTCTTCTTGAGCAATTTGCTTCACTTCCTCCAGTACTACCATCTGTGCTAGTGGGGTCCCATGTGGAGTCATGCAGGTACTGGAGGCAAGGGTCTCCATCTTTTGGGAGGCTACATTTTGTACTACCTCATCATCTGATATGTCCACGGTGTCTTCCAAGGAGAAAGGACCACCCTGACTTGCTTTGAACGTGTCTTTTGCTTGTTCCTCTGCTCTCTCAGTCTTGAATTTGATAATGGTGGGAAGTGGCACATCATGTTGCATCTCCTTCCTAAACACTTCACCACTAGCTCCCCTTAATACTATAGGATCGGTCCTGATCTCACCCCACATGGATGTCCTTTGTTTCTTGGGTGGAGACATCAGGGGCGCCGCCCTCCTCTTCCTACTGACCATCATCAGGTCATCACCTATAGGCTCTTTTTCTATCAGCTCTTCTTTAAAAGGGATATCTTCTTCTACATCCTGTTGTGAGGTTTGGCCTTGATCCTGTACTTCTATGATTTCTACAGCTAGCCTCAAGATCCTCTTTATTTTTGGTTTGTCGATTAGAGGCGGTACAGATGAGGCAGATGCCTGTCTTGATGTGGATGCACCTGCAGCTGGTATGGCAATTCTTTCTATTATCACCCCCTTAGGCTCATCATCAGTTTTCTTTCCTTTGGGGGGACCCTTCCTCTTTTTCTGAATAGGTAGTCTTTCTCCATTAGATTTCCTTTTCTCATTGAGGAAGTCATCATACTCCTCATTAGTTAGTTCCTCTCTTTTATTCTTGGCATCAACAGTAAGGGCCACACCCCTTTTCATCAATCTGTTTATCTATTCATCCACCCAAGCTTGGGTTAACTGCAACACCCCACCTGTAAATTGATCCAAGGAAATATCCTCTGGCTGTGTTAAATCAGGGGCTGAGATGGTGTCATTATAGACCTTCTTGTCTTCATATTCATTTGACATTATTTTTCCATCATCCGTCTTCAATTGTGCTGGCACCTGGATGTAGTCATATGTCCTTATCTGGTTCAAGGTGAGCCTTTGGTATTTTCTTCTTCTCACCTCAGCTTCATCCTCACATTCTGTCAAGAAGTCCTCCAGATGCTTCTAATGGATAGGCTTCCCCATTATTTTCTACATCCTAAAGAGACTTAATGTCTCAAGTTACTATTTGGAACCTCATTTTGTTCATCATTCCTCAGCAAAGTTTGAACTGTCGGCAAACTCTTGAACTTCCTTCGTCGAGTTCAATGGTTCAACCAATATGCATTGGTTACATCGATGAAGGTTTGAAGTTCGCTCGTTAGGTTCAATGGTTCAACTGATATGCATTGGTTACTTTGATGAAGGTTTGAACTTCGCCTGTCATGTTCAATGGTTCATCGGGTTCAATGGTTCAACCGATATGCATTGGTTACTTTGATGAAAGTTTGAACTTCGTCTATCAGGTTCAATGGTTTGTCAAGTTCAATGGTTCATTGGGTTCAATGGTTCAACTGGTTCAACCGATATGCATTGGTTACTCCAATGAAGGTTGGACATTGGCAAGAAAAGAACCATCGACGCTGTTTGGTGATATCACTCTGATAGCTGAAGTCACTCCGATGGAAGATATCAGCTAGAGTCTCCTTGATGGACGATGAATGGTAGACTAGTTTGTCTTGTCGGCATAAGTGACAACAGTTGATATTCTTGTGGTCATCTATATATATTACAGCTACGACCAATGTCTGGTGCATGTGGGACTAATGAGTCCTCTTGAATGTGAACAGTCAGACGACAGTTATGCGACGGTTGGAGACAGTGATGCTGAGTCAGTTGGAACGAATGTTTAGGGCAGAAGTTAAAAAAAGTTTTGCTCTTGAAGGCTGTGTATATATACAGATTTGGTGAGGTCATTTAAGATGATGATAAGATTCGATTATATTGTTCATTCTTTAAATGTGCGGTGAGTGAATAGTTTTATAATTTGAGAATCGATACCTAAGCAAGTGAGCTGAGATCTTTATTGTAATTGTAAAGTTTACTGTAATAAAGTTTGTCTCTTGTGGTGGTGGCTTTTTTACCCAAAATGGTTTTCCCACGTACATCTGTTGTTGATCATTGTTATCTTGAATGTTTATTCTATATTTTATGGTGTAATTATCTTTGGATTTGAATTAAACATAACATGTATGCATTATCCCCTTTGAATTACCATTAGGAAAGTTGTTTTCCGCACCTCTGCTTCCCTTACAAGTGGTATCAAAGCCTAGCCAGTTGTGTTATCCTTGTTGGTAGGTTGGGTTTTTTGTGTTAGTTCTGTGAGTGGGAGTTCTGTAGAGGTTTATTTTGTTAAATAAGATGGCAAGTACATCAGGAAAAATAGACATTGAAAAGTTCAATGGCACAAACTTTGAGTTGTGAAAACTTAAAGTTGAAGATATGCTGGTCGACAGAGATCTTTGGGTCGCTGTGTCTAAAACTAAACCTTCAGCCATGAAGCAAGAAGACTGGGACCTGGCAGATAGAAAAGACAGAGGACTGATAAGATTTAGTTTAGTGGATTTTGTTCTATTGAACGTCCATGAAGAGAATACTACAAATGCTTTGTGGAAGAAGTTGGGAAATATTTATTAGGGCAACTCCTTGGTGAATAAACTTTTCCTTAGAAAGAAGTTGTACTCTCTGAAGATGGATGAAGAAGCATCTGTAGCAGACCATCTGAACACATTTAATTTGATTGTTACACAGTTGACATCTGTAGGTGTAAAAATAGAAGAGGAGGACCGTTGTATGCTTCTATTGTGTTCCTTACCTAACTCGTGGGATCATCTTGTTATTGCTATTGGAAGTACAACAACCACATTTACAACTGAAGTGGTTGTTACCTCATTGTTATCTGAAGAGATATGGAGGAAATCTTTTGAGATGGCCAAAGAGGCCCTGTCTGTTTTAGGTAGATCAAAGGAAAGATGCAAGAAGAAGGACAAGAAGTCTAAGTCCAAATCAGAGGGGAGATCAAAATCTCCTAGCACAAAGTCCAAGGTAAAGTGCTAGAATTGTGGGCAGAAAGGAAACATCAGAAGAGACTACAAAGAGGAGAAAAAGAAGAAGAAGAAAAACTTCTCTGACAATGATTCTTCTCAGAGTGATGCTCATGCCTTCATTGCTACCTTGGCAACGCCTACATCTGAAGATGTATGGCTGGTGGATTCAGGAGCATCTTTTCATATGACTTCTCATAGAGAATTGTTCACAAAGTATGAACCGTATGCTGGTGGGAAGGTGTTCCTGGCAAGTGATTTGAGACTAGAAATTGTTGGCCGAGGAAGAGTCAGAATCCAGTTCGCGGATGGCAGAATAAAGGGGATGAATGGAGTGCTACACATACCAGGTCTGGCTCAAAATTTACTTTCTATTAGTAAGCTTAATGATGTTGGAGTGCAAGTTACTTTTGTGAATGGTGGCTGTAAGATGTTTAGAGGTTATATTGTACTAGCAAAGGGTGAACGCATTAGAACTCTTTATAGGTTAGATGTTAAACCAGTGTACTATAATAGTGTCTGTAAAATCTAAAAAAGCTACTATTGTAACACATGATGCAAACTCTATGGAAGTTAAACTTCCTGCAGAGAAAAATATGCTTTGGCATCATAGACTTGGTCACATAGGTGAAAAATGTTTAAAAACCTTGAAAAACAAAACCCTGGTAGATGGGCTAATTGATTGTAATCTGGAGTTTGATTTCTACAAACATTGTATATATGGAAAATAGAACCGCGTTTCTTTTTACTGTAGGTCTCATAAATCTTCTAGTGTTCTGGACTATGTACATTCTAATGTTTTTGGTCCAGTTGATGTTCCTTCTCTGTCTAAATCAAGATACTACATATCGTTTATTGATGATTATTCAAGGAGGGCATTTATATATTTTTTGAAAAATAAATCAGAAGTGTTCAGTTGGTTTAAAGAATTTAAAACTCTTGTGGAAAATCAGACTAGTAGAAAAGTAAAATACCTGAGAATAGATAATGGTGGTGAATATTGCAATGCAGATTTTGATAAATATTGTGTAGATCATGGTATAAAAAGGCATAAGACTACACCTTATACTCCATAGCAAAATGGAGTTGCTGAAAGGTTGAATCGATCATTGATGGAGAAAGCAAGAAGTATGTTAAGTTATGCTGGTCTTGAACAAAGGTTCTGGGCTGAGGCAGTTGCTACAGCTTGTTACTTGTTGAATCGTTCTCCTTCTTTGGCATTGGTTGATAAGATGCCTATGGAAGCATGGTCTAGAAAGAAGCCCTATCTAAGACATCTTCATGTCTTTGGCTGTGAGGCATATGCTCATATTCCTGAGCTAAAAAGATCTAAGCTGGATTACAAGGCAGTTGAATGTATCTTTATTGGCTATGGAGTCGGTGTTAAAGGGTACAAGCTTTGGAATCCTGAAACTGAAAAGGTAATTTACAGCAAGAATGTAATTTTTAGAGAGTTGAAACCTTTGGTTATTGATCCTCAGCCAGAGAAGATAGAAAAGAAGAAAGAAAAGAGTGTTGTTAATATCCCTCTGACCCCTGTAAAAGAGGAACAACAAGCACCAAGTGTAGATGGTTCAGAAGTAAGTTCGAGTAGCTCTGAAGATTCAGATCCAAAGAAAGAACCTGAACCTGCACCTCAGCCATTGAGGCAGTCTACACGTGAAAGAAGACAACCAAATAGGTATGGATTTTTAGTACTTGATTCAAGTTGTACCTATGCTTTGTTTATTGATACTGATGAACCTAGGACTATGAAAGAAGATATTAGTTTACCTGA
This sequence comes from Cunninghamia lanceolata, assembly GCA_027924645.1. Lineage (NCBI taxonomy): Eukaryota > Viridiplantae > Streptophyta > Pinopsida > Cupressales > Cupressaceae > Cunninghamia > Cunninghamia lanceolata. Next base: position 15,494,614 of record BSBN01000511.1, on the reverse strand, counting down.
TTTAGATTCTTGGTTGGAAGCCATGGATAACGAAATGTCATCGTTGGAGAAAAATGGAACCTGGGATCTGGTGCCCTTGCCTGAAGGTAGAAAACTTGTGGGCTGTAAGTGGATATTTAAAAAGAAATATGGTCCAGATGGTAGTATTGACAAGTACAAGGCAAGACTGGTTGCTAAGGGGTATTCTCAAAAGGAAGGTATAGATTACGGAGAAATCTTTTCTCCTGTAGCTAAGCTAACATCCATTAGATTTCTGTTGTCACTTGCAGTAGCATATGACTTTGAAATTGAGCAGATGGATGTGACGATAGCATTTCTTCATGGGGACCTTGAAGAAGAAATTTATATGTCCTAGCCAGAGCATTTTGTGGAAAAAGGTAAAGAACATCTGGTATGTAAACATAAAAGTCTCTTTATGGTTTGAAGCAATCTCCCAGAATGTGGTATCAAAAATTTGATACATATGTTTTATCCTTGGGATATGTGAGATCGAAATCTGATCATTGTGTCTATTATAAAACTAAAGGTGATCGGATTCTTATAATTGCCCTGTATGTGGATGATATGTTGTTCATTGGCAAGGGTAAGGGGATGATCTCAGATTTAAAATCTCAGTTGTCCTTGAAATTTGAAATGAAGAATCTAGGGGCAACGAAGTACATTCTAGGAATGGAAATCAAAAGGGACAGATCTAAGAAAAAGCTTTGGCTCAGCCAGAGCAAGTATATTACCAATGTTCTTGATAAGTTTAATATGTCTGATTCCAAACAGTTAGTTGTTCCAGTTTTGCAGGGAATGAAACTATCTGTTGAAGATTGTCCAGAATCTTCGAATGAAATTGATGATATGAAAAAAGTGCCTTATGCAAGTGTTGTTGGTAGTTTGATGTACATAATGGTCTGTACCAGGCCAGATATTGCCCAAGTAGTAGGAGTTTTGAGCTAGTTTATGGTGAATCCAGGCAGATCACATTGGGATGCTATGAAAAGAGTTCTGAGGTATTTGAAAGGGACATCTAACCTTGCTTTTTTCTATCTGGAAACTCAGTTGGATCTCAAAGATCTATAAGCATTCAAGGATATGTTGATTCTGATTGGGCAGGGGACATTGATAGTAGAAGATCCACCAGCGGATATGTATTCATGTTGAATGGTGGTGCTATCAGTTGGATGAGCAAGTGGCAAGTTGTAGTCGCTTTGTCCAAAACAGAGGCAGAGTACATGGTAGCTAGTTGTGCATGCCAAGAAGCTGTTTGGTTGAAGAGGTTGTGTTCTGATGTTAGTTTTGATGCAGGGCAGATACAAATTCGTTGTGATAGTCAAAGTGCTATCTGTTTGGCAAAAAATCCTACTTTTCACTCTCGGACAAAACATATTGATGTCTAATATCACTTTGTTCGTGATATGGTGGAAGACAAAAAGGTAAAGCTGGAAAAGGTTGATACTTTGGAAAATGTTGTAGATGCCTTGACTAAACCAGTGAGCATGGCCAAGTTCAAATGGTGTTTAGATGAAATGGGTATTCAGGCCCATAATTCTCAGTAATCATATGAGGATTAAGAGGTAGTAGTAATCTCTTCGACAAGTGGGAGATTGAAGAGACTTAATGTCTCAAGTTACTATTTGGAACCTCATGTTGTTCATCATTCCTCGGTAAAGTTTGAACTGTCGGTGAACTCTTGAACTTCCTTCGTCGGGTTCAATGGTTCATCAGGTTCAATGGTTCAACTGATATGCATTGGTTACTTCAATGAAGGTTTGAACTTTTCCCATCAGGTTCAATGGTTCATCGAGTTCAATAGGTTCAATGGTTCAACTAATATGTATTGGTTACTTTGATGAAGGTTTGAACTTCACCCGTCAGGTTCAATGGTTCATTGGGTTCAATGGTTCAATCGATATGCATTGGTTACTTCGATGAAAGTTTGAACTTCATCTGTCAGGTTCAATGGTTTGTTGGGTTCAATGGTTCAACCAATATGCATTGGTTACTCCGATGAAGGTTGGACATTGGCAAGAAAAGAACCATCAACGTTGTTTGGTGATATCACTCTGATAGCTGAAGTCACTTTGATGAAATATATTAGCTAGAGTCTCCTCGATGGACAGTGAATGGTAGAATGGTTTGTCTTGTCAGCATAAGTGATGACAGTTAACATTCTTCTGGTCGTGTATATATATTACAGCTACGACCGATGTCTAGTGCATGTGGGACTAATGAGTCCTCCTAAATATGAACAATCAGATGGCAGTTATGTGACAGTTAGAGACAGCGATGCTGAGTCAGTTGGAATGAACAGTTACGGCAGAAGTTAAAAACAATTTTGCTCTTGAAGGTCGTGTATATATACAAATTTGGTGAGGTCATTTAAGATGATGATAAGATTCGATTATATTGTTCATTCTGTAAATGTGCAGTGAGTGAATAGTTGTATAATTTGAGAATCGATACCTGAGCAAGTGAGCTGAGATCTTTATTGTAACTGTAAAGTTTACTGTAATAAAGTTTGTCTCTTGTGGTGGTGGGTTTTTTACCCGAAAGGGTTTTCCCACGTACATCTAGTGTTGATCGTTGTTATCTTGAATATTTATTCTATATTTTCTAGTGTAATTATCTTTGCATTTGAATTAAACATAACCTATCTGCATTATCCCCTTTGAATTAACATTAGGAAAGTTGTTTTCCACACCTCTGCTTTCCTTACACATCCTGCCATAAGGGTCATAAGATCTAGCCAATGGAAATGGTTGTAGATACATCAGCTTCAGACCTCCCATGACATGCTCTATGCTCTGTGAATCTGAGCACATATACCACCCCATAGAAACTAGAAAAAGTACTAGAGGTATCTTCTTTTGTGCTTTATATGCCTCCACTATAGTAGATACTTGTCTAAGAAACTCCATCACGACTACCCCATCAGTAGGGTACCTTGGTAACATGAGGGGCTGATCTTCAAATCCCTCTACTCTTATGTATGAAAATGTGGCATACTAGATAAACCAGGCCCCATGTCTGTAAACAACTTCCTGAGCTTCCATGCTCAGTCTCTTGGTTCTATCTTCCTCCATTGTTCTAACTAGATGCATAGAGAATGCATCATTCAACAATTTATAATCTTGGAGGTAGTTCTTTCTTTGTATTTGAGGATAATGATCCCATATGTACACCACCTCTAACCTTACCCACTGTAGTCAGGGCATCAAATGTTCTCTTGTAGGCACATGAGTACACAACATATGAAGTCATGTGGAATGAGCACTCCTAACCTCCCAAGTTCGTCATCTCTTCATCTAATGCATCACTGATGACCTTGGCCCACAATGGCTTGTTATCCATATAAAGGACCATCTGGATGATTCCAAACATCTAATTCTTAAAATTTCTAGCATGAGGCTGACCTGTCATCCTGCTAAGCAGGGCAATCATGTATTGGTACTCATCATAAAAATCAAACTTATACAAGTGGACGGGCAACTTAGCAGAGGCAGTATAGGTTCTGCTCTTAGACCTCCACTAGTACATCCTCTTCCTTGCATTCTTCTTATTGTTATTATACTATGTTTCTAGCTTATGCAGATCCACACTGACCACCCTCTTTCCAACTGGCAAATTGAAAGTAGATGTGATGCCTTTAATTGAAAAGTCTGCATAAACTCTTTCGTGTTTCTCCACCTGCCTTGTATGAGGGTTATAGTTTCTGGCGCATTCTACTACCAGTTCTGGGGTTTCCATGGCATATGGGAATCCAGCTACATGCCACGTCCTTGAAACATATATTGCATCTAGCAGGGTATTATCTTTATCATGATCTATCCTAGATGACCATACTGCTAAATTTGTATCCTCTTGGTGAGTCTCACCAATGACACCATACTTGAATTGTACCCCCTCGGGCTGAACAAACATGGGCTTAAGAAATTCTACGTTAGACCTATTCCGCCTAAGATCCGCCATGGAATCCTACAATAAACATGCATTGTCTTACCATACGACATCCATATGCATTCATACATTATATATCTCTACAGCATCATGTATACTTTATTCATTACTCTTTTACTACATCATGAAATGCATACTTACAGATTCAAACCACAAGAAAGATCATACTACCTGAATATGCCAATAATGACAATAGGAGGGTTTTCAATTACTTGCCTGATAACACTTTTTTCTCCTGGGTTAGGTGGATGATTACGAAAAAGGGCCGCAAATGATGATGATCACTCGTTCTGTTGTGTTGAAAGACCTAGTCCGTTCATAGGTAGCTCGTATGAGGGTTTGACTTCTTCTGCTCTGTAATTTTTCATTTTTTCGCAAGGTAAATGTAAATAACCTTGGAAAGTTACCTTTAAACTCATTCGTAGGGCAAACTAGGGTAAAACTGCGTTAAATCGATTCAATCCATTGATCTTCTATAGAGAAACCATAGATGATGCCATGTGTTTGAATTGTATTCGCAGTCAGCTGGAATCCATCTACCACATTTATGTCCATTTAATGTTAGGAAATGAGGGGAGGGGGTAATCTTTGAAAGATCAGGTGATATTCAAAATATGACCCCCCTTGGATAAAATGACCCTCCACCTTTGAGCGGCAAAACTAATGCAAAGGAATTGGGTGATGTGGTCAACGTTGACCATATGTAAATCAGGTCATGAATTTAAGATCAGGGGATGTTCAAAATATGACCCCGCAACTAAAATGACCCCCTCAAAAAAGATCAGGGTGATGTCAGCATGTTGACGACCTTGTTTAAGCGTTATGTTGTAATGACGTCACCGTCATGTTATTGCATATGGTGGGCATCGGATATATACCTGTGCAGGGTAAAATGAAATGATGACCTCATCAGCAGAGTGATATTCTTTGTTCGTTGGGTTTAGATGACATCATCGTCATATTGGCATAGGGTGATATTTTGCGATGAGGGTGATATTTGTAAGATGACGGATATTAAAAATATGACCCCGCAAAATATATGTTGTTTGATGGGCAGATAACAGCCACTACGTAAAATTGACATTCGGACTCATGGACCAACTGATTATCAGGGTGATGTCTTATATCAGGGTGATCTTATATAATGTGACTGATGTTTAAAATATGACCCCCTTCTCAGAATATCAGGTTTGACCGAAACTTTGACTTAACATAACTTCCTTCCCTTAAACAATTTCAGGGTGATCCAAAAGGCAAACCTGCTTGGAATTTTGTGCACTTTCCAACCATGAGGTTGATGATATGAAATACTGACTTTGACAAATGACCTCATCATGGTGACCTATCTACCCCCTGTAGCGTTACCTACATGACTTAATTTTACCAGACTGCCCAAAGTAGCAAAACAACAAGCCAAAGCAGCAAAAAAGTTGGGTCCCTGTTTTGTCAAGTCAAAATGAGGCGTGTTGTGTAACCACACAACAATTAGCAATAGTAGTTTTTATATCATCAAAGGCATGTTTTCCTTTATTACTCCATTTGAAAATAGGATTATTCTTCATCATGTCAGCAATAGGCCTCGTCAGCTCAGCAAAGTCAGGTACAAACCTTCTTAAGAAGTTTACTTGGCCAAAGAAAGATTTGGTGCTATCTTTACTTGTGGGTAGTCCCAATTGCATGATAGCCTTCACTCTTTTAGGATCAACTCTAATCCCATTCATTAAAATGATGTGTCCCAAGAGCTTTCCTTCAGTTACAGCAAAGATAGATTTTTTAGCATTTAAAGAGATCCTATGTTCTCTGCAATGCTGCAATACTATTTCAAGATCATGCAGGTGATTAGATCTCTTCTTAGAAAAGACTGTTAAATCATCCAAATAGACAACAATGATTTTATTCTTCAGATCACCAAATGACAGATCCATAACTCTCTAGAAAGTTGCTCTCGCATTTGTGAGACTAAACGACATCCTATTGTATGCAAAGACACCAATGGGAATAGTAAACATCGTCTTATGCTAATCCTCCAGGGCTACTTCAACTTGATTATAACTTGAAAACCCATCAAGCATAGACATCATTTCAAAACTAGCAACCGTCTACAATATATGATCCATAACAAGTAGCGGGCAGTTATCTTTCAAGGAGGCTTGATTCAAGTTCCTAAAGTCAACATATATCCTTATTTCTCTATTCTTTTTTTTGATAGGAACTATATTGGCTACCTTAACATTTTATGATGGATGGGATAAATAATTCTTGCCTTTAACATTTTATCTATGTCATTGAAAATAGATTTTGCTACCTTAGGATTATACGTTCATTGTTTCTTCCTATAAGGTGTAGCACTAGGTTTTAAAAGAATCTTATGTTGCAATTCACCATTCCTAAATCTCTTCAAATCAGCACAACACCATGCAAAAACATCTCTATAATGGATTAACAAAGAGATTAACCTTTCCCTCTCTTGAGGGGAACAACACTTTCCTATACAAGCAATTTTGGGATCTTCTTTTGTGCCAATGTTGACATGATCGAAATCAGTTGATGATTCAATAGAAACTCTACTTTTTTGCTTCAAATATTGGTCATGTCTATTGAATAAGTCCTCAAGAGAGATTAAACCCTTAGGAATCTTATTTCTTTTGAATTGAATCATTTCAAATCCTTTGCCATCAGGAGCATTAATATCACCCTCTAGAATATCATTACTCTTATCATCACTACCCTCAAAGAAAATGTTTGCAAAGGCCTCACCTTTTTCTAGAAATGCAATAATTTGTTTATCATTGTTGAAAACTTGCCAGTGATTCACATTGTCAGGCACATTAGGGTGATACACAACTTCAATTCTATATGGTTTATCCTTGAAATATGGATTTGGCAATAGCAAGGATGCAAAGACTACTAATGAATTAGCTCTAGTATTAAGATCTCTAGGCATTACCTCTATAGAAAAGTGTCAAAGTCCTCAATGCAATCCCATTCCTTGTTTCTATAATGTCTTAGTCTACCATTTTTTATGGTGTATATCTTCCTAACTTGTTTGAAAATCAGTTCTGCATCACCCATGGCTCTCAACTATTTTATTCCCTTTTCTTTGGCCAAGGCTAGACCAAGTAGTAGAGCTTCATATTCTGCAGTATTATTGGTGTTTTCAAACTCCAGCTTATAAGCAAAAGGGAATTTGTAACCATTTGGTGAAATTAAAACAACTCCCGCACTAGACCCAGCACTAGAACAACTTCCATCAAATTCCAATGTCCACAGCTCATCAAATGAATTAGGGAAAATGAGGCTTGAACATTCCTCTTTCATTGAGGTTCACATGTAGGTACCCGATCTAGTTTCTACTAAAAGGATGTCTACTCTTGGATCCCCAGATTTTAACAATGTAAATTTGCCTTTAGGCTCTGGATTAAGATGCACTTTCTTCCCATCTAAGGGTATTAAAGCATGGGACCAGTCCATTTGGATTTCACCACCCAGGTCTCTACAAAAGATTCTACTTAAGAGCATTCCATAACTGGCAAGAATATCAACAACTCGAATGGTCAACTTCAATCTCTTCTTTGGAAATGAAGCTAAGGCAACCTAAGCATCTTTGATTTGCCCTATAATAGGGACTGGTGAACTGTCCATAGAGAAACACCTACCATGTGAAGAAGTGAAAGACAAACCTAAAGCTTTGGCCACTTGGGCAGGCATTACGTTGTCAGAAGCTCCAGAATCAATGACATAATTACTCAACATGAAGCTGGCTATATATAGTGACACATAGAAAGGCTCAAACTTTGTAAAGGGGTTTTGTAGTGGTCTGATTCTTTGTCATGGGAGTTTGAGCAGTTTTGTTTTTCAATGTGTACTTCACTTTTACTAGATACTTGGGCATTACACTGAGAGGGTGAAGGCTCTTGTTTAATATACCTAACCAACCTATCTAGTTCAGAAGGATTGAGCTTGAGGTATTCAACTTGGGAGATATAATTTTTTGTATTTTTACATGACTCAATTATATCAAATGAACTTGAAACAAATGCATCAAAGGAAGGAGCAGGGGTACCTCAATTGATGTATTTTTGGGCACAACATTCTCTGACTTCTTGAAATTAGGAGTAGCTTGTCTTGTCAGGATGTATTTCGAAGCAGAGGATGAACTGCTAGCCTAACCTTTCTGTTCTTGTCCTTTTTGTGCTTGCTGGCCCCTTGTGAAGACTACACAATTAGGATTGTCAATCTCGGTGTATACATCTTCTCTAGCCTCCTTGTTAGATTCATACTCAAATAAATTTACACTGACATCATGAGACTACCCAGGTTCTTCCACATAAGGTTCCTCAACATACTCATTGGTTGAGAGCATTTGCATGAATCTAACCATCTCTGGGCAAGTGGTTCCATCATGGTCACAGGTTAGATGCAAATTGCAAATCATATGATTTTTCTTACTGGTAGAGGGGCCTCCTTTGATAGCCAATCTCTAAGTTGGACTAGTCAATGCTAACATTTTATTATAGCTTCCTTAAGGTCCATAATCCTTTCTTGGTATATCCTGATAAGGTGGCTACTGGAAACCTTTAGGCATTTGTCTTTTCAAAGTGATAATATCATTAGCCAACCTTTGTATAACAGGATCAGTGGAATTTACTATTGAGGGTTTGCCAGTTTGAAGTTCTTTCTTCCATTTCCCAGCAATAATCAAGTCATCCTCTATGGATATATCCCTTTCTTGAGTTGCATCTACATCAGTCGTACCTTCTCTTTTGATGGTAAAATTAACATATGGTGGAAGAGAATTGATGAAAAAGCACTTTAATAAAACATCTTCAGGTCTCATGTCCTCAGGAATCCTATTGACCAGTTTGCTGAATTTGGCCACAAATTCTCTCATAGGCTCATGTACTTCCTTTTTCATAGAGGCTAACTAAGAGACAAGGACTTGTTCATTCTTTGTTGATTTAAACTGACTTTCAAACTTGGATCTTAAGGTAGCCCAGTCTATGATGGAACCATTTGGAAGGTGGTAAAACCAATTAGCAGTAGCATCGGTTAAAGATTTCACAAAGACCCTTATGGAGACATCTTCGTATTGCATAGCAAGAATAGAAGAAGTGGCAAAGAAGGCTTGCATATGCTCTTTAGGAGTGACCTTCCCATCTCCTCTGCACTTAGGTATAATTTTCCCCAAACCCTTTGGCAAATCATGTAACTGAGCTCCTAAGTTGAGAGGACCTATTGTGGCTCCCAAGGGGATAGGTGGAGGTTGAGCCATAGCAGCAGGAAAGGTAACTTGCAAAGGAAGGACAGTTCTGTGCAAGAGGAGGGCTTGACAAGATGCACTAGGAGTACTAGTATTACTTTGTTTAGGAGGAGGGGATGGAATCCTACTAATAGACTTAACCTTTTAGTTAAGTGAGAAAGAAGAGAAATTAACAGCTTTTAATAATTCAAAATCTTCATCCCAAATTCCTTTCTTTCTATCTCCCCTAGTGTACCTTTTAGAAACTAGTTTTTAAAAAACAACAATATGAAAATATAGAGTTGCCAACTTCACTTACTGATTGTTCCATGGAAGATTTTGCTGATTGTTCAACTAGTTCCTTTAATGGGTAGCCTGGTTTCTGGGCCGATTGTTAGGGAGAGATTGTACAAGAAAGACTCTTTCTCTTTGAGGGATGGGTACCATGTTCTCTACAAAAACAATTTCTTGAGTGTCCCAAAAACTCCTGGCATTATCTCTTATAATTTCCCCAAGTCCTTCTTCTTCTTCTAACCTTCATTAACTTGGTTGTACTAAAAATTGATTCTTCTTTGTTGCCAAGAAAGTAACTAAAGACCAGTAATTATATCCTCTTGATCGCCAACCAACCAATCTACGTTAGGCTGGAGAATGGGGGCATTGGATCTTTGAAGAACCATGAAGATTAGTTTCAAAGCAACTCATAATACATATTTAACAATAAACATTCCCCAGTAGAATCACCAAAAATCTGTTAGTAAACAGATTTGTCACCTAACTCTATATTCTCACGCCCCCGAACTGACAAGTGTACTAATAGTTGAACTAGTTATAATGGTATTTCATAATCGACTCTCTGCTTATTTTACAAGGTAGCAGCTACCTTCTAAGATATACAATGAATTTAAATTTATATTTCTTTTGACCAGAAAGCAAAGAAAAGGTAATGCTTTTAACTGGAAAGCTTTGAAAGGAAAACCTACAATTCTGCCACAGCTAAAATCACAAAAAGAAGCCCAAAGACTTCAAAACAATCACTATACTGAACAAAGAATTATATATCCACTACCATGAAATATTCATTCAATGATAAACACCTCATAGCAATGAAGAAAAATGAACATCCAATACTCCAATATAGATAAAAGATAACCACTGGTAATATATTCAATGTAAGAAGAATAACATTCAAACACCATAACACAAAGTTTATGCTTGCTCAAACTTTACCATATGCTTCTTCTATATTGAAGTAATCAAAAGTAAATAGCATAAAAGAGTTTCTTTACTTTAATGAGAAAAACAAAGTTTGCCCAAAAAAGATCCATACTACTATAAAGAGTGGAATTTTGGATAGTTTAGTTTTGGGTAGTTTTGGTGTATATCCTTCTTTCACCCTTACATTCAAGGACCTAGAGTCGAGTTGCAATGTACTATCATACCCTAGGTCACTATTGATATGTAAGGAAACTTGGATTTTTATGATTAGATTGACAATTTCCTTCTCTTATGCTTAATTGTACCTTAAAACCCTAATTATGCAAATACGACAGTAAACGGATGAATTACGGAAAATACTTCTGCAAAAAGATGTAAAATAACAAATAAAAGTGCACCTATTTTTGGGGTCCGAAGGTGGAAATGTTAGGGACTAAAGAGCGGGTGCCCAAGTCTAGTGCCCTACTTTTTGTTGAGATCTGGAAACTCATTTTGCAACCTGTATCTGCTGTATCAGAGATTTTCTCGTTGCAGAACTTTTATGACTAATGAGCGGGCACCCAAGTCCAAGTGGCTGTTTCTTTCATTGATCTACAACCCCAACACTTTGTTGTACCCTCCTACAACTTCACTTTGTCTACAACTCCAACATGTAACCTGCAATCATGAAAACTTTGGGAGGGAGTTGTGGTGTTTAGAGGCTTGCCTCAGTCAAGCCTCGGAGAGACATTCAAGCCTTCCAAACACTGTTGTCAGATAGAGAGTGCATGCCTAGGTAGGGAGAGGAAAAAACCAAATGATAAATGCTCAATAATCACAATAGATATCACCTTGTAGTGAAGATCTCATGGGAGGAAGAATCTCTTCATTCCATGAGGAGATGGATGCTCAAATCTGCAAACGCAAACACATAAACAACACAAACTATTCTTGCAACACAATGAAAGCCTTGAATCACCTTTAGAACACAATAGCTTGCTAGTCATCATCTCCTTGAAATCTCTAGTTTACAAATGAATGCCTAAACATGCTTTTATATGTAACTACAAATAGTCCCACCAAGATTTCATAAATTCAAACTTACCGTGTTGGCCTAGGGACCAAATAACGGTCATAAATTGACACTTCAAATCTGGGCCTAACACAAAATAGGGCAGGACTAGGACGCGGGTGCCCAAGTCCTCCCACCCTATTTTGAGTAGGGTTAAGCTCAAAGGGTCCCCCTAGGTCCCATTTGTCATAAGACCCAGGGTTCATTCCATCGGGATGTTGAAATATGAAGTAATATGTCCTAAATGCAGCTAAGAGACCTGGGAGCTAAACCTTTTGAGGGAAAAGCCCCCAAGGGGACATTTTCTAACGTTACATTTAGCCCCCACTTTAATGTATGTATAAATGCAAGGCCAATACATGCATTAAAGTATGGTCAACAAACACAGCAAAGATGCCAAGCACATTGAAAACAATGATAGGCACGCAAAACACAGAGAAGATATTACAACCACGTAAAACACAGAGAATATATTGAATGCATAGAAGACACATTAATGCATGGACGACATGAATGATTTCTTTTCTTTTCTTTTTCTCATATATATGAAATGCAGATGTAAGTACAAGAAAGTAAACAAACCTCCCATAATGCAGGATGTACTCATCGCACAGGTCTTTAAACTACATATGGGGCAACACACACAAGACATGTAAAACCTCCCAAAATGTAGGATGTACTCATTGCACAGGTCTTTAAACTGTATATGGGGCAATAAACATGCCAAACAAAGCAAGCACGCCAACACACACACTTTGAAGACACGGAGAAAACACTGCAGACAAGCGATGGAGTGTTCCTATTTCTAGGTTCAGCACCATCTCAGGCACATTACAGGCACACACCGACAATTGGGCTTTGCCACAACAATTGCCAAAGACACACTTAAGGGTTGAGTTAGTCATAGAACCGCTCCCCACCTCCGCAGAGGACTTTTGAAAATGACAGGATGATGCAATTTGTTCTGATAAATACACCATCCCCACCTCCGTAGAGGGCTTAAGATAAAAAGGATATACGCGATATCCCACCTCCGTAGAGGGCTTAAATGATTGATTGATTGCAAACAAACTCAGAGTGTAGGATGTACTCATCACACAAGTCTTTAAACTGCACCTGAGGACAAACACATTGCTAACATCTACAACAGACAACTTACCTTATATATGCTCCCACCTTAAGGTGGTTGATATCAGGTATCGATATCAAGCACGTTAAGGTAGGAAGAAAAAACACAAGGGAACGCAGACTTTCGCAAAGCCCATGTCCCCCAAAGGTGACATGTACTTTATGATCACCAAATGTTCCCACAAACACATCCCTGCAAGAAACATGTTAATGTCTACATCAATGCATATGAAATCTGAGGCATGCAAGATTCAAGATAGACAAATTGCACGGAGCAACAGTATTGTTATGATTTGTATATGAGATAGAACACCATCAAAATCACTACGTGGAAAGCATGAGTGCTTCTAGTAGCCAAGCATCAGATAAGAAATACAACCCCATCGTCATATTAGGAACTAAGTCCAATTTTTGATTTCTCATGAAGGGGCGCTAGGTTCGCATCAGTATAAATGTTTTTCGTCATCCGCCAGCTAGATAGAAACACTAGAGGAAGGGAAACAATAAATAAGAGAGGAGAAACAAGTGTCTTAGGGACCATCACGTAAGAGGGTGCCCCTAGTGTCACCAACCACAACGCTATGTCTGCAAGACACAACACACAACAATGAAATCAGAGAGAGAGATGATATAGAAGAATGATGATACAAATAGAAGAAGGTCACAACAGAGGCGGTCTTCTGGTATCCCAGACCTTACAAGAGAATCAAGGGTCATCCCAGGAGGCCTAAAAAACACATAACACATCATGGGGGAAGCACATCACAAGAGGGATAAAGGGTTAGAGATACTTACCTGGAGAGTCCTTCAGGCTAAGTCTCATCATCAAGTAAATCATCATCATCTTCCCACTCCTGGATCTTAGAGGAAAGTGAGACATAAGGTACCATAGCCCAATTTTCATCATTGTTAGGGTCATCTTTGTTTTGTTCAATGTTTGGATCAATGTTTTCTTGTTGAGAGGCAAGGTTTATAGCATAAGTTTGTCTTCTTCATCTTCTTTCTCTTTCTTTTCTATTTATTTTTGTCTTACCACTTATCTCTTGTAAGATAGGGCATTGCTTTTTCATATGTTTTTACAATTTAGAAGAGGAAGCACCAAGATCAAATCTAATTTGTCTAGGTGGCATATTTTGTTGTTGACTATTACCTCCTGATCCTTGTAAGATTGATGGGGGAGGAACCTCAGCATAGGGACCTTGTCCTTTCGGGCTATGGTTCTCTTCAAATGTGGGTTGCTTGTCTTTTGTCATTTCTTGCATAGAGGGTCTGGCTGTTGGATATAATAGTTTTGCTTTGTAATTTCTATAGCCCAAGAAGTTAAAATATGTTCGCAATTTAGGTTTTCCTCTAGATTTGTCCCAAAAGTAATCCAATGTAAAGTATTGTTGTGTAATCAAAGGTTTGTATGTATTTTGATGAATAGCATGCACTTGTCTGTTTAAAGGAAATTTTACACATTTATAGATTGTTGAGGGGATAGATTTCATAGCTTTTAGCCATGGATCTCCAAGTTTTATTTGAAATATGTTAGAATCAAGGATAACATTAAACCATTGTTCTACATGTTTCTCAAATACAGTTACTAACAATGATATCTTACCCAAAGGATTTATGAAGGTTCCCTTATGTGTTTTAATCATTTTATCTGAAGGGTCATAAGATCATTGCATTAAATTATGTTCAAAAAGGAGATTTTTCATGGTGACATTAGTCATGCAATTAGGATCAACAAGAGTTCCATCCACGAGGTTTCCCATTATTTTCACAGTGATGTAAAGAGGTCCATCAATGTCTCCAATTGTTCTATCATGAGGTGTAAACAATATTTCAGGTTTAGGGACCTTTCTTTTCATGTAAGGTCTAGGAGCGAACCTATTGTTGTTGTTACAATTAGAGGCCATGAGTGCCAAATCAGATTTTAAAAGTTTTTCCAAAATTTATGCACAAGTCAAGTGCAAAACTATATGCAAAAATGACTTAAAATGCTTGATTTTTTATACTTTTTCAATGCAAATAAGTGAAAGCAAAGGTGTTGTAAGGATTTTGATTAGGAGCAGAAAATTATATGTCTGACATCAGTCCAATACAAAAATAAGATCCGTCACAACACACTGTTGATGCAAATCGAAGATGATGCCAAGTCAAAATATAGTGAAAATGCACTAAATATGTGATTTTTCACAAAATCTCAATGCAAAAGAGCATGACAAAGGGTGTTGTGAGGAAAATGATGATGAAAATCAAATTATATTAGTGCTAACAGCCACCTAATGCCAAAATATCTACCACAACACACTTGTAGTGTCACCCAATGTCAACCCTTAGTGAAAATATAGCAAAAAATAGGCAAATTTTCACGGTTTTTTTATTCCAAGACCTAGCAAAAGGGGTGTTGTAAAGAGTTATAGGAGGTGAAACAAATAATATTGATGATATTAGTCACCTCAATCCATAAAATTTGTTACAACACACTTGGAGTGCAAACTAGGGCAAACCCTAGGGCAAAAATAGCAAAAATGTGTAGTTTTTCACCAAATTTTCAATACAAGAGCCCGTTAAAAAGGTCTTGTAAATATTTTTAGAAGGGGAAGAAAATTATTACCCTGATAACATCCAACTAGTGCAAAAATATCCTTTACAATATGTCTATGGTGCAAATTTGAAGAGTCGATAAGGCCAAATTTAGTGAAAATCAATGTTTTTGAAGCCCTAGATTTGAGGTCTTGACACAAAATGTTATATGAATGTTTTGCAAGCTAATATATGATGAAAATGTTGGTTTTAGGATAGACAACTGAGAGGGGGGTGAATCAGTTGTCACAAAAACTTTATTTTCTTTAAACACTTAAATCCTTTATATTTCTACAGCATAATAATGATTCAACCATGGAAGCACAATGTAATAACTCAAGAGCAGAAACACATTAACACATATGACACCAATATTTTAATGTGGAAAACCTATTTAAGGGAAAAACCACAGGGTGACTAACCCAAGATTGTATTCTCTGTTAAAAGAATAAGAAGAACAAAATGGCACTTGCCAATTAGGGCTCACTGCTCGAGCACACTGCTCACAAGAGTCCCACTGCCTACAAAAGGCACACTGTCTACAGAATAATATAAATATTACATACTTGAACTAGAGATTAGCATCTTCACCATGCTTGAGATAGTTCCATTTAAGCTCAACACTTCTGCTCTACTTTTCGCTCTTCTCCTCTCTACCACTTTTTCATCTCAACCAAGGATACTTTGAAATGACTTCACAAATCTTATTTATACAAGATATTGACTTTGGGATAATCATCAAAGTTGGCACAACATAAATTATTTTATTATAGAGCAGTTACAAAAATACAACTTAATTTGTTACAAAGACTTCATGCGTATCACCACACTGTCAACCACACATATCTGGGACTTCAATCTTCTTTGAGGAACATGCCATGCTTCGCAAAACATATTCAAGATCATCTGCAAGATGTGTAAAATATCCAGTCGGCCATGATTAGGAAGAACACCATCACCTGAGAGTAAATCTTCAATTATGAGCTCAATCTTCAATGCGGACCACCAACACGAACTGGACACAATCTAGAGACCCCCACAAGCTTGCTTAAATCACCAAGAACATCCACACCACTTCTGCTTACTGAAATCATTCACATCTTCATCCGAAACCTTAAGAACACAGTCTGTCATCACTGTCACATTAGAATAAATGCTTGTGGACCTCCAGACCATGAACCAATTGAGTTGTCAATTCACATTGGCTTCCTAAACATTCCACCAAATCCGCAAAACAAGATATTGCATTTCCAGATCTCACCGAACCTATTTGTGTCACTCTATCACCTCTGAACAGCTGCCAGAACTAGTTTTACTCATATGGCCATAACTTCTCCAAATCTTCATGCGAACCTCTCAAATCTTGACTGGATCATCTTTAGACACATATCTATAAACCCTTTGATGCACATTCTCTGATCTTCATCTAGCTAGGATCTTCACTTCATAGAACTTCAATGTCTTCACTATTTCTAATAGAACTAATTTTCTCAATATCCTCAGCACATAGCTCATCCAATCCTTGACATCAATGCAATAGGAGTATGTTGACATCAATGACAACACCGGTTAGGCCCATACTAGCAACAATCTCCCCCTTTGTCGTTGATGGCAACATATGATGTGAAAAATTGTTTTAACCATCAAGACAAGAACTTCTCCTCAATAACTGACATAGCTCCCCCTATCAACAGCAATCATTCATATGTCTTCTCTTTCTTTGCTCCTCCCCCTTTGATCAGCAACCACTTTTGTTTTTCACATGTCTTCTCTCCTCCTTTGACATCAATGGCAAAGGGCACATACTTGCATCAATACTTCAGAATCATGCAGACTACTCCCCCTGAGTGGCAGCTTCCTATCATCAATCCAGACCATAAGATATGATTGTGAGATTCACCGGACTGATGCACATCAATGCACCTTAATTCAGAGCTGGAGGGGTAATAACCCCTAACTTCTCCCTGAGATACTCAAAAGAGTCCTTAGGTAGAGGTTTAGTAAAAATGTCTACAATCTGATCCTTTGAGGGTACAAACTCCAATCTGACTTCATTCTTGTTCACCTGCTCTCTCAAAAAGTGAAACTTGATGGATATATGTTTTGTCTTTGAATGCAACATCAGATTTTTTGATATATTTATTGCACTTGAGTTATCACAGAAGATTGTGCTAGGTTCCTCATACTCCACTCTAATGTCTCTTAGCATTTGTTTCATCCACAATACTTTAGTGCAACTACTTGCTACTACAATATATTTTGCTTCTGCAGTGGACAGAGATATTGCCTCTTGTTTCTTGCTCAGCCAAGAAACCAATCTTTTCCCCCAAAAGAATGCACCACCATTGGTACTCTTCCAGTCATCCACATCTCCTGTCCAATCAGAATCTGTATATGCGTGAAGAGAGAAATCATGATCCCTAGGATACCATAAACCATACTCAACTATTCCCTTTAGATATTTGAGAATTCTCTTGATTGCCATGACATGAGATTCTCTAGGATCAGCTTGGAATCTGGCAACAAGACCAATAGCATTCATAATCTCAGGTCTAGTTTGAGTAAGATACAGTAGTCCTCCAATCATTGATCTATACTTTTTCTGATCAACCTTAGGAGATTCATCATCTTTGCTCAATTTACACCCGATTGCCATGGGAGTATTCATTGGCTTTGAATCTTCCATCCCAAATTTCTTCAACAATTCTTTCACATATGTGGTCTATGATATGAAGATTCCTTTCTTTGTTTGAGTGATTTGCAAACCCAAGAAGAAATTCATTTCCCCAAACATAGACATCTCAAATTCACTTTTCATTTGATTTACAAAAGTCTTGTACATACTATCTCTTCCTCCAAAAATGATGTCATCAACAAATACTTCAATAATCAAGATATTTTCATGGTCAATCTTGAAGTACAAGTTACTATCAATAGTACCTTTGTTGAAACCAATCTTGAAAAGATGTTTATCGAATCTTTCATACCAAGCCCTTGGGGCTTGTTTGAGCCCATACAATGCTTTCTTCAACTTGCAGACTATATCCCCATGATCAGACAATTGAAATCCATCTGGTTGCTTAATGTATACTTCTTCCAAGTCACCATTCAGGAAGGCAGACTTGACATCCATCTAATATACTTTGAAATCCTTGAAGGTAGCAAAAGCAAGAAATAATCTGACTACTTCAATTCTTGCCACCAGAACAAAAGTTTCTTCAAAGTCAACTCCTTCTACTTGAGAATAACCCTTAAAGACCAATCTGGCTTTGTTTCTGACTACTTCACCATCTTCATTCAGTTTATTCCGGAAGACCCACTTGGTCCCAATCACATTTTTGATTCTAGGTCTGGGAACAAAATCCCAAGTGTGATTTTTCTCAATTTGCATCAACTCTTCCTCCATTGCTTTGGCCCAGCTTTCATCATTGCATGCTTCACTTACTATTTTTGGTTCAATCTTTGAAATCAGACAATACTTCTCTGAATCTTGAGCAATCTTTCTTCTTGTTTGAACACCCTTGCTTCTATCACCTATGATCTAGTCTTTAGAATGATTCAGTCTTACATACCTGGAAGTTTTGGAAATTTCTTGCACTTCTATTTCTTAGACAGGGTCATTCAAACTTATCTCTTCTTCCTATATTTCAAGATTCTCTGGATCAATTTGAATCTGAACTACAGAAGGGGCTAGATCTTCTTGGACCAGAACATCATTTTGACCATCTGCTTCATACTCATAAAACCTTGAGGTATTTTCAATGCCTTCATCAACCTTCACATTTGTACTTTCTACAATCTTTCTTAATCTCTTGTTATAACACCGGTATGCTTTACTTTGAGTAGAGTAACCCAAGAATATTCCTTCATCACTTCTAGCATCAAATTTGCCAAGGTCTTCATCTCTTTTAATGTAACATTTACTACCAAAGACTCTGAAATACTTCACAGTAGGAGTGATGCCAAACCAGAGTTCATAAGGGGTCTTACCAGTATTGCTTCTGATTTGTACTCGATTAAGAGTATAGACAGCAATGCTTACAGCTTCTCTCCAATAGATCTGAGGGACATTTGCTTCCATCATCATGGTTCTAGATGCTTCCTGGATGGTCTGGTTCTTTCTTTCCACTACTCCATTCTGTTGTGGGGTCCTTGGAGCAAATAACTCTCTTTATCCCATGTTTCCCACAGAATTCTATGAACTCTCCGGATGTGAATTCACCACCTCTATCAGACCTAAGACATTTTATGTTTAACCTAGTTTCATTTTCTACCATAGCCTTTAATATTTTGAACTTCTCAAGAGCTTCAGATTTCTCTTTTAGGAAAGTCACCCACATCATCTGGGAGTGGTCATCAATCAGTAAGATGAAATATCTATCACCTTGTAGACTCCTAATTCTTTCCGGTCCACATAGATCAGTGTGAACTAAGTAGATAACAATCCAGTAGAGGATTCTTCCTTACTTTTAAATGTGACTCTGCTCTGCTTACCCAACTGACATTCTTTGCACAAACTATTAGTAGGTTTCACCAGTCTTGGAAGATCTCTTACAACCTGAGTGTTGCTTATCTTGATGATATTATCAAAATTTACATGACACATTCTCCTATGCCACAACCAAGTCTGATCAATTTGAACAAATAAACAACTTTTGCCAATACCAAGTGGAAGATGTTACCTTTTGTTTGAGTACCGGATGTAATTTATGTTCCAAAACTTTCAAAGATCTTACATTTTCTATTTTTGAATCGGAGATCATAGCTTTTGTCCACCAACTGCCCAACACTAAGAAGATTATGCTTTAGACCTTCAACATACAGTACATCACTGGTTGTATTCTTTCCATCAAAAGAAATAGTTCCTCTGCCTCTGATTCTACTAGCAGAATTATCACCAAATTTTACAACTCCTCCATATATTTCCAAATCTATGAACTTATTTTTATCACCAGTCATATGGTGGGAGCATCCACTGTCAATGACCCATTCATCCTTTTCTTCAACTTGAGCAGCCAGAGCTCTTTCTATCAGTTTATGATTGATAGATTCAATGGGCATTGGATCTTCTTCCTTGATGGCAATAAACACCTAGTCACTTCCGGATTTATTTCCTATCTCTTATTCAACATCTGTTACTCCTTCATCATCATCATCTTCATGAACATAGTAACATTTCTTTTGGAATCTTGATCTATTCAGATTTGTCCTTGAAAATATTTCTAGACACCTTGAGGCAAAGTGACCAATCTTGTTGCAGTTGAACCATTTGAAGGGCAATTTTCCTTCATACTTACTAGATCCTCTTGGCAGTCTTTTTGCAATAAGGGCTTCAAGTTGAGTAGCTTCTGCCTCATCTTCTTCGAGATCGTTTCTTGCTATTTCATACCATGATAATTTCTTTGAGGAATTTTCTCCTAGATCATACCTTTGTTTTCCTTTTACAGAGGCACTAGCTTTGAATGCAGATTCATTCTTGGGAGGTGCATCTCTAAACTCAGCCAATTCAAATGCAGCTAATTTCCCAACCAATTGATCTCTTGTGATATTTGATAAAGATCTAAATTCCTCAATAGCAGCAACCTTATGTTTGTAAGCAAGGGGTAAGGATTTGAGAAATTTGGTGACAATCTCATCTTCATCTAAGGTTCCACCAGCACATCTAATGCCACAAACAAGCTCATTTACTTTTGGCATAAATGTAGTGATATTCTCATCTTCATTCATCTTCAGGTTTTCAAATTTTCCTTTCAGATTTTGTAGCTTGGCACATTTAACATATTTGTCTCCTTCATGTAAAAGTGCCAGCTTTGACCAAATTTCATTTGCAATTTTTAAATCCATAACATTTGTTAGCTCTGAATCAGATAAGGCACTTAGTAAGGCTTCTTTAGCTTGAAGATTATCTTCAGCATCTCTGATTTCATCTGTAGTTGTCAGACCATTCTTTGGAGGAATATACTTCTTTATAGTCATGTTCTAATATTGAAATCCCATACATTGCAAATGACATTCCATGTGGCTTTTCCAAAGAGTGTAGTTTGTTCCATAAAACCTCAGACTATCCTTTCTGTAGGAAGACATCCTGGATCTCCTCAAACGGTTATGCTCTTTTAGAGGAACTTAGCTCTAATACCAATTGTTGGTTTTAGGATAGACAACTGAGAGGGGGTGAATCAGTTGTCACAAAAACTTTCTTTTCTTTAAACACTTAAATCCTTTATATTTCTACAACATAATAATGATTCAATCATGGAAGCACAATGCAATAACTCAAGAGCATAAACACATTAACACATATGACACCAAGATTTTAACATGGAAAACCCGGTTAAGGGAAAAACCACGGGGTGACTAACCCAAGATTGTATTCTTTGTTAAAAGAATAAGAAGAACAAAATGGCACTTGCCAATTAGGGCTCACAAGAGGCCCACTGCCTACAGGAGACACACTGTCTACATAATAATATAAATATTACATACTTGAACTAGAGATTAGCATCTTCACCATGCTTGAGATAGTTCCATTTAACTCAACACTTTTGCTCTACTTTTCACTCTTCTCCTCTCTACCACTTTTTCATCTCAACCAAGGATACTTTGAAATGACTTCACAAATCTTATTTATACAAGACATTGACTTTGGGATAATCCTCAAAGTTGACACAACATATACTTTATTTTATTATAGAGTAGTTACAAAAATACAACTTGATTTGTTACAAAGACTTCATGTGTATCACCACACTGTCGGCCACACATATCTAGGACTTCAATCTTCTTTGAGGAACACACCATGCTTCACAGAACATCTTCAAGATCATCTACAAGATGTGTAAAACATCCGGTCGGCCATGATTAGGAAGAACACCATCACTTGAAAGTAAATCTTCAATTACGAGCTCAATCTTCAATGCAGACCGCCAACATGAACTGGACACAATCTAGAGACCCCCACAAGCTTGCCTGAATCACCAAGAACATCCACACAACTTCTGCTTAATGAAATCAATCGCATCTTCATCTAGAACCTCAAGAACACAGTCTGTCATCACAGTCACATTAGAATAAATGCTTGTGGACCTCTAGACCACGAACCAATTGAGTTTTCAATTCACATTGGCTTCCTAAACATTCCACCAAATCCATAGAACAAGATATTGCATTTCCGGATCTAGGACTAATTTTCTCAATATCCTCAGCACACAGCTCATCCAATCCTTGACATCAATGTAATAGGAGTATGTTGACATCAATGACAATACCAATTAGGCCCATACTCGCAACAAAAAAATATATGTTGTTAGATCTGAAAATGATTTTTATGCTCTAACATGCAAAATGCAAGTGCAAATCTAATGAAAAACCAATGAAAATGCTAGTTTTTGTTGACTTTTTCTATGCAAAAATGCATTTTTTTTAAATCTACATGCAAATTTGTTCTGAAATGCAAGACTATAGACAAATGCAAATTTGAATGAGTCTCTAAAATTAGTAGAAAAATCTGAAACAAGATTTTACCTACAAACCCTAGATTTTGGAATTACTAGGTTATATGCAAAATTTACAATTTTCAACAAAACCCTAGCAATTTTATGATGAAAATGCAATGAAAACTAATGATTTTTTGTAATTTTCTATAATTTAAATCAGATCTAATTCAAAAATCAGAAATTTGATGAAATTTAAATTAATTTATGCAACATGCAAACTCTAGAATGCAATTTTTTTCCATTTTTTCCAATTTTTCAATTTTTTTTTAAATTTTCCAATGCAATAAGATGAATGACTATATGAATGAATGAAACCACTGTAAATATGAAGAAAAACACTTAGGAAGGTACAAATAATTCCAATAACATGGGTTCACCAAAATGTAAAGGGTGGAATTTTGGATAGTTTAGTTTTTGGTAGTTTTGGTGTATATCCTCCTTTCACCCTTACATTCAAGGACCTAGAGTCAAGTTGCAATGTACTATCATACCCTAGGTCATTATTGATATGTAGGAAAACTTGGATTTTTATGATTAGATTGACAATTTCCTTCTCTTATGCTCAATTGTACTTTAAAACCCTAATTATGCAAATACAACAGTAAACGGATGAATTACAGAAAATGCTTCTGCAAAAAGATGTAAAATAACAAATAACTGTGCACCTATTTTCAGGGTTTGAAGGCAAAAAATTTAGGGACTAAAGAGTAGGTTCCCAAGTCCAATGCCCTACTTTTTGTCGAGATCTGAAAACTCAGTCTGCAAACTGTATCTATTGTATTAGAGATTTTCCTGTTGTGGAACTTTGAGGACTAATGAGTGGGTGCCAAAGTCCAGGTGGTTGTTTCCTTCACTGATCTGCAACCCTGACACTTTGTTCTACCCTCCTACAACTTCACTTTGTCTGTGCACTCCAACTTGTAACCTGCAATCATGAAAACTTTGGGAGAGGGTTGTGGTGTTTAGAGGCTTGCCTCAATCAAGCCTCGGAGAGACATTCAAGCCTTTTGAACACCGTTGTTAGATAGAGAGTGTGTGCCTAGGTAGGTAGAGGCAAAAACTAAATGATGAATGCTCAATAATCACAATAGATATCACCTTGTAGTGAAGATCTCATGGGAGGAAGAAGCTCTTCATTCCATGAGGAGATGGATGCTCAAATCTACAAACACAAACACATAGACAACATAAATCTACTCTTGCAACACAACGAAAGCCTTGAATCACCTTTAGAACACAATAGCTTGCTAGTCATCATCTCCTTGAAATCTCTAGTTTACAAATGAATGCCTAAACATGCTTTTATATGCAATTACAAACATTTCTGCCAAGATTTCGTAAATTCAAACTTACCATGTCGGCCTAGGGACCAAATAACAGTCATAAACTGACACTTCAAATTTGGGCCTGACCTAAAATAAGGCAGGACTAGGGTACAAGCGCCCAAGTCCTCCCCCCCTATTTTGGGTAGGGTTAAGTTCAAGGGGTACCCCTAGGTCCCATTTGTCATAAGACGCAGGGTTCATTCCATCGGGGTGTTGAAAGATGAAGTAATATGTCCTAAATGCAACTAAGAGACCCAGGAGCTAAACCTTTTGAGGGAGAAGCCCCCAAGGGGACATTTTCTGACGTTACAACTACATCTCATCTACATATATTTATAGCATCCAGATAATAATTGTCTAGGAAATAGAATGATTTCTTGGAGACAACCATTTTAAAATAATAATAAAGTCTTGAAAATAAATTTTGAGCCAAACTAAAGAAATAACATAAAATAGAAATAAATCATGCTGCCATCTTTTCACCTTCCATTAGATCTTCGACGCTTTATCCATTTTGTTCTTATGCTAAAGCTTCCTGTTCCTTCATTCTTGTCTTATATTCTATGTATTTGGTCATAATAGAAGTGATGCTCTTGCTGCCGAGTGTGGTTGTGATCTGTAACCTGGTTCTCCATGTGGTCAATGCCTTATTAGCTTCTGCTAAGGTTTCATGGAAGTTGTTAGCTCTGGTCTTGAAGGAATTAAGATATACTTGCATGAGACCCAATTTCCCTAGTGATTCTCTAGTGATGGTTTTAGGATCAGCAATCTCTTTATTGAACACCTCTTTGAACTTCAGATTGATTTCCTTCATGTCTAATAGATTTTCTCCAAACTCATATGTGATGTCCACCTCCAATTGATTGCAGTCATTTTTTATCTCAATCATCACCTCGAGGTATTGACCTAGTACCTTTTTAATCTCAACAATAAAATTATCATACATGGATAACTTCCATTCTAATGAATCATTCTAGGAAGGATCTATGTCTTGAGGGCCATTAATTAGCTTTTCCTTGATGAGTGTGAGGGAATCCATGGCTAGTAAATCTGAGACCTCTTTTGAAAGTGCGTAAGTGCTACCTTGTTCTTTCCTCACTTGATGAAGATCAGCAATCAACTCCTTCCTCTTATTGTGTACTTGAGTATAAGACCGCACTGGCCTGCTAACAAAAAATAGAGCTTCCCAAGATAATTTTTCAATCCACTCACTTACAACTTTAGAAAAATTCAAATTTTTCTTTATTTGCTACATCGTATTAGCATCAATGCCTGTGATATCAGAGCTGGAATCTTCATGGTATGTAGGGGTCACAATAGACTGGATGGAATTACTAAGAGAAAGAACTTGAGACTGTAACTTTATATTTTTTTCCTTTCCTGCTTTGCTCTTTTGATCAAGGCACTTACAGAATAATTTACGTGATAAGAATCTCCTTCAAGAGTGGAGGGACCCAAGTCTATATGGCTTATCTTATAGTCAACCTCAATTATCTCATTTTCATTCAAGTCCTTCACATGATCGGCAATTTCCAGCATTTGATGGCCTAAAGTAGCATCAGTCACCATTCTAGACATCCTCTTAGTCTTTTTGGGCTTTGAGGTGCTCTGTAATAACTTAGCAATTGTATCTACTTCAATTACCACTATTGGCACACTTTTTATTTTCTTATCTACTACCTTTTCAACCATCCTAGGGAAGACGACACCACACCAGTATCCTTATTGCTTGGAATAGTTTTATTTTGATCATCAGCAAAAATAGAAATGGGCACTTCTCCATCAATGGGGGAAGAGGGAACATCAAATAACAGGGGAAATGAACCATCATCAACAATTTGCTAGAAAATGGGGTCAGAATCTACAGGCACAGACTTTACTTGAGTATTTTGCTTTCTCAGGGTAGGCAAAGGCAAACTACCTAGCTCACATGTTGACTTCAATTTCACAATTTCATCTGGCCTTTCACCGTCGCCTCCAGACTGGGAACTAGTGTTAGATGGTGTCACTTCTTGTCTCCCTGATGTAGCACGGGCACCTAAACTCTATGTAGACCCCTGTTCTCCAACTTGGGATGTTCTGTGTTTATAGGGAGAGCCTGCATTTCCACGCCATTTTTCGGCCAACCAATCCTCAGTTCTTTTTAATACCGAAGTGTTGGTCATGATGTTAATCATAAACAAGCATAGAATAAAAGTACACATTAACCTTTATTCATCTTGAAAGATACAATGAATTCAGAGAATTCATGATCCCAAGTCTCTGTTGATTAGGTCTTAATCTTCTGACATTACTCAAAGGTTGATGTGCGTTGTTGTTTCCATTTTGGGGCCTTACATAGAGTTCATCATAATGACACTATTTCTGCAAAGATTCTTCATAGAGAGGTCATTTTACACAGTTATTTGATTCAATGATATAGTTATACTCAAATATTTGCATGATATTTATCAGTAATGCATGCTTTAGCTTCAAATATGCTAAATATTTCCATTTATCTATGAGATGTCCACATATTTGTATTTTTTGCTTTAGATATTCTATTATTTGCAATTATGACAGTGAAATGTTCTAAAATTTAAAGAAATTGAAAGAAAAAGCTTCAAATTAAAGTTGAATCTTCAGCTATTGAACCACATGTATATCAGATACAGTCATGAGGAGAAGAAAACCAAACCATATGTTTACGAGGATATTCCACGGCTAGATACAGTAGGTGCTAACTTCAAAGGAATTGTATGAAAATAATATATGTAAGTAGGCATGCACTCCAAAGGATGCAGCAAATCACCACATAAATCCAGAATTCACACACTGATTACTCAAGATTTACTATGAATTGTAACCAAAACACTCTTCTCATTCATTAAGTATGCAAAGATATAAATATATACAAAAAGCTTTGAAATGAGCCCTGAGTATTTTAGCAGACAAATTTCAATTAAGCTTCGAATATTCAAAATGAAGCATTCCTGCACCTTTTATAGAATAAGGTGAGAAATCTGTTACAAAAAGATCAACGATCCAGACTCATCTATGTGCATCTATGGTCAATATTTCCTTTGACTACGTCAACCTTTACAAAATGGCACAAGTTGCCAGCTGGCAACTATATAAAAAACCTATTTTCACTAAGTATCTGATGTTGATATTCACTTTATGATGCATCATCACTTACTTTATCAAAGTCATGCTCTTCATCACCAGGTGCATCACTTCCTGAACTTTCATCATCATCATGATGATGACTGCGCATATGAGGTTGCATGATGCTCCAGACCTGCTCATATAATTGCATGATTTTATCTATTTCTCCGCCATCCTGAGTCTTTGCTTTAATCATGCTATGCTTGTGTGCCTCATATTTATGCCTGCTGCTGTCCAGCTTGCTCTTCCTATCTTGCAGCGTTTCATTGTACTTCTCCATCTTGACTTTGATTCTCATTATTTTATCTATAGCTTCTTCTGTCAAGTGAACAAGTGGATCATCAGCCATTGATTGGAAGTTGATGTGTAAAGCGTTGATGGCAAACTCCTCATCTTGATTTTCAACCTTCCCTTCCACTTTTCCTTCTAATGTCTCTAATATTTCTGCTTCAACAGACATTAAATCATGCAACTTCATGCTGATATCTCTCAGTTTATTATTGCATCTTTTGAGTACTCCACATTCAAATTGAAAGTTTTTATACCATATGTCAATCAGCAAGGCAGTATTACTATTTAGTACTTGTTTATTGATGAGCAGCTGAGGATTTATCCTCTTTATTTCTCCCAGTATACTTAATACTCTTTCCAGTTGGTAAGACCTTTTTCCTGTCTACATCTGCAATTTGTGTACCTTGGTCCTGGAGTCGCTAAGAGTATTCCACCTCTTCAAAGAGGCCTTTACTGCTTCCTCTGCATCACCCAATGTGGAAGACATCCATCTTCTGAGTACAGACACCTCATGTTTCATGGGGTCCAATTTATTCACCTCCTCTTGAGAGATAACAGTCAATGGGACTGCATGTTCAGTTGTAGTATCATCAGTATTGGTCAGCCTTCCTATATAGGCATGCAACTGAGCAATGTGCTCTTTGTGTTGCTTATTTTTCTCCTTCTCTCTTTTCACCTTTTGAATTAAAGAATCAATAATATCCTTGCCTTCTTGACCTTCTTGGTCCTCATTGGCAAATCCTAAGCCTACTGTGCTGATCTGGAATTCAACTAAGGTAATTTTACCTTTTTCTTTTTCCACAGTAGGTATTGCAATCTTTGCGGTCCTCCTCCCAGTTATTGGATCTCTTTTGATGGCCGAAGTCATTCTGGCCTTCCTCTTAGGTTTTATTATATTTTCAGAGAATAGGGTGGAGACATCAAATTCTTGAATTTCAAACTCTTCTTCTATATTTACCTCTTTCTCCAACCACGGAGGTACCTGATCGTGTTTTTCTGCATCATCATGATGTTCACCTGTGTCTCCTGTTTCTGTCAGCAGATGTGGTGGAGATGGTGATTTCCTCATTTCTTCTTCCTAATGCTCACTTTGTTGTTGATCTTGTGGCACATCCTCTTGTTGAGGAACCTCTTTCTTTGGGGGAGCATCCTCTTGAGGTGGAGGATCTTGTGCTACGTCCACATGCTGATCATGATGATCATGATCCTTTTCTGTCATTACTTCATCCTCCTTTGGCTTTTCCTCCTGCTGAAGAACATTCTCAATGATGGATAATTGAGAAGTCTCCTTAGGTGCTGGTGTTTGTTCTGAAGCCATTATTTGTTCTGCACCTGTGTTACTTACTTCCTGAACTTTGGTAGCAGGATCTTCAGATATATCCTTCTCATCAGCCTTCTTTTCCTGAACCTCTACTATAGCAGGTTCTGCTGACGCATCATGTGCACTTGGTGGGCTTATTTCTGAAGCATGGCCTTCTGGTTCTACCATCTACACTTCTTCTGCAGGTTGCCCTTTGTCAGGTGATCCTGTTGGATGTTCAGGACTTGCATCCTGTTTATCTGTCAAATCTACCACAGCAGGATTTGTCACCTCTATAATCAGTGTATCTAGCCCCATTTCTTGGGCTACCTACTCTAGGCTCTTTTCCTTTTCAGCTTCCACTTGCTTCATCTCCTCCAGTATCGTTTGAACTGTTGGAGGCTTATGAGGAGTCATTTGTGTACCTGTAGCAAGGGTTTCCATCTTTTGTGAAGATACCTCCTTCACAACCTCATCATCAGATAAGTTAATTGTCGCCTCCAATGAGATATGACCTCTTGGCAAGGTTTCTTTCATCTGCTCTTTTACAAGTTTAGTTTTGAACTTGATGATGGTAGGAAGTGGAACATTATGCTGTAGTTCCCTATGCACTTCACTACCTGCCCCTTGTAACAATATAGGGGTTTGTTTTATTTCACCCCTCATGGAGGTTCTCAGTTTCTTAGGTGGGGTAGATACAGCCACCTATGGAGCTCTTCTTTTTCTCTTTATTATCAAAGGAGCCTCTTCTTCTTTAGGCTCTTCCTCCATGAGGATATCCTCTTCATCATGTTTCCTTGAGGATTGACCCTCTTCTAGGGTCTCAGTAATTCTAGCCTCTGCTGTCTTACTCTTCTTGGACTTTCCTTTCCTTGTCCTCGGAGGGGATGTTGATCCTGATCCTGATGCTGCTACCTCCTCAGCCACAAACACTACCCTTTCAATAATAACCCCTTTGGGTTCCTTATCTACTTTCTTGCCCCTTGGGGGTCTTTTGCTCTGTTGTTGTGGTGGAGGGAGTCTATCTCCCTTAGACTTTCTCTTTTCATTCAGGAAGTCATCATACTCCCCATCGGGAATCTCCTGCCCCTTCTTCTTGTTGTCCACCGTAATGGCAACACCCTTCTTCTTCAATGCCCCTATCTGTTCCTCAACCCAGGCTTGGGTTAGTTGTATGGTCCTGGCAATGAAGGGGTCCAAGGATATATCCTCCTGAATGGTGAGGTCAAGTGCAGAGATGGTATCATTGTATATTTTCTTCTGCTCATACTCATCTGCAATTATCCTACCATCATCTTTCTTCAATTGTTGGGGAATTGGGATGCAATCAAAGGTTCTTATTTGATTCAAAGTTAGCCTTTGATATCTTCTTCTTCTTACCTCTGCTTCATCTTCACAGTCAGCCCAGAAGTCTTCTAGGTGCCTCTAATGAATAGGCTTTCCTATTATTTTCTGCATCCTGCCGTAAGGATCATATGGTCTTGTCAGTGGAAAAGGCTGCAGTTTCATTTTATTCAAGGTGACCATCACCTTCTTTATATTCTCTGAATCAGGACACATATACCAGCCAATGGTGACTAGAAACAAAATTGGTGGCAGCTTCTTTGCATCCTTGTATGCTTTTATCATTGTAGAGCTCTACCTAATGAACTCCATCAGTATCACTGCATCAGTGGGATACCTTGGTAGCATGAGGGGGTTTCCTTCAGAACCCTCAATCCATATGTATGAAAAGGTGGCAAATTGAATATACCAGGCTCAATGCCTGTAAATTATCTCTTGAGCCTCCATGCTCAATCTCTCTGTTTTGTCTTCCTCCATGGTCCTCACCAGATGCATAGAAAATGCATCATTGACCAGTTTGTAGTCTTGAAGGTAATTGGCTCTTTACAGCTAGGGATGATGATCCCAGATATGCACAGCATTGACTGTTCCTGTGACTTTCCCATATGTAACCAGTGCATCAAATGTGCCTTTATACGCACAGGAGTAGACGATGTATGAGGTCATATAGAAAGTACAATTTGAACCTCCTAGGTTCATCAGCTGCTCATGCAGAGCATTACTTATTAGCTGGCCCCACAGTGGCTTGATATCTGAATATAAACACATCATTATTATACCATACATCCAGTCTCTAAAACTACCAGCATCAGGCTGGCCTGTTACTCTGTTCAGTAGTGCAATCATGTATTGATATTCATCAGCAAAATCATACTTGAATAGATGCACAAGAAGTTTGGCTGCTGCAGGATATGTACTGTTTTCAGCCCTCCATTGATACATATTCTTCTTGGCTTGTTTCTTATTGTTTTTATATTCTTTCTCCAACTTCTTCAAGTCCACACTTTTGACCTTGCTGCCCAATGGCAATCCCAATGTCTTGGATAGACCCTTGATGGATGGTCAGCATATATCCTCCCATGCTTCATCACCTGCCTGGTTTCTGGATTGTAGTTCCTGGCACACTCGATCACCAGTTCTGGAGATTCCATGGATTATGGAAAACCGGTGGTGTTCCACATCCCGGAAATGAAAACTGCATCTAGCACCGGACTCTTGTTATTCTCATCATTCAACTTGGCTGACCATGCCTCCAAATTGGTACTCCCCTGATGGCTATCTGTAATTACACCGTACTTAAACAGGATGCCCCTCTGGGAGGAGAACATGGGCCTTTCAAATTCTGTCTGACACTTAACTAACCTCTTGTCAGCCATGGATGCCTGCAATTAAACAAATCCTATCTTACGATGGGTATACACATGCAGGCATATTATAATTAACTTTACTAATCATCATGCCTACTGTAGATGTTCAACATTACTTAATCATATGGATGCATGAACAAGAACTTCAGATTAACCATTCATACCTGAATTTTACAGAAACAACAGGACGAGGGTTTCATTTACTTACTTGTATATGCCAACTTCCTCTTATACCAGTGGACTTGCTGACAATGCTCTTTATTCAGCTGATGATCACGCACTTCCTTCTGTCTGTGAGCTCAATTCGTGCAACTATCACGTGTATGAGGATATGGAGGCTAGTGCTCTGTAAAAACAAATTTATCGCAAGGTAAATTTGAAATGACGGTGAATTCATCCTTTTAACGATGCACTTAGGGAAAATTAGGGCAACCCTAATAGATTGGATTTTACTCATTGATTATCTGCGCGAAAACGCAGGATCTTGCCAGGTGTTCCATTGAGTTTCTTGGTCGGCGGGAACCACCTACCATATCTGCGCGCATTAAATGACAATGGCGGCAATAGGAGTGGGGTGATACTCGCAAGGCAGGATGATATTCAAAAATATCAGGTCGAGTTTAAAATGATCATCCTCCTTGAGAGGAAAAAACTATCGCGACCACATCATGTGACGAATGCACCTTTTGGTTATGTTTAGCACATCAGGAGGATATCTCGATATATCGGGTGATGTTTTAAAAGTGATGATGATCAGACAAACTTACATGTCTCTCTTTCAAAATATTAGGATGACGTCATCCAGATATTCGCTTAGTGTATCGGCAACGCATCATGACGTCATCGTCATGTTATGGGAACAGGATCATGTTTATGAGATATCCTGCCAAGAGGTAAATGTGATGATGATGTCATCGTCATGTTTGTTCCTTCGTTTATCAAACTTGGATGACATAATCAGGATATTTTTTGAGGGGGATATTTCACGACAGGAGGATGTTAAGAAATATCAAGTTACTTTGAAAAATATGATCCTCGCGAAATGCATAAGGCTATTGACGGGTAAAGGTTGTTATCACCTAAAATTGACGTCCGGATATTCAGACCACATGATTTTATCAGGTGATATACTACATCAGGGTGACCTTTTATAATATGACTGATGTTACGATATATGATCCTCTCCCTAGGAATATCAGGTTTGACTCAGACTTTGACCACTTATAACTTTCACATCCTGAAGAATATCAGCGTGATGTAAAAGACAAACCTGCATGGAATTTAATGCTCTATCTAAATATGAGGCTCATGGAATAAAATAGGAATTTTGACAAACTGACCTCATGATGATCACTTACCCAGCCTTTTCAATGCATGATGATCTGCATGACTTAGTTTTACCAGACCGCCAGAAAGCACAAGACACAAGCCAAAAGTTGGGTCCCTGTTTTGTCAAGTCAAAATGGGGTGTGTTGTGTAACCACACAACAACTTGCCACCAAAGAAAACAAACAAATTCCAATGATTCAAGTGATATGATCACATTCATCCATAGTATTCTAATTCTTCCTGAGCATAAGCATCATGATCTTCTGAAGGATAAAATTTTATCATGGTAACAATGCTAACAAAGGATCATGTGTGTGCAGATGATTAATTATCCTCATCTTGAAAGCAAGTTGAAAAATATAGGTAACTGGATTTAAACTACATAATTGGAGATCATCCCTCATAGCCAACCTGGATAGAGCCTTACTGCCAGCAGGCATTTATAGCCCTGGCAAGGTTATCTATACAACCTCCCTAAGTAGAGCCCCACTGCCAGCAGGCGTCTATAGCCCCAGTAGAGTTACTTAGATGGCCTAATTCTATTTCTTTTCTAAATTTTCTTTTGTTAAAATGTGTGTCGGATATCATCATGTCAGCTTATTTGTACAAGGTATAGTCACTTGCAGCTTTAGGTTGGAGATTGTATTGGTAGCAAGGGAGTCCCTTTAGATTTTTCACTTAACACCTATACTTGTGTGTTCAACAAACCCAAGGTTGTTAGGTATTTCATTGTGATTGATTCACTTTGATCAAGAAAAGGCACCCTGATGAAAGGATATCACAGACCTGATCATGAATACTTCTCAGGCTGAATTAGAACCTATGTCTAAATCTGATCTCATCACTCGAATCCTAACAATTATTTATTTTCTGTGGTAATAAGGTGCATCATCTTGACTAACCAAAACGAGGTCTCAACAAACAAAACAGAACAAACAAAAACAAAACAAACTATACAGACAACTATACAAATGTACAATATGATACACATGACTATCATGAAGTCACTCAGGCCTGGAAAAAATGTTTGAGGAATTATCCATTAACTAGCAATGGGACATCCTCACCAGTCAAGTTCTTAAGCCTATAAGTGCTATCTCCTAGTATCTCAGAAATTTCAAAGGGACCTATCCATAATCTATCAAATTTGCCATGGTCATCTTTCCTTTCATGGGCTTTATCCCACATCAGGACTAAATCAGATATCCTGAAGGCTTTAACTCTGGCTCTCTTGTCAAACCAACATTTGACAACAGCCTGATGTTTTGCAAACTAGTCAATTGCTTGACTCCTTTTCTCTTCCAGGTGCATCAGCTAAAGCAACCTGACTTCTTGTCTATTATCAATGCCTAGGTATTCTTGGGCAAACTGTAGAGTAGGAATTTTCAAGTTTACAGGAAGGATAGGATCCACCCCATATACCAATTAGAAAGGTGAGTTTCCTAATGCAATTTTCATTCTAGTTCTGTCTACCCATAAGGCATATTTCAGAAATGAGTTCCATTCCCTAGGGTTCTTCTCTATTAGTTTTCTTATGATATTCAGTAAATTCTTGTTGGTGGATTTTGCTAATCCATTCCCTTGGGGATAGTAGTTGGATGAAAACTTAAGTATGATCCCATGATCAAAAGCCCAACTTGACAATTTAGTTGAAGTGAAGGCAGAACCATTATCACTTACCAAAGCATAAGGAGTTCCATACCTGGTGACAATGTTGCTCTCCAAAAATTTAATGACGTCATCTGCAGTACAAGTTTTACTGTTGACAACCTTAGTCCATCTGGTACAATAGTCGGTAATTGTTAAGACATACCTATGCTCTAAAGAGGATGGAGGATTGATTGGTCCTATGAAGTCCATGCCCCATTGTGCAAATGGATGCTCTTCCATCACTGGTTGCAAGGGTTGTGTAGCATATTTCTCTCTGTTGGCAGCAACCTGACACACATGACAACATTTAACATGATCAGCTGTATCTTTAAAAACTGTGGGCCAATAATATCCTGCTCTGAGGATTGCATGTGTCGTGGCCAAGGCTGATCCATGTGTTGTTTCGAACTTGTCATGTAACTCTGACATGACCTTATTTGCTTCTGGCTTTTCTAAGCATCTCAGGTATATTCCTTCATAATTCTTCTTGAATAGGGTTCCTCCCTTCATCATATACTTTTGTGACCTTATCTTCAAGGCTCTTCTCTGTGAAGCTTGCAATCTTGGAGGACATCTTCCAGTAATCAGGATGTGCTTGATATCTGAATACCATTCTTTATTATTCTTATCATTGATAACATACTGCTGACTTATGATGTTTGGGTCAATTTCAAATATCATTTGGCTTAAAGCCTGCCCTCTTACCAGCTTCATTGGTGTAATTTCCATGTCATACTCTTGTAATACAGTAATCCACTTGGCTCTTTTTTCACCAGGCTCACTCTGCATGAGCAGCATCTTCACTGTTGCATCAGGCACTACTACAATCACCTTGCTTCTCAGTATATAATGCCTAAATTTCTTTACTACCCTGACTAATGCAAGTGATTGTCTTTCAACATTCGTATATCTTAATTCAGCATCCTTGAAAGGACAGCTCATGAAGGCTATTGGTTTCTCTTCCTTTTCTTCATTCCTTTGAGTTAACACTGCTGCAGATGTATGTTCTGAAGCAAATGAATAGATGTAGAAATCCTTTGTGTAATCGGGACTGATGAGTACAGGAGCATCTGATATGGCTTTCTTTATGTCCTCAAAAGCAGCTTTAGCTTCTACTGTCCACTCAATTTTGGCATCTTTTTTCAACATAGCATTTAATGGTCTGATTATTTCTGCAAACCCAGTTATGAATTTTCTTACAAAGTTAATCTTACCAAAGTAAGACTTAAGTTCTTTCTTGCTTCCAGGAAGTTGTATTTTCATGATAGACTCCACCCTATCAGGATCAATGAGGATTCCATCTTCAGTTATCAAATGGCCTAATAGCTTTCCTGTTGTCACCCCAAATATGCATTTCTTGGGGTTTAGGCATATTCCATACTCTTCACATTTCTTCAGCACATTTCTGAGATCTGCTACATCATTTCCCCTTTCTTTGGAGAATACTATCAAGTCATCCATGTAGATGACTATACATTTTCCTATTAAGCCTCTGAAGGCTATGTCCATTGCTCGCTAGAATGTTGCTCCAGCATTTATATGTCTGAATGGCATATGTCTATATGCAAATATCCCCCACTTGGTGGTGAAGGCAGTTTTCAATCTGTCAATTTTATCAACCATCACTTGGTTGTATCCTAAAAAGCCATCCAGGAAGGACATCATTTTGGCTCCATTTACAATCTGTAGAACTTCATCTAATGAGGGTAAAGGATAATTATCCTTTTTTGATGATCTGTTCAGATTCCTGAAATCTACACATAGCCTGATGTCCCCATTCCTCTTCCTAACCGGCACTAGATTTGCCACCCAAGTGGAGTGCCTCATAGGAAAGATTATCCTGGCATTTAACAATTTCTTAACTTCTTCAAATATTATTGGTTCAAGCAAAGCATTGACTGGCCTTTGCTTCTGTCTGAAAGGTTTAGCATCTAGCTTGAGAGGTATATTATGAGTTATGATAGATGTGTCATATGTCTTCATCTCATCATAAGTCCATGCAATCACATGGATGTAGTCCTTAAGGGCCTGAGTTATTCCTTCTAACTCTTCTGGTGTGCAAACCTTACCTATCAAGACATTTTTCTTGTCATCATCCTGTCTGATATTCACTTGTGAATATTGACCTCCATCAGCTTTGGGAAGATCCTTCTGCTTCATCATATTATCCAAATCAAAGGCCATTTCTAATTCAATCATGCCTTTGGGAATTCTATTGCTAGGCAACTCCAATATTTCATCTTCTTCCTAGACATGATCTTCCACCCTATTCTCGTCTATGATCTGAGCGTCAAATACATCCTTGTTGGAGATGAAATCAAGAATGTGTTGGTCATCATCAAAGACCTGAAGATTGGTAACATTATCAGTTACTGATGGTACAGATACCAGTTCTACTGAAAATCTCTTCAAACCTGATATAGATAGTGGCTCCAATGTACTGGCAGCCTGGGCAAGTGCATCTGCCTTGTGATTATGTTCTCTAGGAACATGAGTGATGTTAAATGCATCAAAGTCTTCGATCAAATCCCACACTCTGTGTCTATAATTTGACAATTTTTTATAATTGCAAGAGTAGATTCCTCTTACTTGTCTGACAACTAATTCTGAGTCTCCAAAGACATGCAAAATTTTCACTTTCTTTTTGAGAGCAAACAGTATCCCATGAATCAGAGCTTCATACTCTGTCACATTATTAGTGCAAGGGAACTGTAATCTGTATGTAGCTAAGTAGGATTTTCCTGATGGATCAATAAGATCAATCCCTACTCCAGGTCCTTGCTTAGATTTGGATCCATCAAATCTACGGATCCAAGACCTATCTTCAGCATGAGGTTTAGCTGAACCTTTAATTTTCTTTGCAACTCTGGCAACTGCCCCACCTGATATCCATTTTAACTTAGGAATGTCAGCTTTCTCAGGCTTCACCTTTTCTTCCTTCTGAGAGGCTGATTTTTCTTTTTGTTTTCCATCGTCAGGAGGATGATCTTTTGGATCAGGTTTGGTATGTTTCTTCAAAATGTGCAGACACAGCAAACAAGCGGTCTCTAAATGAGGTGCCTCATGCAGCCTACACCAACCTTCAGTTAGTGCATCCTGTGGATGTCTCTTTTGTCTTATCACTTTTTTAATTTCTCTAGACAAGAACTCTTCAAATCTGGTCAGGTTACTGCCTTTGTCTTCATCAGACAATTCATAGTCTAACTCCATCAGACAATCACTCCCTGGGGTGATTTTTTCTTTTTTGCTAACATTCATCTGATTGTACACTAGAATTTCTTCTCTTCTCTGTTCATGACCTTCATCATGATCTATCACCTTTTCTGTGGTTTCTGCAAAAAACAAAAAAGAATTAGTGTCATCATCATCACCAGATGTAGAGCTTACCTCGGAATGTGATGATGATGCCTCACTGCATGTCTGCTCTAGCATCATCATGTCTAAGCATGTTTCACAAGTCTTTTATAAATGCACTTCATTATGTAATCTGCACCAACCATCAATCAAAATATCATTAGCAGGTATATTTAACAATTGACAATGCTTTACCTATTTGGACAGATGCATCTCGAAGTTTTTGAAGCGATCTATTTCATTTTCATTCTCAAAATTATTATCAGTTTCTACAATTGGCACACCCTCCTGATGATCATGATGATGATGATGATGATGATGAAAGTCAAGCATCAGGATCTCTTCTATCCTGATAGTCTGTGGTCTAATGGCATAAACCCCAGGCTCAATGTCAACATACATGATCTCATTCATTTTATTATACTCAGTTATCATGTGCTTCATTCTAGGTTCAGCATCTATTCTTATCTGGTTTGGTATACCTTTCCAAGGTAACCACATGTGACTGAAGTCAGTGGACATATATTCATTCAAAGTTTTTGACCAGTCTCTGCTAAGTAGCATCCCATATGTATCAGGTATGTCAACTACCTAGATATCAATGTAATATTGGATCCTGGGATCAGATGCTAGTTGCATGTGTATATGAGTCAGCTCTCCCACTACACTCCCTTCTGTTTTATCTAGCTGTGTCACCTTTTTCAGGGATTTAGCAGAATGCAGCCCTAAGGCATTGCATATGGACAAGGGCATCACATTTGTAGATGCATCTGAATCTACCAAACAGTTGTGTAAATTCTTTCCAAACATCCTTATGGTAAAGAGGAAAGGTGGTGACTCACTCTTATCTCTATATAATGTCATATGTGATGTTTTTGTAGTTTGGACGGTAGTTGGCATTTTAGGCTTGATATTACCATCTCTAGCAGTATGATCTTTATTGCTAGCTGACCTGGAGAAGGAATATCCTCTTTAGGAGCAGGATCATCTAGTGACTTCATGAATGCTTTTTTGATTGTAGGAGTTTTCAATAACTCTGATTGAGATAGGCCAATCTTTATCTTTTTCATTTCATCTGCCAAGTATGTAACAAGTTTATTAGACTCATGAGGAAAACTAATAGCCTTTGATGTTGTATTCTGTGGTGGCAGATATTGGGCATTTACCTTGGGGAACCCAGGATTATTGCTAGCTTTGGGATCAGGAGGTGTATTGAAATTATTTGGAGTTAAAGATGACGTCAGTGGACCAGTAGGTCTGTTGGAGTTACTTCTCAAGTTATAGTTATGCTTACCAGGATACTGCTGCTGGTATGCATGCACCTCCTCATGTTCAATAGAAGGCTCATTCTCATCTTCAAAAGGGAAGACATAATTTAACTGAAAAGCTAAAGCAGATTCTTCATATGTATGAGAATAATTTTGATGATCGGTGTAGGTTTCTAGCACTAGGGCCAAATCATATCCACAAGGAACTATTTCATTACCTTCTACCTGAGGTGGGTGTCCTGCAATATTAAACACTTCTATTTGAAAAATGGTGGCAGCGATTTGAAGTTGTGGACAGTCTAACTCTGCATGAGCATTTGTGTTATGGATCCTACACCAATTGGTGAGGGTTGCCTCAGCGAGATTGACTCTAGGAGTCTGTTTAGCTACACCAGATGGCTGATTATCTAAAGGTGATGGTAATGAACCATTATTTGGCCTGGAATTCCATACTCTGGGTTGTCTCTAAGGATTATTGTTATTTCCACCACCATTATTGAAATTACTGTTGTTATTGTATCCTCTATCTGGATAATTTGGTCTATCATTGGAGTAATTTCTATTCTGAGTTGACTGGGAATAGAAACTTTGATTTCTCGAATGTGTCACTTCTGTGGTGAGTTTTCTCAGTTGAGCAGAAATTTCCTTAATTTCCTCTTTCTCTTCTTGAGCTTTGGCTACTACATTCTCATTTTGAGGCTTGAAGAAAGAGGATCCATGGTTATTGTTAGATAGATCAGCACCCTGAGGTGTTTGAATTTGTGTAGGATATTGTGACATCTGGCCATTCCCATTAGGAGGTGGCATGATACTTAATGGAGACACCTGCAGAGGTGCAGGCATGACTGCTGGAGGTACCATTACACCATTAGGATATTGTACAGGATATGATGCAGGATATGTTGGATACATGCCAAGCAATGTAGGGAATGCAATATTTGGAGTAGGAGCTGGGACTAGCTGCTGATTTACTTTGATAGCTTCTTGAAAGGCTCCTGTCAAGGTAGTGATCTCGGGATGTGTTCTCCTGATGAACATGGAAGTCAATGGATCTAGGGCTGAATAATAGATACTCCTAGCAAAAGCATCTGCTACTACATAAGGAGCAACTAACTTGGATAACATTTTTTGGAACCTAGCATTAAAATTGGTAATAGGTTCATTCTCGAATCTTTTGATTGTAGCAAACATGTGGTAATTCATAGATGGATCAATAGGGACCTTGAACCTAACAAGAAAGGCTTTCTCTAGGATAGCCCATGAACCAACAGAGGCTTGACCAAGACTAAAAACCAATTATAAGCCTCTTCCCCTAGGGAAAAAGGAAATAATCTACATACAACATCTTCATGTTCTATTCTGGCTCTATAGCAAGCTTCTTTAAACATCCTGACATGATCATCAGTATCCTGATAAGGATGATATTTTGGACAAAGTTTGTCCAGATTCTTTGGCAACTCATGATATGCATTGAAGGTTAAAGGTGACTCTGCAGCAAAGAAAGACATTGTGACCAGAGGAGGTTGAGCCGGTGGTACAGCTGGCTGAGGTTGGCTCTGGGGTTGAGGTTGAACAGGAGGTGTCACAGATATCCCAGAAGGTACTTGTAAACCAACAGGAGTTACAGGAGGAGGTTCTGGTGAAGCTCCTGATGCACTAGACCCAGGAGTATGATGGATGTCTACAGTTCTAGGTCTGAAACCTCTAACAGGCAATTCTTCAAAGATTCCACTAGATCTAGACCTGGTATTTATCCTGTGAGCCAAGATTTCTCAACTTTGAGGCAAATTGGCTAAAAATAACTGGATGATAGTAAATATTGAATGAATTTCACCAGTTGAGACAATATTTACAGTCAGATGACTGATCGGACTGAATATTTATGAAATATTTGCAAAGATACTGCAAATATGAGAGATATTTGAGGTACAAAGACACTTACCATAGGATATCAAGTTTCTAAGGCCAAAACTCTTCAAAGCTTGAACGGATTAACTTATCATTGGCCGATATTTGTGAATTCATGATGATCTACTCTAAAGATTGCAATATTTATGACTAATTTCGGGAACTTTACACAAAATGAACATGTACAAGCCTATTATAGTAAATATTTGAGTGATATTTGAAATTCACGAATGCACTGGGGTTACCTTACTCTCTGCATCATCAAACCTAAAAATAATGATAATGAGCGTGTTCTTGCGGATTTGGCCCTCCTTCTAGCGCCAATTTATGTTGGTCATGATGTTAATCATAAACAAGCATAGAATAAAAGTACACATTAACCTTTATTCATCTTGAAAGATACGATGAATTCAGAGAATTCATGATCCCAAGTCTCTGTTGATTAGGTCTTAATCTTCTGACGTTACTCAGAGGTTGATGTGCGTTGCTGTTTCCATTTTGGGGCCTTACATAGAGTTCATCATCATGACACTATTTCTGCAAAGATTCTTCACAGAGAGGTCATTTTACACAGTTATTTGATTCAATGATACAGTTATACTCAAATATTTGGATGATATTTATTAGTAATGCATGCTTTACCTTCAAATATGCTAAATATTTCCATTTATCTACGAGATGTCCACATATTTGTATTGTTTGCTTTAGATGTTCTGTTATTTGCAGTTATGACAGTGAAATGTTTTGAAATTTAAAGAAATTGAAAGAAAAAGCTTCAAATTAAAGTTGAATCTTCAGCTATTGAACCACATGTATATCAGATACAGTCATGAGGAGAAGAAAACCAAACCATATATTCACCAGGACATTCCACAGCTAGATATAGTAGGTGCTAACATCAAAGGAATTGTATGAAAACAATATATGTAAGTAGACATGCACTCCAAAGGACGCAGCAAATCACCACATAAATCCAGAATTCACACACTGATTACTCAAGATTTACTATGAATTGTAACCAAAACACTCTTCTCATTCATTAAGTATGCAAAGATATAAATGTATACAAAAATCTTTGAAATGAGCCCTGAGTATTTCAGCAGACAAATTTCAATTAATTTTCGAATATTCAAAATGAAGCATTCCTGCACCTTTTATAGAATAAGGTGAGGAATCCATTACAAAAAGATCAGTGATCCAGATTCATCTATGCGCATCTACGGTCAATATTTCCTTTGACTACGTCAACCTTTACAAAATGGCACAAGTTGCCAGCTGGCAACTATCTAAAAAACCTATTTTCACTAAGTATCTGATGCTGATATTCACTTTATGATGCATCATCACTTACTTTATCAGAGTCATGCTCTTCATCACCAGGTGCATCACTTCCTGAACTTTCATCATCATCATGATGATGACTGCACATATGAGGTTGCATGATGCTCCAGACCTGCTCATATAATTGCACAATTTTATCTATTTCTCCGCCATCTTGAGTCTTTGCTTTGATCATGGCATGCTTGTGTGCCTAATATTTATGCCTACTGCTGTCCAGCTTGCTCTTGTTGTCTTGCAATGTTTCATTGTACTTCTCCATCTTGACTTTGATTCTCGTTATTTTCTCTATGGCTTCTTCTGTCAAGTGAACAAGTGGATCATCAGCCATTGATTAGAAGTTACTGTGTAAAGCGTTGATGGCAAACTCCTCATCTTGATTTTCAACCTTCCCTTCCACTTTTCCTTCTAATGTTTCTAATATTTATGCTTCAACAGAAATTAAATCATGCAACTTCATACTGATATCTCTCAGTTTATTATTACATCTTCTGAGTACTCCACATTCAAATTGAATGTCTTTATACCATATGTCAATCAGCAAGGCAGTATTACTATTTAGTACTTGTTTATTGATGAGCAGCTGAGGATTTATCCTCTTTATTTCTCCCAATATACTTAATACTCTTTCCAGTCGGTAAAACCTTTTTCCTGTCTGCATCTACAATTTGTCTACCTTGGTCCTAGAGTCGCTAAGAGTATTCCACCTCTTCAAAGAGGCCTTTACTACTTCCTTTGCATCACCCAATGTGGATGACATCCATCTTCTGAGTACAGACACCTCATGTTTCATGAGGTCCAATTTATTCACCTCCTCTTGAGAGATAACAGTCAATGGGACTACATGTTTAGTTGTAGTATCATTAGTATTGGTCAACCTTCCTATATAGGCATGCAACTGAGCAATGTGCTCTTTGTGCT
The DNA here is from genome assembly GCA_027924645.1 of Cunninghamia lanceolata. Taxonomy (NCBI): domain Eukaryota; kingdom Viridiplantae; phylum Streptophyta; class Pinopsida; order Cupressales; family Cupressaceae; genus Cunninghamia; species Cunninghamia lanceolata. The sequence continues at coordinate 15,451,424 of BSBN01000511.1, read as the reverse complement.
GCTTATTTTTCTCCTTCTCTCTTTTCACCTTTTGAATTAAAGAATCAATAATATCCTTGCCTTCTTGACCTTCTTGGTCCTCATTGGCAAATCCTAAGTCTACTGTGCTGATCTGGAATTCATCTAAGGTAATTTTACCTTTTTCTTTTTCCACAGTAGGTATTGCAATCTGTGCGGTCCTCCTCCCAGTTATTGGATCTCTTTTGATGGCCGAAGTCATTCTTGCCTTCCTCTTAGGTTTTATTATATTTTCAGAGAATAGGGTGGAGACATCAAATTCTTGAATTTCAAACTCTTCTTCTATATTTACTTCTTTCTCCAACCACGGAGGTACCTGATCGTGTTTTTCTGCATCATCATGATGTTCACCTGTGTCTCTTGTTTCTGTCAGCAGATGTGGTGGAGATGGTGATTTCCTCATTTCTTCTTCCTGATGCTCACTTTGTTGTTGATCTTGTGGCACATCCTCTTGTTGAGGAACCTCTTTCTCTGGGGGAGCATCCTCTTGAGGTGGAGGATCTTGTGCTACGTCCACATGCTGATCATGATGATCATGATCCTTTTCTTTCATTACTTCATCCTCCTTTGGCTTTTCCTCCTACTGAAGAACATTCTCAATGATGGATAATTGAGAAGTCTCCTTAGGTGCTGGCATTTGTTCTGAAGCCATTATCTGTTCTGCACCTGTGTTACTTACTTCCTGAACTTTGGTAGCAGGATCTTCAGATATATCCTTCTCATCAGCCTTCTTTTCCTGAACCTCTACTATAGCAGGTTCTGCTGATGCATCCTGTGCACTTGGTGGGCTTATTTCTGAAGCATGGCCTTCTAGTTCTACCATCTTCACTTCTTCTGCAGGTTGTCCTTTGTCAGGTGATCCTGTTAGATGTTCAGGACTTGCATCCTGTTTATCTGTCAAATCTACCACAGCAGGATTTGTCACCTCTGCAATTAGTGTATCTAGCCCCATTTCTTGGGCTACCTGCTCTAGGCTATTTTCCTTTTCAGCTTCCACTTGCTTCATCTCCTCCAATATCGTTTGAATTGTTGGAGGCTTATGAGGAGTCATTTGTGTACCTACAACAGGGGTTTCCATCTTTTGTGAAGATACCTCCTTCACAACCTCATCGTCAGATAAGTTAATTGTCTCCTCCAATGAGATATGACCTCCTGGTGAGGTTTCTTTCATCTGCTCTTCTGCAAGTTCAGTTTTGAACTTGACGATGGTAGGAAGTGGAACATTATGTTGTAGTTCCCTATGCACTTCACTACTTGCCCCTTGTAACAATGTAGTGGTTTGTTTTATTTCACCCCTCATGGAGGTTCTCAGTTTCTTAGGTGGGGTAGATACAGCCACCTGTGGAGCTCTTCTTTTTCTCTTTATTATCAAAGGAGCCTCATCTTCTCCAGGCTCTTCCTCCATGAGGATATCCTCTTCATCATGTTTCCTTGAGGATTGACCCTCTTCTAGGGTCTCAGTAATTCTAGCCTCTACTGTCTTACTCTTCTTGGACTTTCCTTTCCTTATCCTCAGAGGGGATGCTGATCCTGATCCAGATCCTGTCTTGATGCTGCTGCCTCCTTAGCCACAAACACTGCCCTTTCAATAATAACCCCTTTGGGTTCCTTATCCACTTTCTTGCCCCTTGGGGGTCTTTTGCTCTATTGTTGTGGTGGAGGGAGTCTATCTCCCTTAGACTTTCTCTTTTCATTCAGGAAGTCATCATACTCCCCATCAGGAATCTCCTGCCCCTTCTTCTTGTTGTCCACCGTAATGGCAACACCCTTCTTCTTCAATGCCCCTATCTGTTCCTCAACCCAGGCTTGGGTTAGTTGTATGGTCCTGGCAATGAAGGGGTCCAAGGATATATCCTCCTGAATGGTGAGGTCAGGTGTAGAGATGGTATCATTGTATATTTTCTTCTGCTCATACTTATCTGCAATTATCCTACCATCATCTTTCTTCAATTGTTGGGGAATTGGGATGCAATCAAAGATTCTTATTTGATTCAAAGTTAGCCTTTGATATCTTCTTCTTCTTGCCTCTGCTTCATCTTCACAGTCAGCCCAGAAGTCTTCTAGGTGCCTCTAATGAGTAGGCTTTCCTATTATTTTCTGCATCCTGCCGTAAGGATCATATGGTCTTGTCAGTGGAAAAGGCTGCAGTTTCATTTTATTCAAGGTGACCATCACCTTCTTTATATTCTCTGAATCAAGACACATATACCAGCCAATGGTGAATGGAAACAAAATTGGTGGCAGCTTCTTTGCATCCTTGTATGCTTTTATCATTGTAGAGCTCTGCCTAATGAACTCCATCAGTATCACTGCATCAGTGGGATACCTTGGCAACATGAGGGGGTTTCCTTCAAAATCCTCAATCCTTATATATGAAAAGGTGGCAAACTGAATATACCAGGCTCCATGCCTATAAATTATCTCTTGAGCCTCCATGTCAATCTCTTTGTTCTGTCTTCCTCCATGGTCCTCACCAGATGCATAGAGAATGCATCATTGACCAGTTTGTAGTCTTGAAGGTAATTGGCTCTTTGTAGCTGGGGATGATGATCCCAGATATACACAGCATTGACTGTTCCTGTGACTTTCCCATATGTAACCAGTGCATCAAATGTGCCTTTATATGCACAGGAGTAGACGATGTATGAGGTCATATAGAAAGTACAATTTGAACCTCCTAGGTTCATCAGCTGCTCATGCAGAGCATCACTTATTAGCTGGCCCCATAGTGGCTTGATATCTAAATATAAACACATCATTATTATACCATACATCCAGTCTCTGAAACTACCAGCATCAGGCTGGCTTGTTACTCTGTTCAGTAGTGCAATCATGTATTGATATTCATCAACAAATTCATACTTGAATAGATGCACAGGAAGTTTGGCTGCTGCAGGATATGTACTATTTTCAGCCCTCCATTGATACATATTCTTCCTGGCTTGTTTCTTATTGTTTTCATATTCTTTCTCTAACTTCTTCAGGTCCACACTTTTGACCTTGCTGCCCAATGGCAATCCCAATGTCTTGGACAGACCCTTGATGGATAGGTCAGCATATATCCTCCCATGCTTCATCACCTGCCTGGTTTCTAGATTGTAGTTCCTGGCACACTCGATCACCAGTTCCAAAGATTCCATGGAGTATGGAAAATCGACAGCATTCCACATCCCAGAAATGAAAACTGCATCTAGCACCGGACTCTTGTTATTCTCATCATTCAACCTGGCTAACCATGCCTCCAAATTGGTACTCCCCTAATGGCTATCTGTAATTGCACCGTACTTAAATAGGATGCCCCTTTGGGAGGAGAACATGGGCTTTTCGAATTTTGCCTGACACTTAACTAACCTTTTGTCAGCCATGGGTGCCTGCAATTAAACAAATCTTGTCTTACAATGGGTATACACATGCAGGCATATTATAATTAACTTTACTAATCATCATGCCTACTGTAGATGTTCAACATTACTTAATCATATGGATGCATGAACCAGAACTTCAGATTAACCATTCATACCTGACTTTTACAGAAACAACAGGACGAGGGTTTCATTTTCTTACCTGTATATGCCAACTTCCTCTTATACCAGTGGACTTGCTGACAATGATCTTTATTCAGCTGATGATCACGCACTTTCTTCTGTCTGTGAGCTTAATTCGTGCAACTATCACGTGTATGAGGATATGGAGGCTAGTGCTCTGTAAAGACAAATTTATCGCAAGGTAAATTTGAAATGATGGTGAATTCATCCTTTTAACGATGCACTTAGGGTAAAATTAGGGCAACCCTGACAGATTAGATTTTACTCATTGATTATCCACGTGAAAACGTAGGATCTTGCCAGGTGTTCCATCGAGTTTCTTGGTCGGCGGGAACCACCTACCATGTCTGCATGCATTAAATGACAATGGTAGCAATGGGAGCGAGGTGATACTCGCAGGACAGGATGATATTCAAAAATATCAGGTCAAGTTTAAAATGATCATCCTCCTTTAGAGAAAAAAACTATCGCGACCACATCATGTGATAAATGCACCTTTTGGTTATGTTTAGCACATTAGGAGGATATCTCGATATATCAAGTGATGTTTCAAAAGTGATGATGATTAGACAAACTTACATGTCTCTCTTTCGAAATATCAGGATGATGTCATCTGGATATTCTCTCAGTGTATCAGCAAGGCATCATGACGTCATCGTCATGTTATGGGAACAGGATCATGTTTATGAGATATCCTGTCAAGAGGTAAATGTGATGATGATGTCATCGTCATGTTTGTTCCTTTGTTTATCGAACTTGGATGATGTCATCAGGATATTTGTTGAGGGGGATATTTCACGACAGGAGGATGTTAAGAAATATCGAGTTACTTTGAAAAATATGATCCTCGCAAAATGCATAAGGCTATTGACGAGTAAAGGTTGTTATCACCTAAAATTGACGTCCGGATATTCAGACCGCATGATTTTATCAGGTGATATACTATATTAGGGTGACCTTTTATAATATGACTGATGTTATGATATATGATCCTCTCCCTGGGAATATCAGGTTTGACTCAGACTTTGACCACTTATAACTTTCACATCCGGACGAATATCAGGGTGATGTAAAAGACAAACCTGCATGGAATTTAATGCTCTCTCTAAATATGAGGCTTATGGAATAAAATAGGAATTTTGACAAACTAACCTCATGATGATCACTTACCCAGCCTTTTCAATGCATGATGATCTGCATGACTTAGTTTTACCAGACCGCCAGAAAGCACAAGACATAAGCCAAAAGTTGGGTCCCTGTTTTGTCAAGTCAAAATGGGGCATGTTGTGTAACCACACAACATGAAGCAGAACAAACTTCTAAGTTCACCACCTCCTTCGCCGACCAGTTAATTTGGGGAAGGGGTTTTGAAATCAGGGCTTGATATGATGCATAGATAACTTCTAAACTATCTTCAATTCCATTTGGAATATGGAAAGAGAGACCAAAGCCCTAGATTTGACCCAAAGTGAGTCTCATGCAATCTCTTCTCTAAACTTCTTAGTCATCTATACAATTCTCCCAGAAATCTTCTAGACTCGAATAATGTTCATATGAACCAGAGCCATGAAAGTTCTGCTTCACATAATTTTTACTGTCGAAATTGTCTCTCATTAGCAAGGAGTGAAAATTGAATTCACTAAGGGTTTGTTCCACCCCTTTAGCAATATCATTACTTTTACAAGTATAGGAGGATAATGTCAATGGAAAAACATACCCCCTCTTCCTCATGCTTTGGTACTTAACATTCACAACAACCATCTACCTGCAAACTTCCAAGAAAACTAGAAAATCACTAGCATATCGAGGCAATTTGGTTGGGGCTTTTTCATAACTCCTATCCATAGGTAAGTAAACCTGTCGAATTGAATATAAAAACTTCCAAACTCCATAATCAAAGAGGCAGCCTCTAGAGAAATTCTAAGTTCAGGGTTTCCATCCAGTTTTTTTACAACAAACATCAAGAAAGCATCATTAATGCAGCGGAAGTATTTCATCCCAAAGTCTTTGGTAAGCTAGGGAAAATAATTGTACATAAGTGTGTCTAGTGTCAATGACCCTTTGAGGTTTTAACCCAGCCTAGACAACCTCTTGACTGGCTAAGATATATATTAAATACGAGTACATGTGAAAGGTAGCAGTCTGTTGGAAATTAACTAGTTGCTCATTCAAGTGATGACTTATAATCTCAACCCAATTAATAACTTGATTCTCACTACATATCAACAAAATGAACCAACACATCCAATTTTCAAAAGAATTTGTATTTGCACTCCCAACCACACGATGCAACAGGGTGATGATATCAGAAATTTAATCTTTGAAATGAGTTCTTTTTAGCTTTACAGGAAATTGGGACTTACCTCTTTTCTCAGATTTTGGCCAGCTCCACGCAATAGAGTTCTTGCACCAGTCTTCATTTGTTCTAAAGAATTCCATTCTGACTACGACAAACATATATTCAAAATTACTTCTTTCTAGAATTCTCAATGCACAGGAAATAGTTCCATAATCAATCTTCACTACCACAGACCCGTCTTTAGCTCTAATCTCCAGAGTCTCTAGGATGTACCTCCTTGCATATGCAACTATTAAGTCCACGCTCTACATAAAATTTGGAAAACCTCCAGCATGCGCCAAACCACTCTACAAGATTTTCTCTACAAATGGTGACCTATCATCATGTTGCAGATGAGCCCAAAATTACTCCAAGTCAATGTGTCTGAGCTTGGTATCCTTCACACCAGACCAGTTACTCTCGATACTAGAATAATGAGGAGCACCCTGGTATTTAAATTTATCCCAGCTGCATGAAAGCACTAAGAAAAATAACTATGTTTTGAGAAGATAATGGCAGAGAGTAGAAGCAATAGCAGCTGACTAACTTAGATAAAATTTTTCCACCATGTATAAATAAACATGCCGTTATCTCAACATGACGTGCTTTAAATACCGAGTTGACGTGGCATTCAATTCCTGCCTTGAAAAAATAATTTGGAGATTTGCTCATTTTTTGAAAACCCTAAAAAGACATCCACTGAACGTGTCGTACACATCATTAAATGAACAGAGATTGCCTTGAAGTTTGGATCGCAGCCTTATTGTCACAGAGTCGTGGGAAACTAGAACTTCAAAATAATGAGTCAAAGGTTATGAAGTTTTGGAAACCTTCGACTTGCTGACCATAGAGACAAGTGAATGTGGGCTGAAAGACTTGACAAAAGAAACACTTAGTTGGGAGGTCGGGGAGTTAGGAAACTTTGGAACCCCACGACCTGGTTAGGAAACTCTAGAAACTGGCGACCGAGTTGCGAAACCTTGGAGATGTGTGACTTCTAAGGAGTTTTCAAAGGTAGCAAAAGATAAAATAATACTTAGGACTTAGACAAATGCATTACAGACCTTGAAAGGGGAAAACAAAATTTACATGACCTAAAATTGAATTATGTGCTAACACTGTGTTGGTTAACAGATTTGTCACTTTAGTTTATACTCCCTCGCCCATAGAAATGACAAACAAACCAACAGTTGAGTCACTTGCAATGATAGTAGCAAGTGATCTCTGCTTCCTTTACAAGGCGCAGCTACCTTCGATGGATATGCAATGAATGAAACACAGGGTATGCTTTTAACAAGAAAGCAGAAAAGGAAAACAAACAGCTGTGCATAACCATGACACAGATGCAAAAGATAAAATTTAAAAAGAAAAGATGCAGATTAAATGACACACGGTTCACATATCCTACAACCCCGAATAACACTCAAGAAAAGAAATGAATAGAAGCCCCCTTTCAATATATGAATTACTTTGAATTCAAAGCTTCTGAATTAAACATATACACAGTCTAATACAACAGAATTACACTGAAGAGTAATTACAAAGAAACACAATTCATTCCAATCAAAAGAAAATATTAATGAATTCAAAGACTCAAAAATATCCTCTTTATTTCTCTAATGTAAAAATGAGAGTCCAAAGCCTCCACATCCCCGTACAACAAAACTGTGTAGGAAAAAAAACTTTGCTGCTCCCCTATTCCCAAACAGCACAAAAGAATGGAAAAAAAAGCCCCTACAAATGAGCCTTCAATGAGTTTATAAAGGCTTTTCCCCCTTTTCCTCGCAACTAAATCTTGAAAAATCAGTTATAAATAAATCTCATTTTTCTTCCCGTAATGTTCTCTTGATGTCCTTTGGTATCCTCCTTTGAAAACATGTCGTATCCTTTACCTTCACGGGAAGTAACTTTTCCTTGAGAAATTACCTCTCACTTTCTTTCAAATAACTTATTATCAAAAGTAACTTTTGATTTCCCTACGTTTACATCTTTAGAAAACTCATCAATATATCACATAATAAGTCATCAAAATGATTTACTTTACTGATAGAGAAATATAGAGAGAAAAGAGTGTCCTTGTCCCGACCAATGTGAGTATAATGACCAGTAGCTTGAGCTTCTTTTGAAAAGAGATTGTTCCTTGATGTTGGTTTGTCCCTCTCCTGCATTTTTTGATAGCAGAGTTGTAACTTCCTTAGCACTTAAGCTTGATTGCAATGATATTATCTCATGATCAAATATGTTGTCAAAAAGGCCATCTGTAGCAATAACAATCACATTTCTTTCATTCAGATGAACTTTATATCTTTCTAAAATAGATGGTGGATCACATCCTCTCTCCCAATTTGATAAGGAAAATAAAATCCATGTGTCATTGGTGATGACTTAGCAGCAACATAGCCTTCTTAGATGACAAGAAAGTTGTCTTAACATATCTATACCCAACTTACAGGTTGATAAGAACCAAATTGCATCCCAATCAACCTCTGGAAAGGGAGAGACAAGTTCCAATTCAATATATCGAGGTAGATGGCTCCCTATAGCTTTGATCTGCAAGTAGGCAAAAGGTTCGCCCAAATAACTATGCCCTCCTTCACCAAAAGAAATGTGAGAAAAGGCACCTGCTACTTTATTTTCCTCACAACCTGGAACATAACACTCTGGATCATAGCTATCTAGCACTCTGTGTTGTCGGTGTTCTTTGTAATTCTATGTCTCTGCTTCTATCCGTGAGCTATAAGCTCTAATTTTATTAGAAACAAAATCTCTTTCCGATAGCTTAACCATTGTCATTTCTATAAAGGGGATATAAAGTGTGTCTGAGACTGCAGTTCTTTGAAGCATTTTGTCAAACAGTTCACGTCCTGTATATATGTTCACACATTTATGCCTACCGAATGAATATAGATAGGCTGGAGCTCTCAACCCCGTGGCATTTCCACTATGTAACCGTTATGACATGCCTCCTCTCTGGTTGCTAGGTGTCGAACTTGGTGTCACATCTTTCAACTACATTTGCTTGAAAGTCCTTAAAGCCTTTTCAACAAATTCAAGATGTCTCTTAGATGCATCATGTCAAACTATTCACGGCCTTTGTGTATGCTTCCATACTTCGAATACATGTCTATTAGAGTATTTGAAACTACATTAGCACTTACGACCATAGGAAGTTCAAGGAATATATTGCTAGGAACCACAGACAAGTTTAGAAGTCGTTCTAATGCAACTCTTAGAATGGAGTGAGACAATTTCTGGGAGAGATCTTTCAGCAAATCCACTCTATGCTTATCCTGCGAGTCACATACATGTCAATTGGAGCCATAGAACCATAACATCCAGCAAAAACTTTAGTTTCATTATATTTAGATAGATATTCATATTTGCTTCAGCACTGCCACTTTGGCGTGGTATCGGAGGATGCTAGCATAGGTTAGAGAGCTTGGTTTTATGCTCACCGGAAGTATTTGCTTTGAAGATTTCTAAAGACTCTTTAACAAATCCATTTTGTAGATATCCTGTGTTCATTGTATACCACGAGACCACAATTTTCTACATCAAGAATCTCTACACAAAATCTAGACAAGTTATGATCAAGCAACCCATAGCCATCTCTTATGTACTCAATTCTATCATCTTATGCTGACAGAAGCATTACTTCTAGTTTCTTTATTGTTCATTCAGAGTAGTCACCAAATACCTTAACCATTTCTTCCAAGAATGCATCATGAAAACCTTGAATCAATTGGATCACCCTTTTTTGAAATGACTAGATTTTTTAAAAGCTTATGAACACGAGTACTATCTTCCGAAAGAGGACATTTCCAAACCACAGCTCTCATTCTCCTGATCAAATACAATCTCAAAATCCGATAGAGACATATTCGAGTTTATCACCTTGGCTTTCATATTCTTCAAATGTTTGTCTGGGTAACTCCAAATGCTCACATAGATAACATTATAGCAAAGCTGATATGACCAGTTCATTGTTCAAAGATTACTCCATAGAAGATGTTGGTGGAGACACAAGTTCCCGAACCTTTAAAATCTTTGACAATGAGTGGAGTCGGGAAGTGGCGCATTTTGCGAACTTCAGAACCTTTAATTTGGAGTTCGGGAGTTCCAAAAACTCCCGACTCCCTAACTTCAAAAAGTCACCCAAAGTACTTTGCTTTTAATAAAGCCTTTTTCTCCTTTAAGCTACCGGACTTCAAAATAATAATACACTAACTTTACTTTGATAAATTTTGAAAATATAATAGGCCCCACCAAAAGTTATCCCGTGAATAAACTTGGGACTATATAATCAGCCACCGTGAATGAATTTATTCCCCAAAACAAATATATCTACCCACTTTTTAACCTTTGAAAAACATAAATTCACGGCAATTAAAAACTTTGGTGCCTTGGAAGTAAATAAAAATCACCCCTCCTATCAATACCTTTTTCAATTTCCCCACCTTGGAGAAAAATATATTATGCTCCACAAAAATTAATTTCATGAGCAAACACAGAACTTTTGAAAGTGTGACATAAGCCAAAGATGGAAAACTCCATATCTTTTACAAAATAGTTTTGTTTTACGCAAAATTTGGATAGCATGATGAACGCATCCTCTTGACCAAAACCCAGAAAACTTTTAACCTCCAACAACCAGAGGACTGAAATTTAACTGTATTTGCAAATTGAGAGCGAGAAAAAATGAAGCTAAAAATCTTGCACCTGGTAAAGCATCTTAACATGGAAACAGGCTAGATCAGGCAAGAATGATGTTATGAACAAACCCATTCAAGGATTTCACACCAGCTCTTAAAGGTTTTCAAATTTAATTGTTTTTTATGATCTTGCAAGTTCACGGACATATAGGAGAATGCATTAAAATTTGAAAATTTTCAAGTTCAAATTTTGGGGTAACAACAGGTGCTCTGATTGGGGACGAGGACTGCAAAGGACAAAGCAAGGAACCCAGAATCCCAAGCGTGGACCAGTGCTCAAATCCATTGGGTAGCAGAGTTAAGGAGCATAGAGGAACAAAAGGAACCAGGGCAAACCAAAAACAAGGCAAACAGGAAAGGAAACTAGACCACCAGCACAACAAAAACTCCTAATATGTACATGGTAGGAAAACCCTACCTCAAGTGGTTCCAAGCTAGTCATGTAAATCCATTAATGGGTTGGGAGAAGTAGCAGCCTCTGCGAAATAATGATTGACGAACAAGAAGCTTGCACACCAATAGCTACCCACTGGCAAGCACCATGATCAGAGCAATAAGAATGGCTTCACTTAATTTAAACTCTTTGGATGTGATATGATGCTCAAAAAGACACTCTTCATTATATACCTCTTCACTTGGATGACTCATATTAGCATTGCCCAACATATGATTACCAGCATTATGTGCGATATCACGTGGCACTTGATTTTTTAGACAAAAAGAAGCTAGCCCCCAAATTGGGCATACCACATAAAAAGTATGAGATAAAGACTCTTCTTTGGTGCTGCATGTGGAAATGACCATTTTGTTTAAAAATTTTGAATCCTGATTTGCAATAGATATCCCGACATTTTCTTGCATATGACCATCTCTATTTGTAGCAAAGAGATTCACATCCCATGCCTGAAAATAACCATGACTACTCAAACTATCAGGAGGACAACTATTAGCCATATGTGTCTCATGCAAGACTGGAAGTGGATGAGGCTGAAAATCTACATTGCAAACAATATTTTCAAGTGGCTGAAAACCATCCCCGACTGAAACAATCTCCTCTTTTTTTGTAGGATCAGACTCAAAAGTTTCATGACCCATCAAATCACACTCATCTACAACTTGCACATTAGATATGGTGACCTCTTCTCCACATAAAAACTCATCCTCGGATACATTAAGACACTAGTTTCTTATGTAAACAATATGAGGCTTATCATATTCATCTATTTGAACACTTTCATCAAAACTATCATGACTATCCACAACATCATCTTTCATTTGTTGTTTAAAAATTTTGGCATCCAGATTTTTAAAATGAAAGGATTCAAATGTAAAATCATTCCTGACCTCTTCTTGCAACCATACTTTAGCATCATCTTGCTTAGAAAACATGAAGCCTTCATATTCAACTTGCATTCACTTCAGAGAATGGATACCCAATACCTCGTCTTCATGATGTGTGTTCTCATGTTGCCTCTCATTGCTGGTAAAAGTAAATGATTATATTTCTGTAGTAGATAAAGAGGACAATATAGCATCATTTGCACTACCATCTTTACAATTTACATCATGAGAGGACTGTTCATCTTCCACATCATGTGGGAAACTTACAAATTTATCATTGTCTTCCTCATATTGCAAATAATAAGCTTCAACTCTTCTATTTGCCTGAGAGTTAATTTTTGCATTGCTTACCTCATCTCCACAAAAGTGCTTCAAATCAAAAACAGTGAGGTTAGAATATTCAATAGAAGGAGGCTGAGCATTTTGGAAGCATATAGGCTAAAAATTTGGCTTTTGCATAATAGGTTTTCTCTTGGATTCATTACTTGAATTATCTACAACCTAACATGCTCTCCATAACCCACTTAATATCAAATCATCTTCTATTTTTATAGCCTCTTGTTGTGCAATTTTAATATCATTTACTTTACTCTGTCTCCAATCAAATTGAACATCAGGATACAAAGAAGAAATAAAGGTACAAAGATGAAGTTGCTCACTTGGTTGAATAGAGGCAGGAACCTTTTTGAGCAACCGGTTGAATCTATCCACAAAACCCCTAATGGGTTCACCTTCTTGCTTACGGATATCGAAAAATTGACACAACAGGGCAGCTTCATCAATAGGACCCTTATATCTTCTCAAGAACTTAGTCTTTAAGGAGTCCCAATCAGTAATACATTTATCTTCTAAATAATGGAACCATTCTATTGCAGGCCCACTGAGAGATTCAATAAACAACCGAACAAAAACGTCTTCTTTGCTTACCCCTAAAATCCCACATGCAATGATGAATGCTAGAATGTGGTCTTCTACATCTTGAGAGCCTTCTCCACTGAACTTCAGAAAGTGCTTTCTTGATCCTTCAGGCAGAGGTGAAAACTAAGCTAAAAAGAGAGGTCCAAAGTGATTTCCCCATGGCTGGGAAGAAACCAATGCCATAATGCAAATCTAAAACATAAATCAGCAGAAGTTTTTGCTGGAACAAACTGCTTCTGAGTAATTTCCAATTCATAGAGCCACTAGCCTCCATCCTTGGGGAGGCACCTTTAAATTTATAGGAAAACAATAAAACTAGTCTTTTAATTTCAAATCCCCAACAGAGTCGCCAAAAATCTGTTGGTTAACAGATTTGTCACTTTAGTTTATACTCCCTCGCCCATACAAATGACAAACAAACCAACAATTGAGTCACTTGCAATGATAGTTGCAAGTGCTCTCTGCTTCTTTTACAAGGCACAGCTACATTCGATGGATATGCAATGAATGAAACATAAGGTATGCTTTTAATCAGAAAGCAGAAAAGGAAAACAAACAACTGTGCATAACCATGACACAGATGCGAAAGATAACTTTTAAAAAGCGAAGATGCAAATTAAATGACACACGATTCACATATCCTACAACCCCAAATAACACTCAGGAAAAGAAATGAACAGCAGCCCCCTTTCAATATATGAATTACTTTGAATTCAAAGCTTTTGAATTAAACATATACACAATCTGATACAATAGAATTACACTGAAGAGTATGTAGACACCCAAAAATGACCATGTCTTCAAATCACTTACATTTTAATCAAATTTGTCTAATCACCTGCATTTCAACGTTTATTAAATAATCGAATTATTTAATTAATTTCATCAAAATCATCAATTTCTTCCAAAACTCCTAAATTCAATATTAATTGAATAAATTCTATTTATTTAATTAATTTAATCAAATCAACTTTATTCTTCCAAAATTAAATAATTTTAATTATTTAATTAAATCTTATCGTCTTCTAAATTTCAAATCCACATCAATTGAATAAATTTAATTAATTTATCATCCAAATCCTCTTATCTACAATTAAATAATTTTTATTATTTAATTAAATCAAATTGTTCTTCTAAATTTAAATAAATCAATTAAATTTATTTAAATTATCTCAATTTCTAAAAATAAAATATAATCAAATATTTTATTTATTCTTCTATCATACACAAACAATTAAATAAATTTATTTATTTAATTTCTTTAAAAATCTTTCAATTCCTCTAAAAATAAATCTTGTTCATCATGCACACAAAATTAAATAATTTATTATTTAATTTATCTCAAATCATGCAAAAAGCAAATTACAAGTTGAGTTAATTGACTTAATCAATCTTGTTTTTATCAACAACTCTTAAATTAAGAAAAAAGCATTCTAATTTATGAAATCAAATCCTATCTTTATCAAAAAGCAATTAACTCAAACAAAAGTAGCTTTTTGTGTGACACATGTCAGGTGCACATTCATCATGAGTTATTTGATTTATCTCAACCATCCATTCTATGGATTTATTTCATCCATTGATCGATCATGTTTGAAACCTATATAAACCCCCCTCATCTCCTTCAAAAATCCTCTTCGATCATTCAGCCTTATAATCTCTTTGATCATTTATTCACAGGCATTCCAGCGCATTGAGCATTCATCGCATCGTTGAGCACACTTCTACCTTTTGAGCACAAACACAACCTACATCCACTTGTTGCAAACATGGTTTCACAAATTGAAGAGCAATCTACATTCGACCAAGAGATCCAAACAATCTAGGTGATTGCTTCTTTGTTCGTAATTTGATTTATTCATTAATTTGGTTATTGCTTAGATAGATCTTTTGATGTTATGGGTAATTAAGTTGTTATTATCATTACTTTTTGATCTTATCATTCAACCTCTCAATTTTTCCTATACACATTATGGCACACCCAGTGGGACCCACTAACCTTATTTTTTTATAGAAGAAAAGTTGATTTTTTGGAAGCTAGGTACAGAAAAGCGTAATCACAATGCAGAAAATCTAAAGATCCTTGTTCACTAGTTTGAGAGAATAGGCGTTGAGCATTCAAATAGTGTAACCTTAGCTCAAAATATTTCTAGGTTTTGTCGGCAACATCAAAATCCTATCTGGGTATCTCTTATTTTTTCTAGAAAGTGCATGGATTTTGAGAAAATAAATCACAAATCTGTGTCCCTATTTTTAGCCTATACTTGTTTTTTTTTGCTTTTCCAGAGCAGTTTCACGAAATTGGGCATATCTTTTGCATACGAAGTCAGATTTTTGCAAAACCAGCAGTGTTGGAAAGTTGGTTCTCCCAACTTTTTGTGGTGAAATAATTTTCATGTAATTTTATCAGATTTGTCAGGTACACTCAGTCCAAGTCAACCCTTCTTTGTAAAACTTCAAACGGTCATAACTTGTGCAAAATTTATTCAATTTTCACAATTTTTTTTTTTGAAATTGCATAGAATTTCACATAGAATCTGATCATAATATCTAATCTACTGTATCTAATCCTTATTATCAGATTTTTTCATATTGTTTATTTTTCACCTAACAAGTAAAGTGCTTTTGGTTCAATTGATTTTATGCTAACTATTGAGTTTTTGGTGGAACTAATCAACTTTTTGTAGCCTCTTATTACTCAAACAGAGCAAATAATTTTTCCTAACATGTTCATGCAGGATGAGCATTGAAGAATTAAAAACCCATCACACTAAGTCTTAGAAACATATTGCTTTCTTAAGGGACAATTGAACAATCATCTTGTAAAACCTTAGGAACAAATTACTTTCTTAAGGGACAACTGAACAATCATCTTTTACAAAATCTTAAGAACAAATTACTTTCTTAAGGGACAATTGAACAAATCATATTTACAATCTAAGTCTTTGGAACATATTACTTTCTTAAGGGACAAAACATCTTTTTTGCAATCTACCATGCCCACATTTCCCATGCGGTCACGACACACAACACACGTGTCATGTCCACATTTGTCATGTGGTCATGACATGAAATATCAAAAAAAAATTACGCATCCCTAGAAATCCCCTCACACGTGCCAACGTGCTCAGTGGCAATACACTTAAGGCGTAAACATGTCAATCAATTGTGTGATGATAGCCGACTAAGGGGGTCAATGTGACACAAGAAGCATCACCATTAGGGTTAGGATTGATCGATTAAAACCCTAAGTTTTCTTGGTGAGTGACGGGGTTTTGATATAGTCGAAATCAAAACCCTAATTCTAATTTTAAAAAAAGAATTAAATAATCACTTAAATAAAACATCTAATTTACAGAAACATTAAAACATTACTCAATAAAGGAGTAAAGTTGCTAAGATAAATAACCCTAATTTCCTGGAAAAATCTGAAAGCATAACACCTTATTAGCATTCAAAATAAATAATTTAAAAAGGTTTCCCATTAATATGTTTATGAGAAAAATTAGATTAAAGGTTAAATTAAATCATCTAATAAACGTTATTAAAATTAACTTTCCAATTAAATGAAAATTAAATTAAATAAAACAATTAAATAATTAACCCCATAAAATAAAGACCAACTAATAAATATAATCCAAACAATTAAATTTATTCTAACAAGTCAAATATAATCTCCCCAAAGTTAGAGGACTTAAGGGTAATAACCTCACCCTAACTAAATAAATTATATTACAATTATATAATCCCCCTAAAAGTATTAAATATAATATTCTCAAAAAAAGAAACAAATCAATCTTCCCCGACCCATAAAAAAAAAAAGCAATAAGAAGACAATAAAAAGGATTTCCAAATTAAATAAATCAACCCACTTATAAAAAAATTAATTTAGAATCCTAAAAATTAAAAGGCATAAAAAGGATGGAAAAAACCCACATAAAATGCTAACTACATGATCCCTAAATATAATTAGACATTTAAATTAAAAACTCCTCATTACAATTTTAAATTTCTAGTTAGCATTAAAATCTAGAATAAATAAATCAAAACCCACCCACATGGAAATGAACCCAAGAAGTAAATAAAACATAGAAGTTACAATTATTAGTTCCTACCTTTGGCAGGATTAATTATGCATTCATATGATGTAATTAGTTCAATTCATTTGACCAATGAGCATTGAGTATTAAACTCATTTGACAAAATTGTTATAGTTGAAACTTAATTTTCTTATTTAATAATTTGATAAATACAATTTATCTATTTTCTCATTGGACAAATCTGTGAACAGTAATAGTGAAAAATAGACTTTTTTTTAATTACATTTTAAATATTGAATACATAAGTACCAAGTTAGTTGTTGATTATTATTACATTTTAAACATTAAATTCATAAGGACGAGCAGCACGCGTGAAAATAGACGCAATAAATTTATTGTATCCATTGTATTCATTGTATCCATTTTAAACATTAAATGTATCCATTGTATTCATTGCAAGTAGGCATTATCTCTTTTCCTGAATTGTTCGGCCCTATTTTGTGTGTCGTGAAATTTTAGTGTAAAAATGGTGAGCGCAGTTTCTACAGTGAGAGAGTTGAGGGAATGCTTTGCATCGGGCTTTTTCTAATTTGGGTAAGTAGTCCTCTGTGATGGAGCTAGCTATACATTGCACATGTGGAATAGGTGTTTGATCAACATTGTTTGATTTGCAGACTCGAAGGTATCAAGTGCAGCTCATCTTTGCGATCTATAGAGTGATCTGCTGCAGTTACGTACACTAGCTTTGTGTTTTCAAGTTCCTTTTTTTTGTTTGATGTTTTTAAAATGCATACAATTCACTTAAGATTAAGTTACATGGCATGTGGCGAGTCAAACTCTTCCGTTGGTGTACTAGTTAGTTCTAGTTGTGTTTGAAACATTAAACGTTTGGATTGGCTGTTTTCGTTCTGGGTGCTATTGGTCCTTTTTTTTTGGATTCTTCTTAGAGGCTTTAAGACGTGATTTGGAATTGGGTATTGACATTTGTAGCTATTTTCGAAGTATTTTGAGAGAACTTGTTGCTTTTTACAAAAAATTTTGCAGCGGTTATAGTTTTGGTTGTGATTTTATTGAGAATAATGTGGCAAAATTTTAGGGTAAGATTTTATGTATTGCATTGTGGTTAAGATTGAGTTTTTGGGCTTGGTTTTGACACGAAATTAATCTATTGTTTTACTTGAGGAATTCTGCAGCGGCTCCAGTGCTGGGTGTAATTTTATTGATGCTATTGTGGGTTTGGATTGTAAAGTAAGCTTGCACTATTTATCAGGTTTTATTGGGTTCTTAGCTTCGGGTGTTCGATGCTAAAAGTTTGCATTGCTTTTCCTATGAAAGATCTGTAGTGGTTTGAGCGCTAGGTGTAATTTAGTGAGAATATTGTGGGCTCTAAGAGTAAATTAAGCTGCTTTGTAAATTAAGCTGCACTATAGAGCAGGTTAGAGCGGGTTTTCGGCTTTGATTTTTGAGTCTTAGTTAAGCTACATTGCATTGCTCTAACTATGAAAAAATCCTTCAGTTGTTTCAGAGCTAGGTGTAATTTTATTTAGGATATTTTGGGGTTTGAGTAAAATTTAAGCTACATTGCATTGGATGTTAAGGCTAGGTTTTTAAGCTTTGGTTTGTGGCTTCTAAATTAAGCGTTTATTGCATTGTGTGTTAGAGCAGTGTTCTTTGTGTTTTAACTTTTAATGTCTTCTTAATTTGGAAACGTTGGATTGCAACTGTACTCTTTGTGGTTGTTCGGTTAAATGCTTGTTTTATTCGGAACGTTAGCTTTTGTTTAAGCTGTTGTCTTACCATAAGTAGTGGGATTTTGTCTATGTAGTGTTGAGATTGCCTTTGTTGTGTAATTGTTAACGAGGAGAGAGCTTTTCCATTAATTTTGGAGCATTATTTCTGAAGTTTAGTCACATTACTAAGTTTGTTTTTTAGAATATGTTGAGAGGCCTTCAGGAATTATTAAACATGCTTAATAATGTTTTATTTTGTATCAAATTGCCTTGAAGATTAATTTTTTGAGTGTTTGACCCAACCTTCCACTCCTTCCCAAATTTTTATTTTCGTCACTTTACTTCAGGGTGAAGTTTAAGTGACCAAATGGGAGTTTTCCTAAGGTTAGACAAGCTCAAATGGTCCCTAGACCCTAGGGGTACAACCCAGGGTCACTTTTAACCCATTTCGAGCACTATAGGGTGAGTAAAATCACATGAAAAGGGGTCACAAAAATAAAAAATCAAAAATGAAACCAATTAAACATTACACTTTTACAACACCAATATGAAATCAACTGAAAAAGGGTAGACCTATCCCAAATGACACCACACATAAGCATTATGAAATTTCACCATGCATTCACACAGTTGATCTTGGTTCCTCTTGGTACTAGATCGGCTTAACATGAGAATTCACAAAATGTGTGGGATCATCTCTGATTATCTGTGGCTTGGTTAAAACACTTGTGCACTTAAACAAAAGATTAATCCAACATGTATATCATAGCCGAAGCAAGGGAAACATACACTCACACTATCACATAATCATATAAAACATCATAAAATCACATCATAATTAGTTTCATAATTTTGCATTTCTATAATCCATCTCAAGATAAAATCACATAATAAATCCATAACATAATCTCACAACTAATATCTCAAATAATATCATAATGCAAATCACATGTCAAATCATCATCAGTGAATCAAAATCAAATCTAGTCTCATCACAACATACTAAACAATGCTAACCAAAATAAAAGCATATAGTTTGATAATCCTGCATATCAGGATCAACAGTCCCCAAAAGTCTAAAATGTGTCTCCAACAGTAATATGAAATGATCAAAATAAGGGAGTGAAAAGGTAGGCCTCACATCCTCCCCCCCAAAGACTAAACGTCCTCCTAGAAGTTGTCAAAGAGGTGAGGATAAATTGTCCTCAATCTAGCTGCATCCTCCCAAGTCATCGTGACCTCATCATACATGTCCCATAAAACCCTAACCTAGTCCAGCTCTTGACCTTGAAGGCCTAGCATCTGACGAGCCAATATGGGAATTGGCTTCAAAGCCAACTATCCATCTGCCTCTACCTGTAGAGCACTCCAATCCAATACATGAGATAAATCAGATATATAGTGCCACAAAATAGATACATAAAAAACATCGTGGATGCGCGACAAGCTAGGTAGCAATGATAGATGGTAGGCTACGGGTCCTATCCACTCCAAGATCTCAAAAGGTCCAACAAACCGTGGTGCAAGCTTAGAGCCCTTTTCCATAACGGATTGGACTCTTGTGTGACTGCACTCTCAAGAACACTCTGTCACTGACTGAGAAGCTACAATCTAATCTTTTAGCATCAGCATACTTCTTCTGTTGATTCTACACCTCCTGAAGTCTCTATCTAATCAAGGTCACCTACTACTCCATATCCTATACCAACTCTGGCCCTATCACAACCCTGTCTTCAATCCTATCCCAACTCAACGGTGTCTTGCAAGGTCTATCGTATAAGGCTTGAAAAGGAGGCATACCTAACGAGATGTGATGCCCATTATTGTAGGTAAACTCAACTAGATACAGATACTCCTCCCATCTAGACTGGTGATCCATAACATACATACGGAGCATATCCTTTAGAACCTAATTCACCCTCTCCATCTAACCATCTGTCTCGGGGTGATATGCTGAACTGAAGTTGAGCTGCGTGCCCAAGGCCTGTTGTAATGCCCTCCAAAAAGTTGATGTGAACACTGAGTCTCTGTTAGAAATGATACGGTGAGGTACTCCATGTAGTCTAACAATCTCATCCAAGAATACTCTCGCCACTGATGGTGCATTGTACATCGTGCATATAGGTGAGAAATGTGCCACCTTGGTCAACTTGTCAACTGTCACCATGATGGCATCATGGTGGCAAGATGACATAGGAAGACCAACTATGAAATCCATGGAAATGGTGTCCCATTTCCACTCAAGTATCTCGTGAGGGTATAAAAGACCTGTTGGATGATGATGCTCGGCCTTGACCCTCTAGCACTCAAGGCATCGAGCAACATACTCTACAATATCTCATCTCATACCTGCCCAATGGTACAATTCTCGCAAGTTGGCGTGCATCTTCTTCACCCCCAAGTGTGCTACATAAGGTGCTCTATGAGCCTCTAAAAGAACTATTGCATGTAGGTCGCCTGCACGGGGTACATAGATGCGTTGTTGATGTCTAAGTAACCCATCTGCCTCCAAGAAATATTCTGCAAACTTTCCCACTAGGGACCTCTGTGACTAGATCTCCTGCTGCACCTCAAGAAACCACTCATCCTCAGGTAGATGTTGAATGATGCACTCTCTCAAGTCCATGCTCAAGGTCAAGGTCAAGATCTTGTGGTGCCTCCAACTCAAAGCATCAGCAACCATGTTCTCCTTCCCTTTGATGTAGTGGACATCAAAGTCGTACTCGCAAAGAAATTCCATCCTGTTGGGGTTTTCTCCTGAATCGGCAAAGGGTTTGCCAGTTCCAATGCACAAGAAGATTTGGCCAACAAATACAGGAGGTTTTGTGAGCTGCCTCCCCTTCACTTCTAGTTCTACCACACCAAGGGGGGAATCCCTATTGCTAAAGATTTATCTTTGACTCACTCCCAATAGAAAGATTTAGCCTTTTAGTCACAGGCACAATACTCTCATTTTAGGACCAAGATTTGTGTGATAAATCACAACGTTGGCAGTGTTCTTGGACATATCTAACTGGTTAGGAATGAGAGTATGTAGGGGTCCTATTTCTACTCCTACAAACTAATAGGTTGGAATTATGAAATGATTTGTATTTATGTTTTGGATGCAAGACAGGGGGTTTTGGAAACATAACACAAGGAGCAGACTGGTGCCTATCTCAGAGCAAGGAGTCAACTAGATGTATACAAGTGAATGATTTGCCCTGGCATTCAAGTTTCAAGGGGCCAGATAGGTATTTACCTTACAAACACCACCCAAGAATGAGTATTTAGCTATCTCTACTTACAAACATCCCTGCTTCCATACAATCTTCTTCATACTCACCCTAAAACAATTTAATCCACTCCTTGAATGGAGGTCAAAAGTCAAGCATGCAATATAGAAATCTATATCCTAGAATCTAAGTAACCCTTAGCAACCAGATTCAAAAGAAGGGATGCATACAACAAATGGAGACAAATAGCTAAACACATGCAAAGAAGCATTTTTCATATAAACACAACATGAAACTGAACATGTGTAATGTGCATTCAGATGCAACTCATAAACTCCAAAAGAGACAAAACAACCAAAAAGCTCTATTTTTCGTTATTTCTCCAAAAATTTTGTCCAAGTCTTCCACCCCTAAAAAAATGAGTGACAAAGTCCTCTTATACAGCAAGAACGTGCCCTCAGCATTAAGTACAATGTCACTTCAAAATTTTGCCAGATACAGTGCCCCATTAGAATAGCACATAAAACATTCAATGCTCCAGGCAGAAAAGGAAGGAAAAATAGGTGAACTCGGCAAACACGTAGCCGAATGGAGATTTTCCCATTAAGAATGGTAGGTAGCCTGTCATTCACTGACCATGCCTCTCCAAATTTTCCATTAATGGCCAACCTACCTGCGGCTTCTGGAAATGCAGCAGTTTGCGTGTTCAAGAACTTTTCCTGCCTGGAATGCAGCTGCGAATGCATGGGAAAACCCTCCAATGAAATTTTGAAATAGGGCCGTCGATTCTCTCCTCATCGCCAAGATCAATGGCTTCAAATCACACATCCACCATGAAAATCCACATCGGCACAATCGAAAAGTCTTCCACCAGTGAGATCACTCACGTAGGCATCCTTTTTCCATCATTGACTTTTCCCTCTACCATTTTACCTTTTTCTCCTTTTTTCCATTTTCTCCATCAAATCTTTGTATATGCAGTTGTATATACATACAACTGCCCTTAGACACGTGGTAGCCTACCATTGGATCACTATCGCTAAGCACTTGCACCTTCATCACCGATCCATTATATCTTTTCTTGCATCTGATGTTGTATATTTAATTATATTTACAATTACCCTACATACAAGCGTGGACCCCAAATGATTATAAAACACTTTGAAATTTCAAACAGGTTCGGGCATTGTATCTTCCTCTTTGTACATCACCTTGTATATTGCAAATACATACAACCGTGGATTCCATCATGCTTATGAGGCAGATAGGAATAAATTTTGAATCTGGCATTGTATCAGCATCTTTGCATCTCTCATTGTATATCGTACATACATACAATGTGCAATATACAATCCGCGGACCCTAGCGTGAAATCCGCCAGAACCCATTTTCCTTCGCATCCAGGATTGTATGTGTGCCCTTTGTATCTTACATTATATATGCACATACATACAATCGCGGGACATACAACTGCATGGGCCCCACCAGGTTCTTGAAGAATGTTGACTTTGACCGCTCCTGCCTTATATGTTTCTTTGTATCTGCTCATTGTATGTCAGATTGTATATTGGGAACATACAATCCCAATATATAACCATGGAACTCACCCATCTCACAAATACTGCTAACTTTCTAGCTGCGTCCGCCCTTGCACATGCCTGCTTGTACATCACACTTTGTACATGTAGTTGTATATCAAAGATACATACAACGCAAGATACAAAGGAAATCGCTTTGACTTTTCAACTCTGCACTTATATGCACCCGCCAGGCCCGATTTAATAATTTTTTAAGTCCAGGATTGTATATTCTGCATTGTATGTTCAATTGTATCTGTCACATACATACAATCCCCTTGATACAACCGTGGGCCTAACCACTATTTTCAACCCGATTTGAACACCTTTGAGATCCGTTGTTGTATCTACCTTGTTGTGTATCGAATATACAACACAATATACATGCAATCTTTTCGATACAACTGCAGAATATTCTAGGAATCTGTGATATACATACAGATTTTCACCTCCAAAATTGTATCTAAATGACACATACAAACCCGATGTGTATACAAAGATACATACAACCATTTTTCTCCATTCTGAAGTTGATTTAACTCTTTTTTGGGTCCGCCAATGTACATCTGCACTTGTACATTAGATACAACAGCCATATACAAAGATACATACATACAAGCTACGAAGGCTGAGGGACTTAGAAATTTTTTGAAGGTTTACAATGAAAATGCCTATGGATTTTTAGCTTGAAACCTTAACTCCAGGTGTAGGTACCACCACACCTAACACCACTGACAGGCGTTCAAATTTAGCTGTGTGAATATGTACTATAAGCTGTGGTGATCTGAATGAAGCTCAAAGCGACGACCCAAAAGAAAGTGTCTCCAATGAACAAGAGCATGAACCACTGCTACAAGCTCTAAATCATGAGTGGGGTAGTTTAGCTCATGAGTCTTGAGATTTCGTGACTAATATGTGATCACTCTACCACCCTGCATAAGTACGACTCCCAAACCCTCAAGTGATGCATTAGTACAAACCATAAAATCCTCTATTGGATCAGGAACCACTAAAATGGGAGTGCTAGTAAGACTCTCTTTGAGGACCCCAAAGGCCCTCTCGCACTGCTCAGTCCAAGTGAAGCCCTTCCCTTTCTGCTGAAGGGAAGTGATGGGGTGTGCTATCCTGGAAAAGCTCTCTATGAATCTACGGTAGTACCCGGCTAACCCCATGAAACTCCTGACCTTTGTCACACTGGTGGGTGCTAGCCAATCTTTGATAGCCCTGATCTTTGATGGATCTATGGAGATACCATTGCCAAACAGGATGTGCCCCAAATACTGCACCTTGGTCCTGAAAAAGGTGCCAAGTTGCCATAAAGTTGCTGCTCTCTCAAGCACTGCAAAACCTGATGCAAGTGCTCCTCATGCTCCTCCTCGATCCACGAGTAAATCAAAATATCAAGGAATATGATCACGAACCAATCCAAGTAAGTGTGGAACACCCCGTTCATGAGACTCGTGAACACTGCAGGGGCGTTCTTCAAGCTGAAGGGTACCACAGTGAACTCATAGTGGCCATATCGAGTCTGGAAGGCAGTCTTATGGATGTTCACCTCTGTGATGTGCAACTGGTGATAACCAGACTTCAGGTCTATCTTAGAGAACACTCTGGCTCCCTGCATCTAGTCGAAAAGATCATCAATCCTAGGTAGAGGGTAACGGTTCTTCACCGTCACCTTATTAAGCTTCCTATAGTCCATGTACAAATGAAGAGACCCATCCTTCTTCTTCATGAAGATGACCAGTGCACCCCACGGTGAAATGCTAGGTCAGATGTGCCCTTTCTCAAGCAACTCCTCTAACTGCAACTTGAGCTCCGTGAGCTCATGTGTGGTCATCTTGTAGGGTGCATGAGACACTAGCTCGGCACGCGGCACTAGATCAATGTGGAAGTCTACCTCTCTACATGGAGGCATACCTGGTAACTCTAGTGGAAAGACATCGACAAACTCCCTTAGGATAGGATGGTCATCTAATGACACCTCTGGCTCATCCTCAGATCTGTTGCTAATAGTGATGGAAAAAAACTGACATCCCTTCCGCATACAGTGCTTAAGATGCTAAACGGATATCATACGAACTGTCGTGGGCTTCTAAATGCCCACTACTTCGACTGACGTGCCATGATCATCTAAACAAGTAATCACCTTTCGGCGACAATCTAGCTTAGCTCTATGAGCTGTAAGCCAATCCATAAAACTACACCATAGGATCCTAAAGGCATAACCCTAAGGTCACATAATGTAGTGAAGGCCCCCATAGATATCTCACAACCCTTAACCTAAACATCTACTGACATCTTGGCCCCAATGGCCAACTCAGCCTCCTACCTATCGCCCTGCCTAGAGGCCACCAGTCTGCAACGCTCCACTAACAATGGAGATATAAATGAATCAGTAGCACCAGAGTCAAATAAAATAGCAATGGGGACATCCCCAATCATACCTGTTGTCTCGATCACTGAGGCCTGGAAGTCAGCCTCGTGATTATCAACCACTGCAAACATACGGTGGGATCTACCCACATCTCCAACCGTCTGCTCTGATCCTCTTGCATGAGGTTGTCCCCCTGCCGTAAAGCCCTGAGGGCACTCTATGGCTAAATGTCCTACCCCACCACAAACATAGCATGGGACCTGAGCCTGAACCTGTCTAGTCTATGTCCTACTACTCTGTTGTTGTTCAGTCTAACCCGTGGACCCCTGAGAACCCCTAGAAGATTGTTGTGACCTAGTAGGTCCCAGAGGTGGTTCTTGTTGTCTTTGATCCCTACACGGGCCCTGCTACTGCCAACCGCGATTATGTCCTCCCTGTACCCTCTGTTGGGGCCTGGACCTCTGTTGATACTGCTGATGTTGCTGTTGTGGAGGCCTAGGAGGTAAAGGTGCAGAACTAAACCCTCCTCTCTGTGGTGGTCGACAGAAATTTTACTGCTGACCACAATCCTGAAACTGAGGGTGTGAACTCTGACCTCATCCCTGTATCTCCTCTATAATGTATGTCTTCTCAGCATCCTCACTAAAGGTCTGGGGGTCTTCCATGACCACTGGTCCTGATATCCCCTAATTCAAACCTCTGATAAATTTGTGAACCAGAAGTTTTTCATCATGGAGATACTTTGCATAATGTGACAGCTCTGTGAACCTTCTCTCATACTGTGCTACAGTAGAACCTCACTGCTGTAAATCGTCGAACTCGTCAATACGACACTGCCTATAATGGTCTGACAGATAACGCATGTTAAAGCACTCAATGAAAGTGTCCCATGAAAGTGTATCCAAAGATAAGTGGTGCTTTCACTCCTCAGTGTGCCACCAAGTCATTGTTGCGTCTCTTAACAGGTGAATCGCCACACATGCCTTGGTGTTGCCCTTGTAAGGACGTAATGAAAAGCACCTGTCCAAACTGATAAGCCAAGCCTCTGTCTCGGCTCCCTCTGTGGTCCCTACAAAGGTGGGTGGATTCAGCCTAAGTAAATCTCTGATGGGGTCTCCTTAGACTCTGTGTCCTCTGATAAGCTCATCCACACCATAACCATAAGGCCCATGATAAACTAGCTCTACGCTCATAGCCTCCTCTCCCCTCGAATGATGTGGAGGGCTCCTCCTACAAGCTATGTAAGCTAAACCAACCTCCTCCACTGTGGTGTCAGGTATCTCAACATAAGGCTCTACACGTGGTGCCACTCACTGCTCGATGCGGGGCTCTACACGTGGCTCCACATGTAACTCAGCACATGGCTCCTCACGTGGCTCCTCTCGCAGATCAATGCGAGGCTTGACATGTGGCTCCATATGTGGCTCTACTGTGGCCAGTGGTAACCTATCTAACACTACCTATAATGCCTGTAAGATCTGTGGTCTAATATCAGGTGTAGGTGGTGCCGATGGTCCCTGACCCTCGGCTAATGAATCACTATGTAACTCGACAGACGTAGTACAGCGTGAATGTGCTCGCCTCATTCTGGGTGGCATCCTATAAGAACAAGATAATCATGAATTAGAAGAATTTGTGGAATAAGTAACGTGCCCAAACAAGCCCAGTGTTTAAACTTGGGCTCTGATACCAAATGTCATGCCCACATTTCCCATGCGGTCACGACACGCAACACACGTGTCATGTCCACATTTGTCATGTGGTCATGACACAAAATATCAAAAAAATTCCATGCATCCCTAGAAACCCCCTCGCATGTGTCGACGTGCTCGGTGGCAATATGCCTAAGGCGTAAACATGTCAATCAATTTCAGGACAATGTGATCACATGCATAATCCCCTGCGTGATGATAACCAACTAAGGAGGTCAATGCGATGCGAGAAGCATCGCCATTAGGGTTAGGATTGATCGATCAAAACCTTAAGTTTTCCTAGGTGAGTGACAGGATTTCGATACAAGTCGAAATCAAAACCCTAATTCTAATTTCAAAAAAAGAATTAAATAATCACTTAAATAAAACATCTAATTTGTGGAAACATTAAAACATTACTCAACAAAGGGGTAAAGTTGCTAAGATAAACAACACTAATTTCCCAGAAAAATCTGGCAGCATAACGCCTTATTAGCATTCAAAATAAATAATTTAAAAAGGTTTTCCATTAATATGTTTATGAGAAAAATTAGATTAAAGGTTAAATTAAATCATCTAATAAACATTATTAAAATTAACTTTCCAATTAAATAAAACAATTAAATAATTAACCCCATAAAATAAAGACCAACTAATAAATATAATCCAAACAATTAAATTTATTCTAACAAGTCAAATATAATCTCCCCAAAGTTAGAGGACTTAAAGGTAATAACCTCACCCTAACTAAATAAATTATATTACAATTATAGAATCCCCCTAAAAGTATTAAATATAATATTCTAAAAAAAAAGAAACAAATCAATCTTCCCCAACCCATAAAAATAAAAAAAGTAATAATAAGACAATAAAAAATATTTCTAAATTAAATAAATCAACCCACTTATAAAAAATTAATTTAGAATCCTAAAAATTAAAAGGCATAAAAAGGATGGAAAAAGCCCACATAAAATGCTAACTACATGATCCCTAAATATAATTAGACATTTAAATTAAAAACTCCTCATTACAATATTAAATTTCTAGTTAGCATTAAAATCTAGTATAAATAAATCAAAACCCACCCACATGGAAATGAACCCAAGAAATAAATAAAACATAGAAGTTACAATTAATTTTAAAAACGAAAGGATGAGGGAAAAAGAAATAAAATCTAATTTAAAATACCACTTGCCTAAAAGTTTCGCCAAATAAAAAATAGTTTCCTTATGACTCTAACCCTTACCCTATTCTATTTTCATTTTTATCTCTTCTTCTCTCACATTCTTTTCTCTCATTTCTTCTCATCATTTCTTGTTTCTCTCTTGTTTTGTGTTGCAGGTCTGAGAGGGAGGCAGCTATGGAAGACTACTCTTGGAGGTATATATATTATGTATACATTTTTTTTTTAAAACTCTCTTAGGAAACATATATCTATATGCTGGTTGAAACCAGAGATACAAATCTAAATATCTTTTTTTTTTTGCAAGAAGAATGTAAATACACTGAATATTTAATTATATATATACATATAAAGAAATATTTTTATTTGCAGGTAGGGCTAAACGGCTGCTATAAGGGGAGCAGCAGATTACATAAGCACCGTCGCCATAGAAGATTATGCAGGTTTAATTTCAGAAAAAATAGAGATAAGATTTATTAAGGGTTTCAATAAATATAAAAAAAATGGGGAAGTGTGGGGGGCTACACACAAACAAAGCCAACAGCGCATGGCGAAAAAACAATGGGGAGGGTTCGAATCCCTCCCCACCCCATCTCTTCTCTTCCTTAACAAAAAGCTTCGTCGGCTACAGCCAAGGGCTCATATTTGCGAACTCTTTTTTTTTAATTAAAAACGCATTTGATTATATATATATACACACAGTATACATAAATACAGCCATTGCTATTTAAAAGATTTTTTTTTTTTAGCCCCAAGGATATTCAATCTTATATATATATATATATATATATATATATATATATATATATATATATATATATATATATATATATATATATATATATATATATATATAGGACATAAACACAACTTGCTTAAAAGGAATAAAAGAATATGTATACACTATCAAAAACATTGATTTTTCCAGCCAACAATTAAAAATAATATGTATATAACTATATATATATACAAAGAATGTAATTTCTCACTTCAACATAATCATTTGATAAAGTAAAGGAAATGGATTCCTACTAACTTAAATTAAGCCCCTTTCTTTTTATACAAGAATACTTTTTCTTTTTTTTGAAAAGAAAACAACAATACATTTTATTTTTTTCTTTGGAAATAAAATCGGCAACTAACTTTTTTTTTTTTTTTTTGAATCATTTAATTGGAAACAATCACATGCATACATTTTCCTTTCGTTTAACATTTTCACAATCTCATAGAATAAAACCAACCACTATGTTTTATTTTCAACTTCAAAATAAAGTAAATTCAACACAAAAGATTACCGTTTAAGTTTACATATTAAGAGAGGAAAAGTCTTCTCTCTCTTATTGAACAAACTATACAAAGGCCAAAACTTGGCCAAGGCACTCAAATGGCCAAAATGACAAAACTCAAGATATATAGCCTTTTTCCTTCAAGCTCCAAAGCTTCAATAACCTGCAAATAACAAGTATGGGAGGGGAAAAAGCCACAAAATACCGCTCTCCTCCCTACCATTGACTCACTAATGAGTCACCCCCAAGCTTGGAGGTCATCCACACACAAGGAACTTTCACTCCACAACACAACAAAACATACAAACAAATAAACATGAAGAACATCCATGGCTTGCACAAAACAAAACTCATAAAAATAAGTTTAAAGGGGTAGGGGAGTGGACATCACTCAACTCAAGAGTGCCACTCTAAATATCTCAAACTTAACTCCAATAAGGCCTCAAGCCAAAACATATATACTCAAAATCAGACATCTCTCCATGGCTCTCAAGCCATTCAAAAATGCTCATATTCACAACTTGCCCTCAAGGCCAAAATACCAAAAAAACTAGGAGGTGACCTCGAGGAGGTTCACTCCTCCCCACCCCACACATGTTGAGCATTTTCTCCAAGTGGAGAGGCTCTTACAACACCCTCAAAACCCACAACAACAAACACAAAACACATACAAAGCAACACTCAAGAAGGTAAAATACATAAGGAAAGGCATCAAGCCTTGATTCCTACCTTAAATACTCCAACAAGGAAGATAGTTGAAGTACAGCTCCTCCAACTCCACCTCCAAGTCCTCCTCCAATGGTGCCTCCAAAAACCCTCTAACTCCTCTCCCAAATTCAAATAAAATGGAAAATGTAATGAAATCAACAACCCTCTCCCTCTCTTCAAGAGGGATTAAAATAGGCTCTCCCTCTCTTAAAGAGCCAAACAAAACTCATGACGTTATAACTGCGGTCCAAACTATGTCAACTGTTACCACTCCCATACCTGAACAAAACTCACAAGGGAGAACAATTGCACAATATGAGAATCCTCTTTATCAAAATCCAATGGCAGAGAGACCCATATCACCACTTATGACTTCTATGGAGATCTACAAACACCAATAAGAGACTCTCCAATGTCAAGAAGAATTAGCCAAACAAGCCGCTCTAGCTCAATCAAACACACAATAACCTCCTAAAATGCCCACACCAATCGCAAGTAGAATATTGGCTACCCCATCATAAGAAGGTTTCCCACCAAATTAGAATCTGGGAAACACTTATGTAGCCATGCAACAAGGGCCACAACTAACACCACCCCCAACATCATCCAACCTCCGTATCATTAACACAAACAATGTCATGCAACCCCAACCATCACAAAACCCATCTACCTATGTTCCTCCACCACAATTGTCTACACTAGACTTTTTCAACACATATCTCAATCAACCCTAACCATCACAAAATCCATCTACCTATGGCCCTCCACCACAATGATCTTCCATTCTCAACCTAACCCACACCTATCTCAACCCTTAAAATTCCCAAAACCAAACTTTCCATAGCTATGTTCCACCACCGCTACCAAACCCAACAAACTTTAGCTTTCCTCCACAGAATTATTTCTTCATACCACCTCCACAATACCAATAATAGAACTCTTATCTACAACCATCACAAAGCCTACATTCTTACCTAGCACCACCCCCACCCCCCCAAAATCAAAACACCCTAAACCAACCCAATCCAAACCCAACATACAACACATACGACCTAACCAATCATACGACCCTTATAACACCAATGCCCATGGCTTCCACTACAATCTTCCATATGAGAAACAACAACCACCACTAGGACAACAGGAGATGTTTCCAAACCCTCCCACAACTACGAAACTAAAACTTGCGGAGGTTCAACAACAACTATCTAATCTTACATTTGGCCACACCAAGAAAACCTTCTCTTTGGAAGAAGTTTGTCCTTATCCATTTGATCGGTCATTACCCATGATCCCTTTTCCTCATAACTTCACTATTCCCAAATTTGATAAATACAAAGGAAAAGGAGACCCAAAAGACCATCTTAGAGAATTATATCTTGCTTTCTTCGAGGTCTCACATAATGACACATATCTTATGCACCTCTTTCCTCGCAGTCTTGGAGGTCAAGCTATAGAATGGTTCTCACACATACCCATGGTTATCAAATCTTTTAATGAGTTTGTGGAGAAATTTTCCACCCATTGCTCCTACAACACAGAACATGAGGTCTCTATGACCGACCTATGCAACAATAAATAGAAAAATAGGGAAACTCTCATCTCTTTCCTTCAAAGATGGAGACAAATGGCTAGAAAATTCCCATTCAAGATACTGGAAAAGCAGCTTGTTAGCATATTTGTGCAGAATCTTAACCAAGAATTGGGTTTCCATTTGCAAATTCTTAGTGCTACAACCTTCAATGAAATTACCTACAAGGGCATCAACATTGAAAAGGCCCTCCTCACTAAAGGCGTGGTAAAAATCTTCAAATAAACGAAAGACAATGCTCCTCAACAACAAACAAACGATAAACCCAAGTTTTGGAATAAAAATAAAAATGTGGTCAATGATGGTGTGGTAGATTCGAAACATGTCCAAACATTGCAAACACCCCTTCATCTTTCACCAAGACCAAGTCAACCTCCGCCTCAACAAAACCAACAACAAAGACAACCAAAACAAAACCAACAACAACGACAACAAGAGAAACCTCAACAAGATTACCCTCCATGACATCAATTCACTCCCTTGGGAGAGCCTATAGAGTCTGTTCTGTAGAAACTTTTACACAATGGACTCGTCACCTTACCAGATGCTCACCCATATGGCGAACTTATTTACAAAACTGCACGGTACAAAGATAATGAATATTTTGAATACCATAGGACCAAAGGACACAGAACCATATCATGCATGAAACTCAAACACGTGATCCAAAACCTTATTGACAGAAAACAAATCACTTTTGATGATGAACCACCAACTCAAAACACCAATAAGGATCTGAACATGTACAAGGAGCCATTCCCTAACCATGGTCAAGGTCCACCTCCGGATAAAGGTAAAGGTGTTAACAAAGCTTCAACTTCCTATGACTCGATTGTGGGTCATTTTGAAGAAAGTTGTGTGTCTACCCTCACTATCAAAAGTAAATATATGGATTGCACAGTTACAACTCGTCATGGTCGTGTTACCCTTCATGGTCCTACACCAAGTCTCCTAACCCAATCTGATTACAATCTTATCGAACATCGAGAGAAACCCCCTTCATAGATCTCTATCTTAGACCTTCTATGGTCATCACCTGCACATAAAGCCGTGCTAGAAAAAGCCCTACAAGAGTCTTCGGTTCCTAAAAACATAGTGGTCATAGATTTCCAGGCTATTATAGGTAACATTGCCTCACCTTACAATGTGGTCTTTTCTGAAAAGGACCTCCCATCCCACAATCCAAGTCATAATGATGCCCTTCACATTGAAGTTTTCATCCATAAATGAAAGATCAAATGCATACTTATAGATGGTGGTGCTGGTCTCAATATCTGTTCTCTCAAGTTACTTAAACAGTTGGGATACTCTGAGGATCATGTCAACATTGATCAAAGTATTACAATCAAGGGGTATGATGGTGCTGAGCGCCATTTAGAAGGTGTTATCCACTTGCCTATATAAGTAGGCCCCGTCATGCTTGAAACTAGGTGCCAAGTCCTCAACATTATGCTATCTTATAACATTATCTTAGGACACCCATGGATCCATGCCATGAAAGTTGTTCCCTCCACATACCATCAGTCTCTCAAGTTCCCATTTAACGGTACGGAGATCACTATTCTAGGAGATCCTAATCCCTTTGAATTATGTCGTGTCTTGCAAGGCAGTTATAAGAATTCTAACCAAGTGCCAAATAATGACAAAGCCCATGAATCCCCATTGTATGTCAACTCTGAAAAACTAAAAAAAGCCTCTGAAGTTGAACCTAATCCTAATCCTATTCTTGAAATCAAAGCTCACATCTGTGATATAAGCTTTGGAGAATATGATATCTCAAAATCTTGTTGTGTAGGGCGGATGCCCTTATCCCCTAAATCCTATGACCAACCACCCATAGCCAAAGCAGCTATTCCTCCCCTAGCATCTCTAATCCAATTCTGAGAGGGAAAATTATTGGTAGAGGAAACAATTGAAGACATCTCATCTTGGCTCTACAAGGAGAAAGAACCAGTCACCATACAAGTCAAACAATATGGCAATGGCCTAAGAATTGTGAAGAACATGGGCTACAAAGGTAAAGGGGGCCTTGGGAAAAATAATCAAGGTGAAATGGAACACATTATTGTGAAGAAGAAGCTAGACAAGAAGGGGTTAGGATTTGGTAGGAAGGTACCACACGCCTTGGACATCGAGGGTATTCTTGACGTGGTAGCACAAACTTCTCTTGCAGATTCGACATCTAAAGAGGATATCATCGATGACTCTTACCTCCATATGACTAACCTATTCATTGAATCCTCTGTATTTATGATGTCATCCGTATCCTTAACATCCACCAGCAACACCCAGATTGTAACACTTGTCTACCCTGAACTTATTGATTGGGACCAACAAGGGCCCCCTATTCTAGATGTATTTCAGAATGACAAAGCTATTGCTGAGTTCATGGGACTCCGGGATGTTATCCCTCTTGGTGATCACAAAGCTGGTTTTGTAATGGAACTAGAGAAAACTACTTATTTTGGTGAGAATGCCAAATCCTCCAGTCGCAAAAGTAAAAATAAAGAAAGATCTCTAGGTGAAAACCACACTGTGGCACCTCCTGATCACAAAAAAGTAAAAACAAAGGACGTATCCAACGGTGAAAACCCAATTGTGGCACCTAAGAATGGAGGATTTAACCTTCCCTGACCATTTAAGTATCAAGAGAAATCATCTCTCCTAGTGGAAGATTCTACAGAGATAAATTTGGGCACAGAGCAAAATCCTAAGACCATATTCCTTGCAGCATCACTATCAAAACACGACCACAAAAATCTTACCAACTTCTTATAAAGAACCATCAACTTTGCGTGGACCTATGCTGATATGCCAGGGCTAGACCCTTCATTAGTAGTTCACTATCTCATGGTTGATCCAAAAGCTAAACCAGTCAAGCAGAAGCTTAGAAAGATGCATCCACAGATTGCTCTCTTGGTGAAAGCTGAAATACAGAAACTGTTAGATGTAAAGTTTATCAAGCCAATTGGTTATCTAGAATGGGTCTCCAACATTGTACCTATGGCTAAACCAAATAGGGGCATCGACATGTGTTTCAACTTCAGAGATCTTAACAAAGCATGTCCCAAAGATGACTTTCCATTGCCAAACATTGATCTCATAGTAGACTTGACTGCTGGTCATGAAATGCTTTCTCTAATGGATGGATTTTATGGCTACAATTAGATAATGATAGAAGAAGAAGATCAACATAAAACAACTTTTACTTGCCCTTGGGGTACCTATTGTTGGTGCGTCATGCCATTTGGTCTTAAGAACGCAGAGGTAACTTATCAAAGAGCAATGACAATGATCTTCCACGATCTCTTTCATCATATCATGGAGGACTATGTGGATGATATACTAGAAAAATATTCTAGGGTAGATCACATACAGGCTTTAGGACAAATCTTTGATAGACTAGAAAAATATCAAGTAAGACTCAATCCAAAGAAGTGTGTCTTTGGGGTAACCTCAGGAAAACTGTTGGGATACATCATATCTCGCAGAGCCATTGAAGTAGATCCAGAAAAAGTCAAGGCTATAGTGGAGATGCCTCCACCAAAGAATCTAAAAGAACTAAGGATCCTTCAAGGAAGGTTACAATCCATTAGGCGATTTATCTCACAGCTAGTGGATAAATGTCAACCATTTCAACACTTGCTCTAAAAGGATGTCTCAATTCGATGGGACGATAAGTGTCAAGCAGCATTTGATCAACTCAAAGAATATATAGCTACACCTCTTGTCTTGGTGCCACCAGTCATTGATAGGCCTTTGATCTTGTACATCTCAACCACAACTACACCCCTAGGGGCTCTTCTAGCACAACATGATGAGTCAGGAAAAGAGCATGCAATATATTATATCAGTCAAACCTTGGTGGGTTATGAACTCAATTATTCACCTATGGAAAGAGCTTGTTTAGCCTTAGTGTTCACTTCCCAAAAGTTTTGGCATTACATGCTAAACCAACACACAAATCTAATAGCCAAAATTGATCCATTAAAGTATCTCCTAGCAAAAGCAGCCCTCACAGGTAGACTAGCTAAATGGGTCATGATCCTTAGTGAGTTTGACATTGAGTATGTGGATCGTAAAGCAATCAAGGGACAAGCCCTAGCAGATCAACTAGCAAAAGCACCTATGACAGATGTACCTCCTATGGTATCTGACTTTCTAGATGAGAATCTCTTCACTTTTTCTACCTCAGTAATGTGTAAGTTGTATTTTGATGGTTCCTACACACAGCATGGATTAGGGGCCAGAATCCTTTTTATCACGCCTCAAAATGACTATATCCCAAAGTCATATCAGCTTGCATTTCCTTGTACTAACAACATAGCCAAGTATGAAGCACTCCTCATAGGTCTCAATACAATAGTCCAATGGGACATCAAAGAATTATAGGTATATGGAAACTCACAACTAGACATTCGACAAGTCACTGATGAGTACCAAACAAAAGATGAAAAGTTGGTCCCCTACAAGCAAATAGTGGATGCCTACAAACCACACTTTTCTAGCATCACTTTTGAGCAAATTCTAAGAGAGCATAACAAGGCTACAGACTCTATGGCCTCCGTGTGGTCACTTATAGACATGCTTGCAAACACACAAAAATGTGAGTTCTTAATCGAGCAATTGTTGATACCAGCCGTTGATGTTCCAACTACTGAAATCATCTGCAAACTTGTTGGTCCCAATTCCCCATGGTATGAAGATATCTATGAATACCTTAAAAATGGTACCTTTCCCTTTGAGCTATCTATAACCCAACACAAAACCTTTATCCATCGATCCTCTAGTTACACCATTCTGGGTGATACACTATATCATAGGAGTCCCAATGGTATCCTCTTACAATGTCTTAACGCGGAAGAAGCTAACGCTACCTTATGAGACATACATGAAGGTGTCTGTGGTGCACATTCTACCATTCCTAATCTTGCTAAGAAGATACTCAGAATAGGGTATTATTGGCCTACAATAGAAAAAGATGCTTTACAATTTGCTAAGAAGTGTCTACAATGCCAACAGCATGGAGATTTGATTCACGCACTAGCTCATGAACTACAACCTATGACTATTCCATTGCCTTTTTCACAATGGGGTCTCAACCTCGTAGGACAAATGCACCCATCCTCATCCAATGGCCATAAATTTATCATTACCGCCACTGAGTACTTCACAAAGTGGGCTGAAGCCATTCCCATGACTTATATCACCGGCAAGCAAATAACCAAGTTTATCCTTAACTACCTCATTTGCCAGTATGGTATCCCCCAAGTCATTGTCACTGATAATGGGAGACCATTCAAGAATCAAGATGTTTGTGCCTTATGTTGGAATTAGTCTGAACAACTAAGAGGGGGGGTGAATTAGTTGTCCCTAATCTTTAGCGTTTTCTAAAATTTCAAATCTTCTTTCTTATCCAGAATAATAATGTAAACATTTAAGCATAAATCAACACATAAGAAGAAATAACATAAACACACAACACCAGAATTTTGACGTGGAAAACTTGGTTAAGGGAAACACCACGATGGGTGTTAACCCACAAAATGCGTACCCTGTTAAAAGTACTTAAGAAAATAGAAGACACATGCCTTTGGGTGCACTACCTAGAGCTCACTGCTCAAGAAAAGGCTCACCGCCTATAAGAAATTATGATTTACACAGAGATAATGAACTGAGAAATAACATCTACATTCATGCCTGAATTAGTCCCTTTGAAGGCTCACAAAACTTCTACTCCTATCTTCAAATACTTCTTCACTGACTCTTCATTCTATACTTCCTTCGCTCCTCTTCTTCTCTGCTATGCCTTTTTTTATCCTTTCTTCGGATTTAATTTATTTTATACAAGGATGATTTTCCACAACTCTTCAACAAGTATTTATACACTTCATCAACCTTGGAATGATCAACAAGGTCCACCAAACTTAACCTGGATCTTTACACCATCGGCCAAGCATAGCTAGAACTTGAAACTTTCTCCATTAACATATCATGCTTCATAAAATGCTCTTTAGATCATCTGCAACACACTAGGAACATTCGGTCGCCAAGATTGGGAAGAATATCAACCTCAAAGAAGAAATCTTCAATCAATAAGCTCAAACTTCAATGTGGACCTCCAACATAGTAGCCACACGATCCAGAGACCTCCACAAGCACATTGTATTCACCAATAACATACACTCTAAAACAAATTACTAGAATCATCTGTATCTTCCTTCGAAACCTCAAGAACACTATCTGCCATGACTGTCAAACTAGAAAGATAGCTTGCGGACCTCCAAACTATGAACCACTAGAGTTGATGCTACACACTAACTTTCCAAACATGCCTTCAGATCTGCAAACCATAATATTTCACTGCGGAGCAATCCAGACCAGCTTACTATCACATTGTCTCTTCTGAATATTGCAAAATTTGGTTCTACTCAGATGGCCATAACTTCTTCAAATCTTCATGCGGACTTCTCAAATCTTAACCGGAGAAACCTCTGACAATCCTCTACACAACCATATGGTCCGCATGCATTGATTGTCATTAATTTTCTCAATATCCTCAACATTCTGGTCTTCTATATAGACAACAATAGGATACAGTTGACACCAATGGCAACAAAGATATGTTGACATCAATGACAATACCACTTAGGCACATATTTGCAACAATCTCCCCCTTTGTCATTGATGATAACATATGATGTGAAAAACTAAAATCAACCATCAAGACAAGAACTTCTCCCCCTTTCTCTTATCACACCTGCAACCATTTTCTTCACTACTCCCCCTTTTACCAACAACTATTTACTTCCAATTTTTTTTTCTTTTTCACATGACTTCTCTCCCCCTTTAACATCAATGGAAAAGGGCACATATTTGCTATCTTTTCCTCCCCTTTTGTATTTCAGACTGATCTCCAACATTTGCATACTGACTACTCCTTAGAGTAGTATCTTCTCAACATAATCCAGATCTCAAGATATGTCTGAGAATTCCACCAGAATGATGCACATAAGTGCATCTTAGTTCTAATATGGAGGTTTAATAACCCCTAACTTCTCTCTAAGATACTAAAAAGTATCCTTGGGAAGAGGCTTAGTGAAGATATCTGGGATCTGATCTTTGGAAGGCACAAATTCCAACTTGACTTCATTCTCATTTACCTTCTCTCTCAAGAAATGAAAATTGATAGATATATGCTTTGTTTTTTAATGCAAAACTAGATTCTTTGAGATGCTTATTGCACTAGAATTATCACAGAAAATTGTGACTAGCTCCTCAAACACAATTATGATGTCCTTCAACATTTGCTTCATCCACAGAACCTAAGTACAATTATTTCCTACTGCTATATACTCTACCTCTGCAGTGGACAGAGAAATTGCCTCTTGCTTTTTGTTTATCTAAGAGACCAATCTTCTTCCCAAGAAGAATGCACCACCACTAGTACTTTTCTTATCATCCACATCTCCTATCCAATCAGCATCTGTATATGCATGAAGAGTGAAGTTATAGTCCTTTGGATACCACAATCCATAATCAATTGTCCCCTTGAGATATCTAAAAATTATTTTGACTGCCATAACATGGGATTCTTTTGGATCAGCTTGGAATCTGGCAACAAGTCCAACTGCATTCATGATGTCAGGTCTGGGTTGAGTCAGATAGAGCAATCCTCCAATCATTGATCTATACCTTTTCTTATTTGCCTTGGGGGAGTAATCATCTTTGCCTAGCTTGCATCCAGTTACCATAGGTGTACCTACTAGCTTTGAATCTTCCATTCCAAACTTCTTTGATAGTTCTTTCACATACTTGGACTGAGATATGAAGATACCTTTATCTGACTGAATAATTTGCAGACCTAGGAAGAAATTCATCTCACCAAACATTGACATCTCAAACTCACTTTTCATCTGATCAGCAAATACTTTGCACATACATTCATTTCCACCAAAAATGATATCATCAACAAAGACCTCAACAATTAGAATGTCCTCATGATTAATCTTGAAGTATAGATTACTATCAGCAGTACCTTTGCTAAATCCTAGCTTTAGCAAATGCTTATCCAATCTGGCATACCAGGCTCTTGGAGCTTGCTTGAGTCCATACAGGGCTTTTCTTAATCTACAAACCATATCTCCTTGATCAGACAACTGAAATCCTTCTAGTTGCTCAATGCAGACTTCTTCCTCCAAATCTCCATTCAGAAAAGTTGATTTTACATCCATTTGATATACTTTAAAATCTCTAAAGGCAACAAAAGCAAGAAATAATCTAACTACTTCTATCCTTGCCACAGGGGAAAAAGTTTCTTCAAAATCAATTCCTTCCACTTGAGAATAGCCTTTACATACCAACATTGCCTTATTTCTTACAACTTCACCATCTTCATTTAGTTTATTCTGGAAGAACCATTTGGTTCCAATCACATTTTTGTCCTCAGGTCTAGGGACAAGATCCCAAGTGTGATTCTTTTCAATTTGCATCAATTCTTCTTCCATTGCTTTAACCCAGTTTTCATCATTGCAAGCTTCACTTATTGATTTAGGTTCAATATTTGAAATCAAACAAATCTCCTCTTGATCTTCATAAAATTTTCTTCTAGTTCGAACACCTTTACTCTTATCTCCTATGATTTGATCTTCAGGATGATTTAACCTTACATACTTGGGAGTTTTGGAAATTGTTTGAACTTTTGTTTCGTGAACTTGTTCCTCATCATCTGCACTAACCTCTGGAGTTACCAGATCAATCTGAATCTGAGTCAAAACTTGAACTTGCCTTCCTTGACATTAACTTTCATCTTGATCATCTGAATCATATCCGGAGTACCTGGAATGTCCTTTGCTTTCATCAACTTTAACATTAGCACTTTCAACAATCTTTTTCAACCTCTTGTTGAAGCACTGATAAGCCTTACTTTGAGTGGAGTATCCCAAAAATATTCCTTCATCACTTCTTGCCTCAAACTTGCCTAAATCATCATCTCTTTTGATATAGCATTTACTACCAAAGACTCTGAAATATCTCACAGTAGGAGGTTGACCAAACCATAGTTCATAAGGAGTCTTACCAGAATTTCCTTTGATCTACACCCGGTTAAGAGTGTAGATAGTAGTACTCACGGCTTCTCTCCAATAAACTTGAGGAACATTTGTTTCCATCATCATGGTTCTAGCAGCTTCTTGAATGGTCTGGTTCTTCCTTTCTACAACTCCATTTTGTTAAGGAGTCCTAGGAGCAGATAATTGTCTTTTTATTCCATGCTTTTCACAGAAAGCATCAAACTCACCAGAAGTAAATTCTCCACCTCTGTCAAATCTCAGACACTTCAATTTCCCACCAATCTCATTTTCAACCATCATCTTGAACACCTTAAACTTGTCAAGAACTTCTAATTTTTCTTTCAGGAAAGTTACCCACATCATCCGGGAGTAATCATCAATCAGCAACATGAAATATATGTTTCCTTGCACACTCCTAATTCTAGAAGGACCACAGAGATTAGTATGTACCAGTTCCAATCTCCCACTTGAACCTTGTTCCTTACTTTTGAATGAAATTTTGTTTTGTTTACCCAGTTGACATTCTCTACATATGCTATCAGGTTTCACAAGTCTTGGAAGATCTCTTAAAGCTTGAGTGGAACTTATTTTGACAATGTTATCAAAATTCACATGACACATCCTCCTATGTCATAGCCAACTTTGATCTATCTGAGCAATCAAACAACTTTTTCCAGAACTACTTAAGTGAAAGATGTTACCTCTAGTTTGAGTACCAGATGCAATTTTAGTTCTGGAGCTTTCCAAGATTCTGCATTTTCCATCCTTGAATCGAAGATCATAACTCTTCTCAACCAACTGCCCAACATTGAGAAGATTATGTTTCAGTCCTTCCACATACAGAACATCATTGGTGCTATTCTTGCCATCAAAAGAGATGGATCCTCTGCCATGGATTCTACCAGCTGAGTTGTCTCCAAATTTCACAAGTCCTCCATAATTTTTAAAACTCACAAACTTACTCATATCACCAGTCATATGATGAGAACATCCACTATCAATCACCCATTCATCCTTCTTGATAACCTGAGCAGCCAAGCCACTTTCCTCATTTGTATAGTTAGCAGATTCAGTAGACACCAAATTTTCTTCTTTGATAGCAATGAACAACCAATCATTTTCAGAGGAACCTCCATGATCAAATTCATCATCTGTGACCCCTTCTTCTCCATTTTCTTGGACATAGTAACATTTATTCTGACCCTTGTACCTGTTAGGGTTTGGTTTTGAAAACCTCTCCAGACATCTTGAGGCAAAATGACCAATCTTATTACAAGCAAAGCATTTGAGTGGTAATTTTCCTTCATACTTACTAGATCCTCTTGGCATTCTTCTAGCAATAAGAGCTTCAAGATCTGCAATTTCTATTTCAACATCTTCAAGATCCTTTCTTGTCTTCACAAATCTATTTGATCTTGCAAAAGAGCTTTCACCCGGATCATATCTTTATTTTCCATATACACTGGCTTTGAAAGAAGATTCTGACTTAGGAAGAGAATCACCAAATTCACTCAATTCAAAAGCTAAAATTTTGCCAACCAGGTGATCTCTTGTAACATTTGAGACAATCTTGATCTCTTCTATAGTAGCAACCTTATGTTTGTACGAATTAGGCAAAGATCTGAGCACTTTTGCCACAATCTCTGATTCTTCCAAAGTTTCGCCATCACACCTGATCCCACACATAAGTTCGTTTATCTTTTGCATGTAGATTGTGATGTTTTCATCTTCACTCATTCTCAGATTTTTAAATTTTCCTCTCAGACTTTGTAGTTTGGCACATTTGACATATTCATCACCTTCATACAGATTCTCCAACTTCATCTAGATTTCATGAGCAGTTTTCAGTCCAAAGACATTTGTCATTTCTAAATCAGTCAGGGCACTCAACAAGGCTTCTTTAGCTCGAAGGTTATTTTCTGCATCTTTGACTTGATCTAGAGTTGAGGGACCTTTCCCCGGAGGTTCATACTTATCTTTGGTTATTAACCAATAAGCATCACCCATGCATTGTAAATGTCATTCCATGCGACTTCCAAATAGAGTAATTTGTTCCATCGAATCTTGGAATATCCTTCTTGTAAGTCGACATTCTAGATCTCCTTGAGCAGTTAAGCTTTTTCTAGAGGAACTTGGCTCTGACACCAATTGTTGGAATTAGTCTGGACAACTAAGAGGGGGGGTGAATCAGTTGTCCCTAATCTTTAGCCTTTTCTAAAATTTCAAATCTTCTTTCTTAACCAGATTAATAATGTAAACATTTAAGCATAAATCAACATATGAGCAGAAACAACATAAACACACAACACCAGAATTTTGATGTGGAAAACCCGGTTAAGGGAAAAACCACAGTGAGGGTTAACCCACAAAAATGTGTACCCTATTAAAAGTACTTAAGAAAATAGAAGACACATGCCTTCGAGCGCACTGCCCAAAGTTCAC
Organism: Cunninghamia lanceolata; assembly: GCA_027924645.1. NCBI lineage: Eukaryota > Viridiplantae > Streptophyta > Pinopsida > Cupressales > Cupressaceae > Cunninghamia > Cunninghamia lanceolata. Next base: position 15,407,641 of record BSBN01000511.1, on the reverse strand, counting down.
TGCTCAAGAAAAGGCTCACTGCCTATAATAAATTATGATTTACACAGAGATAATGAACTAAGAAATAACATCTACATTCATGCCTGAATCAGTCCCTTTGAAGGCTCACAAAACTTTTGCTCCTATCTTCAAATACTTCTTCATTGACTCTTCATTCTATACTTCCTTCTCTCCTCTTCTTCTCTGCTCTACCTTTTTTTATCCTTTCTTCAGATTTAATTCATTTTATACAAGGATGATTTTCCACAACTCTTCAACAAGTATTTATACACTTCATCAACCTTGGAATGATCAACAAGGTCAGCCAAACTTAACGTAGATCTTTACACTATCGGCCAAACATAGCTGGAACTTGAAACTTTCTCCATTAACATATCATGCTTCATAAAATGTTCTTTAGATCATCTGCAACACACTAGGAACATCCGGTCGGCCAAGACTAGGAAGAATATCAACCTCAAAGAAGAAATCTTCAATCAACAAGCTCAAACTTCAATGCAGACCTCCAACACAGCAGCCACACAATCCAAAGACCTCCACAAGCATATTGTATTCACCAATAACATACACTCTATACCAAATTACTAGAATCATCTGTATCTTCCTTCGGAACCTTAAGAACACTATCTGCCATGACTGTCAAACTAGAAAGATAGTTTGCAGACCTCCAAACCACGAACCACTGGAGTTGATGCTACACATTGACTTCCCAAACATGCCTTCAGATCCGTAGACCATAATATTTCACTGCGGAGAAATCCAAACCAACTTATTGTCACACTGTCTCTTCTGAATACTGCAAAATCTAGTTCTACTGAAATGGCCATAACTTCTTCAAATCTTCATGCAGACTTCTCAAATCTTAACTGGAGCAACCTCCTACAATCCTCTACACAACCATATGGTCTGCATGCATTGATTGTCATTAATTTTCTCAATATCCTCAACAATCTGGTCTTCTATATAGACCGCCATAGGGTACAGTTGACACCAATGGCAACAAGGATATGTTGACATCAATGACAATACCAATTAGGCACATATTTGCAACACCTTAGGCACACAATACAATATCCAACATCATTTTTCCACTCCCTACTATACACAGAGTAACGGCCAAGCTGAGGCTTCCAACAAAACCATTCTAAAAATCCTTAAGAAAACAGTCAATGAAGCTGGTCGTGATTGGCACCTACAACTCAATCCTGCCTTATGGGCCTATTGCACTAGTATCAGAACACCAATTGGTGTAACACCCTATGCCTTGGTCTATGGCTTTGAAGCCATTCTACCTATAGAGGTCGAGATCTCATCCCTCAGAGTATCCATGCAACACCTGATTGGTGGAGAGGAGTATCGCACTTCCAAATTAGCTGAGCTAGAACTACTAGATGAGAGGCGCCTTGCTGCACTTAATCATCTCCATGTCTATCAAAACTGCCTCCAACACAACTATAACAAGTAGATCAAAGAAAGATAGTTCCAAGTTGGTGATCTTGTCCTCAAAGAAAATCAGAGAAATCAAGCAGATCGAGAAAAGAAGGGCAAGTTTGAGCCTAATTGGTTAGGGCCCTTTGTTATCATAGCAGCATATGGATCAGGAGCTTATACTTTAGCAACACCTAAAGGCATTCCTCTAGATAAGCCACTCAATAGTGTTCATCTCAAGAATCTCTATGCCTGATCCTCAGAGTATCCATGTCAAAAAATCTATAAAAAAAAACAACAACAACAAAACAACAAAAATAAAAACAAAAAAATAATTTGTCCTATGGTGAAAACCTGGTAAATAGGCACCTTGGATAAGTACCATAGTGAAAACCTAGTAAACAGGCACCTTGGATAAGTACCATAGTGAAAACCTAGCAAACAGACACTATGTGTAGAGTCAGCATCCATCATCTATCGAGTTTCATTCCACGTCTCTTTCATAATAAACTTCATCCATCCATCCATAATAAAACCATTGACCTTGTTTGCACTTCCATGTCCCTATCTAGAATAGCTTGGAAATTTGTCAATGTCCATCATCGTCATCCCACGTCTTGATCTATGTCAACAGTTATCACTGTCTTGTCCTATGTCAAACTCTCTATGTCTTCCTATCATCCAGGGTTATCCTATGTTAGTCAACCATAATAACACCTCTACCAGAATGGGGGCAACTATTTCTTTAACCTAAGTCTAGGAATGGATCCTTGTTCATGGTTCACAACAACACAAATACTTCAAACAAACAACAACAAAAACACATCAACAATCAAATACTTCAAACACTTCAAACCTTCCAACACAAGAGAAAACACAAACACATCAAGCCAAACCAATCAACTGTCTTATACATATTGTCACATGCTCGAAACCAGATCAAGCATCTTATACGAGGTGTTGCATTTCCTAAAACCAAACATTATCCTTTCAACAGATAACACCCTTTAACAGACACATCGTTCCTACAATAAGCCTATTATCTACCCAACACTATCCTACATCATCAAACACAAACCAGAACTACATATCATCTTCTCAAATCTTATAGGACCTTGATCCCATGGATATGGGTATGTAGGCAGTCTAGCATATGATGGAAGTATCCAGTACTCAAGTACATAAGATCTCATCATTTCCCCAACCTAAGCTCAAGCACCTTGACCCACTCATCACTCTACCCAGAACTACATATTATTATTTTTATCTTTCATCGTAAGGTGCCTTGATCCTGTGGATACAGGGTATGTAGGCAGTCTGGAATATGAAGGATGTATCCAGTACTCAGGCACATACAATTCATCATTCTTCACCCACCTCAATCCATTGACATGTCATCTTTCTAAACTTCCACTTATCAAAATCCATTCACCTCAACTTGACTAACTCAAGCAGCAAAACAACAAACTCATCCTTTCAAAGCAAAACTCCCTAACAAACCTGAAGCAAAGCAACTTACTTATAGAGCCATATGTTGTCCTACATATCGATTAACAACATCAGCTACATCAATCTCAACCAAGCAACAGATCAACACACTTGTCTTATATAGGATGTTCCATGATCGAAACTAGACCAGACGTCTTATATGACATGTTACATTTCCTGAAACCAGACATTATCCTTTCAACAGATAACACCCTTTAACAGACACATCATTCCTACAATAAGTTTGTTATCTACCCAACCAATCCAATCTATCTTGAGCAACCTCTTTGGCAAGAGAATATCTTGGTTGTATGTTTACTTTATAAGTCAGTCAATTTGCTTTTTGGTTTATCTTTTTTTGTTCCTTTCCCATTACTTATTCAAGACTACCTTGATTTATCTATATCTTGGTATGTTGTGATCCAGTACAAATTGGGGCATAGTCATTGCTTTTGTGTGTGGTGTTTGAGGAATGATCTTTAGTATCTTTCTTAGCAGCATATTTATCTTGTGTGAGTGTTACAACCTAGCATCTTACATATTAATATTCTTCTTGCATTTATGTGTTGAAGTTTATTTTATGTTCAAGACTATAGCGCATTCGCATATCCAACAAGGTTATATTATGTCTAAGGAATCTAAGTTCACACCGCTTGCTTGTAGAGTCAATGTCCTCACACTTGGATATCACAGCACCTTGGTCATTTATACCTTGGTGGAAAACTATCCATATGCTATATCAAAAATAAGGATTGCTCTTTATAAACATTTGTGAAACCAATGCAAAAAGCTCATCCATTTACCCATCCATTTATTCAAATCATCATATAGACTTTCAAGCAAAGATTGATCAATTGTCTTTCTATCATATTCTATTCTCTTTCCACTTTCTTCTATCCAGCCTCATCTATCTCCAACACAATCTTCTAGTCGAGCATCAACCCAGTCCTTCTATCATTTCCCTAGATTTCCTTTCGAGGGGGCACCCTACGCTAGCTACACAGGCGTAGCTAGCTACACTAGGGCATCAAAATTGAATCATGTCTTCAACAATCATTTTCTTTGAAGCAACGCTATAAACTGCATTGCATCAAAGAGGGGCAAAATGTAGACACTCAAAAATGACCATGTCTTCGAATCACTTGCATTTTAATCAAATCTGTCTAATCACCTGCATTTCAACGTTAATTAAATAATCGAATTATTTAATTAATTTCATCAAAATCATCAATTTCTTCCAAAACTCCTAAATTCAACATTAATTGAATAAATTCTATTTATTTAATTAATTTAATCAAAATCAACTTTATTCTTCCAAAATTAAATAATTTTAATTATTTAATTAAATCTTATCATCTTCTAAATTTCAAATCTAAATCAACTAAATAAATTAATTATTTAATTAATTTATCATCCAAATCCTCTTATCTACAATTAAATAATTTTCATTATTTAATTAAACCAAATTGTTCTTCCAAATTTAAATAAATCAATCAAATTTATTTAAATTATCTCAATCTCTAAAAATAAAATGTAATCAAATATTTTATTTATTCTTCTATCATGCACAAACAATTAAATAAATTTATTTATTTAATTTCTTGAAAAATCTTTCAATTCCTCTAAAAATAAATCTTGTTCATCATGCACACAAAATTAAATAATTTATTATTTAATTTATCTCAAATCATGCAAAAAGCAAATTACAAGTTGAGTTAATTGACTTAATCAATCTTGTTTTTATCAACAACTCTTAAATTAGAAAAAAATATTTTAATTTATGAAATCAAATCCTATCTTTATCAAAAAGTAATTAACTCAAACAAAAGTAGCTTTTTGTGTGACACATGTCAGGTGTACATTCATCATGAGTTATTTGATTTATCTTACCCATCCATTCTATGGATTTATTTCTTCCATTGATCGATCATGTTTGAAACCTATATAAACCCCCCTCATCTCCTTCAAAAATCCTCTTTGATCATTCAACCTTATGATCTCTTTGATCATTTATTCAAAGACATTCCAATGCATTGAGCATTCATCGCATTGTTGAGCACACTTCTACCTGTTGAGGATTGTTTTGATGCAATCATAACAATAAGTTAAAATTCACATATAATGAACTGAAACTATACTTGAAAGATAAGAAGGAATCATTTGAGATTCAACTAATCCCAAGTCTACAATGGTTCGGTTGGTCAAGTTCAGTTGGTCAATGTGAATCTGTAATGTTCAAGGGGCCTTACGTAGTTTAGGTTTGTTTGGTGGTTTACTGGACTAAGAATATGCAAAAAGGTCATGAGATATGTCAATACTTTTCATTCCTTTGCATAAAGGTGTTATTGTGCTGCAAGTTTTAGATGGTTTTCTTGAATTTTTGTAGCTTTCTTCTTTATCTATTTATGAAAACTGTCTACTTATAGCTCTGTTATGCATGCTTCTTCAAATTTGAGACAATTTCCTTTAGATTTCTACGTTTTCAGCTAAATATTCAGATGGGTTGGGAAAAGTTAGAAAGATCTAATCTATACCTCATTTAATCTACCGAAGGATCTAATTGTTTCTGTTATGCACTATGTAAATACCACAGTAATTTGATCAAATCCACAGTAAAAACCTTAAATGCAAGTTCTGAGCATTTTCACAAACATACATTTAAAATTGCAAGCTCTCAAAGAAAATATTTCAAAACACAAAGAAGAGCACGAGAACACTCAGAAGATAGATGCAGAACTCCAGATTCTATTGTATTAGAAACGAATAGTCATACATGATTTACAATGTAAGAATGACTCTTAGTTTCATTGATCATACTACAGAGAACTTACAAGCTTTACAGATACAGTAAGGCAGCCAGACATTCCACACGCACCTTACTGCAGACAAACAGGCGACCTCCTTCTTCTACACTAAACTATGCTAACTTGCTGTATGTTCCTAAAAGAAAATATCTGTTGTAACCCTTGTTGTTTTCCTAAAATCCCTGTTGTAAAGTATTACAGTGTAGAGAGGCACAATATAAAGACATTCTGATTGTCCTCACTACAGCAAAAAACCTAACTGAACCCCTGGTTCAAACCCCTAGTTACAGCAATAAATATAGGTGAACCAGCTCTTCAAAATATCTCTGAGCAGTGTCAAATCTGGGCGAAATATTGCCCCTTCTGAGAAGTTCCGGCAGCTGGGTAATAACTTCTGTTTGTCCGTTGTAGTAATACTCTCAGCTGCAACCTTGTTCTTCACTTGAATGGCCTTGACTTTTCGCACTTCATCCTTATCTTCCTGCTCCTGAGATCAGATTTCCTTCCTCCATGAGGTCACTGTGTTGACTTTCCAGCTGCTTCCTCAACTGCAAGCCTGCAAGACAAGACAAGCAATAAGTATTTCATTTATCACATAAACAGCAGGAAATTAAAATAATCATTTAAACCCAGGTGACTGCGCAAAATTGTGGAAGTCGGATCCAGAATACTCTCAAAACGCGTTCAAAATGCATTCAGACCGCTCAAAACCCATCGGGTCAACCATCGCTGACCGAAAAAATCCCACGGGCGCCAAAAAATGGTTTAAAACTCCACCGCTTTCGGCATGACTATCGCTATCGGTGTGTCAAAAAAAAACATGCTGGCCGATATTCACTTCATCCACATGATATTTTGGAAATATGATGCTCTCCCTTCTGAAGGTCCAGATGATGTCATCATGATATTTCGCTTCTGTATATTGGAGAAAAGAACAACATCATCATCATCATCATGTTGAAGGAGAATAGGAGGATATGGAATATGATCCTGCTGCTGAGGAAAGGAAAATGATGGTGACGTCATCGTCATATTCGGGCTTCATTAAAATGCAAAAGATGACGTCATCATCATGTTCAGTTAAGATCAGGGGATAATTATGATATCGGGTCACCTAGGGAGCATGATCAGTGATGATGAATGTAATACGACTCCTTTGCGGCCAAGGCAACCCTCTCGAAAGATCAGGATGATGATGATGATCATGATATTTGGGGCTTTTGTCGAACTTAGAATAAGACGTCATCATCATATTTCGTGAACCGGATCATGCTTTGGAAAATATCCTGCCGAAGGGAAATGTGATGATGATGATCATCAGGATATTAGCTTCTTCGTTTATCAGATCGGGATGATGTCATCATGATATCTGGAGCCTTTGTTAAACTTAGAACATGACGTCATCAGGATGTTTCGCTAACCGGATCATGTTTTGGAAAATATCCTGCCGAAGGGAAATGTGATGATGATGATCATCAGGATATTAGCTAAAGGTTGTATTTCTCGGCAGGAGGACTTTATGAAATGTCGGGTGAACAAACAAGATCATGATGATCTTGACAATAGGACAGGATAAAAAATATGATGATCCTCCTCATCGAATTATCATGATGACGTCATCATCATATTCGATCTTCGGAGCATAAGGATGAGTTGAGGTCATCATCAGGTTAGCGCCAGGGTGATATTTAAAATAAGATCATGCTGTTCAGGAATGGAATATCACCTTCTTCTTAAAAGATAGGGTGATCATCATGATATTGCAAAAAGGAGATCAGGAGGATATGAAGACGTCATCATCATATTAGCGAATTTCAGCAAATATCATGATGATGACCCTCCGATAGGATTATAACATGCGCATGCAAATATCCTGATGGTGGATTTTCTAAGTCAGGGTGATCTTATAATATCAGCATGATATTATAAGATCAGGTAATGTTAAAATATCATGATGCTCGCGATGCGAAAGACCGCTCGACGGGGGAAACTTACTGTGACTTAAAGTTGACGTCATCATGATATCTGGATATTTGAACCTCAGGATATTATTGGGGGGGGCTTCAAATATGATGATGATGTCTTCATACAGCAAAACCAAGTTTATATAAGATGACCCTCCTAAAATCATGATGCTCACGATGCGCATAAGGCCATTTAACGGGTAAAGGGCACTACCACCTAAGATTGACGTCCGGATATTGCGACTGCATGATTTTTATCGGGTGATAGACCAAGATCATGATGACCTTGACAACATGAAAAAAATATGGTGATCACTTGCGATTATCAGGTTTGACCAAAACTTTGACTGTGCATAACTTCCACGTATGGACGAATTTTCAAGTGAAGTAAAAGGCAAACCTGCATGGAATTTCAAGCTCTTTCTAAATATGAGGTCACAGAAACAAAATATGAACTTTGACAAACTGACCTCATGATGATGACCAACCTCATCCTGACCTTCATGATGATGATGCACCTGACAACATTTTTACCAAACCGCCAGAAAGCAGAAAAAACACAAGCAGAAGCAAAAAGCAAAGCATCAGCAGGGGTCCCCATTTTGCTAAGGAGCATAATGGGGCGTGTTGTGAACATCACAACACTACCGTTTGAGCACAAACACAACCTACATCTGCTTGTTGCAAACATGGTTTCACAATTTGAAGAGTAATCTACATTCGACCAAGAGATCCAAACAATCTAGGTGATAGCTTCTTTGTTCATAATTTGATTTATTCATTGATTTGGTTATTGCTTAGATAGATCTTTTGATGTTATGGGTAATTGAGTTGTTATTATCATTACTTTTTGATCTTATCATTCAACCTCTCAATTTTTCCTATACACAGAGTAATTACAAAGAAACACAGTTCATTGCAATCAAAAGAAAACATTAATGAATTCAAAGACTCAAAAATATCATCTTTATTTCTCCAATGTAAAAATGTGAGTCCAAAGCCTCCACATCCCCATAGAACAAAATTGTGTAGAAAAAAAAACTCTGTTGCTCCCCTGTTCCCAAACAGCACAAAAGAATGAAAAAAAAGCTCCTACAAATGAGCCTTTGATGAGTTTATAAAGGCTTTTCCCCTTTTTCCTTGCAACTGATTCTTGAAAAATTAATTATAAAGAAATCTCATTTTTCTTCTCGTGATGTTTTCTTGATGTCCTTTGGTATCCTCCTTTGAAAACATTTTGTATCCTTTACCTTCATGGAAAGTAACTTTTCCTTGAGAAATTACCTCTCTCACTTTCTTTTCGATAGCTTATTATCAAAAGTGACTTTTGATTTCCCTATGGTTACATCTTTAGAAAACTCATCAATATATCACATAATAAGTCATCAAAATGATTTACTTTACTGATAGAGAAATATAGAGAGAAAAGAATGTCGTTGTCCCCACCAATGTGAGTATAATGACCAGTAGCTTGAGTTGTTTTTGAAAAGGGACTATTCCTTGATGTTAGTTAGTCTCTCTCCTACTTTTTTTGATAGCAGAATTGTAACTTCCTTAGCACTTAAGCCTAATTGCAATGATACTATCTCATGATCAAATATGTTGTCAAAAAGGCCATCTATAGCAATAACAATCACATTTCTTTCATTCAAATGACCTTCATAGCTTTCTAAAACAGATGGTGGATCACCTCCTCTCTCCAAATTTGATAAGGAAAATAAAATCCATGTGTCAATGGTGATGACTTAGCAGCAACAGAGCCTTCTCGGATGACAAGAAAGTTGTCTTAGCATATTTATACCCAGCTTACAAGTTGGTAAGAACCAAATTGCATCCCAATCAACCTCTAGAAAGGGGGAGACAAGTTCCAATTCAATATATCAAGGTAGATGGCTCCCTATAGCTTGGGTTTGCAAGTAGGCAAAAGGTTCGCCCAAACAACTATGTCCTCCTTGTTGGATCCAGGACAGACAACTGAGAGGGGGGTTGAATTAGTTGTCCAAAACTTGCTTACAATTCAAACACTTAAATCCACTTTGTTATTTAATAGCATATCAATTAATCACTCATGAAAGCATAAAGCATAAACACTAGAGCAGATACATATCAACACATGAGACACCAAGATTTTGACGTGGAAAACCTGGTCAAGGGAAAAACCACGGGGTGATTAACCCAAGGATTATTCTCTGTTAGAAGAATAAGAAAAATAGATGGCACATGCCAATTAGGGCTCACTGCCCGAGCACACTGCTCACAAGAGGCACACTGCCTACAAGAGACACATTGTCTACAAAGTAACAAGTATCACAAACTTGAACTAGAGATTGACATCTTTACCATGCCTAGATCAGTTCCATTTAAGCCCAAAAACTCCTGCTTTGTCTTTTGCAGTTCTCTTCGCTACCACACACTCATCACTTCAAGACACACTTCAAAATGAATTCACAATCCCTTATTTATACAAGGCATCGACTTAGGAACAATTATCTAAGTCGGCAAAGGCCTACAAGATCATCCGCAAGACGTGTAATACATCCAGTCAGCCAGTCTCAAGAAGAACACCAATATTCATGGTTATTCTTCAAATGCAAACTCTAACTTTAATGCGGACCACCAACATTAACTGGACATGATCCAACGATCATCATAACCTTCCCTGAATCACCAAAAACATCTTCACTTCATCATCCTACTGGAATTCTTCTTTCTTTCATCCGGAGCTACAAGAACACAGTCTGTCATCACTGTCACAAATGAATAGGCACTTCCGGACCTTCAACCCACAAACTAATCTAGTTGATACTTCACAGGGATATCCTCAACACTCCCTCAGATCCGCAAAACAGGATAATGAAATACCGGATCTCACCGGACCTTTCTGTGGCCCTCTGTCATCTCTGAACATCTGTCAGAACTGGTTCTACTTGAGCGACCATAACTTCTTTAGATCTTTATGCGAACCTCTAAAACCTTGACTGGACCATCTCAAGACTTATATCTACAAACCCTTTAAACTGCATCCTCTGATCCTCAACCTATTAAAGACTTTTACCTTCTTGTCATCACTGTTCTTCACTGTTCCTAATTGAGACTTATTTTCTCAATATCCTCAGCACACAGCTCATCTAATCCTTCTCATTAATGCAACATGAGTATGTTGACATCAATGACAACACTGGTTATCCTCATACTTGCAACAATCTCCCCCTTTGTCATTGATGGCAACATATGATGTGAAAAACAATCAAGACAATAACTTTTCCTTTCTGTCACAGCTCCCCCTATCAGCAACAACTCTTCACATGTATTCTCTTTCTTTACTGCTCCCCCTTTGATCATCAACCACTTGTTTTTCACATGTCTTCTCTCCCCCTTTGAAATCAATGGCAAAGGGCTCATAGTTGCAATTTTAACACATCAGAATCATACCAGCTGCTCCCCCCGAGTAGCAGCTCCCTTATCATCAATCTGGATCACAAGATATGACTATGATATCCATCGAATTGATGTGCATCAGTGCATCCTAGTCCATCACCAGAGGGGCAATAACCCTTAACTTCTCCCTGAGATACTCAAAAGAGTCCTTGGGAAGAGGTTTAGTAAAATTATCTGTAAGCTGATCCTTGGAGGGCACATACTCCAATCTGACTTCACCCTTGTTCACTTGCTCTCTCAGAAAGTGAAATTTGATAGATATATGCTTAGTCTTAGAATGCAACACCAGATTCTTAGAAATATTTATTGCACTTGAATTATCACAGAAAACTGTGATAGGCTCCTCAAATTCTACTTGAATATCTCTTAGCATCTGCTTCATCCACAAAATTTGAGTGCAACTTCCTACTCCTGCAATGTATTCTGCTTCAGTTGTAGACAAGGATATTGCCTCTTGTTTCTTGCTTAGCCAAGAAACCAACCTTTTTCCCAAAAAGAATGCTCCACCACTGGTACTTTTCTGATGATCCACATCTCCTGCCCAATCTGCATCTGTATATGCATGAAGAGAGAAATCATGATCTCTAGGATACCACAAACCATACTCAGCTATCCCTCTTAGATATCTAAAAATTCTCTTGATTGCCATGACATGAGATTCTCTGGGATCAGCCTAGAATCTAGCAACAAGACCAACAGCTTGCATAATATCTGGTCTAGTTTGAGTGAGATACAACAATCCACCAATCATTGATCTATACTTTGTCTGGTCTACTTTAGGAGAGTCATCATCTTTACTCAACTTACATCCGGTTGCCATGGGAGTATTCATTGTCTTTGAATCTTCCATCTCAAATTTTCTCAATAATTCTTTCACATATTTGGTGTGAGAAATAAAGATCCCTTTCTTTGATTGAGAAATTTGCAGACCCAAGAAGAAATTCATTTCACCAAGCATTGACATCTCAAACTCACTTTTTATTTGATTTGCAAAGGTTTTACACATATTGTCTCTTCCTCCAAAAATGATATCATCAACAAATACTTCAACAATCAAGATGTTTTCATGGTCAATTTTGAAATATAGGTTACTATCAGCAGTACCTTTGTTGAAACCAATCTTCAAAAGATGTTTGTCCAGCCTTTCATACCATGCTCTTGGGGCTTACTTTAGACCATACAGTGCCTTCTTTAATTTGCAGACCATATCACCATGCTCAGATAACTGAAATCCATCCGATTGTTCAATGTACACTTCTTCTTCTAAGTCACCATTCAGGAAAGCAGATTTGACATCCATCTGATACACTTTGAAATCTTTGAAGGCAGCAAATGCAAGAAATAGTCTGACTACTTCAATTCTTGCCACCGGAGCAAAGGTTTCCTCAAAATCAATCCCTTCTATTTCAGAGTAGCCTTTGCAAACTAATCTGGCTTTATTTCTGATTACTTCACCAGCTTCATTTAGTTTTTTCCGAAAGACCCATTTGGTTCCAATCACATTCTTGTTTCTAGGTCTAGAAACAAGATCCCAAGTGTGATTTTTCTCAATTTGCATCAACTCTTCCTCCATTGCTTTGGTCCAATTTTCATCATTGCAGGCTTCATTTATTGTCTTAGGTTCAATCTTTGAAATCAGACAACATTCATCTAAATTTTGAGCAATTTTCCTTCTAGTTTGCACACCTTTGTTTTTGTCACCTATGATCTGATCTTCAGAATGGTTGAGTCTTACATACCTTGGAACTTTGGGAGTTTCTTGTACTTCTGCTTCTTGATCAGGCTCATTCAGACCTATCTCTTCTTCCTGATTTACCAGATTAGTCTGAATCTGACTTTCAGGAGTGGATTGAGCTCCTTGAACCAGAACATCATTCTGATCATCTTCATCATACTCATAAAACCTTGAGGGTTTCTCTATTCCCTCATCAACCTTCACATTTGTACTTTCTATCATCTTTCTTAGTCTCTTGTTGTAACACCGGTATGCTTTGCTTTGAGTAGAGTAACCCAAGAATATTCCTTCATCACTTCTACCATCAAACTTGCCTAAATCTTCATCTATTTTGATGTAACACTTGCTACCAAAGACTCTAAAATATCTTACAGTGGGAGTAATGCCAAACCAAAGTTCATAAGGAGTCTTACCGGTATTGCTTCTGATTTGGACTCGATTGAGAGTATAGATTGCAGTGCTGACAGCTTCTCTCCAAAACATCTGGGGAACATTTGCTTCCATCATCATTGTCTTGGATGCTTCCTAGATGGTCCTGTTCTTTCTCTCTACTACTCCATTATGATGTGGAGTCCTAGGAGTAGATAACTATCTTTTTATACCATGCTTCTCACAAAAATCTATGAATTCACCGGATGTGAATTCACCACCTCTATTAGACCTCAGACATTTCAGTTTTAATCCGGTTTGATTCTCTACCATAGCTTTGAAGATTTTGAACTTCTCAAAAGCTTCCGATTTCTCTTTCAGAAAGGTAACCCACATCATCCGAGAATGGTCATCAATCAGTAACATGAAATATCTATCACCTTGCATACTCTTGATTCTTGTCGGACCACATAGATCAGTATGAACTAATTCCAATAATCCGGTAGAGGACTGATCCTTGCTTTTGAATGAGACTCTGCTTTGTTTACCCAGCTGACATTCTTTGAACAAACTATTTGTAGGTTTTACCAATTTTGGAAGATCTCTTACAGCCTGAGTATTGCTTATCTTGATGATGTTATCAAAATTTACATGACACGTCCTTCTATACCATAACCAACTCTGATCAACTTGAACAAATAGACAACTTTTATTAGTACCAACTAGTTGGAAGATATTACCTTTTGTTTGAGTACCAGATGCAATCTCAGTTCTGAAGCTTTCAAAGATCCTGCATTTTCCATTCTTGAACTGGAGATCATAACCTTTTGATGCAGAGCATTTAGGACAACAAAAGCATGATCATAACTTCACATGTAAAGATCTCTCAAGACAGCCTTCAACACCATTTCCAACTTACTTTTGACATCCACAATGAAGGAGGAATAAAATACACCTTCCAAGATGCCAACTCCATCAAGATTCCAACTAGGTTTCTTTGCCAAACCACTATACAGGGTCTACAGGACAACAATCTCATAGACTATCATGGCATTGCTGCTCCATTGGAATAACAGTCACACAACCACCTTGGGATGGTCTCCCTCAACACAAACATATTCTCATTACCAATCCTACAACATGCATTCAACATAATGCCTTCCTTTGCAAAGTAATAACATGTCAAATATACCTAGTTGTTGCTGTCCTCCTTCAGGCTTCTAACATAAGACTTCTGTAGAGTCATTTATCATGCCCAAACTCATCTACACCATTCCCCTACCTCCGCATTCCTCACAAGGCCTTTCCATCCTTAACATACAACTCATTCCTCTGACCAGGGCAAGAAGGATCAAAGGAATGAGGAGAAACTCATCAAGTTGCACAGAAGAAACTCTAGATCAGATTTTAGGATAGTTTGCAGACAAACCCTGATTACTCTCTTCTAGAGCAGTGTCAAAAGCCCAAATAAAGTTCAAATGATAGGTGATTCAACAACCTATCCAACCATCACAAACACCCTTCACCCACAGGCCGTACAAGTACAGATTTCACAGGAAAACAGCAAATTTAAGGAAGTGACAGCAATTCTGAAAAAAAATAGTTTTTGGGAAATCGACCATATCTCCCACCTAGATCATCATCAAGATCCCAAACTAGTCTCAAATTAAAGGTATTTCAAATTAATTTCCATCCATCACAAGTTTTGACAATAACAAATCCATACAATCGCGGGTACTGTAGCAAAAATAGTGAAAAAAAAAAAAAAAAAAGAAAAAAGCAGAAAAAATAGTTTTTGCTAAAACAGAGATTCCTCCCTTCAAATTCAACATTAAGACCTCCAATAAGCTTTGAATCAAAGTTGCTTCAGTCCCCTTTCATCCCATTCTAAATTCATGCCAAGGCTCTTCCATACAGGTACGGATTTATGAGAAATAGTGAAGGAAAAAATAGAAAAAACAGTAAAAGGCAGAAAAACAGTGTCTTTTTGTTATATTTCTCAAATCTCTTGAATGAATCCGTACAATACAACCTCCCTTGGCTTAAAACAAGCCTCAAACATAGCCTAGAGTGAAGTGGTCCCTCCAAATTCCTAAAACCATCGACCTTTCTTGTCTTATAACTGCTGTTTTTAAAAGATTAATAAGGAAACTATCTTTTTTGGACAGCAAAGACTGTTTTTTCCAGCTTTTTATGGTTTAAATGCTTTTTAACACTTGACTAACCTTTGGACAAGGTTTCAACACACTTGAGACATGCCTTTTAAAGGCTTACAACATAGAAATTTAATTGACTATCCTATAAAAACATTAAAACTCAAAGTCATCTTGCAAACTACCTATGACTATCCTAACTAGGACTAATAACCTAACAATAGTAGATTCAAGTTATTTGGACATAGTCCATTACAACATGGCATTATGCCTTATTACAACATAAAAAAGACTTTATTGAACAAAATAATACAACTTGAAAATCAAGTAGAATCTCGACATCTTGGTGCTCCTGCACCACCTTTGTCCACCAACTGTCCAACACTAAGAAGATTGTGCTTCAATCCTTCAACATACAGTACATTACCGATTTTGTTCTTTCCATCAAAAGAAATAGTTCCCCTACCTCTAATTCTACCAGCAAAATTATCACCAAACTTTACCATTCCTCCTTCAGACCTTTCCAAATCTAAGAACTTATTCTTGTCACCTATCATATGGTGAGAGCATCCACTATCAATAACCCAATCATCCTTTTCTTCAACTTGGGCAGCCAAAGCTCTCTCTACAACCTTATGATTGACAGATTCAGAGGACATTGGATCTTCTTCCTTGATGGCAATAAACACCCATTCATTTCTGGATTTGTTTCCTATCTCTGATTCATCATCTGTTACTCCTTCATTATCATCTTCTTCATGAACATAATAACAATTCTTTTGGAACCTTTGTCTATTAGAATCTGACCTTGTAGATCTTTCCAGACATCTTGAGGCAAAATGACCAATCTTATTGCAGTTGAAGCACTTAAAGGGTAATTTTCCTTCATACTTACCAGATCCTCTTGGCAGTCTCTTTGCAATGAGGGCTTCAAGTTGAGTTGTTTTTGCTTCTTCCACTTCCATGTCTCTTCTTGATTGATCATACCATGACAGTTTCCTTGAAGAGTTTTCTCCCAGATCAAATCTTTGTTTACCTTTCATAGAGGCACTGGCTTTGAATGAAGATTCAGTCTTGGGGGTATCATCTCCAAACTCGGTCATTTCAAATGCAGCCAGTTTGCCAGCCAATTGGTCTCTTGTGACAGTTGTATGGGCTCTGAATTCATCAATGGCAGCAACCTTGATTTTGTAGGCAGCAGGAAGGGATCTGAGAATTTTGCCAACAATCTCATTTTCATCCAAGACTCCACCAGCATTCCTAATTCCACACACCAACTCATTTACTCTTGGCATAAAGGTAGTAATATTTTCATCATCTCTCATCTTCAGTCTTTCAAATTTCTCTTTTAGACTCTACAACCTTGCACACTTAACATACTCATCTCCTTCATGCAGAAGTTCCAGTTTAATCCAGATCTCATAGGCAGTTGGTAGGTCAATAACATTTGAGAGCTCTGAGTCAGTTAATGCACTTAGAAGAGCCTCTTTGGTCCGCAGATTGTTTTCAGCATCTGTGATTTCATTTAGAGTTGTCGGACCACCCTGTGGAGGTGCATACGCTTTTGTGACCATGGACTAGTATGCCTTTCCCATACACTGCAAGTGACATTTCATGTGACCTTTCCAAAGAGAGAAGTTGGTTCCATCAAACTTTGGACTATCCTTCTTGTATGACAACATCCTGGATCTCCTCAAGCGATTAAGCTCCTTTTAGAGGAACTTAGCTCTGATACCAATTGTTGGATTTAGGACAGACAACTGAGAGGGGGGTGAATCAGTTGTCCAAAACTTGCTTACAATTCAAACACTTAAATCCACTTTGTTATTTAATAGCATATCAATTAATCACTCATGAAAGCATAAAGCATAAACACCAGAGCAGATACATATCAACACATAAGACACCAAGATTTTGATGTGGAAAACCCAGTCAAGGGAAAAACCACGGGGTGATTAACCCAAGGATTATTCTCTGTTAGAAGAATAAGAAAAATAGATGGCACATGCCAATTAGGGCTCACTGCCCGAGCACACTACTCACAAGAGGCACACTGCCTACAAGAGACACATTGTCTACAAAGTAACAAGTATCACAAACTTGAACTGGAGATTGACATCTTTACCATGCCTGGATCAGTTCCATTTAAGCCCAAAAACTCTTGCTCTGTCTTTCGCACTTCTCTTCGCTACCACACACTCATCACTTCAAGACACACTTCAAAATGAATTCACAATCCCTTATTTATACAAGGCATCGACTTAGGAACAATCATCTAAGTCGGAAAACACCTACAAGATCATCCGCAAGACGTGTAATACATCCGGTCGGCCAGTCTCAAGAAGAACACCAATATTCGTGGTTATTCTTCAAATGCAAACTCTAACTTTAATGCGGACCACCAACATTAACTAGAAATGATCCAACGATCATCATAACCTTCCCTGAATCACCAAAAATATCTGCACTTCATCATCCTACTGGAATTCTTCTTTCCTTCATCTGCAGCTACAAGAACACAGTCTGTCATTACTGTCACAAATGAATAGGCACTTCCGGACCTTCAACCCATGAACTAATCTAGTTGATACTTCATAGGGACGTCCTCAACACTCCCTCAGATCTGCAAAATGGGATAATGAAATACCGGATCTCACCAGACCTTTCTGTGGCCCTCTGTCATCTTTGAACATCTACCGGAACTGGTTCTACTTGCGTGACCATAACTTCTTCAGATCTTTATGCGGACCTCTGAAATCTTGACTGGAGCATCTCAAGACTTATATCTACAAACCCTTTAAACCACATCCTCTGATCCTCAACCTATTGAGGACTTTTACCTTCTTGTCATCACTGTTCTTCACTGTTCCTGATTGAGACTTATTTTCTCAATATCCTCAGCACACAGCTCATCTAATCCTTCTCATTAATGCAACTTGAGTATGTTGACATCAATGACAACATTGGTTATCCTCATACTTGCATTCACCAAAATAAATGTAAGAAAAGGCACCTACCGCTTTATTTTCCTCACAACTTGGAACATAACGCTCTGGATCATAGCTATCTAGCACTCTGTGTTGTCGATGTTCTCTATAATTCTATGTCTCTACTTCTGTCTGTGAGCTATAAGCTCTAATTTTATCAGAAACAAAATCTCTTTCCTATAGCTTAACCATTGGCATTTTTATAAAGGGGATATAAAGCGTGTCTGAGACCACAATTCTTTGAAGCATTTTGTCAAATAGTTCATGTCCTGTGTATATGTTCACACATTTATGCCTACTAAATGAATATAGATAGGCTGGAGCTCTCCACCCCGTGGCATTTCCACTTTGTAACCATTATGACATGTCTCATCTCTGGTTGCTTGGTGTAGAACTTGGTGTCACATCTGTCAGCTGCATTTGCTTGAAAGTCCCTAAAGCCTTTTCAACAAATTCATGATGTCTCTTAGATGCATCATGTCAAACTATTCACGGCCTTTGTGTATGCTTCCATACTTAGAATACATGTCTATTAGAGTATTCAGAACTACATTAGCACTTACGACCATAGGAAGTTCAAGGAATATATTGCTAGTAACCACAAATAAGTTTAGAATGTTGCAAGTATGGCTCTAACCGATGTTGTCATTGATGTCAACATACTCATGTTGCATTAATGAGAAGGATTAGATGGGTTGTGTGCTAAGGATATTGAGAAAATTAGTCTCAATCAAGAACAGTGAAGAACAGTGATGACAAGAAGGTAAAAGTCCTCAATAGGTTAAGGATCAGAGGATGCGGTTTAAAGGGGTTGTAGATATAAGTCTTGAGATGCTCCAGTCAAGTTTTCAAAGGTTCGCATGAAGATCTGAAGAAGTTATGGTCTCTCAAGGAGACCCGGTTCTGGCAGGTGTTCAGAGGTGACAGAGTGTCACAGCTAGGTCCGGTGAGATCCAGAAATTCATTATCCCATTCTGCGGATTTGAGGGAAGGTTGAGGACATCCCTGTGAAGTATCAACTAGATTGGTTCATCGTTTGAAGGTCTAGAAGAGCCTATTCCTTTGTGACAGTGATGACAGATTGTGTTCTTGAAGCTCCAGATGAAGGAGAGAAGAATTCCAGTAGGCTGATGAAGTGCGGATGTTCTTGGTAACTCAGGGAAGGTTATGATGATCATTGGATCATGTCCAGTTCATGTTGATGGTCCGCATTAAAGTTAGAGTTTGCATTTGAAGAATAACCACCGGATATTGGTGTTCTTCTTGAGACTGGCTGACTGGATGTATTACATGTCTTGCGGATGTTCTTGTAGGTGTTTGCCGACTTAGATGATTGTTCCTAAGTCGATGCCTTGTATAAATAAGGGATTGTGAAGTCATTTTGAAGTGTGTCTTGTGGATATGAGTGAGTGGTAGCAAAGAGGAGAGCAAAAGGTAGAGCAGAAGTGTTGAGCTTAATGGAACTGATTCAAGCATGGTGAAGATGCTATTCTCTAGTTCATGTATGTGATACTTATTTCTTTGTAGACAATGTGTCTCTTGTAGGTAGTGAGCCTCTTGTGAGCAGTGTGCTCGAGAAGTGAGCCCTAATTGGCATGTGCCATTGTGTTCTTTCTATTCTTCTAACAGAGAATACATTCTTGGGTTAATCACCCCATGGTTTTTCCCAATCTTGGTGTCTCATGTGTTGATGAGTTTTTGCTTTTGATTTGAATGCATTATGTCTCATGTTTAATATACTGCTAATAACTAAGAGGATTTAAATGTGAAAATTGGAGAAAGTTTTGCACAACTGATTCACCCCCCCTCTCAGTTGTGTGCCCTAAGTCTAACAATTGGTATCAGAGCCAAGTTCCTCTAAAAGGAGCTTAACCGCTTGAGGAGATCCAGGATGTCATCTTACAAGAAGGATAGTCTAAAGTTTGATGGAACCAACTTTGCTCTTTGGAAAGGTCGCATGAAATGTCACTTATAGTGTATGGGAATGCCGTACTGGTCCATGGTTACAAAAGAATATGTACCTCCACAGGGTGGTCTGACAACCCTAAATGAAATCACAGATGCTTAAAATAATCTGCGGACCAAAGAGGCTCTTCTAAGCGCATTATCTGACTCTGAGCTCTCAAATGTTATTGACCTACCAACTGCTTTTGAGATTTGGAATAAACTAAAACTTTTGCATGAAGGAGACCAGTATGTTAAATGTGCAAGGTTACAGAGTCTAAAAGGGAAATTTGAAAAATTGAAGATGAGAGATGATGAAAATATTACTACTTCTATGCCAAGAGTAAATGAGCTGGTTTATGGAATTAGAAATGCTGGTAGAGTCTTGGATGAAAATGAGATTGTTGGCAAAATTCTCAGATCCCTTCCTGCCTCTTACAAAATCAAGGTTGTTACCATTCATGAATTCAGAGCCCATACAACTATCACAAGAGACCAATTGGCTGGCAAACTGGCTGCATTTGAAATGATCGAGTTTGGAGATGATCCCCCCAAGACTGAATCTGCATTCAAAGCCAATGCCTCTGTGAAAGGTAAACAAAGATTTGATTCGGGAGAGAACTCATCAAGGAAATTGTCATGGTATGAAAAAGCAAGAAAAGACCTGGAAGAAGAAGAAGTAGAAACTGCTCAACTTGAAGTCCTCATTGCAAAGAGACTGCCAAGAGGATTAGTAAGTATGAAGGAAAATTGTCTTTTAAGTGTTTTAACTACAATAAGATTGGTCATTTTGCCTCAAGATGTCTGGAAAGATTTTCAAAGCCAAATCCTAACAGATCAAGGTTCCAAAAGAATTGTTACTATGTTCATGAAGAAGATGATAATGAAGGAGTAACAAATGATGAATCAGAGACAAGAAACAAATCCGGAAGTGAATGGGTGTTTATTGCCATCAAGGAAGAAGAACCAATATCCTCTATATCTATCAATCATAAATTTGTAGAAAGAGCTCTGGCTGCCCAAGTTGAAGAAAAGGATGATTGGGTCATTGACAGTGGTTGCTCTCACCACATGATAGGTGACAAAAATAAGTTCATAGATTTGGAAAGGTATGAAGGAGGAGTGGTGAAGTTTGATGATAATTCTGCTGGTAGAATCAGAGGAAGAGGAACTATTTCTTTTGATGGAAGAAACAAAACTGGTAATGTACTGTATGTTGAAGGTTTGAAGCACAATCTTCTCAGTGTTGGACAATTGGTGGACAAGGGCTATGATCTCCGATTCAAGGATGGAAAATGCAAAATCTTTGAAAGTTTTGGAATAGAGATTGCATCCGGTGCTCAAACTAAAGGTAATATCTTCCACTTGATTGGTACTGGTAAAAGCTATTTATTTGTTCAAGTTGATCAGAGTTGGTTATCGCATAGAAGGATGTGTCATGTGAATTTTGATAATATCATCTAGATAAGCAATACTCAGGCTGTAAGAGATCTTCCAAAATTGGTGAAACCTACTAATAGCTTGTGCAAGGAATGTCAGTTGGGTAAGCTGAGCAGAGTCACATTCAAAAGCAAGGAACTGTCTTCTACTAGATTATTGGACTTAGTTCACATTGATCTTTGTAGTCCGGCAAGAACCAAGAGTATTCAAGGTGATAGATACTTCATGCTACTAATAGATGACTATTCCCAGATGATGTGGGTAACTTTTTTGAAAGAGAAATTAGAAGCTTTTGAGAAATTCAAAATATTCAAGGCTATGGTAGAGAATGAAACCGGATTGAAGTTGAAATGTCTGAGGTCTGATAGAGGTGGAGAATTCACATCCGGTGAGTTCATAGAGTTCTATGAGAAAAATGGAATAAAGAGACAGTTGTCTGCTCCTAGGACTCCATAGCAGAATGGAGTAGTGGAGAGAAAGAACCGGACCATCCAGGAAGCATCTAGGACCATGATGATGGAAGCAAATGTTCCTTAGATCTATTGGAGAGAAGCTGTCAGCATTGCAGTCTATACTCTTAATCGAGTTCAAATTAGAAGCAATACCAGTAAGACCCCTTATGAACTCTGGTTTGGCATTACTCTTACTATAAGATATTTTAGAGTCTTTGGTAGCAAATGTTACATCAAAAGAGATGAAGATTTAGGCAAGTTTGATGCTAGAAGTGATGAAGGAATATTCTTGGGTTACTCTACTCAAAGCAAAGCATACCGGTGTTATAACAAGAGACTAAGAAAGATGATAGAAAGTACAAATGTGAAAGTTGATGAGGGAATAGAGAAACCCTCAAGGTTTTATGAATATGATGAAGATGATCAGAATGGTGTTCTGGTTCAAGGAGTTCAATCCTCTTCTAAAAGTCAGATTCAAACTGATCCGGTAAATCAGGAAGAAGAGATAGGTCTGAATGAGCTTGATCAAGAAGTAGAAGTGCACGAAACTCCCAAAGTTCCAAGGTATGTAAGACTGAACCACTCTGAAGATCAGATCATAGGTGACAAAAGCAAAGGTGTGCAAACCAGAAGGATAATTGCTCAAAATTCAGATGAATATTGTCTGATTTCAAAGATTAAACCTAAGACAATAAATGAAGCCTGCAATGATGAAAACTGGACCAAAGCAATGGAGGAAGAGTTGATGTAAATTGAGAAAAATCACACTTGGGATCTTGTTCCCAGACCTAGAAACAAGAATATGATTGGAACCAAATGGGTCTTCCAGAACAAACTAAATGAAGATGGTGAAGTAATCAGAAATAAAGCCAGATTGGTCTGCAAAGGCTACTCTCAAATAGAAGCAATTGATTTTGAAGAAACTTTTACTTTGGTGGCAAGAATTGAAGTAGTCAGATTATTTCTTGCATTTGCTACCTTCAAGGATTTCAAGGTGTATCAGATGGATGTCAAATCTGCCTTCCTGAATGGTGACTTAGAAGAAGAAGTGTACATTGAACAACTGGATGGATTTCAATTATCTAAGCATGGTGATATGGTCTTCAAATTGAAGAGGGCACTGTATGGACTAAAGCAAGCCCCAAGAGCCTGGTATGAAAGATTGGACAAACATCTTTCGAAGATTGGTTTCAACAAAGGTATTGCTGACAGTAACTTATATTTCAAAATTGACCATGAAAACATCTTGATTGTTGAAGTATTTGTTGATGATATCATCTTTGGAGGAAGAGACAGTATGTGTAAAACTTTTGCAAATCAAATAAAAGTGAGTTTGAGATGTCAATGCTTGGTGAAATGAATTTCTTCTTGTGTCTGCAAATTACTCAGACAAAGAAAGGAATCTTTATTTCTCAGACCAAATATGTGAAAGAATTGTTGAGGAAATTCAGAATGGAAGCTTCAGATCCAATGAATACTCCCATGGCAACCGGATGTAAGTTGAGCAAAGATGATGACTCTCCTAAGGCAGACCAGACAAAGTACAGATCATTGATTGGAGGATTGTTGTATCTCACTCAAACTAGACCAGATATAATGCAGGTTGTTGGTCTTGTTGTGAGATTCCAGGCTGATCCCAGAGAATCTCATGTCATGGCAATCAAAAGGATTTTTAGGTATCTAAAAGGAATAGTTGAGTATGGCTTGTGGTATCCTAGAGATCATGATTTCTCTCTTCATGCATATACTGATGCAGATTGGGCAAGAGATGTGGATGACCGGAAGAGTACTAGTGGTGGAGCATTCTTTTTGGGAAAAAGATTGGTTTCTTGGCTAAGAAAGAAACAAGAGGCAATATCTCTGTCTACAACTGAAGTAGAATACATTGCAGCAGCAGGTAGTTGCACTCAAGTTTGGTGGATGAAGCAAATGCTAAGAGATATTAAAGTAGAATATGAGGAGCCTATCACAATTTTCTGTGATAATTCAAGTGCAATAAATATTTCTAAGAATCTGGTGTTGCATTTTAAGACTAAGCATATATCTATCAAGTTTCACTTTCTAAGAGAGCAAGTGAACAAGGATGAAGTCAGACTGGAGTATGTGCCCTCCAAGGATCAGATTGCAGATATCTTTACTAAACCTCTTCCCAAGGACTCTTTTGAGTATCTCAGGGAGAGGTTAGGAGTTATTGCCCCTCCTATGATGAACTACGATGCACTAATGTGCATCAGTCCGGTGGATATCACAGTTATATCTTGTGATCCGGATTGATGATGGGAAGCTGCTACTCAAGGGGAGCAGTAGGTATGATTCTAAAATTTTAGAGTTGCAAGTATGAGCCCTTTGCCATTGATGTCAAAGGGGGAGAAAAGACATATGAAAAACAAGTGGTTGATGATCAAAGGGGGAGCATTAAAGGAAGAGAAGACATGTGAATAGTTGTTGTTGATAGAGGGAGCTATGACAGCAAGGAGAAGTTCTTGTCTTGATGGTTTTTCACATCATATGTTGCCATCAATGACAAAGGGGGAGATTGTTGCAAGTATGGGTCTAACTGGTGTTGTCATTGATGTCAACATACTCATGTTGCATTAATGAGAAGGATTAGATGAGCTGTGTGCTGAGGATATTGAGAAAATTAGTCTCAATCAGGAACAGTGATGACAAGAAGGTAAAAGTCCTCAATAGGTTGAGGATCAAAGGATGTGGTTTAAAGGGGTTGTAGATATAAGTCTTGAGATGCTCCAGTCAAGTTTTTAGAGGTCCGCATGAAGATCTGAAGAAGTTATGGTTGCTCAAGGAGAATCGGTTCTGTTAGGTGTTCAGAGGTGACAGATTGTCACAGATAGGTCCGGTGAGATCTAGAAATTCATTATCCCATTCTATGGATTTGAGGGAGTGTTGAGGACGTCCCTGTGAAGTATCAACTAGATTGGTTCATGGTTTGAAGGTCCGGAAGAGCCTATTCCTTTGTGACAGTGATGACAGACTGTGTTCTTGAAGCTCTAGATGAAGGAGAGAAGAATTCCAATAGGCTGATGAAGTGCGGATGTTCTTGGTAACTCAGGGAAGGTTATGATGATCATTAGATCATGTCTAGTTCATGTTGATGGTCCACATTGAAGTTAGAGTTTGCATTTGAAGAATAACCACCGGATATTGGTGTTCTTCTTGAGACTGGCTGACTGGATGTATTACACGTCTTGCAGATGTTCTTGTAGGTGTTTGCCAACTTAGATGATTGTTCCTAAGTCGATGCCTTGTATAAATAAGGGATTGTGAAGTCATTTGTAAGTGTGTCTTGTGGATATGAACGAGTGGTAGCGAAGAGGAGAGTGAAAGGAAGAGCAGAAGTATTAAGCTTAATAGAACTGATTCAAGCATGGTGAAGATGCTATTCTCCAGTTCATGTATGTGATACTTATTTCTTTGTAGACAGTGTGTCTCTTGTAGGCAGTGAGCCTCTTGTGAGTAGTGTGCTCAGGTAGTAAGCCCTAACTGGCATGTGCCATTGTGTTCTTTCTATTCTTCTAACAGAGAATACATTCTTGGGTTAATCACCCTATGGTTTTTCCCTTAACCGAGTTTTCCACATCAAAATCTTGGTGTCTCATGTGTTGATGAGTTTCTGCTTTTGATTTGAATGCATTATGTCTCATGTTTATTATACTGCTAATCACTAAGAGGATTTAAATGTGAAAATTAGAGAAAGTTTTGCACAACTGATTCACCCCCCCTCTCATTTGTGTGCCCTAAGTCTAACATAGAAGTCTTTCTAATGCAACTCTTTTAACAATGTGAGACAATTTCTAGGAGAGATCTTTCAGCAAATCCACTCTATGCTTATCCTGCGACTCACATACATGTCAATTGGAGCCATAGAACCATAACATCCAGCAAAAACTTTAGTTTCATTATATTTAGATAGATATTCATATTTGCTTCAGCACTGCCACTTTGGCGTGGTATCGAAGGATGCTAGCATAGGTTAGAGAGCTTGGTTTTATGCTCACCGGAAGTATTTGCTTTGAAGATTTCTAAAGTCTCTTTAACAAATCCATTTTGTAGATATCATGTGTTCATTGTATACCATGAGACCACAGTTTTATCCATCAAGAATCTCTGCACAAAATCTAGACAAGTTATGGTCAAGCAACCCATAGCCATCTCTTACGTACTCAATTCTATCATCTTATGCTGACAGAAGCGTTGCTTCTAGTTTCTTTATTGTTCATTCGGAGCTGTCACCAAATACCTTAACCATTTCTTCCAAGAATGCATCATGAAAACCTTGAATTGATTGGATCACCCTTTTTTGAAATGACTGGATTTCTTAAAAGCTTATGAACATGAGTACTATCTTCCGAAAGAGGACATTTCCAAACCACAAATCTCATTCTCCTGATCAAATATAGTCTCAAAATCTAGCAGAGACATATTTGAGTTTATCTCCTTGGCTTTCATATTCTTCAAATGTTCGTGTGGGTGACTCTAAATGCTCACGTAGATAACATTATAGCAAAGTCGATATGACCAGTCCATTATTCAAAGATTACTCCATAGAAGATGTCGGCAGAGACATGAGTTCCTGAACCTTTAAAATCTCTGACAATGAGTGGAGTCAGGAAGTCGCATATTTTGCAAACTTCAAAACCTTTAATTTGGAGTTCGGGAGTTCCAAAAACTCCCAACTCCCTGACTTCAAAAAGTCAACCAAAGTACTTTTTTTTTAATAAAGCCTTTTTATCCTTTAAGCTATCAGACTTCAAAATAATAATACATTAACTTTACTTTGATAAATTTTGAACATATAATAGGCCCCACGAAAAGTTATCCCATGAATAAACTTGGGACTATATAATCAGCTACCGTGAATGAATTTATTCCCCAAAACAAATATATCTACCCACTTTTTAACCTTTGAAAAACATAAATTCACGACAATTAAAAACTTTGGGGCCTTGGAAGTAAATAAAAATCACCCCTCCTATCAATACCTTTTTCACTTTCCCAACCTTGGAGAAAAATATATTATGCTCCACAAAAATTAATTTCATGAGAAAACACAAAACATTTGAAAGTGTGCCATAAGCCTAATTAGGTGTAACGAGCAAAATATCAAAATGTAACATGTTGGCTCCAAACCTTCACACACATGCTTCATGCCACGATTCAAATTTTGAAACAAATTGAAATAGGTTAGCATAGACCTAAAATAGCTCCCACAAGATATGTTCAATCTCTGCAATGCTTATTTATCCTTTGCATATCTTCACATCTATTAGGCTGGCACCGCAGAAGACCTAACACAAAACTTTGCCAACTATACATTCAAGGGGCCAGTCAGACAACATTTCAAGGGGGACATCGGGAGTAACTTAAAATATAGGAAACGGGAGACAAGCGGTCACTGAAAGAACATAATGATTTTGACCCTTACATTGTTCCTTGGCATGGAGGCTTAGGGTTTAGTGTTTCCTTGAGTATGCAAAGAACCCTTAGTATTGAAATTCATCAACCTAATGACATGAGTTTGAGAAAAAACATTAGAACCTGTGAAAAATTTAATATGGCTCCAACAATGGCTCTAGTTGGGGACGTATGTTCAACCTGAACAAAGAGAGATCACAGAAGAACTCTGGAGGAGCAGACCAAACACATAATAGCCCCAGGCCATTATGTAGAGAAGAAGCAAAACTTGCCCCTATCAAACATTTCATTTTCTAGTGACTTTATCAGGTTGCTTCTGCGAATTATATCGAGACTCAACCTTTTTCTATCATAAACATTTGGATAGCCTTTAGGATAGCTATTGCCTTCAAATTTTCCCCCTTTACTTTGAACCATAAATGTTTGAAATACACTGTCAAAAAGAAAGTCAGTATTTGGTTCAATTATATCCAACCACTTTAGATAATTGTTTTCCTCTGATTTTTGCCTCTTGCATATATCTGGAAAATAAAAGCAATCATAATCTATTTCATAGTTGGTGTCACGGGAATTTTCAATCTTTACTGAGTCAATGTCAAACTTAAAACAATCATACTCAATTTCTTTCTCAAAATCTGACACTCTATCTTTACTTTCCATCTCTTGAATCAGCCATTCATTCTGCTGGTGAATATGGGTTTTGGAGGCATCATTTGGATGAAGACTCAGGTCCCGATTTATTAATGAAGCCTTTGTTCCCCCATATATTTTTGTGTCGGGTTGATATGAATTTACTAGCTTCCTCTAGATTGTCTTCAAAGAGTGGATTATTTATGTATTCACATAACTCTATATCCTTTTTTGCGGATAAGTTCATAGGTTCATCATAGATTGGGTTATCTCCTATATGCATCATGTTTGCATATTCTTCATTATCACTATCCTGATAGCCTACATCATTGTCTGACTCAGAGCTATCACAACTTTGGTGAGAGCACTCTGCTATGTGCTCACTACTCGCTATATTATTGGTGAGGACCACCCCACTCTGACATTTAGACTCAAGAGAGATTGTTTCTCTAGGATATGAGACCTTATCACTTGATACAAGATACACATTATCATAAATAGGGGTCATATCCTCACAACTTGCTACACATTCACAAGATAGAGGAACCTCCATAACTGATATTTCTTTATGCATCTAAGGACTAGTTATCTCATGAGGTACCTCATAAGGTTCTGGGGTTTTCCTTTTATTCTAAAAATAAGGGGAAGGATGAGCAATGGATTTATATAAACCTTGAACTCTTTGGTTCTGGTTGCAATCCCAATCCCCTTCAATAGGCTGGGTTTCATGTATAGGGTGATCTGGCTTGGGCCCACTTGAACTGCCCAATCTGCCCCCTCTCTGGCAAATGGGGGGACAAATAAATTCATTTTTCCTATTTTCCGCAAACTCACAACCCTTTATCTTTGTATGTTTTAAATTATTTTATATATTCATGGCCAAAGAATATGCTTGCATCATAGTAGTAGGGTTTCTATCTCTTAGTTGATAACTATCATTTTCATTCAATGCACCTAGATATATGATTAGACACATAGCCTCATTAGGTCTGACATTTTCAGGAATATCCCTCACTGTTTTAGCAAATCTTAGATTGAAAGATGGGATTGATTCATTATATTCTCTCTCAATCTGCATGAGTTCTTTAATCAACATACCTACATCTATTCTTTCCCCAAACTGTTCCATAAAAGCAAACTTTAAATCTTGCCATGAAAGAATAAACTGATCAGGTAACCATGCAAACCAATCTCTAACTTCTCCTTTAAAAGTTTGAACAAACAATTTTATGACTACATCTTCATGATCTATTTCAAAATCTCCCATTAAGTCACAAAATTCTTGCAAATGGCTGCTAGTTGTTTTAGATATGTCATTATTGAACTTTGTTATCTGACTCCTAAGTTCATTTGGTACATGGTTTGGAAACCCACAAATATTACTGAAATCAATGGCCTTATACCTTTCCCTGACAAATTCACTTTGATAAAAAGAAGTGTGACTGCTGAGTATACATCTTTTAAATCTCTAGGGAAATTTCTCTTAAGTCTTTGTAAAATACCTGGAGAGTACTTCTTCTACTAGTACAAATTTTGTTTTGATTCTATGAAAAGTCAAGAACACCAGACTGCATTACCAGATCCTTTTCTCATAGAGCCACCACCTCTGCTTATAGAGGAATAAAACTTGAAAGCATATCACTTTCCTCTGGATCTAACTTCTAAATCATGTTTCACAGTAGAGTTATATAGAACATTCTGAGATATGAAACTTGATGCCTTTACTTTGTATCTATCATAACTTTAAAAGAAAAGAACATAGTAGAGTCGCCATCCTTCTTTTGCAAGGAACATGATAATCTAACCTCTGACTCTTTGAACATTCAGGGGAATTTATTTAGCTAAGACCTTTAGGCGAGAACATGATTTCAATTTCATTTTTTAATAGAGTCATAAAATTCTAAGTGGCTTCATTTAGACAAAAGGTCTCCTAATCTTGAGCTCCAAGAATGTTGGTAATAAATAAGGGAATAAATTTTTTAGGATAAGACACAGTTCTTATTTCAATCCCTAGTAGAGTCACCAATCTGTTGGTTGTTTTAAATTCCCAACCGCATCTCAAGGAAAAAAATTACACAAATCTATAGGATAGCCATTCTCTAATAACTGACCTACCTTGAGGGATTGGCCAACGAATAGGAAACAAGGGTTTTCAATCCCTCTTTCCTCTGCACTTTAGGCTCTGTGAAACCAAGGAGGGTGCTCCCATTTTTTAGATATCCTTCCCTATTGGGGAAGATAGTGTTCTACTCAAGTGGATGGGGGGGTTCATGAAATATTTTCTCAATAACAATGCTCCAATGGTAGATGTGTTCCTTTAAGATTGCTTAAAGAATATATGATAAGTAAAGAGATGGGTTGGATTCTTAAGCTTTAACCATTTTCTTTGCAAAGGAACATGTAAAATAAACTTAACTCCTAACACCTATTGCTGGAAGGGAAAACATTCTAACTTCTTTTAAAATAATGATGAGCATGACCAAAAGTATGTAAGTTTAGCATAGTATTCGAGAACATACCAGTGCCTATCTAAGGGCCATAGAGTCAAGAAACTTACAGGAACATCCAAAGAACTATGATATAATAAAACTTAGTTTACTATAAAGGTATAGTAATGCCTTACATTAAAACACTTTACTAGTCTTGAAGTTTACCATACTTAGTTATCCCTGTAAACCTGAAATACATTCTATATCCTCTGGTAGCCAATTATTTCACTACTTGAGTGAATGCTACAAGAAAAATATATGACACAGGGAAGACTGTGGAGATAAATAAACCTGATCCTTAATCAAATATATTCATAAATGTAAAACTGTATACATGAAGTAGGAGACAGTATACTCTGAAGACTCAACAGAAACTATAAAGTAAACCATTCAACAAATTATAACATAGTCTTTGCAGATCTATAAAGACATTTTAAAACTCAGAATGAAAACTTCAAAATGGACAACTGATTTATTGCAAAAAACAAACTATTTATAATTCCTCCTCAATCAGATTGATCCCATATTTCAGACTAAGTCTAAAGACATGACCTTGAACCAATGTTTTTTCACAAGCCCTAAATTCCCTTTTATAGAGATAAGGGAGCAGACAAGCTTTAGGCTAAAGTTAAAAGAAGTTACAACTTTGTCAGTAACCAAAAGATGTAGTTGCAAGAAGAGGCCAATGTAACTATATCGCAACTGTATGTTTAGTTTCCATGTTATATGTTGAGGTACCTATAAGACTGCGTGTCCTCTCAATTTAGGTGGGGAAAATAGGCCATGATGCTAATGGGGGACTCTTTGATAGATGTCGTTAGAGCTCACATACCCATCATATGCTACCTATGTGTTCAATAGGAGCATTCACTGCCCAAATTACCCACCTCAATTTGGAATGACTGCAAGTGATAATATCAGAAGAAAATCCCATTAACTGGAGTTCTTCACTTTATGTCCGTTGTTGTTTGCAATGATGTGATTCCTCTTTCATAATTGAGTGGTCACCAACCAACTCAACCAGATAGAAACTAGATAAAATTACATCAGGCTAGATATGGTAATGCCATCTATCCAGCAAGGGGGTAGTAACAGCAACAAAATGGGAGCACCCTGTCTTCATATGCTACATCCGGAGAGGAAACATCCCTACAACTAGAGTTGATGCTTTGTTAGGAAAAGTAGAAGAGGGATGAAGGTAAAGAGAGAAATGATTTGCCTCTGCACACCTGATACTAATCTGCCTAATCAAAGACATAGGGAATGACTGGAATCAGGAGATCAGAATCAAAAGTCACAATTTGAATGAAACAACAGGAAGAAGAAATGCTCAAAAGGATATGCAGAATGTTGCCACTGCTCCCAGATTTTTCCTGCACCACTATTCCAAAGGAAGAAAACTCCAAGTCTCCTAATTCTGTAAGGACAAGTTGATAGCCATGAGAACAAGGAAGAAAACCCAATAGAACAGGGGAGCAAACAGAACACATAGGAACAGGGGAGCTCCATACTATCAGCACACTTCAAACAGTATACGGGGTAACATCAGCACTTGTCTATTTATAGAAATTTTAGGATGCAGCATACATCCGCACATCTTTGGTCTAATTAATTCTAGTCACTTCAAGGCATTTCAGTCATAAATGGAAATCCTATGAAGATTACAACAAATGAATAGAAATATTGGATTTCATAATTCTGCATAACTGAGGACATCACTTCTTACACTGAATCATGCCAAGTCAGCTATCTTGGTTTCCTCAATTTAGCATTACCATTATGTCAAATTTCATCACACAGCAGATGAAATGTCAATCTAGGTAGAAGCGCAGATTTCCAAAGGTCGAGCCTGCATAAGCCAAATCTTTTTGTTAATAAATTCATGTGTAGTGGCGGTGATGGAGACTCTGCACACGCTTAAGCAGTTAATGCTTGAAATGAAACACTATCATATCAGAGCCAACATATCTCCCTATCACATTTTTAAATTCTGGCTGTTGATCCTGATCTTAACTGGCTCGGTTTGAACAGTACCAATTTGGTCCTTTATGAGGTAGGAGAGTAATGCTTTCTTTTCCCAATGACGACTTGCCACCTGTATAGCTCTCCCAACCACAATCCCAAGAAAATATCTCCCATGCAGCATAGTTAAGACCACATTCTGCAATTCCGTAGGTGAGGGATACGGCCAGAGATGTGGTCCCAGTGGAATGGCAGACAACCATTGGATCAGCTGCACACAATTCAGGGTAACTCTCCAAGTGGCCACATCTATTGGGAAATGACACGTCATATTCTTCTTTATTTAATGCACTAGTCCCAGCCTTTCAGAATGCCACATGTCAAGATTTTTGCCATTCCGCAAATGCTAGTCAAGGTTGTGGAATAAAGCTTGGCAGAATGGCAGAAACACTTAAAATTGCCTTTTAATTTGGACAGGACCCACCACCTTTCCCTTTGCAATATTTGGAAACGATTCTCTATGGGCTGGCATCTTATTCTGTAATTCTGCGATCATTTAGAGGGTCCTCTTGGTGAAGCACGGCAGAACTGCAGAAACATGAAGAAATCCTTTTGCTTCTTACTCTGGGCCCACCACTTGCCGTCCTTGAGAGTCACCAACCATCTGTCACTCCTTCCGTAATTCCGTAGGTGCTGATTTTGTCAATATTTTACTGTTGGCAGAATGGCGAAAACAAAACCATATGCTGCCACTTGTCAAAAAAGAGTTAGTAGGACTAGACCTTGGTGCCTAAAAAATAAAGATTTTCAGGGTGCGGGCTAGAAAAGGTAATTACTTGGCGAGGGGTTGGTCAGACAATGTTTCAAGGGGGACATCGGGAGTAACTTAAAATATAGGCAATGGGAGATAAGCGATCACTGAAAGAACATAATGATTTTGACCCTTACATTGTTCCTTGGCATGGGGGCTTAGGGTTTAGTGTTTCCTCGAGTATGCAAAGAACCCTAAGTATGGAAATTCTTCAACCTAATGACATGAGCTTGAGAAAAAACATTAGAACCTGTGAAAAATTTAATATGGCTCCAACACTTTCTATAGCACTCTTGAGTACAAGATTTGTAGCTAAGTCCACCTCCATTTGGTAGTGATTTGGCTTGGTCTTGTCTTTGAATGTTCTTGTGAAAGAGGGTTTGATCTAGTGTGCATGCTAGTTGACATCATTCACCTTTTTCATATGTAACAATGAGATTCCCAATCTCGCATAATGGGTTTGGACTGTGAAACAATAGAATTAGGCACTTTTTCATACTTAGATTTTGACACAATAGTCTTTGTTGTATGGGATATAGGAATCTTATGTGACACAAGTTTTGACAAAACACTCATTAACTTAGACAACATTTTTCTTTTGTGACACAAGAGAAGATGGAACATGTTTTTGCTTGATTTTAAATGTAACATTTCTCTACTTTTCACCTACTTGTTGCGTAGTAGTGTTAGAAGAAGGTACAACCTACTTAACATCTTTCTTTTGTGTCTCCTAACCAATCTTGTAACCTATTAATTTCTTTTCTCAATAATATACATATTGGTTGCAAGATCACATGAACAAAGGTTTGTATCATCCCCAACATTTGGATATCAACTAGATGCTCATTTTGTATGCTTACATGAATTTGTAGGGACAATAGCCCATCAATGTACAATGTGGACATGATTACAAGCAAATATTTGAGTGCAGAAAATCACACATGCAAAGTTGGAGTTAGGTACCACTGAAAATGCTCAAAAATATTCAATAATTTTTAAAATATATTATAACTCTATACACTCTATTAGTCTAAACACCCTTATTTCTCCAGTAAATACACTCTTATCCTTCTAAATACAATATTACACATTTTAAGTTACAAATTTCTAAGAAATATCTCCCAACTCTCCTATAAGATCTTAAAAAATATTCATCTCCCTTTTTAATATTAATCCATTTCATGTGGTAATTCCATTTAACTCCTATTTCAAGAGACCTTTCTTTCACGAAAACTAACATGCCCCACTTTAAAATAAAAAATACACTTCATATATCCCTTCTCTAATTATGACTCCATTTAAATATTTCAAATTCTTAAACATTTTTTCTTTTAAAACATCCCGATATCTATTACATGTATAATTATCTATGTAATCACAAGCAAATAATTTATAAATTATGGGTTGATTAGGGCTTTCCACAAAAGCAAATAATTTCTAAATTTTGAGGTATACCTAAAAACTTATTAGGGGAGAGGACCCACAAATCATGTTCCAATAGTTGGAATAGTATTTGTGGATTTAATTCCCAATATTTTGGTCGATAGGTCATTCTATATGTGCACACATTTTGTAACTGCCAAAAACATTTGGTAGTCCTAATAAAAAATAATTTTTTTGGTAGTCCTTCCCTAAAAATAGACCAGAATCTTTGTGGTTTTAATTACCATGACTGATTTTGCAAATACACACCCAAAAAAAAAAAATCCATAGTAGAATTAAATCCAATAGAAATCCAATAGGTGAAAACCAATCCGTGAAATTAAATAAAAAGACTAAATAAGAGCAATGGATTCTATTTTTAAGTCTATGATGGTGGAGCTGCCAAGGCTATCGGCTCCAAATAAAGAAAACTCATTAAATTTTATCCTCCATGCATTGGACAATTAAAAAACAATACAACCCACCACTAACTAAATTTGAAGCTATTAAAACTCAAGCGAGCATATCAAATTGCAAGATTTCAGGAATTTTCCTTGGACAATACTGCAAAGCGACGAGAGGGGCTCTGATATCAATTCCACACATCAAGGTCTATCTGTCTACCTTTTGCCCCCTTCCATCTCTTACTTCAATTTTTCATTGTGCTAAAAACATTTGCTTTGCAATGGATTTTGTATGCTCGAATTCTTCATTGTGCTAAAAACCTTTGCTTTGCAGTGGATTTTTGTATGCTTGAACTCTTTAGTGGTTATTCGTAATTCCCTATAATAGTAATTTGTAGAAGTTCATAGTTATGGTTGATTTCTAATTTGAACAATCTCTCTTTAATTTCATATGCAATTGCAATCTTTCGACACAAGATTTCCATTCTGATTATGTTGTCAATCTAGATTTCCTGTGCAGTGCATAATATTTTCAGGTTTGTACATTTTAAAATATTGTATCTTAACTAGCTGTATTGTACTCTGCATTTACAAGGATCCAGTTTGGCAAGCAAATTTGTTTTTTGAACCCACACAATTTGAGGTATGTGAAAGAGTATGTAGATGGCAAATAAAGATGGAAATAAATATTTATATATCAAATATTTATTCTTATTAGATTATATCAGCTTATAACTACTGCTTATAAACTAAACTAAATATTTATAAAGATATATATATTCTTATAGCTATAAACATAAATATTTTTGTAGATAAACTAAATAAATATATGTTTACTAAATATCACTAAACAATATCAATAAATATAAATATAAATATCAATTAGTAATGATACCCCTGTCCAGGCTACTACCTATGCAAAACCTCCTTCTGGAAATGTCTCTCAAGGAGATGATGATTCTGGTGAAGACCATGATGATCAAATTGAGGGCTGTTCCAAACCCAATAGAAGAGGACGCCCCTTGGGCTCAAAGAACAAGGCCCCCTCTAGCAAGAAAAAGAATGGCAAGGGTCTCCCTACATGTGATAGCAGCCTTCATGCTGCTAAGACCTCGTAATTTCCCCCCCTGTTTACCATGAAGTACATCTCATGGAATGTGAGAGGTCTAGAAGCTCCAGACAGAAAGCAGATTGTTAAACGTTTCTTGGACTCTCATAAAGACTTGGATTTTCTGATGCTTCAAGAGCTTAAAACTATTAATTTTACCTTGGATTTTAACCTTAATTTCATTTGGAAAGACTCCATTAAAATTTGCTCCAATCACCTCAGGGGTAAAGGTGGTGTTGGACTGCTCATTAATCCCAGATGGTCAAACCATATTATTGACAAGGGTTGCTCCCCCTATAACAGGGTTGTATGGGCCTCTATTAATGTTGACAACACCCTCATTAGGGTGTGCTCTATCTATGCGTCCAATGACTATAAGGAAAGAATTGCCCTTTGGGGTTGGATTGCATCCTTACCTAATATTCCCTGGATCCTTGGAGGAGACTTTAATATGATTGAGAATTGTGATGATAAAATGGGGGGTAATGCTTTTGAATGGAAAGGCTCTAAAAAATCCCATTGGGATAGAATGAAATTTATGAAAAACCTGTTTGATCCTCTTCTCGGTAATAAGGCCGATACCAGGGTCTCTAGAACACTTGGTGCAATTTCCAAAAAGGTTGTAATAGAATTTATTGCAGACTTGACCATTTTTATGCCAATAAAGATGTTTTTTCATTTACCCCTAGTAACCATGGCAATTCTATTATTGTTTGGCCTTTTACTCTCTCGGATCACCACCCTATTACTGCTCACATCAAACTTGCTAACTCCTTACCTGCTAAGGTGGTGGGGCCTAAGAAGTTCCTTCTTAACACTAATTTACTGAAAGATCTTGATGTTCTTGCTGCCATTAACCTCATCAGACTCCTAAATAAGGATAATAAGAACTTAGCTTCGCATATTGATAGGTGGAATTATAATGTTGTTTCCTGGCAAAAACTCTTGCAAACTATTGGTCAAAAAAGGGCCAAAGACTTTAGATTTGTGGAAAAGACTCTTAATCTTAATTTGCTTCACCTTGAAAATGAAATTCAGTTGACCCCTTCCTGCCCTGACCTTGCCAACCAAGTGGTGAAAGCTAGGGATGCCCTTAGATTGCATCAGCAAGTTAAGATCAAGGGGGCCATGATTAGAGCCTGTAGTCATTGGCTCCAATTTGGCGATAAAGGCTCCAAGTTTTTCTTTAATCTGCTTAAACATAAACAAAACCAGGAAAAGATTGATAGACTAATTGTTGATAATCAAGAAATTGTTGATTTGGACAACATTAAAGAGGTCTTTGCCCTCTTCTACCAAAAACTTTTCACCTCGGAAGACTCTGAGTCTACCAAGGCCCTTAGACTTAAATGCAAATCCATCATTCGCCATAGGATCTCCGAGGGGGAATCTTGCCTCCTTAAGCAGAATTTCACAATTGATGAAATTCAAAAAGCCATCAACTCCCTCCACAATGACAAAGCTCTGGGGCCTGATGGGCTCCCAGCTGAGTTCTACAAAGACAACCTTAACTAGATTTGCTCTGATCTTCTTGATATCTACAGTGAGGCTTTAGGTAAGGGTTCCCTTGGTGATGTTATCAATAAGGGCATTATTAAACTCATACCCAAGGATGGTGACAAGGCCCTCATTAAGAACTGGAGACCCATTACCCTTCTTAATGTGTCCTATAAGATCCTAGCTAAAATGTTGGCCATCCGACTGGAAAAGATCCTACCCAAGTTCATCTGCCCCACCCAAACCAGCTTCATTAAAGGTAGGTATATTCTGGAAAATCTCATCACAAGTTGGGAAGCCATGGAATGGTCTAAAGTTTCTGGTCAAGACACTGCTATGTTTCTCCTTGACTTTGAGAAAGCCTATGATAGGGTGGAATGGGACTTTATTATTACGATGCTTGAAGCCTTTGGCTTTCCTAGTGAATTCTGTACTTATGTCAAGGTCCTCCTTCAAGTTGCCTCTGCTCAGATTGATGTTAATGGCTCCCTCTCCTCTTCTATTATGCTCTCTCAGTCCATTGGCCAGGGTTGCCCCTTAGCCCCTGCTCTCTTTGTTATTGCCTCTGACGCTTTATTCTACCTCCTTAGGGATAACTCCCTCTCCCCAAAGGTTAATGGGATTAGGCTCCCGGATGATAATGAATTGATGAATATTCAATTTGCCAATGACACAACTCTTTTTCTTGAGCTCACCAAACAAAACATGGATAACCTTAGCCTTAAAATCTAATGCTTTGGGTCAATTTCTGGAGCTCGGATCTCCCAAACCAAGTCTACCTTCCTTAGCTGGAAGGATCACCCCCTGACTAGTTTGGACACCTTGGCTACCAATGGGGTGGTCCTAACAAAATCGTTAGATACCTTGGAGTTCCCTTCTCGGTGTCCCCTTCCCTCAAAGATATGTGGCTCTGGGTTAAGGAGAAAATTGATAAGAAACTTAGTAAATGGAACAATAGATTCCTCTCCCTAGCTGGCAGGGTTCAAGTGTGCCAAAAAATCCTCTCCTCCTATAATATCTACTACTCCTCTGCTTGGATGTTTAGCAACTATCAGATCTTTGAAATTTAAAAGGCTGTTAGACAGTTCCTTTGGTCTAATGGCAAAGGTAATAATAAATTACACGCTATTAACTGGAAGTGGTGCCATATTGAGAAATCTCTTGGTGGCCTTGGATTAAAAGATCTTATGATCCAAGGTATTGCCCTTGCGGCTAAATGGATCTTCCATTCTCTCGAAGGTCAGGAACCTTGGAAGGTTTTAATCAGACACAATATTGAGAGGA
Source organism: Cunninghamia lanceolata (assembly GCA_027924645.1). Taxonomy (NCBI): domain Eukaryota; kingdom Viridiplantae; phylum Streptophyta; class Pinopsida; order Cupressales; family Cupressaceae; genus Cunninghamia; species Cunninghamia lanceolata. The sequence goes on along the minus strand of BSBN01000511.1, from coordinate 15,368,399 downwards.
CTGTCCCTAAGAATGCTAAGTCTTGGAAGGGTTTACCACTCACCAACCTTGTGGCCGGTGGTTTTCCTATTTTTGTCCAGGGCACTTGTGTGTTCAAGTCTATTTGGAAAGCCTGGGAACATGTTAGGGGGTTTTTGGTCAACACTAGTGTCAACAATGGTGACCTGATTCATGGTGAGAGATCCTTATGGTGGAACCTCTTCCACATTGGCAAACCCCTGGCCCTTACTCAGGGATGCTCGGCTAGAGCCTGGGCCAACAAAGGGATCAAATATCTTATTGACATTTTGGAACATGATACTCTTATCACGTGGGAAGATCTCAGCTCAAAATTTAACCTCCCCCTCGCTCAAAAAAGAACCTACAACATGATTAAGCAAGCTTGTATTGATTTCGGTCTTCCTAAAGACTGTGATGCTGATTCTCATAGATTTATGTCTTTTAAATGGGCTGATGGTACTCTTTTGGCTAAAATTAAGGCTCATAACATTTACTCTATCTTGACTTATGAGGCTTCCATTATTAATCATGTTAACATATTATGGTATTCTGATCTATCTATTATGCAGTGGTAGAAGACCTTCAGCAGGCTCTGGAAAAGTCTGATCGAGCCAAAAATCAAGTGCTTTAAATGGCTTATGATACTTAATAGACTTCCTCTCAGGAGGAATTATGATAATAATGATTTGTGCCCTATTTGTAAACTTCCTGAGACTGGCAGACATATTTTCTTTGATTGCTCCATTGCTAAGGAAATCTGGTTAATGTTTAGCTTTTCTATCCCTGATCTTGTGAATATTATGGAAATTATTTCTGGGCACATTCAAGGATTGAAAAAGGATGCTAATATCTTTTGGTTTACTTTATCTGCTAATATTCTTTGGTATTTATGGAAAATTAGGAATGCTGATAGATTTGAAGGCCAAGCCAGGGCCCTTACTAAGTCTTTTCGAAGACTCACATTCTTCAAAATTGTTGTGCAGGTTGCCTCTACTATGAATGTTGAGAGGAACAAGCTCCTGAGGTTCCTCAAGGATGGACACGCCACCATGTTCATCTATGAGATGAAGGATGGTTATGAGTGGGGGCGTAATGTGGACAACCTATCCTCCTTTGAGGAGGCTCTCAAGAAGCTGAACAACGAAATTAAAGACAACAGGGTGCCCTCCTACGCCCAAGTTGAGATTCTGACAGAGATTCAGAGCCAGAAGACCATTGTTTGGATGGAAGGACCTCAGGGATGGGCGGCATGGGTTGAAGCCCATGACGACATCCTCTCTTGATGCTTTTGTTGATGTTTTGTATATACTTTCTTCTCATGATGCAGTTAGTTTGTTAGTACTCTTCTGTGCGGATTACGCACTCGGTTGTAACTTTGGTTTTTGCTGTCCTATGGTGGTGACAACTATGTTTTGCTGAGGCCTGGCCTCCTTGTACTGGATTCTCTCAATTTTTAATATAAAAAAAAATTAGTTCATATCTATATAAATATAAATATAAATATAGCAGGGATAAAAAATCATAAACAAATTCCTGTAAATAAAAATCATAAAATTCAAAAAAATTAAATAAAAAATTAAAGGGCCATAATAAATGGTTGATAGTGGGATGATAAATTAATCAAAATAAGAAAAACCTATTGGGGTATCACAAAACTATTATTAGGGCTGGCATTTTCCAATATTGACAACGTACAATGTTGCCTGGCTCCCCACAGTAGCGGTTGTGGCTCCATGCATAAGGCGGCACACCCACCCCCCACCGATATCTTCATAAAATAAAACCAAAGTCAATAAAATTTGTAACAAACATTTTCTCTTTCACCTTTCCAAAAAAATAGGCTCTATAATTTTGGTAAACAATGTAACTACTCAATATATCATTAGCATGAATAGACAAATAAATGTGATAAATTATTATTCTCTGTGCAAATTGTTTTAAATCAACCTATCTCTCCTAGATTAGATTAACTCAGATCTCATATAGTAGATTCAAGTGGAAAACCCCACTTGCATATTAGATCTAGTTGTAGAAAATATATATATATATATATATATATATATATATATATATATATATATATATATATATCTTGCAAGTTATTTTTGCCCAAACATTTCTTGCTCTCCAAACATGTAGCAAATATAGTCTTGCAAAACCAAAATGCATTAATAAAACAACTACAAAAGAAGAGCACCAAGGGGCTAAGAAAAACTTTCCAACAAAATCAATTTAAGAGAAAATGAAATGGTAAGTGCTAAGAAAAGCTTTTATGCATTTTGTTTTCTTAACTAACTTAGAAAGTTTTAGAAATTTATTAGTAAGTTGTTTTATTAATTCCTAAAAAGTAGCCCACTCAAATTAGAGTGAGTGAGGTGGTTAATAAATTGATTTAAAATTTAGATATGCTCTTAAGTATTAAACTCTTATATATTATTAATTCATATTATGTTAGTGCTAATTAATTTATAATTGCTATTAAATTTTAGTGATGTTTTAAATAATTGTAATTATTTGGCTTATTCTTTATTTTTGGATTTATTTATTCCATGTTTAAAAATTTTAATAAATTTTAATGTAGATGGGAATTAAATTTTATTTATTTTACAAGTAATGGATTTTAATTATTATTATTTTTAATTGAATTTTTTAATTGTTATAGATCACCATAGGGGAGCAGCTTAAATCCATAATTTTTTTATATTTATCTAATTAAATTAGAATTTTAATATTTATTTCTTAAATGTTTAGACCCTAGGTTAAGAAGAGTACCTATGGTTAAATTTTTCTAATTGAAACTCATTAAACCTTAGTCCATATAAATAGATTAGGATGCAAATTATACCATCATTTTAAATAGTTCAATTGAGAATTTTTTTATATATTCATAATATATTTACATGTTAAATATATATTTATACCACTAACTAGATTGTACTTTAAAAATTTTTTAAAAAAACTTAATTAAATCCCTAGAGGGGATGGAATGGAATTATTGGACGAAGAGTAAAATAATAATAATAATAATTTGTCTACCTCTAATAAATTGATTGGTTATGCTCATTTTGTTGGACATAGTGAGTTAGTGGCAGGGAGTTTGCTTCAACCCATGTGCTTGACCATTCAATGGAACTAAGCCATCCATATTTATATATTTAAAGTATTTGGCTGATCTAAAGTATATAGCTGATCTAAAGTACACCATAATACAATCATTAAACCATCCATATTTATATAGCTATTTCCACCTATGTGTAGTAAATTGATTTAAAAAAATAGGCACAAAAAATTTGCTTTATCTTTTTTTAGTAATTTGTTTATTTGAATAATTTAAGTCTGTACGAATCTATGCTCTAACCGTCTCTTCTTATTAGAAGGTTTCCTTTTGATCTTTTATTTTAAAAATCTAAAAAGATTTACATTAATTTAGGAGGTTTATTAATATAGAGAATATAATGGATAAGCTCTCCTTTAGTTTATTCTTGTTTTTTTCTTTTATTTAAAAATCTAAGTTGCTTTTATTTATTTAAAAACAAAAGATTTGCTTTATCTTTTTTTAATAATTTAATAAGTCTTGGATAGTGATTATAGGGATATATAAATGATTTTTTTTTTAAAGTTAGAATTTTTTATTTAGAAAACATAAATGATTAAAAATTCTTTATGTTATTTAAAGTTTCTAAATATAAGTTTATAAATTTCTATTTTATTAATATAAATTTCTTCTAATATTAGTTTATAATGTTTTTTATGCTTTTATAATGTTTTTTTATGCTTTTCATATAAGTTTTAATATGTATATTTTTTAAATTAAATTTTTTTAATTATAAATTTTCTTTAATTATTATAATTCTTTTTATAAAGTTTTTATAAATATTAATTAGGTTTAGAAAAAGGGAACTTATTATTTTACTATATTATTATTGATTTTGAAATTCTAATAGAACCACAATTAATGTAAGTATAGCACTTATAAGGCTATCATAATCCTAACAAGTCAAAAAAAAATTGTAGATGTCTTTAAAAGGAAAGTTTTGTCAAGTAAATATTATTATTAGTTTTTATTCTCATTAGAGTTTTTATGCCTAACTATGTTTTATCTTCTTTGCATGCATAAAAAATGAATTATTGATTAAACACAATTGCAAATATTTTATATGATGTGTTTATAATTTGTTTAGTTTTAAGATTTGATTTAATTGTTTTCTTTTTTATAATTAAGGTTATAGTTTATAATTTTATTTTTATCTTAACTTAGATTTAATTTCTAATTTTACAATATGATTTTTGTAGTGCTTATCGATGGCAAAAAGGACAGAGAAGAGGCCCATTGTAGAAGAAAAGGAGGTCATGATTCAAAAATTTGTCAAAAAAATAAATAAAAAGAATAAGTGGATCTTTAAGATCTACTTGTTTAAAACTCTCAAGCAAGTGCACTCAGATATCAATATTTCGAGCAAAGCTATGGTAATTATGGACAAGTTTATCAACGAGATGTTTGACAAAATTGCAACTGAGGAAGCCAAATTTGCTCACTGTTCCAAGACTGTTGCTAAGTTCATGAAGGCTTGATGTTTTTGTCTCTATTTTGAATTAGGTTTTAGTTTGTGTGAAGGGTTATTATCCTTAACTTTTGTATTCGGCGTACTTTACATAAATAATTTATGAAGGAATTTTTGGTTTTAGATTATTCAATCTTGATACTAAAATTTCATATTAATCTTTCAAATTATGTCTTACTTTTTAAAAATAAAACTATAATTTTATATATTTCCATTTCTAAATTAAATTATATGTAGGCTTAACACATGATTATTTTATTTTTATATAATAATGTATATTAGTTTGTGTAAAGGGTTAGATTAAGATTTTTTGATAAATGCTTATAAAAACTAATATGAGAAAGTTCTTTAAAGGACAAGTATAGATCATACTACATAAAAATTTGTCAATATAAACTAATCTTATAGTTATAATATTTTTTTTAAAGGGCAAGTAGAGATAATTACTTGGTATTAATGAGAACAAGAGCTTCAAGAAACATCTAACTCATTTAATGGGAATGTTTCTAGAAGCTTCTAACTCAATGGAACTAAATTTTTGAAAGTTAAATAGAAAATTATTATTATTTAAATACAAAAGAGAACTTCTTATAGTGCTCTCACATCCACCCTGTGCATTGAGTAATACTAATTTTTTAATATTTGATGTTTCATAATCGAGAGATATTTCATAGATTTTTAATATTTTTAATATTTTTAATAATGATGTTTCATTAATTTCTCACTTATGTTTATTGATTGATGTGGTGAGTTGTGTGATGAGTCACACCTCCAAACCTTAGGTGTAGATAGATAAGAGTCAATTTTAATCTCTTTTTTATCTCAAAAGTTTGTACTCAATTTTACATTTGATTAACTACATTGCTATTTTGTAATAAGTTCAGGTCTTAAAGTTTGAGGATAATAGTTGCTTTTAAATTAAGTGGGTGATTAAAGAAAACTATCTAATGCTATACTTGCTCATGAGATATGCACTATCTTCAACTTCAGCATAATGGCAGTTCATCTTGTGCTTAGAATGATATTGTAAGCATAAGGAAATAAAACTAATTGCATGAATCTTGAGGAACATAATTTATAGAAGCCTACATATAACTATATATTTCATCATTACACAATTTCAAACAATACAAGGTTACATACCACTACTTTATATAAGCCTACATATAACTATAGATTTCATCATTACATATTTTTTTCAAACATAAGGTTACCTAACACATGTGAAGTGTTCATTACAACATACATAATTGTAAAAAGTTTAAGACCTACTCCATTCACGCTTCATATATTCCCACTAACAAATGAAATAATAATAAGTTTAGTTGCATCTATCTATAACTCATTTTCTTCCAACTACTGCTATAAAAATTGGATTATTTTTTATTAAATTTTCTAGATAAAAGCCACATGAATGACAATATAAACAATAATACAATTTCCACAAATAAGTAATGTATTCAAAATTTAAACACACACACAAAGTAAATGTCAAAGCACAAACACACACTTCACACAAACAATAAATGCAAATAAAGTGAATTCAAGTTTAAACATAAGACATGAAACACATATAAGTCGATGCTAAAGTTCAAACCCATGCTTCACACTAATAATAAATATATCAAATTATAGCAACAAAGTGAATTCAATTTTAAAAATACAAAGTGAAACAAATATAAGTCAATTCCAAAGTTCAAACTCAATTCCATAAACAATAAGTATATCAAACTAAAGTGAATGCCAAAGTTGCACTCCACACAAACAATAAATATATTCCAAAGTGAAACACCCTAAATAAATGTGTTTAAAATATAACTTCCTAATAGTATAACACTAATTATGACAATGATAATATATTTCATTGTGGTTGAATGGGAGGTCATTGTTCTCTAATGGTTTCTTTATGATTTACTTCTTTTAATGGTTCATTCACAATTTAGTTCATGTTGTTATTCATTAAATATCATTCCATTATTTTTATTTACCAAAAAATAATTGAATTTCTTATAGTATTTATAGTCTTGTCCACCAACTACTACATTTAATTAATTTCCAATAAAAATAAAAATATAAACTCTTTAGTGATAGGCCTATAAATATGTGTGCCTATCGGCCATTTGATAGCACCTTTGGTGCTTTTACTAGTTTTAAAACTATAGTACTAGTAATTGTGACTTAAATTGTTAATGTTGACCATAAGTACTTTTAAGATCTAAAAAGCAACAAATCATGTGTAGCCACATCCACGCATCAACAAAGCATGACTTGACGCACAACTATCAATCTAACCTTTTTTGGGGTCTTTCTAGACACCTCAACAAAAACATGCTGATGTGACAATATATTTGATGATGTGGACCTAAGCAGGGGCCAACTCTCCTATCAAATCTTCTTAAAAAAATATTCATCTCCCTTTTTAATATTAATCCATTTCATGTGGTAATTCCATTTAACTCCTATTTCAAAAGACTTTTCTTTCATGAAAAATAACATGCCCCACTTTAAAATAAAAAATACACTTCATATATCCCTTCTCTAATTATGATTCCATTTAAATATTTCAAATTCTTAAACTTTTTTTTTTTAACATTCCAATATCTAATATCTATTACATGTATAATTATATATGTAATCAAAAGCAAATAATTTATAAATTATGAGTTACACTTAAAAATTAATTAGGGCTTTCCACAAAAGCAAATAATTTCTAAATTATGAGTTATACCTAAAAACTTATAGTTGGAATAGTATTTGTGGATTTAATGCCCAATATTTTTAAAAGTATAGTACTAGTAATTGTGACTTAAATTGTTAATGTTGATCATAAGTACTTTTAAGATCTAAAAAGCAACAAATCATGTGTAGCCACATCCAGGGATCAACTATCTGTCTAACCTTTTTTGGGGTCTTTCTAAACACCTCAACAAAAACATGCTGGTGTGGCATCATATTTGATGATGTGGACTTGAAACCTTAGTTATAAGCAAGGGCCTTGCCAAATAAACTGTTGTAAAAATTTTGAAGTAGTCAGAAATTGCCAGGCATGATTTTGAGAGGAGTGAAGTTAAGATGCTCAACTAATGTGTCTTCTCCCCTATTGACTCAAATTTCTAAATGTATGAGATGTATCTATTCAGTTTTTGAATCGTATTTGCCGCAGAAGAGGAATCATTTAATAAGCCCGATGTGTATTTGGAGTCTATGCCTACTATTGCGTTTGATTGGTGTTCCTTTGTATGCAAAGGCCTCTGCTTTCCCTGCACAAAGTGACTTGTTCAACAGCACTAGCTTTCCCTTGCCAAATGATATATTTCTATCCTTCAAACGTGGCTCTTAGATTATTGGCGTCTTTTCGTTTTACAGGGTGAAAATTCATTTCTATTCCTCCGTAAGAGCGTTGACTACTTATTAAGGATTGCGCGAGTTTATCAACAAATTCCCAAACTAAAACTAAAACCAACCTTGTTGAAATACTTATAGGGGAAGATATAGCACAAATAACTCCACAGATGTGCAGACTTTGGGAAGTGGTGCATGAACAACAGACATCATATGCAATCAACATGCTCATTGTACAGACTTTGGGAACCGGTGCATGAACAGACATCATATACAATCAACATACCTACTCATTGTACTGTGACAAAGTGCATTGCTCGTGAAGCATGCATTTGATTAAGATGGACAACTTCCTTCCCAATGAAGGCATCCTCAAATAGCCCACGTTCAAAGCATAGGAAAACAACCCGCCAAGTATATGACTGTTAATTTTAACAATCAGATTGACAGTAAGATCAATAAAACACTAATGCACACAACACACATATACCCTGGGAAAACCTCCCTCTTGGAGGTGAAAAACCCAGCACGAAAATCTCAGATCTCATTTTATATTAAGAGCAGAAACAGATTACAGCTTTGCTCAGCTAGAGCACAAAATATAGGCACCAACAAAATACAGTTTATCTGAATTTTAGTTCTGAACTGAACTAATTATAATGTTGAGAATGAAGTTCACTTGCACAGTAAGCACAGAGGTTCAGCAGCCCTAGATAATCCTGTGAACCCGTTGAACTGTCACACCAATTGAACCGCCGAACCAATTGAACCGCCGAACCAATTGAACCTGCGAACCTGTTGAACCAGTTCAACTAATTGTGGAGCCCTTGCACTGTGCTTGTAGTAGATCGCTGTTGGATTAGATTGTGCAAAGTAGAATTCGATGAGAGAATGATATGTATTGTGACTACCAGTCACTTTTCATTTATATGAGATCGCCCAAACAATTTGGCGCCAAATTACATATACGTTATATTTGAAATAGGTCCTGACCTATTTGTAATTTCAAGATACATAGAATTATGAGTTCACTCAATTTGGGGCCTGCCTTAATCGGATTATATAACTGAGTTGTCAAAATGCTAAGGCCGTCAGGCCATTCAGCATTTTATGACTAGGTCGGTCTCTAGAAGGGATCCGACCTAGCTACCAAAAATCAACACTCCCTCTTAGCTAGGGAGGATTCCTTCATAAGGATCAAGTCACATACTGACTAACATCATGGCTACTCCCATGGATGAAAACATAAGTGCTTATTGTCATGTCCTCATGACGTTTACCATAGATACTCCCAGAGGGTGAACAAGCACATTGTGGAATTTCTCCCATGATATCCACCATACCTGCTTGTAGAGGGTGGCTCCACCATGCCTACTCGCAGAGGGTGGAAGAGGGCTTTCACCTCAAACTTCTCCCAGAGAAGCGTGCATTACCACCATGCTTACTCGCAGAAGGTGGATCCACCATGCCTACTCGCAAAGGGTGGAAGATATAGTATAATGTATCACTGATGCTGAGACTCCCTCTCAGCTAGAGCTTCATTCTCCACAACTCCAAGCTTGTCTCGAAAATATGCAAGCTTCACTCGAGCAAGGGGTTTGGTGAGAACATCTACTGTTTGCTCATCAGTGCTGATGTACTTTAGCTGAATAGCATTCCTTTGCACCATATCCCGGATATAGTGATACTGAGCTTGCACATGCTTTGATCTGTCATAAAACACAGGATTGGCAGAGAGCTTCACAGAGCTCTGGTTATCACTGTGAATAACTGTAGGCTCCTAGGGTTGTCCAAACAAACCTGCAAGGAGTTTTCGAAGCCACACTGCTTCTCGAGATGCCACACAAGCTGCAATATATTTTGCTTCAGCAGTACTCAATGCTACTGAAGACTGTTTTCTGCTGCACCGGGATATCATGGCAGATCCCAAGCTGAAGCAAACTCCAGAAGTGCTCTTTCTATCAGTGACACTTCCTACCCAATCAGAATCAGAATAGCCTTCCAAGGTAATGATTGTGTTGGAAGAGTACTTCAATCCATATCCAACTGTACCATGCAAATATCTCAAGATATACTTGGCTGCAACAAGATGAATCTGCCTTGGTTCGCACATAAACTGGCTGAGGGCACTCACTGCATAGCAAATGTCAGGTCTAGTGTTAACTAGATACATCAAGGATCCAATCAGCTGCCTGTATTCAGTGGGATTCACAAGATCAGACCTAGCTGCAGATTCACTCAACTTCTTTAAGTTAGTTTCCATAGGAGTAGGCATAGGTTTACAATCTAGCATTCCAAATCTCTTCAGAATATCAATGGTATATTTTTCTTGACTTAGAATAATTTCATTGGGTCTTTGCCATACTTCTAACCCTAGAAAGAAATGCATGAGACCTAGATCTTTCATTTCAAATTCTGAAGTCAGTTCTTCCTTACATCTAAGAATGAGATGATCTTCTTTAGTTAGGAATAGATCGTCAACATATAAAACCAAAATCAACATTTCACCATTGAATACTTTGAAGTAAAGGTTAGGATCAGCATCATTCTTACAGAATCCTAGGCTTACCAAGTACTTATCAATTCTTTCATACCAAGCATGGGGGGCCTGCTTAAGGCCATATAATGCTTTCTTCAATCTGCATACATGAGATTCTTTCTTATGGATCACAAAGCCTTCAGGTTGCTCAATGTAGACCTCTTCTTCAATAACACCATTGAGGAAGGTTGTCTTTACATCCATCTGATGCAACTTCCATCCCTTAGCTGCGACAATAGCAATGATAGTCCTGATGGAAGTATATCGAGCAACAGTGGCAAAGGTTTCCTCATAATCTATGCCTTCTTTCTGAGAGAAACCACGAGCCACAAATCTAGCTTTGTATTTCTCAATACTTCCATCAGCAGCATGTTTAATTTTAAACAACCATTTGGAAGATACAACAGACTTACCTTTGGGTCTAGGCTCAATATCCCAAACATCATTCTTAATGATAGACTGATATTCTTCATCCATAGCATTCTTCCATGTCTATTGGTTCATGGCCTCTTCAACGCTGGAAGGTTCAGTCTCAATGAGATTGCACATCAATGCAACATAGTTTGAGAATTTCTGAGGTCTCCTTCTTTCTCTAAGTGTGCCTCTTGGAGCTGCAAACTTTTCTACCTCTTGAATCTAGAGAGGTCTCTTCTTACTCATGGTAATGTCCCTAGGCCCATCTGTAGGATCCAAAGGTTCACTTGGATCATCATGATTTTCAGATTCTGTAGACTCTCTCTGAATCTCAGTATCATGCTCAATATCCATGTCTTGAGGGTTATCATGGACTTCATTGTCAATTTCTAAACCATAGCCTTTAGATCTTTTGAGTGCAATATTTTCTTCAAAAGTGACATCTCTACTAACCTCAATAAACTTCTGACCTGGAATGTAAATTCTAAATGCTTTGGATGTTTCGATGTAGCCCACAAGAATGCCTCTTTTGCCAGAAGGTTCCAACTTGGTTCTCTTCTCTTTGGGTACATGGACATATACTAGAGTACCGAAGATCCTCAAGTGACTGATATCAGGTTTGATCCCTGAAAATGCTTCTTCTGGAGTCATATCTTTCAATACACGGTGAGGGCATCTATTCTGAATGTAGACAGCAGTCCTAGATGCTTCGGCCCATAGGAAAGTCTACAGATCCTGATCATGAATCATAGCTTTTGCTGCCTCAACTATGGATCTATTCTTTCTTTCTACAACCCCATTTTGCTGAGGGTTGTATGGAACACAAAACTCCCTCTTGATCCCTGCCTCAACACAAAAGTCATGAAAAACTACCCGAGGTGTATTCACCTCCATTGTCAGACCTTAAAACTTTAATTCTTTTCCCAGATAGATTTTCAGCTAAAGCTTTAAATTCTTTGAATCTACTTAGAACTTCATCAGATTCTTTTGATTTAAGAAAGTAAATCCAAGTTTTCCTAGAGTAGTCATCTATAAAGATTACATAATACAAGAATCCACTTGGGGAAGCAACAGACATAGGTCCACATAAATCAGAATGCACAAGAGCTAATTTCTCTTTAGACCTACTTTCACTTTGATGAAATGGACTCTTAGTGTTCTTACCCATAGCACAACCTTTGCATGTATTATAATGAATATGACTAAGTTTAGGCATACCTTTAACTATCTTCTCAAGTGTGGGGAGGGCTTGGAAATGAAGATGTCCGAGTCTTCTATGCCATAGCTTGCTTGACTCAGGTGCTTCATGAATGAGAGCTTGAATTGGACGTGCTAAAAGCTTATATAGGCTCTCATACCTATTCCCAATGACACGATCTGATTTGATGATGGACTTCTTAGGCCATGCAAGCACCCTTCCCTCAGAAAATGCAATCTGATAACCCTTATCTTCTAGTGCTGATATGGAGATAAGGTTTCTTTTGATTCCCAACACAAACAAAATATCACTGAGGTGAAGAGAAATTCCAGAATCTAAATTAAGGCAAGTAGTACCAAAACCTCTCACAAAATAGAGAGCATCATCACCAATGACCACATGAAGATTAGACTCTTTCTCCACTAAATCTGAGAGGTGCTCTTGATAGCCGGTGATGTGTCTAGATGCGCCACTATCAATCAGCCAAGTATCACTATCTGAGGGTACATTGCTTAACAAAGCAGAAATGAAAAGGAAGTCTTCAGTATTGGACTGATTTGAGACTTCATTTAAGTTTTCTCCTTGTTGCTTAGACTGGGATAAACAGTCCCTTGCATAGTGAACGAATTTGTCACACCTGAAGCACTTGATGTGAGACAGGTCATTTTTCCTTTTATTCGAATCATGAGGTGGATTAGACCTTTTATCTCTATTCCTCTTGAAATTGTTCTTCCAATATCCTCCTTTCTTCTTGAAAGACTGGGCAGCAAGGACATGATTGTCTTCATGAGTGTTTTTGATAACTCCTCTAGCAGCCAGTCGAGACTCTTCTTGGATACAGTCAGCCCTTAATCTGTCAAACTTGGGTAGATCAGCTCTTGCACTAATTCCTTGAATGTAGGATTCCCAAGATGCTAGAAGACCATTGAGGGCTAGCATAGTTAAATCATTTTCATCAACAATCTTTCCAATAGATGAGAGCTGATCTCTCAAATCAGAAATCCTCATGAAGTAAGCCATGACGGATTCACCTTTAGCCATCTTAATGTGATGAAGCTGCTGCTTCAAAGCTAGAACACGACTAGTGTTGTTGATTTCATACATCTCCTCCAAGGTTTTGAACATTTTGCTTGTTGCATTCAGCTTGGAGATGATGAGAACAATGTGATCTTTTACTGAATCAATTAAGATCTTCTGAGCTTGAAGATCTTTCTTCCTCCATTGGGTCTTTTCTCCTTCTGCCTCGGCTCAGAAGATTCTTTGGTCACAAAGTCTGCAAGATCATTTTCATTCAATGCAAGCATGATGCGGACTCTCCATGATGTGAAATTGGAAGCCCCATCCAATCTGTCTTCAACCCTGAGACTGTGAGCCATTTTATCTGATCTTTAATGATAAGAGCAGAAAGTAAATAACTGAATACTGCAAATCTGATTATACTAATTCGAACTTGGCTGTGATACCATGTTAATTTTAATAATCAGATTGACAGTAAGATCAATAAAACACTAATGCACACAACACACACATATACCCTGGGAAAACCTCCCTCTTGGAGGTGAAAAACCCAGCACGAAAATCTCATATCTGATTTTATATTAAGAGCAGAAACAGATTACAGCTTTGCTCAGCTAGAGCACAAAATATAGGCACCAACAAAATACAGCTTATCTAAATTTTAGTTCTGAACTGAACTAATTATAATGTTCAGAAAGAAGTTCACTTGCACAGTAAGAACAGAGGTTCAGCAGCCCTAGATAATCATGTGAACCCGTTGAACTGTCGCACCAATTGAACCATCGAACCAGTTGAATTGCCGAACCAATTGAACCAGCGAACCTATTGAACCAGCGAACCGATTGAACCTACGAACCGATTGAACCTACGAACCTGTTGAACCTGCGAACCTGTTGAACCTACGAACCGATTGAACCTACGAATAGATTGAACCTACGAACCGATTGAACCTACGAACCGGCTGAACCTGTGAACCTGTTGAACTAGTTCAACTAACTGTGGAGCCCTTGCACTATGCTTGTAGTAGATCGTTGTTGGATTAGATTGCGTAGAGCAGAATTCGATGAGAGAATGATATGTATTGTGACTACCAGTCACTTTTCATTTATATGAGATCGCCCAAACAATTTGGCGCCAAATTACATATACGTTATAGTTGAAATAGGTCCTAACCTATTTGTAATTTCAAGATACATAGAATTATGAGTTCGCTCAAATTGGGGCCTGCCTTAATCGGATAATATAACTGAGTTGTCAAAATGCTAAGGCCGACAGGCCATTCAGCATTTTATGACTAGGTCGATCTCTAGAAGGGATCCGACCTAGCTACCAAAAATCAACAATGACAGGCCACACTGTAAAATGTAAACTATAATCAAATAACATGACATCAACTTTCTTTCAACTGCTCATTAACTACCATCTCTTTTTTTCTTTCACACACCTCAGTGACTTGATACCACTTCAGGATTAAAAAATAGGGTAGAATGGAATTACATTATTATTTTATATTAAGGGAGAGGGGCGAGTAGCCACCCACCCTAACTTCGCGCACGTCAAGCACATAGCTAGACATATCGAATTTCGATGATTTTTTTGCGTTTTTTCTGTATGCGACCGAAGAGCTTAAAGCTATTCTTTCATCTTTTGGGCACTTATACATTTCCCTGTAGGACGCATTATGTGCACATGGGTCAAAAAATGGTCATTTCAACATGTCGCCCCATACATCCGCACCGATGTGCCAATAACCACTCGCCATCACATTTGTACACTTGTCTTAATTTAATTGGTTAATTTACAAATGTATTGGTGCATTTGTGAGCATGTATTGGTGCATTTGTGAACATGTACAAATGTTGTGAACATATATTGGTGCATTTGTGTTAATTTATTTGGTTGGTATTTTACATGTATTGGTTCTTTTTAAAAATTTAATTAGGGGGTCAAGTGATTAAAAACATAGCAGTTATTGGGGTGTGGGCAGCAACTGGCCCCTCTCCCTTAGTTGTATTTTTAAAAAAGATAAATACATTCTTGTTTAGGGTGAAAAATGATAATTTTGCTTACTAGGTTAAATGCTACCATTTCTCACCGCTAAGCATTGGGGAGACAAGAATCGGGCTTGGAACAAGCTTCTATTCACTTTGCCTCCCTTTGATGCTCGTGTGGTTATGAAACCTAAGGCCCTAATCAAGATTTTGCCAAATGTTGTACTTTTAACCAAGTAAAAACCCTAATTATGCCTCAATTTAACAATATACAGAAACTGATGAAATATCTGGTAAAACTGATCACAGAGGTGCAGAGGAGGGGTTTTAGAGACACAGTACCTGGATTTTGAGGGCTACCTAGACTAGGGCCCCCACTCCAGTGTCCTGCAAATTTCCAAACAGGAAAACCTTTTGCACAAGGTGTCTGAGACAGTAAAATGGCTTCCAAATCTCAGAGGAAACACCTGGTTGGACTAGGGTGCCCGCTCCAATGTCCCGCAAGTCCCAGAATCTAAAAATCCCAAAGTCTATCGCAACTGTATCCATAATATCCTTCTTCCTGTAGCTTCTTTTCACTGGACCCTGTGAAACACGATCTGCACATACAAAAGAAGGAAATTGTTGCGGCTATATAGGAGCTTGCCTCAGTCAAGCCCCGTCTTCGGTATTTCTACCTCAGCAATAGCCAAAGGAAAACATTTGCAGAAGTGTGTGCAAACCTAACAATGTGTGTATGCATAAAATCAAACCCTAGATATCTCAATCAAGGGAAGATCAACAACTTGCTTTGTAACAATAAATACATACAACTTCACCTCAAGAAGATGAAACAAATGAAGACTTGCATGAATAAGAAGGTGAATTAGCAATGTCCGTGAAGGATCTCCAAGCTTGTTGTTGGAGGCTTCAACCCTTCTCCCAATCATGCAAAGGGTGTACAAACCCTAGGAAGAGCAAGATAGACTCAAGATCTTGATTCCTAACCTTCATCCATTGTCTCCAAGATAGCAAATAAAGAATACTTCGAATAGCTTCAACAAGTCACTGATCTTCAATGGCAATTGCAGTAGAGTTTTATCATCAAGCTTGCATAAGAATTGTGTGTGATAAAATGATTTGCAAATGTCTTTTTATATCAATCTTTAGGGAATTCAAATTTCGAAGTAACGTCTCAATATCGCGCGAAAACTGAGAATTTGAAAATGAAATCCCGAGGCTCTTGGCGGGAACCAACACCCCACCAAAATTCAAAATCTCGTGAAACCAGGGAGGACTAGGGTGCGGGCACCCAAGTCCAAGCCCCCAATTTTAGCTCAGATCTGCATTTTTTGGGGTCCTAGGGACCCTAATCTCAAATCTCTTTCCGGGTTTTATCAATCAGTTACCTCAAAAAGTGAATAGATTGCTCCTAGACTAAGTCAATCAGGGTTTTGAGAAGGCTGAAAAAAAAGGTTGAGAGACCACCCAGAGTGTGGAGCTAAATCAAGGGAAATTGTACCATTCCATACAAAAGGACAATTTCTAACATTACATTTAGCCCCCACTTTAGTGGCCATATGACACTACATGCATATGCAAATAAAGGAAAGTAAATACATCAATCATAAAAAGGATACCCAAAAGGATACTGTAGAGGAGGTCGAAGCGTTGTCAATGAACAAGAAGAAGCCCCCAGTTCTGCAATCCTGCAAGACAATAAAGTTAGGAACCGCATCCTACAAAGGAACGCTTGTCAGATAAATCAAAATCAAATCGACCTGCAACCACCACCAATGAGTTAGTATCAAAATGCTAAGGGGGTTTGAGTGATGGAACATGGTGAGGGAGGAAATCGAGGGAGATAGATGCCCCCCTTGTTTCTGCTTGCTTAGTCCAAGAGTAGAAACAAGGAGATATCCACGCGTCGATTTCAAGGGAAATGTGTTGTGAGGGTTATTTGAAGGAACAACGCTCAACACAACACATTGGGTAAGAAAGAGAGTGGAACCAAGATTCCAATGCAACAAACGGCATGGAGATCGGAGTTCGACGGCTCAAGAAAAGGGCTCCAGAGTGAAAGAGCACGCTTTTGCACCTAGTTAGGGATATGATTTCTCACTCACTTTATGTAAAAGGGAGTTGTCACTTACCACTTAACTCATTCTTGTTTCTTGTTATTGCAGAGAGAGAGACGGAGAATAGGAGAACGACCATGCTGAGTTGACATCCATACCATCCACCACGACTGGAGATGCTCTGATCCTGAGTGGCGGAGAGATGCTTCGAGGCTGAGGTAGGGTCTTGATTCCATCCTTATGTCGTCTTTCATCATATTTTGCTTTCACATTTATCGATGTCTATGCCAAGAGGGGAAGGTGGACAGGGGCGCCCGGGTCCACCTAGGGGGCCAGAGTCTCTCTGGGGTGCCCTAGTCCCATAGGAGTGCCAGTATCCCCCTGGGGTGCCCTAGTCTTCCTGGGATGCCCTAGTCCTCAAAGGACACAGGTCCTAGGCACAGGCATTCTATTCAGTCTTTGATAGCTTATTTTGGTTTCTAGCGGGGATTCTGATACTCTTGTCTTCTTTATGATCTGCAGGATGTCCCTGAGATGTAGGAGCACACAGGTGGTCGTCTGATGGCACTTCTGCGAGAGTGCGCTAGCGTTTTAATGGCCATAGAGAGCACTTACAGATGGTGGGCCTGTGGTGGGTGTTTGAGATGCCCACAATCAAATTCCACTGCACGATGCTTATGGCACTGATGGAGAGATGGGATGCAGACACCTCCACATTCCATCTACCAATTGGTGAGATAACCATCACACTGGAGGATGTATTTAGGATCCTTCAACTACCGATCCGAGGAGAGACAATGAGGGTTGTTAGACATCGCTCAGAGGAGTATACTCGGGAGAGTCAGTTATACTGCTTGGGTCGCACCGTGTCACAAGCAGAGCGAGGACACATTCAACTCCATTTGCTAGAGTAGGGATGCAGAGGCATTCCCTTACTACGGAGGATCATGATTGTCACAGTCGTACTAGCTATTGCCTCAAATGGATGAGGCACTCACCTTCATGGGGGTCTCCTTCATACTATCAGAGCGATGGAGACACATCAGATTGTCTATGCATGGGGGTGCAATATGCTTGCGCACCTATATCGCGACTTAGGGTGCTATTTCCACTACGAGATGCAAAGTCTGATGGTTTGCACATTATTACAGGTTTGGGCCTTTGAGCACATCAGGTGCACACGACCAGTGGGTTATCCCATAGAGGCAGCGTTCACCCATCTGTGCTTCTATGCCTACCCACTAGTCAGGTGTTGGAGGCACGACAATCTGTTATATTGGAGAGTGGTATTTGACAAATTGCAATCTGGTGACATCATTTGGAGACCGTATCGTGGCTTCATCAAATGGCCTGGCAAGCAGAGGCAGTTAGCTTGGATGTAGAGGGATCGACTGATGGCCAGTCGCCTCGATCATGTTATATCTTGGTTCTACTATGATAGGGTGGCACGATAGTTTGGACAAGTACAGGATGTTCTTGTAGTTCGTCCGAGCTATGCACATGCAACTTGGAGTGTAGTCAGAGCCAATACTGTCCGACGGCCGACTATAGCAGACGTACCACTTAGCAACGACGAGGGTCCTGAGGATGCAAAGCCAGTATCAGGCACAGGTGATGTCAGGTGTACCTGAGCATATCGGACCTGGTGACACACAGCACGACCTGCACCTATCTTTCCACCCAGGCATCCTACAGGAGGTGCCCGACCTTGGGCCTATCACGCTAGTGACACAAGGGTGGAGGATGACGTCAGTGACTTCGCGGGATACTATGATCTCAAGGAGGAGGACGAGGATGAGTCCAAGGAGGTCCCATCACAGTATGTCTTTAGAGCGAGATCGTGATAGAGCCAGCAGGAGGCAGACACTGACGAGGAGACTAAGTTGAGGCTGTGGTCCAAGGCTTGTGGTCCTACTCCTGCAGACGATGTGAGGCCTAGTCAGACAAAGCGAGGGGAGAGTAGCAGGCCTATGCCCCCAGCCACAGATCAGATAGTAGAGCTCATCACACCATCGGTAATCCGCGATCCATCCTGGAGAGATGGAGATCCAAGTAAGGTTTGATTTATTGTTTTATGTTTTTGTATAGTTTATTATTTATGATTTTTATATGGGAGTCTAACATCTATCTCATTCTCTATCTTGCGGTTGGGACAGACACATGGCAAGACTTTGTGAGTCGCGTCATAGGAGACATGTTACCGACAGATGCCTCAGAGTAGCGGGTGCAGGTAGATCATTTGCCACGATCATCTGTTGGGCGGCATGCTGAGATATTTATGTCTATCACTAGATACAGGACTGCTACAGAGACCATGCTAGAGCAGTCTGCACGAGAGAGAGGATTTTTGACAGAGACCTAAGCATGCTGAGGCTGAGCTCAGGGCACAGCGAGAACATGGTAGTAGTTCCTACATCGAGGGGAGTGCCATCTATTAGTGAGTTCTTTCTGCAAGAGGTCCAGCAGGCAAGAGCTGACAGAGACAGTGCTCGGGTCGAGAGAGGCCGATACCAGAGGATGTACCAGTAGGCACATGAGCAAATGATAGAGATGAGAGGCGAGATCAGGGGGTTATGATCGTGAAGTGTCTCTAGGAGTCATTCATGATCTGTAGCCACACATGGCCAGGCTTCTGTCACTTGCACACCATGAGGGCCTAAAGGTACTGGCGATCAAGGTTCTGCTATGTGATTCCTAGACATTAGGCACTACGACATCCTATTTTGTTTTGAGGGATAGTCGACTCAGATGTATACATGAAACTAAGATATATATATGATGTTTATTTCTTTTGATCTATGTGTAATGGCTTTTGATCTATCACATGTGATTTTTGTAAAATGCAACTAGTGATGATGTCTAAATACTATAACTAATGCTATTGTGATATACTAACAATTCTAAAAAGAACATGTAGTAACAAACACAATGATTAATTATTTTACACATAACTTTAATTTCCATGCTATATTCAGTTAATGCGAAAGTGATCTAAACAATGACTACTTAAACACGATGCAACAATGACTAACTGAACAAAGATATAATGCAAAATGAATTAAGACAAAACAGTAATAGCTTGTCGAAATTGAAGCTAATCTATGTACTAAGTTAGCTTATAAACATTTAACATTAGATCTTTTAAACATAGAACCTTTTAAGGTGCGCTGCATTAATAGGTTCTTTAAGCGGCGTACCTTGCTCATCAGCTAATTTATATGCTCCGGATCCAAAGGTTTCAATGATTATATATGGTCCAAGCCAGTTAGGGCTGAACTTACCTTTTTCACCAGGTGGTGTGTTTACATTGCATTGATTTTCACAGAGAACCAAGTCTCCAACATTAAATGAATGTTGTATGACCTGCGCATTATAGGCTCATTGTACACCTTTTTGATAAGCCTTGAGATGTTCAAGAGCGTTAATGCATCTTTCATCAAGCACCTCAAGTTCTTGTAACCTTCTCTCTCATTCTATGTCATCATCCATAATGTCTCTTAGGGAAATTCGCAAGGAAGGAATTTCTAACTCCAAGGGCATTATCGCGTCTACACCATAGACAAGATTATATGGTATGTTACCAGTAGCCGTTCGAATACTCATTCTATAAGCCCATAGTGCGTAGGATAATTGCATATGCCAATCTTTTTTATGTTTATTAATAGTTTTCCTTAGAATCTATCCAATAACTTTGTTTGAAGTTTCTGCTTGACCATTTGGTTGAGGATAATACGGCGTAGAGAAGAGATGTTGTATATGATATTTTTCGGGGAACTTTTTCACATCCTTGTTCTTGAATGGCATACCATTGTCCGACACTAAGGAGGAAGGTATTCCAAATTGAGAAATGATATTATCTTGTATGAATCGATAGATAACATCGGCGGTCATGGATCAAAAAGGGACCGCTTCGACCCATTTTGTAAAATAATAAGTAGCAATAATTATGAATGTATGTCCTTGAGAGGAGGGCAGGGAAATTTTACCAACAAGATCCAAGCCCCAGATAGAAAATGGCCAAGGTGACACCTGGGCACGAAGCTCTTGAGCAGGAGCATGGATTAAGTGTTTATGTTGTTGACATTGTGGGCATCTCTTGATGTAAGCAAAGGAATCTTGTTCCATATGCTGCCAATAGTACCCATACGTAACAATTTTTGCACCAACGATTTTCCACCAAAATGCCCTCCATAGGCACCGGAGTGAGCTTCTTCTAAAGGTATCAGAATCTCTGCATTACTTAGACATCAAAGTAAAACACCATTATAACTTCGTCGATACAAGACATTCGATAATATAATGTATCGCACTGCTAGTTTGCGTAAATGGAGTCGGACATTCTTAGATGTCGAGTCCAGAATGGTTCCATCGTGTAAATAGTTGAATATATAGGAGAACCACTCATCAGTGTATGTATTACCATAAAGTTCCGAATTTGCCACTATAGGACTTTCAATTATCGAAGTCTTTAGATTATGAACAATGAAGGTAAATTCCTCAGGAGACCCGTCAGGAGATATAAGGGAAGCTATGCTCACCGTTGCATCTGCATGCTGGTTATCTTTCCTGGGAATGGTATCGATCGAATATGATTTGAATTGTTTTAAAAGAGATAATGCAAACTCTCAATACTGAGATAACTTATCGTGCTTAGTTTGATACAATCCTGTTATTTGTTTGACAATTAACTGAGAGTCGCCGTATATTGTAATGTTCTTAATGTTAAAAGCCAAGGCTACACGAAGTCCAGCGATGAGAGCTTCGTATTCAGCTATATTGTTCGTGCATAAGAAATCTAAACGGTAAGATAAGGGGATCAACTTACCAACGAGAGGTATTAATATAACACCAGCCTTGGAGCCAGTTCGACATTTTGATTCGTCGAAGTATAACTCCCACTTTTCATTCACAGAGATTGTTAAAGTTTGTTCATCAGGAAAAGCATCAACATTTTGTATAGAAAAGGGCGAGGGAGCTTCGGCTAACTGATCAGCTATCACTTGCCCTTTAATTGCTTTTTAAGAAATAAATTTAAGATTGAATTTTGTTAACAACATAACCCATTTGGCAAGACGACCTGATAGATCTGTTCTTGCAAAGAGATGTTTCAAAGGGTCAAATTTTACCATCATGTGTGCTTCAACATTTAAGAGGTAATGTCTAAGCTTTTGAGTAGAAAACACTAAAGCTAGGCAATGTTTCTCTATGACTATGTATCGCACTTCATAATCAAGCAAAGTATGACTGATATAATAGACAACGCATTCTTTGCCTTCAATATTATGCTACACTAACAAGGCTGCTAGGGCATTGTTAGATGCTGAAATGTATAACAGAAATGGTTTATCAGAAACAGTGGGTTGCAAAATAGGTGGATTAGCTAAGTAATCCTTTAGATCATCGAAAGCTTTTTGACAGTCAGAATTCCATTGGAAGCGAGAATCTTTCTTCAGTAGTTACGTAAAGGGGCGAGTCCTATCTACGAGTTGTGAAACAAATCAGTGAATGGCCTATATCTTTCCCTACAAACTACGAAGTTGAGATATATTCTTAGGTATTGGCATTTTAACAATTGCATCTATCTTTTTCATGTCAACTTCTATACCTCGATTTGAAATGATAAATCCAAGTAACTTTCCACTATCCACGCCAAAAACACACTTACAAGGATTCAATCGCATATTATATTTTTGTATGCGCTCAAATATCTGCCAAAGATTTGTAACATGATCCTTACGATGGATGGACTTCGCTAGGATGTCATCAACATAATCTTCTAAAATATTGTGCATGTAGTTGTGAAATATAAGAGTCATCACACATTGGTAAGTAGCTCCTGCATTCTTAAGTCCAAACGACATGACTACCCAACAAAATGTACCTCAAGGTGTTATAAAGCTTGTTTTATACTGATCAAGAGGATTTATAAGGATTTGATTATATCCCAAAAATCCATCCATAAAAGATAGCAACTCATGTCTGGTGATGGAATCACTAATCATATCAATATTAGGGAGCGAAAAATCATCTTTTAAAGATGCCAAATTTAAATCTCAAAAATCTGTACACATTCTTATATGACCATCAGGTTTAGCAACGGCGACAATATTTGAGATCCACGGAGAGTAATCAATAGGTCGAATAAATCCATCTTGTAGGAGTTTTCCTATTTCAGCTTTAACAAGCAAAGTAATCTTAGGATTCATCTTGTGAATCTTTTGTTTGAAAGGTTTAACATCTGGTTTCAACATGATGTTATGTGTTACAATCTGAGGATCTATACCAGGCATGTCTGAATATTTCCAGGTGAACAATTCTGAGAATTCACTCAATAATTTAGTCATTTCTTCTTTTTCTTCCATATCCAAACAATTACCAATAGGGATAACTTTTTCAGGATTATCCTTATCCATAACAACATCAACAGTCTTTTCATTAAGGAGAGTACTATGGTCAGGGGGATTGTAGGATTGCAATTGTTCTTTAAGTTCTTCGCTATGTTATACTCTAGCAGTTATTGTGCTAGTAGTCTTTCCAAAGTATGCATCATTGTTCAAACAATAAGGTAGGCCACGTTGGTGGTGATAATGAGGAATGCCATCATAGGCACCTAAGAAATCCATTATCGCTTCATCCGTCGTAAACATATCTAATGGAAGTGACCCTGGAGGACAATTGGTGTCAATCATCTCAGGGAATATCAAACTAAGTGTTGATATGGTGGTCACATTTAGAGTAGGGCGTTTGTGGGCTTTGGATTCCCTAAAAGGATTATATCCAATGCCATTGGAGTAATGTTGCGAAGCGGATTCTATAGGGACTTTGATTCCTTGTTGATTTATGCCACAACCCTTACCTACATAGTCATAATTTTTGTAAAGGATTCGAAATCCTTTGCCATAAAGAGAGACCATTTCTTTAGAGGAAGGCGGAGCTTCATAAGTCTCATAATCAGTATTATAACTGAGAGTATTATCCTCATTTGTCAACAAAGAGATCTTGTGCTTATCATTCAAAACATGCGATGTGATCAATGCAATATTTGATGTTTCAGGGATGGGGTTTTTAAGTTTATACTCTCCTATGGATGAAAATACAAAATCTAGTATACCCCAGTCATCACCAACAAATGCATTCGATTGTTTAGACTCTTGCATAACATTTTTAGAGGCAAGAGGAGCTAACAACTCAGCTTTCAGATTGTTCAAAATCTTAGGACCAACAATATGTTTATGCACTTCCATTTGTAAACAATTATCAGGTTCAGGATCCTAATGGATGGCATGCAATTTTCCTTTAAATATAAACTTAATCAAATGGTGTAAAGTAGAAGGAACTGCTCCTAATGCATGTATCCAAGGTCTACCCAGAATCATGTTATAAGATAGAGAACAAGGCATGACATGAATCAAGGTAGGCACCATCACAGGTCCAACTTGTATAGGTAAAGTTATAGTCCCCACAGATTGTCATCCAACATTATCAAAGCCACAGATACTTAATGATTCCGGTTTGACAACAAATATATCAACTTTAACCTTATGCCACAAACATTAAGGGCTGACCCATTATCAATCATAACTCTCTTAACCAATGTTTTGTTGATCGTAATAAAGATAACCAAAGGATCATACTGCTTCTAAACCTCAAGAGATGGTAACTCATGTTGTTGAAACAAAATATATGTTTTTTGTTGCATGCATACAATCTAGTAAAGTGGCAACATCATTTGGTTTAACAACAAGAGGAACAATCACCTTTTGTAAAGCTTCTTGTAATGGTAGGTAGGTGAAGTTTGTATAAGTTCCCAAAGAGATATTTTTGCAGGGGTAGCACAGAGCTGTTCTACAAGATCATAGTCTTTACCACCCTTATATGTTAAATGAGGTGCTTGAGGAAGCATAGGTTGAGAAGCTGGTAATGATATCAGAACATTCATTTGTTGTGGACTCTGTTTATTATTCTGAGTGTTATACGCATGAGCAACCACATTATGATTAGTTTGTGAGTCTTGTTTCACTATTTTTTTTGCATAATCATAAATGTGATCAAGAGATTGAGAAGAAGCTGAAAGACCTTTAACAATAAGCACATGTTTAGAAGGTGGTTGAACCACATTTGCGCATAGAGTGACCACAATTTTTAGTTTTTCAATCTCTTCTTTATGTTTAGGAACATAAATCACATTCACAAATCTTTGAAATAGTGACAGCTTTGAGGCTATAGTGGAATGTTCAATCGAGATAAAGTCCTCGAGGGCTTCATCTAACATATCAAAGTCATCACGACTAAACGACTCATCATAAGCCTGAAAATCTTGCAAAAAATAATCCAACATTCTAACATGCTCTATTTAAACCAAGATTTAGATGCACAATGATGGCCTTTTCGAATGAAATACAATTTCCAACAGTAAATGATAATTTCCAACTCTTTTAGTGAAAAGATAAAGAATGTAATCCACAATTTAACATATGCAATTTCACTAAAGAGATTTTCCAATCCAATTATGCTCTAGAATAGCAAATGGTTTCAAATCTGAAGTTTAAAGGATACAAATTCGTTAAAGCTCGAGCTCACCAAAATGTTTAGGGTGAAAAATGATAGTTTTGTTTACTGGGTTAAATGCTACCATTTCTCACCGCTAAGCATTGGGGAGACAAGAATCGTGCTTGGAACAAGCTTCTATTCACTTTGCCTCCCTTTGATGCTCACGTGGTTATGAAACCTAAGGCTCTAATCAAGATTTTGCCAAGTGTTGTACTTCTAACCAAGTAAAAACCCTAATTATGCCTCAATTTAACAATATACAGAAACTGATGAAATATCTGGTAAAACTGATCATAGAGGTGCAGAGGAGGGGTTTTAGAGACACAGTACCTAGATCTTGAGGGCTACCTGGACTAGGGTACCCGCTCCAGTGTCCTGCAAATTTCCAAACAGGGAAACCTTCCACACATGGTGTCTGAGACTATAAAATGGCTTCCATATCTCAGAGGAAACACTTGGTTGGACTAGGGCGCCTGCTCCAATGTCCCACAATTCTCAGAATCCAAAAATTTGAAAGTCTATCCTGACTGTACCTGTAATATCCTTCTTCCTGTAGCTTCTTTTCACTGAAACCTGTGAAACACAATCTGCACATACAAAAGAAGGAAATTGTTGTGGCTATATGGGAGCTTGCCTCAGTCAAGGCCCGTCTTTGGTATTTCTACCTCAACAATAGCCAAAGGAAAAGATTTACAGAAGTGTGTGCAAACCTAACAATGTGTGTATGCATAAAATCAAACCCTAGATGTCTCAATCAAGGGAAGATCAACAACTTGCTTTGCAAAAATAAATACATACAACTTCACCTCAAGGAGATGAAACAAATGAAGACTTGCATGAACAAGAAGGCGAATTAGCAATGTCCGCGGAGGATCTCCAAGCTTGTTGTTGGAGGCTTCAACCCTTCTCCCGGTCATGCAAAGGGTGTACAAACCCTAGGAAGAGCAAGATAGACTCAAGATCTTGATTCCTAACCTTCATCCATTGTCTCCAAGATAGCAAATAAAGAATACTTCGAATAGCTTCAACAAGTCACTGATCTTCAATGGCAATTGCAATAGAGTTTTGGCATCAAGCTTGCATAAGAATTATGTGTGATAAAATGATTTACAAATGTCTTTTTATATCAAGCTTTAGGGAATTCAAATTTTGAAGTAACGTCTCGATATCGCGTAAAAACCTAGAATTTGAAAACGGAATCCCGCGGCACTCGGCGGGAACCGACACCCCACCAAAATTTAAAATCTTGTGAAACCGAGGAGGACGAGGGCGCAGGTGCCCAAGTCCAAGCCCCCAATTTCAGCTCAGATTTGCATTTTTGGGGGTCCTAGGGACCCTAATCTCAAATCTCTTTCTGGGTTTTATCAATCAATTACCTCAAAAAGTGAATAGATTGCTCCTAGACTAAGTCAATCAAGGTTTCAAGAAGGCTGAAAAAGAAAAGGTTGAGAGACCACCCAGAGTGAGTAGCTAAACCGAGGGAAATTGTACCATTCCATATAGGAGGACAATTTTTGACGTTACAATTCTTATATGTACAGTGAAGAGTAATTGAACTGTTACATAAAGGGAAATCTAAATGGGTTGTCAAAGGGTTGTAGTTTAATTGGTTGAACACAGTTGGTGAGGATGATGGTATGTGTTGATAATGTCATCCAGCAAGGTTCAAAGCACGATCCGGCCAGGTTCAATCCCTAGGTGACTTTGATAGATGGGATCCCCATGCTTGTGGCTGCTTAGCCTAAGGAAAACTTCTAGTTAAGATGTATGCTTACTCATCATGTTGTAATCCACTTGTTCTTTAAAGTGCAGAGATGCCAATGTCTATATAATCCAGTTGTTTCCATTAAAAGAACTTAAATGGATTAACTTAACTAACTCATAAAAATTAATAATCACAAGCTGGTAGAAGGGTTTAAGATAAAACATAAGGGTAACAAGGAATTTGTAGCTTCTATATAACTAAATAGGTTAACTTAATTAGCTAATAAAAATTAATATTTACATGTTGGTGGAGGGATTTGAGATAAAACAAAAGGGTGACAAGGAATTTGCAATTTATATACAACTAAAAGTGAATTATGTCTTCCTTTAATTGTAAGAGAAAATACAAAATAGTTTTTCACTTGACATTTATTAAAATATTTTACATGAATTAGTAGTTATTAAAATCATCAAAAATAGGTCAAAGAAATTACTAGAGGTATGACCTTGACGTCTACAATGAGAACAAGTTTGGACATTATTGGACTTAGTACACATTGCTTTTGGTTGTTTTAACAACTCAAATTTTTTGACTTCACAAGAATAACCAATATGTGAAAACTCAACATGATATTTATCCATAAGTCCTAATACAAATTTGATGGGTTTAGAATACTTGGTGTAGACACCCTAAAATGACCAAGTTGTCGCATCACTTGCATTTCGTCATTTCTTCCTAATCACTTGCATTCCGTTATCTGTCTAAATCACCTGCATTACAAATGTTAATTAAATAATCTAATTATTTAATTAATTTCACCAAATTCTTCTAAATCTCCTAAATTCAACATTAATTAAATAAATTCTCGTTATTTAATTAATTAAATTAAATTCCTCTATTATTCTTCCACAATTAAATAATTTTAATTATTTAATTAAATCATTATCCTCTTTCCAAAATTCACATCTACATTAATTAAATATATCCAATTATTTAATTAATTCAACAAATTCCCTCTTATCTAAAATTAAATAATTCTTAAATTATTTAATTAAATCAAAATCATTCTCCCAAAATCATGCACAACAATTAAATAAATTTATTTATTTAATTTGTTTTTAAATCTTCTAAATTAAATAATTCTAATTATTTAATTATTTCTTCCAATAATATCTTCTCTAAATTTAAATAAAACAGTTATTTATTTAAATTGCTTTTTCTTCTAATTTGAGTTATCTCTAAAATAACTCAAGCTTTTTTTGCTCATCAATTAAATATTTCTATATTTAATAAAGCAAAATATCTTCTTTTCTCATGCAAATCCCTTCTTCTTGTTTTAAATCACTTAACTGATTGCTTTATTCTTTTAATTGATTTATCTCTTCAGTTAACTTATTCTTCTATTCTTCATAACTCCTCTCATGCAAAAGAAAGCAAGACACATGTCTTCTCCTCATTCGTTGCACATTCCTCAACTTATCTCCTCCGTTGATTCTTCTGAATTATCTGGACCGTTGATCGATCTTTGATGAAACCTATATAAACCCCCCTCATCTCCTTCATTAGCTCTCTCTTCGATCGTATTCTCAGGCACACTTAACAGAGCTTTGAGCATACACAACGCGTCGATTGAGCACTATAACGATCTTTTGACATTGATCTCTTGAGCACTACACTTGCTTGTTGCAGCTATGGCTTTGCAATTTCATTGAGCAATTCTACATTCAATCCAAAGGAAACAACACAAATTTTGGTAAAAGTCTTTATTGCATTGATTATTTGTCATGGCTTTTATTTAAATGCGTTTTCTTTATGTTATTGGATTCTTTGGTTTTATTTAGTTTAGAATAGATCGATTTTCCATATACACATTCTGGCACGCCCGGTGGGACCCACTAATCCCTTGGTTTCTTTGAGAAATTTGTTTTTTTGAAGACACAGTACGGCACGGCGCTTACGGCACTTCACAGCGCTTCTGGTAGTATATTACAGCGCTTTTGCAGGAACAGTTCAGCGCCCTTGGCAGCACGGCCGCGCTTCTGGTAGCACAGAGAAGCGCTATCAGTAGAACAGAGAAGCGCTACTGGCGGTGTCATTAGGCGCTTTTGGTTAAAATTAGGTTTTTTTACTTCATTCGGGTTTTGCAGTGATTTCTCATTTCAGATCTGTCGTTCTGTCGGACAAGCTGTTATATTTGTCTTTCAGAACCTGATTTTTTGATATCTCCTAAGCTGATTTATTTAGGAATATCCTTGTTTCTGGTGCTAATCTATTGGTCTGATCCATTTTTTCTGAGTTTCCAGATTACACAACCCAGATCTATCAGATATCATCCTTCGAATAATAGGTCCACCATGAAAAGTTATTTTGACCTAGTTATTGTTAACAAAACTAATATCTTCTGTATCTGAGACAGAACAGCGCGTTTGGCCACATAGTATCGCGCTTTCGGTTACACAGTGCAGCGCACCTGGATATTTTACAGCGCTTTTGGTATTATCGTTACACGCTTTTGATATTTATCGCAGCGCTTTTGGAACAACAGTGAAGCGCTTCTGGTTATTGTTCAACGCTGTTGGCTATATTTTCTGACACTTCTGGTCTGCATTACAGCGCTCCTGGAACACAGTAGGTCGCTTCTGGTAATGTTGTTCAGCGCTTTTGGTCAAAATTGATTTATTTTTTGGTAACTTGTGAATTTTTGGTGGAACTAACGGAATTGCTGCAGCTTCTTATTACTCACACAGAGCCAATAGGTGTTTTTAACATGTTTATGCAGGACGAGCGTTGAAGACTCTTTTGTTTTACCTTACTAAGTCTTAGAAACACATTGCATGCTTAAAAGGAGTAATTGAACAAATCTTTTTTGCAAATCTAAGTCTTAGGAACATACTACTTTTCTTAAAGGGACAATGGACATGTATGAACAAACACCTCAATTTTCTAAAGGACAATGGACATGAATGCCAAACACTTCATTTCATAAGGGACAATTTACAATTACAAACGTGTGTGTGCCTAGTTTAGTTGCACCTTATTTTTCTTATAACGGGACAATTGAACCTTTGTTTGACGTGTTTGCTCTTACTTTTCTGTACTTCCTTTAGAAGGGCCTGCTTTTGGATTGCGATTCATCCAAAAGGGACGACCCTAAGCGGAGTTTTCCTTTGAACCGCTTTATAAAAGGGATAAGGCGAAAGCCAAGTCCTAACCAACGTCAGCCTTACCTTGTGATGCCAAACTGAAAAGAGGTGTACTAGCCCTTTGTGGAAATGATTTTCACATTGAGCGAAGTGTTTGAAACTCTTAGTAGGATTGGTTAAAGCTTTTAGTAGCTTGTCGCATTGCTCGTAAGGCGTTGGTCCCTCAAAGTCACTAAGAACCAATTTAGATAGAGACTACCTGACCTACCTCCGAACATTGCGGTAATCATCAGTGCAAGGGAAATCGATTTAAACCCTTAAGACACTCACCATTGGCTCCCTTGAGAAGAGATAGTATTCCCTCGGACATAAAGCTCTTGTGACCTACTTGAGTTTTCCAAGGGGAGGGTAAGATATCCCTACCTATCGTCTCTCGCAAAGATACTAAATATCTGACACCTTTATGGAATGATATTTTTATCGACGGAGTATTAAGCTATGAGCTGATCTACTGCAATGAAACCTTGTCTCTAGGGATAAAAAGTGCTTGTTTTTTATTGCAACTGTATTAGACCTGTGGAAACATTGGGCTTGTTTGGAGCCTTGAACATACACTATCTGTTGTGTCAGTCCTTGTGCCTTTTTTGACCACTTGTTTGCTGTGTTTTCTCTTGCCAAACCAATCCAATCAGAAACAGAAGAAATTTTGCCTTTGAAAAACATCACACTACTTCAGTGCCCCTGGTATTACAGCAGCTCGCCTTTGGTAATACAGTAGATCGCCTTTGGTCAGCAGTAACCCGCCTCTGGCAAAACTCTACTTCAGCGCCCTTGGTATAAACAGTAGCTCGCTTTTGGTCACTGTAGCTCGCCTTTGGCATAGTAGTAACTCGCTATTGGCAGCTCAGTCTGTCGCCTCTGGCCCACAGTAGCATGCTTTTGGTAGCACAGTCCTGCGCCTCTGGTCAAACAGTATAGCGCTTTTGGTCCAGTACTTTGTGCATCAGAGTTTGTCCGTTTCTTCAAAGCATCTCATAGATTCCCAGCATTACATTGTTTCCTAGGCATATCCCATGGTCACCACTAGGCTACAGCAAACTATGAAGTCTAGGCAAGTTATCCCTAAGAAGCACAAGTCACCCCCTCGCACACCACAATCAGGTCATCTCAATGTTACTCCCAAGGTGACTCCTAATACACCCGCGGCAAAACCAATCAGCTCTCCAAACATGCCGCACATAGAGGAACCAAGCAATCCTCATGAGGATAGAACCCCTTTGCTAAATGCACCGCAGTATACCACAGGCTTGCCTCCGGATTTTGTCCCACAAGGTTATGTCATAGATCAACCCCCATCTCAAGAAGAGCAACACTTTGAAATAGGTCAATCCTCTCAAGAAGATGGGCAAGATCTTGACGAATTTATACAAGATCCTAGAGCTATAGCTGCCTTTGATAAAATCCTTAGTGAGAACCAGGATCATTTCTTTCGCTTGCTTGCAAAGCAAGGTGCCAAGTTACCTCCAGATTTTGATGTGTCCACTCTCAAGGAGAGCAACAACACCCAAGAAACCATACAAGCGGTGCAAACCATGTCCACGGTGACTACGCCCCTACCTACTCAAAGCTCACAGTATAGGAATCCCCTCTTTCAAAATCCAACAGAGGAAAGGGCCATATCACCACTTTTGACTCCTATGGAGATCTATCAAAACCAACAAGAAACTCTCCAACGTCAAGCAGAGTTAGTTAAGCAAGCCACCTTAGCTCGATCCAATGTGCAACCACCTCCTAAAGTGTCCATCCCAAGCGCAAGCGGAATCTTGGTTACCCCATCACGCGTAGGTTTCCCACCTAATTACAATCCGAGGAACACTTATGTAGCCATGCAACAAGGGTCTCAACAAATGCCACCTCCTATATCATCACACCTGCATGTCTCTCAACCAATTGGAGTCACGCAACCCCAACCACAACATTCTTCTACTCTCATCCTCAAGCAACCCCAACCATCGCAAATCACTTCTACCTATGTTCCTCCACCACAACATTCTTCTACTCTCATCTTCAATCAACCCCCACCGTCGCAAAACACTTCTACCTATGTTCCTCCTCCACAACGTTCATCCACGCTCAACTTCTTTCATACATTGCCTAGCCACTCACAACATTCCCAACATCAGGTTTCCCAAAGCTATGTGCCACCTTCACAACCTAATCAAACGCACTTTAGCTTTCCTCCCCCCAATACGTTTCTTCAACCTTCGCAGAGCCAACATTCTTACCTAGCGCCACCTCCACTTCTGCCTAATCAAAACCCCCAATTCCAACCCAATCTGAACCAATCATACAATCCATACAATCCTAATCAAACTTATGACCCTTACAACACCAGTACGCATGGCTCACATTATAATCTTCCATATGGGCAACACCAACCACTTTTTGGACAACAGGAGACGTTACCAACCCCTCCCACGACTATGGAACTAAAGATTGCGGAGGTGCAACAACAGCTATCTGATCTTACGTTTGGCCACACCAAAAAGACCTTCTCCTTGGAGGAAGTGTGCCCTTATCCTTTTGATCGGTCGTTACCAATGATCCCTTTTCCTCAAAATTTCACTATTCCCAAGTTCGATAAGTACAAAGGAAAAGGTGACCCAAAAGACCATCTTAGGGAATTCTATCTTGCTTGCTTCGAGGTTTCTCACAACGACACATATCTTATGCGTCTTTTTCCTCGCAGTCTTGGAGGACAAGCAATAGAATGGTTCTCACACTTACCTACGGGTATCAAGTCTTTCAACGAGCTAGCAGAAAAGTTTGCCACCTATTTTTCTTATAACGCAGAGCATGAGATTTCCATGACGGACCTATGCAACAATAAACAGAAAAATGGTGAAACTTTCATTTCTTTCCTCCAACGATGGAGACAAATGGCTAGTAAATTCCCTTTCAAGATTCCAGAGAAACAGCTTGTTAGCATATTTGTGCAGAACCTCAACCAAGAGTTAGGTTTCCATTTGCAAATTCTTAGTGCTACAACCTTTGATGAAATCACATACAAGGGTATCAACATAGAGAAGGCCCTCATTGCTAAGGGTGTGGTCAAAATATTTAAGGAGACGAAAGATAGCAATTCGCATCAACAGTCGAATGATAAACCCAAATATTGGAACAAGAACAAAAATGTGGTCAACGATGGGGTGGTCGATACTAAGCATGTCCAAACGCTGCAAACACCGCTGCAACTCTCCAAACCGAGTCAAGCTCCACCTCAACAATAGCAGCAACAAAGGCAACCTTATCCCAACCAACAGAAAAGACAACAAGAGCGGCCCCAACAAGATTACCCTCCGCGACGTCAATTTACTCCTTTGGGAGTGCCCATCGAATCGGTCTTATAGCAAGCTTTGCAGAAAAGGCTCATAACCTTACCTGATGCTCCTCCTTATGGAGAACCTATCTACAAAACTGCACGTTACAGAGACAATGAGTATTGTGAGTTCCATAGGAGCAAAGGTCATCGAACTGCATCTTGCATGAAGCTTAAGCACCTCATCCAAAACCTCATCGACGGTAATCAAATCACCTTTGAGAATGAATCACCAGCGCAACACACGAACAAGGATCTCGATATGTACAAGGAACCATTCCCTCATCATGGTCCACCTCCTCCTCAGGATAGAGGTAAAGGTATCAATCACGCTTCCACGTCCTTCGATTCCATTGTAGGTCGTTTTGAAGAGAGTCGAGTGTCTACCCTCACCATCAAAGGCAAATCTACGGATTGTGCTGTTACTACTCGTCGAGGTCATGTCACCATTCGTGCACCTACACCTAGACTTCTGGTTCAGTCTGATTATAATCTTGTCGAACATCTAGGGAGAACACCAGCACAAATCTCTATTTTGGACCTTCTACGGTCATCACCTGCACATAGAGTGGTGCTAGAAAAAGCCCTCCAAGAGTCTTCCGTTCCTAACAACATAGCAGTCGCGGATTTCCAAGCTATAGTGGGTAATATTGCTTCGCCTTACAATGTGGTCTTCTCTGAGAAAGACCTCCCCTCCCACGATCCTTGTCACAATGATGCCCTCCATATTGAAGTGCTCATCCATAAGCGCAAAATCAAATGCATCCTCATAGATGGTGGTGCTGGTCTCAACATCTGTTCTTTAAAGTTATTAAAGCAATTGGGATACTCTGAGGATCACGTCAACACTGAGCATAGTATTACAATCAAGGGGTATGATGATGCAGAACGCCGTTCAGAAGGTGTTATTCACTTGCCTATACAACTGGGCCCTGTCATGCTTGAAACCAGGTGTCAAGTCCTTGATATTGAGCTGCCTTACAATATTATTCTAGGCCGCCCATGGATCCATGCAATGAAAGCTGTTCCCTCCACGTACCATCAGTCCCTAAAGTTCCCATACAATGGTACGGAGATCACTATCCCAGGAGATCCTAATCCTTTTGAATTTTGCCGTGTCTTGCAAGGAAGCTATAAGAATTGCAACCAAGTGCCTAAAAATGACAAAGCCCTTGAATCCCCTCTCTATGTTGACCCTGAAACTCTCACGCAAGCCTCTACAAGTGAACCTACACCCCTCCCCAAAATCACAGCTCGCTTTCGGGATATAGGCTTTGGCACTTATGATATCTCTGAATCTTGTTGTGTAGGGCGGATGCCTTTATCTCCAAAATCTTATGGCAAACCACCCATTGCTAAAGTTACCAAAAAAGCAGCTATTCCTCCCCCAACACTCCTAACCCAATTCCAACATGGACGGTTATTGGAAGAGGAAACTATTGAGGACATCTCTTCTTGGCTCTACAAGGAGAAAGAACCAGTCACGATACCAGTCAAGCAATATGGCAATGGCTTAAGGATAGTGAAAAACATGGGCTATAAAGGCAAAGGTGGCTTTGGGAAACAGAATCAAGGCACTATGGAGCCCATTGTGGTAACAAAGAAGCTAGACAAGAAAGGATTAGGATTTGGTAAGAAGGTACCACGCGCCTCGGACATCGAGTATATCCTCGACGAGGTAGCTGACAAGTTTCCCACCGATTCGACATCTACAGAGGATATCACCGATGACTCTTCCCTCCACATGACCAATCTATTCGTAGAATCCTCCATTTTTACACTATCCTCTGTATCCTTAACTTCCACCACCAGCACCCAGAATGTCACGCTTGTCTACCCTGAACTTATCGATTGGGACCAACAAGGGGCCCCCGTTATAGATGTATTTCAGAATGACGAAGCTTTAGCTGAGTTCATGGGACTTCGGGAAGGTATCCCTCTTGGCGATCACAAGGCAGGTTTTGTAATGGAACTAGAGCCCATGGCTTACTTTGGTGAGAATGCCAAATCCTCTAGTCGCAAAAGTGCAAATAAAGAAAGATCTCTAGGTGAAAACCACACTGTGGCACCTCTTGATCATAAAATAGTAAAAATAAAGGACGTATCCAAAGGTGAAAACCCAACTGTGGCACCTGAGGATGGAGGATTTGACCTTCCCTTACCTTCTAAGTATCAAGAGAAATCAGCTCTACTAGTGGAAGATTCTACAGAGATCAACCTAGGTACAGAACAGAATCCAAAGACAACATTCCTAGCGGCATCATTATCTGACACAGAGCACAGAAATCTTAACAGCTTCTTCTTACAACGAACCATCAACTTTGCATGGACCTATGCAGATATGCCAGGGCTAGACCCTAAGCTGGTAGTTCATTATCTCACAGTTGATCCCAAGGTGAAACCAGTGAAACAGAAGTTGAGAAAAATGCACCCCCAGATAGCTCTCTTGGTGAAAGTGGAAGTACAAAAGCTATTAGACGCAAAGTTCATACGACCTATCGACTATTCAGATTGGGTCTCAAACATTGTACCTGTGTCTAAACCTAATGGGCGCATCCGCATGTGTAATGATTTCAGAGATCTCAATAAGGCATGTCCTAAAGACGACTTTCCACTACCAAACATTGACATTATAGTGGACTTGACAGCAGGTCACGAGATGCTTTCTCTCATGGACGGATTCTCGGGTTATAATCAGATAAGGATAGCTGAAGAAGACCAACACAAAACAACCTTTACTTGTCCTTGGGGCAATTATTGTTGGTGCGTTATGCCGTTTGGTCTGAAGAATGCAGGAGCAACCTATCAGCGAGCTATGACAGTGATCTTCCACGATCTATTTCATCACATCATGGAAGACTATGTGGATGATATATTGGCTAAATCTTCTAGAGCAGAACATATACAGGTCCTAGGTCAGATCTTCGACAGGCTTGAAAAATACCAAGTAAGACTTAATCCTAAGAAGTGTGTCTTCGGTGTCACATCGGGGAAGCTGTTGGGATACATAGTATCTCGTAGGGGCATCGAAGTAGATCCAGCAAAAGTAAAGGCTATAGTGGGGATGCCTCCACTAAAGAACCTTAAAGCATTAAGGAGCCTCCAAGGAAGTTTACAGTCCATCAGGCGTTTCATATCACAGCTAGCAGATAAATGTCAACCCTTTCAGCACTTGCTCCGAAAGGATGTCTCGTTTCGATGGGACAACAAGTGTCAGGCAGCGTTTGATCAACTTAAGGAGTATCTAGCTACACCTCCTGTATTGGTTCCACCAGTTGCGGACAAACCCTTGATATTGTACATCTCCACTACAAATTCGGCCCTAGGGGCCCTGCTAGCACAAAATGATGACTCAGGCAGAGAGCACGCAATTTATTACATCAGTAGAACCTTGGTGGGATACGAGCTCAATTATTCACCAATGGAAAGGGCTTGTTTAGCAGTAGTGTTCGCCTCCCAAAAGTTGCGACATTACATGCTGAACCAACACACAAATTTGATAGCCAAGATTGATCCCCTGAAGTGTCTACTAGCAAAAGCAGCTCTCACAGGCAGACTGGCTAAATGGGTTATGATCCTTAGTGAGTTTGACATTGAATACACAGATCGTAAGGCAATCAAAGGACAAGCCCTCGCGGATCAACTAGCAGAAGCACCTATGAAAGATACACATCCTATGGTAGCAGACTTTCCTGATGAGAATCTCTTCACTCTTTCCAACTCCATAATGTGGAAATTGTACTTTGACGGTTCTTACACACAGCATGGATCAGGAGCCGGCATCTTATTTGTTACACCTCAGAATGACTACATTCCAAAGTCATATTGGCTCGCATTCCCTTGCACCAACAACATAGCCGAGTATGAAGCACTCCTCATAGGTCTCAACACAGCAGTTCAATGGGACATCACATAATTACAAGTATATGGAGACTCACAGCTAGTCATCCGCCAAGTCACAGATGAATACCAAACAAAGGATGAAAAGTTGGTCCCCTACAAACAACTAGTGGATGCCTACAAACCACATTTTTCTAGCATCACATTTGAGCAAATTCCAAGAGAGCATAATAAAGCTACAGATTCTATGGCTTCTGTAGGGTCACTGATTGACATGCCTGCAAATACACAGAAGTGTGAATTCTTGATCGAACAATTGTTGATACCAGCCGTCGATGTTCCTGTTACTGAAATCATCTGCGAACTTGTTGGTCCCAATTCCCCATGGTACGAAGATATCTATGAATACCTCAAGAACAATACCTTTCCCCCTGACCTATCATCCACTCAACGCAAAACCTTTATCTGCCGATCCTCTCGTTACATCATTCTGGGTGATACACTATATCGCCGGAGTCTCGATGGTATCCTCTTACGATGTCTTAACGCGGAAGAAGCCAAAGCTACCTTACGAGACATACACGAAGTTGTCTGTGGCGCACATTCTACCGGTCCTAATCTTGCTAAGAAGATACTCAGAACAGGTTATTACTGGCCTACAATAGAGCAAGATGCCGCACAGTTTGCTAAGAAGTGTCTACAATGTCAGCAGCATGGAGATCTGATTCACGCACCCGCTCATGAGTTACAACCTGTGACAACTCCATGGCCTTTTTCTCAATGGGGTCTCGACCTCGTAGGACAAATTCACCCTTCCTCCTCAAATGGCCACAAGTTTATCATTACCGCCACTGAGTATTTCACGAAGTGGGTGGAAGCCATTCTTATGACCTATATCACCGGTAAGCAAATAGCCAAGTTTATCCTAAACTACCTCATATGCCGGTATGGTATTCCCCAAGCTATTGTCACTGATAATGGGAGACCATTCAAGAACCAAGATGTCTGTGCCTTATGCATACAGTACAATATCCAACATCGCTTTTCAACTCCCTACTATCCGCAGAGTAACGGCCAAGCTGAGGCTTCCAATAAAACCATTCTCAAAATCCTCAAGAAAACGGTCAATGAAGCTGGTCGTGACTGGCACTTGCAACTCAATCCCGCCCTATGGGCCTACCGCACTAGTATCAGAACACCAACTGGTGCCACACCATATCCCTTGGTCTTTGGCTCTGAAGCCATCCTACCTATAGAGGTCGAGATCCCATCCCTCAGAGTATCCATGCAGGACCTGATCGGCGGAGATGAGTATGGCACTTCTAGATTAGCTGAGCTTGAACTACTAGATGAGAGGCACCTAGCCGCGCTTAATCATCTCCATGTCTATCAAAACCACCTCTGGCGTAATTACAACAAAAAGATCAAAGAAAGACGGTTTCAAGTTGGTGATCTTGTACTTAAGGAGAATCAAAGAAATCAAGCAAATCGAGAGAAGAAGGGCAAGTTTGAGCCTAACTGGTTAGGTCCCTTCATTGTGACAGCAGCATATGGATCGGGAGCTTATACTTTAGCTACACCTGATGGCATTCCTCTAGACGAGCCACTTAACAGTGTCCATCTCAAGAAGTTCTATGCCTGACCCTCAGAGTATTCCCACAAAAAATCAAAAAAATCAAAAAATCAAAAAAATCAAAAATCAAACAATCAAAAAAAAATCAAAAATACAAAAATACAAAAAAAACATTCATCCTCTGGTGAAAACCTGGCAAACAGGCGCCTTGGATAAGTACCATAGTGAAAACCTGGCAAACAGGCGCTATGCGTAGAGTCAGCATCCACCGTCTATCGAGTCCTGTCCACTCCTTGTCCAGTTCGTCACCTGCTTCATCCATCCATCCATAATGAAACCATTGACTTTGTTTGCATTTCCATCTCCCTACCTAGTATAGCTTGGAAATCTGTCAGTGTCCCTCATTGTCATCCTATGTCTTGATCTATGTCTACAGTTAACACTGTCTTGTCCTAGGTCAAGTCTTTCTGTGTCTTCTTCGGCGGTCACCCCTACAGTTTCCTCTACCAGAATGGGGGCAACTCTTTCCTTAGCTTCGGTCTAGGATTGGTTCCTTGTTCGTGGTTCGCAACGCATACTTCAATCTTGTCTCATTTCCACAGGTAACACCCTTTAAACGGACACAGAGTTCCTACGATAAGGCTGTTATCTTCTCAACACTTGTTCTACATCATCACCTCCCCCAGAACTACATATCATCTCTTTTCAATCTTAAGGTACCTTGATCCCATGGATATGGGTATGTAGGCAGTCTGGAATACGAAGCACATTTCCAGTACTCAGGTACATAAGATCACCTCTTCTCCGCTCTTTTCCCACATCATCACACTAACCAGAACTACATATCATCTCTTCCCAATCTTAAGGTACCTTGATCCCATGGATATGGGTATGTAGGCAGTCTAGAATACGAAGGACGTTTCCAGTACTCAGGTACATAAGATCTCCCCCTTCCACCTTGACCCATTCATCACTCTATCCAGAACTACATATTTATCACATTCATCTTCCATCGTAAGTGTGCCTTGATCCCGTGGATACAGGGTATGTAGGCAGTCTGGAATACGAAGGATGTTTCCAGTACTCAGGCACACACGATCCATCATTCTCCACCCGTCTCAATCCATTAGCATTCCATCCTTCTAGTCTTCCATTTGTCCAAATCCATTCGCCTCGACTTGACTAACTCAAGCAGCCAGCTAGCGCATCCTTTCAAAGCAAAAGT
The DNA here is from genome assembly GCA_027924645.1 of Cunninghamia lanceolata. Taxonomy (NCBI): domain Eukaryota; kingdom Viridiplantae; phylum Streptophyta; class Pinopsida; order Cupressales; family Cupressaceae; genus Cunninghamia; species Cunninghamia lanceolata. The sequence goes on along the minus strand of BSBN01000511.1, from coordinate 15,327,864 downwards.
CCTTAACAAACTTGAAGCAAAGAGGCCTACTGCCAGAGTCATCTACTGTCCTGCATACCGATTGCCAACATCAGCTAAGTACCGCTTAACCAAGCCCTAGATCCACAGGCTTGTCTTCTGCGAAGTGTTCCATTGTCGAGACCAACACACACGTCTCCTGCAACATGTGGCATTTCCTGCAAGTGAGACATTGTCTTTTTAGGTAGATAGCCCCCTTTAACGGACACAGAGTTCCTACGATAAGGCTGTTATCTTTCCTATCCAATCTATCCTGAGCAACCTCTTTGGCAAGAGAATATGTTGGCTGTATGTTTACTTTGTAAGTCAGTCAATTTGCTTTATGGTTTATCTTTTGTTCCTTTTCCAATACCTATTCAAGACTACCTTGATTTATCTATAATCTTGGTATGTTGCGATGCAGTACGGATTTGGGGCATAGTCATTGCTTTTCGTGTGCTGTGTTTGAGGAATGATCTTTAGTATCTTTCTTAGCATTCTATTTATCTTGTGTGTGTTAGGACCTAGCATCTTACATATTAATAATTCTTCTTGCATTTACATGTATTGAAGTTTATTTTATGTTCAAGACTATGGCTCATTCACATGTTCCAACAAGGTTATATTATGTCTAAGGGGATCTAAGTTCAAACCGCTTGCTTGCAGAGTCAACGTCCATGCACTTGGATATTACAGCACCTTGGTCTTTTATACCTTGGTGGAAAACTATCCACGTGCTATATCAAAAATAAGGATTGCTCTTTATAAACAAATGTGAAACCATTGCAACAAGCTCATCCATCTACCCATCCATTCATCCATGGCCTTATATAGTTTTCCAACAATAATCGATCAACAGTCTTTTCTATCGTGTTCTCTTCTATCTCCACTTTCTTCTATCTATCATCAACCCAACCTTATCTGTCTCCAACAAATCTTCTAGTCGAGCGTCAACACAGTTCTTCTGTCACTTCCCTGTATTTCCTTTCGAGGGGGCACCCTATACTAACTATGCTGGGGCAATTACCTACACTAGGGCATAAAAATAAAAAAAACACATTGTATTACATCTTCAACAATCGTTTTCTTTGACGCAACGCTACATGCTGCATTGCATCAAAGAGGGGCAAAATGTAGACACCCTAAAATGACCAAGTTGTCGCATCACTTGCATTTCGTCATTTCTTCCTAATCACTTGCATTCCGTTATCTATCTAAATCACCTGCATTACAAATGTTAATTAAATAATCTAATTATTTAATTAATTTCACCAAATTCTTCTAAATCTCCTAAATTCAACATTAATTAAATAAATTCTCGTTATTTAATTAATTAAATTAAATTCCTCTATTATTCTTCCACAATTAAATAATTTTAATTATTTAATTAAATCATTATCCTCTTTCCAAAATTCACATCTACATTAATTAAATATATCCAATTATTTAATTAATTCAACAAATTCCCTCTTATCTAAAATTAAATAATTCTTAAATTATTTAATTAAATCAAAATCATTCTCCCAAAATCATGCACAACAATTAAATAAATTTATTTATTTAATTTGTTTTTAAATCTTCTAAATTAAATAATTCTAATTATTTAATTATTTCTTCCAATAATATCTTCTCTAAATTTAAATAAATCAATTATTTATTTAAATTGCTTTTTCTTCTAATTTGAGTTATCTCTAAAATAGCTCAAGCTTTTTTGCTCATCAATTAAATATTTCTATATTTAATAAAGCAAAATATCTTCTTTTCTCATGCAAATCCCTTCTTCTTGTTTTAAATCACTTAACTGATTGCTTTATTCTTTTAATTGATTTATCTCTTCAGTTAACTTATTCTTCTATTCTTGATAACTCCTCTCATGCAAAAGAAAGCAAGACACATGTCTTCTTCTCATTCGTTGCACATTCCTCAACTTATCTCCTCCATTGATTCTTCTGAATTATCTGGACCGTTGATCGATCTTTGATGAAACCTATATAAACCCCCCTCATCTCCTTCATTAGCTCTCTCTTCGATCGTATTCTCAGGCACACTTAACAGAGCTTTGAGCATACACAACGCGTCGATTGAGCACTATAACGATCTTTTGACATTGATCTCTTGAGCACTACACTTGCTTGTTGCAGCTATGGCTTTGCAATTTCATTGAGCAATTCTACATTCAATCCAAAGGAAACAACACAAATTTCGGTAAAAGTCTTTATTGCATTGATTATTTGTCATGGCTTTTATTTAAATGCGTTTTCTTTATGTTATTGGATTCTTTGGTTTTATTTAGTTTAGAATAGATCGATTTTCCATATACACACTTGGCTCATAAGACCCAACAAAACCCTTATACTCAAGACCACATTTTCCTCTATTTATTTTCTGAGATTCCCAATCTCTCATAATGGGTTTGGACTGTGAAACAATAGAATTAGGCACTTTTTCATACTTAGATTTTGACATAATAGTCTTTGTTGTATGGGATATTGGAATCTTATGTGACACAAGTTTTGACAAAACACTTATCAACTTAGACAACATTTTTCTTTTGTGACACAAGAGAAGATGGATCATATTTTTGTTTGATTTTGAATGCAACATTTCTCTATTTTTCATCTTCTTGTGCTGCAAAAGTGCTAGAAGAAGGTACAACCTATTTAGCATCTTTCTTTTGTGTCTCCTAACCAATCTTGTAACCTATTAATTTATTTTCTCATAAATATGTACATTGATTGCAAAATTACATGAACAAAGGTTTGTATCGTCTCCAAGATATCAGCTAGATACCTCATTTTTTATGCTTACATAAATTTGTAGGGACAATAGACCATCAATGTACAATGTGAACATGAGGGTAAATGCACAAAGATGGGGGACCAAAAGGGGGTCTTAAGTGGCCACTTTTTTCTGAAATCAGGAAAGACTGATGTTGGATGAGAAATTGAAGATAGTTACACTCAAAATTTGAAGATGCAACAAAAACAAGAGTCGTAGTGCTCTGAATCTAGTTTCTAAACTACTTTTTTTTAAATGGTTGAGATTAAGGGGTTCAAAAAGGGGGACTACACAAATTGGTTTTTTTTTTTTCAAAAAAAATAACATAGTGTTTGGTGTGGCCCCCCTAAAATATTAAGTTTTTTTAGTATTTCAAATATCGCTTTGGTAAGAAATTAGCTAACACCATGTAGTTTATCCCTTATTTTTCTGATCATTTTTTCAAAAATAATTGATTTCTTACTAATTTTCAAAGTGGACACATCCTAGAAATTAGAAAATTGAGCTTGCTCCCCCCTAAAATTTTTGAAAACTAATCGAATATCCATTTTTTTTAATACGTGTAGAATGGAGTCTAGTTTCTAAAAATGTAATTTATTTAAAATTTCGATGAACGGTAAAAAAAATCAAAAATACCACTCACTGATTTTTGACAAAAAATAGATACACTAACAAAAGAGATTAAAGATGAAAACCTTAACATACTCAAAACATGAAAAAAATTATATGGTTAGAAAGCTAAGAGAGAGATTAACATTATTGTGGTATTTTTTGACTTATCATTGAAACAAGTGCAAACCTGATGGGGAGCATGCTACAGATTATGTATTTTTTTTTACAATCTGCAAAAACACGTCTTACGTTCAAAACTCAGTACAAGCCTTTGGGTTGGAAGCCCAAGGAAAATCCAAGCCAAAGGCTTGGAAATTACCAAAGAAAACAATAACATGAGCGTGTTATAATGCGCTCATGTTATTGTGAAATAAAATCATCTCACCCTTACCTTCTCTCTCTCTCCCACTCTCTATCGATCCTTTCATCTCTTCTCTCTCTCACTCACCTCTCTCTATACCCTCTCTCTCTCTGGTTGGGTGTATAGGGTTGAGGGTCTAGCGTATAGGCTTTAAGGCATAGGGTTGAGGGATAGGGTTTAGGGTTTAGGGTATTGGTTATAGGGTATTTAGTAATTTAGACAACACTTAAAATTTTCCATGCATGACAAAATGTGCTCGCATTATAATGTGAGCATGTTTTGAGGAACCAAAAAAATAGACAAAAAGCATGTGCAATACATGAATCAGACCCACATGCTCTGTTATTCTCTATTTTTATGCATTATTGGACAAAAAAATACTTTTCATGGGGTTGACATTTAGACAATCATTGTTTATTTAATCCACCACCTTTGTTTTGGTTCTTCAACGTAGAAGTAAATTAGATGTTTTTAGATAGAATTTGATTATTTGAACTAATATTTTCATGTATTTAGATTGAATTTGATGATCTAGATTTGTTTTTTTCATAAATTTGACTAATCCTCTTAGAGTTATATAGAATTCAACATTGAATAAGAAGGAACTTGCCAAAAAGCTCAAATTTTTGAGGTTTGGGCAACTCGAATCTCGAAATCTAAGGTATGTTCTTTAAATGTATTTGTTTACTTCACTTTATGATTATGTTGGCATGAACTCTCATGTTATAGGACATTCATGAGGGAAGTGAGAGGATTATCATTTTGACAAGTTATTATCATGACAAAGTGAAAATTTATATTTATTTGAGATAACAATCTATGACAACAAGCCATATCACAATAGGAAGGAAATTGTTGTTATATGGAGCCTAATCAGACTTGGAGGTTAAATTTTCCCCACCCCAAATTATTGAACGAGGGAGTGTAGGGGGTAGACATAAAAACCTTATTTTGTAACCGACATAAGTCTTGATAAAATGGCTAAGGGTTAGGGTTTCTGTTGATATTGTATTGTAGCATTTTGTAGCAGTATTGAGTTGCAAGGATAGCTAGTTGTAATCAGTTTGATTTGCTGGATAATAATATTGGACTCTCTGTTGGTGGATGTAGCCCGAGTTTGCTTGAACCACGTTAAAAATTGTCTCTCATTGTTATTATTTCTGTGTATTTTCATTCCTCTGTTTAATCTTTATCTGCATTTAATTGATATCATCTGTCGGCTAACCCTAACACAAATCATCAAGATAGTATTGGTATATATTTATGAAGGGAGTCTATCAACATTCAAGGATAATTCTAAACTAGAGAAAGGTCATGGAAACACTTTCACTATGGAGTAGACGTGCAATCATGTTGCTATTATCCTCATTCAAACACTAACCTAAACAACTAGAAGGATACTAAGGGAAATCATGTTAGTCAAAGAACTATCATCATGCTAAAATCAATCTAAGGATTGTCGCTTGAGCATACTCACTTGCAAGAATTGTCATATCGGCCTAAAGACTATTATATCACAATAGCTATCATGCAACCCTAGGAATAGCTATGACCTCTCACCCATGGGTAGGATAGCAACTACACAAGGTGATAATTAAGATTAAATGATAAGTCAATTAATCTCAAATCCATGCAAAATGGTATACATGATACTATATAAACATAGCTCTAGGTGATCTTGACAGGATATTCATATGGTAGGGAAGATTGTCGTGGACACTAGATGGCCAAATAGGTCAACTAAAAGATAACCATACATGTCATTAGCATAGTTATTACCTGACAATTATAATCACAATGAGGTTGTCTTGAATAGATAGTGACTTGTCAAGGAGTTATTAGATAGTTAAGGAAGATAGAGTATTGACATTGGTGGGTGCATAGCCTTTTCATGAAATGAAAGAGTCTTGCATCATGACGTAGCAATCAATATCAAAAGGACACCAAATTTGGTGAAGTTGAAAAAAGAAACTAAATTTGACACTTGATTATAATTTCACAACTAATTTGACTAGGAATGGGAGAAGGATTAGAGAAGGGATTTGTCCTAAATAGGAATTAATATGTTGCATCTTTAATCTAACTTGTCATGTTTTCAGATCTTTCATTGATCTTGATTAAAATCTTTGTGGTTCATTTTCCATTTATCTCATTTTTTTGCTAACTAGTAAGAGGTAGTTTGTGGTCCTTTAAAAGAGTTTGATACTTTGTCTTTTGGTTGCAAGAGAAAGGTGGATAATCAAGAAAAATTGTTGATCTAGAGACATGATTTGTTGCTCTACATACACTATTTTAACAAGAATATGATAGAGGAATAAAGTACTAAAAGTGAACCTAAGACAAGATCAAGCAAAATGTTGGCTAAGAGAATGAGATGAACAAAGGACAAATTATTGATTTGTTGTCGTTCTAAAAAAATAAGATCCATACAATTTTATCTATAAATATGAGAATAAAAGAAGGTAAAAAGGTAGTGAATTATTCTATTGCTATAAGGAAGTTGCCTTTCTATAAAAGATTTATGATAAAAGAAGGAATACTACATGATTTGAAGATCCTTATAGAACAATTTATGCTTGTCAACTAAAGTTGTTACCTTGGAAATTGCATTCCCAATTCACCTAGGTGAAGGAGACAAGCGTGTTTGAGAAGATATGTTAAGAAAATGTGAAATTAACCTAGAGATTGTGCCTACCACCATTTGTAAATGTTAACCATATCCTAATAGACCCTTGTTCCAACGATGGAGAACTCTTGTAGCCAAAATGAAATGAGTTTGACTTGAGATCATAGGACTAAATCTAAGCCTTAGGATCAAATTAATCTTGGCCATTGGGTTAAGTGCACAAAGATGAGGGACCAAAAGGGGTCTTAAGATGCCACTTTTTTTCTGAAATTAGGAAAGACTGGTGTTGGATGAGAAATTGAAGATAGTTACACTCAAAATTTGAAGATACAACAAAAACAAGAGTCGTAGTGCTCTAAATCTAGTTTATAAACTACTAATTTGTTTTTTAAAATGGTTGAGATTAAGGGGTTCAAAAATGGGGAGCACACAAATTGGTCCTGTTTTTCTCAAAAAAACATAACATAGCGTCTAGTGTGCTCCCCCTAAAATGTTAACTTTATTTTAGTATTTCAAAAATCACTTTGATGAGAATACAACTAACACCATGTAGTTTATCCCTGATTTTTCTGATAATTTTTTCATGGAAAATTGATTTTTTACTAATTTTCAAAGTGGACACATGGGGCGGGGGCCCTGGCTCGATTGGCTAAGATTTCCTATTGCAGGTAAAGAGGTCATGAGGTCTAGTCTCCCCCCCATCCCCGTGGTACTGGAGGGCGTGTCGCATCAGTGTCACCGGTCACATGAAAAAGTTTACCAGGCACATTGCAGTTTATAAGGGGGCTACTTGATTCCTACAGTCTAAAAAAGAAAAAGTGGACACATCCTAAAAAATAGAAAATTGAGCGTGCTCCCCCCTAAAATTTTTGAAAACTAATTGAAAATCATTTTTTTAAAATACGTGTAGAATGGAGTCTAGTTTCTAAAAATGTAACTTATTTGAAATTTCGATGGACGGTTAAAAAAAGTCAAAAATACCAGACACTAGTTTTTGACAAAAAAATGGATACACTAACAAAATAATTTAAAGATGAAACCCTTAACATAATCAAAATGTGAAAAAAATTATATGGTTGGATAGATAACAGAGAGCTTAAGATTATGGTGGTATTTGTTTCAACTTTTCATTGAAAAAAGTGCAATCCTGATGGGGAGCACGCTCCAGATTATGTGGTTTTTGTTAGAATCTAAAAAAATATGTCCTTAGATGACCTAAACTCAGTCTAAGTCTTTGGGTTGGAAGCCCAAGGAAAATCCAAGCCTTAGGCTTGGTAATTTCCAATCCAAAGCATAACATGAGCACGTTATAACGCGCTTGTGTTATGTGCATTCACATAATGCTAGCGCGTTATGGTGAACTAAAACTTCTCTCTCTCCCTCTCCCTCTCTCTCTCTCTACCTGCTACCCTCTCTCTCTCTCTTTGACCTATCTACCTCCTAGTTTTTCTTTTCCTAGCTTTCCTAGTTTTCCTTTGCCTTTCCAATTTCCCTTTAGATCCCACCAATTTTTTGCTATTTTACTATTCTCCAACTCTCCTCTCATCATTATTCCCATCCAATGAACTTTAGTTTTATCTTGTTTCAATTTCATCCTCCCAATTTATATCCTCCTAGTTTTCTTGTTTGCATTTGCTTTGTCGATAAGGGAGAGGGAGAGGGAGGAAGAGGGAGAGAGGGTGGAGATGGAGGGGAGAGAGAGGAGAGAGATAGGGTGATAGGGGAGAGAGAGAGAGAGAGAGAGTCCTAGTTTTCCTATTTTCATTTCCTTCGTTGATAAGGGAGAGGGAGAGATAGAGGGGAGAGATAGGGAGATAAAGGAATGATAGGGGAGAGAAAGGCAAGAGATAGGGAGAGATAGATAGGAAGAGAGAGACCAAATAGATAAGGAGAGATAGAGGAGACAGAAGGGAGAGATAGGGAGATAAAGAGTGAACGAGATGTTCAAAGAGATAGGGAGAGAGATTGAGAGTTAGAAGGATGATAGAGATAGGGATATAGAGGTTTAGGGTTGCTTGGGTTTAGGGTTTTGGGGTTTTGAGAGAGAGAGAGAGATGCATTTATAAAACGTGCTCATGTTATGACTTTTATGGGACCAAAAAGTCATGTGGTGACTTTTTGGTCCCTCATCTTTGTGCATATACCCATTGATGTAATGCTAAAAACTTAGTATGGAAAAGTTGATTTCTATATATAGAGAGAGCTAAAAGACATTGCAAGTGTTGAAAAAGTTCCTTTGTATTGCTATGATACATTCTTAAATAACATCTAAATGATGAATGTTAGTTATTCCATGAAGAAAGAATGGTATGATATGTCATCTTGACATGTAATTCGAATGTTATCCTAGCTTAATCTTGATTTGTAAAAGATTGGTAGTATATGACATGTGTGTGATCTCTATGTTTCAGGTTGGACCACCCTAGGAAACTATAATTTTTTAGATTTATAATCAGTTATTCACTTTAATTATATGATTATTTTGAGATTTGTGTATGAGATTACTTTACTCTATTCTACCAAGATGGACTAATTTATCTATGTCTTATTCATGATGCATATAGAAATCATCATCATGCCAAGGAAATGAGCAAAGACTCTAACACTAGAAGAGCATGAAGCTAAGAATGCGAAGAAAAGAGAAGGAATGGGGCAACTTCGTGAAAGTAGAAAATTATCAACCAAAGAAGACATACTATCGTTGCCAATTCAAGAGGAACATGAATCATCTAATCAATCTAAGAGAGAGATGGAATTGGTGGCACAAAGGCAACAAATGCAAAGCCTCTATTCAACAAGGAAAATGAATCTTGAAGTTGGAGGCACTCCATCTTTCACAGGTCAAGTTGAAGGTACATCATCATTCTCTTCTCAAGTTGGAGGCACTTCATATTTCATAGGTCAAGTTGAAAGTACATCATCATTCTCTTCTCAAGTTGGAGGCATGCCATCATTCACATGTCAAGTTGAAGGTACACCATCTTCTCCATCTCAACCTCAAGGATTTTCATCTTTTCCATCTCCAATTGAAGGTATGCCATCTATCCTATCTCAAGTAAATATTGAATAAATTCTTAATACCGAGTCAACTATATAATTGAAAACCCCTCCTAGAATTTTGCATAGAAAGCCTAAGTTTCTAGTTGATATTGATGAGAATGTTTTGAAGCCCATGCAAGATAAGATTCCTAAGCTTACTTGCCGAACATATGCCAATAAGATATGGAAATTATTTTTTGAGAACTTAAATGAAACTGGAAGATGTCAACTATTTGTTGAATTGATAAGAAATCTAAAATTTAGGCCCATTATGAAGATTCTTGGCCTAATAACATCAAATGCTTCAAGTGAAAAATCAATTGTAAAGAATCTAATGAGTGCATATGAGAGTGTGGGTTCCACCTCACGCACCAAGGATACTAATGTCACACGACATGTCATTACGTCGACAATAGTAAGCCATCAAACAAAGAAAGCTCGCCTCATTAGAAAGCCAAGTGAAACATTGAAAATAAGTAGAAAAACTCTAATGAGAGTTGTTGGAAGGCGTGAAAGAGTTGAGGACCCAAATAGAAATGAATTGTGGACATTCTCTGGGTGACTCCCATGGAAAGATAAAGTTGTTGTTGAAGCTTTGAGATCCCTCATTGAAGAATTTTGGAAAAATAACACAAGGGTATATCCTAATGCAAGAGATGTTGTAAGAAGGAGAATTGGTTGTTGAAACTATGAGCCTCATCCAAAGCATTTTTTGTATGTGACTCAAAAATAGTTTTTCAAGAAATTCCAAGAGATGTATCCTCAAATAAAAATCAGTCAAAGGTATTTTGAAATGGTAAAGCCTTTTTTATATCAAAATAAATCACACACGCACAACTTATTGGTGTAGAGTACATATTGAGGTTTCTAATCATTATGATGTTTATAGATATATGTGTAAATTTGCATACTAACAATGTTTTGTAGGAGTGTAATATAAAATGTCCACCTAGATCTTCAAGAGATTCCATATCGAGCATCTTATGTCAAAGAATGGATGGTCAATTATTCCACAAGAACTTATGTTTGGATGGCATGTGTGATCATTGTGGTGGGTTGCAACATTTACCAATTTGTGAACATATGGAGAACACACATGCAATTGGAAATGAACTAGTAAGTTTTAGCAAATATAAGATAGTGGCATATAGTCTAAAAGATGGTAAAGAAGCAAAAAGGTGTGAATTGGTCATTGAAAAGATTCCAGTGTATCAATTTATCTCTATTTTCTGAGAGAATATTGTTTACGAGTATGCAAGGCATACCCATAGAGCTCAATGGTTGGACTTGCAATTAAAGTTATGCAAGGATAATTTTCCACTTGATACCATCATTTCAATTGTTGACTTTGCAGAGAACTACACACTACAGCCACAGAATGAGGTGCAATCGCAATATTAGAACTCTATGCAGGTTGCTATATTTGTGCATATAGCATTCATTCATGCAGATGACAGTACAGAGGATGACAGGAAGATCTTGAGGGAGTATCATTTTTATATCAGTGATGATCGCACACATTCTATAGAGTTTGTGTAAGGCTGTTTCATATGTTCTACTGTGATTTGGCTAGCAGGAGCATATCATTTGGCCAACATATCATATGGTCAGATAATTGTGCATCACAATTCAAGAACTTGCAGATGTTCTATTAGTTGAATATGATGCATAGGATGAATGGTGTTCAACATATGTGGAATTTCTCTGAGGCCGGGCATGGAAAGGGGGGCATGACGGTGCGAGAGCATGTATCAAAAGAGAATTAGCACAAGAAGGTTTGAAGTACAAATACAATGCAAAGTTGACAGATGTGAGATCTATTATCGAATGGTGTAACGCTACAATGGGTCCGTGTAATGAAGGTAAGTCTACATTTCATAGATTTTTTGGTTGGTTGATGATACTAGCATTGTAAAATATGAGGATTGTTGTACATTGATAGGATTGAGTGAGATATACTCTTTTAGAAGCTCTAATGCAGGTTCATGGAGTATTCATATGTAGATGGTATGCTTTTGTTCTTCATGTATAGATCAAGCTTGGTATGAATGTGAGTCAAAGGAGTGGGTCGATGAATGGTGTACAAGAAGTCTAAGCCTGATTGACACGTAACGACTCCCGACAGTACTACAACTCACAGAGATTGAATCATCAATTGACTTTGGCCATGTTTCAGATCTATATCAACCAGGTATTATCAACATTCAAATTTAATAAAATTTAATATTCCATCTTATTTTGTAGTTTTTTTGTATTGTTGGCTATATTCATCGAACTGAATGCACATATCAATGTAGGGCATGTTTATGTAGTTACTGCAGTTGAAGATAATGAAGAATGAACAAATTATTATTTGAGTTGTTGTGTTGAGGCAAAAAAGAAATTAGATGCCCCTATTATAGATGGAGAAAATATCGAGTACCCTACAGTTGCTCCCTCTCAAGCCCATGTGATGGTGCGAAATGCCCATCGCACGACCTTTTATGTCCTCCTATCCCTTCTCCAGTGATTAACAATGCAATTCCTTTGAGTTTGAGGTGGTTTCAACAGATTTCATTGAGCTTCAGGCGTGTTATGTTGCTGATTCAAAGTGCAGATCACGTTTTCTGTTCCAAGCTAATTTTTGGGGGCATTTTTGGCCCAAATATGCACTTTAATGCTCAGAAATCTTCCTAAGACCATTCCTAATGCATTGGCGGGGATTTTTAGCTTGTTTGCAACGATTTCTGGCTGCCAGATGAATGGATATTGCTCATGTTTCTCAAAAAACGACCCAAAAATGTTTGATTTGGGAAAAAATTAAAATTAGATACTGTTGCAATGATCTTCTATGGCAGAATGCAATTGTAACAGCTGGAGAAGAGGTCTTAGAAGTCATATTGCAGAGAATTTGGGAGATTTCAGCTGCTACTGTTCAAATTGGGAAAATTTGAAAAATGTAAAAAATTAAAAGGGGAGATTAAAATATATTTGTTTATTATTTATTCTTCTCTTCTTTTAATTGTAAAATGTTATTTTATTTCTAGTGTATTTTGGAGTGAAAATGTAATGGAAAGGGTCTCACCTACCTCCAGAATGAGTTAATTTTAGGGCAACATACTTTAAGCATAAAAGAAGTTGTTGGGCCTTCATTTTGTTTTTGGCTAGAAACTTTTGGGAACTTCTAAAGAGTAAATAAAATACAAGTTCTTCTGGTCTGCTTCTCCTCTTGTCTTGTAAGTTTATGAGTTGTATGTGAATGTATTTTTGCATAAACATTATTCAGTTTCATGTTGATTTAAATGAGAAATGTTGAATACATGTATTCTGTTAATTGTCTCTAGTGTTGAATGCATCTCTTCTTTTGAATCTGATAACTAAGAGTTGTAGAGATTCTAGAATATAGATTTTCTATATTGCATGCTTAATCTTTTACTTCTATTTAAGGGATAAATTAAATTTTTTGGGTTAAGTATGAGGAAGAATGTATTGCAGTAGGGATATTTGTAAGAAGAATTAAGTGAATACTTTGTCTTGGGTAGTATTTGTAAGGTAAATGTTGATTAGACCCCTTGAAACTTGAGTGTTGTCTTAAGTTTATGAGAATCAATCACATACATATGTCTATTTGACTCCATGCCCTTGTTGGAAACACTACAGATAACTGAGAGGGGGGGTGAATCAGTTATCTTATAACTTTTCTATTTTCTTTCTTTTTCTCAACTTATCATTTAATGTTATGCCAAAACAAGACAATCATAAAAGATGAAAAAGAAATTAACACATGACACAAGGATTTTTACGTGGAAACCCTGTTAAGGGAAAAAACCACGGGGTGACTAACCCAAGATTGTATTCTCTGTTAAAAGAATAAAGAGTACAAATTTGGCACTTGCCAATTAGGGCTCACTACCCGAGCACACTGCTCACAAGAGGCCCACTGCCTATAGGAGACTTATAGTCTACAAATGTTTACAGATGATACCAAGGTATCTGAACTAATGAACAACATCTATGCATGCAAGATTTCAATTCTGATTAGGTACAATATACTGATCTAGCAAAAGATGCTACGTTCATTATCTGGACCGAAGATAGAGAGTCAAAGTTTAGTGGCCTTTGAATTAGCTCAGGTTCATCCAGCTCCATTATTTCTTTGTCTAGGAAATTTTGTACTGTCTCTGTAGTGTCTCTTGTAGACTCTACTTCCTTCCTTTTGGGGACATCCAGACTGACTTGCTTATTGATCTTTGTTTCTTCTTCCTGTCCTTCCTTTTCTGAAGCAGAGGAGTCTAGTGCCTCAGATGGCTCTTCACTATTTTTCTTTAATCCTTCGACATCCTTGTCAGAAAATGTTTCTTCTTTATGTCCTTCCTCTTCTGGAATAGAGGAATCTAATGCCTGAGATTGACTCTTCATCATTTTTCTTTAATCCTTCAACATCCATGTTAGAGAGCTCTTCATTTGTTTCCTCTATAATGGGAAGATTGAATCTCTTCAAGGCATTCTGAAGGATTTCTTTTGTTTCATTGGCTATTTGTTTAGTCTCACTAAGCATGAGTTTGTTCATTCTGGATTTTCTCTGGAAATCATCTTTACACTCCTTGAAAATCATGTCCATTTGTTTTGGAGTGATGGAAGGATAAAGTTGAATTACTATCTGCTCCTGAATCTCTAAGTATTTTGCCATTGCATTCTCTTTTCTCTGCTCAAGTACCTTTTCTAGGCTCTTAGGAATCAATGATATAATTTCAATGAAAGCTTTATTGTAAATGTTCAAATACCTGACAGTAGCCTCTTCAAAATTCTCTTGTCAGCATCACTGTATGCATCATAGAACTCAGTCATCAGCTGCAAGTTCCCATCCACAGTAACTGCCTTGATAATGTTATCAATGGAAAGAGTGGGCTTTTCAACAAATTCCTCTGCCTTCTCTTCCTCATTTCTACTAGCAGAGAACTTCCTGGATGTTTTCTTCTTTTTCATTTTCTTGATTTCCTCATCAGATTATGTTTCCTCATCATCTTTATGGCCTGTATATGTCCTTGTGGCTTTGGTCTTCATCCTCTTTTCTCCTTTTCCAGATGTCTTGACTTCCGGTTTGGTAGACTTTGAGCTTTTGGAAGTGACAGGAGCAGAGATTTTGGAGGATCTAGTCTGAGAGGAGGTTTGTACAGGAGCACTTTCTTTCTTTGCTTCTTGTCTTTCTTTCTCTGCCCTCTCTATTTCTCTCTATTATCATCTATAACCTCCTTTGATATGCCAAATCTTTTGGCAATTTCTTCAACTTCCTTTCTTACTTTCCTCTTCATCTCCGGCTATCTTAACTCAACATGTATTTTTATACTTAGCTCTTCAAAGGTGCCAAACCTTTCTGCTTTAGTGTCCTTAGGCTGGCTCAGCAAGTTTTGAATATGTAGCTCCAAGATATTTTCATCAACTTCATATCCCATAGGCATTATCCATACAGTTCTTGGCTCAACTGCCTCCATTAGGCATTGATCAATGTCAACCATGAAGCACACTGTATCTTTGTATTTGTCAACTATTGTTTGTGGTATTCTTTCTCTGGCTTGCATTATGCTTTGGAAATTCATAAAGTAACCCTAGAGGGTTGTGTTTTGGGCTTGAGCATCACCAAGTCCATACATGTAATCTCTGATCTGAATTGCAACGGGTTTATCATTTTGCCAGACCCAACCATTTGATCTAGGTAGCTCATTCATATAATAGAAGAACAAACACAGTATCAGACTACCATATTTAAAGGAATTTTTCTTATCCTTTTTGATCTTCTGCAAGTTCTCCAACAGCTAATTGAGAAGAAGCTCACACAGATCATAATCTGCATCTTCCCTCAACATCTGATATGTAGCATAGATTGTTGTACCAGACACAGAATTCTCCCTGCTTGAATGGTAGATTTTGTAGCTGATTATCATTGAAGCAAACTTGACATCTGGATCTGTGATGTCATCTATAGTCATTGCTCTTTTGTCAAATTTTGATCCGGTGGCTTTAGTTACCGTTTGGTTCTTCACAGATTTGAGTGCGGGTAACCCACTTGATGAATGAAGTTCGGTCACTGCCCTGATGGCATCTTTAGTTATCTTGAATGGCCTCATTAGCCACATAAAATTATCATGCATCCTACTTAGAACATACCAGACCCAATCGTCTTCTGCAAAACATAGAAAATGCATGCAATGTCTGAAGTGTTTGTCCCAGAGGGCCTTGAATTCAGGTTTGAGTTCAAAATTCTCATCTATCAGCTATTTGTGATAAATATCCATCAATTTTGAGTCTCCAAATTCTTCAATGTTTGCATGGATATAAACCTTAACATCTTCTACATGCAAGACTCCATGCGGAATGCTAGAAAACGCACCCAAGGGATCAACTTCTGAAGATTTGTAAGGGTGTTTCTTGAATTTAGGTCTCAGCCTATCAGAAATATTGACAACCATTGGAGTAGCCATTTTGCAAGAGATCCGAAGAGAGTTTTCAGAAGGGAAATACCTTTTCACGCTCTAGGGTTTGAAGCAGAAATTGGAATGATTCTCTGGTTGAATTCGATCTTCAGTTGAACTTGAGTGAATTATAGGATCTTCTTCGCAGAGCTCTTCTTTTCTTCTTTGTGAGTGCAAGTGTGTAAATAATCAGTGAAAGAACCCTTTTATCCTTGTGTAAACCCTAATTTCCTTTTGTAATAAATGCACAAGTTTTTAAGTCATCTGGTTACCCTACTTCTCAAATGAGGTTTTCTTGGATTGTGTTGCAAATCTTCAAATCATTTGTTTATGAGGATTGACAACATATTTTCACCTTTTTCAAACATGCCATGAGTCCGCAGATTGAAATATTTCAATTTTGGATCATACCAAATCTATCTGTGAAATTTTGCTTTACCAGATAGCTACCAATACAGGATCTCCTCATAACTAGCTCAAACCTACATGCGGATTTGTCAAATTTAGGCTGGATGATTTTCAAGTGAGTCTCCTCAAACCTTTTAAACTGCAACCTCTTATGTTGACTCAAAGTGCTGAATTCAGGCACTTACTGACTGGTTGGGGGAAAGGGATCTTCTCTGTAGCTCCCCCTGAACCAAAGCTAGTCTTTTAGTTTCTAGAAGGAATAACAGCACCAGATTCCGGTGCGGATCCATCCCCAATATTCATTATACTCCTTTTTACCCAAATCATGCTCATTTCTTTTTGAACTTCATCTGCATTTACTTTACCTTTGCCTTTATTTTGTTTCTGATCATGTTCAACCGGACCTTTTCTATCCCGATTTCTGCTTCTACAAAATTTGGCAATATGACCGGATCTATTGCAATTGTAACACAACATTTCTTTGCTTATTTGAATGATATCCTCTTGATCTACACTCATTAGCCATATGTCCAATTCTATTGCATACAAAGCATTTACCATTGAAAGAATTGTTCATTTGCATATTTCTGCATTCATGAGATTTGTGACCATACCTTTTGCAACTGAGACACTGACCGGAGAAGGATGGATCAAATTGATTCATTCTGTTTCTGCACTGGATTGCTTTGTGACTGAACTTGTTGCAATTGAAGCAGTATCCATTGAAGGATGGATATCTTTGAGTGTTTGGTTGCCTTATCGGAGGTCTTCTAGGCCTATTTCTTTGATTTCCTGATCCATAGTTCTTCTGACCAGATCTAGAGCTTTCACCTTTCTCATATCCCAAGCCATGCTTATCATCTACCCTATTTTGGCTTTCAAGAAGAACTTCAAGTTGGCCTAATCTTATCTTGAATTTTTCTTTGTATTCATTTGAAGTTTGAAGATCTTGTTTAAGAGTGTCTATCTGACTCTCAAGTTGTTCTTCATTGTCTCTAGCTTCTTCAAGATCAGATTCAAGATGCCTGATTATTCTGTCCATTTTGTGGCAGTCCTCTGTTTTCTCCTTGAGGGATTGTTTTAGATTATCTTCAATCTTTCCTTTTTCTTCAATTTCTTGGGTGAATCTCATAACCCCTGATTCCATTTCATGCCTTACCATAATGACTTCTTTTGACAGCTTCTCACATAGCTTATTTTTCTCATTCAGATCTTCATTAGTATCATTGACTTCACTCTGATTGGCTAATTTTTGAAGTAGTTCCTTTCTCTTTTTCACAGAGATACTAAGTTTTTCTTTTAGCTCATTTATGAAATCATCAGCTTGTTTGAGTCTTTCTCTCAAATTATTGAATTTAGAGTGGGATTGTTCAAGATTATCTAGGGCAGAGTTAAGTTGTTCCTTCATACCATATACATCCATTGAGATTCCTAGATCTTCCTCAAGCTGTTAGGCTTTGTTCAGAGGAACCTTGCTTTGATACCAATTGTTGGAAACAATGCAGATAACTTAGAGGGGGGGTGAATCAGTTATCTTATAACTTTTCTATTTTCTTTCTTTTTCTCAACTTATCATTTAATGTTATGCCAAAAATAAGACAATCATAAGAGTTGAAAAAGAAATTAACACATGACACAAGAATTTTTACGTGGAAACCCTGTTAAGGGAAAAAACCATGGGGTGACTAACCCAAGATTGTATTCTCTATTAAAAGAATAAAGAGTACAAATTTGGCACTTGCCAATTAGGGCTCACTACTCGAGCACACTGCTCACAAGAGGCCCACTGCCTACAGGAGACTTATAGTCTACAAATGCTTACAGATGATACCAAGGTGTCTGAACTGATGAACAACATCTATGCATGCAGGATTTTAGTTCCGGTTAGGTACAGTATATTAATCTGGCACATTTCATTCTTCCTCTGCTCAATATAACTTTTATGTCACATTTCAGGCTTGAATTACTGCCTTCGCACTTGTCTCTGCTTTTCTTCGTAATTAACCATACATATCATCACTATCACACACTTACAGGCTTGAATCCATCAGATATATATATCTGCATCAAGGATTTCCAACAACTTCTTAGTCGGCAACAAGAACACCTAAGATATTTGCAAGTTATTGATCTGTCGGTTGAATCCATGCTTGATTAGTGATGCACATCAAAAACATAGGCATAGAAGTCATAAATCATGTTGGCTAACAATGTATAATATTACAGATTACTTGATTAGGACCTTTTACACATCTGGATTGAAGTCTGATACTCTACCGGTCAGTTCTTCCTCTGTCTGCTCTGCCTGATTGGAACCCAACACTCAGATGCTCATATCTTTTTCTTGCTTTATCACCGGAGGCTAAATCTTTGGAATACAGTAGTCATGATACCCCTCTTCACTTTTCCAAGTCTGTAACTTACTTAGTTACACCATCTGAGAGATCTGGACCTGATTGTTGGACCTTGTTACATACTTTGTTCTTGTTCACCAGACCAAAATAATCTTCAATCTGACTTCTGGTATAGGCATACTATGTGTTGCGGATGTGTGGGATAGACTTTGTTGCCATCAATGAAAACACTTATGAATCCACATAGTGTCTCTTGCCAACAGCCCTGAGATAAGCACCGGTTAGATTTGGTATTGAGTTTATGATTCAAAGCCCAAGTTTTGCAGCCAAGCGTAAAACAAAATCAAAATATCAACAATCAATCTTTTAGATTTTAGGAGTAGGGTTGTAGTTGCATGCTCTCAGATTTAACTAGTTTAATAATCCAAGAACATTGCCAATCTGGGTTTATCTTACAAATCTTGGTCCATACATGAGAACATTCTGCCTGAAGTAGTCAAGGTCAACTTTTTTGTTGTGAATAAGGGATACCCCCTAGGTGCAGCAAAACCTAAAGTGCAGGGGAGACAAGTGCAAACAATCTCCCATCTTTGTTGGCCAAATGTTCCATTAAAATTGAGCATAAGAAGTGGCAAATCTTTAGAGTTTGATGTCTATTGATTTGGGAACCAACACATCTGATGGTACTGGTCTCTCTCGGCCTGAGCCCTGTCTCTATCATCTCTTGCCTGACGGACCTCAAGCAATAAGAACTCACCGATGACTGGCTCTCTCTAATGTAGGCACCGCTACCATCTGCTCTCATTGCGCCTGAAGCTCAGCCTTAGCGCGCTTAGCTCTCTAAAGTAACTCCTCTCTCTCCCATGTAGACTGCTCTAGAATGGCCTCTATAGCCCTCCTATACCTGTTAGCACAAAAATCACGCATAGCCTCCACGAGGACCCTATGATGATTCAAATCATTACATGTAAATGTGAAAATAATGTCCTTTAAGCAGTGAGCCTCTTGATGACGTGTCCTCTTTCTTATCTTGTATTGTTTCTTCCTTGTTGATTTCCCTCTTTCTCCATTTGCAATGCTTTTCGACACTTGTTGCAACACTTGTCAACTTATGTTTTCTAATCTTTCGACCTTGCTCCTAAGCCTTGTGAGTGTCTTGTAGGTGAGTTTTCACCTCTCCCCTATGTTTTTCATCTATCGTACCTCCTAGAAGCCTTCTAGAGGTCTCCTTGTCCATCTCCCGCTTTTGGTTTTCAGTTTCATCGCACCAATCCAAATATCACCCTATTATTTTCAGATCTCCCCCAGGAGATCCTATTGACACAAGTGGAGATTTGGATTCTTCCACATGACTGACTTGTTTCTTGATGCAGAAGCCTATTTTTCTGCATCTAGCCCTGTCCAGCCTGGATCTCCCCCGGGCGACCCTATTGGTGAGAGGGGCGACCCTGCCGTTTTCCCAGCCGTGGAAAAACTCAAGTTTCTCACTCATTTTTGCTTTGTTTTCACCTGTTTTTCTTCCAATTTGCATGGTTTTTGATCCCTAATATAGAGTTAACTATTTCATGCACCCACACATGCATAATTATCTCTATTTGATCTCAAATTAACTCTTCAATCAATCTCATGCATTCCCTCACTTCCATTTTCTCTTCAGTGATAAGTTATCTTTGTTTCATCACTCTCCAATCAGCTGAGTTCACTGGGTAATCAACTATGTTAACTCATCAATCAAATTAGTTAACTCTTCAATCAATCCCTTCTTCTAAATCTATAAATACACGGCTCCCTCAAGTACAAAGAGAGGCAAATTCATTGTGCACGCAGCTCTTGCCAATTTTGCTCTCCAACTTAGCATTCAAATGCTCTTACAAGATGAAGGTGCCTTTATTTTATTTGTTCAATCAAATAGCATCACGCTGCTTCATTCTATACCATTGTGCTCAATCTAAGCTCTCATTGAGCTTATACAATCTTCATCAAAGCTTCTTTTTGCTTCTTTGTGTCATTTTGTTGTCAAGAGGATCACCCACTGCCACAAAACGATTTGAGGTTGCCAATTACAAGGATTGCTGAGGGTAGTGGAGTCAACAAATCTTTGTTTCTCTCAGGTTCATTGTTTTTGTTCAATTAATAGTAATTAGAGAATCAAATTTGCTCTTGGGAATAGTAAAACATTGCTTTTTCCTTGATAATTAGATCTTGCATAGTAGATTAGTTGCTTTCATATCTCTAGATCTAGATTGTTAGAAAGAGCATATTTCCTTTTCTTAGATTAGATTGCATTGAAATCATCGAAAACCCAAAAAATATAGGTTAACTTTGCATTAGAAAAGTCATATAGAATTGCATACATATTCCCCTTTCATAGATTAAAAGCACTTTCATTTCCAAAATGCTAAAAAATACCAAAAAGATGTTTTGCATATCATTTAGTTTGCATGCATATAGAAACCCTAAAATAGATGAAATTACAAACCCTCAATCACATCACAAGGTAACTACAGTTAACTGGTCCAACCAAACCCTTGATCCCATCATGAGGTAAACACAAAGTCAAACCCTAGGTTGAAACTCTAGATCTAGTTAAGGCTAGCAATCACACGACTACCTCCACCCTGATTCATGAATGTGCTTAGGGGGGAGAGGAGAGTGGGTGAGGGCTGTCCGTGACGAGATTGAAGAGATTCATCCAAGACCATAACAAGAAACATTTGTTTTACCACAAGGAGACCCATTCGTCCTCTTGGTGTTAGAAGAAACTAGACAATGCTAGATACAACAGGAACTCGTTCAACATTTACAAAGACAAGAGGACATCAACGAGAACAATCGCTTACCCACACAGAGGTGGAATCTTAGAAATTCAAATAGAAGGAGAGAAACTAGTGACACTTTGAGTCATAGGGTTATCTCAACTACAACAAAGCACACAACAATAAAGGCCATAGTACTTACTGACCCCTCTCCGTGAAGTCCAGCTCTCCAATGAGCCAGACCCCCTTCGTGTCTCACCTCCTCTTGACTGGCTAATTCCACGTGAGCGAGAGTGATGTGGTGGATCGCCCCATGGCAAGGAGGGAAAGGGTCTGTGTGCATGCTGAAATCCAACCCGACAGCCCCAGGCAACCGGAGTCACAATTTTGAGCATACAGTACCTGATAAAAGGCATAAATATCTCTGCATGTCACCCATCGGATGGTTGTGGTGAATACCCCACCCACACCCGATGTTTAGATACATCTGAAGGTACTATGTCCGCTATGACACGACTCATAAAGTCTCGCCAAGCGTCAGTCCCAACTGTAAAATGGGAAATAAGATAGATATTAAACTCCCACATAACCATCATAAACAATAAAGCATAAAGAACATCCAACTAATTAAACAAAGCTAACCTAGATCTCCATCTTGCCAGGATGGATCTCCAATCGTTGAAGGTGTCACGAGCTCTACAGTCTGATCTATAGCTAGGGGCACAAACCTACTACACTCCCCCCTCTCACTCTGACTCAGGCTCTCAACACCTGGAGGGACTTGACCACGATCTCTAGACTGTGGTCTTAACTCAATCTCCTCGTCAGTGTCTGCCTCCTGCTAGTCCTATCATGGTCTTTCCCTAAAGGCGTACTGTGATGGAAACTCCTCATCATCATCATCATCCTCTGTATCCTCCTCAAGATCATAGTATCCTACAAAATCACTCACATCATCCTCTACCCCTGTGTCACTAGTGTGACCGGCCCAAGGTCAAGCATTGCCTATAGGGTGACAGGGAGGAAAGATAGGAGCAGGTCGTGTTGTATGCCACCAGGTCTGATATGATCAAGTACAACCAACATCATCTACATATGATACCGGTGATACATCCTTGAGCATCATCATCACTAAGAGGTACATCTGCTACTATCAGTCGTTGGGCCTTGTTTGCCCTGACTGTGTTGCACACGAATGCACTGCAAGAACATCATGTACCTACCTAAACTGTCATGCCACCCTGTCAAAGTAGAACCAAACTATGACATGATCGAGACAACTGACCATCAATCGATCCTTTTGCATCCTCTCTAACTGTCACCACTGGTCAGGCCATAGGATATAGCTGCAATATGGTCTCCAGATAATACCGTTGGGCTGCAATCTATTAAAGACAACTCTCCAGTAAAACAAATCATCATGTCTCCAACATCTGACTAGTGGATAGGCATGAATATGTGGATGGGTGAATGTTGACTCTATAGGAAACCCTGTCGGTCATGATTCTCAAAAGCCCAAACCTATAATAAAGTGCAGATCATCAGACTGTGCATCTCGTAATGGACATATCATCCTTGGTCACGGTAGAGGTGAGCAAGCATACTGCAGCCCCATGTGTATATAGTCTGATGCTCCTCCATTGCTCTAATGGTGTGAATGAGACCCCCATGAAGGTGAATGCCTCATCCATCTAGTGCAATAGCTAGCGCGACAGTGACTATCATGATCCTACGAACCAAGGGGATGTCACTGCATCCCTTCTCTAGAAGTTGGAGTTGAATATGTCCTTGCTCTGCCCGTGAGACTATGCGACCTAGATAGTACAACTGAATCTCGTGAGTATACTCTGCTGTGCGATGTCCCACGACCCTCACTATCTCTCCTCGGATAGGTAGTCACAAGATCCTGTACACATCCTCTAGTGTGACAGTCATCTCACCTGTAGGTGAGTGGAATGTGGATGTATCTGCATTCCACCTCTCCATCAAAGCCATCAACATGCTGCAATGAAATATAATTGTGGATATATCAAACACCCACCATAAGCCCACTGCTTGCAAGTTCTCTCTCTATGTTAGACAAGGTACTAGCCTTCTCTCAAAGTAGCACCATCAGGCGACCACCTGTGTGCTCTCATGTCTCTGGGACATCCTGCAAGTCAAAAAGCAAGCAGTAGTATCAACTTTTCATCATCAAACCAAAAACTACTATCTGAAATAGTAATGATTGTCTGTGCCTAAGAGCCCATGTCCTCTATGGACTCGGGCACCCCAAGAGGACCTAGGCACCCCAAAGGGACATTGGTGCTCCTAAGGGACTAGAGCGCCCCATTGAGACTCTGGCGTCCTAGGTGGACCCGGGCGCCCCTACCAGGGACCCCTATCTGTTATACCTCCCCCGGCACAGTAAACGATAAAAACAACTGAAAGAAAATAGAAATATGACAGAAGCATAATATTAGGACCCTACCTCAGCCTCAAAACACCTCTTTACCACTTGGGCTCGGAGCATCTCCAATCGTGGGGCCTAATACGGGCGTCAGCTCAGCATGGTTGTCCTCCTCTTCCCCTTCTCTCTCTCTCCTCTACACAATGACAAGAAACAAGAATGAGTAAGTGATAAGTGAAAATTCCCTTTACATAAAGTAAGTGGATGAGAATTCTTATCCCTAAATAGGTGTAAAACTGAACTATTTCACTCTTGCGCCTCTATCTTGAGCTGTTGAACTTAGATTTTCACGTTGTTTGTTGCATTGGAATCCTAGTTCCGCTCTCTACCTTACCCGATGTGTTGCACTTGGGCATTGTTTCTTCAAACAACCTTCACAACACATTTATCATCAAATTTCCCTTGAAATCAATGCGTGTGGATATCTCCGTGTTTATCCTTTTCAGACTAAGCAAGCGGAAACAAGGGGGCATATATCTCCCTCGATTTCCTCCCTCATCATGTCTCATCACTCAACCCCCTTAGTGTTTATATACTAAGTCATTGGTGGTGGTTGTAGGTTGATTTGATTTTGATTTTCTGACAAGTGTTCCTTTGCAGGTTGCGGTTCCTAACTTTGTGGTCTTGCAGGATTGCGGACTTGGGAGCTTCTTCCTTCTCGGCAACAACACTTCGGCTTCCTCTATAGTATCCTTTTGGGTATCCTTTTCATGATTGATGCATTTACTTTCCTTTAGTTGCATATGCATGTAGTGTCATATGGCCACTAAAGAGGGGGCTAAATGTTACGTCAGAAATTCTCCTCCTATATGGAATGGTATGATTTCCCTTAGTTTAGCTCCTCGACTTTGGTGACCTCTCACCCTCTTTGTTTCTGGCCTTCCCGAAACCCTGATTGACTAGTGTCTAGTTGCTAAATGTTCATTTTCTGATATAACTATTGATGGAACCCGAAAAGAGAATTTGGATTATGGGTCCCTAGGACCCCTAGATGCATATCTGGTCAGAAAATGGAGGACTAGACTCGGGCACTCGCGCCCTAGTCCTGCCCCATTTTTTGGGATTTTGAATCTTGGCAAGGTGTCGGCTCCCGCCGTGCACCTCGGGATTCCATTTTCAAATTTTTGGTTTTCCCACAATATCAAGACATTATTTCAAAATTTGAATTCCCTAAGATTAGATATAAAAAGACATTTTAAAATCATTTCATCACACACAATCCTTATGCAAGATTGATGCCAAAACTTTGCTAAAATTGCCATTGAAGATCAGTGACTTGTTGAAGCTCTTGAAAGTTATTTGAATCCTGCTATCATGGAGACAATGGATGGAGATTAGGAATCAAGGTCTTGAGACTATCTTGCTCTTCCTAGGGTTTGTACACCTTTTGTATGATTGGGAGAAGGGTTGAAGCCTCCAACATCGAGCTTGGAGATCCTCCACAGACATTGCTGATTTGCCTTCTTGTTCATGCAAGTCTTCATTTGTTTTCATCTCCTTGATGTGAAGTTGTATGTGTTATTGAATTGAAGCAAGTTATTGATCTTCTCTTGATTAAGACATCTAGGGTTTGATATTTCTGCATACACTTTGTTAGGTTTGCACACACTTCTGCAAATCTTTATCTCTAGCTATTTTTGAGGTAGGAATACCAAAAATGAGGTTTGACTGAAGCAAGCTCCTATATAGCCACAACATCTTTCTCCTCCTTTTGTAGGTGCAGATCGTGTTTTACAGGATACAGCAAAAAGGAGCGGTAGAAAGACAAATATTGCGAATATAGTCATCACTGACTTTCAGAATTTTAGATCCCAACAAATTCAGGACTAATGAGCGGGCGCCCTAGTCCAACTGGGGAGATTCTCTGAGATCTGGGAGTTGTTGGAGGTCACAAAATAGCTGACGTGGAAGATTTTTACAGATGTAAAGTTGCAGGACTAATGAGTGGGTGCCTTAGTCTAGTTAGCCCTCAGTTTCTAGGTGCATGATCTCTGAACCTTATTCTTTGCATTTCTATGATCTATTTTGTTTGCTTCATCTCTGAATTCAGTCGATTATTGTTACAAGGTGTAATTAGGGTTTACTTGATTAGTGAATAAAGACACTTGATAAAACCTTGGTTAGACACCTGATTCAAACCTAATTAGCATTAGGGAATAGATAAGAGATCAGTAGCTTGATCCCAAACTTGGTCCTTGTCTTCCCAATGTTTAGTTAGGTGAAATAATAGGACCTAACCTTGTTTAAGAGAAACCTACTTTTTCACCCTAAACGCTAGGTCTCCCAATCTGATGCAAGAGCATCCGGGTGGACTGGCAATCGCCATCACCCAAAAATATTTTCAGGTTTGGTTTTTAGTTTTGATTTGGTTTGGTGGTCATTGGCATCTCTCGACATCACAAAACTTCAAATTCGGTACAAAATTGCAAGAATCAAACTTTTGTTGGTTCGCAATTTCAACACTTCACACGCAGTTTTGTAAAATTTATTCCCAAAAATCTGGAAAAGCTAGAGTAGAATCCTTTTGCAGGGGCATTCTTGGAGGTAACATTTTGAATGTGAAAAAACAACTGAAGTTATATCTTTCACCGTTCGGGAGAAATTAATGCCAGAAATTTGTGTCTTTAAAGCTGAAAGTGTGTCACTGGTTTACGGAAATTTTAAAATTTCATAATTCCAGAAGGCTGGAGTGAAATCCTTCTATGGAGGACTTGAGGAGGTCATAACACACCTTTGGGCAAATTTTTAGGTAAAATGGAGAACTTTCATTTTTTCGTCTTCCCGACACCCGATTCCGCACATGCAAAGTCGCCAAAATTTAACTATTTCATTATGGAAAAGTATTAAGGGGGTTTAGGTGATAAATTTTCTGGTTTTTATTCCTCCTTTAATGTTTGTTAAATGCCAAAAGTATGAAGAGGCATTTTTTTAAAAAAGGATAGAAATTATGGTGAAAGGCTATATAATTTCCAGCCACTAAAGATGAAGAGGTGCCTTGTTTAAAATGAATTTTAATGAAATTCTACAGAATAAATATGGGACACCTATGGAAGAGGAAAAGTCTCTTTTGAGGCTGCAACATTTATCAAATGAAAAGGTGCCAAAGAGAAGGTGAAAGGCTAAACATTGCAGAGAAGTGAATAAAAATAAATGTGATTGATGATTTGAAACAGATTTCTCATAGGGAGATTTCTTAGGACAAATTTTGGAGAGGGAAAATCTCATCCCATAGGAAGGGCATAGAGGTAAGGAGTGTTTGTTTGCAGAGGAAGCCATGAAGACTATGTGTGCAGATTTGTGAGAGAGAGGCCATTGAAGGCCATGAATTTGAATGTAGTTTTAATATTTCAGATTTGTGTAATTAGTTGAATGTATGAGAGTTTCATTACAATAAAATAAATCAGGGATTTTTATTTGCAAAGTGTTGTAATTTTATGTGTTACAGCAGCAGGTGGAAGTCCCACTTGCATCACGATCGTTCTAGGCTATGTTGCACCAAGAGTCTTTGAAGAGCCCAAAGAGCAAAAAGTTAAAAAACTTTCACATGCCTTTTCTCTCGATCTATGGCACCTACGAATGTTTTGTCTAGACCTACAGGTGGACATCGAGTCCCTCTACAATACCCTATCTCAATTTTGGTCAACTCCAAACCGTTTGACCGTGCCAACAATGTATGCATTCTTGCAAAATGCATCATTTGAGAGGAGTGAAAAGGTGCCAACAAATATATTTTCTTCTTCCCACCTCATGGGGCCGAACCGACTGCACCAACACATCAGGGTGGAAGGGTTGATGCTACTAGAGGCCATTACCTACTTGTCCATTACCTTTCACTAATGTTATGAGATCACTAATGGGGCCCACATAGGTAACTGTATGATAAATTTATGAATAAGGAGTGAATTCAAGGATGCATATCAAGTTTTCTTGCCAAATTCCACAACCTTAGCCAACATCATCCTTGTCTATGCCCAAATTGAATCTTCGAAATAAGGTATGGACATCTATCAAAGCATAAAGGATATGGGAATTTTGACAGATGTTGTAGTTGTAATTGCCCTAGGAGACATGTATGCAAAGTGTGGAAGCATAGACAAGGCACATGAACTATTTGACATGATGCCTCAAAAAAATGATGTCTCATGGAATGCAATGATTGCAAGGTATGCACAAATTGTATTTTTCAAAAAGGCTTTAGAAACTTTCAAGCAAATGCAACTGGTGGGTGTTGTAAAGCCAAATTCCACAACCTTAGCCACCATCATCCTTATCTTTGCCCAAATGGGATCTTTGGAACAAGGTATAGACATCCAGCAAAGCATAAAGGATATGGGAATTTTGATAGATGTTATAGTTGCAACATCCCTACGAGACGTGTATGCAAAGTGTGGAAGCATAGACAAGGCACATGAACTATTTGACATGATCCCTCAAAGAAATGTTGTCTCATGAAATGCAATGATTTCAAGATATGCACAAAATGGATTTTTTCAAAAAGGCTTTAGAAACTTTCAGGAAAATGCAATTGGTGAGTGTAAAGCTAAATTACACAACCTTAGCTAGCATCCTCCTTGTTTATGCCCAAATGGGATCTTCGGAACAGGGTATGGACATCCATCAAAGCATAAAGGATATGGGAATTTCATTAGATGTTGTAGTTGCAACTTCCCTATGAGACATGTATGCACCATGTGGAAGCATAGACAAGGCACGTGAACTGTTTGACATGATGGCTCAAATAAATGTTCTCATGGAATAAAATGATTGCAAGATATGCACAAAATGGATTTTTTTATTAGGCTTTAGAAACTTTCAAGCAAATGCAATTGGCAGGTGTAAATCTAAATTCCACAACCTTAGCAAGCATCCTCCTTGTTTGTGCCGAAATGGAATCTTCGGAACAGGCTATGGACATCCATCAAAGCATACAAGATATGGGAATTTTGTCAGATGTTGTAGTTGCAACTGCCCTATGAGACATGCATGCAAAGTGTGGAAGCATAGACAAGGCACGTGAACTATTTGACATGATGGCTCAAAGAAATGTTGTCTCATGGAATGTAATGATTGCAAGCTATGCACAAAATGGTTCTTCTGATAAGGCTTAGAAACTTTCAAGCAAATGCATTTTACGGGTGTAAAGCCAAATTCGACAACCTTAGCCAGCATCCTCCTTATCTATGCCCAAATGGGATCTTCATAATAGGGTATGGATATCCATCAAAGCATAAACGATATAGGAATTTTGTCAAATGTTGTAGTTGTAACTACCCTAGGAGACATGTATGCAAAGTTTGGAAGCATAGACAAGGCACATGAACTATTTGGCATGATGCCTCAAAGAAATGTTGTCTCATAGAACGCAATGATTGCAAGATATGCACAAAATGGATTTTTTAAAAAAGTCTTTAGAAACTTTCAAGCAAATGCAATTGGCGGGTGTAAAGCCAAATTCCACAACCTTAGCCAGCATCCTCCTTGTTTGTGCCCAAATGGGATCTTTGGAACAGGGTATGGGCATCCATCAAAGCATAAAGGATATGGGAATTTTTTTAGATGTTGTAGTTGCAACTGCCATATGAGACATGTATGTTAAGTGTGGAAGCATAAACAAGGCACATGAACTGTTTGCATGATGGCTCAAAGAAATGTTGTCTCATGGAATGCAATGATTGCAAGATATGCACAAAATGGATTTTTTCAAAAAGTCTTTAGAAACTTTCAAGCAAATGCAATTGGTGGGTCCAAATTCCACAACCTTAGCCAGCATCCTCCTTGTATGTGCCCAAATGGGATCTTCAGAACATGGTATGGACATCCATCAAAGCATAAAGGATATGGGAATTTTTTCAGATGTTGTAGTTGCAACTACCCTATGAGACATGTATGCAAGTGTGGAAGCATAGACAAGGCACATGAACTGTTTGACATGATGGCTCAAAGAAATGTTGTCTCATGTAATGCAATGATTGCAAGATATGCAGAAAATGGATTTTTTGATAAGGCTTTAGAAACTTTCAAGCAAATGTAATTGGCAGGTGTAAATCCAAATTCCACAACCTTCGCCAACATCCTCCTTGTCTATGCCCAAATGGGATCTTTGGAACAGGCTATGGACATCCATCAAAGCATTAAGAATATGTGAATTTCATCAAATGTTGTAGTTGCAATTGCCCTATGAGACATGTATGCAAAGTGATGAAGCATAGACAAAGCGGGCAAGTTGTTTGACATGATGCCTCAAAGACATGTTATCTCATGGAATGCAATGATTGCAATATATGCACAAAATGTTTTTTTTATAAGGCTTTAGAAACTTTCAAGCAAATGAAATTGGCAGGTGTAAATCCAAATTCCATAACCTTAGCTAGCTTCCTCCTTGCCTATGCCAAAATGGGATCTTCGAAACAGGGTGTGGATAGCCATCAAAGCATAAATGATATTGGAATTTGTTCACGTGTTGTATTTGTAGCTACCCTTGTAGACATGTATGCAAAGTGTGGAAGAATAGACAAGGTGTGTGAACTATTTGACATGATGCCTCAAAGAAATGCACAGTCTCATGGAATGCAATGATTGCAATGTATGCACGAAATGGATTTTTTGAAAGGGATTTATAAACTTTCAAGCAAATGCAATTGGCACATGTAAAACCAAATTCCATAACCTTTGCAAGCATCCTCCCTGCCTATGCTAAATTAGGATCATTGGAATGGGTTATGGACAGCCATCAAAGCATAAAGGATATAGGAATTTTGTGAGATGTTGTATTTGTAGTTGTCCTTATAGACATGTATGCAAAGTGTGGAAACATAGACAAAGCATGTGAACTGTTTGACATGATGCTTCAATTAAATATTGTCTCATAGAATACAATGATTGCAAGATATGCACAAAATGGATTTTTTGATAAGGCTTTAAAGAAACTTTTAATAAAATGCAATTGGCGAGTATCAATCCAAATTCCACAACCTTATCCAACATCCTCCTTGCCTATGCCAAAATGGAATCTTTGAAACATGGTATGGACAACCATCAAAGCATAAAGGATATAGGAATTTTGTCACATGTTTTATTTGCAGCTGCCCTTGTAGATATGTATGCAAAGTGTAGAAGCATAGACAAGATGCATGAACTATTTGACAGGATGCCTCAAAGAAATGTAGTCTCATCGAATGCAATTATTGCAAGATATGCACAAAATGTATTTTGCAAGGATGCTGTCAAAATATTTGAATTGATCAAACCATACTTGACACATTTATTGAACTATAATTGAACATAATATCATTTCATGGAAACATTGAAGAACACATGCAATATCAAAACTTTTAAGCATGATACAATATCTAGCATGTAACCATAATTGATCATCATATTATATTTAATGTAAAATTTCATATACATAATGTCATGATAATAACATATAGTGTATATTTAAATCCATATAGGCATGTACAAACAAATCCATACATACATATACAAAGATATACATCGGTAAAATACAAAAGTATGTATACAAAGCCATCTAGGCATACCAAAAAAATCTCCCAAAATCAAATTTCCTAGGAACTGCTATCAAATAATCTATGACCCTTGCTTGGTTGTGAAGATGGAGAGTCAATTAGTGACTCATCCTCTATCTCCCGTCAACTAGACCTCCTCGATAGAGATTTTTGAAGCTCCACTTGTTAATACAATCAAACAATATCCACATTAATATAGAAAACATGAAATATATAACATGGCATATGTAATCAATCACTTACCGCTAGCTGGTGATCCCTCTCGATCATTTTTTGTCTCTCTTCATCCGTAGATGGACGGGTAGGAGTTGTGACCTCCTGTGAGAAGCATGAAGAAGCAAAATTGAGTAAACATGAATATCATTTATGTATATTAAATGACATGAGATAAAACAAGAAATACATAATGACATTTACATGTTACTAGCTCATACCCTGGTCAAAGGATTTATAGACAAAACAACTGCTGCAATGCCCACCTCCGCTAATTGACGAAGATGAGGAGGAGTCTCCATATTCAACATCTAAAAATAGAGTTCAAGGTTATTTGACTAAAATAGATACATAACATTATTTAAATGCATAATGATTACAAATGGTAAATTTTGAAAGGAAGCACAAGTGCAAAAACAACTTCCAAAACTAGTCTTATGAGGAGAGGGTTGCAGTTAATTCTTTCAAACCTTTCAATGATTACAATTTATTAAGATTCACATACATTTAGTTAATTAAGATTTAAAATCAAGAAACATTAACACAGTGATTTTATGTTGGGAAAATATTTTCAAGTAAAAAACCCCACTCCAAACACACAGTTCAGTTATATTACTATAAACTTTTTATGGTTACAATATAACTCTCAGAACAAGTGTTTCTTCAAGAGTCTTCACTACTGCAGAATCTGGAAACAAAATGGCAGCATTTTAGCTCTTTAGAATTGCTTCAACTTGTAATACAACTTCTTTAAACACACTCTACAATTTACACATAATGCAAGAGTTGCAAAAGCAAATCGCCCTAAAAAAAGATGGCTTAGCTTTCTCCACCAACTCCCATGCAAAAGCATACAAGCATCCGCTTTCAAAAAAATTTTAAAGCTAGAAAATCTTATCCTATCTTTCCTAGGCGTCCACATCCAAAAAAAGAATATTTTCCAACTTGAAAATCTTAAATTCCAAATCGAAAATCCAAAAAATAAAGCATATCCTCTTCATGGCACTCCAAAGAGATAAGTATAAGATTTTCCATAAATGGTAACTTCATGCAATGGAATCCTGCTAAACAAGACCCAAGGTCAACCGAGGTGGCACTCCTTGTATTTCTCTTGACAAAAAGTAAAAAACAACTTTTTGAGAATAAGCAAAAAGCACAAAACAACTTTATTCAGAATGGATTAAAAACACCATTTTTGAAAAAGAAAAAAACAAAATTGTTTTTTCAACTCCTAAAAAATAGGAAACACCAGAAAGGACTTTAAGGTTGAGACACCTTAATCCCAACATTCTCCCACTTTTCAAAGACCTATCAAGAGTCTATAACAGCTAGCTAATCAGGCCTCAAGGCCCATGGAACTCGAACACCATCTAAACTTCTCTGTGCTCACTTGCTTTGTCAGTGCATCTGCAACATTCACAAAGTGTCAACTTTGTCCAACTGTATCTTTCCATCTTTCACCATATCTTGAACAAAGTGAAATTGTACATCAATGTTCTTTGTTCTAGCATGGAAAGTAGGATTCTTTGCTAAACAAATGACACTCTGACTGTCACAACATATAGTAATCTATCCTGCATCAAAACCAATATTCGAACACAACCTCTTAAGCCAAATGGCTTCCTTACAAGCATGAGTTGTAGCCATGGACTCTACTCTTGTAGTGAATAAAGCAACTACAGCTTTTCGCTTACTCATCCAACTTATTGCACCACCATTCAAAACAACATATCAACTGGTGGATCTTTTGCTGTCAATATCACCTGCCCAATCTGAATCAACATATCCTCATATATTCATTGAATGCAAAGGTCTAGTAGGATAACCATGAAAGCATAAGGAATACTTGAAAGTACCCCTCAAATATCTGAAAACCCTCTTTACCACATCCCAATGTACACATCCAAGATTAGCCATAAATCGACTAAGAAATCTCACTGCTTGGGCAATGTCTAACCTTGTACAGACCATAGCATACATAAGGCTACCAATAGCACTCGCATATGGTACTCTGGTCATGTCCTCCATCTTAGTAGGAGATTTTAGACAATCCTCAACATAGAGCTTCGTCCCTTGCATAACGGGAACAACTAACTGTCTGCAAGTCAACATGTTGAATCTCTCCAACACTGAGTTCACATACTTGCTTTGAGTTAACCAAAGATTTTTGTTCGCTCTATCTCTTCTAATCTCAATCCCAAGAATATATCTCGCTATACCTAAATCTTTCATCTCAAACTGTGATGACAACTGAGACTTCAAATCTGAAATCATACTTCTACCATTCCCAATAAACAACATATCACCCACATACAGGACTATGATAATAATGCAACCATTTTTAGATTTATAATAAACACAATGGTCAGATTTAGATCTCATAAATCCAATCAACAACACATAGATGTCAAATTTTTGATACCACATCCTAGGAGATTCTTTCAAACCATACAGAGAATTTCTTAACTTACATACCAGATTTTCTCTACCTTTCACAATGAACTGCTCTAGCTGCTTCATATATGTTTCTTCCTCCAAATCACTGTGAAGGCATGATGTCTTCACATCCATCTATTCCACTTCTAGATCATACACCATTTCAAGTGACAACAAGAACTATATAGATGTCAGCTTTGCCACAAGAAAGAAAATCTCCCCATAATCAACTCCCTCAACTTGGGAATAACCCTTCGTGACCAACCATGCCTTATGCTTCTAAACATTTCCATCTAGACCAAATTTTAACTTGAACACCCATTTACATCCAACAGGCTTCCATCCCTTCGGCAAAAGGTACTCGATCCCAAGTATTTTTTTTTAACACAACCATCTCTTCTTCCATGGTTGTCATCCAAGAATATGCATTATGCATACCCATAGCCTCTCTAACAGTGGTAGGCTCATCAATGTTAGCAATCAAAGCAAAAATACAACTGGAATCCAACATAGAATATCCAAACCTTTTCTGTGAATAATCAAACCTTTCCGGATGTTGCCTAACATGCGTAGACCTCCTCAATTACTGAGGTGGAGGCTCTTCTTCTTTAGAACTTTTAGAGCTACTTGAGCTCTCCTCATCAATAGGTCCAATAGGAGTGTGTAGTTCACTTCTAGTAAGAGTAGATGGTACCTAAACTACCTCCTTCTTTTTCTCCTCTTTCTCTAGTTGTAGCTTGACTGAGGAAGGTTTCATATCTATAAAGATAACACTTCTACTGTAGAGAACCTTTTCTGTAACTGGATCCCAAAGCTTGTACCCCTTCACACCGATTCCATAACCGATGAAGATACACTTCACTGCCTTGTTTTCCAACTTAAATCTCTTCTCAATAGGAACATGAGCGTAAGATTCACAACCAAATACTCTAAGATGTATCATCGAAGGATTTTTACTAGACCACACCTCCATGGGTGTCTTATCAACAAGCATTGATGTGGGAGATCTTAAGTAACATGCAGTGGCTACTGCTTCAACCCAGAACTTCTGTTCAAGACTAAACCACTCAACATACTCCTAGCCCTCTCCATCAATGTTATGTTCATCCTCTTTGCAACTTTATTTTGTTGTGGTGTGTATGGAGTTGTCTTGTGTCTTTCAATCCCGTGGTCCTTACAAAACCTTTCAAATTCTACCAAACAGAACTCACCACCATTATCAATCCTCAAACACTTAATCTTTCTACAAGTCTGATTTTCAACAAAGGCTTTAAAATCCTTAAACCGACTAAAGACTTCAGAGTTGCTTCTGAGAAAGAAAACAAATGTCCTTCTAT
Source organism: Cunninghamia lanceolata (assembly GCA_027924645.1). NCBI lineage: Eukaryota > Viridiplantae > Streptophyta > Pinopsida > Cupressales > Cupressaceae > Cunninghamia > Cunninghamia lanceolata. The sequence continues at coordinate 15,292,523 of BSBN01000511.1, read as the reverse complement.
TGTAGTCATCTATGAATGAGACAAAATACATAGATCTAGCTAATGAAGGAACATTCACAGGACCAAATACATCTACATGCACATAGTCCAATAACCTAGAAGACTTATGAGAACTTTTGTAAAATGAAACACAGTGTTGCTTTCCATAAATGTAATGTTTGCAAAAGTCAAACTCAAGATTACAATCATCAAGGCCTTCAACACTTGAGGCTCTTTGATTTGAGGCTTCTAAAACCCTTTTCACCTATGTGACCAAGCCTTTGGGGCCACAACATTGTTTTCTTAGGAGGAAGCTTCATTTACAAGGAATGAGCACTCTTCAGTACCCAAAAAGCACGGCCATGAAATGTAGATGCTACAGACTTGTTTGTTGCTCTATCTGATGGTGAAGATGAAGAATTCAAAGGTATACTCTTTGGTTTCACAGAAGAACTATTTCATTGTATAGTGCATGCATCCTACTTGTACAAGGTGCCAATCCTAACACCCTTTGCAAGCACCATAGATCCTCTTGTCATCTTGCATCCTTCATTCGAGAAAACAACATGGACACTTGAATCTTCAAGTTTACTCACCGAGAGTAGGTTATGTGCCAAACCTAGGATATGGAGCACACCATCAATCCCCTTCACTCTACCATTAGGAAATCTGATCTTGACTCTTCTACAGCCAACAATATTTAGGTGAGAATCATCATCTAGATACACCTTTCCACCATCATAGTCTTCATACTTCCAAAAAAAACCTTTGTGAGAGGTCATGTGGAAAGAAGCACCTGAATCTATTAACCGCACATCTTCTGATGCATGTGTTGCCAAGGCTGTAACAAAAGCATCCACATCTTTATGAGAGGATTTTTCAGAGTCTAAATCGAAGAAATCCTTCTTATTTTTCTTTTTCTTCTCCTCCTTGCACTCTTTGTAGATGTGACTAGTTTTGCCGCAATGCCAACACTTCACCTTGGATTTTCCAGTCTCCATTTCAACTCTACTGGATGTGCTTTCCATTTTTTGCATGTGCAATCAAGTTACCAAATTTTCACAACTGCAAAACTCCCACTGAAATAAGATTAGACAAAAAAAAACCTTTCTATCCACAACAAGAAACTGAGTTGATCAAGCTTTGATACCAATTGAAAGGAAGCACAGGTGTGGAAATAGATTCCAAAACTAGTCTTATGAGGAGAGGGTTGTAGTTAATTCTTTCAAACCTTTCAATGATTACAATTTATTAAGATTCACATACATTTAGTTAATTAAGGTTTAAAATCAAGAAACATTAACATAGTGATTTTTACGTTGGGAAAACCTTTTCAAGTAAAAAATCCCACACTCCAAACACATAGTTCAATTATATTACTGTAAACTTTTTATGGTTACAATATAACTCTCAGAACAAGTGTTTCTTCAAGAGTCTTCACAACTACAGAATCTGGAAACAAACCAACTGCATTTCGGCTCTTCAAAATTGCTTCAACCTGTAATACAACTCCTTCAAACACACTCTACAATACACATAATGTAAGAGCTACAATTTAAGCAAATCACCCTCAAAAAGTTGGTGTAGCTTTCTCCACCAACTCCCATGCACAATCATACAAAGTATCCACTTTCAAAACTGTTTTAAAGCCATAAAATCTTATCCTATCTTTCCTAGGCATCCACTTCCCAAAAACAAATATTTTCCAACTTGAAAATCTTTTCCAAATCAAAAATCCAAAAAACAAAGCATATCCTCTTCATGGGCGCTCCAAAGAGATAAGGATAAGATTTGCCATAAATGGTAACTTCCTACAAGAGAAACCTGCTAAACAAGACCCAAGGTCAATCAAGGTGGCACTCCTTGTTTTTCTGAACAAAAAGCAAAAAACAACTTTTTGAGAAAAAGCAAAAAGCACAAAACAACTTTTTTCCAGAATGGCTTTAAAACACCATTTCTAAAAAAGCAAAAAAGCAAAACTATTTTTTCACCTCCTAAAAAATAGGAAACACCAAAAAGGACTCTAAGGTTGAGACACCTTAATCCCAAAAAAATTTACCTCAGTGAAAGTGTTTCTGCATGTAGGGGACCAAGGAAATTGTGGTGGTGATGGTGAAGCTCCCTGTTCATCATCAAATTGTCACTAAATAAGATTACCATTGATATATGTACTATATTTACAATCTTGTGATAAATTACATACCTGTTGACTTGACCTCCTCTCATAACCCTACACTAGACGACTAACAAATGCAGGATGAATACTTTGACCCTTGAATTTTATAGTGTAGACAATTACATACATTAATTTTGACTTATAATATAGATACTCATATAATTAATTAGAAATTTCAAATACAAATATAGTAAATCAAGTTGAACCTTGTAAAAACTTACCTAGGAGTCAATACCAAAAGTTTCCTACAAAATGACATCTGTGAGGGCAATATCATCCAATATGGATGTGTCCATCACTAGTTGTTGCCCCTGCGTCACAATGTCCTGACACTCTGTAGCAACATCTGGATTGCCTAAATGGCGAGAGTCCTGGGTCCCATAATCGCACAAGTTCCCACATGAACTACAAAGATGTGGGGACCAACGACGCCTACTACTCTCACCCTCATCGGCTTGGGTAAGATCATCGCCATGTTGTGCTAGAGACTGGGTGCGAGAACTCAATAAATGTAGTGTCTCCATCTCAACACTCTCCTTCAAAGCCAAAGGGAGTGAGATATGTGTTGGCCTCATGAGGGTTCTAGGTACACGGTTTTGGTCTCGATGTGCCCCGGGTCTATCTTGGGCAGAGCTACCACCTCTGCCCTGGAACTCTCAAATGTCAAAGTAATTAGGAATCTGGTTGATGATGAACTCACAATAGAGTTTCTTCAAGGAATATTGTGGCACCTCATTATTATTACAAAGACGCTCATCAAAGACCATGTACCATCTATCCCAAAAGTTTTGGGATATACCATTGTGCACACACCAATGAATCGGGAACCATTTGCAACTCTCTTCTAGTGTTTGGTCAGTTTTAGGATTGATAAAATGTGAACATAATTGAGATTTTGTAATTTTTGTCCTTAACTTGTTTGTAAGACAATTTGTCAGCATAGTATTATCGAATCCTCTCCCTATAGTCATTCCATTCAATGATTTGGTTTGTCACCTATTCAATATGAGAAACAATGACCTCTAATGACTTGGCAAGGGCTCTCTTGCAATCGGTGCTTGAATTTGGAGTATTTAATGTTTCAATTAGGGTTTCAAGTTGTTTTTTGTTTTCTTCAATTCACCCTAAATAGTTTTCTTGTGTCTCGTTGATGGTGAGGGCATGAAGGTGGGGGGTTTTGAGGGTTCTTCTTAGTTTGAGGGGGGTTGTTTTGAGCCTCCTCTGTTGGATTAGGGTTTTTTGGTGGCTCATTGGTTGAAAATTCAAGATAAAAATCCAATCAAAACATTGCAAAATTAAAAATTTCTTTTCAAATTCACAAAAAAAACAATCAAACCCTACCTTTTTCATCTTCTACACCCTCTACACCTCATGCACGATGTCCTCGGGAGCAGGATTGGCGAGGTGGCATGGTGAAATTGTCAATTGCCCTTTGAAGTTGTTATTTCAATCTCTCTTATAATACGCTCGCGGTAGTAGAAGTGAAACATGCAGTTGCAAATGAGCCGCATGTTTCACTTTTTGTTGCTTTTATTTTCATGTTTTACAAACCTAAAATGCGAGCACATTTATAATGTACTCATGTTTTAGGCTCGGTAATACCAAGCCATAACGTGAGCGCGTTATAGCTCATATGGGACCAAAAAGTGGTTGTCGCCACTTTTTGGTCCCCCATCTTTGTGCATTGACCCATGATTACAAGCAAAGATTTGAGTGCAAAAAATCGCACGTGCAGGTTGGAGTTATGTACCACTGAAAATACTAAAAAATATTCAATAATTTTATCATCTCTTTAGCTTAAACTTCAAGCAAACAATATTTTTTAAAATACCTTATAACTCCATACACACTATCACTCTAAACACTCTTATTTCTCCACTAAAATACACTCTTATCCTTCTAAATACAATATTACACATTTTAAATCAACCTATTTTTACAAATTTCTAAGAAATATCTCCCATTAAAATTTTAAGTCTCATATTAAATCTTCTTAAAAAATATTCATCTCCCTTTTTGATATTAATCAATTTTGTGTGGTAATTCCATTTAACTCCTATTTCAAAAGACTTTTCTTCCATTAAAAATAACATGGCCCACTTTAAAATAAAAAATACACTTCAAGTTCATATATCCCTTTTCGAGTCATGACTCTATTTAAATATTTCAAATTCTTAAAAAAAAAAATTTAAACATCCCATACTTTTGGCCTTTTCAGATCGATCCGGCAAGGATGCCCTCTTGCTCCAAGCCTGTATGTTCTTGCGGCAGAGCGTTTTGGTTATCTTCTTGCTCATTCAGTGTCCAATCAGCTTGTTCATGGTATTACTTTACCTAATTCCTTCAGCCAACTGGTTAATGGTCACTTTGCTGATGACTCTTTTTTAACTCTTCTGGAAGAAGAAAATTCTGTCAAAAATGCTCTTGGTTGTCTGGAGACCTTTTGTTTAGCCTTAGGTTCTTCCATTCAGTGGCATAAAATGCTTTGCTACAGGCAATCCATTCTTCCCATTCCTCAATGGCTTCAGCAATATAGCTGGCGCTGGGTTGGCCATGGTGAAATTTTTAGATTTCTAGGTATTCCCTTTGCTTTTCAGGGCACTTCTGCTACTCTATGGCAAGTTGTTCTTACCCATGTGGAACAAAAGCTTGTAGTCTGGATTACTAAGCCACTTTCTCTAGCTAGTAAATTCTAAGTTTGTTCTAAGATCTTGGCAGCAACCCATGTTTATTATTCTTCTTGTTGGGCTCCTTCAAACAATTCTTATGCCAAGCTGGAGAAACTCTTGAGGGATTTTCTATGGACCTCTTCTGATACTCACCATGGTTTTCATCATGTTACATGGGAATTTTGCTACCTTCCCACAGATTCTGGAGGACTTGGTATTCTTTCCACCCAACACCAAGGAACTGCCTTGGCTATCAAGTGGATCATTCGTACTCTCACTAGTTGTGAGGCATGGAAAGTTTTACTCCGGCATAACATTGAAATGGGACATCCTTTGCACAAACCGGCTTGGAAATGAATTGGTTTTTCTACTCTCCTTGTCATGATAGAACCAATTCAGATCTCAGGCATGTTTGTGGTTAAAAGCATTTGGAAAGCCTGGGAAAAAATTAAACCATGGTTATGCTGGAATGGTGATGGATTTTGTGTTGGTCTTTCCATCAATCACCTTAACATTTGGTGGTCACCTCTCCTAGCTTCTATTGTCTGGTTTAAAGGCTCTAAAATTTCATAAAAGAGGTGGTCAGACCTTACAGGATATGTTCCACCGGCCCACTATGAGCCTTTTGGCTTGGGAAGCATTCCGTGTTAAATTTGGTCTTTCAAAATTTGATAAACCTACTTATGACAAAGTTCTCATGGCTATTCCACCTAAAATGCTTCATAAGGTTGGAATTCAATCCAACAAGCCATGGTGGAATGACTGGAAATGGTATCCTAAAACACCAATGCACCATTTCAAGCCACGGATGGCTTACAGGTGGCTTTCAGCTCATTTGTCCATGGCTGACACTCTTAATAAGCATTGGCTTATTCATAGCTCTTTGAGTCTTTGGCATTCCAAATTTAAAACTGTTTGGTCTGCCATTCTTGAGCTAAAACTTGCTCATTTTACCTGGTGCATTCTCTTTCAAGGCCTGCCTGTTGGTACTAGGCTATTTCATCTTGGGGTCCAGGATCCCCGTTGTCCTTTTTGTGGACAGTCTAAGACAATTCAACATCTCTTTTGGTATCGTACTAGAGCACAAGCCTTCTGGCTATGGATTCATGATTTCTTCCGCCCTTTTAGGCCAGAACCTTTAACCTGGAAAATCATCCTTCTGGGTAACTCACCCAGGTTTCCTGAAAGATTTACTTAGATTTGGCATATTTTCAGGGTGGAGATATTATTTACATTATGGAAAGATCGTAATTCTTGTATATTCTCAGAAAGTAAAATTGGAACTTATGTTTCCCTTTACATTAAAACAACTATTTATTCTAATGTTCTTATGCAGATTCAAGTGCAAGCTAATAAAGTTTCCTTGGAGGTGGCACACTTACAAGAGTTATTGGATCATTTGGGGAATGCTCCCTGTACTGTGGCTCGCATTCCTCCCTCACCTTCCTCTATCAAAGCTCGTTCACCCAATAGACGAAGAAGTGGTTCGGCCAGAGATTCTCGGCCCCGCTCCCAACCTGCTCAGTGTCATGGTGCTCATTGTCGCAGACGCTCAGCCTCTCCATGTCAGCATGGTTGGACCTCAGGCCATGCTGCAAGTGCTGCAGGGGATAATGCGAGTTGACCCACTGGCAATAATACTGGTTGGAATGTACTTGGTCCTTCTCATCCACCTACTTCAGGTTGGGATAATACTAAAGTCTTCCCCCGGTTGAATTTGGCTATCTCACCACAGCATGAGGATCCAAATGTTTAGAACGAAGAACAAAAAAAATGAAGATGGTTGGGCTATTCCTGATGTCAACTCGAACTCCACTGATATTTGGGGGAAACCGGATGACAGGGATCTACCATCTACGGGGGTGGCTATGGTAGCATAATTATGTTTGCATAATTCTATTTTTATTTGGGTTCTATACCCTTGATACTTTGATCTAGAACTTTCTAGGCTTAGCCCATGTGACTTTTAGGGTGTGCCTTTTAACCACCCTCTATTTTTTTTGTGAAGTGTTATTTTATTTTAATAGATAACTTGAATTTTCATAAAATAAAAAAAAAATTATTGCATCTATAATTATCCTTGTGATCACTTTGCTTTCCATAAAAAAGCAAATAATTTCTAAATTATGAGTTGTATTTATGAAGTAGTTGAACATGTTCCAATAGTTGGGATAGTATTTGTGGATTTAATGCCCAATATTTTTAAAAGTATAACACTAGTAGTTATGACTTTAAAATTGTTAGTGTTGACTATAAGTACTTATAATTGAATGAAATATATTCTTTCGATCTAAAAAGCAACAAATCATGTGATGTGGTTCTAGGATCAACTCTTCTAAAAAGGTGAAAGGTATTGGTGTAGTTGGGAGAGTTATTGGTGGTTCAGTTCATCTCTTTTTCTCTTCAGCTACAAGATTTGGCACTAATAATCACATGGAGGCTTGGGCAATCCTTGTAGCTTTGGAGAAAGCTTGTGATCTTGGATGGAAGTTTATCTGTGAGATGGATTCCATGGTTTGGTCTCCCTCCTGAATAATGGCAAGTTTCATGAGTCTTCTTGAAGGTTGGCTTATTTTGTGGAGTAGATTCTTCACCTTTGGTAGAACTTTGAATCCATCTCCTTTGTGCATATTCCTAGAGAGTGGAATGTTGTTGCAGATTGTTTTTCCAGATGGGCCTCAGATGTTGATGGCCACTTGCATGTTGTTGAATGGGGTCCTTGTCTTCTGCACATTCTTCGTAATTCTTGCAGCTCCTTGAAAATGACTTGTTTTGTTAGTTTTGGTTTGGTTTTTCGTAGTTAGTATTTTCTTAGTGTCTTGAACTTTGTTGGTTCTTGGACATGGTTGGATAGTGGTAACCCTCCTTGGATTTTTGTCCTTTGGGCTTTAGTGATAAATGTTGTTGTTTGGAAATCCTTTTGTAATATTTTCTGCTACTTTGTTAATATAATTTTTTCTTCTTTTTGCAAAGAAAAAAAACAACTTTTATAACTTTTTGGGTCCTTTTAGACACTTCAACAAAAGCATGCTAATGTGGCATCATATTTGATGATGTGGACCTGAAAAGTTAGTTATACTGTTGAGCGAAGAAAAACAATTCGGACAAAAGAAAACAATTAAATCAAATACATAAATAGAAACATAGAATCGATGCAAAAGAGAACAACAAAGTTTTTTAATGTGGTTCACCAAATGGCTACATCCACTTTGAGCAGGGGATAGCTCTCTCTGTATTAATTGAGAAAAAAAACTCTCATACAATATATCTGTAGCTCAATATATTATATATCACACTATTGTTCCGATGGCTCTATTCATTTAACTCCACTCCAAGACTAATAATAGTCAATGCATAATAACTTGCGAAAGGCACTAATTTCAACCTCATCATGGGAGTAGAAGCATGCAATGGTCGATAAAAAAATAGGAAGTAGTGGGAGGCGTTACATAATAAAGAGGATTGGGCTGCAATAAGGGTGTGTTACACCAACAATCTCCCACTTGAAGTCCAATCTGAGCTACAAGAGAGTTGCACAGAGATATCCCCCACTTCAGGCTTATTGTCAAAGTTTGACAATGCTAAGAGAAGTCCTACAAAACTTGAACTTCTCCCTTGGAACAATCGTTGTCAAAGCATTCATCATGAACCTACTCACTTCTCCCATTGCATGGGAAATATCCGTGGAGTACAAACCAAGGCATTGTTCTTCATCTTCCTCATGTCGTCCACCATGATAAAGTCTTTATTTCCTTCTTCAATCACATTCCGTATGAAGTGATACCGGAGTTCAAAATGTTTGGGTCTATTAGAATGATAAATACAATCCCCTGTTTCCTCAGCATTTGCACTCTTGAGAAATCTAACCTCCTGATCTTCAGGTAACTTGCAGTCACCATTCACATTTTCTTTCTGTTTCTTTGGACTTATTTCCCTTTCAGGGTGATCCTCAAGATTCTTATCTGCCTCCTGAGATGTGTTCCATTTACTAATATATGTTATAGCATTATCCTTCAAATTCCAATTAGTGAGTTTAACAGAAATAAAATTTTCATCATGTGTAGCACCTAGCTTCCTGTTGTTATTTCTCCCCTGACTGTACAGAATTCTAACAAGAGACAACATGGGACTATTTTCCATAATATATAGACCTTTCTTTTATAACACAACAACATCTTTAACCTCACCTTTTGTGCACAATGCAGGAGCTAAAACACACATAAGTGACCCTACGGTTACATCATTTCCAGGCTGTGAATGAGATTGCAAGGACTCTGCAAATGTTTCTATGAGCTACGATGAACTCCCTAAAGGTAGCGTTGATCCCACAAATTGTGAAGTACCTTCAAACAGCTGCGTGGATAATCTTAAGGAATGTGTATCACTTATCTCTGGCAGCATAGTCAAAGGTTGAGATTCATGTGTTTGTAGAGGCAGCGTAGTAGTATCAAGGGACTGTGATGACTTTTCCTATGGCAGCAATGAACATTGAAATGGAGACTTTTCATGTTCAAAAACATCTTTGAAATTGGAGAGAGTAGCGATATACCTGAGGTAAATAGATGCTGTGATGTAAATGTTGAGGGTAGCGAATGGCTGCGTAGCAAAGGATGGGAATAAACATTTGAAACTTCATCTATTACTTGCGCTTGAGCTTCAATTGGTTGTGTATTACCTCTATCAAAGAGTTGCGATGACAATTCCAACTACTGGCTGGACATCAAAGAGGGCGTTGAAGCAGTCAAAGGGGGTTGAGCTGAAGAATTTCACCTGGCAGTGTATCACCAAAAGGAAATGAGACTAATGTTGAAGGCTGTGTTTGATTATTCAATGCCTGTGTTGAATCTTGGTCTCTCCTGGCAACGTTGGAATGGTCTCCAATAAGCTGCGAACTGGAAGTAGAGACTCCAAAGAATGGTCAAACAAAGGAGTGGGCAGCGTCTGGTCTTGGAAAAGCTCATTAGACGTCGCTATTAGCTGAGAAACATTAATTCTCCCCTGTGGTTCTTGTACATGATTTGTATTTTCAAACATATTAACTGGTATACACTCTTTTGATGACATGTCCCCTGTATTTCCAAAGCTGGGAAAACTTTTTCATTGAACACGACATTGTGACTACAAACAAGTTGCTTGGCGAATGGATCCCACAAGTGAAAACCATACTGCTCTTCACCGTAGCTGACAAATATGCAGCAATGTGACTTAGAATCCAACTTCGTGCGCTTTTCCTTGGGGACATGGGCGAAGGCTTCACAACCGAAAACACGTAGGTGAGAATATGAAATCTGTTTGCCCAACCAAACTTCTTCGGGGATATCAAAATCCAATCTAGATGAGGGGCTTATGTTGATTAGATATACGGCTGTGTTAACTGCCTCTGCCCAAAACTCCTTACTTAGGCCTGCATTGGACAACATGCATTGAGCCCTCTCAAGAATGGTTCTATTTAGCCTCTCAGCTATGCCATTTTATTGAGGAGTGAATGAGACTCCTTTAATCTGGCTAATACCATTTTCTGCACAAAAACCATCAAACTCCAAAGAACAATACTCTCCCCCATTATCGGTTTGCAAATATTTAATTTTATGCCTAGTTTGATTCTCAACCAATGCTTTGAAAATTTTAAATTTTGAAAAAACTTCCAATTTCCTATTCAGCGTGTATACCCATACTTTTCAAGTATAATCATCAATAAAAGAGACAAAATAATTTGCACCTCCAAAAGATGTTACCTCTATAGGTCCAAACACATCGGAATGGATGAGCTCTAAAGCTGTTGTCCGCATGTCATTACCAGTCGTCAAGAAGTTGATTCACTTTGGTTTTCCATGGAGACAATGCTCACAAAACTCCAAATCCACATATTTTAGTCCTGGTAGTTGATCCCTTTGAAGCATGACTTCAAGTTCCTTTTGGCTCATATGTCTAAGCCTCTTATGCCAAAGGTCGGAGCCGCTGTCCACAACCGCCATTGCAACTCCCACTTCACCATGGCATTCTAACACATAAAGACTACCTAGTTTGTTTCCTTTTGCAAGCACCAATACACCCTTAATTACTTTCCAAGTATCTAAAGAAAATTTGACATCACACCCTTGAGCATAAAGTTGGCTTACAGAGATGAGATTTCGTTTCAACATAGGAACATGTCTCACATCTTTCAAGATCCATTTATTTTCATTTTTTAAAGACAGTATCACATCACCTCTTCCTACTATTTCACATTCTTTATTATCACCAAGAAAAACTTTTCCAAACATACCTTCTTGATAATTTGTGAAGGCCTCCCGGCATGGAGTAGCATGGAAAGAGGCACCGGAATCGAGCACCCACGAGTCTGCAGTAGTGTCACTTGCTGATAAAACCAAAACACCATCATCTTTATCATATGTAGTGTTTACTTCATTATTGCTCACCTTTTCTTGTGCCTTTTTGTAATTCCAACAGTTCTTTTTTGTGTAACCTGGTTTGCCACAAAACCAACAATCACCATGTCTGCCCCTGGTTTATGATCGTGTTGCAGATTTGGACCTCCTCCTGTGATTATTTCTGCCTCTATCTTGACCCCTTCCTCTATTGTCTGTACTTACAGCAGTCAAGGCATCACCGGATGAGGGTTCTTGATTTTTTCTTTGCATGTCTTCACTGAGAAGAGTCGCTGCAACATCATCAAATTTTAATGTACTCTTGGCAGCCACGGAAGTGCCAATTGCCCACCACTTTGTCCCATCTCTTAGGTAGAGAGCATAATAACAGAATTGCTTTGATTTCATCTTCTAATTTTATACCCACTGAAGTCAATTGAGTGACCAAAGTATTAAACTCGTTTAGGTGATTAGACATGATCCCACTTTCCTTCATTTTTAAATTATATAACTTCTTCATGAGAAATACCTTGTTTGATGTTGATGCCATATCGTACATGTCTGAAAGTTTATCCCACAGCTCTTTCGAAGTCTTCTCAGCAGAAACGTTGAAGAGAACATTGCTGGACCATGTAAGAAAAATCGTGGCCCTTGCCTTTTTATCTAATTTCTCCCACTCTGCATCATCCATCAAAGTTGGCTTCTTCGCTTTACCTTCCAGCATGAGTGAGAGATCCTGCTTAATCAGCAGCGATTCCATCTGAACCTTCCACAACCTGAAATTCTGCCCTAAAAACTTCTCGATTTTCCATTTGTCTGCTTCGTCCATTCCTCTAGAAATTCTTTACCGATTTCCAACCAGCTTCACCAATGAGCTACTTCATCGAGCTTCTTAACCAGAGCTCTGATACCAATTGTTGAACAAAGAAAAACAATTCAGACAAAAGCAAACGATTAAATCAAATACATAAACAGAAACACATAATCGATGCAAAAGAGAACAATAAAGTTTTTAACGTGGTTCACCAAATGGCTACATCCATTTTGAGCATGGGATAGCTCTATCTGTATTAATCCAGAATAAAAAAACTCTCATACAATATATCTGCAGCTCAATATATTATATATCACACTATTGTTCCTACAGCGCTATTCATTTAACTCCACTCCAAGACTAATAATAGGCAATGCATAATAACCTGCGAAAGGCACTAATTTCAACCTCATCGTGGGAGTACAAGCATGTAGTGGTCGATGCAAAAATAGGAAGTAGTGGGAGGCGTTACATAATAAAGAGGATTGGGTTGCAATAAAGGTGTAGGTGTGTTACACCAACAATAACAAGGGGCCTTGCCAAATAAACTGTATTTTTTTTTGGAATAATTCAAAATTGCTACGCATGATTTTGAGAGGGGTGAATTTAAGGTGTTCAACTAGTGAATCCTCTCCCCTATTGACTCATTTTTTTCTAATGTACATGAGATGTATCTAGTCAGTTTTTGAATTGTACTTGCTGCAGAAGAGGAATCATTTAATAATCCCGATGTGGAGTATTTGGAGTCTATGCCTGCTATTGCGTCTGATTGATGTTCCTTTGTATGCAAGGGCCTCTTCTTTCCCTTCACAACGTGACTTGTTCAACAGCACTAGCTTTCCCTTGCCAAATGATAGATTTCTATCCTTCAAACGTGGCTCTTAGATTATTGGCGTCTTTTCCTTTACAGGGTGAAAATTCATTTATCTTCCTATGTAAGAGCGTTGACTACTTATTAAGGACTGCGCGAGTTTATCAACAAATTCCCAAACTAAAAATAAAACCACCTTGTTGAAATAGTTAAGGGGAAGCATATAGCACAAATAACTCCACAGATGTGCAGACTTTGGGAACTGGTGCATGAACAACAGGCATCATATGCAATCAACATACAGACTTTGGGAACCAGTGCATGAACAGACATCATATACAATCAACATACTCGTTGTACTGTGACAAAGTGCATTGCTCGTGAAGGCGTTCTCAAATAGCCCACGTTCAAAGCATAGGAAAACAACCCGCCAAGTATGACAGGCCATACTGTAAAATGTAAACTATAATCAAATAACATGACATCAACTTTCTTTCAACTGCTACATGACATAACTTTCTTTCAACTGCTCATTGACTACCATCTTTTTTTTCTTTCACACACCTGGCTGATCTGATACCAATGTTAGGCCAGGATTAAAATATAGGTAGAATGGAATTGCATTATTATTTTATATTATTTGTATTTTTAAAAGAAGATTTATACTATTATACAAAGTGAAGAGTATTTGAACTGTCATATAAAAGGAAAATTAAATGGGTTATCAAAAGGATGTAGTTTAATTGGTTGAACATAATTGGTGAGAATGATGGTATGTGTTGATAATGTCATCCAGCAAGGTTCAAACCCCACACTATGCTTACGACTTTACTTGTCCAATTGTATGAATGACAATGGAGGAAGTAGCAGCAATTTTTTCCATCCCTGTAATTGTAAATCAGCGCTGCTCTTAATTATAGCTCTTAATTGTAATTTGCAAAGTTGTACTTATTCCATGTATATAATAATCAATGCATATTATATTATATTACCCTATTATAAAATTTTAGGGTTTAGTAATAATTTAAAGTTTCATATATACGATTATGTAAAAATTTAGCAAGTCAAGTTATAGGGTGTAATAATTTGCAAAGTTGTACTTATTCCATGTATATAATAATCAATGCATATTATATTATATTACCCTATTATAAAATTTTAGGGTTTACTAATAATTTAAAGTTTTATATATACGATTATGTAAAAATTTAGCAAGTCAAGTTATAGGGTGTAATAAATTTTAAAGTTGTAAAATACCGTCTAAAATGTCATCTAACTGTCAAATTCCAAGTGTGCATCCCAATATCTATTGCATGTATAATTATCTCTCTAATCACTTTGCTTTTCACAAAAGCAAATAATTTATAAATTATGAGTTATACTTAAAACTTGATTAGGGCTTTCCAAAAAAGCAAATAATTTATAAATTATGAGTTATACCTAAAAACAGATTAAGGAAGAGGACCCAGTAGTCATGTTCCAATAATTGGGATAGTATTTCAGATTAGGGGAGAGGACCCAGTAGTCATGTTTCAATAGTTGGCATAGTATTTGTGGATTTAATGCCCAATCTTTTTAAAAGTATAGTACTAGTAATTGTGACTTAAATTGTTAGTGTTGACCATAAGTACTTTTAAGATCTAAAAAGCAATAAATCATGTGTAGCCACATCGACGCATCAACAAAACATGACTTAATGCAAATTGTTAGTGTTGACCATAAGTACTTTTAAGATCTAGAAAGCAACAAATCATGTGTAGCCACATCGACGCATCAACAAAACATGACTTAATACACAACTATATGTCTAACCTTTTATTGGGTCTTTCTAAACACCTCAACAAAAACATGCTAATGTGGCATCATATTTGATGATGTGGACCTACAACCTTAGTAATAAGAAAAGGCCTTTCCAATAAAACTGTTGTAAAAAATTTGAAATAATTGGAAATTGTCAGGCATGATTTTTAGCGGCGTAAAGTTAAGGTGCTCAACTACTAGATCCTCTCCCCTATTGACTCAAATTTCTAAATGTATGAGATGTACATCTATTTAGTTTTTGAATTGTATTTGTTGTAGAAGAGGAATCATTTAATAATCCCGATGTGGAGTATTTGGAGTCTATGCCTACTAAGGGAGAGGGACCAATGGTGGGTAGGGCGATGTTGAGCGAGGGGTCCACGTCAGCAGCATCCGAGTCGGATTATTTTTTTGGCCACATCCCTAGACAGTCGAGTTGGCACCCCCCCATTTTTTTCCTGGCATTTTTTAAGCACGTTTATCAATGTTTACGGTACATTTTTCAAAAACCACCAAAAATTTGATAAAATTTGTCATTGGTCGATATTGGACATGTGTAGGGTCCCTTCGTGGGTTGGTGCCACACTAGTACTGGCTCATTTTACTACCAATTAATACGCATTAACTGTCCAACATCCTACCGCCGACGGTCTTAATGCCTACCACCTCGGCATGCACACCATTCGCTTAGTCTTGCTTTAGCTTCTCGAATACTCCATTCATGAGAACAATTTGCATTTGGAGCAGTTGCATTCAAGACTAGACCTAGTTCGGATGGACGTCGACGGTGGTGAGGACATGGGCGAATACTGGTGATACATTTCTCAAGCTTTCGGTGTTTATCAACACCACATTTGGCATAAGGAAACCATTTACCTTCTGGTTACGCATGTGAGGTTGTGTTCCAACCTCACACAGGCAGAAACTACGCATTGCAAGATTTATTTTCATATTTTCATGCAATCTTTTTTTGTGTAAATAGCTTCAATGTACAAGTAATGATATGCTCGTTTTATAAAGCTTTATTGCAGCTTTATCATGGTCGCTTCTATGTGTATATATATGTATACAGATATATATATATATACTCACAGAAACGGCGAACAAATGTTATTTCAAGTACCAATATTGCACCTATATTTTGGCCGACTGTGTGTATATGTGAGTATATATATATGGCCGATTGTGTGTATACACAAATATATATGCAAATGTATTTGTGTATATGTGTGTATACACAAATATATATGTATATATATGCAAATGTATTTGTGTATACACACAGTCGGCCATAATATAGCCCTTTCTTTTCATTTTTGTACCTCTACAAGTTGTGTATATATAGTGGCAGTATTCAAAGCTATTGTCTATGTGTATACATATGCATACCATTTACATACTGCATTGTCTGTTAAGGGTTTCATGCACCTATCCTTTGGCCGACTGTGTGTATACATATACATACCATTTAAGGGTTTCAACAGCTCAACTATTAAGGGTTTCATGCACCTATAGTTTTGCTGACTGTTTCCACCACTGCCATGAACCCCTCGCTCAACAATTCCTGCCCCCCATCGTCCTCTCATTCCTATCCATAGAAGAATTGTCTTAGCTAGAATAGTCCAATTCTTGTGAATAGTTCATATGCATATATAGGATTTTTATGGTCAATTTGGTAATCATTTTAAACAGGATATTTAACAAATTATTTCTATAAATTTCGTCAAATCATTTAGTCCTTTAATTGACATAACATTTTAATCTTATTAATAACATATTAATATAATATTTAACAAATTAATATATTAATAAACATTACAATATTACGTATGTATCGTATACACACACACATACATACATACATACATACATACATAATTTATTATGTTTGTATGTATGTATGCATGTGTCTCTACTATACATACATACATATGGCAGTTCATATACACATACATACATTCATATGAACTGCCATATGTATCTATGTATGTATAGAATACACACATACATATATATGAACCATAATATGTATGTATGTGTCTATACTATACATACATGCATATGGCAATTCATATGTATGTATGTATGTAGGTCATGCAGGCACCCATACATATGGAATTCATATGTAACATACATACATAATTTTACTATGATGTATGTATGTATGTATGGATGGAAACCAATCATACATACATACATACTCGGCCAAAACATAGGTACATGACACCCTCAACTATGGAGTGTATGATAATGTTACAATACTCTCACTCTTACATGTATGAATTTGTTGTTTCAGTTTGTATCATTCTTTTTTTTTTTTTTCTAACAGTTAGAATTGGGGATATGATAGTATAACATGCATTTTTTGTTTCATCTCACACACACCCTTGATCATTTGCAATCAACTCAATTACATTCATGGTTAGTTTGTTCTTCAATTACTCTCACTCTTACATTTATGAATTTGTTGTTTCAGTTTGTATCAATATTTTTTTGTAGATGTTAGAATTGGGGACATGATAGTATAACATGCATTTTTTGTTTCATTGCACACACACCCTTGATCATTTGCAGTCAACTCAATTACATGCATGGTTAGTATGTTCTTCAATTACAATCATTATTACATGTATGAATTTGTTGTTTTAGTTTGTATCAATTTTTTTGTTTTGTAAGAGTTAGAATTGGGGATGTGGTAGTATAACATGCATTTATTTTTCATTGCATACACACCCTTGATCATTTACAAACAACTCAATAAGATGCATGGTTAGTTTGTTCTTCAATTACAATCACTCTTACATGTACGAATTATTTGTTTCAGTTTGTATCATTCTTTTAATTGTAAGAGTTAGAATTGGGGATGTGATAGTATACCATGCATTTTTTGTTTCATTGCACACACACCCTTGATCATTTGTCAACTCAATTAGATGCATGGTTAGTTTGTTCTTCAATTACTCTCACTCTTATTACCAAAGAAGGGCTCTTTCCTATTAACTTAAGACTCCTTTCACTGTATATCAATGTATATCACTAGTTTTCATGCAAATATATTATGCATATATGCAATATGTAAAAGCATTGCATATATGCATATGTATATACATAAGGATATATATTGCAGAGATAGATAAATACAAATATATATTACATTCAACTTAATTAGATGTATACTTTTTTTGTTCTTCAATTATAGTGACTGTAATTATCGGCCTCTCTCCCTTACTGCTAACTGTGATAATGGCTGACTCTTTCTGATATAGCATTATTAGATGTATGTCTTGTTGGCTCTTCAATTAAAGTAACTCAAATAGTCAGTGATTATAACATGATGGAATATGTTGTTTGTATTCAAATCTACTATTGTTTCAAGTTACAAACATTTAGGTAAAAAAGTTCAAAACCTTCATGACCTTCACGACAAAAAAGTTCACACGTAACATGAAGAATCAATTGAAAAAGGTAGGAAAACTAAAATCTAAAGAAGGGTCTAGTTGGGTTATGCTTGGGGTAAGTGAGGGTGGATAGGACTGCGAATTAGAAGGACTCCAACTCTGTAATGGTTAGCTGATGCTTTGGGTAGGTGATGGACAATATTGGGGACATTGAATAGATACAAAATCTGTGAATATCCTATAACGGTTAGGTAAGGGATTTAGAGGGTTAGTGAGTCACCTTTCCTTTGCAGTCTCTTTTTGTGCCTTCTCCAATTCTTTTTCCCTTTTTACAGCTTCCTTTACTATCCTTTGTTGTTCCTTTTTTTCTCCTTCTCCTTCTTTTGCAGCTCTTTTTCAACCTCTACTGTTGCTCATTGCTTTTCCTTTTCAACCTCTGCTGCTACTTGTTGCTTTTCCTTTTCAATTCTCATTAGAGCCTTGACCTCCAATGTTACAATCATTTCTATCCTGCACTCTTCATTCTGTTCCTTCTTCCTCTTTTTTAGTTCTAGGAGTTCCTTCTTCCTATCCTCTTGCTCAGTTAGCAAGGCCATGTAGTCATCAGTGGTCAGGAGTTGGGATCCTCTTGGTAGTTTAATCCCACGGTCAGCTACCTTGTTAGACTTGTCTTTGACTACATGCACTGGTAGCTTCAAGAATTTTGAGATGTGTGAAGATGTTTGGCCTCCCAAAGGCTCCATCGTATCCTCATTATTTGTTTCCTACTCCTCAGTAGCAGTATCATCCAATTCATCTCCTAACTGATCAACTTCATTGTCTCCCCAATCAGCATAGAAATGAACTATACTATTTGGACCCATGTTGTGTGGTGGAGATGGCATTGTAAGACTTTGCTCTGTGTCCACATACAGATCACAACTAAGATTAGCAACATCCTCTAACAGCCAGGAGGGAACCTCGGGTGGAGTTGGTAGGGAAAGAGAAATGTCTGCAATACTATTTGGCTCTCCCAAAACTGTTGTTGGTAGTGATTGTTGGTCTGACAAACTTGAAGTTTGTGGAGGACTTTGGTGGCTTGCAGATTCTGTTGCTTCAAGTTGGCTTTGGTGGTCTCCAAGTACTGTTGTTCTATCTATACAGTCACCCTCATTCACTGCCAAACCATTGCTAGATAGGCTTAGAATGGTTTCAACAGCTGATGCTTCCTCGGGGGAAGCAAACTAAAAAGTCTCGCTAACCCTCATGTCATTGTTCAATGCATTTGGATCAAGAAGCCAAATACCTGTCCTCTTGAAGCCAGCTGTTATGTTTGAAACTGTCAAAGCCTTTTGAAAAGCTACACTGCCAAGTGTACCCAATTCTGCCCTTCTTATCTCCAAATTTGGATGTCTACTAGTCCATTATGTTCTTTCCTTTTTGAAATGAGATTTGAAAGATGATGCAGGAGCATCTTAACTCAGGATTTTTGGCTTTTTTTTTTTAACATTTTTTTTTGGCTTGTTTTTCGCTACAGTTTTGGTGTGTGTGGCTCGCCTTGCTGCTCAGCTTATTTATTCTTCCTATTACCATTTCTTGTCATTAATTTCTACCTATTTTGGTGGGACGTGACTAGCTATTTCTTCTAGTTTTTTTTGGCAAAAGCCTCAAACCTGTGGGGCACCCAGCTGGCAATGCAAATGGAAAGATTTGTTTTTGGGTCAACCAAAATAGAAACAACAATTAATCTTCCATATATGGCAATCTACACTCCTGAACATAATGTTTACCTTGGCCAGCAAGGTCATTTGGCTATCTTCCTTCTATGATTCCAATTCTAGAATCCTCTTAGTAGTGGGCATCGTGGGTCATCTTTATGACTGACTATTATTACTATATTATTTTTCTTGCTCTTGACTCCATGAATGGTGGTCGTGGTCTGTGGTTCTGAGGATCGTGGACTCTTTTTTTTCTTTGGGGCAGAACATTTTAAATGGAGGAGGAGGTGACATATTTGGTGCAGGGGGAAGATAGAAGAAGAAGAGGCAAATGCCTTAGTGGGAGAAAGGTCTAAACAACATCGAAGGGGAAGAAGTTATTTTAGTTTAGTTTTTTTATTTCCTGTGTATTCCTGCATAAGGAGGCCTCTTGGATGGGCCGAACATTTGCATATGTAATATGGCTTTAGACAGGAATATCAATTGATAACTCTTCTATTACAATTCATTGTTATAAGATAGATGTCTTTTGTATTGGAACAGAGGTCAAAATTGAAAGATTGTCTAATTCCCCTGTCTTGTCTTTTTTCTGAATT
This sequence comes from Cunninghamia lanceolata, assembly GCA_027924645.1. Classification (NCBI taxonomy): domain Eukaryota; kingdom Viridiplantae; phylum Streptophyta; class Pinopsida; order Cupressales; family Cupressaceae; genus Cunninghamia; species Cunninghamia lanceolata. The sequence continues at coordinate 15,272,215 of BSBN01000511.1, read as the reverse complement.
GTCCTCTAATGATAGAATTGTGAGGTGTCACCTAAGATGGTGCTATCAGTTTTGGTATCAGAGACAGGTTGAGATTCGGCTTTGGGAGTGGTTAATATGCCTCCAAGAATGAGGGGCAGAGGCCGAGATGGAGGTCGAAGAGACCATGGTGAGCCTAACCTGATGCAGAATCTGATTGCAAGGTTGGATGCTCTTGAGAGGGCACAGAGGAGAGGAAACCCCGATATTGAAGATGTCAGTGATGAGGAAGAAGAACCCCAGGGACAAGAAAACATAGAAGGTCAAGTAGACCCAGATGATGAATTTGGTGAGAGGCTGATAAGATCAGTCATGAACTTGGGTTCCAAACCCAAGATAGATGTACCAACGTATGCTGGAAGTCTTAATGGAGAAGAATTAATTGATTGGATAAATGACTTGGACAAGTATTTTGAGTATGAGAATGTAGCTGAGGAGAAAAGAGTAAAATTTGCATGCACAAGATTGAAAGGTCATGCTGCCATGTGGTGGGACTTTGTCCAAACTGAAAGAAGAAAGAGAAATAAGGAGAAGATTAACTCATGGGATAGAATGGTGGCCAAGTTGAAGGCTAAATTTTTGCCTAGTGACTATCAGGCAAATCTTTTCAAGAGATTACAAAATTTGAAGCAAAAGGAGATGTCAGTAAAAGATTACACAGAGGAGTTTTACAAGCTCATCATTAGATCTGGGCATGCTGAAGAAGATGTGGAGAAGATAGCCCGTTATGTGAATGGTTTAAAATACAGTCTACAAGATGAGATGAGTCTTTTGTCCCCTAGAAGCTTAGAAGAGGCTTACCAACTTGCCTTAAAGGCAGAAGAGAAGCTGCAAAGGAAGCAGAATCAACAAGAAACGAAGAGAGGAAGAGGTTTTAGAGGAAGGGGACAACAATTTGGTAGAGGACAACAACATCATCAAAGTGAAGAGGCTGGAAGTTCTAGTGGGACAGCCCATAATGATAGAGGTGGATTTCAAAATAGAGGAGGAAGATCTTATGGAAGAGGTGGATCACAAGGAAGAGGAAGAGGATTTGCTGGAAAATGTTACAAGTGCAATCAAATTGGACGCAAAAGTTGGGACTGTAGTGAATCTTCACAAGGAGGACACTCCAAATTTGAAAGAAGCAATCAAGTTATTCAAGCAGATCAAGAAAGTGTAGGATCTCCAATTCATCACAAGGATGGAGCAGAATCAGGAGAATCCTTGATGCTTAAGAGAGCATTGTTAAAGCCACAGAAGGAAAGTCAAGAGCCAATTCAAAGGAGAGCATTGTTCAGAACAAAGTGTAAGTCACATGGTAAATGTTGTAAGCTCATTATAGATAGTGGTAGTACTGACAATATTGTTTCAAATGAAATGGTAGAAAAGCTGAATCTTAAAAGGATTAAACACCCAACTCCATATAAGGTAACTTGGTTACAAAAATGCCATCAAATATTGGTGAGTGAGCAGGCCTATGTTGATTTTCAGATTGGTAGTTATAAGGATTATGTTTTATGTGATATAATGCCGATGGATGTGTGCTATGTTTTGCTTGGAAGACCGTGGCAATTTGACAGAAACTCGGTCCATGATGGAAAGGAGAATACATATACCATTACAAAGGATGGAGTAAAGCATACCTTGTTGCCCATAAAGGAGAAAGAAGAGGACAGCAGCAGTAGTAGTCTAGTAATGATGGTAAGTGGTAAAGAATTTTTGAAAGATTTGAAGAATGAAGAAATTGGTTTTGCTTTGGTTCCTAAACCACAATGTGTAATGACTTCTACAAAGTTGGATGATTTGCCTCTTGAGATACAAGATATGTTGAATGAGAATATGGATATTGTTGCTAATGATTTACCTAATGAGTTGCCTCCTATTAGAAGCATAAGTCATCATATGGATTTGATTCCAGGAGCTAGCCTTCCAAATAAGGCTGCATACAGATTAACACCTACGGAGAATGAAGAGATAAGAAAGCAAGTGACTGAACTTTTGGAGAAAGGTTTGATAAGAGAAAGTCTAAGCCCATGTGTTGTGCCTGTAGTGTTGGTGCCAAAGAAAGGAGGAGAATGGCGTATGTGTACTGATTCAAGGGCCATAAATAAAATCACAATAAGATATAGATTCCCCATCCCTAGGATTGAAGACTTAATGGATTGTTTGAGTGGGTCTATGTATTTTTCTAAAATAGATTTAAAGAGTGGTTACCACCAAATTAGAATTAGACCAGGGGATGAGTGGAAAACTGCTTTTAAAACTAGTGATGGGTTGTATGAATGGCTGGTTATGCCTTTTGGGTTGTCTAATGCTCCTAGTACTTTTATGCGTTTAATGAATGAAGTGTTGAAACCATTTATTGGTAAATTTGTGGTTGTGTATATGGATGACATTTTGGTGTTTAGCAAATCAAAGGAGGAGCATCTTAATCATTTGCGGCAGGTGATGAAGAGATTACAAGAAGAGAAGTTGAAGATTAATTTGAAGAAGTGTTTGTTTTTGCAAACTGAACTTGTTTATTTAGGTTTTGTGGTGTCAAAGGATGGATTGAAGATGGATATGGAAAAGGTTCAGGCTATACTTGATTGGCCATCACCAAAGAGTATTATAGAGGTAAGAAGTTTTCATGGTCTATCTAGTTTTTACAGAAAGTTTATAAGAAATTTCAATCATGTTGTAGCACCTATTTTGGAGACAATTAAGGGAAGCAAAAGACCATTTGTGTGAACTAAAGAGGCTGAAGAAAATTTTAGATTTTTGAAAAAGAAGGTGAGTGAACAGCCCATACTTGCTTTACCAGATTTTGATAAATTGTTTCAAGTAGAATGTGATGCTAGTGGTTTGGCTATAGGGGCAGTTTTGAGTCAAGAGGGAAAACCAGTTGCTTATTTTAGTGAGAAATTGAATGATGCAAAGAGGAAGTATTCTTCTTATGATTTAGAATTTTATTCTTTGGTTCAATCCCTCAAGAAATGGAGACATTATCTTTTACCGCAAGAGTTCATTGTGTACACTGATAATCATGCTTTGCAGTTTATTAATAGCCAGCACAAGTTGAATCAGAGGCATGCTAAATGGGTTGAGTATATTCAGAGTTTTAATTTTGTTTTGAAGCATAAAAGTGGTCAAATGAATAAGGTTGCTAATGCTTTAAGTAGGAAGAATTTGTTATTATGTGAGATAAAGACTAACAGTGTGGGATTTGAAAGTTTGAAAGAATTGTATGCAGAAGATGTAGATTTTGGTGAAGCATTTGCAGCTTGCCATGATCCTGTTTGCAGGAATAAAGAGCCATGGAATGATTATATTATACAAGAGGGTTTATTGTTTAAAGAAAATAAGTTGTGTATTCCTCAAGGCTCCATGAGAGACAATCTGTTGAAGGAAAAACATAGTGGTAGTCTGGCTAGTCACTTTGGACAGGATAAGACTTTTCAGCAATTGAGCACACATTATTATTGGCCAAGGATGAAGGCAGATGTGAGAAGATATGTGGAGAGATGCAGAGTTTGTCAACATGCTAAAGGAAGAAGTCAAAATGCTGGTTTATATCAGCCATTGCCAGTTCCAACCAGGCCTTGGGATTCTGTGAGTATGGACTTTGTTTTGGGTTTACCCCGCACTTAAAGGGGTAATGATTCAATCTTTGTTGTTGTTGATAGATTTTTAAAAATGGTTCATTTTATACCATGTAAGAAGACTAGTGATGCAACTAACATTGCAAATTTGTTCTTTAAAGAAGTTGTAAGGCTGCATGGGATTCCAAGAAGTATTGTTTCTGACAGGGATACAAAGTTTGTGGGTCATTTCTGGAGGACTCTATGGAAGAAGTTGGGCACAAATCTGAGTTTTAGTTCAGCATATCATCCTCAAATGGATGGACAGACCGAGGTTGTCAATAGAAGCCTTGGAAATTTGTTGAGATGTCTTGTTGGTAAGTCAACTGGAAGTTGGGATCTTATGTTAGCACAAGTAGAATTTTCTTATAATGATTCCCCAAATAAAAGCACAGGTTTCTGTCCTTTTTATGTGGTGTATGGTATGCATCCGAGAGGTGTGTTTGAGCTTCGTGATCTTGCTGGAATGGAGAAGAGAAGTGCAGATGGGGAAGAGTTTGCTCAAGTCATTCATGACATTCAAGAGAAGGTGAAGAATAGCATTGAGGTTAGTAATCTGTAGTATAAGAGACATGCGGATTTGAAGAAGAGAGAGCTGCAATTTCAAATTGGAGACCTTGTTTTGGCACATCTTCGAAAGGAAAGATTTCCTTCAGGGACATATAATAAACTACAGATGAAAAAGATTGGTCCTTGCAAAATACTAAGGAAGTTCTCAGCCAATGCTTATGAGATATCATTGCCTGAAGAATTGAATATATCTCCTATTTTCAATGTTGCAGATTTATATCCATACAAGGGAGACACAGAAGTTGAAGAAATTGAAACAGCTGATTCATTTCAAGAAGTACAAGTTGGGACAGCCAATGTTCCACAACAAATAGAATGCATTCTTGATCAAGAAGTGTTGAAGAAGACCCGTAAGAAAGAATATTATAAGTATCTTGTCAAATGGTGTAATCATCCTATGGAAGATGCATCATGGCTTACTGAGAAAGAAATTAGAAAGTTAGGTCATTCAGTGGAAGACCTCATGAGCAGGAGCTCATGATCTTTTTCAGCCCGGGAGTTTGATGCAGGAGCATCTTAACTCAGGATTTTTGGCTTTATTTTTTTTTAACATTTTTTTGGCTTATTTTTCGCTACAATTTTGGTGTGTGTGGCTCGCCTTGCTGCTCAGCTTATTTATTCTTCCTATTACCGTTTCTTGTCATTAATTTATGCCTATTTTGGTGGGACGTGACTAGCTATTTCTTCTAGTTTTTTTTGGCAAAAGCCTCAAACCTGTGGGGCGCCCAGCTGGCAATGCAAATGGAAAGATTTGTTTTTGGGTCAGCCAAAATAGAAACAGCAATTAATCTTCCATATATGGCGATCTGCACTCCTGAACATAATGTTTACCTTGGCCAGCAAGGTCATTTGGCTATCTTCCTTCTATGATTCCAATTCTAGAATCCTCTTAGTAGTGGGCATCGTGGGTCATCTTTATGACTGACTATTATTACTATATTATTTTTCTTGCTGTTGACTCCATGAATGGTGGTCGTGGTCTGTGGTTCTGAGGATAATGGACTCTTTTTTTTCTTTGGGGCAGAACATTTTAAATGGAGGAGGAGGTGACATATTTGGTGCAGGGGGAAGATAGAAGAAGTAGAGGCAAATGCCTTAGTGGGAGAAAGGTCCAAACAGCATCGAAGGGGAAGAAGTTATTTTAGTTTAGTTTTTTTATTTCCTGTGTATTCCTGCATAAGGAGGCCTCTTGGATGGGCCGAACATTTGCATATGTAATATGGCTTTAGACAGGAATATCAATTGATAACTCTTCTATTACAATTCATTGTTATAAGATAGATGTCTTTTGTATTGGAACAGAGGTCAAAATTGAAAGATTGTCTAATTCCCCTGTCTTGTCTTTTTTCTGAATTGTCCTCTGATGATAGAATTGTGAGGTGTCGCCTGAGACGGTGCTATCAAAAGAGGAGAAAACACTCACATCAAGAGGTTGCAGCCTGTGTGATGTGTGGGCTGGTAGGGTGAGCAAGTCAATACCAAGTTCCCTTGGTTCAGAAATGGTAGAAAAGGCTACATGGATGCCATGGCCATCAAATATGAGGAGGTGTCTATGGCTGGGTGAGCAACCCCCAGGTACTTGCATAGCAAAAAATCTCAGCCATTTCACAAAAAGATCTTTGGTCATCCATGCATGAGGCTGAACAACCATTAATGCTCCTAGCTCACAATTGGCTATGTAGTTGTGCACGTGATATTTGCTTTTGAACAAGTAGAAGCCTAGAATTTTCTGACCTGCAGCATTGACACATGCCAAAATTGTGATCCACTCTCGGCTCTTAGGGATAATATATGCAACACTTCTGCTACCCTTTTTGGCAAGCACCATCATATTACCATTCTGCCCAGCTTGCAGCCCTATCTCGTCGCAGTTCCAAATCCTTTAGGGTCCATAATTGTCGACTGCGTATGTCTTCTCCAATGTTTCATTGAATGCACTTACAATTGCAGGCCTAAGATTCAGAACATGGTCTCTATCTTGCCCTTGGGCTGTTCTCAAACACAGATTGGGATGCCTTCTTTTGAACCCCATCCACCAAGACTTGCTGGGAAGCCCATCAAGTTTGAAGGGATTAGGCCTTGTTTGGCATATTTGGGCCACTTCTGCTTTGAGATTGACAATCTCCAAACTGTGGCTAATTGCAGCCATCTCCTTGCACCATTGGACAACCAATGCCTCTTCCTCGTCATTTAGGACTATTGGGGGCCCTTTCCTTTTTGTAGTGGTGACACCACCCACCCAATTTGACAATGTTGTAGTTGGAAGACCCCACTTTTTGGCTGTCCCTCTTGTTGACATGTCGTCGTTTTTGACATCTTCAAGGGCATGTTCCATGTCAGCCATGGTCCATTCCCATTGCACTACAACCTTTTTAGTTGTTACAGCTTGGTTAACTTGGTGTATAGGTTCAGTTGGCTATTCAATTGGCTGCTGAAGAGGAATCACTACGTCCTCCTCATCGCTATGTGGTAGATGCACAAATCTCTTGTGTGCAGGCAGATTTGTCCACCTCCACTTTGTTAGAGGTCGCTTTGTTATAGGTTGCATAGAATTTGTTGTAGCTTTATTCTTCCTCTACATTGAACCAACTCAGTGATTAGTAAATAGCATACATTCTAACTTACAATTAAAAGAATGATACAAACTGAAACAACAAATTCATACATGTAAGAGTGATTGTAATTGAAGAACAAACTAATCATGCATCTAATTGAGTTGATTGCAAATGATCGGGGGTATGTGTGCAATGAAACAAGTAATGTATGGTATACTATCATATCCCCAATTCTACCTCTTATAAACACTTGGGTGATCGTGTTAAACCCTTCCTCAAACAACATAATGATACAAATATATATAAACTTGAAACAACAATATGATACAAATATGTATATCTTGAAAGAGCGGTATGATACAGATAAATCTTAAAACAACAATATGAAATAACTTGAAAGAGCAATACGATATAGGAAAGGGTTTGAAATATTTCTATCATACTATTGTTTCAAGTTATGTAAATGTTTCATAATGTTGTTTCAGAAATGGTTACCATACATGTTACAATAATTGAAGAACAAACAAAGCATACATCTAATTAAGCATAGTACACCTAGCCTTACTTTGGTCAACTCATATACCCATGAATTAGTTTTGAAATAAATGGCTTTAAAAACCAGATCTAAATGCATGAAGGAACCTATCAAATAGGACTACATTCCACTAGAGAACTTGACTACATGAAGAAACCATTCAAATACCTAAAGTTAAACATGAAGAAACCTAAGATAGTATGAGGTAGTAGCATTTGGGAGACTTGGTTATCCAAAGGCATTTTCGATTAAGCTATGTTACAGTTTACATATCGAACTGATTTGTGGATAATTGCAACATAGCTTAAAACACTAAAAATGCTTTAGCATTATCAAGTCTCCCCATATGAACTGGTCTAAACTATAATATAGCATGAATAATTTGTGAAATAGATGGCTTCAAAAATCATATCTAAATGCATGAAGGAACCTATCAACTAGGACTATCACAGTCACTGTAAGGGAGAGGGGCCGATATTTACAATCACTTTAATTGAAGAACAAACAAAGCATACATCTAATTAAGTTGAATCTAAATTCTATACCAGGTCTGGGGCTCTTTAGTATGTGACATATGACATATGGTGGATATAGTATGTGACAGCCTGGTACAGGAAACTATATCTAGATAGGAAACTTATGTATAGGAAACCTATGTAAGGGAGAGGGACCGATGGTGGGTAGGGCAATGTTGAGTGAGGGGTCCACCTCAGCAGCGTCTGAGTAGGATTATTATTTTTGCCACATCCCTTAACAGTCGAACTGGCACCCCCCATATATATATAACTTAGCTATATCTATCTACCATTTGGCTAAGCTATGAAGGCCTTGATGATTTCCCTGTCAAGCTCATCCGATCTAACAGAGAGTGTTTTGGCTAGATGTGTAAGCTTAATGAAAATGAACAAGGCTATATGAAACATACGTATCTATTTATCTCTGCAATATATATCGTAATGTTGTATTGGAAAGGGTTGGAAATATTTGTACCATAATGCAGTTTGAAGGTATATAAAGATAATTCTGATAGATTTAAGGGAGACTAACTGATATGGGGTAGGGGTTGTTTCGGAGGTATAGAATGTGACAGCATAAACATGGGCTATGAAACAAGAAATTCGATCCATTTAAATGTAAATGGACAAGGCATTTGAAAGTAACGAATTCATACATGAATGCATAAGAAATACTGAAGGTAGGTTTGAGACTTATCGTAGACGCGAGAGGAGGAGAGTGCATCGCGTTGGAGGAGCTCATTATCGATCAAGTGTATCCAACACAAAGTCAGAAATTTGAATTCATGAATAGGTAGCTTGCATCACACAATTGAGCATTACTTGTATAAATAAATAGGTTGATAGAATTTGAATTTTGAATTGTGGGAGGGAATTTGATTTGGCATTCAATGAATTAATGGTAGAAGTGATAGGAAATGGGTACGTAGGAATTATGGTTGGTGATTTGAAATTATATTTAAAAAATTGTATTTCTAACCAGTTTTAATATTTAAAAAAAAAAATTATGGTTATTTGGAAAATAATACTATAATAATTACATGTTTTATTGATAAATTGCAATGCATAGTGAGTATGAGAGTGAGTTTGTTTTTTCATTTTTGCAGGTAAATTCACAAAAAGATTGGTGATTATGAACATTGTGGAACAGTGGTTTGTAAAAAAAAGTAAGAAATGTTAACATGTTTTAATGTATTTTGTTAGAAGATATTAAGACATATTTTGAATAAAAAATAAACCATTTGCAATAACCTTTTATTGGGAAGGTGGCAAATATTATTTATATTGTGGAAATAAGTTTGTCCACTTGCATTCACTTAATATTGAGAAAGTGGTAAAAAAATAGTCTACCTATAATAGGACATATTTTGAATTTTATATGAACATGTGTCATCATATTAAAAAGCACATTTAAAATTTTTGTTGGCATTTTTATTGCCCAAAAGTGGGCCCCAGGGTATCACATACTATGCCCACCACGATCGAACCCTCTCCCTTATTGCGTTTGATTGATGCTCCTTTGCATGCAAAAGGGCCTCTGCTTTCCCTGCACAACGTGACTTATTCAGCAGCACAGAGCTTTCCCTTGCCAAATGAGAGATTTCTATCCTTCAAACGTGGCTCTTAGATTATTGGCGTCTTTTCCTTTACAGGGTGAAAATTCATTTCGTGGTGCATGAACAACAGACATCATATGCAATCAACATACTCATTGTGCAGACTTTGGGAACCGGTGCATGAACAGACATCATATGCAATCAACATACTCATTGTATTGTGAGAAAGTGCATTGCTCGTGAAGCATGCATTTGATTAAGAGGAACAACTTCCTTCCCAATGAAGGCATCCTCAAATAGCCCACGTTCAAAGCATAGGAAAACAACCCGCCAAGTATGACAGGCCAGACTGTCAAACGTAACCATAATCAAATAACATCACATTAACTTTCTTTCAACTACTCATTAACTACCATCTTTTTCTTTTTTCTTTCACACACCTCGCTGAGCTGATGCCACTGTTAGGTCAGGTTTAAAAAATAGGGTAGAATAGAATTGCATTATTATTTTATACTATTTGTATTTTTAGAAGAGATAAATGCATTCTTATATATAGTGAAGAGCAATTGAACTGTCATATAAAGGGAAAATTAAATGGATTATCAAAGGGTTGTAGTTTAATTGGTTGAACATAATTGGTGAAAATGATGGTGTGTGTTGATAATGTCATCCAGCGAGGTTCAAACCCTCAGAAACACAAGTCAGCCAGATTCAACTCCTAGGTGACTTTTGACCGGGTTCCTCCTACTTGTGGCTGCTTAGCCTAAGGACAACTTCTGATTTAGATGTATGTTTTACTCATAAAAGTGCAGAGATGTCAATGTCTATGTAATCCAGTTATTTCCATTAAAAAAAAAACTAAATGAGTTTAACTTATAATTAACTCATAAAAATTAATATTTTAGAAGGCTTTAACATAAAACAGAAGGGTAACAAGGAATTTGCAGCTTCTATATAACTAAATAAGTTAATCTAATTACCTCATAAAAATTAATATTTACATGCTGGTAGAGGGATTTGAGATAAAACAGAAGGGTGACAAGGAATTTGCAGCTTATATACAATTAAAAGTGAATTATGTCTTCCTTTAATTGTAAGAGAAAATACAAAATAGTTCTTCACTTACTATGTATTAAAAGATTTAACATGACTTAAAAGACTTAAGATGACTTTAAAGTTATTAAAATCATCAGAAATACACACATTCTATACACTTCATTTACAAAGTCTAATCCAGTTAATTTTTGTCAATAAAAACATGACAAATATTTGCCACTTTTTATTGTGAATGAGGTGTAAAATTGCTATTGACTATTTGACAATTTAAATAGATAATATTTAAATAGAGTGTTTGTAACCGTCATGTGCATGCAGAATGATTGCCAAGATCCAAACACACCCCTAACACCATGATGCCTCTAGACATTCAATTCAAAGAAATTTGACAAAAAAGGATCTAAGCAATGGCAAAATCAATAGCATGGTACACGATAATGCTCCATTCAAAACTTTTACAGCCAAAACAGATCTCAGTATAAATTTGACAAAAGGGATTTAAGCAAATGGCAGAATGAATAGCATGGTACGATGTTCAAAACTTTTACTGCCAAAACAAATCTCAGTAAGGTCATGACCAGTTTGATCACTGTCGTACTTGTTTTGGGGAGTAGAACAAAATGCATCTAGTGCAAATTATACCAACTATTCTTAACTTCTCGTTGCGCTCAATAAATGGAGAAACCCAAATCAGTGGTCTTTTGAAAGAATAAACTTTCGGTCATAATGGCTTTCCCATTGACTAATAGACAATGTATTAAAGGGCAAAGTCACCAATAAATGGTTAAAGCCATTGACTAATAGACAATGTATTAAAGGGCAAATTCACCATTAAATGGTTGACAGACATGACTATTTATAGCCATTGACTAATAGACAATGTATTAAAGGGAAAATTCACCATTAAATGGTTAACAGACATGACCATTTATAGTTTTGTTTGCGATAAAAATATTTGTAGTTTTGTTTCAAATAAAAATAAAGATGCAGTGCTCAAAAATGCTATGAATATCCATGCCAATCAACCCTTCAGACACCTCTAGGTGGTGTTACTAACTTTAGCATATCTCAAAGTAAGGGTTTCGAGGACCCCATCTCCCAAGAAGAAATCTCTACAAGGGCGCAATCAACGTAAAGGGATTGCTGTCATGACTTATGATTCCATCGAACAAAAGGTTATAAAAGTCAGTCAACAGAAAATGATGTTCACAAATTTCTGGGCATTTTACCATTCAGTCAACTCGGCACGCACCTATTGCTTCCGATCAGTTGAAATGTTCTGAAGACTACTTAAATGATAACAACAATTGAAGTGCCTTGAAGATTACCAAAAACATAGATAATACCAGATTTCTATTATGAATAGAAATACATTACACTCAGAATGATTTAACAGTTGTAACAGTTGTAAAGAAACAAGACGTCCATTTACAAACTCTTGTACAAATTAACACCAGTTGCAGAGGATTACATTAACATGCACTCCTTCATTGAAGGACTGGCAGTTTCTTGGGTTACATTAACATGCACTACTCCATTGAATAACTGGTAATTACGCACTCCTTCGTTGAATAACTGGCAGCTTCTTGGGTTATATTAACATGCACTACTTCATTGAATAAATGGCGGTTATGTGGATTGCAATGGCATGCACTCTGCAAAGAGTCCGCTGAATAAATGGCAGGTAATAGTGAATTCCACGAATACAATCCTGCAGAAACCAAAGAAATATAAAGATTTTAGAAAAAACTTCTTCAAAATGGCACAACAAAAGACTGCTTGTAGCCTTGAGAGATCTTACTTGTGATTTTAGAAAAAACTTCTTCAAAATGGCACAACAAAAGACTGCTTGTAGCCTTGAGAGATCTTACTTGTGAAACTAGAATAGGTAAGGAGTCCTTAGCCATTACGCTTGGTTGGTTTTAGTTACACAAACGATGAAACCCTATATCATACTGAGTTAGAATCCATTCCACAAAATCTTTCAACTATAACAGAGAAATGAAACATGTCATAAAGCATATCGATGGCATGAACCTTATGAAGAACCCATGATGAAAACCTGTTTTGAAAAGCATCAGAATTACAGACATGTAGACAATTATCACTAGTATCAATATATAAAGAATGATTGACAATTATCACAACTAACAATATCTCGTGACACAATATCTCAAGATAGATAACAATTACTATTGTTTTGGTTTTCTGGTGGTCTCATAAGCTATTTGACCTTATAGAAGTTATTAAAAACCATCATTCATTCACAGCTATTGTTTTCTCTTACCAAAAAAGATGCAATGCTTCATGCTCATAGTAGAATGAGATTTCATTGCTTTAAAATATAGTGCAGGCATGCATGCTTATACCTAACATTGGATGCATATGGACCTCACCCAATGTTGTAACACAACCATTGCAATCGTAAGATCCTTAATGGATTGAGTTATAGAGAGAGACCTTTGAGGAGCTCCCTTCAATCCAAGTAAGAGCAGCATAGTGGCTATACAACTCCTGTGTCATGCACACCATCATTTTGCCACGAACACAAAAACACTCCTCTCAACGTGACAAGACAATAGAATCCATGAACCAGCAGTTGAATCGACCCCACACAACCCTTGGTTGGACTGAGGGGGGCTCCTCCTACACCTCCTTTGTACAACCATGCAATACTCATGCACATAAATAGAAACCAACATGCTACTATTACTGCTTAAAAACATAGATTGCTGAAATGTCTTGTACATGAAGAATTAAACAGCAATCCAAAAATGCCCTAAAATCTTGCACAAAAAGGAAAGATATCACAATGCAGAACTAGAGACAATAAAATCCTTTACCATAACACACCCCAAAGAAGGAAACTCAAACCAAAAGACATTTGACCAAGCCATTTACCCCAAAATGGCTCAGACCATGTTCTATAGTAAACGACATGAACTCTAAAAAAGCACCATGTTCATAACTTATCCTAACCAAATGCTCCTTCCAACAGTCAGTTGGGTCGCTGTCTTCCTTAGACAAACAACGCACAAGAGATCTACCAACTCTTTGATTATCAAGCGAAACAAGTGTTTATATAGGCAACCCAAGCGACTAGCAACATAGTACATTTTTGCTACCATTTTGTATTGAGTTAAATGACAGGAAACAAAGCTAGATGTGACCACACATAATGACCGTAGGGCTTGAATGACAAGTGATTTGACCTTTGGTACTCTAAACCCTAAACTGAACGCCAGCACATGGATAAACCCTAAACCCTAAACCCTAACACAACACGTCCAATACAGATAATTTGTAGAAAGTACACAGCTACACACTGGAGAATCCAAGCCAGGGATTTTGTTCCATTCAATTCAAACAGTGTATCATCATTTTGTCAGAATCCCATGACTGTGGTGTAATGTTATGTGCTGGTTTTTTGGATGATTTGATGTTGGAATCACTACTGTTTGAGCCTGGGTAAGTGCTGTAAACTTTGAATTGTTCAATGCCTTTTTTAATCATTTCCTGGGGACACCAAATCTATCACCTTTTGAGATTCCCTATGTTATTCCGCCGTATTATAAAAAGATGATCAGCTTTATTAAAAGGTGATCCCACAATTATCTTCTACCCACCAAATTGCATTACAGAAGTCAACAAATATGGTTTTTCTTTTCTAAACCATGGCTCCTTTGCAGGAGACAAGAATTCATTTTTGTAAAGTAAGATTAAAAGGAGCAAACATTAGAAGTGGGTTCTTGTGAAAAAACATTATACATAAAATTAAATTAATCCCACTACTGAGAAATCTTAAAATTTCAATGTCATGTAAAGACACGTAGACAAACTCCTGACTCGTTTGTCAAAATTATTCATTCTCAACAAAGAAAATGCACTAAATCTCAGTACATTTGAATTAAGCACAATGTACCTAATTTTTTGTGGAAATATTAGAAATGCTGCGTTGGAAATATGCTGCCAACTGTCTACTTATCCTTTTTCATATTCGTTGAAACTTATCTCGTGCCTCTCTGCTCATCTCCATTCTCTATCCACTTGACTTTGGTGCTGGTCGAATGTTGCCTTTTCATGCCTCCATAAGTTGTCAAAGGTTTAATACTTTTGCATATCTTTTCTATAGCAGTTGTGGCTGATAATCACCTTTACCTACTACTATGATTAGAATATTTAGAACCGAGGTTACCTAAACTATTAATTGGGAAATTATGTTCTATTCATTCATAGTTTCGATTTGATTAGTATTAAAATTGTGAAATTTGCACTCATGTCATTTTTTATTTGGTTTTGGATTCCTTTCATGGAATACCTTACTATGATTAAATAGTGAGATGTAGTATACTTTTGTGTAAGTTTGGCTCCTTTCTTGATCTTTATCTATTTTTTTTATTTATGCTCACCTCCATATGTTTACATGCATTCAATATTATCTTGGCCTTATTTGCATCTATTTGCACAGATTTACCCCATTACTAGTCCACACTTCCACATATCCATTCCTAATTCTGAAATCTGGCATTCCTCATCCTAGGTTAATCTCATGATGTGCAGGAGTAATCCTACAAGGTGTGGATATGACCTAAAATTCAAATTTTAAATTTCAAATTCCCAACTCTTGTCCTTTCCTACTAGTAGTTGGTCGAGGGCTTGGTACACATTTGTTTGACTATTATTATTACAATATAAAATTTATACTATGTTAAACTTATATTACATTAATGAAATTGAAATGAGATTGTGTGAAATGTAACAGAAATTTGCAAGTGAATGTGATTAACACTATTGACCTAATTTTTGGTAGAAAGAAAAATGTTTTGACTATTTGATTTCCATTACAAAAGATTCATTAAATAAGAATACAATAGAAATTGCACAATCTAAAATATAATGTGCGAAGAGGTGAAGCAGAATATGAAGAAAAGAACAATGAGGTACTGTCACACCCCAATCTATCCATTATACCTATAAAATAGAAATGAGACAATGAAGTGAATGTACGACTATTAAAAAAATAATAATCAAAAGTAAATAATTGAAAACACCAAAAGGATTTAGGAATGTCACAACTAAGAGCAAATTTGTCGTGTGTTCAAATCTTGCAAAGTGGTCCCATGTGCAACCAATGTTTACCATAGAGAGAAGTTGTGTGACTACAAAAATGGTGTTAAGAATATAAAGAAAATGATTTTGTTTCGGCTAGTAACTAGTTGTCACAATGGGTGATACAAAAAAACAATAGAAAGAGTTGTTTTGCCCATCCAAAAGGCAACAGATAGAATAAAGATATAACGCCTCCCATTCATTGTTGTTTAAAAGTGATATCATGGAATAAATATCTACTAGAAAGGTTCCACCAAGGATTTTTAAAAATAGCCATTTGGTTTTCAATGCATATTTTTTTATCTGGCAACTTAGGCATTAGAAATACAGAGCATTTAAAATTGTTTTCATTTTCAATTTTCAATTTTGATTTTCAAATAATATCAAGGATAAAATAAGAAGAAGATAAGATATTTAGAATGGAATGATTTGGTTTTTATTTTATTTTTAAAAATTTGGTGGGATGACAACGTAGGTGTAGGGATGTCTATGCAATCATGAAGACATTATGCTTGATCATGCAATCATCTAAGATTTGCGTGAAGATGACAAGATATTAGAAGTGACAAACACATAGAGAAGTGTTAAAATCTAAGCAAGTTGATATCAAAGAGTTAGATTAGCACTTGGATTTGGGAGAAACAAACCTAAGACACACTATTGGGATGAATGCGAAGGTGAGTGTAAAACACAATGTTGAAATTGCAAGGTATGCACTTTTTGACATTACATTTTTCCTCCACTTTAGTGAGATGATGTCACTATGTGATGAGGTCTAGCTAAAGTACATAAATAAAAGTACAAAAAATTTAAAATTTGTGAGATACACAAAAGGATACATGATAATCTTCAACTGAGAAACGCATGCCCCAAGATAGGACTTGCAAGACAAGCATGTTAGAAAGGTGAAACTTGCAACATAAATAATGTCAAAAGCACATAAACCTACATTACAAATACATTCCAAAAAGATAAAAACATGCAACACATTTGCACCAAAAAGATAGAAACTTGCATCACAAATGTTAGAAAACATATAATGCATGACATTGATATGAGGAAAGCATGCCTAAATGTGTAAGGATGCAATTGATCTTAAGGTAGATTAGAAGAGGTTTGATGGTATTTTACCCCCAAATGTAGGCAAAAAGATATTGTGTTGTTACCAAAGAGAGTGGGATGTACTTGAGATTGTGTCCCCACAACATGGAAACAAGTGAAGAAAGAACGTCAAGAGTGCCACATAACAAGTGATAGCATAACTAAATGGAAAACCTAAACAACTTGCCATGAGTCATTTTTAAAAGTTGTCAATGTACATGCCAAAGAGATTTGAGAGATATGTGGAAAGTAGGATAACATGAGAGGATTGAGAGATGGAATGATGGGTGATATGCTAGAGTATGAGTCCAATATCGAGTCATATGTATTAGAAGAAAAAGAAAGAGAATGAAAACATCTTAGCATAGAAGTTTAGACCTAAAATGACTCATAAGAAGATGAAGAAGAGGATGAATGGAAAGTAGACTAGAAGAATGATTTTTGTATCTTTTTGCTTTTACCTTTTTTCTAAATAGGCCTTTGAGTTGCTTAGATTATGCTTTGAATTTCATCTCTTAGGATTGAATGTTTTTATGGCACTAAAAAATAGAAGAATAAACAAGAAGTGTGATTTTCTTATGAGGTTCTAGGTGTCACAACCAAGTGTCAAATATTAGGAAGGAGTAGAGAAGGAAAAGAAAAAGCAAACATAGAGCTTCAATGACTAGACCACATACTTAGCATAAGGTAGTATGTATATCTCACTATAGTGGTTGGAAGAAATGTGAAGGGCTCAAAATTCTAAGGTCACCTTGAATAGGATTATGAATTTCATCATGACAAACATTTAGATATGTCATCCAATAATCAAAGTGTAAGAAGTAACCACATGTGAGTCATCAACATTGTCATTCATTATTGGAATGTTGGTCAAGCAAGAAGAGTCATAGAAAGGAGAATTAGATGTCTCACATGTTTCTTTGGTGAATAATGCTAAGAGAGGAAGAATGTCAAGGATGCTCCTACATGAGGTCCATTGATAGGAAAGGTATCTTTTGTGTCTCTAGTATCATGAATATAATGTAGAGGATGATCATCTAGAGGATTAGGATCATCAAGAAGATAAGGATCATCATCATTGTATGTGTCATGTGATAAGGATAGGTCAATTGTTGTCCCAAGGTTATCAAACCAATTGATAACTTTATCAATGTTGGGAAAAGGTGTTTCAACCTTGCATTCCTAATGTTCATATTTATTAATTTGTTTGTATTTATTATTTCATCTTTAGTAATTTTGTCTTCACATGGGAAAGTTGGCATCCCATTTTGAGGTGGCACTATTATTCATTTTTAGTGATTTTGTCCTCACATGATGAAGTTGCCATCCCACATTGAGGTGGCACTCTTGTCCATGTGTCAACATCTTGGAAGGTGTGTAAGAGCATCTAGAGTCACCATGATAGGAGTTACTTATGGTAGATTCTTATGATGCGGAAGAGCATGTAAGAGGGAGGTTACATTGGAATCTTGACCAACATTATGATAGGTTTGGGCACTTATCATGGAGCATCTTTATGCACTAGGAATCAAGATAAATTGGGGCACCCAAGTTTGGGTGATCTAATATGACATTTATGACGTGACATGTTGTAAGGAATAAGCTAAAAATATCTTGGAAGACCAAGACCAAGAGGGTATTGAATTTTGTGCCTTGACTATTTGGACATCATACCTCCCTTGGCCTTGTTAATAGTTTTCCAAAACCATATGATGGTTTCTAATTGTTCTCCCATATATTGGTGCTTGGAGTTGGAGTTATGTATGGTTATTTTGCATGTATCATTATGTTGTCAAAATTACTCTAGAATTGTATGTTAGTTATACTCTTGTAAAAGGCATAGACTTCTCCTTGTATTGTAATCATGGTCGTTGTTAAATAATACAAGTGGTTGTGCTTTTGGAGTGTCAGGGTTTTCTCTCGAAAGGGTTTTCCCCACATAAACCCTCATGTTATGGTATATTAATTTATGTGTTTTATGTGTTTCTCTTTCTTTGTAATTGTAAAGATCATAGAATTTACACAATACTCTACTTAAAGGTTAGTGTAGGAAGCATTTTTGTGTACCTTGCTTCCTTTCAATCAAGAGTACAAGAGGTACAAATATCATGTGGAGGATGTACAACATGTGTGTCAAAAAGGTGGTAGAAATAGGTTACTTGAAATACATAGAAGGCAAGGGATGTTTTGGGACAAGAGGTGATTCAAGAAGGTAAGGAAGAAGTGGAGGCGATGTCGCAATAGTGTGTCCCTCTTTATGGCCGAAGTGGGACATTGAAATCAACATTTTTAACCAAATTTTCACTTTATGTCACCTATAGCAACTAAACATTAAGAATTTGAAGATAATGTGAACTAGTGATTTTGAGATTTCATGTGTAAATTCTATTTTTTTTAATTTTAAAAAATAATTTGTGAAATTTTTTATATAACTTTTAATAACTTATTTTTTATAGTTAACAATATTTTTAAAAAGTGACATTTATTCCATAATGCATAATTTTTTTTACAGAAAGGATAAAATTATAAATTTTTAAGCATAGATTCATAACACTAATATCTAGTGTGCACATATTTTTCATAATTTTTTGTTGCATATTTTATTTATTATTAATTTTTAATGTGAGATTAAATATAATTTAGACATAGTTTTATTCCATAATGCATAACTTTTTTGTATATATCCAAATTAAATTTATTTATTTTGTTGAAACAAGGACATAAATACCTAGTGCATAGATATATTTTAGAATTTTTTCTCTATTTTTCTATTTTTCCATGTGTGTGGAAGAGACCTTGATGTTTGGTGAAAAACCTATGTTCACTAGAAAATAAAAAATAAATATAATAATTAAATTAACTATATTCAAAATTACACTTTTTGGAAAACTTATTATGAGGGATATGATCCTGGAAAATCTCATGTCCCAGTGACTTAGTTTGATGGCTCAACCAAGGCTTCAAAACTAAAATTTCAGCCAAGAAACAAGTGAGAAAAAATGGCATCAAAAGGACCTTCATTCGAAGTTACCTTCATACCTTTGAATAAAGGTTTTGAACCTGAAACATTAAAAAAAAGGACCTTCAAATGAAGATCACCACCTTCATTTGAAGGTGTTTTTCATTTTTTGGTGCCTTGGGCTCATTTTTTTGCCCCATGGACCACAAGTGGGACACACTATTGTGGGTTCATCCCAAGGTCAATTAAGATTTTATTAAATTGACTAAACACACTATCATGTAAAGAACAAGGGAAAGAAGACATCATAAAAGCTCTATCATAGCATTATTCAGTCACATTCATTTTAGAATCTTTTTCATTAGCCAGTGGAGACACTTTTATAGATGGAGCAAAAGAAGATATGTCATGCATAACATTATCAAATTCAAAAGAAAACAACACATTCAATTTTTCTTCATAAGATAAATTGAATGCATTTTATGTGAAATCAACAATAATATCATTTGCATCATTTGTTTTGAAATAGGATTCCTTGTGATCAAATGAAAATGATGTAGGAATATTGCTATGAGAAGGAGGAGGTGTTAAATCAAAATAAGGTGGAAGGGATAAATTAGTGAGTGGAATAGAGGTGGTTATGCACATGGTGAAATGGTAGGCATCATAAGAAGGTAGAAACTCATGAGGATCATCATGGTCAAAAGGTGAAGGCTTGTGGACAAGAGGAGAAGAAATAGGAAATGTGATTTTGTGAATTTTGTGCTACATCAAACTTATATTGTATTAACGAAATAGGAATGAGATTGTGTGAAATATAACATAAATTTTCAAGTGAATTTGATTAGTTCTATTGAACTAATTTTTGGTAAAGAGAAAAATGATTTTATTATTTTATTTTGATTACAAAAGATTCATTAAATAATGATACAATAGAAATAACACAATCTGAAATAGAATGCATGAAGAGGTGAAGTAGAATATAAAGATAAGAACAATGAGGTACTATCACATGCAAATATTCCATTGTACCTATAAAATAGAAATAAGACAATGAAGTGAGTGTACTATAATATTCAAATAATAATAATTGAAAAAATTAACTGAAAACACAAAGAGGAGTTAGGAATGGCATAATCAAAGAGTGAATATGTACACAATTTCATTTGAATAAGAAATAATATCAAAGATATAATAGAATAAGCACATAATTTCTTCTTAATTATAATTATCACATTTATTGTTCTATTTATTGACCTAGCTTTGAATTAAAACTAGGTTAATTATGTGATTACTTGAATCAATGCTTTTATTTATTAGCCTAGATTAGATTTATTTATAAGTGTAGTGCAATTTATGTTATTACAAATATAAATTTTAGTATTTGGTGTGAATTTACATGTTTATGAGCAATCTTATAAATAATATATTTGAAATGGTGTTCAATTTGCATATGCATGCCCTTTTCCCTTATGTTTTGGGCCCACTATAATTAGGTTGTCCTTAAATGCATCAACTAGTGTGTAAGATGGCATATTTTTCATGCTAGTTTGCAAATAACTTTATCATAGTTTATCCAAGCCATCATCTTTTATCCCTAATATTTAGATCCGATCTCCACATCTAGTCATTCATTACCTTAGTTTAGATCCATTGGTACAAAATTGGTTTAGTTTAGTTTTGAGCTTATAGATTTGAACCTCCCTTAGACCTTTAAATTTCAATTACTTAATTTGGGCCCATGTTTCCCTCCCTTACTAGTCATTATGAGTTGGCTAAAGTGTAAATTAATTTAAATTACACATTAGGGTGGCATATTTAAAGACTAACCCTAATGTGAGAGAATCATCCAGGAGTCATCAAAGAGGACATCTATGAATATAATTGCAACTAGATAAATAGAATTTACATCAATATTGTTGGAACTTGGGTGTATTATTCACTTGTTGAGAGATCCTAAAAGGAGTTTATCTATAAATTGACAAGTAGCTTCAAGAATGCAACACGATAGAATTGTGTGAGTTTTAGGTGTTGTGATTTAGCATGGATGTTTCTACATGTAGTGATGTTGTGGTAGCAACAACAAGTCATTTGGAGGAGAACTCACAATTGCATAATTGTCTGAGTATATCACTAGAGTGTGTATGACAATGCAGGTGCACTTGTGGCATAATTGGAGTACACGTGATGGTATCTCAAAGCATGATTATGTTTTCGAGGATCTTCCAAGGTACTACAAATAGATTGGAGTAGTCAAAAAGCTATCCTTGCTACCACAAGATTAGTAATAATTGTAGTGGATATACAAGAAGACATATTCATATCAAATTGTTTAGTCAACAACTATTTAACCTTCAACATGTGGTAGTTGTTTATCATATATGGTGAAATTTCATGTGGAGACATCATGTTTAGAAGTATGTGCGGTTGGCTAACATCATGGTATGATCATGGTGTAATTGGGTTATGGTTGGTATTCTACGAGGTGTCTAGAAGGTTAAGACTATTGGTTTTCCATGATAAAGTCTTAGTGACTATATCTATCTACTTGTGTGAATGTACCAAGGTTGGTCGATTGGTTGACATGTATGTGATTATGGATGTTTAATACTCTAGTGAGGATGTGAGGTTGATGTAATCTATAAATATGATTGCAAAAGAAGAGTATGTTGTAAGCTTATAGTTTGAGACTTTATAAAGCAACCTATTTATTGAATCTTTGTATTCTAAATAATATAACTATAATGATTCTTTGTTGGTGGATTTTCTTCTTATAAGGGTTTCTCATGTAAATCTAGAATCTCTTATGTTTTATATGGTTTCATATTATTTTATATATTTCTACAAACTTACTGAATAGATTGGTTAAATACTTTATTCTTTGATCACATAATCTTAAGTTTTTCTCTACCCCAGTTTATCAGTCAATTATAACAATGATATTATTCCCAACATTTCATATCATAGCCACACATTATTTATGTCCTCACATGTCTCTATTACTAATGGTGTTGAAACTATAGGTATAAGAGTTTTGTTGTAGTATATGTATAAATGGTCACAAAGGAAATCATTGAAAGTTTTTGTGGAAAGACATCATGGTATTGAATCTATGGACATCACTTGAAGGTCTAAGATTGGACACTTCAATGGGTAGAATTTTGAGTTGTGGAAATTGAAGATGGAAGATCTTTTGGTAGAAAATGATCAATGGACTGTAGTGTCTTCTTTGGCTAAACCATTAGGTATGTTTGAGGGAATTGGGTTAAATTGGATACAAAGGCTATAAGAGTACTATTTGATAATTTCGTTCAATTTTTTTGTTGACAAATGTTTATGAAGAACAAATTGCTCATTCATTATGGCAAAAGATAGGAATATTATATTAGTCCAAGAGTCTTGTAAATAGGCTTGTCTTGAAAAGGATTTTGTATTCTTTAAAGATAAAAGATAGAGACTCAATAAATGATCATCTTAATACAATCAACCTCATTCTTAGTCAACATGTGTCAATGGGAGTCAAATTAGATGAAGAGAATAAAAGAATTTTGTTACTTTTTTATTCAATTGATTCATGGGAAAATTTAATAATGATAATCAATAGTAATATTGCTTCACCGAAACTAGAGAATGTCATTAGCATTTTATTAAGTGAAGAAATTACAAAGAAATTCATGGATGAAACTTCTTTAGATACATTGGTTGTTAGGGGAAGGTTTCAGAGAAAGGGGGTAAAAAAAGGATTGGAGAAAAGAAGTCCAAGGAAAGGGCCCACATCAAATTCTTATGAGAAATCAAAATTAAAATGTTAGAATTGTGGCAAGAAAGGTCACATCAAGGAGTGTAAATATAAGAAGAAGGATGATTATTTTGATAAATCCTCTAATAATGATGAATACAGTAGTGATACTTTCATTTTTGTTAATGTCATTGGTCATGACCCTTGGTTAATTGACTTAGGTGCATCTTATCACATGATGCCTCATAGGGTTCAGTACTCTAAGTATGAAGAGTACAATATAGCGCAAGTCTTTCTCAATGATAATATATCTCTATGTATAGTTGGTTGAGAAAAGGTGAAGATATCCTTCATGGATGGGAGAGTGAGAATACTCTAGGATGTATTACATATTCTAGGTTTGGCCCAAACTCTTATGTCTGTTTCAAATATGATTGACTTAGGGATACATGTTATCTTTGATGATAAGGATTGTAGGTTGGCTAGTGGCAACTTCATTCTTGCTAAGGGGTGTGGCACGATACTCTATTTAGGATAAATGTATCAACATGTTCAAGTGTGCCATTGTAGGTAAACCTAACTATTGATTGTTGTGGCATTGTGGGTTAGACCACATAGGTGAAAAAGGTTTGAAAACCTTGGTAGGTAAACATATGGTGGATGGTATTTATGATTGTTCTATTAGATTTGAATTTTGTGAACATTGTGTGTTTGGTAATTAGAATAAGGTGCGATTTGTATCATAAAGTATGATGGTAAAGGAAATTTTGGAGGTGGTACATAGTGATGTTTTTGGTTTTGTGGATGTCAATTCCATTGGTAAGTCTCTGTATCATGTATCCTTCACTAACAATTATTCCAAGTACTCTTGTGTCTATTTTATTAGAAGAAAATATGAGATATTTCTCAATTTTGAGGAGATCAAAGCTTTGGTTGAGAATTAGATCAGTAAGAAAATCAAAGTTCTGAGGATAGATAATGGTGAAGATTTTTTCTCTAAAAAATTTGAGACATATTATAAATACACTAGAATTGGAAAAAAAGGGACAACTCCATATACAAAACAACAAAACAAAGTAGCTAAAAGGTTGAACAAAACCTCACTAGATCAAGCTAAAAGTATTTTGAGTAGCATTGGTCTAGAATAGGAGTTTTGGAGTAAAGTAGTAAATACCACACACTACTTTAAGAACATGTCTCCTACTTCTACATTGGAGGACAAAACACCATACGAAATGTGGATTGGTAGAAATTCAATTGTAACACATCAAGTGGGAAAATGTTGGAACCTGGGTTCACTATTCACCTATGAAGAGTTTATATATAAACTGGAAAGAAACTTAAAAATATGATCTAGTAGAACTATGTGAGTTTTGCATGTTGTGGATCAATATGGAGGTTTTTCTACATGTGGTGATGTTGTGGTAGCAATTGCAAGTCATTTGGAGGAGAACTCACAATTGCATAATTGTCTAAGTATATGTACAAAATTCAAATCATTTTGTGCACTTGCATCATAGCACAAATCATTTTGTGCACTTGCATCATAGCTAGAGTACATGTGATGATATCTCAAAGCATGCTTATGTTTTGGAGGATTTTATAAGGTACTACAAATATATTGGAGTAGTTAGAAGACATATTCATATCAAAGTGTTTAGTCAACAACTATATGACCTTCAATGTGTGGTAGTTTCTTATCATCTATGATGACATTTCATGTGGAGACATCATGTTTAGAGGTATGTATGGCTGGCCATAATCATGGTATGGTCATGGTGTAATTACATTATGGTCAATATTCTACAAGGTGGCTAGATGGTTGAGACTATTGGTTTTCCATGAGAAAGTCATAGTGATCATATCTATCTACTTGTCTGAATGTAACAAGGTTGGTTGGTAGGTTGACATGTATGTGATTATGGATGTTGAATACTCTAGTGAGGATGTGAGGTGGATGTAATCTATAAACATGATTGAAAAAGAAGAGTATATTGTAAGCTTATGGTTTGAGACTTTACAAAGTGACCTGTTGTATTGAATCTTTATATTCTAAATAATATAATTGTAACGGTTCTTTGGTGGTGGATTTTATTCTTGTAAGGGTTTCCCATGTAAATCTATAATCTCTTATGCTTTATATGGTTCCATATTCTTTCATATATTTCTACAAACTTACTAAATAGATTGGTTAAATACTTTTTTCTTTGATCACATAATTTTAAGCTTTTATCTACTCCAATTTATTGGTCAACTATTGTAAAGACCACTCCATTAAACCAGAATAAAATAATATTATTCAAATAAAATAATGTCGAAAAGGGAACAAATTAAAATTTATTCCAAAAAAAATACAATATATTATGAAACAAATTTCTCTCATCTTAATAAATATTCAAATAAAAGAATATTACAAAAGCTACTTGACATTAGCTTAGAGGAAAAATAGGACTATGTCCTTTACAACATTATACAACAATAAGTTGCACCATACAATATCACCATTGAACCTGGTGGAGAGAGAACATCATCAAGGCGATTTACCACCCAGCCACAAGGCTTACACCTCCCTAGTCTTACTCCAAAACAGGAGCAGCCTGACCCTTCATGAGGGTTCTAGCAAACTGAAGTTGGCATGTGTGAAGGAATCTGGTGCAACATGATATCTCTAGCTTTTAACAATAGAAAATAATTACAAATGAACATATATCATGATATGGCAGAGAGTAATTAAATCAAATCAGTGCAAATACCTAATTTGATTTATAAAAGCTTTGGCTAAAGCATCTTTTACATCGTTGACAGTAAATGGACTAAAGGAACACAGACCTACCCTTCTCTGTTACATAATATTCGACACCCATCTATGCTCTTTCTCTAACTCAACTTACAAAGAAAAAGATGCATCATAAAATAGCATACATAACCATACCACATCCATTGAAGCAACCAAAAATAATCATTCCCAAACAAAAAGAAAGCATGACTTAATAATCCAAAAGAGACAATATCTCAATCTTTATACAACAAAATAAAACTAAAGATCTATCTTCTAAGATGATAATTCTCATAATTTGACATTCCATACATGGGGAATGAAAAGATTAAGGTTATACTTCCTCACATTATTCTCCTAAGATTTTACAAGCATAAATGAGCTCACACAAGCCTTACAACTGGTATATGCTTTGACTAATGATGCAAGCATAATTCCATAGATACTATTATTATGTCTTAGAAAAAGCAAACTATTTCCAATAACAATATTTCTCTAACCATTCAATGATGAGTTATCAATGACATAATACTATCTCATTATATTCAAAAAGTTCTCATCATATTTCAAATATCATGGTCAAGAGATGATTCTAACTCATTTATGCATTTCAAACAAGCATACAAGTTACCTCAATCAATTCTATGAACTGGCAAATGATGTAAGCATATAGTCACTATGTAATTTTTGTTTCTTCCAATATCATGTAGATCAATCAATAAATCAACAATAGAGATCATGCAACATAGCAACATATTGTTCAATAGCAATTAAGCCCTTAAAAGGTACAAAAGGGGCTAAACTATGTCTATCAATTTTATCCATAAATCTGCAGATAATAGCTAAAACTATTGTCCAATAGATGAAAAACACACTACTAATAACAAAGATGGG
The DNA here is from genome assembly GCA_027924645.1 of Cunninghamia lanceolata. Classification (NCBI taxonomy): domain Eukaryota; kingdom Viridiplantae; phylum Streptophyta; class Pinopsida; order Cupressales; family Cupressaceae; genus Cunninghamia; species Cunninghamia lanceolata. Next base: position 15,245,230 of record BSBN01000511.1, on the reverse strand, counting down.
ATAATATCATCAAATTGAGGGCATAGTTTTGTTCTTTATTTTCTTGCACAAAGTAAGACATAGGAATTATAGAACTATACCTCTCTAAGTATAAATCTAACCCTAAGAATAATCAATTCCCTTCTAAAGTGTTGGATCTAACCTCATCCATGGTTAACATTCTTCAAATTATAAAGAGTACCAAAAGTTTATTACCACATTCAATTCTAAGGCAAAAGAGAAACACTTATCATTCACATAGAGATATGAAATGTCAAACCACACTCTTAATCTACATTACCCCAAATGAAAAGAATGCCAAGAAATAATGGTGTAAAAAATCATGATTATGAATAATGTGAAAGTTTTTAAACAAATATTACGCATCCAAAAAATCATGATTTGGAGTGACAAAAATATAAATACCACTTATAGAGACCGTAAAAATACACATACAAAAAACACAGAAGTACAAGCATTTGACAGGTGTAAATCCGATCTCCATAGCCAACACCCTATCTACCTAAGTCCAAGAGGTGCAACATACACAACATACAGGTTATAAACAAAATCTTAAGAGGCATAACAAATAAAGATAATGCAAAAGATACAAGGCACCACTTAATATGAATCAGCCCTTGTGAAAAAGGCAAAGGTGCAACATCTAATCTTAGACATGGTTCACAATAAAATAATCACAGAGGGTATTAAATATTCAAGAGATTTATTAGAGAGATGAGAACCTTTCCTTCAATGATTATGCTTTCTAAGTTGGTGTTGAAAGGAAGCAAGGTATGCGGAAAACGCTTCCTACACTGATCTACTAAGGAAAGATTTATGCAAATTTTAACTTTTACAATTACATATTAAGATGCACATTAACAGAAAGGTAATAAAAACATTCAAATACAAAACTCACAACACAAGATATATACGTGGGGAAAACCCTTTCACGTAAAAAACCCCACACTCCAAAGCCGCCCAATGTATTATTCAGGAATCAAGAAGATTACAATATACTTACAGAGCAAGCTTTCACAAGAGTATAAATCAACCAAAGATTCGAAGGTAACTCAACATATATAAGACTCTCTCACAACCTCCATCTCCAGCTCCTCGTTTATAGGAGATACAATACAGTAAACCGTCAATGGTAATTACAAAACCATGAGCCAAAACCACCCAAAAGTGGCACCCAAATTATCTCCAATCAAAGATGCCTTATGATGTGCCAAATCACACACCAACACATGTAACTCTCCCCTTTACAACTCTTATAAGTGTCCAAGACGTTTTCACATTTTCGAAAAATAGGAGGTCCAACTTCTGGAGGCCATAACTTTTGATTTGGGTGTCTGATTGACGAACTGTTTGATGCGTCAAAAAGCTCATAAAGAGATATATCAAGATATTACCCACTTCACTAGTTACAAGAACTTTCAGGGCATTTAGGGACTTCTAAGTGCCTCAACACTGAGTTTGAAACTTTTTCTAACAGTTTCAAAAATAGGAACTTTAATATCTCACAATCCAAGTATGATCTTGAGTCGAAACTCACCTGAGATGTTTACTTAGTCATTCTGTACCTTTTGGGAAAATTTTAGGTCCATCTGAGGTTAAATGTAGAGTTACTAAAAATAGTAAGTCTTGCCATTTCTAGCCCTTTTGGAAACTTTGAAAGTTCTAGACCATTCTTCAAGATAAAGGGTATTCAAAAAGACCAAAACTGGGAAGAACACTGACCTTTCGTAGTTGCAAGGTTGAGACACTTTTCCTAATACGCATGAGAGATGTGAACCATTTCCTTCATTATAAAAAAATGACTAAAGCAATCTTGTGGAGATTATTGGTATTGTTGAATGAAGTGGTTTGAAAAATAGACTTGCACAATAATAATGTGCACACCATCAGATCTCTAGTAATAATGAAAGGACACTCATCAAAACATAACTAGAGGGGAATTTAAGCTGCTAGACAAGTATGTAAAATGTAGAAGCATGTGCCAACCGCATGAATTGTTTGACAAGTGCTTGAAATGTAATGATTGTTGGATACACAAAAGAAAATGAATAAAAAGAAACTTAGAAATTCTTCAAGCAAAACAATCAATAAGGTTTATCCAACCATGACCTGCCTACGAAGAGCAAATGATAAAGTGCAAACAAGGCACAATATTTGCTTGAGAGAATGCCTCAGGAGATGGTGTCTCAATTGCTTGCCAGAGTTTTCCAAGCCTTACCAAAATGGGAGATTGAGATGGTTTGAGCATAGAGAAAACTTATCAGATATTTAATTTGCAACAGTCTAATAAATTGAATAGGCTTTTGAATCCAACTGGTGAATGCAAAAAGGTAGCGTATCAAACCTAATGAATGCACAACATTAAAATAAAGTTCCAATTCAAAGAGCAGCAATGATGCTGGTGATCTCGAGGCATTAAAATTATAGTCGACCTTGCCTGCAACTTTTATGATAGTTATCTATTCAATGGTGTCCTTAAAATTCTATGACATCCAAAAATATATTTGTTAGTTTTTTCTGAAATCTCTCCTTTCAAATGTAAACACACATTCAATAAAACAATATAAGCATAGAATATTTTGTAGAGAGCAAAATAAAAACATACTTGGTATGTCGTGTTTCCAAAGAAAAATTCTATCTTTTTCCCCTGAATCTCCTCCTCCCCACTTTTTCTTTCTTTTTCCCTTTTCCTTGCATGCCTCTCACTTTCCATTTTCATTCCCTATTTAAAATATCACTCATATGCTCAAAAACAAAATAGTAAATGCATTCAAGTTTCTATATCTCCCATTCACAAAATAGAAAAGACAATAAAAACCAAAGATTCCCTCATTAACCTGCCACCTCTACCTTGTCCTAAAATAGAATCCACTTGCTCATGCACAAAAGAATCTTTCTAAAAGATATTTAAAATATCTTAAAATAATAAAGCAAATTAATGCTATATATATATATATATATATATATATATATATTGCGACTAGATATTTTCAAAAGTCTATCATTTAAAATAATTATTCTTAATCAATTCATAAATTTTTTTACGACTATCTAGTTTAGTCTAACCTTCAAATTAATTATGCAAAATAAATGTAAATATTAATATATATGAAATCTATGTGGTGTGTACAGAGATCCCTTCAGTGTAATTCGTCGTCAATCGGCTAGATGCCCCCTCCTTGATGATACTCTCTCTCTCTCTCTGTCGAGAGAGTGTCGTTCCTTCCATTTCCACATCAAGTCAATTAATTAATCCCAATAATATTTAATAATATTATTTAAAATTAAAATTAAAATTAGGGAAAATAAGGGTTGTGACATCCTTCCCCTCTTGGAAGAATCATCATCCTGATGATCTAAAAATCAAATCAAATTAAATATACACTAAACTCATAAAAAAGTTCCATAGCTTTCCAACCTTGTTATACCTTAATGTTACAACCTATCTACCTGACAAGGATGTTGATTTACTCCAAGTACCTGTTACTCAAACAACAAAGTCCCTATGTCTAATAGTCATACACTTGCACAAGTTGTTAGCACATTCATAGGAAAAATTTCAGTATCCTTTTCAACTAGATAGAGATGGTCACATCATAAAATACATTACTAGCATCAAGTAGGAATACACAAAGTGCATCACTCACATAGAGTAAGAATACAATCGTTACAAAGAAATCACATCATACATGGTGCAGTCACAGTTAGTAGGGTCCACAGAGTGAACAATCCAAACCGTGCAGCAAGAGTAAACACAATGGAAGCAACTCAATTGTAGAATGCAAATGCAGATTCAAATGTTCAATATATCATAGGTTTAAAATGCAAACATGCCGACAACATGCAGGTTTACAAATTAGGGCTCACAAGAATGATTCTCTAGTTACAACACATGCGCAAGGTATGGCTTTGAAGCGTCTTATAGAAGAAAATCTAACTTATGAACTATCTATCACTGATTAATTACTTTCCTATGCATCTATTACATGTGCATATATCATCTCTGGATCACAAGAATCCTCTACATCAGCCAAGAAAGATTACAAACTCCAATGAAAGAGATGTAACATGTATACACAGATAGGTCAGCCTTAAGCAACTTGTGTTCCTCTGCAAGTGAATGAAACAAGGTGCGGATCTTAGGGAAGGTCGGTCATGTCCCAAACTATCTTGAATGATGTGTCATTTAGCTCCATAAGTCATGGAAGTGCTTTGCAAGTCTTCTCCTTCAACTAATTGTCTGAGACTGTCTAGATGCTCTATTCTGAGAAAATAGTTGATCTTCTAATAGCGATATCTTTATATAAACTAATCCAAGTGATTTGAATTTTGGATATGATGTGCATGATGATGTCTAGATGCTAAGTCTTGCTCTGCAAGGTCTAAAATGCAAATGTGGAAAAATGTAGACCAATCTACTGAAACTGCTACTAACTGTCTAAACTGGAATGAACTAGAAAATGAAAGAAACAAAGAAAGAACGCAAATATTTTTGGTTGATGCAAGATTGCTTTGCAACCTGGGATGCTCTTGCATTAGACACCTAAGGTTGTTGAAAAAGTGAGTCCCTCACTTTGCTGGGGCTAGAAGAAAACCAAGACGGTCCACCTCAGCCTGAGAAATCCAAGATGAATCTTCTTCTGATCTACCTTTCCACTTCACAAGATATTCTTTGTATTGCTTTCCTCTAGTGTTGCGTCCAACTCTATTGTCTAAGATGTCTTCAATCTACTCTGGTGCTTGCTGTGGTAACTTCTTCAAATGATCTTTAATGTTGTCACTAGTTTCTCCTTCATGATACTGATATAGCTCTAAAATATCGAAAATAGGTGATATACCCAGTGTCTCCAGTAGCTCCATTTCATATGCATTTCCTGAATCAAATTTCTTGAGTATCCTACATGGTCCAAACTTCTTCATCTTCAACTTGTTATATGTCCCTTCTGGAAGTCTTTCTTTTCTCAGATATACCATTACCTCATCTCCCACTAAAAACTCTTTGTGTCTTCTCTTCTCATCTGCTTGCTCCTTATACTTATTGTTCATCTCCTCCAAAAGTTTCTTAACTTGATTATGTACTATCTCCATGTGTACTGCAAATTCTTTTGCCTCTGCACTCCTCTTATTCTCCATACTGATATCTCTCAATTATGTTACTCCTCTAGGGTTAGTTCCTATCACAATCTCAAATGGTGTCTTTACGGTGCTCCTATTCACTGAATTATTGTATGCAAACTTTGCCTGTGATAGAATAAGATCCCAATTTCTTGCCTTCTCTCCAACCAAACATCTCAACAAGTTTCCCAAACTCCTATTTACCACCTCTATCTATCCATCAGTCTATGGATGAAATGTTGAACTGAACTTCAAATCTATCTTCATCTTCTTCCAAAGTGTCCTCCAAAAGTATCCAAGGAATCTTGTATCTTTGTCTGAAATTATGCTCTTAGGTAATCCATGCAATCTCACAATCTCCTTGAAAAATAGGTCAACCACATGAACTGCATCATTTATCTTCATACAAGGTATGAAATGTGCCATTTTTGAAAATTTGTCTACTACTACAAATATAGAATCATTTCCTCTCTGTGTCTTCGGCAATCCCAATATGGAATCCATGCTTATGTCTTCCCAAGGTCTCTCTGGTACTGTCAAAGATTTGTACAGCCCAATATTCTGACTACTTCCTTTTGCAACTTGACATACTCTACAACTTTGCACAAACTTCCTGACATCCTTATATATCTGAGGCCAAAAGTAATGTTCACTTACCAAAGCCACTGTCTTATCAATTCCAAAATGTCCTGCCAATCCACCACTATGCTTCTCCTTTATCAAATTATCTCTCATTGAACTCCTAGGGATAAATAACTAATTTCCTTTGAATAACATATCTTCCTAAATGAAATAATCCAACCACTCACTCCTATCTATCACAACAAGTTCCTTACATGCTTTCTATGGTTCTGCAAAATCTAGGTCTTCTTCATACATGTTCTTCAATTCTTCAAAACCTAATACTTTAACTCTCATCTCTGTTAGCAAGTTCCTTCTTCTACTCAATGCATCTACAACTTTGTTTGACCTTCCACTCCTATGCTTCAATATAAAGGTGTAACTCTGCATAAACTCTACCCATCTCATATGTCTCTGATTCAACTTTCCTTGACTCTTTAGTGTTGAAATTAGGACAGACAACTGAGAGGGGGGGTGAATCAGCTGTCACAAAACTTTAACTTTTCTACATTTAATCTTCTTTACCACTTATTAACAAATTAATGATATAACCATGAAAGCATGAAACAACAACACATGAGAAGAAAACATAATCAACACACAACACTAAGATTTTTACGTGGAAACCCGGTTAAGGGTAAAACCACGGTGGGGGTTAACCTACAAGATTTATTCTCTATTAAAATAATATAAAATGGGAAGGCACTTGCCTTTAGGCGCACTACCCAGAGCTCACTGCTCAAAGGAGGCTCACTGCCTATAGAAACATTCACTTGGTTAACACCAAAAGGTTGAACTAAGAAATAACATCTTCTACATGCCAAAGTTCAGTTCCATTGAAGCTCACAACACCTCTGCTCTACCCCCAAACACTTCTTGCTACCTCTGCATCTTCACTCTCATCCCCTTATTTCCACGACTTCATAACATTTATTTATACATGACATCAACTTTGAAATGAACATCAAAGTCAGCCTTACAATCATCTATTTGGAACATTCTCCAAGATAGGCATTACAAGTAATTACAATTACAAGACTTAAAATACTACATGAGAACCATTACACTGTTAGCCAAACAAAGCTGGGACTCAAATCTTCCTCAAATAACATGCCACACTCCATAGAACTCTTCTTAGATCATCCGCAACATGCACCAAGCATCCAGTCGGCTAAGACTGGAAGGAACAACAACACCCAAGGAGAAATCTTCAACCATGAGCTTAATCCTCAATGCGGACCACCAACACAATATACACATGATCCAGAGACCACCACAAGCACAATGAAATCAACAAGAACAACCACACTACCTCAAATCACTAGAAACACTTGCATCTTTATCTAGGAACTTAAGAACACTGTCATGACTGTCACACTAGAAAGATTGCTTGCATACCTCCAAACTATGAACCACTTGAGTTGAGGATGCACACCAACCTCCCAAACATACCTCTAGATCCACAGACTATAATATTCCAATGTGAAGCAACCAAGTTCTTGTCACTCTATTACCTCTGAACAACTGTAAAACCTAGTTCTACTCAGATGGCCATAACTTCACCAATCCTCTATGTGGACCTCTCAAATCTTAACTGGAGCAACTTCAAACAATCCTCTACACAACCCTTTGGTCTGCAAACTCTTATCTTCATCTCACTGAAAATGCAGAGCAATCTACTTTGTTGAACTACACTGTCTTCACTGTTTTTGATAAAGAGATATGTTGACATTAATGCCAACACATCATATGCACATATTTGCAACAATCTCCCCCTTTGTCATTGATGGAAACATATGATGTGAAAAACTGATTCAACCATCAAGACAAGGACTTCTTCCCCTTTCTCTTATCACCTATAACCACTTTCCTCATTGCTCCCCCTTTCACCAGCAACTACATACTTCCAAGTTTTTCACATGACTTCTCTCCCCCTTTGACATCAATGGTAAAGGGCACATATTTGCAATCATCTCACTCTTTTTGTTTCTTAGACAAAACCAAACTGAACTCCAGAATTAACATACTGACTACTCCTTCTAAGTAGCATCCCCTTAACACCAATCTAGATCACAAGATATGACTATGAGTTCCACCGGACTGATGCACACTAGTGTACCTTAGTTCTGAATAAGAGGGGTAATAACCCCTAGCTTCCCTCTGAGATACTCAAAAGTGTCCTTAGGTAGAGGCTTAGTGAAGATATCTGCAATCTAATCCTTTGAAGGAACAAACTCCAATATGACTTCACTCTCATTTACCTTCTCTCTCAAAAAGTGAAACTTGATAGATATGTGCTTTGTCTTTGAATGCAACACTGGATTATTTGAGATGTTTATTGCACTTGAATTATCACAGAAGATTGTAACAAGCTCTTCAAACACAATTCAGATATCCTTCAACATTTACTTCATCCACAAAACTTGAGTACAATTACTTGCTGCTGCTATATACTCTGCCTCTGTAGTGGATAGAGATATTGCCTCCTACTTTTTGCTCAACCAAGAAACCAATCTCTTTCCCAATAAAAATGCACCACTACTAGTACTCTTCCTGTCATCCACATCTCCTGCCCAATCAGCATCTGTATATTCATGAAGAGTGAACTCATCATCCTTAGAATATCATAAGCCATAATTAGATGTCCCCTTCAAATATCTAAAAATTCTTTTGATTGCTACAACATGAGATTCTCTAGGATCAGCTTGAAATCTAGCAACAAGGCCAACTGCATTCATAATATCAGGTCTGGTATGAGTCAGATAAAGCAGTTCTCCAATCATTGATCGATACCTTTTCTAATCTACCTTAGGGAAATCATCATCTTTACTCAACTTGCATCTGATTATCATAGGTGTACTTACTGGTTTTGAATCCTCTATTCCAAACTTTTTCAACAACTCTTTCACAAACTTAGACTGAGATATGAAGATGCCCTTATTTGACTGAATGATTTGCAAACCCAAGAAGAAATTCATTTCACCAAGCATAGACATCTCAAATTCACTTTGCATTTGATTAGCAATTTTTTTACACATGCTCTCATTTCCACCAAAGATGATATCATCAACAAATACCTCAACAATCAAGATGTGTTCATGATCAATTTTGAAATACAAATCACTGTCAATTGTACCTTTTCTAAAACCTAACTTTAACAGATACTTCTCTAATCTTGTGTACCAGGCTCTTGGGGCTTGTTTAAGTCCATGCAATGCTTTCCTCAATCTGCAGACCATATCTCCTTGATCAAAAAACTAGAATCCTTCTAGTTGCTCAATGTAGACTTCTTCTTCCAACTCTCCATTTAGGAATACTGACTTGACATCCATCTGGCAAACTTTGAAATCTTTGTAAGCAGCAAAGGCAAGAAATAATCTAACTGCTTCAATTCTTGCCACCAGAGCAAAAGTTTCTTCAAAATCAATTCCCTCTACTTGAGAATATCCTTTGCACACCAATCTTGCTTTGTTTCTCACAACTTCACCATCTTCATTCAATTTATTCTGGAAGACCCATTTAGTTCCAATTACATTTTTGTTTTTAGGTCTAGGAACAAGATCCCAAGTATGGTTCTTTTCAATTTGCATTAATTCTTCTTCCATTGCTTTTACCCAACTTTCATCATTACAAGCTTCATTCACTAATTTTGGTTCAATCTTTGAAATCAAACAATATTCCACTTATTCTTCAGCAATTCTTCTTCTAGTTTGAACACCTTTATTTTTATCTCCTATGATCTAATCTTCAAAATGATTCAACCTTAAATACTTGGGAGTTTTGGGATTTTCTTGAACTTCTGATTCTTGCACTTGTTCCTCAACATTTGCACTAGCTTCTTGAGTCACTGGATTCTCTAGAGCAATCAGAATCTTTCCTTCATTTGGACTTTCATTTTGTTCATCTGATTCATATTCACAAGACTTGGAAGGTCTCTCCTTGCTTTCATCAACCTTGACATTAGCGCTTTCAACAATCTTTTTCAATCTCTTGTTAAAGCACCAGAATGCCTTGCTTTGGTTGGAATAACCCAGAAATATTCCTTCATCACATCTTGCATCAAACTTACCTAGATCTTCATCTCTCTTGATATAGTATTTACTACCAAAAACTCTGAAGTATTTCATAGTAGGAGTATTACCAAACCATAGTTCATAAGGTGTTTTACCAGTATTACCTTTGATCTGCACCTGGTTAAGAGTGTAGACAACAGTACTCACAGCCTCTCTCCAATAGACATTTGGAACATTTTCTTCCATTATCATGGTTCTAACAGCCTCTTGAATAGTTTGATTCTTCCTTTCCACATCTCCATTCTGCTAAGGAGTCCTAGGAGTAGATAATTGTCTTCTTATTCCATGCTTTTCACAAAATACATTAAACTCACCGGAGGTAAATTCTCCTCCTCTGTCAGATCTTAGATAATTTATCTTCACACCAATCTCATTCTCCACCCTAGCCTTGAACACTTTGAATCTTTCAAGACCCTCTGATTTCTCTCTCAAGAAAGTGACCCACATCATCCGGGAGTAATCATCAACCAGCAACATAAAGTATCTGTCTCCTTGCAAACTCCTAACTCTGGCAGGACTACACAAATTAGTGTGCACAAGTTCCAACAATCCACTTGAAAATTGTTCTTTACTTTTGAATGTAGTTCTACTCTGTTTGCCCAACTGACATTCCTTACACATGCTATTAGCAGGTTTCACAAGCTTTGGAAGATCTCTAAGAGCATGAGTGGTACTTATCTTGACAATACTATCAAAGTTTACATGACACATTCTCCTATGTCATAACCAACTCTGATCAATCTGAGCAATCAAACAACTTTTACCAGTACCACTTAAATGAAAGATATTACCTCTAGTCTGTGTACCAGATGTAATCTCAATTCTGAAGCTTTCCAAAATTCTACATTATCCATCCTTGAATCGGAGATCATACCCTTTGTCAACCAACTGTCCAACACTGAGAAGATTATGCTTCAGCCCTTCTACATACAAAACATCATTAGTTTTATTCTTACCATCAAAAGAGATGGATCCTCTACCATAGATTCTACCAGCTAAATTGTTTCCAAACTTCACAATTCCACCTTCATATCTTTCCAAACTTACAAACTTACTTTTATCACCAGTCATATGATGAGAACATCCATTATCAATCACCCATTCACCCTTTTCTTCAACCTGAGCAACCAAGGCACTTTCCACATTCACACAACTAGCAGATTCAGTAGGCACCGGATCTTCTTCTTTAATAGCAACGAACACCCATTCATTTCCAGAGGTAGTTCCCTTATCAGATTCATCATCTGTGACTCCATCAACAACTTCTTGGACATAGTAGCATTTCTTCTGAAACCTAGGTCTGTTAGGGTTTGTCTCTTAAACCCTCTCCAAACATCTTGAAGCAAAATGACCAATCTTAGTGCAAGCAAAACATTTGAAAGGCAACTTTCCTTCATACTTACCGAATCCTCTTGGTAATCTTTTGGCAATAAGGGCTTCGAGTTCTTCACGGTCAGATTCATCTTCTTCAAGTTCCTTCCTTGCCTTCTCAAATATGGTTAGTCTTCTTGAAGAACTTTCACCTGGATCAAATCTTTGCTTTATGAAAACACTAGCTTTAAATACAGATTCTGATTTAAGAAGAGATTCACCAAACTCACTCATTTCAAATGATGAAAGTTTGCCAACCAATTGATCCCTTGTAACATCTATTACAGTCTTGATCTCCTCAATAGAAGCAACTCTGTGTTTGTATGAAGTAGGAAAGGATCTGAGCACTTTGCCAACAATCTTTGATTCTTCTAATGTTCCACCAGCACACCTGATACTGTACATAAGTTCATTCACCTTTTGCATGTAGGAAGTGATGTTTTCATCTTCACTCATCCTCAAATTTGTGTATCTACCCTTCATGCTTTGTAGCTTAGTACATTTGACATATGCATCACCTTCATACAGAGTTTTCAACTTCTTCCAGATTTTATGAGTAGTTTTTAATTCCAAGACATTTGTCATTTCTGTATCAGTCAGAGCACTCAACAATGCTTCCTTAGCCTGAATGTTGTATTCAGCTTCTTTGATTTGATCTGGAGTTGTAGGACCATTCTCTGGAGGAGTATACTCATTCTTAGTTATCAACCAATAAGGATCACCCATGCATTACAAATGACACTCCATATGATTATTCCAAAGAGAGTAATTTGTTCCATCAAATCTCAGACTGTCCTTCTTGTATGTCATCATCCTGGATCTCCTCAAGCGGTCAAGCTTCTTTTAGAGGAACTGACTCTGATACCAATTGTTGAAATTAGGGAAGACAACTGAGATGGGGGGGTGAATCAGTTGTCACAAAACTTTAACTTTTCTGCATTTAATCTTCTTTACCACTTATTAATAGATTAATGATATAACCATGAAAACACGAAACAACACATGAGCAGAAAACATAATCAACACGCATAACACCAGGATTTTTACGTGGAAACCCGGTTAAGGGAAAAAACACAGTGGGGGTTAACCCAAAAGATTTATTCTCTGTTAAAAGAATATAAAAATGGGAAGGCACTTGCCTTCGGGCACACTACCCAAAGCTCACTGCTCAAAGGAGGCTCACTACCTACAGAAACTTTCACTTGGTTAACACCAAAAGGTTGAACTAAGAAATAACATCTTCTACATGCCAAAGTTCAGTTCCATTGAAGCTCACAACACCTCTGCTCTGCCCCTGAACACTTCCTTGCTACCTTTACATCTTTGCTCTCATCCACAGATTTCCACGACTTCATAACACTTATTTATACATGACAAACTTTGGAATGAACATCAAAGTTGGCCTTATAATCATCTATCTGGAACATTCTCCAAGATTGGCATTAGAAGTAATTACAATTACAAGACTTAAAATACTACATGCGAACCATTACACTATCAGCCAAACAAAGCTAGGACTCAAATCTTCCTCAAACAACATGCCACGCTCCATAGAACTCTTCTTAGATCATTTGCAACACACACCAAGCATCCGATCGGCTAAGACTGGAAGGAATAGTAGCACCCAAGGAGAAATCTTCAACCATGATCTCAATCCTCAATACGGACCACCAACACAATAGGCACACGATCCAGAGACCACCACAAGCACAATGAAATCAACAAGAACAACTGCACCACCTCAAATCACTAGAAACACTTGCATCTTCATCCAGGAACTTAAGAACACTAACTATCATGATTGTCACATTAGAAAGATTTCTTGCAGAGCTCCAAACCATGAACCACTTGAGTTGAGGATACACACCAACATCCCAAACATACCTCTAAATTTGCAAACTATAATATTCTAATGCGGAGCAATCCGGACCAAGTTCCTGTCACTCTGTTACCTTTGAACAACTACAAAACCTGGTTCTACTCAAATGGCCATAACTTCACCAATCCTCTACGCGGACCTCTCATATCTTAACTGGAGCAACTTTAGACAATCCTCTACACAACCCTTTGTGATGAGGAGCACACAGCGGGAATAGACAATTGATCAAATATTAAACTTTTGAACTCTTGAACCTTTTGGAACCGGTTCTAGTCTCAGCGAATAGATCTCTTCCTTTCGTTTTCGACAACACTTTGTCCATCGGCCACTTTGCAACTTATCTCTTTGAAGTCTTAGTCACTCCGATGTGAGGTTCAACACTCTTTGCCTATCGGCAAGAAAATCACCATCGGTCATCTTTGAACTTGTCACTCTGACATCGTAACTCTTCCCGATGGGTGACTCTATGCTTCTTGCCTATCAACAAGAAAAGTGCTATCGGCTACTTTAGATTCTACTTCGCCGATACACCGATCACTCCAATGTCACCTTTGACTTGCACTTGTCGGCAAGATAATTACTATTGTCCATGTTAGAATTTGCTTCGCCAATACACTGATGACTTTTGTCTTCAGTGAGACTCTTCTCATCGACGAGCACTTACAAATTCTGGCCAATGTACTGATGGACCAACTCCCTCGTTGAGACTGCTCGACTTCGGTGGACTTGTTGTGAGTCCCAGTGACTTGCCGATGCATAACTTACTTTCTTCCTCTTCAACCGAACCCTAGCACATGGAGATGCTAGGTCAACCTACTATGCAAAACATTCTGTCTAGATCCTCTGCACCGTCGAACACAAAAACAAGACAAGAAACAAAAGCAAATACTTGTACAATGAAGCCATTCCACTGATTTCAATAGAAATCATACCAGTGGAATGCTTCACGTCGACATACTGTAACGATGGAAAGCACGCAGAAAAAATAGAAATCTACAGTTATGCAAATTACAGTTACAGGGAACGGGAACCAAATTGATAGAACATAACAATTTTATTTCTCCTCATAACAATGCATAATTACATTCACACTTCTTCTTCTCCTTCCTTTCAGTAGTTCCTTCCTTTGGTGTTTTTATCAACTCAACCTACCAGTAGTTGGAAAACCAACCGATGCAAACAGTTGGGAGACCAACCGATCCAAACTACCTCAAACTGTCCTGCTGCCCTTTTTTGGCACTATGTGATTACAATATGACAAAAGTGTGGTTTAAGTCACTTAGGACTTACAAAATGGGTTCTAGGTCCTTAAGGACCTAGAGACAACTGAAATGAAAATGCATTGGTCAAATAGACCTTATTACAAAAGAAAATAGGATTTTCTAGGTGCTCCTACACCACTTTGGTCTGCAGACCCTGATCTTCGTCTCACTGGAAATGCAGAGCAATCTACTTTGTTGAACTGCACTGTCTTCACTGTTTCTAACAAAGAGATATGTTGACATCAATGACAACACATCATATGCGGATATTTGCAACATTCAGATACTACAAATCTTGATGATCTGTATACAACACAAATTCCTTAGGCAACAAGTAATGTCTCCACTTCTTCAAGGCTTGAATTACAACATAGAATTCCTAATCATAAACTGAATATCACTCCTTGCATCATTCAACTTCTCACTGAAATATGCTATAGGTCTACCTTCTTGACTTAAGATTGCTCCAATTGCATTTCCACTTGCATCACAATCTACTTGAAATACTTTGTTGAAATCCGATAATGCTAACACTAGTTGCTTTTGTCTACCTAAGAAGATGAGACCTAAAATGGATGCAAATTACACCTAATATGCACCCAATCTCAAGTCCAAGGGACCTCAAGATTGGACTAAACTACTAACAAGCTAAACTATCTAATTGCACCCTAAAATAAGTCCATTAGTAGTGATATGCCCTAAGATATGAAATGCTATTACTAAACTATGCTAGAATTGAACTAATTCTATATGTTGAGCACTCAAATTGATAGCATAACATTGCATAAAATGACTTGTTCCAAATGGGAGGTGGAGGCCTCAATTTATAGATTTTTGGAGATGGGATTGGAGGGCTAGGATCAATGGTTGAGATTGCTTGAGGATTCTCAAGCAAGGAGAATTGGACAAATGGCATGATTGGATTGGATGAGAAGGTTGCCCCAAGATTCAAGGGATGATCAATGGATGAGAATGCAAGTTTGAATGGATGGATGGCCAAGATTGAGTAGGTGTATGACATGTAAGGACTCATTTATGAAAAGCTAAGGCTTGGACTTTGTGAGGAATTTTAAATTCCATGGAGAGGACAAGTGGAATTTAAAATTAGAAGAATAGTGTTCAAATAGTGCCACATGGAATTTTAAATTGAGATGAATAGTGACACATGGAGTGGGGTGGAAGAAAGAGGACAAATGTACTCAATTTGGAAGATTTTCCCATGCTTCCAAAGGAGCACTTGTCATGTACATATGTGTACATTGGATGACAAGTGGACTTCTAGAAACATGGGGGTTTGTAATGATGAATTAATTAAAATTAATTCATGTGCACATGGGTTAGAAGAAAATAATTATGATTACAAAAAGTAATCAAAAGTGCACAAAATATGGAATTAAATAAATATGGTCCAAAATATTTAATTTTCAAACTATAGTAGAGGAATTTGATTTCTATGACATGATAATGGTGCAAAATAAATTAATTAAATAATTAAAAATTATTTAAATAATAATCAGATTAGACGATGTGATGTAGGTGGATTAGGGTTGAATGTGTGAGTGGATGAAGTTGGTTGTGACCATTTTCAGGTCTCTACATTTTGCCCCTCTTTGAGATGATGTTTGAGATGATAAGATTTGTGTCGAGTAGCATCATTTCAAAGAAGTTAAGGAAATGGATAGAAGAAAAGGATAATAATGGGATGATGATGCTCCCTCAAGAGGATAGGTGGGTTGGACAAACATGGGTATGCTCTCAAAAGGAAACGTATCGGTCAAAGGTGAAAAAGAAGGGAATGGATGTATGACGAAGCTATGAGTAGGCTGTGATTATGATATGATGTAGAATGACAATAATAATGATTGGGATGTTGATTAGAATGAATGTGTCAAGAATGAATGTGTTTGTGGGAATGTGTAGAATGGTTAGAATGAGGGATGACTAGGAGGATCTACTCCCTTTTGCTTCATTTTGCAACTATATCTCTACCAAACAAGACTTGTGAATTGTGGGATGCTATGGGGATGTCAATGTGAGGTGATGAGGCCTAGACAATGATAGAGGTGAATGATAATAGTCTGCAAAAAGTCTAGCTCCAAGAGGGTACTCTCGTCTACTAATGACCTTGTCAAAGTATAAATTGGATTTGTCAAGACATTGAGGTGTAGGAGAAATGATTGGTTAAAGTGAACCCATGAGTTTATGAATTCACTTGGAAGGATGGACTTAAACTAGCCTTGGAGTATTAAGCCCAAGTTGTGATTGATGTGAAAAAGATGTCAAGGTCTCTTGGTCCACAAATTTGTACTTGTGATACAGTCAAGATTTGACAGTTTCTCCCTATGTTTCAACCTTAGGAAGACTATGTTTGGGAACCTCTATTGGTGTCAAGGGCTGAATGAGATGAAATGTTGTAATGAAATTTGATCATAAAGGCATGGGATTGGATATGTAATAGGTGGTTTTGACATAGTTGCAATCAGATTCAATAAGGAGAGTAGATGCTCAAAAGTTTCCCTAGGGTTGTGATGTATCATGATTAGGGATGATTAGGATGAAAGTGATTGGACTGGAACAAAGATGATGATGCATAGTGACGAGGTTAAGTGGCTTGGATGACATGGGAAGAATTTGATTGGATTATTAATGATTATAAGGATGAATGATGTGGATTGGATGAAATGGCAAGGATGATGTGATTAGGGTTTGATGAGGATGACTTGGATATGATTGGGAGAATGATTAGGATTATGTTGGTTGGATGAGGATGATGATGTGTAATGATTAGGAATGATGAATAGGATATGATTAGGATGAGGTGGAATGATGAGGGATGATGACTCGGTAAGGGGAAGTGACTTGGATGGAATTAAGGGAGGGGGTGGGGTAGGCTAGGGTACCCGGTCTGGAGTAGGGTTTTGGGGGGTAGGGAGGGTTAGGAGTAGGGGAGGGGAGGGGATTTTTAGGGAGTAGGGGGGACGGGGGTTAGGGGTAGGTAGGGGTAGGTTGTAGCGCCCAATGGGTGTTGAAGTGTAGGCTTTAGCGCCCCTTGGGCACTAGTCTATTTTTTTTAATATATGTTTTTGATTTTTTTTGAAATGGATGGGCTGATGAGGGGAAGAGGATAGTTTGGTTATGGTCGTGCGGGATGGGGGGAATAGGCAAGTTTAATCGAACAAGGCAGAGGGTAGGGGGTGTTGTGCTCAGTTCAAGCCACTAGGTCTCAGGAGGGCGACTTAGAAGGGCGAATTAGGGTGACTTAGAAAATGTTTATGATGGTTGAAATGTGAGATGATTTGACATGTGGTTGGATACAAGATGACAGGTGATCATGACATACCAATAGAACCCTAGAAATGGTCACAAATTGATGGGAAACGAGTGGATGGTAGAAAATAGGGGGGATGTGACTGTAAGCGCTAATGAATCTTGAGGCAACAAGAGAGGGATGGGGTGACAAGGGTGGATACAAGTGCAAGGAACAACGTCATATTAAGATATTCTGCCAATGATAATAAAGTTGAGTGCTACTGTTGATATAGCATAGGATGTTATGTACCAGGGTATGTGGAACCAAGGTGACAAGGTATCCATGCATAGGACTTGACTCTACAGTCAATAGGATGAAGCCATACATGCCCGTAATAGTACAACCTTGTCTAGACGAGGGAAGGGGACTCATAGCATAAGTCCTTAATACACCAAAGGTATGACAAACCTTAGATGCAGAAGGGGAACAATATGCTAGAACCGACCCTACGATACACAAGGTATGAATACTAATATGGAGTAATGAGAACCTCCCATAAGCACGGCATACAAAAGCAATGACCATGCCCCATTCTGGATTGTTTGCCACATGCCATGATATAATGAGATCAAGGCAGCTTTGACATAGTCCAAGAATGATGCATAAGATAAAAATCAAAGACCAAAATACTGACTGACCCAAAACATACAACCATTGTATCTCTTGCCAAAGGATGGATGGAAGATTGATGATTTTTGTGCATTGATTGATGATCAATGATGGATTAAACCGAACTAAGGATAGGCAGAAGGATACGTGTTGCAGGTTATGGAAAAGCCAATATGTTGGTGAAAGATTTTTCATGAGAGTGTTATGTTTTGATAAGATGCCATGCGAGTATATTGATCGTAGGCCAAGTGTAATCAACAAGCTCAGAAAAGTGGGACCATCCAAATGGGTTGGATGGGTGCATTGTATGTTCCTGCGTACTGGATGCTTCCTTTGTATTCCAGACTGCATACATACCCTGTATCCACAGGATCAAGGCACATTACAATGCGGGTGGGGATGATATGTAGTTCTGGGAGACTTGATGATGTAAGGATAGGGGTTGGTTCATGTGGAATGATGAGATATGGTTTAGTGGATGTGATGTCAATTGTTTGATGGATAGCATGGTGTAAAAACTATGATAGGTAGGGAATGGTGTTGGTGTAGTAAAGGGGTGTGATGTCTGTGTGAAAATGTTAAAGGGACCAAGGTTATGGATGGATAGGAGGGTCAAGTGAGTGACATAATGGTGACATGGAAAGATGGAAATTAAGTAATTGGGAGATGAGATGTATGTTGGGAATGATGGATAATGGAAGCTCAGATGATGGGTTTATTCTGAAGCTCAGACGAGGGGATAGGTGGAGTGGATAGTGCAGATGAAGATGGGAAGGTGGTTTGAACAATGGATCCGGATTGAACCTATACATGATGCCTGCAAGCAAGTTTTCATCATGGTACTTATCCAAGGTGCCACAAGGAGTGGTTTCACCATAGGACGGATTATTTCTCTTTACTATTTTTTAGTAATTTTTTAGTTTTTTTTTTTTTTTGTATTTTTTGACATGGGGTATTCAACAAACTAACTATGGAACCATTTCAAGTGAATGATATTCATGGGCTCCTCTAGTTCTTCTCCTTCAAGGGTGGAGAGGCGATATTCTCTAGAGCCATACTTTGTAGTGACAATGTAGGGTCCTAGCCAATTAGGGTCAAATTTTCCTTTCTTTTCTCGCTTAGATAGATTCATTTGATTTTCCTTCACGACTAGATCTCCTACTGCAAACTCCCTGGCATGGATTTTCTTGTTATAGGATCTACAAAGCCAATTTTGGTATGCTTGGAGGCGATTAAGGACATTGAGGTGCTGTTCATCCAATAGCTCGAGCTCTTGGAGGCATGCAACACGGCATTCTTCATCAGTGATGAGATTACACAAGGAGTTGTGCAATGAGGGAAATTTGATCTCAATTGGCAAGATGGCTTCTACTCCAAAGACAAGGGAATATGGTGTAGCTCCTGTGGGTGTGCGGATACTAGTGCGATAGGCCCAGAGGGTGGGGTGGATATGGAGGTGCCAATCACGGCCAGTTTCATTGGTAACTTTCTTAAGGATTTTGAGTAAGGTTTTATTAGTTGCCTCAGCCTGCCCATTACCTTATGGGTAATATGGAGTGGACCAATGATGTTCAATGTGGAATTGTTCACAAAGATCCTGAACATCATGGTTTTTGAAAGGTTTACTGTTGTCAGTGACAATGGTGGATGGGATACCATAATGGCAGATGATATGGTAGAGGATGAACTTGGTGATTTGGTTGCCAGTAGTGAAAGTGAGAGGGATGGCTTCAACCCACTTAGTGAAGTATTCAGTGGCGATGATAATGAATTTGTGTCCATTAGAGGAGGATGGGTGGATTTTGCTAATGAGATCTAGGCCCCACTGAGAAAAAGGCCATGGTGTAGTAATAAGTTGCAACGCCTGAGTGGTGCAGGAGCACCTAGATGTTTAGGTTTTGGTTAGATTTTCTAGTAGGTTGTTTTATTTAAATAAGGTATTGGAGACCATCTTCATAAGGTTTGTATCCATTTTGTAAATGGACTATGTCCAAATGTCTATAAGAACCTATTGTTTTGTTGCAAATCCTAGTTAGGACAGTCTTATTGTCATAGGTAGTTGCAATAGTCATTAAGTTTTAATATTTGTTAGAGGAGTCATTTAAATGTTTGTAGCCTATAAAGGCATGTCAAGGGTTAAGAGGAAGGTTTGAACCTTATCCAAAGGTTACCAAAGTGAGAGTGCATCTTTTAAACATAGAAAAAATAGTCATTGCTGTCCAAAAAGAAAAGGCAGTTTCTATAATAGACAGTTTTATAGCTGCAGTTAAAAATCAGAAAAGAAATCGATGGTTTGGCAATAAAAAACGTTTTCTTGCATTGTAGGAGGCTTTTATTAAGCCAAGGAAGATTGTATGGAAGGATTACATTGAATAGATTTGAGAGAAACAAGAAGAAGAACCGTTTTTTTTGCTGTTCTGTGTTTTTTCTGATTTTCTGTGTTTTTTGTTACTGTTCACAAGCCATACACGCGACCGTACGGATGTATTATTGCCCAAGCTTGTAATGGATGGAAAGATCTTTGAAATACCTTTGATTTGAGTCTAGTTTGGTGTCTTGAAAATGATCTGGGTGAAAGATATCGCTGTTTTCCCAAAAACTGTTTTTTTTAGAGTTGCTGTTCATTTCTGAAATTGATTTTTTTTTGCATTATTCCATACCTGTACGGAATTTTCGTGGCACAAGGGTATAATGGTTGGATGGGGTGTTGAAATAGCTTTGCATTGAATCTTGTTTGGACTCTTATCATCAATCTTGCTAAGAGAAATCACCGATTTACCACAGACTGTTTTTAAACTGCTGTTACAACCATTAATTTGCTGTTTTCTGCATGAATCCGTACATGTACGGCACTATCATGGCACAAATTTGTAATGGAAGGAAGGAGGTTTGAATTACCTTTGATTTAAGCTTAGTTGGAGGTCTTGACAGTAGATAATGGTAGAGATATTCATGTTTTTCCAAAACTGCTTTGTGGAGACTGTTTTCTGAATTTACACATTGAAACAGTCCATACCATTCAATAGTACGGCACTGTCATAAAACCAAGAATGTTTGGAAATAGAGTTTGATGAAGTAACTCCCTCTTGGTATTAGTTTGGGCTTATGATAGTGAATTAGAAGCAAGTTATAGTCATTTGATATGGGACTGTTTTCTGAAATTTCTGTTTTTTTTAAAGGAGAATGCTGCTACATGCCATACAACAGCAAGGTACAACATAGTGTTCACTCTTTCATGTTTTGATTGGTTAGAACATTGAATGGTCTACCATTTTAAGAGGATTTGGGATCTTGACATTAAACTTGAAGGCAGGAGGACAGTTGGTATTGAGAACTCCATGTGAAGGACTCTGCAGAAGTCTTGTGTTAGCAGACTAGAGAAGGACAGCAGCAAGAAGGTAATAGTTTTTTTGTTCATCATGTTTTTGAGTTGCCAATGAAGGCATTAGATGTGATGGCCATGTTGTTGTGTTGGCTAATTGAATGTGTTTGGGTTTGTCCCAAGAAAGATCATCCTAGAAGGATGTTGTGACTATCTCCCTAATGGAGCAGTGAGATTATGAAAGCCTATGAAGAGCATAGTGAAGTTTGCTGTCCTATCGGTCTGTGAAGAAGAGTTGAAGGATTGTTAGATGGAGTTGGGTATCCTTGAAGGTGTAGAATGAAGTTGTTGGGTCAAAGACCATGTGTTGGTCATGTTGTGATGTGCAAAATGCTAGTATGAAGCTGATTGGTTGCTTTGCTCTGCATCATTTTTGGTATCAGAGCTAGCTAGTAGATCCTTGAAGGTGTTGTGGATCTTGTGAAGAAGATAAGGTTTGTGAGAGAGTTGTGAAGATGCCTCCAAAGAACCAGATGGCAAGAGAGAATGCTGAGCTGAGAGAAGCCTTAGAGGCAAGAGAGAAAGAACTGAGGGAAAGAAGAGAACAGGATGCTGCCAGAGACAGAGAGCTGAGGCAAGTGAGAAGGGAGAATGCAACAATCTTGGCAAGATTGGAAGCATTAGAGAAGAATCCAAGAAAGGATGAACAAAATGAGTCAGAAGAAGATGAGGATGCAGATGAGAATCCTCCTGAGGATGAGTTAGATGCTGAAGAAAAGAAGTTTGTAAGATTGCTGAAGGCAGTCCAAGGAAGTGGAACTAAGGCAAACATAGAGCTACCTATCTATCAGGGGAAGATGGATAGTGAAGAAGTGTTAGGGTGGATAGATGCCCTAGAAAATTTTTTTGAGTATGAGGAGATGAGTGATGAAAAGAAGATCAAGTTTGCAAAGACAAAACTGAGAGGAACAGCACTTACCTGGTGGAGTAGTGTGCAGACAGAAAGAATGGCTAGAGGTGCGTCAAAAATCACTTCTTGGAGTAGGATGAAGGACATGATGAAGGATCAGTTTCTTCCATCTGATTACTCCATTCAAACAAAGAGGATGAGGCAGAATCTGAAACAGAAGGACATGGATGTTTTGTCCTATACTGAGCAATTTCATAAGCTTAGTATTAGAGGTGGGCTAGAAGATGAAGAAGAGAAAGTGGCAAGGTACCTTAACGGGCTTAGGTATAACTTGCAGGATGAGATTGGGTTGGCAGTACCAAAATCACTTGGAGAGTGTTTTCAATTAGCCATCAGGGCTGAAGAGAGAGTGAAGAGGAAGCAAGAAAGGCCAGGAGGTTATGGAAGAGGAAACAGAGGTAGGGGCAAACCTACTAATGAAGTTCAGAACAGCAATGAGAAGGGTAAGGAGTTGTCTACAGAACAAAGAGGTGGACATAGAGGTGGAGGTAGATTTGGATCAGGTAGAGGAGTGTTCACAGGTAGATGTTACCACTGCAATGAGGTGGGACACACATCTTTCAACTGTCCTAAGAAGGATGGTGTTGACAAGACCAAGGATAAAAGAGTTCACTTGGCACAAGAGGAGGAGAAACCAAAAGAACCAGAAATGTCATCAGCCTCTCCAATGATGGACGGAGAGATGCTCACGGTGGAAAGAGGTAAGATGCAGCAACCACCACAGGTATCTATTTTCAGAACTAATTGTTTGAGCCATGGCAAGATATGCAAGTTGATTGTAGATTCAGGTTCTCATGATAACTTAGTTTCTTGGGAAATGGTGAATAAGTTGGGGTTGAAGACTTTTGATCATCCCAGTCCTTACCATGTCACTTGGGTGAGTCAAGAGCAGCAGGTATTGGTCACTAAGAAGGCTTATGTTGACTTCACAATTGGCCCATATCAGGACTCTGTTTTGTGTGATGTTATTCCTATGACATGTGGGCATGTAATCTTGGGCAGACCATGGCAGTATTCAAGAAGAACTATTCATGATGGGTATACTAATACCTATGTAGTGCACAAAGATGGTAAGAAGTTCAAGTTAATTCCTTTACCTTGTGAGGAGAAGAAGGAACAGGTTACAATTTGCTTTGGAGAGAAATTGAAGTTGAATGTGCAGGTTCAGGGTGATTGCACACAGCAGCAACAGTTGCAACAGAGTAGAGTGGATGACAGTCCTAGAGAGCAGCAGGCTTGGGACTTGAGTTATGTTAAGGTAGGGGACATTGAGTGTCCTATACGGAGCCAGAAGAAGGAAGGCAAACAGCAGAAGGTCCAAGGAGGAATGAATCAGAAGCTCCAGTTGAAAAGAGCTGAAGCATTGCAGCAGCAGGGTCCTAGACAAGGACACCAAAACAAGTTTTATGTTTCTAACACTGTTTACAGGAGCTATGCAAGTTGGAGACGGAGAAAGATAACTCTGGGAGAGTTCATGTTTCCTAGTTTGAGGAACATTCCACCACAGTGGAAGAATGGACGGAGCAGATCCCCTAACTCTTGGGGCAAGAGTTTTCATCATGCCGGGGAGTATGGTGCAGGAGCACCTAGATGTTTAGGTTTTGGTTAGATTTTCTAGTAGGTTGTTTTATTTAAATAAGGTATTGGAGACCATCTTCATAAGGTTTGTATCCATTTTGTAAATGGACTATGTCCAAATGTCTATAAGAACCTATTGTTTTGTTGCAAATCCTAGTTAGGACAGTCTTATTGTCATAGGTAGTTGCAATAGTCATTAAGTTTTAATATTTGTTAGAGGAGTCATTTAAATGTTTGTAGCCTATAAAGGCATGTCAAGGGTTAAGAGGAAGGTTTGAACCTTATCCAAAGGTTACCAAAGTGAGAGTGCATCTTTTAAACATAGAAAAAATAGTCATTGCTGTCCAAAAAGAAAAGGCAGTTTCTATAATAGACAGTTTTATAGCTGCAGTTAAAAATCAGAAAAGAAATCGATGGTTTGGCAATAAAAAACGTTTTCTTGCATTGTAGGAGGCTTTTATTAAGCCAAGGAAGATTGTATGGAAGGATTACATTGAATAGATTTGAGAGAAACAAGAAGAAGAACCGTTTTTTTTGCTGTTCTGTGTTTTTTCTGATTTTCTGTGTTTTTTGTTACTGTTCACCAGCCATACACGCGACCGTACGGATGTATTATTGCCCAAGCTTGTAATGGATGGAAAGATCTTTGAAATACCTTTGATTTGAGTCTAGTTTGGTGTCTTGAAAATGATCTGGGTGAAAGATATCGCTGTTTTCCCAAAAACTGTTTTTTTTAGAGTTGCTGTTCATTTCTGAAATTGATTTTTTTTTGCATTATTCCATACCTGTACGGAATTTTCGTGGCACAAGGGTATAATGGTTGGATGGGGTGTTGAAAGAGCTTTGCATTGAATCTTGTTTGGACTCTTATCATCAATCTTGCTAAGAGAAATCACCGATTTACCACAGACTGTTTTTAAACTGCTGTTACAACCATTAATTTGCTGTTTTCTGCATGAATCCGTACATGTACGGCACTATCATGGCACAAATTTGTAATGGAAGGAAGGAGGTTTGAATTACCTTTGATTTAAGCTTAGTTGGAGGTCTTGACAGTAGATAATGGTAGAGATATTCATGTTTTTCCAAAACTGCTTTGTGGAGACTGTTTTCTGAATTTACACATTGAAACAGTCCATACCATTCAATAGTACGGCACTGTCATAAAACCAAGAATGTTTGGAAATAGAGTTTGATGAAGTAACTCCCTCTTGGTATTAGTTTGGGCTTATGATAGTGAATTAGAAGCAAGTTATAGTCATTTGATATGGGACTGTTTTCTGAAATTTCTGTTTTTTTTAAAGGAGAATGCTGCTACATGCCATACAACAGCAAGGTACAACATAGTGTTCACTCTTTCATGTTTTGATTGGTTAGAACATTGAATGGTCTACCATTTTAAGAGGATTTGGGATCTTGACATTAAACTTGAAGGCAGGAGGATAGTTGGTATTGAGAACTCCATGTGAAGGACTCTGCAGAAGTCTTGTGTTAGCAGACTAGAGAAGGACAGCAGCAAGAAGGTAATAGTTTTTTTGTTCATCATGTTTTTGAGTTGCCAATGAAGGCATTAGATGTGATGGCCATGTTGTTGTGTTGGCTAATTGAATGTGTTTGGGTTTGTCCCAAGAAAGATCATCCTAGAAGGATGTTGTGACTATCTCCCTAATGGAGCAGTGAGATTATGAAAGCCTATGAAGAGCATAGTGAAGTTTGCTGTCCTATCGGTCTGTGAAGAAGAGTTGAAGGATTGTTAGATGGAGTTGGGTATCCTTGAAGGTGTAGAATGAAGTTGTTGGGTCAAAGACCATGTGTTGGTCATGTTGTGATGTGCAAAATGCTAGTATGAAGCTGATTGGTTGCTTTTCTCTGCATCACTGAGAGGAAGCATGAATGAGATCTCCATGCTGCTGACAAGGCTTACAGCTCTTCACCTATTCACATGCATCATGTTCCATAGTAGGCCAATAATATCCAGTATGCAAGAGTTTCTTGGCTAGGACAATTCCACTTGTGTGCGCTCTGCAGATACCTGTGTGGACTTTGTGTAAGGCAAGGGAAGCTTCTTCTATGTTTAAACATTGAAGAAGAGTGCCATCATAGCTTCGATGATAGAGGGTGTCGGCAAGGATAGTGTAGCGGGAGACTTGGCGAATGAGTGACCCTTGTTGTTTGCATGTGGATTTAGGAGGGAAAGTGTGATGTTGGAGGTAGGTGTAAATGTTGTGGTACCAGGGATTTTTTGAACCAACAATCTCGCAAACGAATTCTGACTCAGCAACACGGTATACTGGCATTAAGAGCTATTCCACAAGAAACTCACATTGGTGGTTGTTAGGAGGCATATCCAGAAGTGAACTGATAGTAGTCATGGCATCAGCTACTTTGTTGTGAAGGTGAGGTACCTGCTCAAATTCTATGTAGGTGAAGAATAGTTTGTATTCATCAACCATTTGCTTATAGGGCACTAGCTTATCATCCTTTGTGGTAAACTTGTCATTCACTTGTTTGATGATCAATTGAGAGTATCCATAGACCTGTAGCTGTAAGATATTCCATTGTACTGCTATTTTGAGACCAATGATCAGAGCTTCATATTCAGCTACATTGTTTGTGTTGGAATCATTTGTCGTTGTGCCAAAAGCTCAAGCTATCAACACTCGCTACAAATGCCAGACTTAGCCCAGATCCACGAGAGGCTCACTACCATATCATGAATCCCGAGGTCAGCGTTGAACGCCTCACTAACAAGGGGGTAGCTCACTGCCAACAATCCCCCCCTCAACGCAACCTAAGGGATTCGAACCCATGACCCATGGCTCTGATACCAATTGTTGGAATCATTTGCCGTTGCACCAAAAGCTCAAGCTATCAACACTTGCTACAAATGCCAAACTTAGCCCAGATCCACGAGAGGCTCACTGCCATGTCACGAATCCCGAGGTCAGCATTGAACGCCTCACTGACAAGGGGGTAGCTCACTGCCAACAGTTTGTACAGGGGAAAGCAAGTCTGTAAGCTTTGGGGATGTAATCACCTTGCGAGGTCACCAGTAGTATTCTTGCCCCTAAACCATGATTAGTGAAGGATCCATCAAAGTATAGTTTCCAATGTGTTGATTCTGTCATGGTTAGAATGGACTCATCTGGAAAGTCAATGGATAGCAGTTGATAATCTGTGAGGGGTGCTTCAGCTAGCTGATCGGCTAGAACTTGTCCTTTGATTGCTTTCCTGTCAACATACGCAATATTAAATTCGCTCAACAACATGACCCATTTTGCTATTCTTCCTGTGAGTGCGGTCCTAGAAAGGAGGTATTTAAGTGGGTCAACCTTAGATATGAGCTTGATAGAATGACTTAGAATCTAGTGTCGTAACTTTTGAGAGCAGAAAATGACAGCTAAACATGCGCGTTCCATGGGGGTGTAGTTAAGCTCGTATCTAACTAAAGTCCTGCTGATGTAGTATATAGCTCTCTCATGGCCAGTATCATCTTGTTGTGCTAAGAGTGCCCCCAGTGCTACTAAAGTTGCTGATATATATAATAATAGGGGCTTTCTAGCGATAGGCGCCATTAGGACCGATGGTGAAGCAAGATACTCCTTGATGCGGTTGAATGCTTGTTGACAATTGTGGTCCCATTTAAAATGAACTTCCTTGCAAAGTAAATTGGCAAAAGGATGGCATTTGTCTACAAGTTGAGCGATGAACCTTCATATAGCCTGTAGTTTTCCTTGAAGGCTTCAGAGTTGTTTGAGCATTTTTGGAGGAGGCATTTCTGTTATGGCCATGACCTTAGCAGGATCTACCTCAATGCCCTGGCAGGAGACAATGAACCCCAAGAGTTTACTTGATGTTACGCCAAAGACACATTTCTTAAGGTTAAGACGAAGCTTGTACTCTCTGAGCCATGTAAAGATCTGTCACAGGATCGCAGGATGTTCTTCCCTGGTTCTAGATTTCCCTAGGAGATCATCTACATAGTCTTCCATTATCTTATGTATCATGTCATGGAAGATTGTAGTCATTTCAAAAATGATAGTTTGCCCCCACATTCTTTAGACCAAAGGGCATGACTTGCCAGCAATATGTGCCCCAAGGACAAGTAAAAGTTGTTTTATGTTGATCTTCAGGGGTGATTCTGATTTGATTATAACCTAAAAAGTCATCCATGAGAGAAACCATCTCGTGCCCCGCTATGAGATATACAATCATGTCAATGTTGGGGAGTGGAAAATCATCTTTTGGACATGCTTTGTTAAGGTCTCAGAAGTTTGTACAACAACTAATGCCCCCAGGTTTCTTAGCAATTGGAACAATATTGGAGACCCATTCTAGATAATCAATAGGGCGGATAAAGCTGACATCTAACAATTTCTGTAGCTCTTCTTTCGCGAGCAAGGCAACTTGCGGGTGCATCTTACAGAGCTTCTGCTTAACAGGTTTTGCATTAGGATGTACCACAAGATGGTGAACAACCAAAGATGGATCCAATCCTAGCATGTTAGCGTAGGACCAAGTGAACACATCAGGTGTTTCATGAAGCATTGTGGAGAAGTTGGATTTTTCTTCTATACCGAGACATTCTGCTAGATGTGTGAGCTTTAGTGATTCTTGTGTGCCGAGGTTGATTTCTTGTGTGCCTTCAATCAAAATCTTGCCAGTGAGATGGTATGGGGGGAAGATTGAGATCCTCATCTTCTAGCACCTTAGAGAGGTTTTCACTAGAAGATACGTCTTTATTTTTTTCTTTTGTGTCTAAAAGTGCCTTAAAGAGGTTTTTACTAGGGGATGATTTTCTATTTTTTGATTTTTGCTTTTTTGGACTAAGGGTCTCTTCTTCCCCAAAATAGGCGTCAGCGTGCAAGCATATGTCATATTGTGAGGTGTCACAGAGTTCTAGGAATGTGGAGAGAGCCTCATCATTTGGAAATACGTCGAGAGGCAGGGGTCCTTGACAATCCCAAGCAATGAGTTTAGGATGAACAAGGGGGAGGTCAATAACGAAGATGGCATTGTCGGGGAAGATGCAAGAAAGGTCTAGATCTTTGCATGAAGCTATGATGACACTCGACATGATGTTTTCAACACTAGAAGAGGATTACATTACCTGTATCGAGGTTTTAGCGGGTCCACGGATTGTCACAGTTAGTGGAGCATATCCTAAACTGAAGTATTGAGCGTATTTCTTAGGAGATGTGAGATCGACCGGAAGGGGTTCTGTAACACCTTGTTCACCAACACCAAGTCCTGTCCCATGCTAAGGCATTTTGGTACAAATTTGAAATGGTACAGGATATTTTTCTTTGAAGTATTCTAGATTGACAGGTGCTGGGGTGGTTTCATCATGATATAGCCAATCACTTAGAGCTGTTTCTTCAGCATCTTCTTCTCTAGAGACCTATGCCAATACAAAGGGAATTTTATCACTAATTCTGCACTGTTGTTCTTTTTCCTTCTTCTGAAGATGATGACCATAGGAGCAAGGGGACAATGGTAACTGTCCCACGTGGAAGGCATTGTGAAGCTCATACTTGCCACACCTTTTGTCTATGATCTTGACCTTTTGAGGTGTACATGTGGAAGATGAAGTGGAAACTTGTGATTGTTCAAAGGTGACTTGCGGCGTGAATGACGATGTGGATGGAGTGGATGAGGGATCTTTGACATGATCCCCATAGGTACTCAGACAATGGAATTGCCTATCATAAACAACCTCTAAAGCCTTGCAGGTTTCAAAAGGTTGTTGATCGGCGGGGATAGTGACTTCCACACCATTATGAGGGAATTTGAGGCATTGGTGGTAGGTGGAGGGAACAAATTACTTGGCATGTAACCATGGTTGGCCTAGGAGGAGATTCAATGGAAGGTTAAGATCAATCACGTGACATAGAGTGGGCATGGTGAGTGGGCCTACCTTGATAGGGAGGCATATAGTTCCTTCAGATTCTCTCTCCGTGTTGTTGTATGCCTTGATGGAGATAACCAAAGATTCCAAGTCAGCTGCTGAATACCCAAGGACTTTTATGAATTTTAATGTACATATGTTCAAGTTGGATCCATTATCCATGAGAACCCTCTTGACTCTATGGTTGGCGATTTGGACTTCAATATGAAGGGCTTTATTATGTGCGGGGTCAATAAGCGGCATGCTAACATGACTAAAGGTGAGATGATAAGATGATGATAATTGAGTGACAAGGTTTTGGAATTGGGTGGGAGGAATGTTGGTAGGAACATGAGACTCTTGGAGAGCCTTGTCAAGTATTTCTTGGTGGATGGTGGATGTCCTAAGAAGTTCCAAGATGGATATTTGAGCAGGGGTCTTTCCAAGATGGTCAAGGAAGTTGTATTGGGAAGTGGTGGTAGTGGAGGATGGGGATGGTCCCTTCACAGTTATATGCCCACGGTGGGTGGTAACAACACATTCGAGGGTGGTATTTTTGAGTTTGATGGTGGCAACACGAGTATAATCGAAATCAATTCTACCCACTATATTATCGTAGGGAGGCGGAACATTGTTGTAGTTGATGTTGTTGGCTTGGTTGTTAGGATTAGAGTTGGAGGAAGATGGTTTGGATGCGGTTTGGTTATTGTTGTGGTGGGAAAGAGGGTCTTGATAGACACCTAGGCCATCATTGGGTGATGTATTATCATGGTCTTCCATTTAGATTCTACCGCATTCAACGAGGTCTTGGACATAGTTTTTCAATTTCATGCATTTGTTTGTGGCGTGGCCCTTGATGCAGTGGTAGTCACAATATTCATTCTCTTTGTACCACACGGGCTTAGGTTTGTTTTCACCAAATGGTTTTGTTATGGGGAACTCAATCATGCTAGCATGGAGTAGCTTTTGGAATACAACCTCGATTGGCTCACCCAAGGGGGGATATTTATGTTTTGGATTGTTAGGAGGATTTCTCTTTGGTGGAGTGGGCAGGACTGATACATTGTTAGAAACATTTTGGACTACGTTTGTCTCTTTTGGTTTAGGAGAGGCGATTTAGATGTACTTGGAATCGGTAGCACCATCTCCTATGGTGTTCTTGTTTTTAGCCCAAAATTTAGGTTTGTCATTGTCATTCTTGTTGTAGATTTTGACTAGACCCTTCGCAATAAGGGCTTTTTCGATAGTGACCTCTTTTTATATAATTTCATCGAAGGTTGATGCACAATGTACTTGCAAATGGAAGGCCATTTCTTGGTTGAGGTTTTGGATGAAAATATGGATGAGTTGTTTTTTGGGGGTTGTCCAAGGTAGCCTACTAGCAAGGGCTCTCCATCTTTATAGATAAGCAGTGAAACTCTCACCACTTCGTTGTTTGGTGTTGCAAAGGTCAAGCATAGTGATCTCATGTTCTACATTGTATGAGAAGTGGGCGATAAATTTCTTCGAAAGATCAGTGAAATTGAATATGGAGCCAAAAGGTAAGTGCATGAAACATTCTAGGGCTTGTCCTCCTAGGCTTCGTGGAAAAAGATGAAGGAGGAATTGGTCATCATAGCTAACTTCTTGGCATACCATAAAGAACTCCTTGATGTGGTCACGAGGGTCTCCTTTTCCTTTGTATTTATCAAATTTTGGCATTTTAAAGTGTTGAGGAAAAGGTGTGAGGGCAATGTTTTTTGTCGAATAGGTAGGGACATAAGTCTTTGAACTTATAGTGTTTCTTTTGGGTCCCTAGTTGGATGTTTTTAAGGGCATTTTTCATCTCTTGCCATTCTTGGTCGAAAGGGTTAGCAAGAGGTGGTTGTGGTACTTGGTGGAGTGGAGGTTGTTGCATTGACGATTGTTGGTATTAAGGGTGGACGTATTGTTGTTGTTGTTGGGAGTGGCATATTGTTGCTGTGCGTGAGGTGGAAGACCTATGGTTTGTGTGTAGATGTGAGAGTCGTGTGATTGTTGTTGTGGGATGACTTGTTGAGTTCGGGGTTGGACATATTATTGATATTGAACACGTGGGGGTAGGCCTATGGCTTGTGTGTAAACATGGGACCCATATGCTTGTTGTTGCGGGATGACTTGTTGAGTTTGGGGTTATGGTTGTTGTTGGATGTCGTAACGAGGTTGCATTAATGACTCATGGTGGGGTTGATGCATGGAAGATTGATATGGGTGTGTGGGATTAGCATAGTTTGTCAATTGGTTTTGTGGTTGGTTGAGTGGATTCACAATGGGTGTTTGAGTCGTGGGTGGTGCCACTGTTTGTGTGATGATCGATCTTGGTGGAATGTTTAGTGGAGGAAGAGGTTGTGGTACAATCGTGGTGGCTTCTTGTTGATTGTTTAGTGGAGGTGGTATGGCGGTGATGGTGACATTAGAAGGTACCCCAAAAACATGCACATTGGAGGGTAGCATGTCATAAGATAACTCGACGAGAGGGTTGGATGCTTGTGGTTGTGAAACATTTCTAGCCCTTGTGTTTTGTCCTAAGGTGTGAATGGTGGCAGTGTTGGTGGTATAACTAGCCCAAGGATTATCGTAGATGGGTTTATTAGGATTAAGGACACGTCCCCATGGTTGATCACAGATGGGTGTTGGTGTTTTGTCATGAAAGATGGTTTTGAGCTTGTCATGGTCATATGAATATGGAAGGCGTGCACCATGTTCAATGAGACATTGAAGAAATTCATCCTTATGTTTGTCAATGAATTGGTCAAACTTGTCATGTAACCTCTTTTTGTTAAGGAACTCAATAAAGGTGGGGGAATAAGTTTGATGAGGATGAGTGGATGCTTCACCCATTTCGGGTTGGTTGACATATTCCTCCATGTTACTTGTGGTAGAGCCATTAGGAGAGAGGGGTTGATAACAGGCATCAATTTTCTTAGCTTATGATCGCGTGATGGGAGGTATAAAAGATGAATTTAGGGCAGATTTGGATGACAATGTACCAATGACAAGAGATGGAGATAGGTCCAAAATCTAGATCAAGATTATTAAAGGCCGATGGTTGTCCTATATACTTGGGGTAGACAAAGAGCCTAAGCAAAAAGACAATAGGATTATTTTAATTGGGGTAGACAAGATGCACCAAGTAAAATGGGATTTCTTGGAATCTACTAACTTAGGAGTCATCTAGATTCCTAAGCTAATTTATCCAAGGGGGTCGATGATTCCTAGTTTATACTAAACTCAAGACGAACAAAGTCTCAAGCCTAATACAAACAAAAGGATAATTTTGATCTAGAGTTTTAACCTTAGGATTTGGATGCGGTTTGGATTGATTTGATAGATTTGGAGAAGGATCAATTATGGATAGGGATGAGGATTAGTTCAATTTGAGGATGTTGATTGATTATTTGGATTGATAGAGATTGATTAGGGATGGTGGGATCAATTAGAGATGATAGTGTATGGTCAATCAAAGATTTGACTAAGGGTGGATTATGGACCGATATTGATTATCACAAGGATGATGCTAGACTAGTCTTAATTGACGATGGGTGTCTTGGATAACCTATAAATTGATGAGGATGATGACAATGATGATGATCAATGATTAGGATTGGATCACAAGCTAAGAAGGACAAATGGATGAAGATATGGATGAGGGGCCTGAAATGTCGATGGATGACATGGAACGAGGATTGTCGATACCTTAAAGGACAAAGTCTTGAGTTTTTCAATTATTTTGTCAATGGGAGCTAATGCAGATGACTGGGCGCTGATTCAGAGGATTAGGCACTGATACAGAGTGTTGGGTGCTGATGCAGTGGATTGGGCACTAATTTGGAGGATTAGGTGCTGATGTGGAGGTTTGGGCACTGATGCAGAGGTTTAGGTGCTGATGTAGAGGTTTAGGTGCTGATGTAGAGGATTAGGCACTGATGTGGAGGTTTGGGCATTGATGCCGAGGTTTGGGCGCTGATATAGGACAGTGGTGGTTTTATGCAAATTTTGGGCTTGGGATGTGATGTTTGGGGCTTTGGAGGTTAAATGATGTATTTGAGGTGTTCTAAAGTTTCAATTGTTTATTTTTTCAAATGTTTGGGTTATGTCCATGATAGTTTTCCTTGGCAAGTGATACAAACATTTCAAACAAGTGCATACAATATCCAAAGGTTTTGTTGTGAAATTAAACAATCATGCACAAGCTATGGTGAGGCAAGGACAATACTTGTTGAGTTCCCACTTGGTTTTACCTAGTTGCGCCTACTTATGGTGTATAGCTCTAGGAACTTGGGGCACGGGCCCTCCCTTACAGTGCACTCACTTCTCAGGCACACTGAGTTCCAAGTCCTTAAGACTCACAGATCTTAAGATACTTTGCTATCTCTGCCATAAGCCATGAACATGTGGGACGGCTATCAAAGTTTGATCTTTTGACCTCCTGTATCAACAAGTAGAGGGTTTTTAGCTTCTAAACAAAGTAGCTAGTGAGGGCATCCATTCGGGTGACCATACATGCAGTGATTCACTCCGATAAGGAGGCTTCCCAGCCTGCAGAGGTTACGCTCTTCAGGGTTTTGGGGGAAACATTCATCGGTATGACACAATGACACTCGTTATTTACGATTTTCATCGCAAATAAATTATTTTATATATCAAATTGGAAGGGTTTGGCTTTAACATATTTCTGCTTGGGTCATTCCCACCTTTTGAAGTGGGGTGGCAGGCCCTCTAAGGGTTCAACAAAAGCAACACAAGAAAAAAATACTTTTGATCCCCATGTTCATACGAAGATGTGAGGGGAGAGCATACATATTTTTAGGCTCGGGTCGCACTAAACAAGGTTCATTTTAGCTCTTGGATTATGTTGGGGGTGATTTATGCAAGTGTTGTGAGAAGTTTTTTATTCCCAAGATCACCAAATGGTGCGAGGGAAGAGCATACACTTTCACGACACTAACAAAACCACAAGACACTTCACACAAAGTTATAAATTTTCTTGTTTAAATGAGTGGAAATGCAAGTCTGTGGTCCTTTTTAAACCCAATGAAGGTGTGAATGCAATTTGTTGTTCTTTTTAAACCATATGAGTGAATGTGCACATTGTGTTCTTTTTAAACCAATGAGTGAAATGCAAGTTTGTTGTTCCTTTTAACCAAATGAGTTAATATGCACGTTGTGTTCTTTTTAAACCAATGAGTGAAATGCAAGTTTGTTATTCCTTTTAACCAAATGAGTTATGTCTAAGATTTAACAAGCAAATTCATACAAAAGGCATCAAAATAACATGTTTTAACTTAGCAAATCCCTGCAAGAAATGTGTTAGTAGTTTGATATGAGCTCCTTGACAGTCGAATGAGGCTGCAAAACCAAAATATAGTCAAAAAACCCAATTTAGGACTAGGTGCCAATCTGTGGGACTGGGCGATGATACAGAGGACTAGGTGTTGATCCGAGACAGACAGCACCTCCCCCTTGTAAAATTGATTTTTCCTGCAAAACAGAGAGCTAAGGTGGCCAAAAGTCAGTAAAACATCATGCAAGCATAAAGTGTTGACTTTGCTCTAAAACCCATTAGCAATTAGTGATTTTACCTTGTTTCTAGACGGGTGCTGATCTACTAGACTCGGCGTTGATGTGCTAGATAGGCATTGATGGGCCAAATAGGTGCTGATTTACATAAATTAGGCATTGATCCAACCTGTCACAAGAAAAACAACAAAAAAACATGCAAGTTTGTTAGAGAAAAGGTGGTGGGGTCCCACCGAGCATGCCAAAATGTCTACCTATGAAGATGAGACCTAAAATGGATGCAAATTACACCTAATATGCACCCAATCTCAAGTCCAAGGGACCTCAAGATTGGACTAAACTACTAACAAGCTAAACTATCTAATTGCACCCTAAAATAAGTCTATTAGTAGTGATATCCCCAAAGATATGAAATGCTATTACTAAACTATGCTAGAATTGAACTAATTCTATATGTTGAGCACTTGAATTGACAGCATAACATTGCATAAAATGACTTGTTCCAAATGGGAGGTGGAGGCCTCAATTTATAGATTTTTGGAGATGGGATTGGAGGGCTAGGATCAATTTGAAGGATCAATGGTTGAGATTGCTTGAGAATTCTCAAGCAAGGAGAATTGGACAAATGGCATGACTAGGTTGGATGAGAAGGTTGCCCCAAGATTCAAGGGATGATCAATGGATGAGAATGCAAGTTTGAATGGATGGATGACCAAGATTGAGTAGGTGTATGAAAGGACTCATTTATGAAAATGTAAGGCTTGTACTTTGTGAGGAATTTTAAATTCCATGGAGAGGACAAGTGGAATTTAAAATTAGAAGAATAGTGTTCAAATAGTGCCACATAAAATTTTAAATTGAGATGAATAGTGACACATGGAGTGGGGTGGAAGAAAGAGGACAAATGTACTCAATTTGAAAGATTTTTCCATGCTTCCAAAGTACCACTTGTCATGTACATGTGTGTACATTGGATGACAAGTGGACTTCTAGAAACATGGGGGTTTGTAATGATGAATTAATTAAAATTAATTCATGTGCACATGGGTTAGAAGAAAATAATTATGATTACAAAAAGTAATCAAAAGTGCACAAAATATGGAATTAAATAAATATGGTAATTTATTTAATTTTTGGCATGAACTATAGTCCATAATATTTAATTTTCAAACTATAGTAGAGGAATTTGATTTTTATGACATGATAATGGTGCATAATAAATTAATTAAATAATTAAAAATTATTTAATTAATAGTCGGATTAGACGAAGTGATGTAGGTGGATTAGGGTTGAATGCGTGAGTGGATGAAGTTGGTTGTGACCATTTTCAGGTGTCTACAGCTCTGACACTTTCTTCTTCAATAATTCAAAACTTTTATTTGCTCTTGATGTCCACTTAAAGTCCTTTCTATCACCTCTCATTGTCTCTATCATAGGTGTGCATACTGAACTAAAATTTATAATGAACTTCTAGTAGAAACTAGCTAATCCATGAAATGATCTGACTTCTCCAATACTCTCAAGTGTAGGCCACTCAACACAAGGTCCATCTTCAATCCTTCCGTATAAATCACAAATCCCAAGTATACCAATTCTTCCCTCATGAAACTACACTTCTTGATGTTTATCAGTAATTTCTCTTCTCTCAACCTCTACAATACTTATCTCAGGTGCCACAAATGTTCTTTTGTCTTACTGAAAATCAGAATATCATCCAAATATACAATAACAAACTTACCCAAGAATTTCTTCAAAACTTCATTCATCAACCTCATGAAAGTACTTAGCGCATTAGTCAATCCAAAAGGCATCACTAACCATTCATACAATCCTTCATTTATCTTGAAAGCAGTCTTCCACTCATCTCCTTCTCTGATTCTGATATGATGGTATCCACTCTTCAAGTCTATCTTTGTAAAATATTTTGCTCCACTCAAACAATCCATGATGTCACCGATCCTAGGCAATGGAAATCTATACTTAACTATGATCTTGTTGATTGCTCTAGAGTATGTACACATCCTCCATTCTCCATCCTTCTTTGATGCTAGCACTGCAGGTACTGTATAAGGACTCAAGCTTCTTTGATCAAGCCTTTCCTCAACAACTCTTGTATCTGCCTATTCAATTCTTCATTCTCTGTTGGTGTCATTCTGTGTGCTATTTTATTAGGCAAACTAGATCCAGGTATAAGATCCATGTGATGACTGATACTCCTAATTGGTGGCAATCCTTCAAGTACATTATCTAATATGATGTCTTCATACTCTATCAACAATTCAGTTATCTCCTTCGGTTGTGATTCTTCAATTTTGTCTTTAGGTTTCCAAGCTTCTTAGGAATCAAAGCATAACACATTCTCATGTCTTAAACCATCCAGAAATTTTCTTCCATTAACCAAGCAGATTCTAGAATTCCCACATACTTCACCTTTAGGTTCATCTGCCAAAGGAATCAAGGTAATTCTCTTCCCATTTGATGTTATAGTATAGGTATTCTTTCTTCCATCATGTATATCTTTTCTATCATACTGCCATGGTCTACCCAACAATATATGACATACATCCATAGGCATAATATCACACAATACTTCATCATGATAAGATCCAATATGAAATTTTACCAAACATTGTTGCCTCACCAGTACCTTATGATCATCTTGAATCCATGCTATCTAATATGGCTTAGGGTGTTTCAATCTCTCCAAGTTCATCTTGGTCACCATCTCCTTTGAAACCAAATTATCAGAACTACCACTATCAATTACAACCTTACAACATTTACCTCTTGATTTGCATCTGGTCCGAAACAAACTTTTCCTCTATGGTGGTTCCTCATTTGTCTCTGCTTGAAATAGTGCTCTCCTCATGACTAGTGATTCTCCTTTCTCATGTTTACCAACTGAATTAGGTGATCCAATAGGTTCTTCTACATAAGTTGTTCTTGAACTATTCTCTATCTTACTTGTACTTCCTTGATGACATTCAAATGCTCTATGTCCTTCACCTCCACACTTAAAGAAGGTTCCTCTAAATGTTCTCTTATCAAATCCTCTTCCATCTATTTTGTATCCTTCACTCTGGTAAGAATTCTTCTGTGATAGAAAGTTCTATCATCTCTTTGGTATGCACTGCTGTCTCTGTCTTCCTTCTTGAATGTACTATCTTGTTTGTCTTGTTCTGCATATGATCTTTCTCCTCTAGAAAATGTTCTACATTTCTAAAATTTACCTCCTCTACCTCTTTGTCTCTACTCATGCATCTTGTTCAATTTTCCTTCAACCTTCAGGGCAAACTGATATGCTTCTTCCAATGTCGTCATCCTCACCAAACTTAGTTCTTCTTGAATGTTCAATCTCAGTCCATTGATGTATCTTGCCACTTTCTCTTTGTTTGCTTCACTATGTCTTGTCCTTACAATCATCTTATGAAATTCTTCAATATATTCCTTCACAGATTTCTCCTTTTGTCTCAAGTTCTGCAATCTCTTCAACAATTCTAACTCATAGTCAGCAGGTATAAACTGATTCTTCAACTTTGTCATCATTTTATCCCATTTTATGATTTTTTCTTCTCCTGTTTCTATCCAATTGAACTTCTTTCCACCAAATAGTGGCATGTCCTTTCAACTTAGTCTTTACAAATCTCACCTTCTCTAGATCTTCAATTTCTTCATACTCAAAGTATTCTTCTAGGTCATTTATCCAATCAATCAATTCCTCCAAATTCAAATTGCTAGTATACTTTGGTACATCCACTCTAGGTCTTTTCCCAATCTTTGAAATAGATCTCAACATTTTCACATGATCTGATTCTTCTTCTTCTTCTAGGGTTTCTTCAGTTTGATCAGTGGACTGAAATTCTTCATCATCACTTTCAACATTAGGTCGAGGTGTCAGTCATCTTTTTCAATCTTCTTCAACAACATCCAAATGAACTTGCATTATTTTTATCTTTTCCATCGTCTCATCCATTCTTCCAGCCATAGTACCAACAAGAGGTATTATCCTTGGTGGCATCTCTTCCTAGGATCAAGTGTAACTGCCTCAAATTCGGCGATCAAGCTAGAAGGTGACAACTGCTTCACAATCAACGATCGGTCGACAACATAGGTAGTCTGCCTCAGGTTCAGCAATATGTTCACAACAAGATCTTACAGAATGCCTTCAAACTCTGCTCACTTCCCTCCCAATGGATTCAAACTTCACTCTGATACCACTTGTTGCAGTCACGGTTAAGAGGGTCCACGGAGTGAACAGTCCAGACCGTGCAGCAAGAGTAAACACAACGGAAGTAACTCAATTGTAGAATGCAAATGTAGATTCAAAATGCAAATATGCCAGCAACATGTAGGCTTACAAATTAGGGCTCACAGGTCTAATTCTCTAGTTACAACACATGTGTAAGATATGGATTTGAAGCACATTACAGAAGAAAATCTAACTTATGAACTATCTATCACTAATTAACTACTTTCCTATGCATCTATTACATGTGTATATATCATCTCTGGATCACAAGAATCCTTCGCATCAGCCAAGAAATATTACAAACTCCAATGAAAGAGATGTTATGTGTGTACACGGATAGGTTGGTCTTAAGCAACTTGTGTTCCTCTACAAGTGAATGAAACAAGGTACAAATCTTGGGGAAGGTCAGCCATGTCCCAAACTATCTTGAATGATATGTCATTTAGCTCTGCAAGTCATGGAGGTGCTCCACAAATCTTCTCCTTCATCTAACTATTTGAGATTGTCCGAATGCTTTGTTCTGAGAAAACAATTGATCTTCTGATAGCGATATCTTTCTGGAAACTAATCCAAATGATCTAAATTTTGGATATGATGTGCATGATGATGTCTAGATGCTAAGTCCTGCTCTGCAAGGTCTAAAATGAAAATGCAACAAAATGTGAACCAATCTATTGAAACTTCTACTGATTGTTTGAACTGGAATGAACTGGAAAATGAAAGAAACAAAGAAAGAATACAAATATTTTTGGTTGATGCAAGATTGCTCTAGAACCTAGGATGCTCTTGCATCAATATAGGATTTCATAATATCCTAAATAACGTAAGCATCAATATTTTATGCCTTATCTATAAGACAAAAGGAGAAGACTCGTCCAATGAACTCCTAATTCTAGATCATCAATAAAAGACCCTTAAGAAACTTTATCTTATGTTCCACAAGTTTTATTTGATAACATCTTACCCTTGTCTTTTTTTATCCAAGAATTTAGTCCATTATGCTTTCACACCTTTAGAGAGATCTCTCAACTCAAAATTTTACCATACTTCTACACCATCTCCAATGGTTGAGCAATCCATTCAAAATCCTTAGTTTAATCTCAGTTCTAACACCATTAATTTCTAACTCAGATTTCTTTATCCTCATGATTAACCCTCTTACCTTCCATTAAGATTTAATGCTTTTGCTCAAGTATAAACACTCTTAGCAGAAAGACTCAAGGTCTTAGAACTGAACCTAGAGTGCTCTCAAATACAGTTAACAAAGTCTATTCCTTTGCTAGGTTCTAAACTAAACCATCCAAGATTCTAACATCTTTGACCCCAAAACTAGGGTCTTCAAATCATCCAATGCACTTGTATTATCAGGCCATCTGAGAAGTTCACATTACTATAATGCAACCTTAAACATAGAAGACTTGAGGCTCAAGTGATAAACCCATAAATTCTCTAATACCACATGTAAAGACCACTCCATTAAACCAGAATAAAATAATACTATTCAAATAAAATAATGCTGAAAAGGGAAGAAAATAAAATTTATTCCAAAAAAATACAATATATTTTGAAACAAATTTATCTCATCTCAATATATATTCAAATAAGAGAATATTACATAAGCTACTCAATATTAGCTTAGA
This sequence comes from Cunninghamia lanceolata, assembly GCA_027924645.1. Taxonomy (NCBI): domain Eukaryota; kingdom Viridiplantae; phylum Streptophyta; class Pinopsida; order Cupressales; family Cupressaceae; genus Cunninghamia; species Cunninghamia lanceolata. The sequence goes on along the minus strand of BSBN01000511.1, from coordinate 15,203,806 downwards.
GTACAAATAGGACTATGTCCTTTACAACATTATAAAACAATAAGTTGCACGATACAGTATCACCATTAAACCTGGTGGAGAGAGAATATCATCAAGGCAATTTACTGCCCAACCAAAAGGCTTACACCTCCCGGTCTTACTCCAAAACAAGAGTAGCCTGACCCTTTGTGAGGGGTCTACCAAACTGAAGATGACATGCATGAAGGAATCTGGTGTAGCATGATATCTCTAACATTTGATAATATAAAACAATTGCAAATGAACATATATCATGATATGGTAGAGAGTAATTAAATTAAATAAGTGCAAATACTTAATTTGATTTATAAAATATTTGGCCAAAGTATCTTTTACACCGTTGATGGTAGATAGGTTGAAGGAACACAGACTTGCCCTTCTTTGTTACCCTATACTCGACACATGTCCATGCTCTTTCTCTAACTCAACTTACAAAGAAAAAGATGCATCATACAATAGCATACATAATTATACCACATCCATTGATGCAAACAAAAATAATCATTCCCAAACAAAAAGAAAGCATGATTTAATAATAAAAAAAGAGACAATATCTCAATCATTATACAACAAAAGAAAACTAAAGATCTATCTTCTAAGATGATAATTCTCATAATTTGACATCTTCTTATTCATAGATCACATTTTCACTCCATACGTGGGGAAGAAAAATATTAAGGTTATACTTCCTCACATTATTCTCCTAAGATTTCATAAGCATAAATGAGCTCACACAAGCCTTACAACTGGTATATGCTTTGACTAATGATGCAAGCATAATTCCTTAGATACTATCATTCTATCTTAGAAAAAGGAAACTATTTCCAATAACAATATTTCTCTAACCATTCGATTATGAGTTATCAACGACATAATACTCTCATTATATTCACAAATTTCTCACCATATTTCAAATATCATGGTCAAGAGATGATTCTAACTCATTTAAGCATTTCAAACACACATATAAGTTACCTCAATCAATTCTATGAACTAACAAATGATGTAAGAATATAGTCACTATTCAATTATTGTTTCTTCCAATATCATGTAGATCAATCAATAAATCAAAATAGAGATCATGTGACATAGCAAAATATTGTTCAATAGCAATTAAGCCCTTAAAAGGTACAAAAAGGGCTAAACTATGTCTATCAAATTTATCCATAAATCTATAGATAATAGCTAAGTCACCTTTCATAATTTCAAAACTACTATCCAATAGATGAAAAACACAATATAAATAACAAAGATGGGATAATATCATCAGATTGAGGGCATAATTCTATTCTTTATTTTCTTGCACAAAGTAAGACATACAATCATTATAGAACTATACCTAAATCTAACCCTAAGAAGAATCAATTACCTTCTAAAGTGTTGGATTGAACCTCATCCATGGTTAACATTCTTCAAATTATAAAGAGTACCAAAAGTTTTTTTTTGATAAAGTCAGCTGGAAACGACAGTCCAGATCCCTATACAAAATGGTCACAAGGGCAAAGCAAGGCCTCACAAAAGTGAGGAACAACACATTAATAGTCCATAGAGTACCAAAAGTTTGTTACCATATTCAATTCTAAGACAAAGGAGAAACACTTATCATTCACATAGAGATATGAAATGTCGAACCACACTCTCAATCTACATTATCCGAAATGAAAAGAATGTCAATAAATAACAGTGTAAAAAATCATGATTATGAGTAATGTGAAAGTTTTTAAACAAATATTACACATCCAAAAAAATCATGATTTGGAGTGACAAAAATATAAATACCACTTATAGAGACAGTAAAAATACACATACAAAAAACACAGAAGTACAAGAATTCGACATGTGTAAAGCTGATATCCATAGCCAACACCCTATCTACCTAAGTCCAAGAGGTGCAACATATGCAACATACATGTGATAAACAAAAGGTTAAGAGGTGTAACAAATAAAGATAATCCAAACGATAAAAGGCACCACTTAATGTGAATTAGCCCCAGTGAAAAAGGCAGAGGCGCAACATCTAAGCTTAGACATGATTCACAATAAAATAATCACAAAGGGTATTCAATATTCAAGATATTGATTAGAGAGATGAGAACCTTTCCTTCAATGACTATGCTTTCTAAGTTTGCATGAGAGATGTGAACTGTTTCCTTCATTATAAAACAACGACTAAAGCAATCTTGTGGAGATTATTGGTATTGTTGAATGAAATGGTCTGAAAAAATAGACTTGTGCAATAATAATGTACACAATGTCATATCTCTAGTAATAATGAAAGTACATTCATTAAAGCATAATGGGAGTATAATTTAAGTGCCATGTTAGACAAGTATGCAAAATGTAGAAGCATGCGCAAAGCGCTTAAATTGTTTGACAAGTGCCTGAAATGTAATGATTGTAGGATACACAAAAGAAACTTAGAAATTCTTCAAGCAAAACAATCGACATGGTTTATCCAACCATGACCTACCTATGAAGATAAAATGATAAAGTGCATACAAGGTGCAAGATCTACTTGAGAGAATGCCTCAGGAGATGGCATCTCAATGACTTGCCAGAGTTTTCCGAGTCTTACCAAAACATGAGATTGAGAGGGTTTGAGCATAGAGAAAACTTATCAGATATTGAATTTGCAATAGTCTAATAGATTGAATAGGGTTTTGAATCCAACTGGTGAATGCAAAAAGGTATCGTATCAAACCTAAGGAATGCACAACATTAAAATAAAGTTCCAATTCAAAGAGTAGTGACACTGCAGGTGATCTTGAGGCATTAACATTACAGTCAACCTTACTTGCAAAGTTTATGATAGTTATCTATTCAATGGTGTCCTTAAAATTCTATGACATCTAAAAATATATTTGTTAGTTTGTCCAAAATCTCTCCTTTCAAATGTAAACATACATTCGATAAAACAATATAAGCATAGAACATTTTGCAGAGAGAAAAATAAAAACATACTTGGTCTATTGTGTTTCCAAAGAAAAATTCTAGCTCTCTTCCCTTATTCTCCTCCCCCCTACTTTTTCTTTCTTTTTCCCTTTTCCTTGCATGCCTCTCACTTTTCATTTTCCTTCCCTATTTAAAAGATTTCACTCACAGAGCATCTTTTTGAAAACATACGCTCAAAAAAAAAATAGTAAATGCATTCATGTTTCTATATCTCCCAGTTAGAAAATAGAAAAGACAATAAAAACCAAAGATTCCCTCATTAAACTACCACTTTTACCTTGGTCTAAAATAGAATCCACTTACTCATGCACAAAAGAATCTTTCTGAAAGATATTTAAAATATCTCAAAATAATAATTCAAAATAATGCAATATATATTGTGACTAGATATTTTCAAAAGTCTATCATTTAAAATGATTATTCTAAATGTGATATAGTAATTCATAAATTTATTTACGACTACCTAGTTTAGTCTAACCTTCAAATTAATTATGCAAAATAAATGCAAATATTTAATCTATATGAAATCTATGTGGTGTGTGCAGAGATCCCTTCAACCAATTCATCGTCAATTGTTTAGATGCCCCCTCCTCGATGATACTCTCTCCACTGAGAGAGTGTCGTTCCTGCCATTTCCACATCAATTCTGTTAATTAATCCCAATAATATTTAATAATATTATTTATATTAAAATTAAATATTAGGAAAAAATAGGGTTGTGACAACTATAACAAGGATATTATTCCTAACATTTCATATCATAGCCACACATGATCGGTGTCCTCACATGTGTATATGGATAACAGTGTTGAAACTCTAGGTATAACATTTTTGGTTTAGTATGTGTATAATGTTGCAAGGTGTGACCCTTGGTCTTCTTGTTCAGCGCTGCGCTGTGGTGGTTTGCGACAAGGGCTTAACCACCTCCTGTGCTTGTTAAGTCAAGTGGTTGTATCAAGCATTAAAAGGTCAATCTTTTGGTGCAATGACAACTAACAGTTGGTATCAGAGCCAAGGTCATGGGTTCAAACCCCACGCTTGCGCTAGGCGGGGGATTGTTGCAAGGTGTGACCCTTGGTCTTCTTTTTCAGTGCTGCACTGCAGTGGTTTGCGACAGGGGCTTAACCGCCTCCCGTGCTTGTTAAGTCAAGTGGTTGTATCAGGCATTAAAAGGTCGATCTTTTGGTGCAACAGAAACTAACATATAATTGGTCACAAAGGAAAACATTGAAAGGTTTTGTGGAAAGACAACATGGTATTGAATCTATGGCCATCACTTGAAGGTTTGAGATTGAGCACTTTAGTGGATAGAATTTTGAGCTGTGGAAATTGAAGATGGAAGATCTTTTGGTAGAAAAGGATAAATGGAATGTAGTGTCTTCTTTGGTTAAACCATTAGGTATGTTTGAGAGGACTAGGTTAAATTGGATAAGAAGACTATAAGAGTACTATTTTATAATTTCTTTGAAATTTTGTGTTGACAAATGTGTCTAAGGAATATATTGCTCATTCATTATGGAAAAAGATAGGAACATATTATATTAGTCCAAGAATCTTATAAATAATCTTGTCTTAAAAAATAATTTGTATTCTTTAAAGATGAAGGATGGAGACTTAGTAAATGATCATCTTAATATGTCAACCTCATTCTAAGTCAAAATGTGTCAATAGGAGTCAAATTGGATAGAGAGGATAAAATAATTTTGTTACTTTTTTCTTCAACTTTTTTACTGGAAAATTTAATAATGATAATCAATAGTAATATTGCTTCTCCAAAACTAGAGAATGTCATTACCATTTTATTAAGTGAATAAATTAGAAAGAAATCCATAAATGAAACCTCTTTAGATGCCTTGTTTGTTAGGGGAATGTTTAAGGAGAAAGTGAAAACAAGAAGTCCAAGGAAAGGGCACATCAAAGTATCCTGAGAAATCAAAAGTAAAATATTGGAATTGTGGTAAGAAAGGTCACATCAAGGATTGCAAATCAAAGAAGGATGATTCTTTTGATAAATACTCTAATAATCATGAATACATTAGTGATGCTTTTATTTTTGTTAATGTCAAATTAGTAATGACCCTTAGTTAATTGACTTAGGTGTATCTTATCACATGAATTCTAATAAGGATTGGTACTCTAACTATTAAGAGTGCAATGGAGGGCAAGTCTTTCTGAGTAATAATAGATCTCTATGTATACTTGGTTGATGAAAGGTAAAGATATCCTTCATGGATGGGAGAGTGAGAACACTCTAGGATGTATTACATTGCTATGGAGTAAAAAATGGACACATGCCTTTTTACCTCGTAGTTTAGCTCCTAGGTCCCTGTGTTTACACTCTACAAGCAAAAATATTCATCCCAATGAGAAATCCTCCAAAATCCATGTCAAATGGGAACTAGGGGCCCATTTAATGCTTAGGTCCCAACCAAAAAGGCACCTTGGGACTTGGGCACTTGCACCCAAGCCCACCCTGATTGGTTGGGGTAAAATTTAAGGGATGTTAACATAGGACTTTTAAATGGGTCCTTCCTTGTTGGCTCTTTCAATTAATTTGTGAAAGTTTAACAAGATAGCATATATAAGTGAGTGTTTGAATTCATTTTGTAACAAGTTGATGATATCAAGGTTATGATATTGAGAAAAGGAGCATTCATGGCATTCATTGTGTTATTGTTGCAGATTTGTGTTAGTATTGTGTTTGTTGCAGATTTGGAATCATCGTCAATATCCTTATGAGTTGAAGAATCTTCATCCTCCTAAGGGCTTCACGACCAAGGTGACATCATTGTTTTTGAATCATTTCATCATTGTTTGGATTATCTTTAGGATTTGTCCTACAAGGACACACTCTCTCTCTAACAACGGTGTTGGGAAAGCTTGAATGCTAACCAAGATTTGATTGAGGCAAATCCCTAAACACCATAACCCCAAAACCCCTTTGCTTCTTGTGTGCAGCTTACAGGTGTGGAAATTGTAGAAGTGAAGGTACAGGGAGGTTGCTTAAGGGATAAGATTCAAGATCCAAAAATAGAGTTCAAAAATTCCACTGTAGCAAACTTGGGACTAGCCCCAGTGTCTAGTAGCTAAAGCAAGCCCTGGAAACATCATCAGGGCATCGTTTATGACATTTTTCCAATTCGGAGCTTTCAGAGATCAGGACTTTCTAGACTCAGGCACTAGCTCTAGAGTCTTCTGACATTTCATATTTTGAGGAACAAGTTACGACATCTCACTGATCATCCTGGTACTTTCAAATCCTGGCTTTCTGTTGTTGTTTCTCTGTTATAAGTTGATTATCATGATTCTAGTGTTTAATGCATCGATTGGCCTAGGGTTTGATAAAAGGATTGGTTGAATCACATCTTTCCATAGAAAATAAGTGAATAAAATCAGTAGCTGAGTTCTCTTGCACCTTGGAGTGACCTAGCTCAGTTTTGTCCTTGAATGTTATAGTGAAAGGAGGGTTTGATCTAGTGTACTTACATGCTTGCATTCAACAACCCCTTCTTTTACCACTTAACATTTTGGTAACCTGAAGCATCAAGCATTTGCATCTTGCTAAGTATTGAAATCAGATCTTTCATTACTTCATATCATACTTATCATTCTTCATTGAAAAGTCTTGCATACATTTGAAAAAAAGTGAAAAAAAAAACATTCTAGGCTTGCATAAAGGCATAGTTTTGCATTATTTTTATTGCATATCATTGGAAGCATTTGATTTTCTAATTTTTACATCAGTTTTGAGTTATATTACAGCAATTAATCATTTCATGATATCACATCTTGCATTTGAAGATCTCATTTGCTAGGGTTTTGTGGAAAACTTGCATTTTTCTTATAACCTAGTTTTTGCAAAAGCTAGGGTTTGTAGTCAAAATCTTATTTCAGCTTTTACTACTGTCATAAATATTTCAAATTAGATCTTCCATTGATTTCTTTACATATTCATTTGAAAATTTTGTGTAATTTTGGAAAAAGTACATAATTATCATAATTTTGCAATTAAACAATGTGTATTTCAACATAAGCAAATACGCATCTTTTTTCACATATTTTGCAATAAATAAAAAAATTATCAATATCACCTTTTGTGAAGCACTCTTAACATTAATTTCACTTGGTTTATAGTGACACTAGTGTATTTTGGACCTTTATAAAAGCTTCTAAAACTCGGTTTCCTCAAACTAGTGTTGTGGTGTACAAAAGTCTCTGATATTGGTGGCATTTGATAAATGAAAGACACTTAATTATGGAACCTTCTAATTGTTCCTCTTTGGTATCTTTGCATGCATATATTAAAGATTTTGAAAGTTTTTTCAAATTCGTTAATATGCATCCTTATGTGTTGGCTCATATATAATCCATGTATGATAAGGATATCTTTAAATGCTCTTCATTTGAGATCCTTGACTATGTATCTGATTTTAATAACTTCATACCTCTTACAAATAAATATCCTTCAATATTAAAGGACTTTACTAATTTCATCTCCATGAATTGTCATGAGAAAGATGATGGTGATTTGGATCCCTCTCTCAAAGTTGTTCCCACTTGTGAGGACATTTTGGCACAAGAGGATGAAATCATTGATACATTCCTTAATATCACCCTACCCTGTCTTCATTCCAATGCTCTCCCTTCAAAAGATGAAGCATTGGTGGATGAAGAAAGGTCTCTCACATTAAATCCTTTAGGGATGGATGTTGAGCCTAATCAAAGTCAAAATAATGTTAATTCAATCATCACTAATAGACTTGCCCACCTACTAAAGGGATAATGGATAAGTGTACTAATGTTCCCAAACTCATTATGCATGGGGCACCCAATGCGTCTCCTCGCTTCAAACCAGTGATTATGGTTCAAGGTGCTCCGACACCACCTAGACCCTCGGGTTACATTCTTAATTTTATAAAACAAATTACTCAAGGACATCAAGTGTATCAAAATGTGTTGCAATGACCCTATCACAATGTGGTTGCTCACACATACAATATGCGAACTAATAAGAAAAGTAAATAACAGTCGAACATTCTGATCACTTTACCAACTTCACAACCTATGCTTCCTCAACCACCTCATCTTACTCATAAAGGTGGTCAAGATTATGATCTTGTTGAGCAACTTCATGCTACTCCTGCTAAGATCTCTCTTTGGCAACTCATACAAACATTGCCTACATACCACGAAATGCTCTAGGAAGCTTTACAAAAGGTGATTGTACCACCTGCTGTTAAGCCTAATGATGTAGCATCTTTGTTAGATTCTATGCATGTGACAAAAATAAACATTTTGTTTCAACAACATGAGTTACCCTCTCTGGAAGTTCAAAAACAATATGATCCACTTATAATCTTTGTCACAATGAACAAAAAGTTGATAAAGTGAGTTATGGTTAATGATGGATCGGCTCTTAATGTTTGCGGTGTTGATTTGTTACAAAAAATCAATGTTGATACAAAATTAATTAAACCAGATAACCTTAACATTTGTGGCTTTTATAATGTTGGTAGACCATCTCTAGGTACTATAACCTTACCCGTAAAGGTTGGACCCGTGACATTATCTATACCCTTTTCCATGTCATGCTTGGTAAACTTTCATATAATATGATTCTAGGGAGACTGTGGATTCATGCCATGGGGGCAATTCCATCTACCCTTCATCGATCAATAAAGTTCATTTACAAAAATAAACTCCACACCATTGAAGCTAATCTGGAGCTGGAAAGTTGTTTACAAATTGAAACACAAAAACAAGTCATTAATCATAAGACTTTGAACAATTTAAAAGTTGATTCATCAACACCTCTTGCCACTGATAATGGTGTGCAAGATTCAACATCACCATCAAATGCACTTTTTGGTGATGATTGGGGTTCATTAGATTTTACTCCTACCTTTATAGGGGAATATAAACTCAATAACTCTAAAACATCAAAATTTCCATCAATATTATCTAAACAATCTATGGAAACACCTTGTAACATCAAAAAATGTCCCCTTGGGGGCTTTTCCCTCATAAGGTTTAGCTCTCAAGTCTTTTGCATGCATTTAGGACATCTTAGTTCATAATTTGGCATCCCAATGGAATGAGCCCTAGGTAACATGATAAATGGGACCTAGGAGGACCCCTTGAGCTTGACCCTGCCCAAAATAGGGGGGGAGGACTTGGGCACCCTAGTCCTACCCTATATTGGGGCAGTCCCAATTTTTGGGTGTCAGCTCATGACCATTATTTGGGTCCTATGCTGACACGGTAAGTTTGAATTTACGAAATCTTGGCGGGAGTGTTTGTAGTTGCATATAAAAGCATGTTTAGGCATTCATTTGTAAACTAGATGATCATGGTGAACTTTAGGCATTCTCAAGGTGATTCAAGGCTTTCATTATGTTGCAAGAGTAGAATTATGTGGTTTATGTGTCTGTGTTTGCAGATTTGAGCATCCATTTCCTCGTGGAATGAAGAGCATCTTCCTCCCATGAGATCTTCACCACAAGGTGACATTATATTGTGTTTTCATCATCATTTCCTTTGGTTTTTTCCTCTACCTCACAAGGGCACGCACTCTCTATCTGACAATGGTGTCCGGAGACTTAAGTGTCCTCCAGGGCTTGACTAAGGCAAGCCTCTAAACACCACAACCCCCTCCTAAAGTTTTCATGATTGCAGGTTACAAGTTGAGGAGCTAGACAAAGTGAAGTTGCAGGAAGGCATTTTGAAGTGTCAAAATTGTAGAACAGAAGGAAAAATAGTACCCTAGACTTGGGCGCTCGCTCATTAGTCCTCCAACTTTTGTGACAGGAAAATCTCTAAAACAACAGAAACAAGTTACAAATCAAGTTTCCAGATCCTGACAAAAAGTAGGGCCTTGGACTTGGGCGCTCACTCTTTTTTCCTTTAATTTTCCACCTCAGAACCCTGAAAATAGGTGCACAGTTATTTGTTATTTTATATCTTTCTGCAGAAGCATTTTCTATAATTCATCTGTTTACTGCCGTATTTGCATAATTAGGGTTTTGATGGATAATTAAACATAAGAGAAGGAAAATTGATAGTAAAATACCCTAATCCAAGTTTCCCTACATCTCACAGTGACCTAGGGTATGAAAGTGCATTGCCACTCAACCCTAGATCCTTGAATGTTAAGGGTGAAAGGAGGATTTGAACATCTAACAACACTAAACTAAACAATCCCAATTTTACCCTAAACACACCTAAAGAATCTCAAGCTTCTTCAGTCAATAAAGAAGACAACATTATTACTTATACTATAGATTATGAGACCTATGAGGCCACACCATCTTCTAAAGAGATGACCTCCCTCTACAGTCGAGGATTTAAAATCCTTTATAAAAACAACTTTGTAGGTAATGGTTGTGGTGTAAATCAATAAGGAATCAAAGTACCTTTACAAGTTGTTGGAATTAACTACACATCTAGTATTGGATACCATTCTTTGAAGCCCACTAAATATTACAAATGTCCTAATCTTAATGTCAACACTATATCAACACTCAATTGGATATATCCTAAGATGATAGACATGGATTGTCCGTTCGGATATATCCCATTGAAACAGGTAATTATGTCTCTCTCCTTTGGCCACACTCGCTATAGCACCTATTCTAGGTGCTCTCAAGAGTGGCCTCCTCCTAGATATAATGTTGATAGTGTTGTGTTGTGTTCTCCCATATTGTGTTCTATGTTGTTTAGGTCTCTTTAGATGACCCTTGATACTCTTCTAAGGTCAACGATACTATTATGGAGTAAAAAGTGGCCACATGCCCTTTTACCTCCTAGTTTAGCTCCTAGGTCATATTTGCTTCATTATACATTCTAATTGATCATCCCGAAGGAATTTACCCAACACCCATGACATTTTGGACCCGTGGGCCCTCCTTTATCTTAACCCTGACCTAACTTGGGCCCCTGGACTTAGGCACCAACCACCCAAGTCTCCTCTTATTGGTTGGGGCTAACTAATGGTATGTCGACTTGGGCCCCTCCAAAATGTTTCTCCTTGTCAGCTTTTGTGATTTATATTTATAATGCGAACTCATGATATTGGAGCAAAGAGAATTCAAGGCATTCATTGTGTTATTATTGTAGATTGGTGTTTGTATTTGTGTGTTTGTTGTAGATATGTCATCATCATCCATCTCCTTGTGAGATGAAGATCTTTCATCCTCCTAATGACTTCACCTCTGAGGTGACATCATTGCTATTTGAATCATTTGAATCATTTCATCATTTGGATTATCTTTAGCCTCTTCCCTACAAGGGCACACTTTCTCATTAAAAATGATGTTGGGAAATCTTAAATGTTAACCCAGGATTTGACTGAGGCAAATCCCTAAACACCACAACCCCCAAACCCCTCTCTTGTTGTCTTGTGTGCAGGTTACAGGTACATGTTTTGGGAAAAATGGAGTTACAGGAAGGCAGTGCAGGAATTAGAGTTTCAAAATCTGAAAACAATTTTGGTTATCTCTCTAAAGAGACTTGGGCGGTTAGCACCCTAGTCTATAGGGCTTCAAGCTTCTAGATCTGGTTTCTGATCATCATTTGCAACATCTTCTCAGTTTTGACCTTTGGCAGAATCTCACTTATGGACTTGGGCGGTTGCCAAATTTTTCCTCTGACACCTCTTTTTTTGGGAGATAGGTTCCGACATCTTATTGATCATCTTTGTACTTTTGGTTTCTAGAATTTTATTGTTGATCATCTATTTCAAGCTTATTATCATCATTCTAGGGTTTAGTGCATTGATTGGCCTAGGGTTTGATAAAAGGCTTGGTTGAATATTATCTTTCCTTGACAAACAAGAGCACAAAATCTATAGCTGAGTCCTCATCCATCTTGTAGTGACTTAAGCTCAGTTTTTTCCTTGAATGTTATAGTGAAAGGAGGGTTTGATCTAGTGTACTCACACATTCCATCCTTCCCCCTTTTATCATATAACATTTTGGTGAACCCATGTTTTTAATGAACTTGCATCTTGCTGAGTGTTGAAATAAGATTTTTCATTACATCATATCCTACTTCTCATTCTTCATTGAAAAATCTAGCATACATATGAAAAAATTGAAAAAAATAAGCATTCTAGGCTTGCATAAAGGCATAGTTTTGCATTATTTCATTGCATATCATTGGATACATTTGAAAATCTAATTTTCACATTAGATCTGAGACAAATTACAATAATTAATCATTTCATGATCTCACACCTTGCATTTGCATATCACATTTGTTAGGGGTTTGTTAAAATTTTGCATTTTTCATATGACCTAGTTTTCACAAGAAGCTAGGGTCAGTGGCCAAAATTTTATTTCAGATTTTGCTACTCCTTTAAGCACTCATTCAAATCTGATTTTGAGTTGTAGTTTTGCTTCATGGTGTGTTATTGCATTTAAATTTCAAATTTTGTCATTACACATTGTGTATTTCAACAAACATAACTACCTTAATCTTGTTGATTGTACTCTTAGTTTGTGCATTGAGTGTTATTGGAATTTGCATGAGTTCTATAACCTTCTGCCCTACTAGGAACATTAATGTGAAGAGAAATTGTAGACTAATGGGTTCTAATTCTATTGATAGCAATGGTGTGCAAACATCAAAAAATCCATTATACAACCACTTCACAAAGAGTGAATTGACACCTCTACATGGTCCATCTTCAATGATAACATGGAAGAACCGATAATTCCTCCTCTTGAAGAAATGGGTAACAAAGATATACATGTGCCTGAGGAACATCTTAAGAAATTGGACAAACAACTAGCTGAATTTTGACAAATTGTAGAACAAGCACATCTAGCTCAAGATGTGGTACCTATTGTTGAATGTATAAGAGGATTGTTACAAGAAGGTGTTGACATGCTCCATGGATTATCCCACATAGTGGATCATAACATTATGCATACGGCTTGCTGCACAAATAACATTCAAAATGTGTCACCACCAAGGTATATAAGCTCACCAGTCTTGACACCCATACTAACTATCATGGGGACATCTAATGGAAATTACAAAGCCATTGGATTTAATTATCAAAACTCTACACCTCATGTATCCATACCTATGCTTACCTATTCTCAACCTCCTATCACCTCTACCTATTCTCAACCACCCATCTGTTGGCAAGAGACACTATATGGATTCATGGTTGTTGTCATTGATGGCAATAAAGGTCATCCCACATATCCGCAAGTCATGGTGTGTCTCTACCAGAAGTCAGAATGAAGATTGTTGTGGTCCGGTGAACAAGAACAGAGCATGTGGCAAGGTCCGACAGATTGGTCCGGATCTCTCAGAGGAAGTGTCTTGGTCCAGTGCAGATTTGGGGAAGTCAAGAGGACTACCTTGAGTAGTATATTCCAAGGATTTAGCCTCCGGTGATGAACAAAGAAAAAGATATGAATAGTTGAGAACCGGATTCCTGAGAGACAGTGAGAACAGAGGAAGAACTGACTGACAGAGTATCAGACTATTTTCTGGATGTGTTACTGTTGATGATAAAGGTTGTGAAGGCATGAATCATGTTTGGCTGACATGATTAATGATATCTACAAGTATATGCTTGATCCACATTGCTTGGTGAGCAAGGATTCAGCCGACAGAACAGAGTTTGTAAGAAACTAGACTGTTCCAGATGCTGACTAGAAAGGTGATGAAATTACTTGTGCGGATATATATAGAGGATGGATTTAGTTGTGAAATGTGTGATGGTGTGAAGGTATATGCGAATAAGTGCAGAACAGAGCAGAAGTAGTAAGAAAGATCCGGTATGTGAAAGGACAGCAGAATAAAGAACAGAGGAAAGATGAAGTGCAGCAGATCAGTGTACTGAGCCTAAACCGGAACTGAACACCAGCATATGTAGATGCTTCCAATCAGTTCAAGACTATGATTCTTATCACTTTGTAGACAGTGCGTCTCCTTATAGGCAGTGGGCCTCTTTGTGAGCAGTGTGCTCGGGCAGTGAGCCCTAATTGGCAAGTGCCATTTTTGTAATTCCCTATTCTTCTAACAGAGAATAATCTTTGGGTTAATCACCCCGTGGTTTTCTCCCTTAACAGGGTTTCCACGTCAAAAATACTGTGTCATGTGTTTCTTATTTCATGGTAATGTTTTTGTGTTTGATTCAATGCTGCATTAATTAATAAGAAAGTTCAAAAAGAAAATAAATAGGATAACTGATTCACCCCCCCTCTCAGTTATCAACAATTGGTATCAGAGCTAAGTTCCTCCTAATAGAGCCTAACAGCTTGAGGAAGATCTGGGAGTTCAAATGGAAGCATATGGTTTAAGGGAGCAACTCAAGACTGCCCTTGAGGATCTTGAACAGTCAAATTCTGAAGTCAATGAATTAAAGGAAAGACTCAAACAGGCTGATGAATTCATGAGAGAATTAAAAGACAAATTAAGTCTCTCTATGAAAAAGAGAAAGGAGCTGCTCCAACAATTGGCAAGACAAAGTGAAGAAAGCAATACAAATGAAGAATTGACTGAGCAAACCAAGTTATGTGAAAAGTTATCAAAAGAAGTCATTATGTTAAGACATGAAATGGAATCAGGAACTATAAAGTTTACTCAAGAGATTGAAGAAAAAAGAAAAGCTGAAGACAATCTAAGACAATCTCTTAAAGAAAAATCAGAAGAATGCCACCAGATGGACAGGATTATCAGACATCTTGAATCTGATCTTGAAGATGCCAAAGATAATGAAGTAAAACTTGAGGATCAAATTGCCTCTCTCAAAAGAGATCTTCAAACAGCAAATGAATATAAAGAAAAATTCAAGATAAGTTCTGCCCAACTTGAAGTACTTCTTGGAAGTCAAAAGAGGACAGATGACAAGTATGGTTTGGGATATGAGAAAGGAGAAAGCTCCGGATCCGGTCAAAAGAATTTTGGATCAGAAAATCCAAGGAATAGGCCTAGAAGACCTCCGGTAAGACAGCCCAATGCTCAAAGATATCCATCTTTCAATGGATACTGCCACAGCTGCAACCACTTTGGTCACAAAGCTAATCAGTGTAGAAAGAGAATGAATCAGATTAATTCATCCTTCTCCGGACAGTGCTTTAACTGCAAAAGGTATGGACACAAATCCCATGAATGCAGAAATATGCAAGTAAACAATTCATTCAAAGGTAGATGCTTTACATGCAATAGAGTAGGTCATATGGCTAATCAATGCAGATCAAGAGATTATCAGTCAAATATGCAAAGAAATGTTATTTGCCAAATCTATAATAGGTCCGGTCATAATGCTAAAATTTGCAGAAGCAAGAATCAGGACAAAAGAGGTCTGGTGTATAATCAGAATCAAGACAAGGGTAAACAAAAGATGAATGCAGATGAAGTTAGGAATCAGATGAGCAAGATTTGGGTGAAGAAAAGTTCAGAGAATGTAGAGGTTGGATCCGTACCAGACTCTGGTGCTGATATTTCTTCCGGAAATTAAAAAGTGAGCTCTGGCTCAGGGGGAGACTCAAAGAAAATCCTGTTCCCCCAGCCAATCAAGTGGTGCCGGATGTGGCACAAGAAGCGGGGTAAAGGGTTTAAAGATATAAGTCTTGAGATGATCCAGATAATATTTCAGAGGTCTGCATGGAGATGTGAAGAAGCTGTGATCGATCAAGTAAGACCTGTTCCGGGAGATGCTCCGGAATGACAGAGGATTACAAAAAGGTCCGGAGAGATCCGTAAGTGCATTATCTTATTCTGCGGATTGGACAGAGTGTTTGGGATGTCCTTGTGATGTGTTATCTCGATTTATTCATAATTGAAAGATCCGCATGATGTTCATAGATCAGGACTGATCCGGGATACTCCAAGCTATCCGGACAAGGCAAACCGGAATAATATAGGTGAAGCATTTATTGCAAACAGATATTAGGGTTTGCGAAATGATATAAGGGATTTCTCAACAATCATTTGATCATTCCACATCCAAGAAGAAGCGAAAAGCGGAGCTCTGCAACAAAATTCATCAAGTTTACCGAAGATTTCCTGCCGAAGTCATTACATACAGAAATCAATCCAGCTACTCCGTGCAACCGAAGACGCAAAAGGTATTTTCCACTTTCGATATCTTGCTACAAATCTTTTGAAGAAATGGCTACTCCAAATATAGTAAAAATCTCAGATAGGCCCCGACCTGAATTTAAGAAACATCCATACAAGTCATTGGAGGTAGATCCCTTAGGAGCATTTTCTAGTGTTCCTCACGGAGTTTTACACACAGAAGACATTAGGGTTTACATACATGCAAGCATTGAGGAATTTGGGGAATTCAAATTGAGAGATCTCTATCACAAACAACTGATAGACAATGCTTTTGAGCTTAAACCAGAATATAAGGGTATCCAGAAGAAACAATTTGATCAATTCATTCATTTCCCCTGCTTTGAAGAAGATGAATGGGTCCGGTATGTACTAAGCAGGATGCATGACAACTTCCTATGGCTGGATAGACCCTGCAAGATCACAAAAGAGGCAATTAGAGCAGTAACTAGTCTATACTCTTCCGGAGGGATACCTATCCTCAAATCTGTCAAGAACAACATTGTAACTGAGGCCACCGGATCAAAATTCGATAAGAGGGCAATGACCATTGAAGATATTTCGGATCCGGATATCAAGTATGCATCCATGATAATAGGATACAAGATCTATCACTCCAGCAGGGAGAATTCTGTATCCGGAACTGCAGTATATACTGCCTATGAAATGCTAAGGAAGAATGCAGAATATGATCTCTGTGAACTGCTCTTAAGCCAATTAATGGAAAATATACAGAAAATCAAGAAGGACAAGAAGAATTCCTTCAAGTATGGTACTCTTATATTATGTCTATTCTTCTACTTCATGAATGAGCTGCCCGGATCAAGTGGATGGGCATGGCAGAATGACAAACCTGTTGCAGTACAAATAAGAGACTATCTACATGGGCTTGGGGATGCCAAAGCAAGAAATACAGCCCTATGGGGATACTTCAAAAACTTCCAAAGCATGATGCAAGCAAGAGAGAGAATTCCGCAGTCTCTTGTTGAAAAATACAAAGACTCTGTGTGCTTTATGGTGGACACTGATCAGTGCCTAATGGAGGCAGTGGAGCCAAGGACTGTCTGGATCATGCCCATGGGGTATGAAGTGGATGAACAGATAGTGGAGCTGCATGTTCAACACATGCTAAGTCAGCCCAAAGATCCAAAGGCAGAAAGGTTTGGAACCTTTGAGGAGCTGAGTGTAAAGATCCATGTAGAACTCAGGGAACTTGAGATAAAGAGAAAGGTGAGAAAAGAAGTAGAGCATATTGCTCAAGGCCTAGGCATCTCAAAAGAGGCACTTGATGCCAGCCGGGAAAAGAGGAGAAAGGCTGAGGAAGAAAAGAAAAGTAAAGAAAGTGTTCCGGTTGAAACTTCCACCCGGACCAGATCATCAAAAAGATCTGCACCTCCCACAACCAAAAGTTCAAAACCGGAAGTCCAGGCATCCGGTAAAAGATCTAAGACAAAAGCCACAAGGGCTTATGAAAGCCAAAAGGATGAAGAGGAAACTGAGTCAGATGAGGGAGTAAAAGAAATAAAGAAGTAGAAGAAGAAAGGATCCGGTAAACCCTCCACAGGCCAAGACAAGGATGAAATGGAAGAGGTATTTGTTGAAAAGCCCACTCTGTCTCTAGAGAGTGTAATCAAGTCGGTTACGGTGGATGGAAACCTTCAACCAATGACTGAATTTTATGATGACTACAATGAGGCTAACCAAAAGATTCTGCAGGAAGCCACAGTCAAGTATCTGAACATATACAATAAGGCTTTCATTGAGATCATATCTCTAATTCCTAAAAGCCTAGAAAAGGAATTAGAAATAAGAAAGAATAATGCTCATGCAAAAGATCTTGAGATCCGGGAGCAGATAGCTATTCAGCTATATCCTCAAATTGATCCCAAGACAATGAACATAATATTCAAAGACTGCAAATATGAGTTCAGAAGTAAAGCCAGGATGAATCAACTCATGCTTGGTGAGACTGACAAGGTGGCCAAAGAGACAGAAGAGATCCTCCGGAAGGCCTTCAAAAGGTTCAATCTTCCTGTTGTAGAGGACTTAGGTGCAGAAACAGCTGTGGACTTGGAATCATCTGCGCCGGAAGAAGTGGGCCTTGAACAGACCAATATCTCTCCTCTGGTTTCCCCCACAGTCTCCGGATCCCAAGAAGAAGAGAAACTACAGGAGAAAGAAGCAGCAGTCAAAGAAAAAGAGGTTGACAGCACCAAGGATGCAGAGAAAGAGAAGACCCCAACAGAGAAACATCTGTCTCTGGCAAGAGACACAGCACAAACTGTTCAAGAATTCTTGACAAAAGCCACTATAGAAATTGATGAACTGGACCTACTAAAAGGACCATTAGATTTTGACTCTTTGTCACCGGTGCAAACAATGAAAATAGCCTCATTTGCAAATGAGAAAGTCAAAGAGAAACTACTAAAGTCTCATATGGAAGACTGTGAGTTGATAGAGGCTGCCTCCGGAGTGCTTGAGAAGATTATGCCATTGGTCCAGATAGATCCGGCAGCCTCCTCTTCCGGTAATCTCAAAACCTTAGTCAGCAGTGTTAGTACACATTTTGAATCTCTAGAAAAATCAGCTGAAGAAAAGGTCCGGAAGGAATTTTTGGATAAAAGATTTTCAGAAGTATTAGGATTAATCTCTAATGATAGAAGAAATATGAGTATTGGAATAAAGAGCTTAGAAAATGCTCTTAAGGATGGCGGTGACATTTACAAATTTTGTATATCCTGGTCAAAGGCAACAGCAGAAATTGATAAGAAAATAAAAGAGGAACGGGACAAACTACAAAGTTTATCTCAAAGTTTTGATCCTCTCTCTTCCTCCATAGTAAATCAAGAATGTCAGACTATTGCAGTCTTGAGTGAAATAAAGAACCTTGAGAAGGAAAGAAAGAATATCACTAACCAGATGGGAGAACTTAGAAGGATTATAATCCCTAAGTTAGAAACTATGCATGAGGCCATCAGTGATGCTCAGACCACCGCCCAAACTAATGATCCGACAGATCTCAAAAGGGCAGAAGCTTTTGCATTTTTGTTGAGTGGTCACATTTCAATTTTGGATAGAATGAAGCAAAGTTGGGCTACAGAACTGATCCAATTGAAGACATCCTTTGCAGACATTCTTCAGTATATGTGAGTATGTAAATATGCGGCTATGTATAGAAAATTTTTGAAAATTTTGGTATGCGGACCCTACCCTTTGCCATTGATGTCAAAGGGGGAGTGAGGAGCAGTGAAAAATGAGGAATCCAACTAAGGGGGAGTTCCAGAAATTGTATATAAAGACAGAGCATCAGCAAAGGGGGAGCATAGTGTAAACACTTAGTCATTTTTCACTAAGTGTTGCCATCAATGCCAAAGGGGGAGATTGTTGGCAAGAGACACTATATGGATTCATGGTTGTTGTCATTGATGGCAACAAAGGTCATCCCACATATCCGCAAGTCATGGTGTGTCTCTACCAGAAGTCAGAATGAAGATTGTTGTGGTCCGGTGAACAAGAACAGAGCATGTGGCAAGGTCCGACAGATTGGTCCGAATCTCTCAGAGGAAGTGTCTTGGTCTAGTGCGGATTTGGGGAAGTCAAGAGGACTACCTTGAGTAGTATATTCCAAGGATTTAGCCTCCGGTGATGAACAAAGAAAAAGATATGAATAGTTGAGTACCGGATTCCTGAGAGACAGTGAGAACAGAGGAAGAACTGACTGACAGAGTATCAGACTATTTTCCAGATGTGTTACTGTTGATGGTAAAGGTTGTGAAGGCATGAATCATGTTTGGCCGACATGATTAATGATATCTACAAGTATATGCTTGATCCGCATTGCTTGGTGAGCAAGGATTCAGCCGACAGAACAGAGTTTGTAAGAAACTAGACTGTTCCGGATGCCGACTAGAAAGGTGATGAAATTACTTGTGCGGATATATATAGAGGATGGATTTAGTTGTGAAATGTGTGATGGTGTGAAGGTATATGCGAATAAGTGCAAAACAAAGCAGAAGTAGTAAGAAAGATCCGGTATGTGAAAGGACAACAGAATAAAGAACAGAGGAAAGATGAAGTGCAGCAGATCAGTGTACTGAGCCTAAACCAGAACTGAACACCAGCATATGTAGATGCTTCCAATCAGTTCAAGACTGTGATTCTTATCACTTTGTAGACAGTGTGTCTCCTTGTAGGCAGTGGGCCTCTTTGTGAGCAGTGTGCTCGGGCAGTGAGCCCTAATTGGCAAGTGCCATTTTTGTAATTCCCTATTCTTCTAACAGAGAATAATCTTTGGGTTAATCACCCCGTGGTTTTCTCCCTTAACAAGGTTTCCACGTCAAAAATACTGTGTCATGTGTTTCTTATTTCATGGTAATGTTTTTGTGTTTGATTCAATGCTGCATTAATTAATAAGAAAGTTCAAAAAGAAAATAAATAGGATAACTGATTCACCCCCCCCTCTCAGTTATCAACACCATCACTTCCACTTATTACCATCAACCCTACAATTTCATGACCACAGCATCTAATGCACCTATCTCAAATCCATAATTGGCCTCTTCATCTAATGATACTCTCTTAAACAAACTTTTGTAGAGTATGTCTTCGTTACAACAAAAGGTAACAAATTTGACTAATTCTTCTTCTCAACCCGACTTACCAACATATCATGCTCATAGTCCTTTATCCTATGCAATTCTAAGAACTCCAATACCTAAGAAATTTTAGACTCCTCGCATTGAAAAGTACAGTGGGAAAGGTGATCCTAATACTCATGTGGCAGCATTCACAACAATGTGCAGTAATTACTTCTTTAATGAGGAATTGTTAGCAAAACTCTTTCCTCGGTCTCTCAAAAATACTACTTTGGAATGGTTTTGCTCTCTACCTCCAAATTCAATCAATTCCTTCTCACATCTAGTTGATCAATTCTTGCAACAATTCCAAGCAAACATTGGACCTACTATTTCCTTGATTGATTTGGTTCATTACATACAAGGCTCGAAAGAGAAATTAAAAGAGTTCATCAATCGATATCAAAGTCTCATCTCACAAATACAATATCTGATTAAAGATGAGGATCTTTAGAAGGTATTCATTAAGAATCTACAACTAAACATACATGACAAAATATTGTTGGTGAAGTATAATTCTTTTCAACACTTATGCACAGCTCTCCGAGATTACCAACTTTCACCTAGTCAGTATGAGAATCACACCTCATTGGCTCATGTTGGTCAATCCGTGGCTAGACCATCTCAAAATTCATTCAAGAAGAACAATAGGAAATTCATCAAGATCAATGGGAAACATTCAAATAATTTTCACTCACAAGTGTCTGCTATTACAAAGCCTCCTCAGGCACCATTTCAATTCAAATAGGAAAAGAGATAGTTTACTCCATTATCGGATTCGCTCCATTCGATAATGACTCAAGCAGTGAATAACAATATTTTGAAGCTTCCTCCTGCTCATCCTTTTGATAGTACTAGGCCACAAGGACCTTCATTCAATGCTAATGCTTATTGTCACTATCACCACTCTCCGAGACATGATACCAAAAGATGTATGCGTCTTAAACCTAAAATTCAAGACCTCATCAATTCTAATATGATACAAGTTACTGGTGTGAATGACAATAGAAATAAGTTGGTGGCACCTCTGAATCAAAATCTACAAATATTCACTGATCCTTTTCCTAAGCATAGCGACAATAATATGGTGGAACAAAATACAATAGAGCTTGAAGATGATTATCTTGACTATGATGGCATAGTGGGTATGTTAGACTTGTGGATAAGTAAACAAGTGAAGACCACTCTCATCCATGAGGAAAAGGTATCTATGCTACGGTTCCTCCTTTGTTATCCCTTTATGGATTGGGAGATAACCAACATGCACAAGATATACAATTGGAACAACCTATATGTAATCACTTGAAACAACAGACAGTGGTGTCGATGAGAAGCATTCCATTTCATCGTGAAAGGCTCATAAAGCAGACTAAGAAGGAAAAAGAAATGAAAAGAACAAAGCAACTATCATCAGTTGGAAATGGTAATAAGTCCCCCCTCGTATGCAGAAAAAGATTTTAAACATACAGGGTAGTGAGAAGCAAGCACCGTATGGCCACCCTGGAAACAAGAATCAATCAGGTATGAATTTTTCACACAATTTTCCACGCTTGATGGAGCACCTCTCTAAGATCCTCCCAAGTTTGGTTTCCTCTTAGATAAATATATTTATATATGTGTCATGTTGGGTTCCCCCGTGTTGTGTTCCCCCATGTTGTGTTATATATTGTTTAGGTCTCTTTGGATGACCCTTGATACTCTTGTAAGGTCAAGGATACAAGGAGACTGCCCCTGTTGTGACCATTTTTCTATTTGTCTAATCATTCTTCTACTTTCCTCTCCTTTCTTTTATTGTTGTGTGTTGTGCCTTGGGGGCATAACTTCGTGGAAGATGTCTTGGGGACATCTTCCTGTGTTCTAAACTCAAGTCACTCTTGTCTCCTCTCTCATCTTTTATTTTTTACATTCTTTAGTGGCTCTACTAGCCATTGGATGATGGAAACAAATAAATACTGATAAAGACCATGTGTCCCTTCAACAAAAAAAAAATGGACCTAGTCCATATATGAAGATTGTTGATATGCGTTAGATAACTGAGAGGGGGGTGACTCAGTTGTCACAAAAACTTAAACACTTTTTGCAATTAAACATTCATCACTTATCCACAATTATTATGATTTAACAATGAGTGCATGAAATCAAAAACTTAACCAGAGATACAACATCAAACACAAGAGACACCAGATTTACATGGAAAACCCCAAGGTGGGGAAAAAACACTGAGTGGATTAACTCTCAATATATATTGCAATCTTGAAATAGTGATGTTCATGCTTGGTCACCCCACAGGCCTAAACATACTGGTTTATTACCATGAAGAACAACTAGGTCTAGCAGACTCACTGCCTCAACCCTAAACCTAGCAAGATTACAATGAGGGCTGTTAAACCCTGAGGGCTATTAAACCCTACTAGTGGCTTACTGTGTTAGGAACCCATGTTTAACCCTTCTCTTTACTTTGTTAGTATATTTTGTTGGACGCATATGCTTTGTAAGTCATCCTGTGAGTATATTATATTATCCCACATTCATGGGGAGTAATAGTTGTTTAGATTAGACTTAGTATATAAGTACGTGTTGAGGCCAATGAAAGCATCCACGGGTTTATTGTATTGAGCTTGCTTAAAGGAGGTTGCCCCCTCGAAGTGGCCTGCGATCAATAAATTCCTTCTGTGTTCTGCTATTTCTAATATTTTGTGCATTTTTCATTATATTGTTGCAGGAGGTTCCTCTCATCTGGTATCAGAGCACTTTCTTGGGCTCGCTGGGTGGAATTTCTGCCAAAGTTTTTCTCGCAGTGGCCTCCAGGTGCTGTGATTATTGCAGTAGTTCTTTTTTCTTTGCATCTGTATTGTTCATTTCAATTATAGGTTCAGATCAAGGAATAATCCCTATCCACTTAACTGTGGGAAGTGCCTAGGCATAGCTCTAAAACTCATTGTGAGGAGTACCACAGGAACTCCGAAGTAGCTGGCCCATTGAGAGGACCTGCCAGTGAAAAGGGAAATGACCCCTACTTGATTGGCTAGCTCCAATTTGTGAGGTAAACTAAGAGCTGTCGTTTGTGGCAAAGTGATTATCAGTTTTACCTGAGCCATGGAGTGAGGGGTACTACCCCAATACGCAAGCCGTTAGACAACATTGGTAGCTGAGTGAATCCCCCGAACCCTTAGGAAGTTAAACATACCTGGGGTCCATATCTATTGCTAGCTAATAAATCACAAATTGCATCTATCCAGAGCCATTGCAAATCATTTCCAGAAAAGAAAAAAAATCTATTTTAGCACCATATCTCCCTTGCTTTAGCTCCGTTTCCCCTGAAAATTCACTGGAACCCCTGAAATTCCATTCTGCATAATTCCTTCCTTGAGGACCCTATCCCCAATTCCACTTATTGAAGCCATAAATCCCACATTTGTCTATTTTTAGGGTTTACCATAACTTCTTCGGTTCTCACCCAATCGCCCTCAAATTTTGCCACAGTGTTCATTTCCTATTTCTGCTCCTTTGTCCCTCTTGGACAAATTTTCCCATTCTTTCACCCCACTTCTGAAATCCCCATTTTCTGCTTCCCTGTCCCTCAGAAAGTGTCCAAACCCTAGTCATACCCCAATTACCCATCAGACTTTTTCCAAAATCCAAATTTTCC
Organism: Cunninghamia lanceolata; assembly: GCA_027924645.1. NCBI lineage: Eukaryota > Viridiplantae > Streptophyta > Pinopsida > Cupressales > Cupressaceae > Cunninghamia > Cunninghamia lanceolata. The sequence continues at coordinate 15,179,473 of BSBN01000511.1, read as the reverse complement.
TTTACTAAAAAAGTTTCTATTTTTGTTTTTTTACCCATTCCTAAAAAAAAAAATCCTGGTTATGGTTGTCACCTGCGCAGGAGCAAAAAACATGGAGGATGAACTTGTAGCCCTCAAGACCAAACTCCAAGATCTAGATAAAAAAATTCTCGACCTTGATCTTCAGCATTCAGCCATGAACAATAGACGGCAGTCAAAGTCTTCTGCAGACATTGGGTTCTCTTCTTCCAACAATTTTCATGGGCCGAAGCTTGATTTTCCTTGCTTCAATGGTGATGATCCAACTGGATGGATATACCAGGCAGAACAATATTTCAGTCTACATAATACTTTTGATGTCAACAAAGTCCCACTTGCATCCTTTCATTTGGAACATGAAGCCCTTCAATGGTTCCATTGGTACGTCAAGGCTCATGAAGAGCCAAAATGGATAGATTTTTGCAAACTCATTTTGCAATGATTTGGCCCTAGTGCTTTTGATGACTTCACATGAGCACTCACTAAACTTCGCCAAACTGGCACTGTGAGAGAATATCAGACAGAATTTGAGAAACTGGCCAATCACATAGAGAGATTGTCTGATGAATTCTTTAGGAGTTGTTTTGTCAGTGGTCTGAAGGATACAATCCGATCTGAGGTTAAAATATTCTGGCCCTACTTGCAGAAATTCATTCTGGTCTTCTTTGATGATAGCCTCATCTATAGTAAAACATGGGCTGAGCATCTCCAACATCTGGGTCTTGTACTGCAACTTCTCTCTGATCATCATCTCTGTGCAAAACAATCTAAATGTGTTTTTGGGCAGGAGGAAGTGGAGTATCTCAGGCATATTGTTTCAGCCCAAGGGGTTCAAGTGGATCCTGCCAAAATAGATGCCATGAAAAATTGGCCGCATCCTCAGACACTCAAGAGCCTCCATGGTTTTTTGGGACTGACTGGCTACTACCGCAGGTTTGTCAAGGATTACAGGAAGATTGCAGCTCCATTAACAACTCTGTTGAAAAAGGATGCTTTTATATGGACACATGCTGCTGAGTGTGCATTTGAAAAACTGAAACAAGCTATGTGCACTACACCTATTCTAGCTATGCCAGATTTTTCCAAGACCTTCACTATTGAGAGTGCTGCTTGCGGCAATGGACTTGGTGCTATTCTCCTTCAAGATGAACATCCCATTATGTTCACTAGCAAAGGCCTTTCAGGTAAGAATTTAGTACTCTCTACATATGAGAAGGAAATGATGGCTATTTTGCATGCAGTACAGAAGTGGCAGCCATACCTATTAGGGAATCATTTCTGCATCAAGACTGATCACTAGAGTCTAAAATATTTCCTGGAACAATGGGTCTCCTCTTTAGCACAACAGAAATGGGTTAGCAAACTCATGGTTTATGACTATGAGATCACTTACAAGAAGGGTAAGGACAATATTGTGGTGGATGCTCTTTCTCACACATTTGATGATCAAGCTTCTCTTTCAGCTATTTCTATGCCTGTTCCAAATTGGTTGGAATTTGTCCAACAAGGCTATGTCAATGACTCTTCATTATCTCAAATGATCCAACAGTTGGCCAATAACCCTTCTGCTATACCTCATTACTCTTGGGATGGTGCTTCTCTGAGATACAAGGGTCATCTGGTGCTTCCCCAGAGCATAGATCTTCAATAGGCTATCTTCTATGAACTCCATGCTTCTCCATCGGTAGGGCACTCTGGGTTCCTCAAAACTTATGAGCAGGCATGGTGTAACTTGTTTTGGAAGGGAATGAAAAGGGCCATTCAACAAATGGTGGATGAATGTGATACCTGCCAGCGCAACAAGGGTGAAATGACACTCCTTCCTAGATTTCTCGAACCACCCTTGCCCATCCCTACACGGATTTGGACATATATTTCTATGGATTTCATTGAAGGGCTCCCTAAATCTGGAGTGAAGACAGTGATCTTGGTTGTGGTTGATCACCTCTCCAAATATAGTCATTTTTGTGCCCTTAGCCATCCCTATACTGCCTCCTCAGTTGCACATATTTTCATGGACCAGATCTTCCGTCTTCATGGAATTCCTTCTTCCATTGTCTCAGATTGTGATGCAACTTTCACCAGTCATTTTTGGACAGAACTATTTCACCACACTGGCACCAAATTGAAGATGAGTTCAGGGTATCACCCACAAATAGATGGTTAGACTAAAGTTATCAACAAATGTTTGGAAACTTATCTTCATTGCTTCACCTCATAACAACAACATCAATGGGCAAAGTGGCTTCCTCTCGTTGAATGGTGGTACAATACCTCCTACCACACTACATCTAAAATGACTCCATATGAAGTAGTCTATGGTCAGGCACTGCTAGTGCTCCTTCCATACACCCCCAGTAGTTCACTAGTTCAGGCAGTTGACACGGTTCTCCGAACCCAAGATCAGATTCTTTGCATTTTATAGGACAATCTTCACATGGCAAGAAATTGACTGAAACAACAAGCCAATCAGCACCGTTCTGAGCGCACTTTTCAAGTAGGTGATATGGTTTTTTTTCATCTACATCCATACAAGCAATCCTCTCTAAAACTCAAAAGGCATCATAAGCTGGCTCCAAAGTTCTATGGGCCATATAAGGTTCTTCAAAAGATTGGGTCAGTTGCTTATAAATTGGAGCTTCCTCCTTCTTCCTACGTTCATCCAGTATTTCATGTCTCTTGTCTAAAGAAAGTTCTTGGCACCAACATCAGAGCACAAACTATTTTATCAGAACTAGATAACGAAGGATCCATCATTTTGGAGCCATAAGCAATCCTCAATAGGTGCACTCATTAGCTTCTCTCTAAATCCATCACAGAGGTATTAATTTAGTGGAGCAGAATGCAACCAGAGGATGCTACATGGGAACCACTCCTTCAGATTCAACAACAATTTCCACATCTTAAGCTTTGAGGACAAATCTTTTCTAAGAGGGAGGGGATGTTAGGAATCCATGTTTAACCCTTCTCTTTACTTTGTTAGTATATTGTTGTTGGACGCATATGCTTTGTAAGTCATCCCATGAGCATATTGTATTATCCCACATTCATGGGGAGTAATAGTTGTCTAGATTAGACTTAGTATATAAGTACGTGTTGAGGCCAATGAAGGCATCCGTGAGTTTATTGTATTAAGCTTGCTCAAAGGAGGTTGCCCCCTAAAAGTGGCCTACAATCAATAAATTCCTTCTGTGTTCTACTATTTTTGTTATTTCATGCATTTTTCATTATATTGTTGCAGGAGGTTCCTCTCATACTGCCAGACTCACTTCCACGATCAACACCTTTCTGTATTGTGAATAACAACTCCTCTGCTATGCTCTTCCTCTGCTCTGGCTCTTCCTCTGCTCTGCTCTTCCTCTGCTCTGTCCTTCCTCTTCTTTCCTCTGCCTCCTTCTCTACTCTGCCTTTTGGACCTTTCTTAATATATTCTCATTTTCACTCAAGGACACCTTTTCCATGACTTAGCTACAAGTATTTATACACTACATCAACCTTGGAATGATCATCAAGGTCGGCATCAACCATTGGAACAATCTCCAAGGTTGGTATTACAAACATTTACAAAATAGGTCCTGACCTATTACAATATCATGCAAAGGGAATGAAATGTGGATCATACCCTGCCTTAGTTGGGACTCAAACATGATCTTCCATGCCATAACACGCTTCCACAATCTTCTAGAGATCTTCGCAATCACTGGGATCAACTAGGTCGGCCAAGACTGGTTACACGCTACATTATCTGGGAACAATCTTCACACACCATCTCAATTTCTTAACATAGACCAAAGTCCAGATAGGAACATGATTAGGAGACATCCACAAGCATGCTGTAATCATCAGGAGCAACCGCGTGAGCCTTAACCACTTAATCCATAGGAATCTTCTCACCGGAACACATGAACTTCTCTGTCTTCAATTGTCAAAAAGGAAAGATAGATTGCAGACCAGCAAACCACAAACCATTGCAGCTGTAGGCACTTATCATCATCCTAGACTTCCCTCTAGAACCGTAGAGAAAAATACTTTATTGCGGAGGAATGTGGAGCCAAATACTATCTTCCTGTCTCAACTGAACTTACAGAAAAAGCAGGCTTCACTCTGGTGAACACAACTTACTCATATCTTCATGCAGATGGCTCAGACCTGAAATGTAGCATCCTTAGACATACCTCTAACTTACTTCCAATCTGCAGACCACGATCTTCAAGTAGGAATAAATGCGGAGCAGTTTACCAGACTAATCTTCAACATATAACTCACTATCTATACTGCACTTCTCTGTAACTCACTTGTTTCTTTTGGAGAGGCTAATTTTCTCAATATCCTCAACATACAAGTCTTCTAAACAAGTAATAGAATAAGATACAGTTGACACCAATGACAACAAGAATATGTTGACATCAATGACAACACCAATTAGGCACATACTTGAAACAATCTCCCCTTTGTCATTGATGGCAACATATGATGTGAAAAACTGCAACAACCATCAAGACAAGATTCTCCCCTTTTCTCTTTACACACCTACACTCTTTCTTTCTCCAAAATTCTCCCCCTTTCTCTTACACATCTGCACTCTAAGTTTTTCACATGACTTCTCTCCCTCTTTGACATCAACGGCAAAGGGCACATACTTGCACTCTTCTACTCTGATCTAATATCTCTTTTGAACTCTTTGACTACTTCCCCTTAGAAGTAGCCCTAAGAAGCATCAATCCAAACCTCTGAACACCTCTGGACTAATGCACTATTGTGCATCTTAGTTTAGAGCAGGAGGGGTAATGACCCCTAACTTTTCTCTAAGATACTCAAAAGTAACCTTAGGCAAAGGCTTGGTAAAAATATCTGCAATCTGATCTTTGGTAGAAACATACTCCAACTTCACTTCATTCTCTGTCACCTTTTCTCTCAAAAAATGATGCCTAATGGATATGTGCTTTGTCCTGAATGCATCACTGGATTCTTTGATATGTTGATGGCACTTGTATTGTCATAAAAGATTGTAATTGGATCTTCATACACAACTTTGATGTCCTTTAAAGTCTGCTTCATCCATAACACTTGAGTGCAATTACAATCTGCTGCAATGTATTATGCTTCTGCAGTAGACATGGCTATTGAATTTTGTTTCTTGCTCAACCAAGATACTAATCTTTTTCCCAAGAAGAATGCACCTCCACTTGTGCTTTTTTTGTCATCCACATCTCCAACCCAATCTGCATCAATATATGCACTTAGAATAAAGTCACTATCCCTAGGATACCACAAACCATAATCTATTGTGCCTTTTAAATATCTCAAAATTCTCTTGACTACCATCACATGTGATTCCTTAGGTTCTGCCTAAAATCTTTCCACAAGACACACTGTATGCATTATGTCAGGTCTAGTTTGAGTCAGATAAAGTAATCCTCCGATCATAGATCTATACTTTTTCTGGTCTTCCATGGGTGAGTTATCATCTTTGCTCAACTTACAACCAGTTATCATAGGTGTGCATACTGGTTTATAGTCTTCCATCCCAAATTTCTTTAACAACTTTTTCACATATTTAGAATGAGAAATGTAGATACCTTTATCTGATTGACTTATCTGCAGACCTAAAAAGAAGTTCATCTCTCCAAACATAGACATTTCAAATTCACTTTGCATTTCTCCAGCAAAAATTGAGCACATACCTTCATTGCCTCCAAAAATAATATCATCAACAGAAACTGCAACAATTAGGGTTTGTTCATCATTGATCTTGAAGTAGAGATTACTGTCTATAGTGCCTTTACTGAACCTAATCTATATCAGGTACCTGTCCAACCATGCATACCATAACCTGGGAGCTTGTTTTAATCCATACAATGTTTTGTTCAATTTACATACCATGTCCCCTTGTTCTGATGACTGAAATCCTTCCGGTTGTTCAATATAGACTTCCTCTTCCAACTCTCCATTTAAGAAGGCAGACTTCACATCCATTTGATAAACTCTAAAATTTTGTATGTTGCAAAAGCTAGAAACATCCTTATTGCTTCAATCCTTGCTACTGGAGAAAAAGTTTCTTCAAAGTCCATTCCTTCAACCTGAGCGTATCCTTTGCATACCAATCTTGCTTTGTTTCTTACCACTTAACCATTTTCATTCATTTTGTTTCTAAAGACCCACTTTGTACCAATTGCATTCTTGTCTGTTGGTTTGGGAACAAGATCCCAAGTCTTATTCTTCTCTATCTGCATCATTTCTTCTTCCATGGCCTTTATCCAATTCTCATCTTTGCATGCCTCATCCACAGTTTTAGGTTCAATCTTAGAGATCAAACAGAAATTTACTTGTTCTTCTGCATCTTTTCTTCTGGTTAAGATCCCTTTTCTCTTATCTCCTATGATGTGATTTTCAGAATGACTGATTCTTACATATCTTGGAGTTTTGGTAGCACTTACCGGAGCTTGTTCTTCTTCATCTGTACTATCTTCATACCGCACCACTTCTGAAACATCTAGATCATCTGACTCATATCCACTTGATTCTAAAGACTTTTCCTTACATTCATCAACTTTAACATTTGCACTTTCAATGATCTTATTCAACCTCTTATTATAACACCGGTAGGCCTTTCTCTTGGTGGAGTAACCAAGGAAGATTCCTTCATCACATCTAGCATCAAACTTACCTAAATCTTCTTCTCTTTTGATATAACATATGCTACCAAAAAATTTGAAATATTTCACAGTAGGAACTCTACCATGCCACAATTCATAGGGAGTTTTTGAACTATTACCTTTTACTTGAACTCTGTTTAGGATATATACTGCGGTGTGAATTGCTTCTCTCCAATTTGCTTCTGAAAGATGACCTTATTTCATCATGGTTCTAGTAGCTTCTTGAACTGTTCTATTTTTCCTTTCAACAACTCCATTTTGTTGTGGAGTTCTAGGTGCAGATAGCTGTCTCTTTATTCCATGCTTTTCACAAAATAAATTAAATTCATTTGATGTTAACTCTCCTTCTCTATCAGATCTCAAACATTTGATTTTCAAATCCATCTCATTTTCAACAATTGCCATAAATGCCTTGAATTTATCTAGAGCTTCAGCTTTCTCTTTCAAAAAGGTGACCTGAGTCATTCTAGAATAATCATCAATGAGCAGCATGAAACACCTGTCCCCTTGCAAACTTCTTACTCTAGAAGGTCCACACAAATATGTATGCACTAGCTCAAGTAATCCTCCAACTGATTGGTCCTTGCTTTTGAAACTTGTTCTTGTCTGTTTCCCAAATTGACACTCCTTACAAACCAAATTAGCAGGCTTCACAAGCTTAGGCAAATCTCTAAAAATCTGTGCAATACTTATCTTCATAATATTATCAAAATTTATGTGACACAACCTTCTATTCCATAACCAACTTTCATCAATTTGAGTCAACAAGCAATAGTTCTCGGTTCCTTTCAAGTGATACATATTACCTCTAGTCTTCTTACCAATTGCAATGACTATTCTAGAGCTTTCCCTGATCTTGCATCCATTGTCCTTGAAGCTTAAGTCTTAGCCCTTGTCACACATCTGACCCACACTCAGAATATTATGCTTTAATCCTTTCACATACAAGACATCTTCAAAATTATGCTTGCCATCAAAAGAAATAGATCCTTTTCCACAAATCCTACTAGTTGTATCATCTCCAAACCTAACCAGTCCACCATCATATCTTTCCAAACTTACAAACTTAATTTTGTCACCATTCATGTGGTGAGAGCAACCACTATCAATAACCCATTCATCTTTGTTCTTAATGACCTGAGCAGCCAAAGCACTTTCTACTAGTTTTTATTCCTTCGTACAACTAGAAGAATTAGTGGACACAAGATCTTCCTTAATAGCAATGAACAAGCATTCATTTACAGAGGGATTAGCATTATTTGGTTCACCATTATCTGATACTCCTTCATCATCATCAAAATCTCCAACATTATAACACTTCTTTTGGCTCCTAGGCCTGTTCTCATATCTTCTTCTATTTCTTTCAATTCTTTTAGGACATCTGGAAGCAAAATGACCTACTTTACCATAGGAAAAATATTTGAAAGGTAATTTGCCTTTATACTTACCAGATCCTCTTTACAGCTTGTCCACAAAGTTGGCTTCAACTTCATCTATCTCATCATCGGATTCTACTTTATACTTTTCTGATCTGAAAGTACTTTCAGGAGTACTAGCTTTGAAGGCAGTCTCAACTTTTGGCAGAGCATCATCTAACTTCCTCATTTCAAAAGCAGTCAGCTTACCAAGCAACTGATCCCTGTTAACTATTTTTACTTGCATGAATTCTTCAATCGCGGCCACCTTGTGACAATAGGACTTGGGCAGAGATCTGAGTATTTTCATAACAATTTCCTTTTCTTCGAGAGATCCGCCTATGGCTTTTATCCCTATAACAAGTTCATCAACTCTTTGTATAAAAGCTGATATGTTTTCATCATTGTTCATCTTCAAGGTTTCATATTTCACTTTCAGACTTTGTAACTTGGCTTCCTTCAAAGAATCATCTCCTTCATACATATTTTTTAACTTTTCCCATACCTTATTTGTAGTTTCAAGATCCACCACTTTCGTTAGTATTGAGTCAATTAATGAGCTTAGTAGAGCATCCCTTGCCTTGATATCTATCTCATATTTTTTTATTTCATCTTCAGTCGTCGGACCATTTTGAGGTATGGTGTATTCTTTTTCTACAACTTTCCAAACTTTGACACCAAGAGAAAGAAGATGGCTTTTCATCCGAGCCTTCTAGAGAACATAATTAGTTCCATCAAATGTAGGGCTTCCTTCTTGTAAGATGTTTTGGATTTTCCTCAAGCTGTTAAACTTTCTTCAGAGGAACTTAGCTCTGATACCAATTGTTGACATGTGCAGACAACTGAGGGGGGGGGTGAATCAGTTATCACAAAAACTTAAACACTTTCTATAATTAAACATTCATCACTTATCCACAATTATTATGATTTAACAATGAGTGCATGAAATCAGAAACTTAATTAGAGATACAACATCAAACACAAGAGATACCATATTTATGTGGAAAACCCCAAGGTGGGGAAAAACCATGGAGAGGATTAACTCTTAATATATATTACAATCTTGAAATAGTGATGTTCAGGCTTGGTCATCCCACAGGCCTAAACATATTGGCTTACTGCCACGAAGAACAACTAGGTCTAGCAGGCTCACTGCCTCAACCATAAACCAAGCGAGATTACAATAAGGGTTGTTAAACCCTACTGGTGGCTTACTGCCAAACTCACTACCATGATCAACACCTTTCTGTATTATGGATAACAACTCCTCTACTTTGCTCTCCCTCTACTCTACTCTTCCTCTACTCTATCCTTCCTCTTCTTTCCTCTGCCCCCTTCTCTGCTCTACCTTTTGGACCTTTCTTAATATATTCTCATTTTCTCTCAAGGACAACTTTTCCACGACTCGGCTACAAGTATTTATACACTACATCAACCTTGGAATGATCATCAAGGTCGGCATCAACCATTGGAACAATCTCCAAGGTTGGTATTACAAACATTTACAAAATAGGTCCTGACCTATTACAATATCATGCAAAGGGAATGAAATGTGGATCATACCCTGCCTTAGTTGGGACTCAAACATGATCTTCCATGCCATAACATGCTTCCACAATCTTCTAGAGATCTCCGCAATCACTGGGATCAACTAGGTCGGCTAAGACTGGTTACACGCTACATTATCTGGGAACAATCTTCACACACCATCTCAATTTCTTAACACAAACCAAAGTCCAGATAAGAACATGATTAGGAGACATCCACAAGCACACTATAATCATTAGGAGCAACCGTAAGAACCTTAACCACTTAATCCATAGGAATCTTCTCACCGGAACACATGAACTTCTCTGTCTTCAACTATCATAAAAGAAAGATAGCTTGCGGGCCACCAAACCATGAACCATTGCAACTGTAGGCACTTATCATCATCCCAGACTTCCCTCTAGAACTGTATAGAAAAATACTTTATTGCGGAGGAATGCAGAGCCAAATACTATCTTCCTGTCTCAACTGAACTTACAGAAAAAATAGGCTTCACTCTGGTGAACACAACTCACTCAGATCTTCATGCGGATGGATCAGACCCAAAATGTAGCATCCTCAGACATACATCTAACTTACTTCCAATCTGCAGACCACAATCTTCAAGTAGGAATAAATGCAGAGCAGTTTACCAGACTGATCTTCAGCATACAACTCACTGTCTGCATTGAACTTCTCTATAACTCACTTGTTTCTTCCATAGGGGCTAATTTTCTCAATATCCTCAACATACAAGTCTTCTAAACAAGTAATAGAATAAGATACAGTTGACACCAATGATAACAAGAATATGTTGACATCAATGACAACACCGATTAGGAACATACTTGCAACAATGAGGTTGATATATATATTTGACGCTTGACTAGTAGAATACTCCATGTTGTGAACTTTCCTTGTAACAAACTTTTATAATACTCTAAATCTAATTCTACACACTTTGGATTGTTTTGTATCTCACCTTGTTGCTACACTCAGTCCTGAGATACCTACAGTATAACCCAATGGCTACACTCGATTTCAAACTCACAAGTGTACCCTTGGTCCTTGATGTGATCTAATACATGATTTATGCATAGCTTTCATTAATTGATTTGGTTATTATCGTATAGTAATATTTTCTAACAAAAGCTTATATCTTGATGATTATCTTAGCAAATGACATCGATGTGTTTATGGGAACATTCAACGATCGTGGCACATGTCACTTTGGGGGCATGGGCTTTGCAAAAGCTCTTGTTCCTTTGCGTGTTTTCACTCTACCTTAATGTGCTTGATACCGGCAAGTAGGATCAACCACCTTAAGGTGGGGGCATATATAATGGTATTTGCTTGATTATTTTGACACTGACAAAGCGTGTTTAAAAGCCCTCATCATGAGGTGGGATGGGGTATCTCTTGAGCTAGTGCACATCCTTTTAAAGCAAGAAATCCCTCATCGCGAGGTGGGATGGTGTATCTCTTGAGCTAGTGTGCATCCTCTTATACAAAGTTCTCATCGCGAGGTAGGATGGTGTATCTCTTGAGCTAGTGGACATCCTTTTATACAAAGTCATCATCATGAGGCAGGGTTGGATCTTGAGTCATTCACCTTTAAGTGTGTCTTTGGTGGTTGTGATAGCGTATCTCAACCATCAGGTGTGGCATGTTTTAGATAGTGGAGTAGTGATGAACTCCTCCCTATCGCTCATGTTTGCCATGTATAAGACATATAGTGTGTCAATGACATGCTATGTGGTGCTCATGTATTCTGTGTGTCTTCCGTGTTTCTTTATGTCTTCCTTGTGTGTCTTGCGTGTTTGTGGCGTGGTCTAAAGTTGTGTGGTGATGAGTCCCTCTCCACACTGTATATGTTTTGTGTGCTTGTGCATGGTCTAAAGTTGTACGGCGATGAGTCCCTCCCCATGTTATGTGTTGTATTTACTTTAATTAGCATTTTATATATATGGATATGTAATTGCTCAATCATGACTTCTCTTCATGTAAACTTCGTGTATTGCATGACTGTATTCATGTCTTCTCTATATATTGTGTGCTTTCGTTGTCTTCTCCGTGTATTATGTGCTTCTTTACTGTATTCATTTTGTCTTATGTGGTTGTTAAGTGTGTTTTATGTTTGTCTAAGCTTGGGGACTAGCAATAGTCTTCAGAATTAGGGTGTGTTTGATGTGCTTTGACCGTACTTTAATGCATGTATGGATCGTGAGATCATACACACATTAAAGTGGGGGCTAAATTTTATGGAGTAAAAAGTGGCCACATACCTTTTTACCTCTTAGTTTAGCTCTTAGGTCCTATTTGCTTCATTATACATTCTAATTGATCATCCTAAAGGAAATTACCTGACACCCATGACATTTTGGACCCTTTGGACCTCCTTTATCTTAACCTTGACCTAATTTGGGCCCCTGGACTTGGGCGCCAACCACCCAAGTCTCCCCTTATTAGTTGGGGCTAACTAATGGTATGTCAACTTGGGCCCCTCCAAAATGTTTCTCCTTGTCAACTTTTGTGATTTAAATTCGTAAATGTTAGCAGGAAAGCATATATAAGTGAGTTTATGACTTCATTTTAAACCTAGATGGATAACGTGAACTTATGATATTGGAGCAAAGAGCATTCAAGGCATTCATTTTGTTATTGTTACAAATTGGTATTTGTATTTGTGTGTTTTTTGTAGATATGTCATCATCATCCATCTCCTTATGAGTTGAAGAGCTTTCATCCTCCTAAGAACTTCACCTCCAAGTCGACATCATTGCTATTTGAATCATTTTAGCATTTGGATTATCTTTAGCCTCTGCCCTCCAAGTGCACACTCTCTCATTAACAACGGTGTCAGGAAAGCTTGAATGCTAACCTAGGATTTGACTGAGGCAAATCCCTAAACACCACAACCCCCAAACCCCTCTCTTGTCATCTTGTATGTAGGTTATAGGTACATGTTTTAGAAAAAGTGGAGTTACAAGAAGGCAGTGCAGGAATTAGAGTTTCGAGATCTAGAAATAGTTCCAAATTATCTCTGCGAAGAGACTTGGGTGGTTGGCACCCTAGTCTATAGGGCTTCAAGCTTCTAGATCTGGTTTCTAAGCACCATTTGTAGCATCTTCTCAGTTTTAACCTCTGACAAAATCTCACTTCTAGACTTGGGTGGTTGCCAAATTTGTCCTCCGACACCTTTGCTTTCGGGAGATAGGTTTGGACATCTTACTAGTCATCTCTGTACTTTTGATTTCTAGATTTCTATTTTCAACCATCTATTTCAAGATGATTATCATCATTCTAGGGTTTAGTGCATTGATTGGCCTAGGGTTTGATAAAAATCTTGGTTGAATCTTATCTTTCCTTGACAAATAAGAGCACAAAATATGTAGTTGAGTCATCATCCATCTTGTAGTGACTTAAGCTCAGTTTTTTCCTTGAATGTTATAGTGAAAGGAGGGTTTGATCTAGTGTACTCACACATTCTATCCTTCCCCCTTTTATCATATAATAGATACAAGGAGACCACCTCTATTGTGACCATTCTTCTATTTGTTTCTCTATTCTTCTATTCCTCTCCTCTCTTTTATTGTTGTGTGTTATGCCTTGGGTGTATAACATCATGGAGGATGTCTTGGGGGCATCTTCTGATGTTGTAAACCCAAGGCACTTTTGTCTCCTCTCTCATTTTTTACTATTTCTATTCTTCAGTGACTCTACTAGTCGGCAGATGACGAAAACAAATAAATACTGATAAGGAATGTGTGTCCCTTTAGCAAGAAAGCAATAATGGACCTAGTCCATATATAAAGATGGGGTTGATATATATTATTGACACTTGACTAGTAGAATCACTCTGTGTTGTGATTCATATTGTGTAATTTGTTATAACAAACCTTTTCAATAATTTAAATATGCTTCTATGCACTTTGGATTGTTTTGTATCTTACCTTGTTGCTACACTTGGTCCTGAGATACCTGTAGTATAACCTTACAGCTATACTCGGTTCCAAACCTGCAAGTGTAGCCTTAGTCTCTCATGTGATGTGATTTCTACATAGATTTCATGAATTGATTTGGTTGTTATCTTAGAGTAAGATTTTCTAACCAAAGCTTATGTTGTTGATTATGTTAGCAAATGATATTGATGTGTTTGTGGGAACATTCAATGATCGTGGCACATGTCACTTTGGGGCATGGGCTTTACGAAAACTCTTGTTCCCTTGCGTGTTTTCACTTTACCTTAATGTGCTTGATACTGGCAAGCAAGATCAATCACTTTAAGGTGGGATCATATATAATGGTATCTGCTTGATGACTTTTACACTGACAAAGCATGTTTGTAAGCCCTCATCGCCAGACAAGATGGTGTATCTCTTGAGCTAGTGCACATCCTTTTAAGAAAAATCCCTCATCGCGAGGCGAGATGGCATATCTCTTGAGCAAGTGCGCATCCTTTTAAACAAAGCCCTTTTGCGGAAGGTGGGATGGTGTATCTCTTGAGCTAGTGCACATCCTTTTAAACAAAAGTCCTCATCATGAGGCAGGGTTAGATCTTGAGTCATTCACCCTTAAGCATGTCTTTAGAGGTTGTGGTAGCGTAGTTCAACCATCAGGTGTGTTTGGCATGTCTTAGGTAGTGTAGTAGTGATGAGCTCCTACCTATCGCTAGTGTTTATAGTGTATAAGACATATAGTGTGTCGACAAAATTGTTGTTATATGGAGCCTAATCAAACTTGGAGGTTAAATTTTCCCCACTTTTATCAGTGCGATTTCCCCCCAAATTATTTAATGGGCTTTTGGGGGTAGTGCCCCCGAAACCTCAAATGACTTTTATTATTTTATAAAGGTGTCAAGAGTTATTTTTCTATTGGCTGACATAAAAAAACCCTATTTTCTAACCGACATAAGTCTTGATAAAAATGGCTAAGGGTTAGGGTTTCTGTTGATATTGTATTGTAGCATTTGCAGCGGAATTGAGTTGCAAGGATTCTAATTGTAATCGGTTTGATTTGCTGGATAATAATATTGGACTCTCTGTTGGTGGACGTAACCCAAGTTTGGGTGAACCACATTAAAAATTGTCTCTCACTGTTATTATTTCTGTGTATTTTTCATTCCCCTGTTTAATATTTATTTGCATTTAATTGATATCTTCTGCATTCAATTCCTAACATAAATACTATGTGGTGCTTCTGTATTCTGTGTGTCTTCTGTGTGTTTTATGTGTCTTCCTTGCGTGTATTGCATGTTTGTAGCATGGTCTAAAGACATGTGGTGATGAGCCACCCCCACGCTATATGTGTTTCATGTGTTTTTTACTTTAGTCAACATTATAGACATAGATATGTAATTTCTTAATCGTGTCTTCTCTTCGTGAATTCTTCATGTTTTGCGTGACTGTGTTCATGTCCTCTCCATGTATTGTTTGCTTTCACTATCTTCTCTATGTATTGTGTGCTTCCTTACTGTATTCACTATGTCTTATGTGACCGTTAAGTGTTTTCTTATGTTTGCCTAAGTCTGGGGGCTAGAAATAGTCCTTCAAACTTAGGGTGTGTTTTCATTCTAGTGTTTGATGTGTTTTGATATGCTTTGACCATACTTTAATGCATGTGTTGAATAGTAGGATCGTACACACATTAAAGTGGGGGTTAAATGTTATGGAGTAAAAAGTGGACACATGCCTTTTTACCTTCTAGTTTAGCTCCTAGGTCCCCATGTTTACACTCTACAAGCAAAAATATTCATCCCAATGAGAAATCTCCCAAAACCCATGTAAAATGGGAACTAGGGGCCCATTTAATGCTTAGGTCCTGACCAAAAAGGCACCTTGGGACTTGGGCGCCCATGCCCAAGTCCACCCTAATTGGTTGGGGTAAAATTTAATGGATGTCGGCATAGGACTTTTAAATGGGCCCTTCCTTGTTGACTCTTTCAATTAATTTGCAAAATTTTAACGGGATCGCATATATAAGTGAGTGTTTGAATTCATTTTTTAACAAGTTAATGATAGCAAGTGTAGACACCTAAAAATGTCTTAACCCTTCGACCACTCTTCGACATCATCTACATCACTAATTTTCCATCTAATTAATTAATTAAATTTTTAATTAATTAATTATCCTACCCAACCCCTGAACCATCCATTCATCCTCCATCAATTAACCCCTGAAATTGAATTGATTAAATTAATTTAGCATTACTCCTTACTAACATTGTCCCAATTAATTAAATAAATATGAAAAATATTTATTTGATTAATTTATCCACTTTCCTAAACTCAATTAATTAGGTAAATTATACTTATCTAATCAATCTGCCCTACTAATTAGCCTACACCCATCCTAGTTGATTAAATAGCTATTATTTAATTAGCTACCCTAGCCTACATGACCCCTAGACTTGGATTAATTAAATAAATTGTTATTTAATTAATTCTAAACCTTGATTAGCCCACTCACTAATTTTTTCCAGCCACATTAACTAAGTTAATCACCCTAATTAACTTGGTCAAATCTTGCTTAACACCTTCTCCTACACCCACAAATAAAAAATTTCAAAAAATACTTAACCTCTCCAACTCATTCTTTCCATTTTTATGTTAAAACATCTTCCACCATTTTAGCTTACAAATGTAAGGTCCCAAAAATGTGCATGTGTCACATGACCTTCACATTCTCACATAAAATAGAATTTTTAATTCCACTTCCTCTCAAAGAAATTAATTTTTAATTTTCTCACACATCAAAATCACATTAAATGCAAAGTCCTCCCTAAAATGAATTTTAAATTCATATTTATTCTCCACCCTCCAAATTTGTTGATCAAATCTCAACCCTCCATCTCATATCCAATATCATCCATTGATCTCAACAATCAATCTCCACCATTGGATCAAAATCCCCTCCAATTTGTCTATAAATACAAGCCTCCACAAGCCATTTCATCATCCAATTTTAGAGCAATTTTATTATGTCCAAATCTCTCCCGATTTTCTCCATCTTAGCTAGGTTATGCTAGAATTTGTAGTGCATTTCACATTCTAAGTCTTAGTTTGGGTAAAGCAAGGAGGTAGTGGGTGCAAGTTACTCAACCTTATTAAGGAGTGAGGAGTGTGTAAGGATCAACAAGGTATAATTTGTGTTTTTCTTTGTTTATTTCATGTTTTTGCATCTTACACTTTCCCTCATCTTCAGTTGGCACACCCCAATGGGACCCCATGGTCCCAAACTAACATTTTCTTTATTCTTTTGTGAAGGGTTTAGGTGTACAATTGTTTCAGTGCTATATCCTCTCAGTTTAGCTCCATCTTCTCATGGACTAGCACCATCTCTGACTATTTCAGTGCCATTCGGCACTGTTTTAGCACCATGTCTTCACAAAAATGTTAATGTTCTTAGGCTTGTAGAAAATTTTTAGGCTTGATTTTGATGAAGGGGTAAATCACAAAACACACAATAACACCAATTGCACATAAAAAATAGGAATGTTCTTTTATTGATTTGGATAATACATTACATTACAGAAGCTCAAATACAACCAGATGATGAATCCTCCACATGCTGCAACACATTACAACTTCCTATCTCCAGACTTTGGAACCTTCTGCCTTTTGTAGCCCCAGATCTGATAGGGTTTCTATTTTCCCACCTTTTCTTGACTCTACATTTTTCCCCAAAATGGTCATAAATAGCCCTTTTTGGCAGCCTCCAGCCAAATTTTGAAATTTGCATCTCCCTCCAAAACAATAGGTCAACTTTTGGGAGCCATAACTTTTGATTCAGGTGTTTGATTGACGAACTGTTTGAAGTGTTCGAAAGCTTGCGGAGTGCTCTACATGCCAAGAATTTTCTTTGTTGATTCCACCCATTTTTGGGGCCGTACGGGGCCTCTAAGTGCCTCAAACCTGACTTTGAATAATTTTCAAGGGTTTTTCGGGAAACAAAAACTTTAATATCTTTCAACCCATAAATGATCTTTTCTTGATTCCTTCGCCAAATGTCTTATTTTCTATTTATGAATATTTCTATAAATTTTTGCTTCCATATGTGCCCAAATGCAAACTTCAAATAGTAGTTTGCTATTTTTAGCAGTTTGGAAAAACTAAAGGTTCTACATCATTATTCAAGCAATTATGGAACCAGAAATATAAATTTTGAAAAGAAATGAAAACAACAACAATAATTTTTAATAATCATCTTTTTTGGGTGATGCAAGATTGCCCTTACACCATTAGATGCTCTTGCATCAGACACCCAAGGTAATTTGAGAAGTGACCTTGTCACATCTCAGGTGTTTGTTTGAGGAAAACCCAAATGGTCAACCTCTTCCTTAGACAACCAGTAAGAATCTTCAATAGGCCTTCCTTTCCTCTTCACCAGATATTCCTCATATTGCATGTTTTGAGTACTTCTTCCCACATGACTTTCCAAGATCTCTTCTATCTGCTCCCTTGAAGTAGATGTCAGAATACTCCACCATTCTTCTGTTGGTCCATCCTCTGTTCCACCTTCGTGATATTCTATTAAATTAGCAATGTTGAACACAGGGTAGCTCTGCCTCATATGCATTTCCTGAATCATGTTGCTTCAAGATTCTGCATGGTCCAAATTTCTTCATTTTCAACTTATTATATGTTCCAACTAGAAACCTCTCCTTTCTCAAGTGAACCATGACCTCATCTCCTACCTAAAATTCCTTATATCTCCTCTTCTGACCTGCCTTAGCCTTGTACTAAATATTCATCTTGTTAATGTGATTTCTCACCTTTTCATGCAAATTCTTTAGGTGTTCTGCAAAGTCTTCAGCTTTGGTACTTATCTTTTCTCCCTTGTCCATCTTCCTTAACTCTGAAGCATTTCTTGGACTACTCCCATAAACAATCTAGAATGGTGATTTACCTGTACTCCTATTGATAGAATTGTTATAAGCAAATTCTACCTATGGTAAAATCAAATCCCATCCCTTGGGTTTATCTCCTATTAAGCATCATAACAAGTTACCCAAACTCCTATTCACCACTTTTGTTTGTCCATCAGTCTGTGGATGGTGTGGAGAATTGAACTTCAAATCTGTCTTCAACTTCTTCCACATTGTCCTCCAAAAATAACCAACAAACTTGGTATCTCGATCTGAAACTATGCTCTTAGGTAGACCGTGTAGACTCACCACCTCTCAGAAAAATAACTCTACAATATGAACAACATCATTGGTTTTCTTACAAGGAGTAAAATGTGCCATCTTCAAGAATCTATCCACCACCCCAAAAATAGAATTATGTCCTCTATGTGTCCTTGGTAAACCAAGAACAAAATCCATACTAATATCATCCCATGGCCTCTCTGGTATAGGTAATGGTTGATATAGCCCTGTATTCTAACTTGTTCATTTTTCCATCTGACACACTCTACAACTCTGCACAAATTTCCTCACATCCTATTGCAATCGTGCCCAATAATAATGCTCACCAACAATAGCAATGGTCTTATCTCGACCAAAGTGTCCTGCTAATCCCCTACTATGCTTCTCCTTAATTAGGTTCTCTCTCATGGAACTCCTCAGAATGCACAACTAGCTTCCTCTAAACAACATGCCATCTTGGACTATGAAATCCAACCATTTTGTCCTATCCAAAGTAACAGGTTCCAAACAAGCTTTCCAAGCCTCTGCAAAATCTTGATCTTCAGGATACAAACTTTTGAGCTCATCAAACCCAACAACCTCTACCTTCATTTCTGTCAACAAATTTTGCCTTCTACTTAAGGCTTATGTAACTCTGTTTGACCTTCCACTCCTATGTTTCAAAACAAAAGTATAACTCTACAAAAACTCAACCCATTTGAAATGCCTCTGGTTCAACTTCCCTTGACTATTAATATATTGTAAAGTCTGATGATCGGTATATAAAACAAACTCCTTTGGCAACAAATAATGTCTCGATTTCTTCAAATCTTGAACTATAGCATAAAACTCCTAATCATAAATAGAATACTTTTTCTTGGCATCATTAAGCTTCTCACTGAAATAGGCAATGGGCTTACCTTCTTGACTCAAAATAGCTCCTATGGCACTTCCACTAGCATCGCAATCTACCTAAAATACCTTATTGAAATCTAGAAGTGCCAAAACAGATTGCTCTATGACTTTCTGCTTCAATCTATCAAAACTCTTGGTTGCTCCTGTAGTCCATTTAAACTCTATTCTATCCCCTCCCATTGTCTCAGTTAGGGGTGCACAAATGCTACTAAAATTCTTAATAAATTTTCTATAAAAACTTGCCAAACCATGAAAAGATCATACCTCTGTAGCACTCCTTGGCATAGGCTATTCAATGATAGCCATCACCTTCTCTGGGTCCATCTTAAAACCTTCCTCTGAGAAAACAAATCTCAGGTATACCAACTCCTTTGTAAAACTACATTTCTTCAAATTAATCAACAACTTCTCCTCCCTTAGCTTTTCTAAAACTCTTCTAATATGCAAGATGCTCATCCCAAGTCTTACTAAAAATTAAAATGTCATCTAAATAAACAATAACAAAATTTCCCAAAAACTCTTTCAATACCTCGTTCATGAGCCGCATGAATGTGCTCAGTGCATTGGTTAGCCCAAATGGCATGACTAACCATTCATACAAACCTTCCTTTGTCTTGAAAGCTATCTTCCATTCATCTCCTTCTCTGATTCAGATCTGGTGATACCTACTCTTTAGGTCAATCTTCGTGAAGTACTTGGCTCCACTCAAACAATCCATCATGTCATCCATTCTAGGCAATGGAAATATATACTTGATCATGATCTTATTGATCTCCTCTACATTATCCTCTATCACATGCCCACTAGATCACCTCATCCTCCTCTTCCACCACCACACTCCTCCTTCTCTTCCTCCTCCACCTCCCCTATAGTGGGATAAATGGGTATTTTCCTATGTTGGGATCACCCCATATCATCCTCATCTAGTATTATTAGAAACACATCCTCCTCTATGTTTATAGCTACATAAGTCCTAAAATTGGGTAGTTGTTTCTTGGCCACTCTATATGGACACCTCTCTATCCTCTAGTATATGGGGCACATTGGTGGTACATCTTGTACCAACCTGAACTGTAGTAGCACCCACTCATAAAAGAATTGATGTAATACATATTATCTCTGTCCCTGATACCACCATGTTTTCCAATAGTGTACCATCTAAAATCTATCCTCTAGCCATCCCAGCATGCCTAGTAATCCCATCTCTAAGTAGTTGATCAAATACCTACTTCTAGTGTATCACCAATCCATCATGTCATTGCCTCCATCCAAGGGGATAATCATACCCATGCAATAAGTCTATGGCTATCGCCTTTTGTAGACCCACTAGGCACATGACTACTATGTTCTCAAAGGCCCAAACTTGGAGTCCTATGCGCTCCATTAGTCTTGAACCCTCCCACCAAACATATTGGTGTAGATCATGGTATAAATTTCCAAGCATGCATCAACCCTAGATAAACATGGTGCTCTACTCCTCCAAGTCCCTAATGTATTATATTAGGCCTCCATGTAAATAACTACTCTACGTATTAGCTATCACCATGCATGCTACCACAACAATCATAACCCATTGCACAAAAGGTGTCTTCACCCCCTGAATCTGTCATAATCTATCCAATTATATATGCCCATCGATCTCCCCTACATACTCCTAGCCATATCTATAATCTAATGTAACCTAGTCTCCTTTGGTATCCTATCATCACATGTTTCTATCTACTCACCACAAATCAATAGCCACAAGATGCACCACACATCCTCTAATGTAACTATAACCTCCTCAATAGGTAATCAAAAAGCACAAGCATTTGAGTCCCACCACTCCATCAAATGCCCCAAGAATCTACTCATTGAAGCTCATCTCTAGTAGATGAAACACCTAATATAACCTAATAGCCCTAATGATCTCCTCATCTATCATTCTAAATCATGGTCCTAATACCTCATGAGTAGGGCATTATGTGGATTCTCTCTCAAATCTAGGCAATCATATCAAGACAAAACATAACAACAACCATATAAAGATTATATCATTAATATTGCAAATCATATCATGAACATATAAACACCACATTTCAACTAGTAAAACCTTTTAAAAAATTAACCCTTTGGATGCCTCTACCTAACAAAATCCAAAGTGAAACCTAGACACCCATGCAAACCAAAGATGTAAGCACAAATGCTTGTGTTGGCAACTCTAGTGGGTCTTGAAGATACATTAGACGGTTCCACAACCCTATAACACTATCTTAGGACCCTAGGAACCTATCATAGTTTCACCACTCAAAATCCTCTAAAAATGTGCCAAAACAATAACTAGGACAAGTTTTACCCCTAACCACATGTACTAACAACTTATCCAATCTCATTGGTTGGAAACCATGTTTGCTTGATATTTTTGCTCATTTTTAGCCCATTTTTCTCTGGATTTACTATTTACTACAGTGCAAATGAATAGTAAATTCCACCTGTTTATAGGATTTTCAAGATTTAACCTTTTAATTTTTAAAGTTTTCACCCTTCCCCTTGATATACCCCTTCCACAAAAATATCCACAATTTCCACAAAAATATCCATAACTTCCAAACCATAACTCTATTTTACATGTCATTTTTTGCATACAAATTGTATCTCCATCCTCTTCTGTATGATATATCTTTTGCCCACCTTTTCTACATCAAAGCTTCCATCCATAGTTTTTTTATACAAGTCTTTATTCCCCCAACTTTTATCCCCTCTCCCTCTTTCTTTTTTACTTTTATATAACCATCACTTGCCCAGATCACAAAAATATTTTTCACACCTCTTCAACACAATTTGCATCTTCTTTTCCTTTATATATCATGACATTATTTTTTCCAATGATTTCCAAATATTTCTCCCTACCTACCCTTCCTCCTCATAATCCTTTTGTACTCTTCCAACTTCTTCCCTTCTCATTTTTCCTCTCCTTGAAATACTTGCACTCATTTCACAAAACCATTTCAAGGGGGCATATACCCAATGATCTTGCATGATCATCATGAACTTACGAAGATGTCTCTTTCTCACGTCTCTTTCTCATCTTGGACATCTAGATAGAAACCTCACCTCTAACTAATATTAAAAAATTCTTTTTATTGATGTTTTCTTAAGAATAATCTTCACATACATGATGTGAGACACTAACATCTATTTTGTAAAGCTTCGTCCTCCTAACATATCTATGTTATAGTATGTGATTTTCCTAACATATGAGTTTCCCAATATTTGATTATGGCTAACACATTCATTTTGTAGATTATGTTTCCCTAACACATTTATGTTCTAGGTTATATTTCCTTGATAAGCCTTATCTTGCAAGTCCTAATCAAAAGACATGAAGATCCTATATCCAAACATGTCACTGTGTATCATTTTTACATGTATACTAATATTTCATAAATATGCAATTTACTTTCAACATTTACTTTCTGTACTTTGGGTATCTAGATCACTTAGTGACACTAGCTTGCTAACGTGAGGAGAAAATGTAGTATCAAAAATTGCATACCCTATAATTTCCACACATGTGTTGTGTCTACTTTAGTTGCCATCTATATGCAATAATCGATAATTGCATTTAACCAGTTACCTAAGTTGTTTCCATCACCAGGTTGCCAAGATTTAGTATCAACTTCATCGTAAGCCCTTTTTTATGACCTTGTACTATCTTATATATATTTAGGTACAAGATCAATTATTTTGACATCAATGTGACCGCAAAGGCATCTTTGACTGACAAAAAGATTTAAATATTTTATTTCCCTTTTCAACACTTAAAACCCTAATCCAATGAATTTTTCTGCCAATGGCTATTATTCCGCTAATAAAAAGGCCTCTTTAGAACCATTTTAAAGGTTAACAACTCTAATAATCTTCTCTCTATTCTCTTACTTCCTCTTTTCTCTCCTATATCATTCTCCTTCTTCTACTCCTCTACCTCCTTATTCCTTAAGAAAATTTTATTACATATTTACAATAGCTTTGGGCAAATTTGTGAAGGAACTAACACTTGGGTTCTTACCACAAGATTCAAATATTTATCTTTCATCCACAAAGTTGCTAGTATTTCTTTGATTATCATGATTATTTGAATTTTTAGAATAATTTATCATTTACTTGAGTCTCTATGATTCTATATCGAGGCTCTACCTCTTGGCCTCCCTTTTATCATTTGAATTTTTTTCCTTTGTTGCCCCCTTATATTTTTGTGGCAACAAAATCTTTGTTTTACTTTGTAAATCCATGTGATTGAGTAGTAGTCACTCTTTTGACTTTTTAATAATAGTGGGTATTTTTCATTGTTGCCCCTCCTCTCTTTGTAGCAATAATAATTCATTTACCATTTATTTTTAAGCAAAAGCATACATTCTCTTTCCTTGAGCCTCCTCCTTATTGGTGCCTACTGCTGGTTTGGGTTTCGAGCATTTACATCTGTAGACATTTTCAGAAAAAACCCAAAAAATTCTAAGTTCTTTGGCCTTCAGAGTTGTATGCATGTATCTTTGTATGTACATGGCCATTGTATCTATGTGCAAGTGTAAATGTACATTGGCGGACTCGAAAATAAGTCAAATCATCTTGTGAAATGGTGACAAAATTAGTTGTATGCATCTTTGTATGCATATCGGGTTTGTATTTGGCATTCGGGTGCATTTCTGTATGTAGAAAAGTGGATGTACATTGCAGATTCTCGGTATATTCTGCATTTGTATCGAAGGGTTGTATGTATAAGTTGTTGTATATTTGATATACAACAGGTGAGATACAATGGCAGACGTCAAAGAGTTTCAAATCAGGTTGTGAACTGCGGTCGGGCCCACAATTGTATCTGGGGGATTGTATGTATGTGCATATATAATGCAAAATACAAAGCACATATACAATCTGGATGTGAATGAAGAGTGTGTTATGGCAGATTTTAGGTTGGGGTCTGCAGTTGGTTGTATATGGTGCATTGTATGTGAGATATACAACGTGAGATACAAAAGTGCAAATACAACGCCGGATTTGAAAATTGTTTCAATCTAATTGATAAATGAGATGGAGTCTGTGGGTTGTATGTATATTGCATTGTATGTGCAATATACAAGGAGATATGCAAAAGGGGAAGATACAACGCTGGACCCAAATGCGATTTCAAATTGATTCATAATGGTTTGGGGTCCGCCCTTGTATGTGGTGATTGTATGTATATACAATTGTACATATAATTTCAAATGCAAATGAAGATACAATGGCTTGCCAATGGAGATACAAATATTTAGCGATGGCGAACCAAACAGAGGCTGCCATGTGTCCAAGTCAATTGTATGTATATACAACTGCATATGTAAAATTTGAATGTGCATCAGGCAAAAAAGGTAAAAATATATTGTTCACGCTGTGAAAAGTCAAAAAGGGAGAAAAGCTGCCCATGTGGCACATTTTAATTGGCCAACGACTTTTCAGCATGATTTGAAGCTGCAAATATCGGCGGGAGGAAATGAATCGATGGCCATCATTCAAACTTTCAAGAGCGAAGGATTTCCTGTGTTCACAGATGCATTCCAAGCAGGAAAAATTCTTGAGCATGTGAATTGCTGCATCTCGCGGGTAGGTTGGCCATTAATGGAAAATTTGCAGAGGTATGGTCGAATGGACGGGCAACCTACCATTTTTAATAGGAAAATCTCCAAGCGGCGGCACATTCCCCAATCTCACCTGCTCCTTTCCTCTTTGTCTCTCTGTTGCATTGAATGTTTTAGGCACCATTTAGATGGTGCATTGTATCTGGCAGCATTTTGAGTTGACCATGTAATTAATTGCTGAGTACACGTTCTGGGTATATGAGGACTGTGTCACTCATTTTTTAGGTGGTTGAAGACTTAGGCAATTTTTTGGAGGAAATAATGAAAATAGAGCATTTCTTAGCTATTCTGTCTCTTTTGGATTTTATGAGTTGCATCTGAGTGCACGTTGCACATATTTTCAGTTTCAATGTTGTTTTATATGAAAAATGCATTGTTGCATGTGTTTAGCTATTTGTCTCCATGGCTGTATGCATCCTTTCTTTTGAATTTGGTTGCTAAGGGTTACTAAGATTCTAGGATACAGATTTGATGTATTGCATGCTTGATCTGTGACTTCCATTCAAGGAGTGGATTAAACTATTTTAGGTTAAGTATGAAGAAGAATGTATGTCAGCTTGGATATGTGTAAGTAGAGGCAGCTAAATACTCAGTCTTGGGTGGTGTTTGTAAGGTAAATACCAGTCCTAACCCCTTAAAACTTGAATGCTAGTGCAAATCATTCTCTTGTATACGTCTAGTTGACTCCTTGCCCTGAGATAGGCACTGGTCTATGATGCAGAGGGATCTGCCATTCAGACCCTAACATACAAATTCAAATGTATGTCTATGCATTATCAAATATGCATACAATCTCTATTTTCTAATTATTTGTTTATCGGCAAAACATTCTCTATCGGCCAAGTTAATTCCTTTCGCATCGACATCCCATTTCATATCGATGTGTCCCTGACACCATATCACTATGACCTATACCTATCAGCTTAGCAAAACACTTTCATTCCGATGCTTAAATCACCCATCGACGAGATATCTCCCATCGACCAACTAGTTTTCTTCTTCCCCGATCGCCTAACTCCCACCGATACCCTTTGATCAGTTAAATTGCCTATCGGCAACGCTTAGTTTATCAGCCTCCCTGCAGAATGTCTCTTCGACACATGCCGTCTCACTGACACCAAATTCCTTATCACCTATTGGCGGGACTCCCACTATTGGCAAACTCCTTGAGTCCTTTTGCCGATCTCTATTGTCTCCCCGACACTACCAATGCTGGGCTCCACCATCGGCCAGACCTCTACTGTCGGCCTAACTTTGAACCCCTTCATCGATATCCAACCTCACACCGATACACTTGATAACCGTTGTACTGATGCGCCGATGATAGATCTCATCGCCAAGACATTCCTCATCGGTGAACCCCTAGAGTTTCCTACTGATATCCTGATGAATCTATTATCGGTGTGACATCGCATGTCGACGAGACTTCCGCCAACTCTTCCGATAGGTTCCCTCATGCCAATGCCATACTCTTCATCGACATCAACACCTTCGTCGCCAAGACTCTTCCCTTCGGCAAAGCATTCACTCCTTCTACCGATCGCTACTCTCTTGCCGATGCTGCGATGTCAACCTCCCAGTTTCAACCTGCCAAACTCCTGCGATGGTCTGATCCATTTCTTAGGTGGTTTCTCAGATCCAATTCAACCTGTACAACCTAGCACATACCCATGCTAGGGTTTTCAACACCTCTCAACCGCGAACCTATAAACATGCATGCGAACAAACAGAAAATGCAAACTAAACCCTAAACTACTATACATAGCCATTCCACTGATTCACAGAATCAACTGGGGGAATGGATAATCAAATCCATCCAGCATCCAATACAGGAAATCGATTACATAGTGAATTCAAATGCAACATGATCTTATTAACTTTCAAAAGATGCGATTACAATACTCTATTTTCCAACAGCACAATTCAACTGATTGATTTCAGCTACTACAAAACCTAGATGCCCCATCCATCAAATCCCAGGGTATTTATCTAGTTACCACTGGTAGTACAGACTTGCCTCCAAGCGGCTGGGAAATCTCTCCAAGCGGCTGGGAACTACAGCTGTTCAACAGACTCTAACTAACTCTAACCAACTGATCTAAAAATAGCATACCTTGGTTAAATAGACCTTATTACATTGAATGTCGAATTAGGACCTTATTGAAAACATAAACAACCTTAAAACTAACTAACTGCCTCATGTAGGCCACTGTAGGATAGGTGCTCCTGCACCAGTCTGCTCCTGTGTAGTAGTTATGATCCAAAAACCCCTGTCTTGCATCCAAAATACCAAAACAAATCATTTCATATTTCCAACCTATTAGTTGTAGGAGTAGAAATAGGACCCCTACATACTCTCATTCCTAACTAGTTATATATGTCCAAGAACACTGCCACCCTTGTGAGTTATCATGTAAATCTTGGTCCATACATGAGAGTATTCTGCCTGTTGTTGTAAAGCTAAATCTTTTTATCATTGGGCGAGTCAAGGTTAAATCTTTAGCTATAGGGATAGCCCCCTTGGTGCGATAGAACCAAAAGTGAAGGGGAGGCAGCTCACACAACCTCCTGTATTTGTTGGCCGAATCTGCCTATGCGTTGGAACTGGCAAACCCTTTGCTGATTCGAAGAGAAAGAACTGACACTCCTTATGCTCAACCATCTCTCTATTTCTTGAAAATCAGGTGTAGACACCTAAAATTTTTCACTCTTTGTCTCATCCCTAAACATCTCTAAACATTTGTAAACATCACTAAACCATATATAGACACCCCTAAACCACCTTTCCTTCACAATTAACTGAATAAACACATGTTAGATAGTTAATTGACCCCTTCCCCTTCAAACTATAATTTTACAATGTTTTATTGTCAAAATCACTATTCATGTACTTTCTACTATTCATTTGTACCTGTATTGGTACCTGCATCGATACTTAATTTAGCCTATTAATCATTTTCCCCCTCCCTCTATAGTCCAAACATTAGATAAATTTAATTTATCTATTATACCCTTTTCCCATCCCATGAATTAAATAAATATTTACATTTATTTAATTCCCTATTTTCTACACTTTTGATTAGGTGACCTAAACCTAAGTAATTATCTAATCCCCTACTTGCACATTCAATTATCCTAACCTAATCCTAGTCAAATCCTCCCCATTCTCCTATGTGTACAAAGGCATAGCCTCTTCTACAAGACCACATGGGTCTCTTACAAAGGTATGGTCAAAGTCCTTTATACATGAGTCCTTTATGTCCTCATTCAATCCCATCACTTCACTTTATCCCATTAACTTTTCCACCCTTGATTTCCTCTCAATCCAAGGACATCTATTCTCATCCAATGTCATGACCCGATATTAAGGCATCATTTAAATTAAAACATCATGATAACATAGAGAAGCCGCTTTTGATGATGATCATGTATATAATAATATTTAATAAACATATATGATGTTATCCATATATAATAATATTATTTTATTAAAATATAATACACTTATTGTATTTATAAATAATAAATACAATTATAAATATTATCAAATAATATTATAATTATAATAATTATAATATATAAATATATATTAATAATTTAAATATTATTATAATAATTTATTATAATAATATAATAATAAATATACTATCAATACAAATATAATATATAATATATTATATAATTAACAAGATATATTATAAATATAAATAATAAATGTAAAATAGATATAAATATCAAAATAGGATTATAAATACTAATAATTAAATATTATCATAATATATATTATTATATAATAATAAATATAAATTAAAATCTTATTATTATTAAATATTATATAATAATATAAATATATGTAAATAAAGGGATAAGCAAATCTAATAAAGGAAGATTTTATATTAAGGACTTACTACTCAAGAAGGCCACGATGCATTTTAAAGAAGTAAAGACCATTAACAAATGAATAGATTAGTTAAGGCAGCGGACATCACCTTTGACAAGGGATGTCTCCCTCAAATGCAATGCTTCAAGATATACATATATAGAAGTTTGAATATACAATGGGGAGGCATGGACTAATGCAGTAGATATATTGATGTATATTAATGTTATATTATACATATCACCATGGCAGTGATTAGTAATTATGAAAGAGCAGAAAAAAATCAGAAAATAACAACCAGCAGAAGGAAATAAGATTCAAGGGGCAGCGATCAGGTAAGTTAGATTATGTATAATTTGTGGTTAAATAAAATCAAGTAATAAGAGTATTATGTGCATAGGAACCAATGTAAATATATATGTGTAAGATTAATCTCCATTACAATAGAGATCTGTATGCATAAAATTCAGATATTGGTTAAGTAAGGTAAACAAAATTATATATAAAAATAGTGAAACCCACTATATAGCAAAATAGAACTATACTATGTCAACAAATAGTTGATTGAAAGTACATTCTTAAATAAAGAAACATGATTGAGACATATATGAACATAAATATACATTATGAAACTTGAGGAGAAAAACATAACCATCTCATCACTTCTATTTCCTATAACTATAGGAGAGGCGGTCTTGTTAGGGAAAGGCGAGGTAATTCCATCACAATGCATTAGAGAGGGTTTAACGCACCCTAGACAAGAATGCTAGGGAAAGGCGAAGTAATTCCATTCATAATGCACTGGAGAGGGTTCAACGCGCCCTAGACATATAATTCCCCATCCATGGTTAAGGAATAGAAGGAAGATGACATGGAGAGATAAACATAGTTATTACTTCTATATATTTCTCTATTACTTCATCCTTCAAGGAATGATAGGTGTTATGAGGGAGAGGCGGAGTAATCCCATCCGTATTAAAGCCCGTAGGCTGGGACATAGTTCCCGTAGGCTGGGTTAAGAGATGGTTTCAGCTCGCCCTATACATATAAAGCCTAGTTCCATGAGGAAAAGTAATAAGAAATATGAATGATTGGATTATGGAATGGTTATCAATATACAAGTAACAATTAGGAAATAAATAATCCCTTAACAAGGAATGAAATGAAAGCATTATCATTGATCTTATTTGATCTTATCATTAAAATTATTAATCTATAATATTTCTAATGTCTCCTTGAGAATCACTTTGAATGTAGATTCAGGTTTAAGTGTTTCCACTAGAAAGGGGACATTACTAGTGGTATCAGAGCAGTCATCCTGCCATCCTGTGTATACTATGTGTGCCTTACATGTATTCAAAGGTTTACTTTGCAATTGTATTCGAGTGAGTACTCTGACTTGACTATGTATTCGTGTGTATACTCTATGAACTTGCAACTATATTTGAGTATATACTCTTCAACTTGTATTTGTATTTGTATTTGAGAGTATACTCTATGATTGTATTTGTATTTGAATGTATACTCTATGATTGTATTGTATTTGTATGCTCAATGACTTTGTACTTGAGTGTATACTCTATGATTGTATTTGTACTTGAGTGTACGCTCTATGACTTTGTATTGAAGTGTTGTATTTGTATACTCAATGACCTTGTACTTGAGTGTATACTTTATGATTGTACTTGTACTTGAGTGTATGCTCTATGACTTTGTATTGAAGTATATACTCTAATTGTAATTGTATACTCTATGATTGAATTTGAGTGAATACTCTATGAATGTATTTGTATTTGTATACTCTATAACTTTGCAATTGTATTCAAGTGTATGCTCTATGACTTTGTAATTCTATTCGAGTGTATGCTCTATGACCTTACAACTATATTCAAGTGTATACTCTATGATTGTATTTATATTTGAGTGTATACTCTATGACTGGTGATTGTATTTGTATGCGAGTGTATACTCTATGCCTTTGTATTCAAGTATGATTATGTATTCAAGTGTATACTCTGTGACTTGTATTTGTATGCGAGTGTATACTCTATGACTTTGTATTCAAGTATGATTATGTATTCGATTGTATTCTCTGACTTGTATTTGTATTCGAGTGTATACTCTATGATTTGTATTTGTCTTCAAGTGTATACTCTATGACTTTGTATTTATATTCGAATGTATACTCTATGGCTTTGTATTTGTATACTCTGTGACTTTGTATTCAAGTGTACACTTCATGACTGTGTATTCAAGTGTATACTCTATGACTTTGTATTTGTATACTCCATGATTTATGTGTATTCAAGTGTATATTTTGTGGCTTATGTGTATTCAAGTGTATACATTGTGGCTTATGTGTATTCGAGTGTATTTAGGTGTATACGTGTATATTTCACAATTTACATGTATGCTTCACATATATGCTTCATGCTTCTTGTATATACTCTATTTATGCTTCATGTATCACATGTAGTGATGTGTTACTTCATGCATCTTCAACACGATGTGTTCTTATAATTACTTTATACTTAAAAAAAAAAAAACTATGAGAGTGTTTAAGATTTTGTCTTTCTGGTGGCCCAAGCTACCCGGCTACTTGCTTGTCTACTTGAGCTACTTGCCTACTTGCTTGAGCTAGTTGCCTACATGCTTGAGCTACTTGTCTACTTGCTTGAGCTAGTTGCCTATGTGCTTGAGCTACTTGCCTACTTGCTTGAGCTACTTGCTTGTCTGCTTGAGCTACTTGCCTACTTGCTTGAGCTAGTTGCTTGCGTGCTTGAGCTACTTGCTTGACTGCTTGAGCTACTTGCTTGACTGCTTGAGCTACTTGTCTACTTGCTTGAGCTACTTGCTTGTCTACTTGAGCTACTTGCCTACTTGCTTGAGCTGGTTGCTTGCGTGCTTGAGCTACTTGCTTGACTACTTGAGCTAATTGCCTACTTGTTTGAGCTACTTGCTTGTCTACTTGAGCTACTTGTCTACTTGCTTGAGCTACTTGCCTACTTGCTTGAGCTACTTGCTTGACTACTTGAGCTACTTGCTTGACTACTTGAGCTACTTACTTGAGCTACTTGCTTGTACACTTGAGCTACTTGCTTACTTGCTTGAGCTAGTTGCTCGTGTTCTTGAGCTACTTGGTTGTCTACTTCAATTTTATTATGTAACTAAATGGCAACGCATGTATCCTACAAATTGATGCAATCACTTCTATATTTAACATCCTGAAGAGAGTACTCACCACCATTCGACCTTGAGGTGAAAAAGGGAACAGCATTTCATCTAAGAAAGATATTCAAAACATCAAACAAATACTTCTACTCTTCTCTTTTCATAGAATCACAATCAATTTTTTTTCTCTTCACTAAAACAATATTCATTCTAGATTAAATTCACAATTTTGTCTTAACACATCAGAAAGTAAACATTAAAATGTAATGAAAGAACTCGTTGTGATTGCTTGAGGACAAGCAATCTTGAGTGGGGAGGGCTGTCATGACCCGATATTAAGGCATCATTTAAATTAAAACATCATGATAAGATAGAGAAGCCGCTTTTGATGATGATCATGTATATAATAATATTTAATAAACATATATAATGTTATCCATATATAATAATATTATTTTATTAAAATATAATACACTTATTGTATTTATAAATAATAAATACAATTATAAATATTATCAAATAATATTATAATTATAATATATATATAAATATTAATAATTTAAATATTATTATAATAATATAATAATAAATATACTATCAATACAAATATAATATATAATATATTATATAATTAACAAGATATATTATAAATATAAATAATGAATCTAAGATAGATATAAATATCAAAATAGGATTATAAATACTAATAATTAAATATTATCATAATATATATTATTATGTAATAATAAATATAAATTAAAATCTTATTATTATTAAATATTATATAATAATATAAATATATGTAAATAAAGGGATAAGCAAATCTAATAAAGGAAGATTTTATATTAAGGACTTACTACTCAAGAAGGCCACGATGCATTTTAAAGAAGTAAAGACTATTAACAAATGAATAGATTAGTTAAGGCAGCGGACATCACCTTTGACAAGGGATGTCTCCCTCAAATGCAATGCTTCAAGATATACATATATAGAAGTTTGAATATACAATGGGGAGGCATGGACTAATGCAGTAGATATATTGATGTATATTAATGTTATATTATACATATCACCATGGCAGTGATTAGTAATTATGAAAGAGCAGAAAAAAATTAGAAAATAACAATCAGCAGAAGGAAATAAGATTCAAGGGGCAGTGATCAGGTAAGTTAGATTATGTATAATTTGTAGTTAAAGAAAATCAAGTAATAAGAGTATTATGTGCATAGGAACCAATGTAAATATATATGTGTAAGATTAATCTCCATTACAATAGAGATTTGTATGCATAAAATTCAGATATTGGTTAATTAAGGTAAGCAAAATTATATATAAAAATAGTGAAACCCACTATATAGCAAAATAGATCTATGCTATGTCAACAAATAGTTGATTGAAAGTACATTCTTAAATAAAGAAACATGATTGAGACATATATGAACATAAATATACATTATGAAACTTGAGGAGAAAAACATAACTATCTCATCACTTCTATTTCCTATAACTATAGGAGAGGCGGTCTTGTTAGGGAAAGGCGAGGTAATTCCATCACAATGCATTAGAGAGGGTTTAACGCACCCTAGACAAGAATGCTAGGGAAAGGCGAAGTAATTCCATTCATAATGCACTGGAGAGGGTTCAACGCACCCTAGACATATAATTCCCCATCCATGGTTAAGGAATAGAAGGAAGATGACATGGAGAGATAAACGTAGTTATTACTTCTATATATTTCTCTATTACTTCATCCTTCAAGGAATGATAGGTGTTATGAGGGAGAGGCGGAGTAATCCCATCCGTATTAAAGCCCGTAGGCTAGGACATAGTTCCCGTAGGCTGGGTTAAGAGATGGTTTCAGTGCGCCCTATACATATAAAGCCTAGTTCCATGAGGAAAAGTAATAAGAAATATGAATGATTGGATTATGGAATGGTTATCAATATATAGGTAACAATTAGGAAATAAATAATCCTTTAACAAGCAATGAAATGAAAGCATTATCATTGATCTTATTTGATCTTATCATTAAAATTATTAATCTATAATATTTCTAATGTCTCCTTGAGAATCACTTTGAATGTAGATTTAGGTTTAAGTGTTTCCACTAGAAAGGGGACATTACATCCAACCAATGCTTGCCACTTGGCAAGTGCTCATGAATCCAAGCCTCTCATCGAATCTCATTCATTGATCTTTCAATCCAATCTCATCCATCTAATCCCAATCCAAAAAGTCTATAAATAGCCTATCACCCAGGCCATATTCAAGACTCCATGAAGTGTAATGTTATACTGCTATTTTAGAGAGTCACCTACATCAACACAACGTCAAAGAGCACATCCACTTGACTAAGGTTTGCATTGGTAACTAGTTTAGACTAGTTTTATTTCACATTTGCATTCCTTATTTGCTCAATCCAAGGTATATTAGGACTTGCATGAAATACATCAATATTGCTTTGATTTGTTTCTTATGTGCATTTTCTATGTTATACACCAAGAGAAAACTATCTATTCTCCTTGGACAACACTTGGGATTTTCCTTTAATTGTTCCCTTCTTCTTCCCAAGGGCAACAATCTTTTCTTTCTTTTATTTCCAACAATATGCAATATCTTGTTATCTACTTGAAAATTACAAATTTCTTAAAAACCATATTGCCCTCTTTCCTATTGGCAATAATGTTGATTCTATTTCCTTGATTTCTTTCTGCACGCATAGCATTACACAAATTCATCTACAGTTATTTTCATTACAAAAATGTATATATATTATTGTATGCTCTCAATCCTAAAAACACTTAGGCTAAATGTACACATGTATATATACAACTACAAAATCTATTTGGTTGTTTGTGGAGGTTGAAAGACCACATAGAGATTTGACTACCTTGGCAAACTCGTATGCATCTGCTCCATTTTCTCTATTTGAAATACAAATATCACATCTTATTACATCCCAATGCACCAAAGGATATACTTGTTATGTCAAAAAATGCACCCTTGGGGGCTTTTTCCTTTAAGGCTTAGCTCCCAAGTCTTTAGATTACATTTAGAGCATTTTGCATGATAATTCAGACTCCCGATGAGAAAACCCTTGGGTCTTATGACAAATAGGACCTAGGGGGTGCTAATTTAATGATTCTAAAACAAAGATAGGGGGTGGACAAGGGCACTAGCGCCCTAGTCCAGCCCTATTTTGGGTTTGCCCTAATTTCAAATGTTGGGTTTGTGACTGTTATTTAGTTTCCAGGCCGACATCATAAGTTTCAAATACGAAATTCTTGGCAAAAATCTTAATAGTTGCATATATAAGCATGTTTAGGTTATCATTTGCAAACTAGATGGACATTGTGATTCATGAACTTATGTTAAAGTGATCAAGGCATTCATTGTGTTGCAGAGCATAGCATTGTTATTGTGTTTATTTTTATAGGTTGGATTCCATCTCCTCTTCATGGCATTGAAGAGCTTCTTCCTTCCATGAGAGCTTCATAATCAAGGTGACATCTATTGTGTTTTATCATCATTATCATTTGGAGTTTTGCCTCTATCCCACAAAGATATAGTCTCTCTCTAACAACGGTGTTCGGAAGACTTGAATGTCTCTTTGAGGCTTGACTAAGGCAAGCCTCTAAACACCACAACCCCCTCCCACACTCCTTGTGATTACAAGTTACATGTATCAGATCTGGAGAAAGTGGAGTTGTAGGGAAGATAGGAAAACATTAAAGATTTGGGCTCTAAAAAGAAGCAGACACTGTGCGGGATTCCTAGACTAGGGCGCCATCAACCTTGTCCTCCGCATTTCCATTACCAGAAACTGAAGACATAGCATGGATTAGTGTCAAAATGAGATCGGTAATCCACAAAAAAAGTACCTTGAACTAGGGCACCATCACCATTGTCCCCGACATTTCCATTTTTTAGACTGCAAAAAATAGTGAGTTAAGGTTCTCTGCCCTTTATCTAATTCTGGTAGCATTTATCATAATTCATAGATTTAATTACTATTTTGCTTAAATTAGGGTTTTAAGGGCATAAAAGAATTAATTGGCGATATTGTGTGATAACTTCTAAATTTCCTAGCAGAAAACCAACTGGCAACCCAATCTGATAGATGACTCTCCTCTCGATAGGAGAAGCACTCGGTTGAAAAGCCCTTGGAATGTTTTATGGAAAGGAGGATTCAAACCAAAACATACAACTCCAAAAACTCTCCTTTTCATATAAAACATTTTGGTGAACCCATGTTTTGAACTTTTTTGGCACCTTGCTAAGTGTTGTTTCATAGATTTACATTCATTCATTTCATTGCATTCAAAAATTTATAAAAAATAGACATATTTGGAAAAATTGAAAAAATTGCATTCTAGGGTTTGATTTTTATCATAGTTTGCATTCATACAATGGTATTAAATTAATTATCTAATTTTTATGTCAAATCTGAAATTCATTATCATTTAATTTAGTATTTTCAAAATTGCATTTGAAAAATTACAAAAAAATTGAAAATTTTGGAAAATTTGCAAAAATTGGCATATTAGGCTTGCATTTTTGTAAAATTTGAATTAACTGGCATCTAATTTCAACTAATTTATGTTATTTACATTATATCTGATCCAAAATACATAAATTCATCATTTACAACTCATTTGCATTGCATTTGCATGCTTGATTTGTTAGAAATTGCTTGAAAATTTGCATTTTTCATGAAAACCTAGTTTTGCATGAGCTAGGGTTGTAGTCAAAATCTTGTTTCAGATTTTACTACCTTGTTAAAACAATCATCAAGAATTATTTCTAAATTTAGTGTTGCATTATAGTGGCCTCCTTGTGAAAGTTCATGTCTAGGGCTTGAAAAACTTGCATTTTTCACTAGATTTGGCCTTATCGTCTTGTTAGACTTGCACTCCAAACGTGTTGTAAAGGATGTTGCTGCACTAATTAGCTATTATTTAAATTATTATCTATTTCCTCTTCTCAATTTTCTTACAACACCCTTTCTTTTGGGCTTTTGCATTGTAATTTTGTGAAATTTTGCATATTTTCGCTATTTTTACACTAGGGTTTGATCTAGAGTGGCACTATAGGCATGTTGTAATGGATATTTTGGTATTAGGTGGCTGTTTTTACTGTTATAAGTTTCTTTCCATCATAATTTTCCTTACAACACCCATTTCCCTACTCTTTTGCATTGAGATTTGGTGAAAAATCGCATATTTTGGCTTATTTTCACTAGGTTTTGGCTTATTGACCCTCTAGAGTTGCTTCAAAAGCATGTTGTGAAAGGTATTTTTGCATTAGTGTACTTTTATTAGGCATATAATTTACTTTCCCTCTTGAAAATCTTCACAAAACCTCTTCTTTCATTTGTTTGCATGAAGATTTGGTGAAAAATCGCATATTTTGGCCTATTTTCACTAGGTTTTGGCTTATCGACTTTCTAGAGTTGCTTCAAAAGCATGTTGTGAAAGGTATTCTTGAATTAGTGGATTGTTATTAGGAATATAATTTTCTGTCCCTCTTGAAAATCTTTGCAACACCTCTTCTTTCACTTGTTTGCACTATAAAAAGTTGAAAAATCAAGCATTTTTACCTTTAAACATATCTTGCTTCTAGGGTTTATTCTATTAGTTTGTGCATGCTGTTGCATGAGTATCATAACTCACTACCATAATAGAAATATCCCTTTAAGAAGAATCATAAGACTCATAGGATCTAGTGCTCTTGAAGAAATTGGTACACTGAACACCTTCTTTACAAAAGGAGAGACACAAATGTTACAAGATACTATACCTATCACAAGTACAATGGAAGAGCAAAATTTTCATGATGTTGATGATACTATTGAGGTGGTAGGACACATATCTAATGAACAAATAGATAAACTTGATAAAGAGTTAGCCGAATTCCAAGCATTTATGGAAAATGAGATGATAGTTGAAGAAGCTATTCCTGCAATTCATAACATAAGAAAATTGATAAAATAAGGACAAGATGGTGTTAGTGTGATCCGTGGTTTAGCACATATTGTAGAAACCAATATTATGCCAGTGAATGAATGTGCAAAAATGATAAATAACACTTTGTCACCATCTCATACGCAAGTATCGGTACCTATACTGATCACGAGAATATCTACATTTACATCAAATATTTTGAAAACTAATGTAAATGCCTTTAGTAATGCTACCACTGGTATTGGAGTATCTAATGGCACTAATTCACAAAATTACAGATCTATCAGATTCAACTATCAAAACCTTGCCCCTAAGGTGTCTTCATATCACTCTCAACCACCCATTCAATCTGCTTATTCTCAACCATTTTCCACCTATCGCTATGTCCAACCACCACCCAATTATTCGCAACCTCCGCTTGTCACTACCCACGCTCAATCTCCTCCACACTTTGGTTCCAATTCCTCACCACAAACGGCATCTCCTAATGATGCCATCTTAAACCAACTTTTGCAAGGCATGACCTCTTAATAACAAAAAACTTGACAAGCTTGTCAAATGCTTCACAACCTAATATACTGACTTACCATGCTCGTAATCCTTTATCCTATGCAATCTTGAGAACTCCTATGCACGAGAAGTTTGAAACTCCTCACTTTGAAAAATATGGTGGAAAAGGTGATCCCAATACTCATGGCGGCGTTCACAGCTAAGTGTAGTGATTTCTACTTTGAAGAGGACTTGTTAGCAAAGTTTTTCCCGTGATCTCTCAAAGATACTGCTTTAGAATGGTTTTTCTCATTACTTCTGAATTCAAAGCATCCTTTTTTGCAGTTAATTGATCAATTTCTATAGCATTTTCAAGAAAACATTGGACCCCAAGTCTCTCTGATTGATTTGGTTCATTGTAAGCAAGGTTTGAAAGAGAAGTTGATTGAGTTTAT
The DNA here is from genome assembly GCA_027924645.1 of Cunninghamia lanceolata. Taxonomy (NCBI): domain Eukaryota; kingdom Viridiplantae; phylum Streptophyta; class Pinopsida; order Cupressales; family Cupressaceae; genus Cunninghamia; species Cunninghamia lanceolata. The sequence goes on along the minus strand of BSBN01000511.1, from coordinate 15,140,203 downwards.
TAGTTGGTATCAAGGACTTTATTCATAAATTCAATATTAGATGAAAGATGACGATGTTTAGAAGATATTTATAACAAATTTGCAGCCTAACATCCATGATAAGATCCTCTTGATGGAGTATAACTCTTTTCAACACCTATGTACTGCTCTTCAAGACTACCAACTTTCTTCTAGTCAATATGAAAATCAAAATTCATTGGCTCAAGTTGGTCAATCTGAGGGTGAGTCATCACAAAACAACTTTAAGAGGAATAATAAGAGTTTCATCAAGGTTAATTGGCCGAATAACTTTTCTCAAGTTTCTGCTATCACTAATCTGAAGAAGGCACCATATCAACAAAGAAAGTTCACTCTGATATCTGAGTCCAATCATTCTATCATGAATCAAGCTCTGAGTAATAATCTCTTGAAACTTCCCCCGATTAAAACAATGGATCCTAACAAAATGTAAGGACCTTATTTTGATGCTAGTGCCTTCTGTCACTATCATCGGACACAAGGACATGATATTGAATGATGTATGCGTCTTAAACATGAAATACATGACGTCATTGACTCAAATGTTATACAAGTATCCAGTGTGAATGATAATGGGAATAAGTCGGTTGCTCCGCCGAATCAGAATTTACAGATTTTTACTAATCCTTTCCCTAAGCATATGGATAACAATTTGATGGAACAAAATACACTACAGGGAGAAGAGGATTATTTAGATTATGATGAGATAATTGCTACAATTGAAGTGGATAAGGAAAATACTCAAGTATCACCTCATCCACGAGGAAGAGGTATATACTCTGAAGTTCCTCCTCCGTTATCCCTTCAGGGATTAGGAGAAAATAAACATATACCAAAGAGATGAATGAAAAAACAGAAGCAAGAGATTATGACAATAGAAAAGGTTGAGATAGTACAAGATAGTCCTTGTCGTTATGATAGATAGAACCAATAGAACAAGAGAAATAAAAGTTGGAAGTGAGCAAGATGATTATCATCAATTGGAAATAACAGTGGTTCTCCTCCTCACAAGCAACAAAAGATTTCACATAAACAAGGAAGTGTTGAGAACGTACCACATGGACTCTCTGATAACAAGCAACAACCTAATAAGAACCACTCAAGCTTTTTATAAAACTTGATTGAATACCTCTCCAAGAGGTTCACAAGTTCCAAAATTTAGCACGATTTCACTGACAGGTAAGTATCTCTAACCCTTTATCTTCGTGATGTGTTTCCCCCGTGATGTGTTATATGTGTTGTTAGGCCTCCTAGGATGACCCTTGATTCTCTTGTAAGGTCAAGGATACTAGGAGACTGCCTCTATCATGACCTTCTATTTGTATCATCATTCTTCTATATCTCCTCTCCTCTGATTTCATTATTGTGTGTTGTGTCTTATGGACATAGCATTGCAGTTGGTGAATTGGGGGAACCCTCCTACGTGACTATCCCTAAGGCACTTGATCTCCTCTCTAATTTATTGTTTACCTTCCTCTAGTGTTTCCATCTAGCCAGCGGATGACAAAAAATATATTATACTGATGCGGACCTAGTGTCCCTTTAGCGAGTAATCAAAAAATGGACCTACTCCATATATGACGACAGGGTTGTAACAAATTATCTCATGCTTGGCTAGTGGAATCACTCCGTGATTTCTCTATCTTGATGTTGATGTCGATGTTATCTTATCTTGCTAACAACACATTAACAATGCGGCTGCTCCACGCACTTTGTTTATCATGAATATCACCTTTCTTGGCTCTTTCATGTAGTTGATCATATGCATTGATGTTTATCATGATTATTTGGACACTAACACCTTTCTTGCAGGGATGTGTTTGTGGGAACATTCAGTGATCGTAAAGTACATGTCACCTCTAGAGGGCATGGGCTTTGTGAGAGCTCTTGTTCCCTTGTTTGTTTTCTTCCCACCTTAACATGCTTGATATCAGTACATGATATCAACCACCTTAAGGTGGGGGCATACATAAGGTAAGTTGTTTGCTTTAGACCATAGAAAAGTGTGTTTGAACAATCTAAAAATTAATCATAATCATTTAAGCCCTCTATGGAGGCAGGATATCGAGCATATCCTTTTATCTTAAGCCCTCATTGCGAGGCGGGAATGGTGTATTTATCAAAGAGATTACATTATCCTGTCATTTTTAAAAGTCCTCATCGCGAGGTGGGGAGCGGTTCTATGACTAATTCAACCCTTAAGCGTGTTTTTGACAATTGTTGTGGCGAAGCCCAATCATCGGTGTGTGCCTGTAATGTGCATGAGATGGTGATGAATCTAGCAATAGTTTCACTCCATCACTTGTCTGTCATGTTTTCTCTGTGTCTTCAGCGTGTGTGTGCATGGCGTGCTTGTTCTCAAAGTGCAAGACTAGTGGCGATGAGCTCCTCTACACTTTGGGATTTATTTCGTGTGTTTGTTCTCAAGGTGCAAGACCGGTGGTGAACAACTCCTCTACACCTTTGGATTCTGTTTGGCCTTTCTATTCTCAAAAAGTGCAAGACTGATGCTGAATAGCTCCTCTACACTTTTTTTGGATTTTATGTGTTTACTTTCCTTGTACTTGCATCTTGTATTTCATATGGGAAAATCAAAAAGAAAATAATCATTGCATTCATTGTATTCTCTGTGCTCTGCATGTCTTCAATGGTGTATTCTCCATGTTTTGCATGATTGTAACTATCTTCTCCATGTTTTGCATGTCTGTTATTGTCTTTAATGTGTTTGGCATGTCTTCTCCGTGCTTGCTATGTTTGCTATGTTTGTTGACCTTACTTTAATGCATGTATTGGTCTTGCATTTAATACATACATTAAAGTGGGGGCTAAATGTTATGTCAGAAAAATGCACCCTTGGGGGATTTTTCCTTTAAGGTTTAGCTCCCAAGTCTTTAGATTGCATTTAGAGCATTTTGCATGATAATTTAGACTTCCAATGAGAAAACCCTTGGGTCTTGTGACAAATAGGACCTAGGGGGTGCTAATTTAATGATTCCAAAACAAAGACAGGGGGTGGACAAGGGCGCTAGCGCCCTAGTCCAGCCTTATTTTGGGTCTACCCTAATTTCAAATGTCAAGTTTGTGACTGTTATTTGGTTTCCAGGCCGACATCATAAGTTTCAAATATGAAATTCTTAGCAGGAATCTTAATAGTTGCATATATAAGCATGTTTAGGTTATCATTTGCAAACTAGATGGACATTGTGATTCATGAGCTTATGTTAACGTGATCAAGGCATTCATTGTGTTGCAGAGCATAGCATTGTTAGTGTGTTTGTTTTTATAGGCTGGATTCCATCTCCTCTTCATGGCATTGAAGAGCTTCTTCCTTCCATGAGAGCTTCATCATCAAGGTGACATCTATTGTGTTTTATTATCATTATCATTTGGATTTTTGCCTCTATCCCACAAGGATATGCACTCTCTCTGACAACGATGTTCAAAAGACTTGAATGTCTCTTTGGGGATTGACTGAGGCAAGCCTCTAAACACCACAACCCCCTCCCACACTCCTTGTGATTGCAAGTTACATGTATCAGATATGGAGAAAGTGAAGTTGCAGGGAAGATAGGAAAACACTGAAGATTCAGGATCTAAAAAGAAGCGGACACTGTGCGGGATTCCTAGACTAGGGCACCATCAACCTTGTCCTCCACATTTCCATTACTAGAAATTGAAGACATAGTAGGGATCAGTGTCAGAAGGAGATTGGGAATCCACATAAAAAGTAGTACCTTGGACTAGGGTGCCATCACCATTGTCCCTGACATTCTCATTTTTTAGACTGCAAAAAATAATGAATTAAGGTCCTCTACTCTTTGTCTAATTCTGGTAGCATTTGTCATAATTCATAGATTTAATTATTGTTTTTCTTAAATTAGGGTTTTAAGGGCATAAAAGCATTAATTGGGCAATATCGTGTGTGGTGCAGTCATGGTAGGAGGGTTCACAGAATGAACTGTCTGGACTGTGCAACAAGAGTAAACACAACGAAAACAACTCAAAGAAATGGAACAAATGTAGATTCAGTCATTCAACATATCAAAGAATTCAAATACAATCTAGCCGGCATCATGTGGTCTTACAACTGGGCTCAAAGGCCTGAGTACATACATGTGCAAGATAAAGCTCTAAAGCTCCTTCGCACAAATCTAAACTATCAGATCTTTCTTATGTGAATAGATTGATAACTACTTTCCTAAGGATCTATTACATCATTATATATGATATCCAGACCAATAGATTCCTCCGCGTCGGCTAAGGAAGGTCACAAACTCCAATGAAGAGTTGGGTCAGTGTAAGAAGTTGGGTCCACTTTTTGGCCAAAAAGTGGAAGTGTTTTCCCTGATTTTCAGAATTTGTCGCATTTGACCTTAAAATTTGAAGCACTTAGAAATGGAATATTTAAAAAAGTCACTAAATATAAAATGTAGTACTCGGAGTCTAGTTTCTAAATATGTAATTTTTTTCAATACCCAGATGATACAAATTAATTTTCAATAGGCATTTCTAAAAACTACTATTTAAAAGTCACTTTTTTCTTACCATACCATGCACGTGTACGGCCAACATAATTTGACCTAAATAAAATTATTTTTTAAAATCCTTTTGGGAAAACATGTGTAGTATAGTGAAGTTTGATGAGGATATTTTTTTAGAATTTTTTTCCAAATAATTTTTTTTTTATTAATTTTTTATTAGGCCTAATTGGTACTTTTAAAAACCCCTCGTGTACGGCCAACATAATTTGAGCAAAAAAAATCATAAAATTAATTTTTTTTTTATTGTGTAAAGAATGATGTGTAAATTGATGACATATAATTTTTTTTTTTTTTTTAAATTAAAAATTAAAAGTTATTAAAAAAATACAAACACCTGTCATTTGAAGTTTTTGGACTAGTTTGCTTATAAATTAAATAATAAATAGAAGAACATGTCCAATAACAAAAAAAATTATATATTTGAAAACTAGACAATGTACCCTGTAATGGGTTTTCATTTCGTAAAAAAATTCAGAAAAAAAAGCCCTCAACCATACAGGTAAACTCAGTGTTTCTTCTTGTTTTGTACTTAGAAAAAAACTTGCAGGTCCAAGGCTCAAGGTCGGTCAACCATGCCTATCCCGAACCTAAAACCCAAGCAAAGGTCAGGGAAAACGTGGGTGGAGATTTCTAATTTCAAATAACGGGTACCCGTTATAAAACGGGTACGCGTTATATAACGGGTACCCGTTATAAAACGGGTACCCGTTATTTAACGACTACCCGTTATATAACGGGTACCCGTTATATAACGGGTACCCATTTCTATTATACCTGTTATTTCCCAAATTAGGGAAAAAAGTACTTTCCCTGTATCTCTGCAACTTGCAAGTCTGATTCGTACGACGCGACAGCGATAGTTTCTGCATTTTTTTACTTACAATTGTTTTGTGGAATCTCTTAACAGGTCATATTCTATTCAGATTTTGAAAGGAGTCAATCATATGAACAATTCTGAAGTGAAATCAAGTGCATGAGCTATTTTCAGGAGGAATAAAGCAAGAGGGTTTTTGTTTTTACATCTACCTTTTACTTCAAAATCTATGGAACAAAGGATCTACATCTAATTCTACTTCAAAAGTTCAAATAAGGACATCAATTATGAAATTGGATTAAGTATCAATTGTTATTTTATCAAAAGGGCTTGGTAATCATGGGATCAAATCAACGTCAAAGAAAAAAACAAAGGAGGGTAATGACACCTCAAGAAATTGAAGCAAATAGAGAGAAGGAAGCCAAAAGGCAAAGAGATAGAAGAGCAAGGATTCAAGAGATGAAGAATATTGAAGCATCTAGTTCCATGAGTATTGAAGAGAAAGACATTCAAGAGAGTGAAAATGATGGGATGAATGTAGATGATGCAAATGCGGAAATGGTGAATTTGGAAGAAAATGTGTTTATAGAAACAAATGCATGTATGTCTTCAAACCCAACTTTCGAAGATATGGAAAATGCGACTATACAAACAAATCCAGGTATGTCTTCACAGCCAACTTTCAATGTTATGGAAAACAGGACTATAGAAACAAATCCAGGTGTGTCTTTGGAGCCAACTTTCAATGATATAGAACACACGACTATAGAAACAAATCCAGGTGTGTCTTCGGAGCCAACTTTCAATGATATGGAAAACACGACTATAGAAACAAATCCAGGTATGTCTTCAAACCCACCTATTGATGATATGAATGAGAATGATATCCCTTTTAGGAGTGAAAATGAAAATGTTTTATTTGAGATTGAAAGAAATGTCTTAGATAATCTTCCTGGTAAGATTTCTTGGAGGCAAATGAGAACTCATGCAAATAGATTATATAAAGATTTTTTTTATAGAAAAAGTCTTGGATGTCAATGTCAACTTATGATGCAATTGATGAAGATGTGGAAATTGTGAAAACTAATGAAAACGTTAGGCATATTTGTAAAACCTAAAAAAAAAGATGAATCAATGAAACAAGTTTTATCTAGTGTTGCTAATGCTATTGATTCTATTGGTAAAAAGAGTTGATCTAAAGATAGCAATGCAGCACGAAGAGCTATAACAACTGCTTTAGTCAATAAATCGTCTTCTAATAAAAGAACGTAAGTAAGACAAGTGAAATTCTAAAGATAAATCCTAAAACTTTGAGAAGAGCAGCAAAGAGAAGAGAATCTATTGAAAAAGATCCAATTAACCAATGTTGGAGTTTTAGTGGTAGACTCCCAAGGTATGACATGAAATTAAATAGTGAAATCAAATCTTTAATTGAAAAATATTGGCATGATAATACAAGGGTATCATCTAATGTTAGAGATGTTTTAAAATTACGAGTGGGGTCTAAAATTCGTGATCCTCATCCAAAACATCTATTAGACATGACTCAAACTGAATTATATAAAAAATTCTTAGATGATTTAGTGTTAGAACCTTTTAATATTACCATAAGCCAAAGATCTTTTGAGAAATGTAAACCTTGGTATGTGAAAATTAATAAACAGCGAATCTCTTGTTGTTGTAAAACTCATGTGCAATTTCGTTATTATTATGATCTTTTTCGATATATACGTTCTACTTTGCATACTAAGGAAATTATGCAGGAATGTGGTATTAATATGCCACCTCAAACAATTAAGGAGTTTGTAGCAGGTTTGTTTTGTGAAACATCTACTGGATACTTATTTTATTCAAAAGCATGTATTTCTGGACAATGCAATAGATGTGGCAACTTTTCATTGTTAGGAGAATGTATACATGAAAATATTTCACATGAATTTGGACAACAATTAGTGGATGTGAAAAGATTCAAAAATGTTGAATATTCTTTAAAAGATGGAAAAATTGGAAAGCGTTGTGAGTTAGTCACTGAAAAAATTTGTGTGCATGCATTCATCAAAGATTTTAAGGATAATATTGTATCCAAATATGTCAAACACTCCCAATATGCTCAGTGGCTTGATGGACAATTCCGTTCATGTAAAAACACCTTTCCAATTGGAACTATCCTATCAGTGGTTGACTTTGCAGAAAACTATACTCTTGCTCCACAAGAGGAAATTCAATCTCAGTATTATAATTCAGTGCAGGTGGCCATATTTGTTCATATTGTATACAGACATGCAGATGATAGTACAGAAGATAATAGAAAAATTTTGAGGGAGTATCATTTCTATTTGAGTGATAACCGGTTACACTCTTTAGAGTTTGTGCAATATTGTTTCACAAAATTTTATGAAAGTTTAAAAGAAAGAGGAATCCAGATGACACAACATTTCATATGGTCAGATAATTGTACAGGGCAATTCAAAAATGCAAGAATGTTTTATTGGCTATGTAGGGCTCACAAAGAAATCAATATCCAACATATGTGGAGTTTTTTTGAAGCTGGACATGGTAAAGGAGAACATGATGGAGCTGGAGCATGTGTGAAAAGAGCTCTTGCTAGAGAGCAACTAAAATTTGAGGATACAGCTAAATTTAGAGATGCACGTGCAATTGTGGATTGGTGTAATGAAAAGTTATCTACGGGATCAAGTCAGAACTCTACAATTCGACGATTCTTTTGGTTAGTTGAAGAAGAGAATATTCCTACTCGACTTGATTGTGAAACAATAACTGGATCAACAAAATGGCATTCATTTAAGAGTTCAAATGCAAGCACATGGACTATATGGACTAGGGAGCTTGCATGTTTTTGTCAATTGTGTATTAGATTCCCATTTCTCTATTAATCAGGCTACTTCTAGCTTCTAAGTTAAGCTCAATTGTGACGGTGTGACATGAAGATGTCTACGTGATGCCCTGACATTATAGGCTCTAAGTTAAGCTCAATTTTGTAAATAGTATTTCATTTCTATTCATTTATTGCTCTTAACTTAGAAAAGTTATATTTTCTAATTAATAGCATTATACTCAATTTGCTAGAGCTAGCATTCCTATTTCTCTTCCTATATTAACTCCAATTTTACTATAGGCTTCTCATGTGTCTCAAAAGAGCGGTACAGATTATGACTTAATTGAACATTGCATGCTATTTTTATACTACATTTATTACCAATACTACATTTATAACAATAGTGACCTTGTTAAAGACTACATTTATACCAATACTACAACATGTTGTATTCCAACAATATGAGTTACCTTCTGCTGAAGTGTAAAAACCCTAAAATATCATTTTGAAACCTTATTAAATGTTAATTTCCAAACCCTAATATGAGAATTTGAAACCCTAAAATGTCATTTTAAAACTCTATTACATGAATTTTCAAACCCTAATACATCATTTTGATACCCTAAAAGGTGAAAAGTGAAGCCCTAAACATCTACTTTAGAACCCTAAAATTTATATTTGAAACCCTAAAATGTGGATGTCAAGTTCCCTAAGTTGTAAATTTGAAACTATAAAATGTGGATGTCAAGGGTAGAAGAATGTTTTCCTCAATATTTTTAAATGAACTAAGGGTAGGTGAAGGATCAAGGAATGATCCCAACTTCATATAAGATTGCGTGCATCGTATGTTGATATGCAACTATATTAATCCATCTACTAGAATCGACCCAAAACTAAATGAGAATTAGCATAGGTCTACAAATGTCACCATTGCACTAGTTAATACATTGATGTTATCTAAATCATATTTAATTGTGAAACTAAAACAATCTAGCATGGGTTCAACATGAAGAGAGTAATAGTTGGTGAAGGAAAAGTGTCTAGTTTCTTTGACATCATAACACAAGCAATTCTCTTAATGTATCTTTTAGAACCACTATGCAGATTGGATCAAGAGTACCAAATTAGAGATGAACTTTGGAAACAAAGACTTGGGTCATAAATGCACAATTTATTGTGCATATAAAAACACGTCTCTTTTTTTCTATCCATTGCATAGGAAAATGGCCAAGCGTCTCTTAGATGCCACCTCAACTAGGTTTAAGTTGCCATTAATAAACCACTATACTAGTAGAATGTCATAAGCAAGCCACCACTAAAGTAACATCCTTTCAGTCACATCATTTGAGGTATAGATATTGACACACTAAAACATTGATTCTCAATATTGAAAAGGACCCATAACCTACTTTGTTATATGGGTCACAAGTATGGGTAAAATAGTGGGGTTGCCAATTGGAATTAACAAATGTTCTAAGTGCCACCATGAAGTTGCTCATTATTATTGATTAAAAAATATTATCTTGCCATAGGACACATCACATTATTGGAAGCAAAAATCCAAGAAAAGTTTAACCTCTTGAAGACAAAGAATGTCTAGGGGGTAAATCTATATCAAAAATCCGACACCATATCCTCCATTAATTCATAAGGCAAGAGGGTCTAAGGATATTTCCTTGTAGTCCAACCATTGCAATGCAAAAAAATATTCTACTCAAATCTAATCTAACATTTTTTGGAGAAAAGGCTCCAAATTGCATCTATCATTTCTCAAGATCATATTATCCTTGTTTAACCTCCTAGGGGGGACTATATGAGACTGTCTTCCTCCATTTGGTTGTGACATAGTTGGAACTCCCAAATCCAATGAGAAAATAACACTCACTAGAAGAGGAACTTTCTTAAGAACTACTTGGCTTACTAAACTCTTTGAAGGAATCACTAAAGGAATATCGACCTAAGAGTTGATTATGAATCAGCTACTTGCTTTGCTTTATTATTGGCCTTAGCTAAGAGGATTTTACGGGTTATGTTGATTTGTCATTATCCTAAGGCCATGCGGGACTTGTTAAATGTGCTAGCCATGTAGTAGAGTTGGAAGTTAGATAGTTACTCTTATCCTTATTATGAACATTTCTATATTTTTTTACATTAGTCCACCCAAATTAAATTTTTCTTGCCTCAACATCTAGCTTGGAGGTTAGTTTAGGCTTGTGTGTAGCTAGAGTGTAGTCTATGTGACATGATGAAATCCCTTATTTAGGGAGAACAAACTTGTAAAGATCTATGCATGTAGTTGGGTCCATTGTGGAGGAGTTTGTTTGCATGGTTGGATTCCACAAAGGAGAAGAAAAGGAAGCCTTTGGTTACATTTTGGATGGCATGAAACCAAAAAATAACCAATTATACAAGTATTCTACTCAATCCATTTATATGCATTCTCAAAATTAGGCACCAAAATATGTTCAACATTTTGTGGGTTAATAGATAGATCCTCAAGGGAAGCAGGTAAAACAAGTATATAACTAGAACAACACAAGCTATAGAAAACACATCCTCATTGGTCCATCATTTAAATGTATCGTGAAGGTATCAAGGATGGAAGGATCACATGTCACAAAAGATTATCCAAGCTTCTAGATAGGTTGAATCAAAAAGGTATATATCACTATTTACATGCTCAAACCATAATCAAGATATGATAGGAAAAGATAAACAAGGATGAATGCAAACCATAGGTAAATCTATTTAAGAAAAAGATAAAAGTGATAAATTAGATCTAAGAATTGTAATTAAAAAAAGGCCAAACCAGTACTATAAAATCCTAGGTGATGGAATGTCAAGTTCACTAATAAATATAAAGGAAATCCATTTGACTATTACTGGATACAATTTCAATACATCAACAGTTGTGTTACAGAAAATGAACCCCTAGTCAATGATCATAGTGCCTTACACTTGAAGATGATTGGGGTCCATTAGAATTTATATCTTATAGTTTTGGTGAGTATCATGTGGATCTTAAAAGGCTTATATGGTATTCCATTATTAAATACATATGACCAAATATCGTTCTATTTTAATATGGACCCTTACATAATGTGATATTTCATAGAATGGAAAGAGTCTAGGAGTTTAATATGGTTCATATGTACACTAGAGTGAAAACTATGGTTAGGTTCACAAATAAATGTAAAGGAATATCATTTAACTATTATTGGATATAATTTCGATATATCTAACAATTAAGTGACACAAAATTAACCCCTAATCAATGATCATAATGTTTTACAAGAAGATGATTTGGGTCCATTATACTTTATGTCTTATATTTTTGGTGATAGCAACCTTACTGGCATATCAGACAGGAACTTCTAATAGCCAACAATGACAGATATCAAAGATAGGGTATAGTCTTATAGCCAACAATTTTCATCTTCAAACTTATCCCTTTTATCATTATTACATATACTAATTTGGTTTTTTAGGGTTTAAGGTTTAGGTTTTTAGGGTTTGTAGGACAACATGGTTTTAGGGTTTATAGTTTGGTTTTTTAGGGTTTATAGTTTACGTTTTTTGAGTTTGCAGTACAACATGGTTTCAGGGTTTATAATTTGATTTTTTAGGGTTTATAGTTTAGGTTTTTAGGGTTTGTAACTGTACAACATGGTTTTAGGGTTTATAGTTTAAGTTTTTTAGGGTTTGCAGTAACATGGTTTCAGGGTTTGCAGTAACATACAATCACAAAATTCTAATAACAAGTAAAATGCTTAAATAACAAATAAAACCCTAATTTTCATTTTAACCCTACAATTAGGAAAAAAAAATTTAAAACAAGCTAAAGATAGGTAGAGAACCAACCTGGAAGAGCTCGAGGGTGACGAGGTGGCGGGAGGAGGTGAGAGGGCAACAAAAACTCTGTTGTTTTCTTTGTTTGGGCTTTGGCAACGCGTACCCGTTATTGGCTGTCCGCTGTTGCTATCGGCTTCTGTGGGTGAAAATGAGCCCGCAGAGGTCTTTTTTCAAAATATATAATTTTTTGAAAATGGGTACCCGTTTAATAACGGGTACCCGTTATTAACAGGTACCCGTTACTAAACGGGTACCCGTTTTAGGCTCGGGTGCGCGTTACTAAACGGGTACCCGTTAAGAAACGGGTACCCGTTTAGGTTCGGGTGCCCGTTCCTAAACGGGTACCCGTTTCTTTGAAAACGGGTACCCGTTACCGGCAGCTTTTTTTTTGCCCGCGCGACTTCCCCTATATGTGGACCGAGTTTCTTGCGGGTACCTAGTTGTAACGTGTTCACAGATAGGTCAGACCTAAATGTATAGAACACTTCCTCAAATCAATGGAACAACATGCAGACCCTTGGGGTAGGTCGGCCATGAACCATAGGACATTGAATGATGTGTCATTGAGATTGGCAAGTCAAGGAATGATCTGCAAGCCTTCTCCTTCAACTAATTATTAGGAATTGTTAGAATGCTCTACTCTGAGAAAATAGTTGATCTTCTAATAGCGATATCTTTCTGGTAACTGATCCAAATGCTATGAATTCTTGATATTATGTAGATGAATGAATGTAGATGCTAAGTCCAAATCCACAAGATGTGAAATGCCAAAACCGGACCACAAGCTAAAAACTACTATTGACTAAACTGCCTGGCCTGAACTAGAAAATGAAAGAACTGAAATGCAAACAAACTCAAATGCAAATGTTTTTGGTTGATGCAAGATTACTCTTGAACCAGGGATGCTCCTACATCAAACATCTAGGGTTATTGAAAAAGTGAGTCCCTCACTTTGTTGGGGCTAGGGGAGAACCAAGATGATCCACCTCAGCCTGAGAAATTCATGATGAATCTTCTTCCAATCTGCCTTTCCACTTCACAAGGTATTCTTTGTATCATCTTCCTCTAGTGCTTCGTCCAACTCTGTTGTCCAAGATGTCTTCTATCTGTTCTGGTGCTTGTTGTGGTAACTGCTTCTTCAAGTCTTCTTCCATGCTGTCACTGAACTTTGCTTCATGATACTGATAAAGATCTGCTATGTTGAAAATAGGTGAAATACCCAATGTCTGCAGTAATTTCACTTCATATGCATTTCCTGAATCAAATTTCCTAAGTATCCTACCGGGTCTAAACTTCTTCATCTTCAACTTTTCATAAGTCCCAACTAGAAATCTTTCTTTTCTCAAGTACACCATCACTTCATCTCCAACTTCAAATTCCTTATGTATTCTCTTCTCATCTGCCTTCTCTTTGTACTTACTATTCATATCCTCCAAATGCTTCGTCACCTGATTATGCACTGTCTTCATATGATCTGCAAATTCTTCTGCTTCAGCACTCCTCTTTTCTTCTGTACTGATGTCTCTCAATTCTACAACTCCTCTAGGATTCACTCTGGTAACAATCTCAAAAGATGTTCTTCTGGTATCCTATTTATTGAATTATTGTATGTAAACTTTGCTTGTGAAATAATCAAATCCCAACTTCCTGTCTTCTCTCTAACCAAACATCTCAACAAGTTTCCCAAACTCCTATTCACTACCTCTGTCTATCCATCTGTCTATGGATGAAAAGTTGAACTAAACTTCAAATCTGTCTTCATCTTCTTCCAAAGTGTCCTCCAAAAATATCTGACAAACTTTGTATCTCTATCTGAAACTATACTCTTAGGTAATCCATGCAATCTCACAATCTCCGTAAAAATAGGTCTGCTACATGCACTGCATCAGTTGTCTTCTTACAAGGTATGAAATGAGCCATCTTTGAAATTCTGTCAACCACTACAAATATTAAATCATGTCCTCTCTATGTCTTAGGCAATCCCATTACAAAATCCATGCTTATGTCTTCCCAAGGTCTCTTCGGAACTATCAAAGGTTTATACAATCCAATGTTTTGACTACTCCCTTTTGCAATTTGACAAAGTCTACAACTCTGCACAAATCTCTAAACATCCTTATGTATTTGAGCCCAAAAGTAATTTTCACTCACCAAAGCCACTGTCTTGTCAATGCCAAAGTGTCATGCCAATCCACCACTATGCTTCTCCTTGATCAAATTATCTCTCATTGAACTTCTAGGTATGCACAATTGATTTCCTTTGAATAACATATCCTCTTGAATGAAATAGTCCAACCACTTACTTCTATCTATCACAACAGGTTCCTTACATGCTTTCCAAGGTTCTGTAAAATTAGTGTCTCCCTCATACATGTTCTTCAATTCATCAAAACCCAACACTTCAACTCTCATCTCTGTCAACAAGTTTCTTCTTCTACTCAAGGCATCAACAACTTTGTTTGATTTTCCACTCCTATGCTTCAACACAAAAGTATAACGCTGCATGAACTCTACCCATCTCATATGTCTCTGATTCAACTTACCTTGACTATTCAAATATTGCAAAGCTTGATGATCTGTATACAACACAAACTCCTTAGGCAACAAGTAATGTCTCCACTTCTTCAAGGCTTGAATTATGGCATAGAACTCTTGATCATAAACTGAATATCTTTTCTTTGCATCATTCAAGTTCTCACTGAAATATGCTACAGGTCTACCTTCTTGACTTAATACTGCTCCAATTGCATTTCCACTAGCATCACAATCAACTTGAAATACCTTATTGAAATCCGGTAACGCCAAAATAGGTTTCTCTGTCACTTTCTGCTTCAACAACTCAAAACTTTTATCTACTCCTGAAGTCCACTTGAAATCTTTTCTGTCACCTCTCATTGTCTCTGTCATAGGGTTACAAACTGAATTGAAATTTCTGATGAACTTCCGGTAGAAACTAGCCAATCCATGTGTAGACACCTTAAAATGTCCTAACCATTTAATAATCCCAATTAATTAATTAAATTTTATTTAATTAATTAAATCCTAATTTACCTACAATTAATTAAATTTTATTTAATTAATTAAAAATCCCTTGAGCACCTATATTGAATTAATTTAATTCAATATTTATTCCCTTCTAATGTTAGCCCATATTAATTAAATAAATATTAAATATTTATTTGGTTAATATTCCCTCACAATTCCAACTTAATCACACCCTTAATTAATTAAATAAACCCACTTTATTTAATTAATTATCCCCCTTCACATGTCTCCATAACCCAAATAAAAAAATAAAAGTAAATCCCTCACCTCTCACCTCATTGCAACACTTGTCGCATTATCTACCCTCCACTTAATCCCTTCACATGACTTGCCAATTTAAATATTTTTATATAAATTAGAGCTAATTATTCTCCTCCCTCCATTTGTCACATGACTACATAGCCACATGCACCTCTTAGCCTTTTATTCCAATTTAAAATTCACATCTCCTCTCCATCGCACACTTGTCACAAGGCTAAACTTGATCCATGTATGATTAATCTCAGCCATCCATAAGCGAAAAGTCAAAATCAAATCTCATCCCTCCATTTCAACCAAGCTTATCTATAAATATAGCCCTCTTCTAAGCCATTTGCATCCAATCTTGAGTGTATCATCACTCTGCTAAAATTATTCTTGGATTTGTGAGCTAGGTTTAGTGATTTGCACTTACATGAGAGCATTTCACATTTTTATCATTGAGGGTATAGCTAGAATGTTCATGGGTGCAACATTCTCAACCTTAACCATGGATTGTGGATCATCTTGAAGGTATTGCATTTGTTTCTTTGCATTTTGTGTTGATTTCCTTCATGTTTGTTTTTATGATTTCACCATGAAATGATCTAACCTCTCCAATGCTCTCCGGTGTAGGCCATTCAACAATTGCTTTCACTTTCTTAGGGTCCATCTTCAATCCTTCCCCATAAATCACAAATCCTAAATATACCAACTCTTCCTTCATGAATCTACACTTTTTGATGTTTATCAATAATTTCTTCTCTCTCAACCTCTGCAAAACTTGTATAATATGCCACAAATGTTCTTCTATTTTACTGAAAATCAGAATATCATCCAGGTATACAATCACAAACTTACCCAAGAATTTCTTCAGAACTTCATTCATCAACCTCATGAAAGTACTCGGTGCATTTGTCAATCCAAAGGGCATCACTGACCACTCATACAATCCTTCATTTGTCTTCAAAGTAGTCTTCCATTCATCTCCTTCTCTAATTCTAATATGATGGTATCCACTCTTCAAATCTATCTTTGTGAAATATCTTGCTCCACTCAAACAATCCATGATATCATCCATCCTAGGTAAAGGAAATCTATAATTAAGTATGATCTTGTTTATTGTTCTGGAATCAGTACACATTCTAGTAGGGTTAGTTAGACCTTAAGTGGCTTGCTGGATGCTTGTGAGGTGCCGGTCCCCCAAATGTTCCCCCACTACGAACCATTGTTTTAGTAGTCCAAATCCTTCTATTTGTTGACGCAGAAGAGAAACCTTTGAAGCGGCCTCGATTCATGAGGTTCTTAGCTGAGGTAGTAGGAACAATCCTAAGGTTTGGTGAGGGACAGGCATTTTGGGAAACCCAGATCTTGGTATGTGTGAGAAGTGAGTGCACTGTAAGGGGGAGCCGATGCTACCAAGATCTTGGAGCTACCCGCTTTGAATAAGCCCAGCTAGGGGATTCAACAAATATTGTCTTTGCCTTCACCTTAGGTTGTGCTTGTTTTCAAAATCTTCAAAACAAACTTTCCCATTGTGTGAATTGTGTGCTTTGTATTTGTTTGCCAAGAGATATCTTCATTTCCAAAAAACCATTAGAAAATTCAAAAAAAATCTAAAAACCATTAGAAAATCCAAAAAAATCCAAAAGCCATTAGAAAATTAAAAAAAAATCCAAAAACCATTAGAAAATCCAAAAAACAAAAATCCAAAAACCTTAGAAAATCCAAAAAAAAATCCAAAAACCATTAGAAAATCCAAAAACCATTAGAAAATTAAAAAAAACCATTAGAAAATCCAAAAAAAAAAAACCTTTAAAAAATCAAAAGTCCAAGTACTTAGAAATCCCAAAACATTTTTAGCCTTGTCTCCTTGATCTTTTTTTCATTTCATTTATCCATCCATATCTTGAAACATTCATCCATTCATCTCATCTTGACCTTAGAAAAAATACTTTGATTTGTTGGACTCTCTATCTTCTAAACATTTCATCCCAAAATCATTTTCTACTTACATCTCATCCAAGTCATCTATGAAGCCATTCATATTTTATCCCACCAATCCATCAACCTTAGGACTAAGCTTGTGTGCAAAAAAGATTCAATCTAGATCTCATCTTATCCTTGTTTGTAGGATACTTAAAGATTAGCTACCTTTGGTATCCTTATAAACTTCGTCTATCATCATCCTTATTTTATGTTGAAGGTCATTAGTCTACCTTCAAGTAAAATATCTTATCATCCTTTTTCTTTGAGGTCATTAGTCCACCTTGAGTATAAGGAATCATCCTTGAAACAAAACATAAAGATCTAGATTGCATCCAAGCTCATCTTTTTTAGTCCTAAACCCATTTTTTCCAAAGTTCAAAACACCATATCTTTAGCCAACTCCATTACCAATATCACCCTTTAGCCTTGAAAAATTTCATCCATTTCACTTTCTTCTCCTGTGGGTCCAACTAATTACAAATTTCTCTCTAAGGTCTTCATTTCCAAACCCATCTCATTATCAAATCCACTCCAACATCATTGCATGCCCTTGACAAGGTTACAAGCTAAGAGACTTCAAGAAATGGGATCCTTTGATGCCAACCAAAACAACGTCTCTATCAAAATTGGAATGCATCCAACCGATGAGAATAATGTGCCTTATGATGATTCAATTCAACCTCCACCATCACCCCATGAGACGAACACACTTGACCAAGAGGTGGATGATTTTTTACAAGATCCTGGGGCCATGGATGTGTTGCATAAAGTCCTCAAATTGGATCCCAATAGGTTTATGGATCACCTTATTAGACTTGGGGCCACCCCTACAAACACTAGCACCACCACACAACACATCACACTCACTATTCTCGGCAACACACCAAACACCAACACTTCCATAAGCCTCCCATCAAATGATCCTAACTCCATAGCCATCATATCACAGCTACTTTCACAACAAAATATCAATAATTCCAATACCGCCACCATTTCCATGTCCCAAGATAATCAAAACCCAAATTCGTGATGACAAGATGCCAACACACAACAAGATGCCAACACACGACAAGATGCCAACACACAACAAGATGCTAACACACAACAAGGCCAAGAAACACAATTACCACCCTATCTTCAACGAATGTGTCAAGACAACTCTACCCCACAACAACCTTTGACAATTGAAATGGTCCAATAAATAGTAGAGAAGGCAAAGGAACCCAAAAAGAAGCATTATTCTCTTGAGGAGATATGTCATTATCCTTTTGACATGAATCTATATATGCCACCATTCCCTAAACACTTTGAAATGCCAAAATTTGACAAATATAAGGGAAAGGGAGACCCTCGGGATCACTTGCAGGAATTTTACTTTACTTGCCTTGAAGTCGCTCAAGAGGACACTTATTTAATGAGACTTTTTCCCAAAAGCCTTAGTGGACAAGCTGTTGAATGGTTTACACATCTTCCTCGGGGCATTAAATCATTTGACGAACTTGCGGACAAATTTATAACTCATTTCTCTTACAACTGTGAGCATGAAATTTCTATGATAGACCTTTGTAATACTAAACAAAAGAATGGGGAACCATTTGCGGCCTTTTTACAAAGATGGAGAGCATTGGAAAGCAAGTTACCATGGCAAATACCTAAGAAACAATTTGTGACCATGTTCGTCACTAATCTGAATCCTGAATTAGCATTTCACTTGCAAGTGTTTTGTGCCTCAAACTTTGAAGAACTTATTGAAAAAGGAATAACCATTGAAAAATCCCTTGTTGCCAAAGGATCAATAAAGCTGTATGACAACAACAAGAACAATCATAACAACAACAACAACACCTCAAGCAACAACAACAACGCGCAAACAAGTGACAAGCCGTGCTTTTGGAACAAAAATAAGAATTCCCTCAATGATGGAGTAACATATACAAAGGCTGTCCAAAATGTCCAAAATAATCCACTGTTGAATATCTCAAGCAATAATGTGAATGTACCTAGGGGACCTCCAAGACAAGAAAATCGCCCTAGAAGAAGATTTACACCTTTGGGGGAACCCATTGCGGACATTTTGGATAGATGTGTGAAAGGGCGCTTACTGCAACTACCACCCATAAGACCTGTTGACGAAAGTCAATTTAAACCCATGAGGTATGATGAGAATCAATATTGTGAATACCATCGTGTTAATGGACATTCAACATCAAATTGTATGAGATTAGAACATCACATACAAGATCTCATAGAAATAGGCAAAGTCAACCTCCAAGATTCTTCAAATCCATCTCCGAATGCAAACTTGGGAGCATATAAGGACCCCCTTCCCGACCATAACAAAGGAAAAGCGTCCTCATCCACCAATCAAACATATCATGTTGTTCCTTTGCCAAAAATGTTTTGATTCCGTTGTTGGCCAAATAGAAGAATCCTTTAGCCATGTCAACACTATTACAATCCGAGTCCAATCCCAAACTCCTGATTGTGTTGTCACAACCCGTCGTGGTCGTGTAACCATTCGTGGAGCCACTAATCAACCAACTGTAGCTGATCAACCTTCATCATCCGCACTCGCTAATACACTCGCATTTAAATACAACCTCCTAGACCATCTAGGAAAGACACCAGCCCAAATAACAATTCTTGAGCTCCTTCACACATCGCTGCTTCACAAGGAAATTCTAGATAAGGCTTTGATGGAAACACAAGTCCCTACTGATATAAATGTGGAACAATTTCAAGCTATGGTAGCTCACCTTGCAACACCCCATTCTCACCTTTTCAGAAAAAGATCTTTCTTCAGATACATCTCATAATGAAGCATTGCACATCAAAGTCCTAGTCCATAAACACATTATAAAAAGGGTTTTAATAGATGGTGGCTCTGGCCTAAATCTGTGCACTCTAAAATTATTGAAACACTTGGGATATTCTGATGTGGTCGTAAATGCAAATGAATGTATCACCATAAAAGGTTATGACGACACAAAGAGATTGTCTACAGGGACTATCAAACTCCCTATTCAAGTGGGACCTAAGATTTTGGAGACGAAGTGCCAAGTCCTTGACCTTGATCTTCCTTACAACATTCTTTTGGTTCGGCCATGGATTCATGCTATGCAAGCCGTTCCCTCCACTTTCCATTAGTGCCTCAAATTCCTGCACAACAAAACTGAGGTGACCATTTATGCCAACCCTCATCCTTTTCAATACTATAGCTTCTTGGAAGGACATGACCGTACTTTCTGTCACTATAATCATCTTGTTGTGACCCCGTCCAAGACTCCGCAACCAACCTGATCATCTTCCTCCTACATTGATCCTGCCAATTTGCCATCAACATCCCAATCCACTCCTCATCCTGAGATCAAGATTAAGATCAAGGCAAGTGACAAAGGATGTGGTGAATACGACTTACATGGTGCCTTCTTTTGTGTTGGACTTCTACCACCATCTCCTAAGACATATGACATTCCTAAAGGAAATGAAGTCTCTACTGTAGTCATCAAGTGCAAACCAACACCAACCTTCGAAAGGAAACATGTCATGGAACAGGATGTCTTAGAAGATGTATCCTCATGGCTATACAAGGATGAAGAAGAGCAGGAACCCCGGGCTCTTCCATTAGAAATCTATGGTCAAGGCTCACGAATATTTAAGAAAATGGGATACAAGGGACAAGGGGGCATTGGCTTGCATGAATTAGGGATCATTGAACCGATCCAAGCTTTTGGACATTATTATCGCCAAGGAAAAGGTTACGGAATATTAGAATTGCCACCTTTAGAATGCGAGTGTACTTTTGCGGAGGACGCCAAGGCCTTCCCAGTAATCAATGACAATGATGAAGAGTATCATTCTGACTCCTCTGATTTCACCAAACTCTTTGAATCCTCCATATGTACCATATTCACATTATCCTCCATGCCATCCACAACCGATGACCTACCTCTCATCTACCCACAACTTGTTGATTGCGACCAAACATCACCACCTGTCCTAGATGTTATACAAAATGATGAAGCTCTTGCTGAGTTCATGGGGGTAAGGAATCATATTCCTTTGGGAGATCATAAAGCAGGATATATCATGGAACTCAACACTGACGCATACTTTGGTAAGACCACCCAATCTCAGTCACAAAATGATGAATATAAAAATAAAAAAGACATCCTCTGGCAAAAACCACTTTGTGGTGCTTTTAGATGATAAAAAAGTAAAAATAAAGGATGTATCCTCTGGTGAAAACCTCTCTGAGGTGCCAGATTATGAGAGATTGGACCTCCCTAAAGTACCTAAATTTTATCAAGAAACATCTCCTATCTTGACAGAAGCATCATAGGAAATGAATCTTGGCACCGAAAGCAAGCCCCAGATCACATATCGAGCTGAATCATTGACACCAATAGAACAAAAATCCTTTATAAATTTCTTCAAACAAAGAAGCATCAACTTTGCATGGACTTACGTTGATATGCCTGGGCTGGATACCACTCTTGTAGTTCATCACCTTGCAGTATATCCAGATGCGAAACCAGTGACAAAGAAATTACGAAAGATGCATCCACAAATAGCATTACTTGTCAAAGCATAATTGAAGAAACTTCTGGATGTAGGGTTTATTCGACCAATAGACTATCCCCAATGGGTGTCAAATCTGGTACCTGTGAAAAAAGTGACTGGGGGCATCTGTTGTTGTAACAACTTTCAAGATCTTAACAAAGCTTGTCCTAAGGATGATTTCCCTCTTCCTAACATCGATATGATCGTAGATCTCACTGCTGGACATGAAATGCTATCCCTCATGGATGGGTTTTCAGGATATAACCAAATCAGGATAGCTGAGGAAGACCAACATAAGACATCATTTATAGCACCATGGGGAACTTACTATTGGGTTGTGATGCCTTTCGGATTAAAGAATGCAAGAGCTACATATCAAAGAGCAATGACAGTCATCTTTCACGATTCCTTTCACAAGATAATGGAAGACTATGTAGACGACCTTTTGGAAAAATAAAAAATAAGAGAGGAACATCTGAATGTGCTAGTGCGGATCTTTGATCGACTGGAAAAGTATGATGTATGACTCAACCCTAAAAAGTGTGTTTTTGGGGTAACCCCTGGGAAACTCCTAGGATACATTGTGTCACGAAGAGGGATAGAGGTAGATCTGAACAAAGTCAAAGCTATAATGGAGATGCTGCCTCCTTCAACACTTAAACAGCTCAAAAGTCTACAGGGTAAGTTGTAATCCATTCGTTGATTCATAGCGCAGCTCGCCAATAAATGCCAACCATTTCAACATCTGCTTAGAAAGAATACAACTTTTTAGTGGGATAATAATTGTCAGTTGGCCTTCAAACAATTGAAGAAATATCTTGCCAATCCACCAGTTCTCATGCCACCAAGACCAGGACAACCTCTTCTCCTCTACATATCAGTAATAGAAACAACCATTGGAGCCTTACTGGCACAACATAACGAGCAAGGAAAAGAGAGAGCCATCTATTACATCAGTCGCACGTTGATAGCATATGAGCTTAATTATTCACAGATTGAACGAGCATGTTTGGCAGTAGTCTTTTCATCACATAAGTTAAGGCACTATATGCTTAGTCACAAAACCAAGCTCATTGCAAAAATCGATCTGTTAAAATATCTACTAAGCAAAGCCACTCTAACTGGAAGAACAACATAGTGGGTAATGGTCTTGAGTGAATTTGACATTGAGTACACAGAACGAAAAGCCATCAAAGGGCAAGTTATTGCCAATCAATTAGCAGACGCTCCTATGCCAGCTAAACATCCTTTGTTGTTTAAGTTTCTAGATGAATCTATAATGACAGTTGCACCGACGGAAAATACTTGGAAAATGTATTTTGACGGATCATATACGCATCATGGCTCAGGAGCAGGTCTCCTATTTGTCACACCTCAAGGAGACAGAATCCCTAGGTCATACAAAATAACATTCCCATGTACCAGCAATATAGCTGAGTACGAGGCCCTCATCACACGGCTTCAAATGGAAATCAAATGGCAAAAAGAAACACTGATAGTATATGGGGATTCACAGTTGGTTATCCGACAGGTCAACGACGAGTACAAAACAAAAGATGATAAGCTTCTACCATATAAGAGAATGATCGATGACTTCAAGGATTATTTCCACGATATTCGTTTTGAACAAATTCCAAGGCTTAATAATAAAGTGGCTGATGCAATGGCCACCATTGGGTCATTGGTAGATATGAAAAAAGATAACAAGAGATGTGAATTCTTGGTGGAAGAGCTTGAAATCCCTGCTTATAATGTTCCGCAGTCAGAACTTGTATGCGACATTGTTGGTCCTTTGTCTCCATGGTACCAAGAAATCTATTTATACCTCCATGATAATATCCTTCCACCCAACTTGATATCTACCCAATGACGAACCTTCATCTGCTGATCATCCTGTTTCACCATCATTACTGACACTTTATACTGAAGGAGTCTCTACGGTACTCTTTTGAGATGTCTTGACCCTAGGGAGGCTGAGACGACCTTGCACAAAGTGCATGAGGGTACCTGTGGGGCACATTCTAGTGGACTGACCTTAGCTAAGAAGATTCTTTGAACAGGGTACTATTGGCCGACTATGGAAAAAGATGCGCATGACTATGTTAAGAAATGTCTACCTTTCCAGCAACATGGAGATTTAATACATGCACCATCACAGGAATTGCAACTGATCACGACTCCATGGCCCTTTGCACAGTGGGGGCTTGACCTTGTAGGGAAAATCCACCACCCTCTTCCAACAACCATAAGTTCATCATCACCGCCACAGAATACTTCACTAAGTGGGTAGAAGCCCTTCCACTCACTTTTACCACTGGTGTCCAAATTTCCAAGTTCATCTTGCATTACATCATTTACCGTTATGGTATCCCGCACTCCATTATCATGGATAATGGAAAGCCCTTTAAGAACCAAGAAGTCTGCACCTTGTGTGATAAGTTCCATATCCAGTACCGTTTCTCTACCCCGTACTATCCACAAGGTAACGATCAGGCCGAAGCTTCCAACAAAACCATTTTGTGCATCCTGAAGAAAATAGTCAATGAAGCCAGTTGTGATTGGCACCTATAGCTTAATCCCGCCTTATGGCCATATCGCACTAGCATTCGTACACCCACAAGAGCCACACCCTATTCATTAGTGTTTGGTTCCGAAGCCATCCTGCCTACAGAGGTCGAGCTCCCATCTTTGTGCATCTCATTAAAGAACATTATTACTGATGAGGAATATCAGACTGCATGACTGAATGAATTAGAGTTGCTGGATGAGAAATGCATAAATGCTCTGAACAATTTGCAAGCTTATCAAAATCACCTTAGTAGAAGTTATAATAAGAAAATGAAGAGCCAAAATTTTGAAGTAGGTGATCTTGTCCTTATGGAGAATCAAAAGAACATGCACGATCGCCTTAAAAAAGGAAAGTTCGAACCTAATTGGCTGGGTCCCTTCATTGTCACAGCTAGTTATGGATCAGGAGCCTATCAACTATCTACACCTGAGGGGTAGCCTCTGGAGGAACCTATGAACATCAGGCACTTGAAGAAATTCTATGCATGACCGATCAAGTATCCCAAGTCAAAAAGTCAAAACAATCAAAAAATCAAAAAATCAAAAAAATCAAAAAAATCAAGAAAAAACTAAGTGCAATAAAAGCCGTCCAATGGTGAAAATCACTCTAGTGATGCCTTGGATAAGTACCATGGTGAAAACCTATTCTAGGCACCATGTGTAGTGGTTGGTCCTACCATCTAATAAAATCCCTCTATGCACCCATAACCATCTATCCTGCCATAATAAAATCCATCATTGCATAATCTTCCATCCCATTAACATACCATAGCTCGAGGTTTGAAGCATTTTTGGTCATCCCACCCTCATCTCCTTTCATAAATCCCACCCACAAATAAAACCCTGGAGACGATATCCTTATATGCTCCTAAAGGTCGGAAATCATATCAAAATACAAAAAATCACAAAACTTCAAAAAATTCCAAAAATAATCATAAAATGTCCAGAAAAAATTCCAAAAAAAACAAAGCAAATATTCCCCCAAAATACAAAAAAATCAAAATATTATCAAAGAAAATCCAAGCAATAAATGTACCCACAAACATCATCAAACCCGCAACTTCTTCAATCCACAACTATTCAAAAATATCCTTCTATCCACGAGCCATCCCTACATCATCACGTCCAACCAGAACTACATATTCATCTCGCCCGCATCTGTTAAGGACCTTGATCCCGTGGATACAGGATATGTAGGCAGTCTGGAATATGAAGGAAGTATCCAGTACTTAGGTCCACATGATGCACCCATTCAACCTAGTTGGATGGTTCGGATTGATCAAACTTACCTTACAAAGCAAACTAAGCATCAACATCAAAATATCATCCTCAAACACAAAAAATCATCAATCAACAAATCAAACCTCATCATCACAAACAGCTAGCTATCTGCTTGCTTATCCTTTTCAGCATCTAAATCCAACAAACATCATCAACAGGTTCTAGCCTTAATGGATATATCGTTCCTACAATAGGCTGAATCTATGTATCCTTAATCATCATCCTTATCTTATCTAAACATCTCTTGGCAAGAAATACCTGGCTGTGGTCTTGCTCGTGATTGATCTTGTTGATTCTTGATTTTTGTCTTGAGCCTCATTTTTAGGGATACTCGAAAGCTGCCTTGATCTCATCATATCTTGGTATGTGGATGAGGACACTTAGAATGGAGCATAGTCATTGTTTTGGATGCTATGTTTGTAGGATGGTCTCCTTACCTCTAAGAATGGTATTCATACCTTGATAATGATGTGTCGGTTCTAGCATATTTCTTTCTTGGGGCATTTAAGCACAAATCTCACTTTTTATGTTTCTAGGAGGTTATGTTATGAGTCCCCTTCCATTATCTAGTCAAGGTTGTGCTGTCTTAAGGGTCTAGGTACTCATCCCTTTGCTGGTAAGATCCGATCCATGCAAAAACATGATAATAATCAACACTTTGGTCTTGTCATACCTTTGTGCACTCTATCCTATTTTGCTATATTAAACCTAGAAATGCTCTCAATGTCATCATGTAAGTACTAATCCTATCTCATTCCCCTCATCCAAGTCTTCATCCACCTAACTACTTTTCTGTCTAACATGTCTTGTCTCCCCCCCTCCTGTCCCCCCAACATGAGTCCCTCAATGACATGGTGTCTACTGACTTAGCTTTCCCTCTACCTATCCCCATTCGTCGTTTCCTCTATTGTTTTCCCCTCATCTTGTCACCCAGGGTTTGACATAATCTAAATTGTATCATGACATATTTTCCATTTTCATCACATTGCATTTATATTTTTGATGCATTATCATTATTACATTGTCACTTGCATTTCATATAGGTACATTTCCATTTACATTTTGCATACCATATATCATCACATTTTTCATATACAAGAAAAGAAAACATCATATAAATCATATACTAGGCATGTCATCCATAACATCATGAACCATAACATCATCATATAAATTAGAATGCAAATATTTGTCCATATCATAAACCATCATAAGTCAAATGCATCCATAGTTCAACATAACATATATAGGAAACATTTTAGATCATCATCATTTTGCACACATAAAATAAACGAAGTAGCATAACACATTTACCATCATCTATAAAACATTTTTGCATAAAATAAACATAAGCACATAAATACATCATAACCACAACTTATAGGGCACCAAAATCATCTCATATATATATATATATGTATGTATGTATGTATGTATGTATGTATGTATGTATGTATGTATATCATCACAAAATATACATCGCTCATATATACATCAAAAATATGTCATAATGCCTCTAAAGGCCAAACTGATACAACATCACAAACTGTCAACCCTAGCCTGATGAGCGTCTCTCTGACTGAGTTGGAGATCCCCCTGGACCCTGTGGTGGATGCAATGGCTATGGCGGCTATGATGGCTGTGGTATCTATGGCATCACCTGATGAGATAGTGGCTGCTGGATAGACTACATCGATCTTGATCTATGTGAACCTGACATCCCGGATCGACTTTGCTGACTGAAGCTAGGAAGCTGTGCTCTAGAGGAATAGCTATGCAGTAAGCTGCATAATAATAATCTGCTCGAGAGGCCTACTATGATGCCCGTCTCTGCTCATCCATCAACTAACCCTTCACCTGTATCAGCTGACTCTACATCTACACTGTCTATGCTGTGCTCCCTCTAGCCACTAATCCACGCAACCTAGAAACCGTCGGCTACAATCCCAAAACCTGGCTAGACCTAAGTCTCTGCTGCCTGACGCAGCCCTCTCTCTCTGTCACGCTCTGCTATCAAGGTTGTAACCTATGCTGCAGAGCACCACTCTGACCATCGCCATCCCTGCTGCCTCCATCAATCGTTGTTGACAATCCTCAGAGCTAGGCTAACTCCTGATCCTATCTCTGCAGGGTATCCTCATAACTTGCTATCTGAGCACGCAAGGTAGCTATCTCTGTCTCCTCATCATCCTCTCAGCCTCTCCACCGTGATCCCTATCTCTCTGTCAAGACATCCTCTCCTCCTATCGAGCTATCTGCCCTTGGGGTCCCAGAGCCACTAACCAACACCTGCTACTGAACCGAAGGCCTCCCCTGCTATGGTGGCCTAAGAGGTGGTGCTGGCCCCCTTTGACTGACTGTATCTGTATCCTACCAGAAGATACCGGTCCCCTCTGGGCATGCTGTAGCGGTGGTCCTCTCAGTGGTGCCATCAGTCCTCTCTACAATGGCCCTCTCTGTGGTACCTACCCAATCTTGCCCTAATACCTCCCACCCTGTGCTCTGCCAACTCTACCTCTGCCAGTCCCCCTCACCAAACTGCCCGTACCTCTTGCGTCATCATCATCATCATCCTCTCCCTCCTCCACTATCATATCTGGCTCAGCCTCTGGATCTGTCAATCAGTTGGGCCACCACACGACCCACCATCTGTCATAGTCAGGTGTAGCAGCTGCATCCACAATGGTACTCCGCCAGTCCCACTGCTGTGGCTGTAAAGCATCAAAATCAGCAATGGCTATTTGGGGCACTATCCGAGGAGGCCATCTCCTGTCTCTCGCTGTCTGTCCAAAAATAGCCATCACCTGTGGTAAATCCTATCGTAGACCAAACTGTTGTTGCAAGTATGGGCCTAACCGGTGTTGTCATTGACGTCAACATACTCCTGTTCCATTAATGATAAGGATTGGATGAGCTATGTGCTAAGGATATTGAGAAAATTAGCTTCAATCAGGAACGGTGAAGAATAGTGATGACAGTAAGGTAAAAGTCCAAGATAGGATGAGGATCAGAGGATACAGATTAAAGGGTTTGTAGATATGTGTCTTAAGGTGGTCCAGTAGAGATTTTAGAGATCCGCATGAAGATTTGAAGAAGTTGTGGCCGCTCAAGTAAAACCGGTTCCGACAGATATTCAATGGTGACAGAGTGATACAGATAGGTCCGGTGAGATCCGAAAATGCAATATCCTGTTCTGTGGATTTGAGGGAGTATTGAGGAAGTCCTTTTGAAGTATCAACTTGATTGGTTCGTGGTTTGAAGGTCTGCAAGCATCTATTCCTTTATGACAGTGATGACAGACTGTGTTCTTGAGGTTCTAGATGAAGGAGAGAAGGATTTCAGTAAGCAGATGAAGTGTGGATGTTCTTGGTGATTTAGGTAAGCTTGTGGAGGTCTTTGGATCTTGTCCAGTTTGTTTTGGTGGTCTGCATTGGAGTTGGATCTCACAATTAAAGAATGACTTCTGGATGATGGTGTTCTTCATGAGACTGGCCAACCGGATGAGTTACACATCCTGTGGATGTTCTTGTAGTTGTTTGCCGACTTAGATGATTATTCCTAAGTCAATGCCTTGTATAAATAAGAGATTGTAAAGTCATTTCAAAGGTGTCCTTGTGGAGATGAATGTGTGGTAGCGAGGAGGAGAGCGAAAGGCAGAGCAAAAGTATTGGGCATAAATGGAACAGATTCAAGCATGGTGAAGATGCTATTTTCCAGTTCAAGTAGGTGATACTTATTTCTTTGTAGACAGTGTGTATCCTGTAGGTAGTGGGCCTCTTGTGAGCACTGTGCTTAGGCAGTGAGCCCTAATTGGCATGTGCCATTTGTTCTTTCTATTCTTCTAATAGAGAATACAATCTTGGGTTAATCACCCCGTGGTTTTTCCCTTAACCAGGTTTTTCACGTCAAAATCTTGGTGTCTCATGTGTTAATGTGTTTCTGCTCTTGATTCATTGCATTATGTTTCCATGATTGATTTATTATTATGCTACTGAATTACAAAGTGATGTTAAGTGTTTGATTGAAAGAAATTTCTTGTACAACTGATTCAACCCCCCTCTCAGTTGTCTGCTCTAAATCTAACAATTGGTATCAAAGCCAAATTCCTCTAAAAGGATCTTAACCGCTTGAGGAGATCTAGAATGACATCTTACAAGAAGGATAGTCTGAAGTTTGATGGAACCAATTTTAATCTTTGGAAAGGTCGCATGAAATGTCACTTGCAATGTATGGGAATGGCATACTGGACTATGGTTACAACAAAGTATACACCTCCATAAGGTGGTCCGAAAACCCCAAATGAAATCACATATGCTGAAAACAATCTGCAGACTATAGAAGCTCTTCTAAGCACATTATCTGATTCAGAGCTTTCAAATGTTATTGACCTACCAACTTCTTTTGAGATTTGGGAAAAACTGGAACTTCTGCATGAAGGAGACAAGTATGTTAAATGTGTAAGGTTACAAAGTCTGAAAGGAAAATTTGAAAATCTAAAGATGAGAGAAGATGAAAATATCACTACATTTATGCTAAGAGTAAATGAGCTTGTTTGTGGAATTAGAAATGCTGGTGGAGTCTTGGATGAAAATGAGATTGTTGGCAAAATTATCAGATCCCTTCCTGCTTCTTACAAAATCAAGGTTGCTGCCATTGAAGAATTTAGAGCCCATACAACTGTCACAAGAGATCAATTGGTTGGTAAATTGGTTGCATTTGAAATGACTGAGTTTGGAGATGCCCCTCCTAAGACTGAATCTGCATTCAAAGCCAGTGCCTCTGTGAAAGGTAAACAAAGGTTTGATCTGGGAGAGAACTCTTCAAGGAAACTCTCATGGTATGAAAAAGTAAGAAAAGACCTAGAAGAAGAGGAAGCAGAAACTGCTCAACTTGAAGCCCTTATTGCAAAAAGACTACCAAGAGGATCTAGTAAGTATGAAGGAAATTTGCCTTTTAAGTGTTTTAACTGCAATAAGATTGGTCATTTTGCCTCAAAGTGTCTGGAAAGATTTTCAAGGCCAAATCCTAACAGATCAAGGTTCCAAAAGAACTATTATTATGTTCATGAGGAAGATGATAATGAAGGAGTAATAGATGATGAATCAGAGACAAGAGACAAATCCAGAAGTGACTAGGTGTTCATTACCATCAAGGAAGAAGATCCATTTCCCTCTGAATCTGTCAATCATAAAGTTGTAGAAAGAGCTCTGGCTGCCCAAGTTGAAGAAAAGGATGATTGGGTCATTGATAGTGGATGCTCTCACCATATGACAGGTGAAAAAAGTAAATTCATAGATTTGGAAAGGTATGAAGGAGTGGTAAAATTTGGTGATAATTCTGCTGGTAGAATCAGAGGTAGAGGAACTATTTCTTTTGATGGAAGGAACAAAACCGGTAATGTACTGTATGTTGAAGGATTGAAGCACAATCTTCTCAGTGTTGGACAGTTGGTGGACAAAGGCTATAATCTCAGATTCAATAATGGGAAATGCAAGATCTTTGAGAGTTCTGGAACAGAGATTGCATCTGGTACCCAAACAAAAGGTAACATCTTCCATTTAGTTGGCACTGGTAAAAGTTGTTTATTTGTTCAAGTTGATCAGAGTTGGTTATGGCATAGGAGATTGTGTCATGTGAATTTTGATAATATCATCAAGATAAGCAATACTCGGGTTGTAAGAGATCTTCCAAAATTGGTGAAGCCTACAAATAGTTTGTGTAAGGAATGTCAGTTGAGAAAATAAAGCAGAGTCTCATTCAAAAGCAAGGAACAATCTTCCTCTGGATTATTGGACTTAGTTCATACTGATCTTTGTGGTT
This sequence comes from Cunninghamia lanceolata, assembly GCA_027924645.1. Taxonomy (NCBI): domain Eukaryota; kingdom Viridiplantae; phylum Streptophyta; class Pinopsida; order Cupressales; family Cupressaceae; genus Cunninghamia; species Cunninghamia lanceolata. Next base: position 15,108,639 of record BSBN01000511.1, on the reverse strand, counting down.
TGGTGAGAATCACGAGTGTGCAAGGTGATAGATACTTCATGTTAGTAATTGATGACTATTCCCAGATGATGTGGGTAACCTTTCTGAAAGAGAAATCAAAAGCTCTTGAGAAATTCAAAATATTCAAGGCTATGGTAGAGAATGAAATCAGATTAAAATTGAAATCTCTGAGGTCTGATAGAGGTGGAGAATTCACATTCGGTGACTTCATAGAATTCTGTGAAAAGCATGGAATAAAGAGATAGTTGTCTGCTCCTAGGACCCCACAGTAGAATGGAGTAGTGGAAAGAAAGAACCGGACCATCTAGGACCATGATGATGGAAGCAAATATTCCTCAGATCTATTGGAGAGAAGCTGTCAGCACTGCAGTCTATACTCTCAATCGAGTTCAAATCAGAAGCAATACCGGTAAGACTCCTTATGAACTTTGGTTTGGCATCACCCTACTATGAGGTATTTCAGAGTTTTTGGTAGCAAATGTTATATTAAAAGAGATGAAGATCTAGGAAAGTTTGATGCTAGAAGTGATGAAGGAATATTCTTGGGTTACTCTACTCAAAGCAAAGCATACCGATGCTATAACAAGAGATTGAGAAAAATGATAGAAAGTACAAATGTGAAGGTTGATGAAGGAATTGAAAAACCTTCAAGGTTTTATGAATATGATGAAGATGATCAGAATGGTGTTATGATTCAAGGAGCCCAAGTCTCCCATGAAGTTCAGATTCAAACTGATCCGGTAAATCAGGAAGAAGAGATGAATCTTAATGAGCTTGATCAAGAATCAGAAGTGCAAGAAATTCCCAAAGTTCCCAGGTATGTAAGACTGAACCACTCTGAAGATCAAATCATAGGTGATACAAGCAAAGGTGTACAAACAAGAAGGAGAATTGGTCAAGATTCAGATGACTATTGTCTGATTTCAAAGATTGAACCTAAGACAGTGAATGAAGATTGCAATGATGAAAACTAGACTAAAGCAATGGAGGAAGAGTTGATGCAAATTGAGAAAAATCACACTTGGGATCTTGTTCCCAGACCTAGAAACAAGAATGTGATTAGAACAAAATGGGTCTTGCAGAACAAACTAAATGAAGTTGGTGAAGTAATCAGAAATAAAGCCAGATTGGTTTGCAAGGGATACTCTCAAATAGACGAAGTTTATTTTGAAGAAACTTTTGCTCCTGTGGCAAGAATTGAAGCAGTCAGATTATTTCTTGCCTTTGCTGCCTTCAAGGATTTCAAGGTATATCAGATAAATGTCAAGTCTACCTTCCAGAATGGTGACTTGGAAGAAGAAGTGTACATAGAGAAACCAGATGGATTTCAATTGTTTGATCATGGTGATATGGCTGCAAGTTGAAGAAAGCACTATATGGACTGAAGCAAGCCCCAAGAGCCTAGTATGAAAGATTGGATAAGCATATTTTGAAGATTGGTTTCAACAAAGGTACTGTTAACAGTAATTTATATTTCAAAATTGATTATGAAAACATCTTGATTGTTGAAGTGTTTGTTGATGATATCATTTTTGGAGGAAGAGATAGTATGTGTAAAACTTTTGCAAATCAAATGAAAAGTGAGTTTGAGATGTCCATGCTTGGTGAAATAAATTTTTTCTTGGGTCTACAAATCACTTAAACAAAGAAAGGAATCTTCATTTCTCAAACCAAATATGTGAAAGAATTGTTGAAGAAATTTGGGATGGAAGACTCAAAACCAATGAATACTCCCATGGAAACTAAATGTAAATTGAGCAAAGACGATGACTCTCCTAAGGCTGATCAAACAAAGTATAGGTCAATGATTGGAGGACTATTGTATCTCACTTAAACTAGACCAGACATTATGCAAGCTATTGGTCTTGTTTCTAGATTCCAGGCAGATCCTAGAGAATCTCATGTCATGGCAATCAAGAGAAATTTTAGATATCTAAAAGGGACAGTTGAGTATGGTCTGTGGTATCCTAGAGATCATGATTTCTCTCTTCATGCATATGCAAATGCGGATTGGGCAGGAGATGTGGATGACCGGAAGAGTACCAATGGTGGAGCATTCTTTTTGGGGAAGAGATTGGTTTCTTGGCTAAGCAAGAAACAAGAGGTAATATCTCTGTCTACAACTGAAGAAGAATATATTGCAGCAGCAGGTAGTTGCACTCAAGTTTTGTGGATGAAGCAGATGCTAAGAGATATCAAAGTGGAGTATGAGGAACCTATCACAATCTTCTGTGATAATTCAAGTACAATAAATATATCTAAGAATCTGGTGTTGCATCCAAAGACTAAACACATATCCATCAAGTTTCACTTTTTGAGAGAGCAAGTGAACAAGACTGAAGTCAGATTGGAGTTTGTACCTTCCAAGGATCAAATTGCAGACATCTTTACTAAACCTCTACCTAAGGACTCTTTTGAGTATCTCAGGGAGAAGTTAGGGGTTATTGCCCCTCCAATGATGAACTAAGGTGCACTAATGTGCATCAATCTGATGGATATCACAATCACATCTTGTGGTCTGGATTGATGATGGGGAGCTGCTACTCAGGGGGAGCAGCAGGTATGATTCTGAAGTGGTGGAATTGCAAGTATGTACCCTTTGCCATTGATGTCAAAGGGGGAGAGAAGACATGTGAAAAACAAGTGGTTGCTGATCAAAGGGGGAGCAGTAAAGGGAGAGAAGATATGTGAATGATTGTTGCTAATAAGGGGAGTTATGACAGTGAGGAGAAGTTCTTGTCTTGATGGTTAAAAATAGTTTTTCACACCATATGTTGCCATTAATGACAAAGGGGAAGATTGTTACAAGTATGGGCCTAACCGGTGTTCTCATTGATGTCAACATACTCCTATTGCATTAATGATAAGGATTGGATGAGTTGTGTGCTGAGGATATTGAGAAAATTAGCCTCAATCAAGAACAGTGAAGAATAATGATGACAGTAAGGTAAAAGTCCAAGATAGGATGAGGATCAAAGGATACGGATTAAAGGGTTTGTAGATATGTGTCTTAAGGTGTTCCAGTAGAGATTTCAGAGATCCACATGAAGATCTGAAGAAGTTGTGGCCACTCAAGTAAAATCGGTTCTGATAGATATTTAGTGGTGACAGAGTGATACAGATAGGTCCAGTGAGATTCAGAAATGTAGTATCCTATTCTGCAGATTTGAGGGAGTATTGAGGAAGTCCTTTTGAAGTATCAACTTGATTGGTTTGTGGTTTGAAGGTCTGCAAGCATCTATTCCCTTATGACAGTGATGATAGACTGTGTTCTTAAGGTTCTAGGTGAAGGAGAGAAGGATTTCAGTAAGCAGATGAAGTGTGGATGTTCTTGGTGATTCAAGCAAGCTTGTGGAGGTCTTTGGATCATGTCCAGTTTGTTTTGGTGGTCTGCATTGGAGTTGGAGCTCGCAATTAAAGAATGACTTTCAGATGATGGTGTTCTTCATGAGACTGGCCAACTAGATGAGTTACACATCCTGCGGATGTTCTTGTAGTTGTTTGCCGACTTAGATGATTATTCCTAAGTCAACGCCTTGTATAAATAAGGGATTGTAAAGTTATTTCAAAGGTGTCCTTGTGGAGATGAGTGTGTGGTAGTGAGGAGGAGAGCGAAAGGCAAAGCAGAAGTATTGGGCTTACATGGAACTGATTCAAGCATGGTGAAGATGCTATTTTCCAGTTCAAGTAGGTGATACTTATTTCTTTGTAGAAAGTGTGTCTTCTGTAGGCAATGTTCTTAGGAAGTGAGCCCTAATTGGCATGTGCCATTTGTTCTTTCTATTCTTCTAACAGAGAATACAATCTTGGGTTAATCACCCCATGGTTTTTCCCTTAACCAGGTTTTCCATGTCAAAATCTTGGTGTCTCATGTGTTAATGTGTTTCTTCTCTTGATTCATTACATTATGTTTCCATGATTGATTTATTATTATGCTGCTGAATTACAAAGTGATGTTAAGTGTTTGATTGAAAGAAAGTTTTTGTACAACTGATTCACCCCCCTTCTCAGTTGTCTGCTCTAAATCTAACAACTGTCTCATAACACGCGAGGGGATGTATATGTTAATGGTCTGATCTCCTCGCCCCATGATGTATCATGTCTGAATAGCATAAGTGTTGGGAATTAAGGTGTCTCAACCTTTGCAAATTCCTCATGTTGTATTTATTTATCCTATGTTGAGTTGGCATAGTCGGCACCTTATGTACATGCAGCAGGATAAATTTTGGTGACTTTGGCAGCCGCGGTTTCCCCCTTGAATAATTAACGGGGGTTTGGGGGCAATACCCCCAAGCTGGGATCAAGGGACGGAGCCCCTTGTGGGGTTAAGGATGTCAGGTTCACAAGTGTCAATGAGTATCTTTACACGAGAGAAAGGCATCTTTGGTCGGTCAAGGGAGGTTATGACAAGTTGTAAGAGGAATAAGATATTTTTAGTTAGTGTATGACAGATTCTCTTACAGCTATAAGTGTTGTCAGTTATGACGGATTCTATGACAGTTGTAAGGTGCGTAAGAGCATCTGTCATAGCCTATCTTAAGACAAGGTGCTCACATTGGGATGAGATGTTGGACAAGTGTCCTTAGGCATGGGTTTTTTGGCATGAGTCCAAGATGGATGCCCATCTCTAGAAGGTTCCATATTTGCCTTGTAAACTCTATAAAAACAAGTGCTTGAATGGGAGATAAGTAGTGTGTTTTATAGGTACTTTTATGTTGCTGGAATATCTCCAGATTCGACATTCAAAGACTCCTGAAAGAGCATTGGCTCTGAAACTGTATTGTAATCTATTATTGTTTACTATAATACATTTGAGCTGTGTTTTGGAGTGTGGGGTTTTTCACCCGTAAAGGTTTTCCCCACGTATATATTCTCTCTCTCTCTCTCTCTACTTTCTATGTGTATGTGTATTGTTGCAATATCTTTGTTAGATGTTCTATGTTGTTGTAGTTGTAAGAATTAAAATTGAATTTGCATACATCTCTCCTCATTAGATTAGCGTAGGAAGCGATTTTCGCACACCTAGCTTCCTTTCAATAAGGTAGCTACTCATCCTCATCCATCCACTGCTCACACCCAATATATGGCCTGTACACTACCCGTGTCACCTCATCTAGCAGTCTCTGCCAATACCTCAACATCCCTGTATATGAGTGTTGTAACTATCCTCGGTACCTGAATACATAAGCCTCAAAAGGCTATAGGTGCAACACTCCCATTGGACACGTGATCAGAATATGCTCAAACGCCCAAACATGTAGTTATGTCACTGCTGCTGATAGGGCACTATCTAAGTGATACACAACTGTGTGTATCTCATGATATAACTATGCAAGTATACAGGGACCCCAAGCAAACACAGTCCCGTGAACCACCATCTCCTCAATCACTTCTCCCTAGCCCACTAAGAATCCCCGTCCTCTCCTATCTGACATCACCACTCCACCAATCAAAGCACAAAGAAACAAGATCCAACTCCGCTCCCCAGCTGCAAGAGTCTGATGGTAACTCATCACTCAATCCTCCTCTACTAACACAAACGCACCTAGTGCGAAGGCCCTCTCCAATGTCGGCCCTCCTCTGCCCACATCATAGATCACTCATCTCCCATGAATCGAAACCTTCAGGATTCGATAGACATCCTCTAGGGTGATGGTCATCTCACCCGTCGGCAACCAAAATGAACATATCTCTGGTCTAAACCACTCAATCATAGCTGTCATGAGGGCTCTATGTGCCCGCAACACGGGCATCTCTGCGGGTGTCTGCAGTCCCAAAGCACTAAATCGCGCTCGTGTAGCATCATCAAACCCTGCCCAAAGTGCCATCACCTCAAGCACTCTCCGCTCCTGCGATGACACAATGTCACCATCAATCTGCATTTCATCACCCAATTCACTCCTAAGCATTCACTTTTCTTCCAAAAGTCTTAAAATCAAAAAAGTGCTAACAACACCTGATATAGTGCTAAAATTAATTTTTGCGCTGCCTATCTAGTAAATGGCACCGAAAGACAAATTAGCGCCGCTATTCCTGAACATAGCGCTATTTCAAAACATAGCGCTAGCATACCATAACTTTGCGCCAATATCCAAATTGGTGCCAGTTTTCCTAGCTTCCGCGCCACAATCAATAATGGCACCAGTCCTTTCCAAATTCATGCCAAAATAAAAAATAGCACCCCTCCCCATGGACGTGCCATTCCTCAGAATGGCGCCAAAACCCTAAATAGCGTGATTATGAAAAATCACACCACAACATCCCAGGATCACGCCATTTTTCAAAATGGCGCCAATCCACCCAAATTTTGTGCCACGTGATGGCGCTAATCATCCTAACCTACCCATTTCCCAAAAAAATAAAAAATATGAAGATGGGAATGACAACTCACCCGCTCGCCAGCCTCCTCCACTCGCATGTATGTCTGTACCCACTCAGCCAGGTGTGAGTATCGAGGGTAGAAAGGTAGGTTGCCGCCTCCTGCCATCTCTCTTACTCTCTCTTTCTCTCTAAATTTCTATTGGCTATGTGTGCAAATGATTCTTGATGGGCCCACTTTTTGCTATTTATAGCTAGCCATATCACCTCTTTTTCATCTTTTTCTTCCCTAAGGAGCATATTAACTCCTTTTTCGCCTATTTTTCTTCCTACTGACTTATTTTTTCATCCTGCCTCCATTTTTCACCTCCGTTCTTACCTTTTCAAGAGTTCACCCTAAATTTTTTTATTTTTTGTCTAAACTCTTGAGGGGGCATCCCTTACCCATTTTATTCCTCCCTATAGCTGGGGCAATTTTTCTTTGACCTAACGCCACTCCTTGCTAAGCCATGACACCACGTCAAAGAGGGGCAAATGTAGACACCTTAAAATGTCCTAACCATTTAATCGTCTCAATTAATTAATTAAATTTTATTTAATTAATTAAATCCTAATTTACCCACAATTAATTAAATTTTATTTAATTAATTAAAAACCCCTTGAGCACCTATATTGAATTAATTTAATTCAATATTTATTCCCTTCTAATGTTAGCCCATATTAATTAAATAAATAATAAATATTTATTTGGTTAATATTCCCTCACAATTCCAACTTAATCACACCCTTAATTAATTAAATAAACCCACTTTATTTAATTAATTATCCCACTTAACATGTCTCCATAACCCAAATAAAAAAATAAAAATAAATCCCTCACCTCTCACCTCATTGCAACACTTGTCGCATTATCTACCCTCCACTTAATCCCTTCACATGACTTGCCAATTCAAATATTTTTATTTAAATTGGAGCTAATTATTCTGCTCCCTCCATTTGTCACATGACTACATAGCCACATGCACCTCTTAGCCTTTTATTCCAATTTAAAATTCACATCTCCTCTCCATCGCACACTTGTCACAAGGCTAAACTCGATCCATGTATAATTAATCTCAGCCATCCATAAGCAAAAAGTCAAAATCAAATCTCATCCCTCCATTTCAACCAAGCTTTTCTATAAATACAGCCCTCTTCTAAGCCATTTGCATCCAATCTTGAGCGTATCATCACTCTGCTAAAATCATTCTTGCATTTGTGAGCTAGGGTTTAGTGATTTGCACTTGCATGAGAGCATTTCACATTTTTATCATTGTGGGTATAGCTAGAATGTTCATGGGTGCAGCATTCTCAACCTTAACCATGGATTGTGGATCATCTTGAAGGTATTACATTTGTTTCTTTGCATTTTGTGTTGATTTCCTTCATGTTTGTTTTCATGATTTCACCATGAAATGATCTAACCTCTCCAATGCTCTCCAGTGTAGGCCATTCAACAATTGCTTTCACTTTCTCAGGGTCCATCTTCAATCCTTCCGCAGAAATCACAAATCCTAAATATACCAACTCTTCCTTCATGAAACTACACTTTTTGATGTTTATCAACAATTTCTTCTCTCAACCTCTGCAAAACTTGTATAGTATGCCACAAATGTTCTTCTTTTGTTTTACTAAAAATCAGAATATCATCCAGGTATACAATCACAAACTTACCCAAGAATTTCTTCAGAACTTCATTCATCAACCTCATGAAAGTACTCGGTGCATTTATCAATCCAAAGGGCATCATTGACCACTCATACAATCCTTCATTTGTCTTCAAAGCAGTCTTCCATTCATCTCCTTCTCTTATTCTAATATGATGGTATCCACTCTTCAAATCTATCTTTGTGAAATATCTTGCTCCACTCAAACAATCCATGATATCATCCATCCTAGGTAAAGGAAATCTATACTTAAGTATGATCTTGTTTATTGCTCTGGAATCAGTACACATTCTCTATTCTCCATCCTTCTTCAGTGCAATCACTGCAGGTACTGCACAAGAACTCAAACTTTCTCTGATCAAACCTTTCTTCAACAACTCTTGTATCTGTCTATTCAGTTCTTCATTCTCTGCCAATGTCATCCAGTGTGCTGCTTTGTTAGGCAAACTTGCTCCCGGTATAAGATCCATGTGATGACCGATACTCCTTATAGGTGGTAATCCATCAGGTACATTATCTGATATGATGTCTTCATACTCTGTCAACAACTCTTTTATCTCCTCCGGTTTAGTTTCTTTCTTCACTACTTTAGGCATTTTAGGAATCAAGGCATAGCACATACTTTCCTGTTTCAAACCATCCAAAATTTCCTTCCATCTACCAAACAGATTCTAGCATTCTCACATACCACATCCTTAGGATCATCTTCTAAAGGAATCAAAGTTGTTCTTTTCCCATTTGTTGTTATAGTATATGTGTTCTTTCTCCCATCATGTATAGCTTTTCTATCATATTGCCAAGGTCTACCCAACAAGATATGACAAACATCCATGGGCATAATATCACACAAGACTTCATCATGATAAGATCCAATATGAAATTTCACCAAACATTGTTCACTCACCAGTACCTTATGATCATCCTAAATCCATGCTATCTGATATGACTTAGGGTGTTTCAATCTTTCCAACTTCAACTTAGTCACCATCTCCTCTAAAACTAGGTTATCTGAACTACCACTAACAATTACAACTTTACAACACTTACCTCTGGATTTGCATCTGGTTCTGAATAGACTTTTCCTCTGTGATGGTTCCTCATTTGATTCTATTTGAAATAGTGCTCTCCTCATCACCAATGATTCTCCTTTCTCAGGTTTACCAACAGAACTGGGTGATTCAACAGGTTCTTCAACATAGGCTGCTCTCCCACTATTCTCTGTCTTCTTGCTTGTACTACCCTGATTACATTCAAATGCTCTATGTCCTTCACCTCCACACTTGAAACAAGTACTTCTAAATGTCCTCTTATCAATTCCTCTTCCTTCTCTTATGTATCCTTCATTCCGGTATGCACTAGGGTTTCCTCTCTGGTAAAAATTTATGTCATCTCTCCGGTAAGCATTGTTATCTCTATCATCCTTCTCCAATGGGCTGTCAAACTTGTTCTACTTTATAAATGGTCAATCATATCCAGAAAATGTTCTACCTCTCTAAAATTTACCTTCTCTACCTCTTTGTCTCCAATCATGTCTTTTGTTTAGCTTTTCTTCAACTTTCAGGGCAAACTGATATGCCTCCTCCAAAGATGTCATCCTCACTAAGCTTAGTTCTTCTTGAATGTTCAATCTCAGTCCATTGATGTATCTAGCCACTTTCTCCTTGCTTTCTTCACTATGTCCTGTCCTTATGATCATCTTATGAAATTCTTCAGTGTACTCCTTCACAGATTTCTCCTTTTGTCTCAGGTTCTGCAATCTTTTCAACAGCTCCAACTCATAGTCAGCAGGTATGAATTGATTCTTCAACTTTGTCACCATCCGGTCCCATTTTGTAATCTTTTATTTTCCTCTTCTATTTATTTCTAACTAAATTTCTTTCCACCATATAGCAGCATGTCCTTTCAACTTTGTCTTTGCAATTTTCACCTTCTCCGAATCTTCAATTTCCTCATATGCAAAGTATTCTTCCATGTCATTTATCTAGTCAATCAATTCTTCAGGATTCAAATTACTAGTATAGTTCGGCACGTCAACTCTAGGTCTCTTTCCAATCTTTGAGATAGATCACAACATCTTTATCTAATTTGATTCTTCTTCTTCATTACCTTCTAGGGTTTCACCAGTGTGTTCAATAGATTGAAATTCTTCCTCATCATCACTTTCAACATTAGGTCTCGGTGTCAATCCTCTTCACCTATCTTCTTCAACAACATCTAAATGAATTCACATTGTTCTCATCAATTCCATCATCTCATCCATTCTATTAGCCATTGTACCAACAGGAGGAACTCTCCATGATGGCATCTTCCTAAGATCAAGTGCAAACTACCTCAGATTTGGTGATCGAGCTACAAGCGACAGCTGCCTCTCAATCAATGATTAGTTGTGCACAAGTAACCTGCCTCGGATCGGTGATTTTCTCACAACAAGATCTTATAGAATCCCCTTCCCTAATTTCATTCCAAAGAATCAAACTTTCGCTCTGATACCACTTGGTGCAGTCACGATAGGAGGGTTCACAGAATGAGATGTCCAGACTGTGCAACAAGAGTAAACACAATGGAAATAACTCAAAGAAATGGAACAAATGCAGATTTAGTCATTCAACATATCAAATAATTCAAATACAATATGGTTGGCATCATGCGGGCTTACAACTGGGCTCAAAGGCCTGAGTACATACATGCGCAAGATAAAGCTCTGAAGCTCCTTCGCACAAATCTAAACTATCAGATCTTTCTTATGTGAATATCTTGATAACTGCTTTCCTAAGGATCTATTGCATCATTATATATCATATTCAGACCAATAGATTCCTCCACGTCAGCTAAGGAAGGTCACAAACTCTAATGAAGAGCTATAACGTGTTCACAGATAGGTCGGGCCTAAATGTATAGAACACTTCCTCAAATGAATGGAACAATGTGCGGACCCTTGGAGGAGGTCGTCCATGAACCACAGGACATTGAATGATGTGTCATTGAGATCCACAAGTCAAGGAATGATCTGCAAGCCTCCTCCTTCAGCTGATTATTAGGAACTGTTAGAATGCTCTACTCTGAGAAAATAGTTGATCTTCTGATAGCGATATCTTTTTGGTAACTAATCCAAATGCTCCAAATGCTTGATATGATGTAAATGAATGAATGTAGATGCTATGTCCAGATCTGCAAGATGTGAAATGCTAAAACTAAACCACAAGCTGAAAACTACTTTAGACTGAACTGCTTGAACTGAACTGGAAAATGAAAGAACTGAAATGCAAATGTTTTTGGTTGATGCAAGATTACTCTTGAACCAGAGATTCTCCTGTATCATTGTGATAACTTTTGAATTTCCCAACAGAAAACCAAGTGGCAACCCAATCTGATAGATGACTCTCCTCTCGATAGGAGAAGCACTCGGTTGAAAATCCCTTGGAATGTTTTGTGGAAAGGAGGATTCAAACCAAAACATACAACCCCAAAAACTCTCCTTTTCATATAAAATAATACTATCACAAATATTTTGTTCCATCATGATTATTTAATTTAATTTAATTTGTCTAACATCAAGTTGTTCTATTTCTTATATATCTTTTATGCTTTGTTCATTGTCTTTTGTAATTTTACAAGTTTTTGATTGTTTTTATTTTTTTGAACATAGAGGGCATAGGCATGACACTAACATCTTCATGGGTGCACTGGCATCCTAATATCATAATATGCTCCTACTCCTCCTGACAAAATATTCGATCATCTAGATATCTAGCATATTTTCTCTATCAATCCTTCTATTTCATCCAAGTTCCTTTTTCTTTTGTCACGTTCATATGTTTAACTGCCACTAAATTCAAACACATCGACTAGCATAAACCTAATTCCTATATTATTTTCATTTCCTAGCCGAGTTCTATTTAAATTAGGAATCTAGTTTAAATAAGACACCTTTAGTAATCTAAGTAAGAGGAGAAGTAATTCAAAATTTAGTTGGCATTGTAGTTGTTTGTGTTTTCTTTAAGTAAGCTCTTTTACATTAGATTATTAGTAGAATTATAGGATATACAATTGAAAATAATTTACCCTAATAAATTAAGTAGGTTATCTATTTCCTTTTCATTGCTCCAAGTGATGTTTTCTTGATACCTTCAAGTATACATCATTGGCATGATGGGTGACATGTTAATTTGGGTTCTTCTTTTATATGACTCCTCATAAGGAGTAGTTTTTTGAATATGAAAGATATAATGGAGGTGATATTTTCTAAGGTGATAACTCATAACATTATTGATCACAGTAAGGTCAAAGTGATGTTTATTAAAGATGAGAAAGTTAAATCACTTCCTAGATTTCTCCATGTTCTAGGTTTAGCAAGAAATCTAATATATGTGAGAAAGCTGAATAATGTGGGTGTGCTAGTAGTCTTTGGTAAAGATTATTGCAAGATAATCAAAGGAGCATTGGTGCTAGCAAAAGGAGTTTGCATTGGGACTCTGTACAAGTTGGATGCAATAGTTCCATGGTTCATAAAACTAATCATAAGTTACCTAACAAAAGAAAACTAATTGGTTGTAAATGGGTTTCTCAAATGAAGTTCAAATTTGAGTCTTCAAGTTATTGAAGACATGAGTCATGCTACCATGGTTTGTTCTCGATGTGGTTGATAAAAAGGTTTTTATGGAAAATGTTGATACCTTGGAAGGTTTTGTTAATTCCATGAAGAAGTCCATGAGTACTGAGAGATTTGCTTGGTGTAGGAAGGTTGATTCGATTTGTGGCTAGAACCAAAGGATAGCCCTACACATTAGCTAGTAGAACACGTGATTGTAGGGCTACATTAATGGAAAATAGGGTAACTCCAAGTAGCATTCCCAAAGTGTGGAAGCATTACAAAGACATGACAAAATTGTGACAAAAATTATGTTATGTTTATAAGTGGAGTAGGTTACAAATAAATGTAACAAATAAGATTGGGAATGTTGGTTCCCATTATTAAATAAGGGAATCTACATCCATCTAATTTACCAAAAGATTCTTGAGGGACTATCATGTGCTTCTAATAGTTTCTACTTGCTATTTACATGTATAGTACAAATAGTTATACATGAATATACAATAAGAATGATGATAGGTATCAAACTTGTATGGTGCCAATTGTCAAACTTTTATGGAGCTAATTCTTGTGGTGCAGGGCCTACTAAGTGTCACATGCATATGGAAGCATAACATGTGATGATGTTGTTCTATGTGTCACTGATGTATGGTCAAATGTAAAGTCACAAAGGCAGAGCATGTGCATAGTATGTGCAACAGAACATAATGCGAAGTATAGCACATATGTGTGCACAATGCTTGAGGAGGTGATGGTGAAGCTACTAAATCTTGATCATAGAGAACTACACAGATGGTGTAGCTATGAGGTGCATGTGGGTGAGTTGAGCTAAGAACGACACAACTATGAGAGGCATGCAACTAAGTCACATTGAGTTGTGTGGTTATGCGATTGCACAAAACTACTAGATGTGAATCTATGCATGAGACATCTTGGTGTTGTGCAAGTGCCCAAGGGAATGGTGCAAGAGATGCAATGCAATGTTGAATTGAACTGATGCATGAGATTGTGCTTAGATTAAAGGCTATGGGAAGTGTTACCCCTGATTTCTAATCTATTTTTTGTAACCCCTATGAAATGTATACAACTAGTGAGTGATTCTTAGGAAGGTGTTATATACCTTGCACATATTATTCGATAAAGTGTGTCACTCATGAATTTGAGCACCACATGTGGAAAAGGAATTTGAATTCTTTTGAATTAATCTTGCCACTTGGGCCACCTTTTTAAGAGCATGTCTGATGGGGGAGTTACATTGCAAAAGCATCTCTAACATGGGGAGTTATAAAGGCATATTCAACTCCTAGTTTTAGCCATTGTAAGAGAATCTTGTAAGGTCAGATTACATGCACTCAGTAGGGTACATGGATAGCAAGCTTGCCTCGATGTTTTTAGGGCATGAAATCTCTCAATGGGATGTCAAACTTGATGAGCCCATTTGCATGCCTTGGGTGGGACACTTGGTTTTGTATGGTTAGATTCCTACCTATGATTTGTTACTCATGGTTTTGCATAACCACTTAATATTGTTGAGAAAGCATCGTGTCTATAAATACAAGCATTTAGGTGTTGTATTTGAGAGTTGGCAAAGTTGAGGCTATGAATTGGAGCATCTAAGTGAGAGTTCTTGAAAATGGTTAAATAAATAGGTACAACTAGACCACACGTTTAAGAAATAAGATTAGCACATGAAAATTGTAAACCTCATATTGTTAATAAATTGAGTGGTGTGTTTTTTTGCTAGGATTCTTCCCAAAAGGGTTTCCCAAAGTAAATCTTGTGTTAGCTGTGTGACATTGTTTAATTTTGTTGCATATTGGATTCTCTTAACATAACCCTCTTAAATTTTATCAAATTTTATGCCCCTAATATTCATGATGACAGCCTTGACAGGAAACTAGAATGACAATGCAGCAACAGGAATTCAACTAGAATGACATATAGTTTGATGAGAACAAAACCAATATTTTAGTGATGGGAATTCAATTACATGAACTTTGTTTAACAAGGATATTTTATTCTATATTCAACCAGATCGACCATGAGTACAGAGATGGTTCTAAGACTTAGCAGTCCTTACAAAATTTGGTGTTTTCAAGCTTTAAACACACAGCCTGACCCCAATCTATGCTCCCTTTGTTGTGATTCCTCCTTTCCCCTTGTCCTCAATGGAGACCTTCACCAAACTCCCATCAATATCTTCCCACCATCTTTCCTCTTGCCATTCTGGCATTTTTCAAACTTCCCCTGCTCATGGCGACATGACTCCTCCTGTCAAATGGGTGACAGGAACTAATTAACTTCCCCCTTCCTTGTCATTCTCAGTAGTTTTCTTCTAGGAGTTGGGTGTTAGGAAATTACCAACCTCCCCAACATCGTTTGTTAACCAATATATAACTGCCTCTAAGAGGCCAATACAACCAATTATGGGAGAGGAACAAACAGTCCCAAAACACCAACCTAACAACTTAACAAACAAAACTAAAACAACAACTAATCAAAACCAAATTTGATAGGGAAATAATTCCCCTACATTAGGCTCCCCCATAGAACAAATAGATTCATGAGCTCCTGCTCATGAGGTCCTCAACAGAGTAACCCAATTTGAAGATTTCAGGTGCAGAAAGACATGAAGCATCCTCCAAAGGATGGCCTTTCTATTTCATGAGATACCTGAAATAATCCTTGTCGTGAGTCTTCTGTAACACTTGTTCCTCAAGAATACATTCAATTTCTAACGGAGCTAACGTGGATCCTTGTTGATCGACAGCAATTTGTAGTTCCAACTCTGTTGTTTCATCATTTGTAGCAGCTTTGTATGGAAACAAATTTGCCACATTAAAATAGGTGAAATAACCAGGCCTAAAGGAAGACTTATCTCATAAGCATTCGCTAAAAACTTACGAAGAATCTTACAAGGACCAACCTTTTTCATTTTCAATTTATTATATGCTCCTCTAGGAAATATTTCTTTCTGAAGATGAGCCATCACTAGATCACCCTCCTCAAAATGTACTTCTCTTCGTTTCTGATCAGCATACTATTTGTATTGTTGATTTCTTATGGCAATACTCTTCTTAACCTCCTCATGAAGGTCATACATGATCTTAGCAAAGTCTTCTCCATCTGCACTTATTTTCTCCATATCACCAAGATTTCAAGGTTTAAATACACCCCTAGGATGCATGCCACGCACAATATAAAATAGGCTAAAACATGTACTCATATTTGGAGAGTCATTATAAGCAAACTCTGCTTGTGCCAACACCATATCCCAATTTCCAGGTGTGTTTCCAACAAGGCATCTCAACATATCACCAAGGCTTCTATTGACCACCTCGGTTTGGCCATCTATTTGGGGGTGATAGGCTGAACTGAAACTAAGATGTGTACCCAACTTTTTCCATAGAGTTCTCCAAAAATGTCGTACAAACTTGGTGTCTCTATTGGATATGATACTTCTTGGAATGCCATGCAACCGTACCACTTCCTTGAAAAACAAATTAGCAATATTGGTAGCAACACTAGTCCTCTTACATGGAATAAAATGAACCATTTTAGAGAACCTATTTACAACTACAAATATTGAATCATTGCCCCTTTGAGTGTGAGGTAAACCCATAACAAAATCCAATACTGAATCCCACGGTCTAGATGGGATAGGTAATGGCTGATACAAACCAACATTTTGACTTCTTCCTCTTGTCATTTGACAAACTCTACATCTTTCCACATACTTCTTCACATTCGTCCACATCTTAGCCAATAGTAATGTGTACTCAACTGTAAATAAGTTTTGTCTTGACCAAAATGTCCCGCTATGTTGCCACAATGCTTCTCCTTCAATAGATTATCTCTCATTGAGCCTCTAGGTATGCACAATTTGGTTCCTTTGAACAACAAACCCTCTTGTAGCATAAAATCTAACCATGGTCCTCTATCTCTACTGGTAGGACTGCTACAAGCTTCAAATTCTTCTTTAAAATCTGTATCATCAACATATAATCCTTTCAAACTATCAAAAACCACACTGTTAGCCTGAATTTCATGAAACAATAGGCTTCTTCTACTTAATGCATCAACAACTTTGTTTGTGTGCCCACTCTTATGTTTCAACACAAAATTAAAACTTTGAAGATACTCTACCCATTTGACATGTCTTTGATTTAGCTTATGTTGGTTGTTTATAAACTGTAAGGCATGGTTATCTGTATAGACAATAAACTCCTTAGGAAGTAAGTAATGCCTCCACTTTTTCAATGATTGCACTAATGCATAAAATTCAAGATCATAGGCATAATATTTCCTCTTAGCATCATTTAATTTTTCACTAAAGTAGGCCACTGGTTTTCCTTCCTGACTAAGAACAACTCCTATTACCAACCCACTAGCATCACATTCAACTTGAAATTCCTTATTAAAATCAGGTAATGTAAGAATAGGCTGCTCACTCATATTTTGCTTGAGAAATCTAAAACTTCTTTCAGCCTCTTGTGTCCATTCAAACTATTTTTTATTCCCCTTAATTGTTTCAAGTATAGGAGCAACTACATGACTGAAATTTTTAATAAACTTCCTATAAAAACTAGCAAGTCCATGAAAACTTCTTACCTCCATTGCACTCTTAGGTGTTGACCAATCAATAATGGCTTGAACCTTTTCCTTGTCCATCTTCAATCCATCTTTGGACACCACAAAGCCTAAATAAATCAGTTTGTTTTGCAAAAATACACACTTCTTAAGGTTAATATACAATTTCTCCTCATGCAACCTTGTCATAACCATCCTCAAATGCTCCAAGTGTTCCTCCTTTGACCTGCTAAACACCAAGATGTCATCAAGATACACAATAACAAACTTTCCTAGAAATGGTTTTAAGACCTCATTCATAGGTCTCATGAAAGTACTAGGTGCATTAGAAAGCCCAAAAGGCATAACCTACCATACATAAAGCCCATCATTAGTTTTAAATGTTGTTTTCCACTCATCCCTAGGTCTGATCCTAATCTGATGATAACCACTTTTCAGATCTATCTTTGAAAAATACATTAAACCACTTAAACAATTCATCAAATCTTCAATCCTTGGAATTGGAAATCTATATCTAATAGTTATCTTATTTATGGCTCTAGAATTCGTGCACATTCTCCATTCACCTCCTTTCTTAGGTACTAGGACCGTAGGGACTGGACAAGGGCTAAGACTCTCTCTTATCAAACCCTTCTTGAGTAACTCTTCCACTTGTTTTCTAATCTCCTCATTCTCTTTAGGAGTCAATCTATAGGCAACCTTGTTTGGAAGGCTAGCCCCGGGTATCAAATCCATATGATGATTAATACTCCTCATGGGAGGCAACTCATTAGGCAAATCAACTGCTACAATGTCCAAATGTTCTTTTAGAATATCCTGTACTTCATTAGGAAAATCATCTAGTTTTGTAGAGGTAAGCATAGTTGTGAGTTTAAGTACCAAAGCAAATCCTATCTCTTCATTTTTCATCTCATGTAAAAACTCTTTTCCCCTTACCATCATTACCTTATTGTTACGACTACTACCATTGTCCTCTTCTTGGTCTTGCATAGGCAACAATGTATGCTTGATTCCATCCTTCTCAAAAGTGTAAGTATTATCTCTTTCGTTATGCACAACCTTCCTGTCAAATTGCCAAGGTCTACCAAGCAACACATGACACACATCCATGGGCATGATATCACATACAACACTATCCTTATAACTACCAATTTGAAATTAAATCGAAGCCTGTCCATTGACCAACAAATGATGTCCTTTTTGTAGCCAAGAAACTTTATAAGGTGTAGGATGTTTAATTCTCTTAAGACCCAATTTATCTACCATTTCAGTAGCCACTAAATTATCCATACTCCCACTATCTATAATCAATTTGCAGTACTTACCTTTAGCCTTACATTTTGTCTTAAGCAAAGCTCTCCTTTGCACTAGTTCTTGGTTCTCCTTTGGTGGCTTTAACAACACTCTTTTGAACAACAAGGACTCTCCAGATTCAGGTTCTTCTTGGTGATGAGCAGGTGACCCAACACTTTCTTGATCTGCTTGTACAATTTTATTTCTTCTCTCAATCCTTGTATGGCCTCCTTATGAGAACTTAGGACACTCCCAACTCTTATGACCGGCATACTGGTTACATTTGAAACACTTACCGGCAAAGCCTCTTCCTCTTCCTTGAGAACCCCCTCTTCCATATGACCTACCTCCTTTATTTTGAAATCCACCTCTTTCTTGATTGGTTGTCCCACTTGAACTTCTAGCCACTTCTTCATGGCGTTTTTGTTGTCCTCTTCCAGCTTGCTGTCCTCTTCCTCTATAACCTCATCCTCTATTCCTTCCTTGTTGATTTTGCTTTCTCAAAAGCTTCTCTTCTACCTTTATGGCAAGCTGATATGCCTCCTCAAGAGTTCTAGGGGATACTAGACTCAACTCATCTTGCAAATTATATTTCAAACCATTCAAATATCTTGCTACCTTCTCCAAATCTTCTTCACTATGGCCTGACTGAATCACCAACTTGTAAACCTCTTCCATATATTCCTTCACTGACATGTCTTTTTGCTTAAGATTCTACAATCTTTTGAAAATATTAGTTTGGTAGTCTCCCGAAAGGAACTTACCCTTTAGCTTAGCAACCATTCTATCCCAAGAAGTAATCTCTTTATTCTTCTTTTGCCTCTCAAATTGGACATAGTCCCACCACATAGCAGCGTGGCCTTTGAGCCTTGTACAGGAGAACTTAACCTTCCTTTCTTCGACAACTCCTTCATACTCAAAATATTTGTCTAGATCATTGATCCAGTCAATTAGTTCTTCCCCATTTAAACTTCTAGAATACATAGGGACCTCAATTTTCGGTTTGGCTCCCACACTCATAACTATCCTCAACAATTTCTCTTCAAATCCTTTAGGTTCTTCCTGAACTTCTTCATCATCTCGTAATTGCTCTTCCTTAGCAACTTCACTAACATCGTCTACTATTGTTCTGTTGTGTGGTTACACAACACGCCCCATTCTGACTTGACAAAACAGGGACCCAACTTTTGCTTGGCTTGTTCTGTGCTTCCTAGTGGTTTGGTAAAAGTAAGTCATGCAGGTCATCATGTAGAGAGGCTGGGTAAGTCATCATCATGAGGTCAGTTTGTCAAAGTTCATATTGCATTCCAGTAACCTCATATTTAGATAGAGCATCAAATTTCATACATGTTTGCCTTTTACATCAACCTGATATTCATCAGGATGTGAAAGTTATGAATGGTCAAAGTCCTGGTCAAACCCGATATTCACAAGGGGGAGGATCTTATTTTGCAACATCAGTCATCTTTCAAAAGATCACCCCGATCTAATTTATCACCCAATAATTCATGCGGTCCAAATGTCTGGACATCAATTTTAGGTAACAATGACCTTTACCTGTCAGCAACCTTATGTTTCCTGCGAGGATCATATTTCTCAATGTAACCCGATATTTCTCAATATCCTCCTGACACAAAATATCCCCCTAAGCCATTATCCTGATGATGACATTTGAGTCTGATAAACAAAGAAACAAACATGACGATGACGTCATCATCACATTTACTTCTCGGGGGCATATTTCCTAAACATGATCCTGCTCCCATAACATGACGATGATGTCATGATGCCATAGCGATACACTGAACCAATATCTAGATGACGTCACCCTGATATTCCAAAAGAGAGACGTTATAGTTTATCTGGTCATCATCATCATCTCATAACATCACCCGATATATTGAAATATCCTCCTGATGTATTAAGTATGACCTGAGGGTGCGTTTATCACCTGATCTTGTCGAAGATAGTTTTTCCTCTCAGGGAGGATGATCACATTGCACTCGAGATGATATTTGCGAATATCACCTCGATATCTAAATATCACCCCGATATCTAAATATCACCCCACTCCCGTTGCCGCCATTAACATTTAATGTGTGCAGAGGTGGTAGGTAGTTCCCGCCGACCACAAAACCTGATGAAACACTTGGTGAAATCCTGAGTTTCCGTGCTAAGGATCAATGAATAAAATCTAATTTGTCAGGGTTTGCCCTAATTTTACCCTAATTGCAAGGTTAAAAGGTAAATTCACCGCCATTTCACGCTTACCTTGCGAGAAAATCATTTACAGAGCACCAGCTTTCAAACTCCCATACAGGCGACACTTGTACGAACAGAGCTTACAAGCAGGAGAAGCACGTGATTATCAACAGAATTAAGAGCATTTTATGGAAAACCACTGGTATAAAGAGATCTGCATAACCAGGTAAGTAATTGAAACACTCATCCTGTTGCTTCTGCATAAGTCAGGTATGATGTTGTTGGTTTGAAGTTTTAGTTTATGCATCCTGTGATAGAAAATGCTGGATGAATACAGTATGCATGATGTTAGTAAAGATAAGATGTTATTTGCATGCATGTAAAGATCCATTGTAAGACAAATTGTGTTAATTGCAGATATCTATGGCTGACAAGAGGTTAGCAAAGTGTGAGGTTGAATTCAGCAAGCCCATGTTCTCATCTCCAAGAGGCATCCTGTTCAAATATGGTGCAATTACGGATACCCATCAGGGGAGTACGGATTTGGAGGCCTGGTCCACTAGAATGAATGATGAGAAGAATAGAAGCCCCCTGTTGGATGCAGTCTTCGTGTCTGGATTGTGGAATGCAGCTAGTTTTCCGTACTCCATGGAGTCTCCAGAGCTGGTGATCGAGTGTGCATGGAACTATAATCTCGAGACCAGACAGGTGATGAAACATGGAAGAATATATGCAGACCTATCCATTAAGGGTCTTTCCAAGACATTCGGACTACCGTTGGGCAGGAAGGTTAACTGTGTGGACCTGAAGAAGTCTAAAGTTGAATATGAGAATAATAAGAAGTAGGCCAGGAAGAACATGTATCAGTGGAGGGCCAAGAATAACACATATCCTGCAGCTGCCAAACTTCTTGTGCACTTGTTTAAATATGATTTTGATGAAGAATATCAGTACATGATTGCATTATTCAGCAGAGTAACAGGCCAACCTGATGCTGGTAGTTTCAAGGATTGGATGTATGGTGTAATCATGATGTGCATATATGCAGACATCAAGCCACTGTGGGGCCAATTGATAAGTGATGCTCTACATGAGTAGCTGATGAACCTGGGAGGTTCAAATTGTTCTTTCTACATGACATCATATATTGTCTACTCCTGTGCTTACAAAGGCACATTTGATGCACTGGTCATAGATGGAAAATTAACAGGCACAGTCAATGCTGTGCATATTTGGGATCATCATCCCCAATTACAAAGAGTTAACTACCTCCAAGATTACAAATTGGTCAATGATGCATTCTCTATGCATCTGGTAAGGACCATGGAGGAGGATAGAACAAAGAGATTGAGCATGGAGGCTCAAGAAATAATCCACAAGCATCGAGCCTGGTATATTCAATTTGCAACATTTCCCTATATGAGGATTGAAGGTTTTGAAGGACATCCCCTCATGCTGCCAAGATACCCCATTGATGCAGTGGTATTGATGGAATTCATAAGGCAGAGCTCCACCATGCTGAAAACATATAAGGATGCTCATAAGTTACCACCAATTCTGTTTCCAGTGACTATTGGCTGGTACATGTGCCCAGACTCAGAAAGTATCAAGAAGGTGATGGTCAGCTTAAATAAAATGCAGTTGCAACCATTCCCACTAATAAGACCATATGATCCTTATGGAAGGATACAGAAAATAATATCGAAACCTATTCATCAGAGGCACCTAGAAGACTTCTGGGTGGATTGTGAGGATGAAGCAGAAGCCAGAAGAAGAAGATACCAAAGGTTGACATTGAATCAAATTAGAACCTTTGACTGCATCCCCATTCCTCAATAGTTGAAAAAAGATGATGGCAGGTTAATGGCAAATGAGTATGAAGAAAAGAAAATATATAATGATACAATATCAGCACCTGACCTGACCATACAAGAGGATATTTCTTTGGATCCTTTCATTGCCAGGACCTTACAGCTAACCCAAGCCTGGGTTGATGAACAAATTGAGGCATTGAAGAAGAAAGGTGTTGCCATTACTGTGGACAACAAGAAGAAAGGACAGGATATTCCTGATGAGGAATATGATGATTTTATAACTGAAAAGAGAAAATCAAAAGGAGACAGACTGCCTCCTCAACAAAAATAAAGCAAAACACCCCCTAGGGGTAAGAAAGTTGATAATGAACCCAAGGGGGTGATAATTGAAAGGGCAGTGTTTCCAGCTGAGGAGGCAGCATCAGGATCAGGATCAGGATCAGCATCACCTCCATGGACAAGAAGACAAAAGTCTAAAAAAGATCAACCAGCAGGGGCAATAGTTACTGAGACCCAAGAAGAGGGTCAGTCCTTGCGACAACCAACAAAAGAAGATATCCTTATGGAAGAAGAGCCTGAGGAAGAGGAGGCCCCCTTGCTGTTCAAAAGGAAGAGAAGAGCCCCACAGGTGGTGGTAGCTACCCCACCTAAGAAACCAAGAACCTCCATGAGGGGTGAAATAAGGCAGTCCCCTATAACTTTGAGAGGGGCAGGTAGTGAAGTTTTCCACAAGGAATTTCAGCATAATGTTCCACTTCCTACCATTGTGAAGTTCAAGACTGAACTTGCAGAAGAGCAGATGAAAGAAACCTCGCCAGGAGGCAATATCTCATTGGAGGAAAAAATTAACCTATATGATGATGAGGTTGTGAAGGAAGTAGCTTCACAAAAGATGGAAACCCTTGCTACAGGTACGCAAATGACTCCTCATAAGACTCCGTCAGTACAAACAATAATGGAGGAAATGAAGCAAGTGGAAACTGAAAAAGAAAAGAGCCCAGAGAAGATAGCCCAAGAAATAGGGCTGGACACACTAATTGCACATGTGACAAGTCCTGTAGTGGTAGATTTGATAGATAAATAGGATACAAGTCTTGAACATCCAGCAGGTACACCTGACAAAGGGCAACATACAGAAGAAGTGAAGATGGCAGAACCAGAAGGCCATGCTTCAAAAATAAGTCAACAAAGCCAACAGGATGCATCAACGAAGCCTGCTATAATAGAGGTTCAAGAAAAGAAGGCTGATGAGAAGGATGTAGTAGAAGATCCTGCTTCCAATGTTCAGGAAGTAAGTAGCACAGGTGCAGAACAGATAGTGCTTTCAGAACAAACACCAGCATCTAAGGAGGATTTCACCATATCCACCACTATAAATATGCCTCAGCAGGAGGAAAAGTCAAAAGTGGATGAGGTGATAATGGAGAGGGATCATGATCATCATATGGACACATCACCAGATCCTCCGCCTCAGAATGATACTCCTCTAGAAAAGGAAGTTCCTTAACAGGAGGATGTACCGCAGGATCGCCCTCAAGGCGAGCATCATGAAGAAGAAATGAGTAAATCACCTTCTCCATCACATATGCTGACGAATACAGGAGATCAGAGTGAACAACATGATGATGCAGAGAAACATGATCAAGTACCTCAATGGTTGGAAAAAGAAGTAAACACAGAGGTAGATTTTGTGATCCAGGAATTTGACGTATCCACCTTGTTTTCTGAAAATATAATGAAACCAAAGAGGAAGGCCAAAATGACTTCAGCGATTAAAAGGGATCCCGCAACTGGAAGAACTGCACAAATTGCAATTCCTACTGTAGAAAAAGAGAAAGGTAAAATTACTCTGGAAGAATTCCAGATTAATACAGTTGACCTGGGGTTTGTAAATGAAGACCAGGAGGGTCAAGAAGGTAAAGATATCATTGATTCTTTGATTCAGAAAGTGAAGAAGGAAAAAGAGAAAAATAAGCAACACAAAGAGCACATTGCTCAGTTGCATGCATATATAGGAAGGTTAACTAATACTGAAGATACTTCAACTGAACATGCAGTCTCATTGACTGCTATTTCCCAGGAGGAGGTAAATAAGTTGGATCTCATGAAACATGAGTCATCCATACCAAGAAAGCGGATGTGTGCCACATTTGATATAGCAGAGGAAGTGGTAAAAGCCTCTTTGAAGAGGTGGGGTACTCTCAGTGAATCCCAGCAAAAAGTAGACAAGTTGCAAATGCAAGCGAGTAAAAGATCCTTCCAATTGGAGAAGATATTAGATATCCTAGGAGAAATAAGGAGGATAAATCCTTAACTGCTTATCAACAAGCAGGTACTGAATAATAACACTGCATTAGTGGTTGACATATGGTATAAAGATACCAAATTTGAATGTGATGTCCTCAAAAGATGCAACAATAAGCTGAGAGAGATCAGCATAAAACTGCATGACATGATGGTGTATGAAGCTGAACTTTTAGAAGTACTGGAAGGAAAGGTGGAAGGGAAGATAGATAATCAAGATGAAGAGTTTGCAATCCAAGCTCTACATAATAACTTCCAATTTGTTGCTGATGATCCATTAGGCCAACTGACAGAGGAAATCATGGATAGACTGGTGAGGACCAAGATGAAAATGGAACATTATAATGAGACGCTGCACAACAAGAAAAATAAGCTGGATAGCATCAGAAGTAAATATCAGGCACATAAGCACGCCATCACCAAATCAAAGACCCAAGATGGTGGAGAAATAGATAAAATCGTGCAGTTGTATGAATAGGTCCAGATCATCATGCAGCCTCATATACAGGGTCATCATCATCAGGATGATGAAGATACAGAAAGTGATGCACCTGATGATGGAGCACATGAGTCAGATAAAGTAGATGATGATGCATCATAAAGTAAATATTAGCATCAGATACTTAGTGAAGATAAGTATTCCAGATAGTTGCCAGCTGGCAACTTGTGCCATTTTGATAAAGTTGACAAAGTCAAAGAGAAATACTGACCATAGATATTCATAGACAAATCAAGAACTGAGATCTTTTTGTAACGGATTCCTCACCTTGTTCTATAAAAGGTGCAGGAAGGCCTCTTTTCAAACATTTGAAAGTTAATTGAAATCCGTCTACTGAAATATTCAGGGCTCATTTCAAAGCTTTTTGTATACATTTATATCCTTGCATACTTAATGAATGAGAAGACTTGTTTGATTACAATTCATAGTAAATCTTGAGTAATCAGTGTGTGAATTCTGGATATATGCTGTGATTTGCCGCGTTCCTTGGACTGCATATCTACTTGCATATGTTGTTTTCATACAATTCCTTTAAAGTTAGCATCAACTGTATCTAGCTGTGGAATGTCCTGGTGAACATATGGTTTGGTTTTCTTCTCTTCATGACTGTATTTGATATACATGTGGTTCAATAGCTGAAGGTTCAACATTGATTTGAAGCATTTCTTTCAATTTCTTTTAAATTTCAGAACATTTCACTATCATAATTACAAATTACTGATAATCTTAAGCAAATAACAGAAAATATGCAGATATCTCATAGATAATAGTATATCTTTAGCATATTTAGAGACAAAGCATGTATAATTAATGAACATCATGTAAATATTTGAGTACGTCTGTATTATTTGATCAAACAACTACATAATATGACCTCTTTGTAAAGAATCTTTGCAGAAACAATGTCATGATGATGAACTCAATGTAAGGCCCCAAAATGGAAATAGCAACACACATCAACCTCTGAGTAACGTCAGACGATTAAGACCTAATCACTGGAGACTTGGGATCATGAATTCTTTGAATTCATCGTATCTTTCAAGATGAATAAAGGTTAATGTGTACTTTTATTCTATGCTTGTTTGTGACTAACATCATGACCAACATAAATTGGCGCTAGAAGGAGGGCCTTTATCTGAAAGAAGATGATCATCATCATTTTCAAGTTTGATGATGTAGAGAGTAAGGTAACCTCAAGTGTTTTTGTGAAATTCCAAATATTGCTCAAATCTTTACTGTAACAAGCTTGTAAATGCTCATTCTGTTTAAAGATTTCCAGATCAAACGTAAATATTGCAAGCTTTATAGTAGATCATCATGAATTCACAAATATCAGCCAATGTTAAGTAAATCCGTTAAAACTTTGAAGAGTTTTACCTTAGAAGCCTGATATCCTGTGGTAGGAGTCATCATACCCTGTTATCACCTCATATTTGCACTATCTTTGCAAATATTTCATAAATATCCAGTCAAATTAGTCATCCGACCGCAAATATCACCTCAGCTGGTGAATTTCAATTGATATTTGCAAAGATCCAACCAATTTACCTCAAAATTGAGAAATCCTAGCTCACAGGATAAATACCAGGCCAAGATCCACTGGAATCTTTGAAGAATTACCTGTTAGAGGTTTCAGACCTAGAACTGTGGATATCCATCATACTCCAGGGTCTAGTGCATCAGGAGCTTCACCAAAACCTCCTCCTATAACTCTTGTTGGTTTGCAAATACCTTCTGGGATATCTGTGACACCTCTTGTTCAACCTCAACCACAAGTCCAACCTCAACCGGTTATACCATAGGCTCAACCTCCTCCGGTTGCAATGTCTTTCTTTGCAGCAGAGTCACCTTTGACCTTCAATGCATATCATGAGTTACCAAAGAATCTGGATAAGCTTTGTTCAAAATATCATCCTTATCAGGATGCTGATGATCATATCAGAACCTTTAAAGAAGCCTGCTGTAGGGCCAGAATAGAACATCAAGATGTTGTTTGCAGATTATTTCATTTTTCCTTAGGGGAAGAGGCTTATAATTGGTTGTCATGTCCCCATATTAAGGCATTGTTTAAATTAAAGATTTAAACATCCTGATAAAGAAAACAACTAAATTACCGTAGTAAATATCAATTTGAAATAATATATATATTATTAAAATAATATTATTATTATATGAATATTTAAAAATATAAAAAGAAATAATAGTAATTTAATCATAATTATCATAAGATAATATTATGATTATAATTATCAAATATAAATATAAATTATATAACATATAATATATTAATATGATAATAAATATAAACATAAATAATAAATATATATTTTCATTGCATATTATAAAAGGCACTTTATATATATGTGAGGATCGAGCCTCTTAAAAGAGACACCGATTCCTTAGTAAATGGTGTTTAACAAATTAAATGAGCAAATATATTAATGGTAATTATTATCACTAATAGTGGTGACGGTTGGGTATAAGCCCATCAAACACTTAAATAGGGAATCATAATTAGATATACATGATCATCAGCAAAGGAGAAAAAAAAGGGAGTCCAAGAAAAAGAAAAAAATGGCAGATCAATAAACAATAAAGAATAACAGCATTGAGAGTTATCAATATCAAAGACACAACAAAGAGAAATTACAAGGAAGATACGGGACAGACAAGGTAAGTCTGCAATTATATCAGGTATGTTTTTCATTATGTATTTAAATATAGAATATAATATATATTAGTAATATTCTAGTATAGACTGTGTAAAGTGGATTCAGAAATGAATAAAGTTAAATAAATAAAGATATATCAATAGAATGAACTGATTTCATGATCATAAATAAGAAATGTAATGATGTAATAATATAATTATGACAGAAGTAAATGAATTATGATTAGAAGTAAAATTAACTATTAGTTAATTGTTTCATGCGTGAAAGTAAATAGGAATGATATAAACTATAAGATAATGATGTGAATCTAAGATATGGGAAATAAATAAATGAAAAGAATATCCCATAAATAAATATAATTAGATATATATATATATATATATATATATATATATATTTCTGGGTCATAAGTAGGAAAGATATCATAAATATATATAGGGAAGAATTATTCAAGTAAATATATATATATATATATATATATATAGAGAGAGAGAGAGAGAGATGATTAATATTATAACAAATACTATAATATATAAATATTAAAGAATAGGTGAAAGAGAATAGAATCCAATGAACAGATTCAACAAGACAAGCAGCATAAAGAGGTACGTGCACTTTCCTTATTAATAGCTTAGGCGATATAAATGTTGTAGAAGAATAATATGAATATAAATAAATGAATACTGCTTATATCAGGATAGTAATTGGAATATATTACCATCAATGATGTATATACATTCTCTGTATAAGTATGAATATAGAATAGGTATAATAATATGAGAATAAATAGGAGTGTAGAAATAAGGTAAATCTCCATACATATATGAATGGAATATGGATATAGATGTGAACATTCTTAAATTGAATACAATGAAATGAATGTTGAAATTCAATGAATGTGATAGCTAAAATCCTTAGACAATTAAGTGTATGAACAAATGATAAGTTGGAAACATTATATAAGGACATGAATATACAACTTGAATATGGATGAATAATGATTATATTGTTAATATGATGAAATGAAAAGAAAATGGAACTCTAATGTTCTCTTTTGTGAGTTGAATTGTGTAAGGTCAAAGAAAAAATTTGGACTCACTAGAAGGGGACATTACAAGTGGTATCAGAGCATTTGACCTGCCATCCTGTGAGGAAATTTGATGCAAGCTTACTCAAGAAGGTACAACACACATAACAACAACAACCAAATGGACAAGGAGCTCACATGAGCCAAAGGGGTTCTGCATTCTAATGAAGGGTTCTGCCTTTGGGTCTAGAGAGAGATGTGCTCTTTTAGATACATCACTCATGATGAGAAATAATTAGTCCACATAAGCCAAAGGGGTTCTGTCTTCTAACGAAGGGTTCTGCCTTTGGGTCTAGAGAGAAATGTACTCTTCTAGACACGCCACTTATGATGGAAGTAATAAGTTCACATGGGCTAAAGGGGTTCTACCTTCTAATGAAGGGTTCTACCTTTGGGTCTAGAGAGAAATGTGCTCTTCTAGATATGCCACTTATAATGGAAGTAATAAGTTCACATGAGCCGAAGGGGTTCTGCCTTCTAGTGAAGGGTTCTGCCTTTGGGTTTAGGAGAGAAATACTCTTCTAGATATGCCACTCATGATGAGGAATGATAAGTCCACATAAGCCAAAGGGGTTCTGCCTTCTAATGAAGGGTTCTGCCTTTGGGTCTAGAGAGAAATGTGCTCTTCTAGATACGCCACTTATGATGGAATTAATAAGATCACATGAGCCAAGGGGGTTCTACCTTTTAGTTAAAGGGTTCTGCCTTTGGGTCTAGGAGAGATGTGCTTTTCTAGATATGCCACTCATGATGAGAAATGATAAGTCCACATGAGCCAAAGGGGTTCTGCCTTTTAGTGAAGGGTTCTGCCTTTGGGTCTAGAGAGAAATGTGCTTGTCTAGATATGCCACTCATGATGGAAATGAAATGTTCACTTGGGCCAAAGGGGTTCTGTCTTTTAGTTGAAGGGTTCTGCCTTTGGGCCTAGAAGAATTGGATCACTAGGATACACCTAAAGATTAATGAAGGCCTTAGGGTAAAACCTAAAGATTAATCAAGGCCTTAGGATAAAACCTAAGGAGAAGGCTTTAGGGTAAAACCTAAGGAGAAGGCTTTAGGGGGGGACATTGTCTCATCATCAACCCCCAGGATCATGCTATACGTTATCTTATTATCAACTTGCTTAAGCAATCAAAGTCTTACTTACAACATCATTAGATTCATCTTTTGGGATTTTCATCAATATTATTTCATTTCAAATCTCTAATCTTAGAATATCAATACTCCCAAAGTTTTTTTTAAACAATGAAAAATTCTTCCTTCTTGCATTCATTTGATTAACTAAATGTCCTCAATCATATTGCTATTCAAAGTCAAATCAAATATTCTTTGATCATGACATCATATAATCAGTTACTCCTCAAAGAACTTAACTATTCTCAATTTTGAGATCAATAACATATGAGACCAAATCTCATGACCAAAGATCAAGATGCATCTTGGAATCTCAATACTCTCAAATCATCCCATCATTGTTAATCAAAACATCAAACAAATACTCTTTTGATTACAAATTGTCTTTCATCCAGAATCAAACCATGACTTTGTCTCAACACATTGAAGATAAGCGTTAAAGTGCAAGGTAACTCATTGTGATTGCTTGAGGACAAGCAATCTTGAGTGGGGAGGGCTGTCATGTCCCCATATTAAGGCATTGTTTAAATTAAAGATTTAAACATCCTGATAAAGAAAACAACTAAATTACCATAGTAAATATCAATTCGAAATAATATATATATTATTAAAATAATAATATTATTATATGAATATTTTAAAATATAAAAAGAAATAATAGCAATTTAATCATAATTATCATAAGATAATATTATGATTATAATTATCAAATATAAATATAAATTATATATAATATATTAATATGATAATAAATATAAACATAAATAATAAATATATATTTTCATTGCATATTATAAAAGGCACTTTATATATATGTGAGGATCGGGCCTCTTAAAAGAGACACCAATTCCTTAGTAAATGGTGTTTAACAAATTAAGTGAGCAAATATATTAATGGTAATTATTATCACTAATAGTGGTGACGGTTGGGTATAAGCCCATCAAACACTTAAATAGAGAATCATAATTAGATATATATGATCATCAGCAAAGGAGAAAAAAAAGGGAGTCTAAGAAAAAGAAAAAAATAGCAGATCAATAAACAATAAAGAATAACAGCATTGAGAGTTATCAATATCAAAGACACAACAAAGAGAAATTACAAGGAAGATATAGGACAGACAAGGTAAGTCTGCAATTATATCAGGTATGTTTTTCATTAAGTATTTAAATATAGAATATAATATATATTAGTAATATTCTAGTATAGACTGTGTAAAGTGGATTCAAAAATGAATAAAGTTAAATAAATAAAGATATATCAATAGAATGAACTGATTTCATGATCATAAATAAGAAATGTAATGATGTAATAATATAATTATGACATAAGTAAATGAATTATGATTAGAAGTAAAATTAACTATTAGTTAATTGTTTCATGCGTGAAAGTAAATAGGAATGATATAAACTATAATATAATGATGTGAATCTAAGATATGGGAAATAAATAAATAAAAAGAATATCCCATAAATAAATATAATTAGATCTACATGATATTTATATATATATTTCTGGGTCATAAGTAGGAAAGATATCATAAATATATATAGGGAAGAATTATTCAAGTAAATATATATATATATATATATAGAGAGAGAGAGAGAGAGAGAGAGAGATTATTAATATTATAACAAATACTATAATATATAAATATTAAAGAATAGGTGAAAGAGAATAGAATCCAATGAATAGATTCAACAAGACAAGCAGCATAAAGAGGTACGTGCACTTTCCTTATTAATAGCTTAGGCGATATAAATGTTGTAGAAGAATAATATGAATATAAATAAATGAATACTGCTTATATCAAGATAATAATTGGAATATATTACCATCAATGATGTATATACATTCTCTGTATAAGTATGAATATAGAATAGGTATAATAATATGAGAATAAATAGGAGTGTAGAAATAAGGTAAATCTCCATACATATATGAATGGAATATGGATATAGATGTGAACATTCTTAAATTGAATACAATGAAATGAATGTTGTAATTCAATGAATGTGATAGCTAAAATCCTTAGACAATTAAGTGTATGAACAAATGATAAGTTGGAAACATTATATAAGGACATGAATATACAACTTGAATATGGATGAATAATGATTATATTGTTAATATGATGAAATGAAAAGAAAATGGAACTCGAATGTTCTCTTTTGTGAGTTGAATTGTGTAAGGTCAAAGAAAAAATTTGGACTCACTAGAAGGGGACATTACATTGGTTTATTAGTCTTGGTCAGGGTTCTGTTGGTTCATGGGCTGTCCTAGAGAAAGCTTTTACTGATAGGTTCAAGGTACCAATTGATCCCTCAATGAACTATCACTTATTTGCCACTATCAAGCGGTTTGAAGGAAAACCTATTGCCAATTTCAATGCTAGGTTCCAGAAAATGCTATCCAAGTTAGTTGCCCCTTATGTAGTAGGAGATGCTGCTACTAGGAGTATCTATTACTCAGCTCTAGATCCATTAACATCTATGTTCATCAGGAGAACACATCCTGAAATCACTACCTTGACAGGAGCTTTTCAAGAAGCTATCAAAGTAAATCAGCAGTTAGTCCCTACTCCAACACCAAATGTTGCATTCCCTACATTGCCTGGCATGTATCCAACTTATCCTCCACAATATCCTGCATATCCGGGTCAGCAATATCCGGAACAACAATATCCTAATGGAGCTATGATGCCTCCAGCAGTCATGCCTGCACCTTTGCAGGTACCTCCATTAAGTATTATGCCACCTCCTAATGGGAATGGCCAAACACCACAATATCCTACACAAACTCAGACACCTCAGGGTGCTGATCTATCCAACAATAACCATGGACCCTCTTTCTTCAAGCCTCAAATTGAAAATGTAGTGGCCAAAGCTCAAGAAGAGAAGGAAGAAATCAAAGAAATCTTTGCTCAACTTAGAAAACTCACTACAGAGGTGACTCATCTCAGAAATTAGAATTTCTATTCTTAGCCTAATCAAAACAGAGGTTATTCCAATGACAGACCAAATTATCTTGACAGGGGGTACAACAATAATTTCATTAATAGTGGTGGAAATAACAATAATCCTCAGAGACAGCCTAGAGTATGGAACTCCAGGCCAAATCATGGCTCACTACCATCACCCTTAGATAATCAGCCACCTGCTGAAGCCAAACAAACTACTAGGGTCAATCTTGCTGAGGCAACCCTCACTAATTGGTACAGGATCCACAATACAAATGCTCATGCAGAGCTAGATTGTCCACAATTCAGAATTGCTGCTAGCATTTTCCAGACAGAAGTATCTAATACTTTTGGAAATCCACCTCAGGTAGAGGGAAATGAAATCGTCCCCTGTGGATATGACTCTGCATTTGTATTAGAGAGCTATACTGATCATCATCATCAACAGACTGTGTCATCCCACCAGCATTATACCCAGGCATGTGAAGAATCTGCTTTAGCCTTTGAGTCAAATTATGTCTTCCCCTTTGAAGATAAGAATGAGCCTTCCACTGAACATGGTAAGCACAATTACAATCTGAGAAGTAGCTCTAACAGACCTACTGGTCCATTGACATCATCTCTACCTCTAAATAATTTCAACACACCTCCTGATCCCAAAGCTAGCAATAATCCAGGATTTCCCAACGTAAATGCTCAATATCTGTCACCTCAAAATACAACATTAAAGGCTGTTGCCTTACCTCATGAGTCTGACAAACTGGTCACATACCTAGCTGATGAGATGAAAAAGATAAAGATCAGCTTGTCTCTATCAGAATTGTTGAAAACTCCTGCAATTAAGAAAGCTTTCATGAAATCACTAGATGATCCTACTCCTAAAGAGGATATTCATTCTCCACGCCAATTTAGCAATAAGGATCAGGCTACTAGAGATAGTAATGTCAAGTCTAAAGTGCCAGCTACTGTCCAGGCTGCAGAAACCTCACATATGACATTATACCGAGATAAGAGTAAGTCACCGCCTTTCCTCCTTACCATAAGGATGTTTAGCAAGAATTTACACAACTATTTGGTAGATTCAGGGGCATCTACAAATGTGATGCCCTTGTCTATATGCAATGCTTTAGGACTGCATCCTGCTAAATCCCTAAAGAAGGTGACACAGTTAGATAAGACAGAAGTCAGTGTAATAGGAGAACTGACTCATATACACATGCAGCTAGCATCTGATCCCAGGATCCAGTATTATATTGATATCCAGGTAGTCGACATACCTGATACATATGGGATGCTGCTTAGCAGAGACTGGTCAAAGACTTTGAATGGATATATGGCTACTGACTTTAGTCACATGTGGTTACCTTGGAAAGGTATACCAAACCAAATAAGAATAGATGCCGAACCCAGGATGAAGCACATGATAACTGAGTATAGTAAAACAAATGAGATCATGTATGTCGATGTTGAACCTGGAGTTTATGCCGTTAGACCACAGACTATCAGGATAGAAGAGATCCTGATGCTTGACTTTCATCATCATCATGATGATGATCATCAGGAGGACATGCTAGTTGTAGAACCCGATAGTAATTTTGAGAACGAGAATGAAATAGATCGCTTCAGAAATTTTGAG
Organism: Cunninghamia lanceolata; assembly: GCA_027924645.1. Lineage (NCBI taxonomy): Eukaryota > Viridiplantae > Streptophyta > Pinopsida > Cupressales > Cupressaceae > Cunninghamia > Cunninghamia lanceolata. The sequence continues at coordinate 15,073,834 of BSBN01000511.1, read as the reverse complement.
ATGCATCTGTCCAAGCAGGTAAAACATTGTCAATTGTTAAATATACCCGCTAATGATATTTTGATTGATGGTTGGTGCAGATTACACGACGAAGCACATTCAGAAAGGACTTGCGAAAAATGCTTAGACATGATGATGCTGGAGCAGACATGCAGTGAGGCATCATCATCATATTCTGAGGTAAGTTCTACATCTGGTGATGATGAGGATACTGATTCTTGTTTATCTTTTGCAGGAACCACAGAAAAGGTGATAGATCATGATGAAGATCATATATAGAGAACAGATGAAATTCTGGTGTATGACCAGATAAATGTTAAGGAAAAATAAAAGATCACTCCAGGGAGTGATTGTCTAATGAAGATAGTGGTAGTAACTTGACAGGATTTGAAGAGTTTTTATCAGGAGAAATTAAGAAGATGATAAAACAAAAGAAGCATTCGCAGGATGCACTAACTAATGGTTGGTGTAGGTTGCATGAGGTACCTCACTCGAAAACTACCTGTTCGCTATGTCTACATATTCTAAAGAGACATACAGAGCCTGATCCAAAGGATCATCCTCCTGATGATGAAAAACAAGAAGAAAAATCAGCTTCTCAGAAGGAAGAAAAAGTGAAGTCCAAGGATGCTGAAATTCCTAAACTAAAGTGGATATCAGGTGGTGCAGCTACTAGAGCTGCAAAGAAAAGAGAAGGTTTAGCTAAGCCTCATGCTGAGGATAAGTCTTGGATCCTTAGATTTGATGGATCCAAATCCAAACAAGGAGCTGGAGTAGGGATTGATCTTATTGATCCATCAGGAAAATCCTACTTAGCTGCATACAGATTACAGTTCCCCTGTACTAATAATGTGACAGAGTATGAAGCTCTGATTCATGGGATACTGTTTGCTCTCAAAAAGAAAGTGAAAATTTGGCATGTCTTTAGAGACTTAGAATTAGTTGTCAGACAGGTAAGAGGAATATACTCTTGCAATTATAAGAGATTGTCAAATTATAGACACAGAGTGTGGGATTTGATTGAAGACTTTGATGCCTTTAACATCACCCATGTTCCTAGAGAACAGAACCATAGGGCAGATGCACTTGCCCAGGCTGCCAGTACACTGGAGCCATTACCTATATCAGGTCTAAAAAGATTTTCAGTAGAACTGGTATCTGTACCATCAGTACCTGATAATGTTACTAACCTCCAAGTCTTTGATGATGATCAGCACATCCCTGATTTCATCTCTAATAGGGATATATTTGATGCTCAGATCATAGATGAGAACAGTGTGGAAGATCATGTTTGGGAAGAAGATGAAATATTAGAGTTGCCTAGCAACAAGATTCCCAAAGGTATGATTGAACTAGAAAGAGCCTTTGATTTGGATAATATGCTGAAGCAGAAGGATCTTCCCAAAGCTAATGGAGGTCAATATTCACAAGTGAATATTGGACAAAATGAAGACAAGAGGAATGTCTTGATAGGTAAGGTTTGCACACCAGAAGAGTTAGAAGGAATAACTCAGGCCCTTAAGGATTACATCCATGTAATTGCATGGACTTATGATGAGCTGAAGACATATGACACATCAGTCATAACTCATACTATACCTCTCAAGCCAGACGCTAAACCTTTCAGACAGAAGCAAAGGCCAGTCAATGCTTTGCTTGAACTAATAATATTTGAAGAGGTCAAGAAGCTGTTAAATGCAAGGATAATATTTTCTGTGAGGCACTCCACTTGGGTGGCAAATCTAGTGCCAGTTAGAAAGAACAATGGAGACATCATACTATGTGTAGATTTCAGGAACCTGAATAGAGCATCAGAAAAGGATAATTATCCTCTGCCCTCATTAGATGAAGTTCTGCAGACTGTAAATGGAGCCAAAATGATGTCCTTCTTGGATGGCTTTTCAGGGTACAACCAAGTGATGGTTGATAAGATTGATAGGCTAAAGACTGCCTTCACCACAAAGTGGGGGATCTTTGTATATAGACGTATGCCGTTCGGGCTGATAAATGCTAGAGCAACATTCCAGCGAGCAATGGACATAGCCTTCAGAGGCTTAATAGGAAAATGTATAGTCATTTACATGGATGACCTCAAAGTGTTCTCCAAAGAGAGAACAAATCATGTAACAGATCTCATAAATGTGCTGAAGAAATGTGAGGAATATGGAATATCCTTGAACCCCAAGAAATGCATATTTGGGGTGACAACAGGAAATTTGCTGGGCCACCTGATAACTAAAAATGGAATTATCATTGATCCTGATAGGGTGGAGTCCATCATGAAAATACAACTTCCTGGAAGCAAGAAAGAGCTTAAGTCTTACTTTGGTAAGATTAACTTTGTAAGAAAATTCATCACTAGTTTTGTAGAGATAGTCAGACCATTAAATGCTATGCTGAAAAAAGATGCCAAGATTGAGTGGACAGTAGAAGCTAAAGCTACTTTTGAGGACATAAAGAAAGCCATATCAGATGCTCTTGTTCTCATCAGTCCAGACTACACAAAGGACTTCTACATCTATTCATTTGCCTCAGAACATACCTCTGCAATAGTATTAACTCAAAGGAATGAGGAAAAAGAAGAGAAACCAGTTGCTTTCATGAGCTATCCCTTCAAAGATGCTGAACTGAGATATGTGGATGTTGAAAGACAAGCACTTGCATTGGTTAAGGCAGTAAAGAAATTTAGGCATTATATACTAAGAAGCAAGGTGATTGCAGTAGTGCCTGATGTAGCAGTGAAGATGCTGCTAATGCAGAGTGAGCCTAGTGAGAAAAGAGCCAAATGGATCACAGTATTACAAGAGTATGACATGGAGATTACACCCATAAAGCTGGTAAGAGGATAGGCTCTAAGCCAAATGATATCTAAAATTGATCAAAACATCACAAGTCAGCAATATGTGATCAATGAGAGGGACAATGAAGAGTGGTATTCAGATATTAGGCACATCCTGATCACTAGAAGATGTCCTCCAAGAATGCAAGCTTCATAGAGGAGAGCCTTGAAGATAAGGTCACAAAAATATATGATGAAGGGAGGAACCCTGTTCAAGAAAAATTATGAAGGGATATACCTGAGATGCTTAGAAAAACCATAAGCAAATAAGGTTTTGTTAGAACTACATGACAAGTTCGGAACGGCACATGGATCAGCCCTGGCCACAACACATGCAATCCTTAGAGCAGGATATTATTGGCCCACTGTTTTCAAAGATACAGCTGATCATGTTAAATGTTGCCACGTATGCCAGGTTGCTGCCAACAGAGAGAAATATGCTGCACAACCATTGCAGCCAGTGATGGAAGAGTGCCCATTTGCACAATGGGGCATGGACTTCATAGGACCAATCAATCCTCCATCCTCTTCAGGCCATAGGTATGTCTTAACAATTACTGATTATTGTACCAGATGGACTGAAGCTGTCAGCAACAAGACTTGTACTGCAGATGATGTCATTAAATTTCTGGAGAGCAACATTGTTACCAGGTATGGAACTCCTTATGCTTTAGTAAGTGATAATGGTTCTGCCTTCACTTCAACCAAATTGTCAAGTTGGGCTTTTGATCATGGGATCATACTCAAGTTCTCATCCAACTACTATCCCCAAGAGAATGGATTAGCAGAATCCACCAACAAGAATTTGCTAAATATCATAAGAAAATTAATAGAGAAGAACCCTAGGGAATGGAACTCATTTCTGAAATATGCCTTATGGGTAGATAGAACTAGAATGAAAACTGCATTAGGAATCTCACCCTTCCAATTGGTATATGGGGTAGATCCTATCCTCCCTGTTAACTTGAAAATTCCTACCTTGCAGTTTGCCCAAGAGTACCTAGGCATTGACAATAGACAAGTCAGGTTGCTTCAGTTGATGCACCTAGAAGAGAAAAGAAGTCAAGCAATTGACCAATTTGCAAAACATCAGGCTGTTGTCAAACGCTGGTTTGACAAGAGAGCCAAAATCAAAGCCTTCAGGATATCTGATTTAGTCCTAATGTGGGATAAAGCCCATGAGAGGAAAGGAGACCATGGCAAGTTTGACAGATTATGGATAGGTCCCTTTCAAATTTTTGAGATACTAGGAGACAACACTTATAGGCTTAAGAACCTAACAGGTGAGGATGTCCCATTGCCAGTCAATGGACAATTCCTCAAACATTATTTCCAAGCTTGAGTGACTTCATGACCGTCATGTGTATCATACTGTACATTTGTATAGTGGCTTGTATAGTTTTGTTTTTGTTTGTTTTGTTTTGTTTGTTGAGACCTTGTTTTGCTTAGTCAAGATGATGCACTTCATCACCACAGAAAATAACTAAATTGTTAGGATTCAAGTGATGAGATCAGATTTAGACATAGGTTATGATTCATTCTAAGAAGTATTCATGATCAGGTCTGTGATATCCTTTCATCAGGGTGCCTTTTCTTGATCAAAGTGAATCAATCACAATGAAACACCTAACAGCCTTGGGTTTGCTAAACACACAAGTATGGGTGTTAAGTGAAAAATCTAAAGGGACTCCCTTGCTACCAATACAATCTCCAACCTAAAGATGCAAGTGACTATACCTTGTACAAATGAGCTAACATGATGATATTAGATACAAATTTTAAGAGAAAATCAGAAAAGAAATAAAATTAGGCCATCTAAGTAACTCTACCGGGGCTATGAACGCCTGCTGGCAGTGGGGCTCTACTTAGGGAGATTGTATAGATAACCTTGCCGGGGCTATGGACGCGTGCTGGCAGCAAAGCTCTATCCAGGTTGGCTATGAGGGATGATCTCCAACTATATAGTTTAACACCAGTTACTTATGTTTTCAACTTGCTTTCAAGATGAGGATAATTAATCATTTGCACACACATGATCCTTTGTTAGTATTGTTACCATGAAGAAATTTTATCATTCAGAAGATCATGATGCTTTTGCTTAGAAAGAATTAGAATACTATAGATGAATGTGATCACATCACTTGAATCATTTGAATTTGTTTGTTTGCTTTGGTGGCAAGTTGTTGTGTGGTTACACAACACGCCCCATTCTGACTTGACAAAATAGGGACCCAACTTTTGCTTGGCTTGTTCTGTGTTTCCTGGCGGTTTGGTAAAAGTAAGTCATGCAGGTCATCATGCAGAGAGGCTGGGTAAGTCATCATCATGAGGTCAGTTTTTCAAAGTTCATATTGCATTCCAGTAACCTCATATTTAGATAGAGCATCAAATTTCATGCAGGTTTGCCTTTTACATCACCTTGATATTCATCAGGATCTGAAAGTTATGAATGGTCAAAGTCCTGGTCAAACCTAATATTCACAAGGGGGAGGATCATATTTTGCAACATCAGTCATCTTTCAAAAGATCACCCCGATCTAATTTATCACCTGATAATTCATGCAGTCCAAATGTCTAGACATCAATTTTAGGTGACAATGACCTTTACCCGTCAGCAGCCTTATGTTTCCCGTGAGGATCATATTTCTCAATGTAACCTAATATTTCTCAATATCCTCCTAACATGAAATATCCCCCTAAGCCATTATCCTGATGACGTCATTTGAGTCTGATAAATAAAGAAACAAACATGACAATGACATCATTATCACATTTACTTCTCGGGGGCATATTTCCTAAACATGATCCTGCTCCCATAACATGACGATGACATCATGATGCCATAGCGATACACTGAACCAATATCTAGATGACGTCACCCCAATATTTCGAAAGAGAGACATTATAGTTTATCCGGTCATCATCATCTTGTAACATCACCCGATATATTGAAATATCCTCCTGATGTATTAAGTATGACTTGAGGGTGCGTTTATCACCCAATCTTGTCGAAGATAGTTTTTCCTCTCGAGGAGGATGATCACATTGCACTCGGGATGATATTTTTGAATATCACCCTTATATCTAAATATCACCCCGCTCCCGTTGCCGCCATTAACATTTAATGCGCGCAGAGGTGGTAGGTAGTTCCCACTAACCACAAAACCCGATGAAACACTTGGCGAAATCCTAAGTTTCTATGCTAAGGATCAATGAATAAAATCTAATCTGTCAGGGTTGGCCCTAATTTTACCCTCATTGCAAGGTTAAAAGGTAAACTCACCACCATTTCACGCTTACCTTGCGAGAAAATCATTTTTACAGAGCACCAGCTTTCAAACTCCCATACAGGCGACACTTGTACGAACAGAGCTTACAGGCAGGAGAAGCACGTGATTATCAACAGAATTAAGAGCATTTTCTGGAAAACCACTGGTATAAAGAGATCTGCATAACTAGGTAAGTAATTGAAACCCTCATCATCTTGCTTCTGCATAAGTCAGGTATGATGTTGCTGGTTTGAAGTTTTAGTTTATGCATCCTGTGATAGAAAATGCTGGATGAATACAATATGCATGATGTTAGTAAAGATAAGATGTTATCTGCATGCATGTGAAGATACATTGTAAGACAAATTGTGTTAATTGTAGATATCTATGGCTGACAAGAGGTTAGCAAAGTGTGAGGTTGAATTCAGCAAGCCCATGTTCTCATCTCCAAGAGGCATCCTGTTTAAATATGGTGCAATTACGGATTCCCATCAGGGGAGTACAGATTTGGAGGCCTGGTCCACCAAAATGAATGATGAGAAGAACAGAAGCCCCCTGTTGGATGTAGTCTTCGTGTCTGGATTGTGGAATGCAGCCGGTTTTCTGTACTCCATGGAGTCTCCAGAGCTGGTGATCGAGTGTGCATGGAACTATAATCCTGAGACCAGATAGGTGATGAAACATGGAAGAATATATGCAGACCTACCCATTAAGGGTCTTTCCAAGACATTCAAACTTCCGTTGGGCAGGAAGGTTAACAGTGTGGACCTAAAGAAGTCTAAAGTTGAATATGAGAATAATAAGACGCAGGCCAGGAAGAACATGTATCAGTGGAGGGCCAAGAATAGCACATATCCTGCAGCTGCCAAATTTCCTGTGCACTTGTTTAAATATGATTTTAATGAAGAATATCAGTACATGATTGCATTACTCAGCAGAGTAACAGGCCAACCTGATGCTGGTAGTTTCAAGGATTGGATGTATGGTGTAATCATGATGTGCATATATGCAGACATCAAGCCACTGTGGGGCCAATTGATAAGTGATGCTCTACATGAGCAGCTGATGAACCTGGGAGGTTCAAATTGTTCTTTCTACATGACAACATATATTGTCTACTCCTGTGATTACAAAGGCACATTTGATGCACTGGTCACAGATGGAAAAGTAACAGGGACAGTCAATGCTGTGCATATTTGGGATCATCATCCCCAATTACAAAGAGTTAACTACCTCCAAGATTACAAACTGGTCAATGATGCATTCTCTATGCATCTAGTAAGGACCATGGAGGAGGACAGAACAAAGAGATTGAGCATGGAGGCTCAAGAAATAATCTACAGGCATGGAGCTTGGTATATTCAATTTGCAACATTTTCCTATATGAGGATTGAAGGTTTTGAAGGACATCCCCTCATGCTGCAAAGATACCCCACTGATGCAGTGGTATTGAGGGAATTCATAAGGCAAAGCTCCACCATGCTGAAAACATATAAGGATGCTCATAAGTTACCACCAATTCTGTTTCCAGTGATTATTGGCTGGTACATGTGCCCAGACTCAGAAAGTATCAAGAAGGTGATGGTCAGCTTAAATAAAATGCAGTTGCAACCATTCCCACTAATAAGACCATATGATCCTTATGGAAGGATACAAAAAATAATAGGGAAACCTATTCATCAGAGGCACCTAGAAGACTTCTAGGCGGATTGTGAGGATGAACCAGAAGCCAGAAGAAGAAGATACCAAAGGTTGACATTGAATCAAATCAAAACCTTTGACTGCATCTCCATTCCTCAACAGTTGAAAAAAGATGATGGTAGGTTAATGGCAAATGAGTATGAAGAAAAGAAAATATATAATGATACAATATCCACGCCTAACCTAATGATAAAAGAGGATATTTCTTTGGATCCTTTCATTGCCAGGACCTTACAGCTAACCCAAGCCTGGGTTGATGAACAGATTGAGGCATTGAAGAAGAAAGGTGTTGCCATTACTGTGGACAACAAAAAGAAAGGACAAGATATTCCTAATGAGGAATATGATGATTTTATAACTGAAAAGAGAAAATCAAAAGGAGACAGACTGCCTCCTCAACAAAAACAAAGCAAACGACCCCCTATGGGTAAGAAAGTAGATAATGAACCCAAGGGGGTGATCATTGAAAGGGCAGTGTTTCCAGCTGAGGAGGTAGCATTAGGATCAGGATCAGGATCAGCATCACCTCCACGGACAAGAAGACAAAAGTCCAAGAAAGATTGGCCAGCAGGGGCAATAGTTACTGAGACCCAAGAAGAGGGTCAGTCCTCGCGACAACCAACAAAAGAAGATATCCTTATGGAAGAAGAGCCTGAGGAAGAGGAGGCCCCCTTGCCGTTCAAAAGGAAGAGAAGAGCCCCACTAATGGTGGTAGCTACCCCACCTAAGAAACCAAGAACCTCCATGAGGGGTGAAATAAGAAAGTCCCCTATAACTTTGAGAGAGGTAGGTAGTGAAGTTTTCCAAAAGGAATTTCAGCATAATGTTCCACTTCCTACTATTGTGAAGTTCAAGACTAAACTTGTAGAAGAGCAGATGAAAGAAACCTCGCCAGGAGGCAATATCTCATTAGAGGAAACAATTAACCTATCTGATGATGAGGTTGTGAAGGAAGTAGCTTCACAAAAGATGGAAACCCTTGCTGCAGGTACGCAAATGACTCCTCATAAGACTCCGTCAGTACAAACAATAATGGAGGAAATGAAGCAAGTGGAAACTGAAAAAGAAAAGAGCCTAGAGAAGATAGCCCAAGAAATAGGGCTGGACACACTAATTGCACAGGTGACAAGTCCTATAGTGGTAGATTTGATAGATAAACAGGATACAAGTCTTGAACATCCAGCAGGTACACCTGACAAAGGGCAACATACAGAAGAAGTGAATATGGCAGAACCAGAAGGCCATGCTTCAGAAATAAGTCAACAAAGCCAACAGGATGCATCATCGAAGCCTACTATAGTAGAGGTTCAAGAAAAGACGGCTGATGAGAAGGATGTAGTAGAAGATCCTGCTTCCAATGTTCAGGAAGTAAGTAGCATAGGTGCAAAACAGATAGTGGTTTCAGAACAAACACCAGCACCTAAGGAGGATTCCACAATATCCACTGCTATAAATATGCCTCAGCAGGAGGAAAAGTCAAAAGTGGATGAGGTGATAATGGAGGGGGATCATGATCATCATATGGACACATCACCAGATCCTCCGCCTCAAGATGATACTCCTCCAGAAAAGGAAGTTCCTCAACAGGAGGACGTACCGTAGGATCGCCCTCAAGGCGAGCATCATGAAGAAGAAACAAGGAAATCACCTTCTTCATCACATATGCTAATGGATACAGGAGATCAGGGTGAACAACATGATGATGCGGAGAAATATGATCAGGTACCTCAATGGTTGGAAAAAGAAGTAAACACAGAGGTAGATTTTGTGATCCAGGAATTTGACATATCCACCTTGTTTTCTGAAAATATAATGAAACCAAAGAGGAAGGCCAGAATGACTTCGGCCATTAAAAGGGATCCCACAACTGGAAGAAGAACTGCACAAATTGTAATTCCTACTGTAGAAAAAGAGAAAGGTAAAATTACTCTGGAAGAATTCCAGATTAATACAGTTGACCTGGGGTTTGCAAATGAAGACCTGGAGGGTCAAGAAGGTAAAGATATCATTGATTCTTTGATTCAGAAAGTGAAGAAGGAAAAAGAGAAAAATAAGCAACACAAAGAGCACATTGCTCAGTTGCATGCATATATAGGAAGGTTAACTAATACTAAAGATACTTCAACTGAACATGCAGTCCCATTGACTGTTATTTCCCAAGAGGAGGTAAATAAGTTGGATCTCATGAAACATGAGTCATCCATACTGAGAAAGTGGATGTGTGCCACATTTGATACAGCAGAGGAAGTGGTAAAAGCCTCTTTGAAGAGGTGGGGTACTCTCAGTGAATCCCAGCAAAAAGTAGACAAGTTGCAAATGCAAGCAAGTAAAAGATCCTTCCAATTGGAGAAGATATTAGATATCCTGGGAAAAATAAGGAGGATAAATCCTCAACTGCTTATCAACAAGCAGGTACTGAATAATAACACTGCATTATTGGTTGACATATGGTATAAAGATACCAAATTTGAATGTGATGTCCTAAAAAATGCAACAATAAGCTGAGAGAGATCAACATAAAACTGCATGACATGATGGCATATGAAGCTAAACTTTTAGAAGTACTGGAAGGAAAGGTGGAAGGGAAGATAGATAATCAAGATGAAGAGTTTGCAATCCAAGCTCTACATAATAACTTCCAATTTGTTGCCGATGATCCATTAGGCCAATTGACAGAGGAAATCATGGATAGATTGGTGAGGACCAAGATGAAAATGGAACATTATAATGAGACCCTACACAATAGGAAAAATAAGCTGGACAGCATCAGAAATAAATATCAGGCACATAAGCACGCCATCACCAAAGCAAAGACCCAAGATGGCGGAGAAATAGATAAAATCGTGCAGTTGTATGAACAGGTCCGGATCATCATGTAGCCTCCTATACAGGATCATCATCATCAGGATGATGAAGATACAGAAAGTGATGCACCTGATGATGGAGCACATGAGTCAGATAAAGTAGATGATGATGCATCATAAAGTAAATATCAGCATTAGATACTTAGTGAAGATAAGTATTCCAGATAGTTGCCAGCTAGCAACTTGTGCCATTTTGATAAAGTTGACAAAGTCAAAGAGAAATACTGACCGTAGATATTCATAGACAAATCAAGAACTGAGATCTTTTTGTAACGGATTCCTCACCTTGTTCTATAAAAGGTGCAGGAAGGCCTCTTTTCAAACATTCGAAACTTAATTGAAATCTGTCTACTGAAATATTCAGGGCTCATTTCAAAGCTTTTTGTATACATCTATATCCTTGCATACTTAATGAATGAGAAGACTTGTTTGATTACAATTCATAGTAAATCTTGAGTAATCAGTGTGTGAATTCTAGATATATGATGTGATTTTCTGCATCCCTTGGAGTGCATATCTACTTGTATATGTTGTTTACATACAATTCCTTTGAAGTTAGCATCAATTGTATCTAGCTGTGGAATGTCCTGGTGAACATATGATTTGGTTTTCTTCTCTTCATGACTGTATCTGATGTACATGTGGTTCAATAGCTGAAGGTTCAACTTTGATTTGAAGCATTTCTTTCAATTTCTTTTAAATTTCAGAACATTTCACTATCATAATTGCAAATAACTGATAATCTTAAGCAAATAACACAAAATATGTAGATATCTCGTAGATAATAGTATATCTTTAGCATATTTAGAGACAAAACATGTATAATTTATGAACATCATGCAAATATTTGAGTACTTCTGTATTATTTGATCAAACAACTACATAATATGACCTCTCTGTAAGGAATCTTTGCAAAAATAGTGTCATGATGATGAACTCAATGTAAGTCCGCAAAATAGAAACAGCAACACACATCAACCTCTGAGTAACGTCAGACGATTAAGACCTAATCACTGGAAACTTGGGATCATGAATTCTTTGAATTCATCGTATCTTTCAAGATGAATAAAGGTTAATGTGTACTTTTATTCTATGCTTGTTTGTGACTAACATCATGACCAACATGTTCCTCTCCTTTGTGCCCTCTCTATGGCTTCCATTCGCACTTCCAAGTTCTGTAGCATTTCAAAAATCCCTTCATCATGGCCTCTTCAGCCTCCACTTCGAGCACCTTTCCTCTCATCCTTCTCGGTGGCATTCTGCCCACTCCACAAAAGCCCAACTTCTTAGGCTTTGATACCAAATATGATGACAGCCTTGACAAGAAACTAGAATGACAATGCAGCGATGGGAATTCAACTAGAATGGCATATAGTTTGATGAGAACAAAACCAACATTTTAGTGATGGCAATTCAATTACATGAACTTTTTTTAACAAGAATATTTTATTCTATATTCAACCAGATCGACCATGAGTACAGAGATGGTTCTAAGACTTAACAATCTTTACAAAATTTGGTTTTTCTAGGCTTTCAACACACATCTCGACCCCAATCCCTGCTCCCTCTACTGTGATTCCTCCTTTCTCCTTGTCCTTGATGGAGACCTTCACCAAAATCCCATCGATCTCTGCCCACCGTCTCTCCTCTTGCCATTCTGGCAATTTTCAAACTTCCCCTGCTTGTGGTGACAGGATTCCTCCTTTCAAATGGGTGACAGGGACTAATTAACTTCCCCCTTCTTAGCCGTTCTTAGCAGTTTTCTTCCAGCAGTTCGGTGTCAAGAACTTACCAACCTCCCCAACGTCCTATGTTACCAATATATAACTACCTCTAAGAGGTTGATACAACCAATTATGGGAGAGGAACAAATAGTCCCAAAACACCAACCTAACAACTTAACAAACAAAACTAAAACAACAACTAATCAAAACTAAAATTTGATGGGGAAACAATGGCCCTACATCAATTCATCTTCCTAAGTGTAATAAGTTTAAGCAATTGTGGCATGCTTAACCTTAATAGTTTCATTTATTAGCTATAGTTAATTCCTTAGGCTAACCTAATTAGTGTGAAGAGGTATGTCACTACCTAATTATTTCTATAAAAAAGAGAAAGGTTCTTCCAAACCATCGTAAATTGTAAGATTAAATTCATATTCTCATATTCTAATTTTTGGAGGTCACCTACTCAAAGTTGTTTGATATTAATTTTATTGATTTTTGCCTTTATTTCCAAGAGATCCTAACATCAAATTTCTTTATTTTCTTTCAAACCTAAAGTCCTTAATCTTCTTATATAGGAGTCATGTATACACCTAGAAGCCACCTCTCATAATGGCTTTATATTTTAGTCTTCACACACATTGTCACATTAGCAATCACCCTGGATCATGATCTTTTGACCATATAGGTGAAGATCAACACACCAAACTCTCTTTCTCTCCTTTTGTGCAAGTTTCACAGGTAACACAAAATAAAGTATTGAATCTTAGAGTCAATATTTCAACAAACAAGGTGTACTATCCTCTCATTTTGACATTTCAAATTATTTACCATTGATTTATGTTAATGAATGTGCTAGATTGGAAGCCTTGATCTAGTTTAGTAGTATACATGTACTTATTTAGTATGACTCTAATCTCAATCTACAATGAATCCATAATTTCAAATCTTCAAGTCTATTAGGTGGTAACTATCATCTCTACCCTCTAGAAGGGAATTAGAAATCCATAAGTATGCTTTTTTCAACTCAAAAGACTAATTGAATTCAAATGTTGTTCATAAGAAATGGTTTAAGGATAGAAGTATAAATAGGGGTAACATGCTTTTGGTCAAAAGTAGAAAGTTATTGCATCACCTACAATGGCCAATAAAGTAGGCCTTGCCAATATAATAAAATAACATAATTGTGATCCATGTGTCTATGGACAGTGATGTTGATCAAATATGGAAATGAAACACAAATCTAAAGAGTGAAAAAGTTTATATTTATAACAATATGGAAATTAGGATATTTGGATCTAGGTTGAGGCCTAGGTTGCCTCCTCTCTTGTGCTCCAAAATCTAGTCATTAATTTTCACAAGAAGAATCATTTAATTCTTCCTATTGATAGAACAACCTTTTATGCATGCTCTAAATGTGGGTCACCAAGATGTACTCTCCAATACAAAGAATAGCTCATGATCCCATTTCCATTTTGATCAAATCTTCCACCTATACCTTCAAACTAATGCCCTCAATATAATTTTATTTATTGATTAGTTTGGATTACCACAAGCCTTTACCTCTCAAAAGAAACCTTAATTACATATTTGAATACCCTTTTTTGGAAACTAGACTAAATTAGTTAATTTTTCATCTAAAAAATACATGATTTCTAATAGTGTCCTAAGAGCAAATGATTGTGAAAGTTACAATTGACAAACAAATAATTCCAAAAAAAACTTTAGGCAAACTATTAAATGAAAAAGACAAATATTGATAATTTGTAGCAAACACTCCATAGTCCCCAACAAAAGATATTTTGCCCAAAAAAATTCAATGTTGATTATTTGTAAAATGTCAATGAACTCAACAAATATATATGTATTACAATTAAATTTTAGAGAAGAATGAACCAAAAAAATAATTTTGAAAGGTCTTTGTTCTCTCACAATAGATGAAAGGTTTTTGCAGCATCATTTGTCTACAACTTGAAGCATTTGAGCTGATTTCTTCACATTGCAATCTTAGTCAATTCAAATGATAGGATTTGCCCACTCATTGTTGGACATGTTGTCATTGATGTCAAGAAGGTAGTCATGATTGTTATCACTAATGAACAGACGAGAGTATAGGAAATGGTTGTCATTGATGTCAACATAGAAATATGATTGAATGCAAGGAAATATCATTGAAAGAGATTGTTGAAATATAGTGTCATTCATGTTAAAGGCATATGAAAGAATGTTGAAGGAAAATCTTGAACAAGAGGCCTTGGAGAATCTTGGTTGATGGAAGCAAGAACACCTTTATGAAGACCAGGTTGGCAAGATCATTATCGTCGATGTCAAAGAGATTGATAGAAAAGATAATGTTTAAATTAAATATTTAAACATTGGCCGATTAAGTGTCTAAAGTGGCCAAATCCCTCCATAAGCCAACACTTATAGATATAAGCCAAAATCATAAATTTAAATGAAGATTGAAATCTGGCCGACTCCTTCGAAGTTAAGATTTATCTCTATGATGGCCGACCTCGTATAAGAAGGATCGCTAAGAATAAAAGAAAGAGATCAATATGATAAAGTTGAGCGTTGTTTAGAAAGTATAAGTGGTGTGATTCATATAATAAAAAGTGTAATGATCTGCTTTATGAAGATAGCCAAAATTAATATATATTAAAGGACAATGATTATCCTTAAAGAAGTAGCACCCATATGAAAAATGAGGATGTGTTTAAGAATATAGAGGAGGTGTGATTTTAATATAAGCAAAAGACTATGGTTTAAATGAGTAATGAAATAGTGCACTCCAAATAAGACAAAATTTGTCTTAACTAAATCAAATAAATGGAGAACAAAATGGTACGATTAGAAGCATGAAGAACAGTTTAGAATAAAGGCAAAAGTATTATACAAAAAGATAGTGATTTGTTTTGAAGAGCTATTTGTTATGAAAGGAAATATTCATTGTGAATAGATGTGTCTCTAGTGAAGAGGCAAGTTGTATAATCTATAAGAAATATGTGAGATGTATTTTGATGGAGAGGAGAGTGGAAATAAAAAGATATATCGATTAGACACTTCCAGATCTGCATAAGAAGATCATTGTAAGAAGAAAAATACAGATTTGAAAGGGAATGAAATATGAAGAGCATTCTAAAATTGAAGTATTTATGAGTGAGGATAAAAGACATATTTGTGCAATATATAAAAGATAGATCCATGTAGATATAAAAAAATATTGTGCAGAGATAAAGGAGAAGGTAATGCTAACATAAAAAGAGGACTATGCTGAGATAAAGGAGAAGACCTTGCAGAGATAAAAGAAGAGATTGAGTAGATATAAAAGGAGGAATCTATGCAGAGATAAAGGACACGTTTGGACATATCTCAAGGAAGAAATTTATGAGAAGATAGTGCCATGATTGTGATCAGTTTGTGAAAAGAGAATGTGTTGAACACACTAGGATACTGAGAGGGGGGTGAATCAGTATCTAAACAATCTTTAAATCCTCCGGAGCAAATTAAAACTTACGCATTACAACATCAACATAAACATGAAAGATCAACACAATGCACATCAACACATAACACCAGATATACATGGAAAACCTAAGAAGGGAAAAACCACGGTGAGGATTAACTCACTATATGTAAAGCTCAGAATTACAACTTTGTTTTAGGGCTAAAACCCAAGGAAGCTACTACTCCTTGCTAACTTTTTTTAGGGCTACAACCCAAGGAAGCTACTACTCCCTGAAGACTTGGTTTTAGGGTCACTCACAAGGAAGCTACAACTCCCTACTGACTTTATTTTACAGCAACAACCCAAGGAAGCAACTACTCCTTGAACTGGGAATGAACTCAGTAAAGATTACAGTATGACAGTCCTTCTACTATCTAAAACTGACAATGAAGCTTACACCTCTTATGATTGCAATTCTACCTCTTCACTCTTCTTCTGATGATTGGATCAATTATGCACACTCTCCACTTCCCTCCTATCACAAAAATGTCTTCAAGATGAATCAAGATAGCCCTTATTACTTTTGCTCTTTCTCCTTCAGTCGCACATCAAAATGCTTATCATATTCATGTTTCGCTCACCCATTCTCATATTCGCAATCATAATTCACCTCGATCAACTAGGTTTACAATATATACATGACATTACATTGATTTCATTACAAGTTGGCCAATATAATAAGAATATTACATTTTACAAGTCGACCAGAGATTTCACAACATGAAACATGCATAGGGCAAGCCCTAACATGAGCTACACGCTACTCCAGGAAGTGAAACATGCCTTGTGGATCCCAACACATGCTTAGTCCAGTCCTAAACATCCTACCCAATAACATCTTTCAAGGAATAACATCCACACGCTTCACAAATTTGAATTAGGTCACCCTTAAGCAAGAACACATGAAGTTTGTAGCACAATGGTCATTTCCACTTGGTGGTACTCATGAAAGATAAAACAATGTTTGCACTCCTTCTAGATGAGTCAATAGGACCTAAACACCATCTACAAATGCTCCTTGAACTCCACATAGCAACAACTTTGTGGCACACACCTTCAACCTTCTTCAGTCGGCCAGGCAAAGGTATAGCTTAGCAATATCATCATTTTGGACCTCAACCAGTTCCAAAGTGAGCAAAAAAACACACTGAGGAGCAACTGGAGACAACACAAGATCATCATGAACATCTTCCATCAGTCAATGTACCAATTCATGCCACAACAGTTGGTGCACATCATTAGCATATGTCCTGAGAATAACTAGGCATACAAAACTATCTGTACCACAACTGTCATTTGAAAACTAAACCTGCAAGCCTCCAAACCACCTAAAACACATATGGATGCACTCATACATGGCTCTGAACATGTCCTCAAAATTGCATGAGTAAATCTTCATTTGCGGAGGAATGCGGAGTATTTCAATTAGCCTTCATCAACACTTTACTCTACTAGAGCACAGACCGGAACTCAATTACTTGTAACTTTCATTGCGGAGGAGCAAATGATCTAAAACTTTGGATTTAGCACCTTTACAGTATATTGAACTTAACTTTTGAACCACATGACTATATCTTCAAATGTGGAGGAATGCAGAGCATTTTACCAAACATCATTTCAGGTAGCTTCCTACAACAATAGCCTTCACCAACATCCGGAGGCCAGAACTTTCGTATAACATCTCATACTCTCTTAGGATCATTAGGAAAGATCATATAACATGTTGTAGATCATTAGTAACATCTTCTCATCCTCAGCATAGCTTCTAATTCCCATCTTAATACATCATCATTCATCTTTATGCTTATAATTTCCATTTTAATATTTCATCATGAAATCATCTCTGTTGACCACAAACATGCTCAACACACCTTGTCTTGACATTAATTAGGGCATGACATCCAACCATGAACATCAGCAACCCACTATGAACATCAGGAACATCACTGAATATCAGCAACCCTGAACATCAGCATCATCATTGTACCTCACGCCATCTCTGTTACCACATTGGTATATCATTATCACAAACTAAGTGTTGACATCACTCTAAGTGTTGACATCAATGACAACACATATTACCAACAATTTCCCCCTTTGTCATTGATGGCAACACATACTCCCCCTTAGATGTATATTTTTCTCTCTCCCTCTTTGATATCAAGGACAAAGAGCAACTACGTCTCTCTCTTAGGGCACATACTTTCCCCCTAAGGTGCACATTTCCCTAACTTTCTCCTCCTTTGATGTTCATACATTCTTTCTTGAAGTAATTCACAAACTCCCCTATCAGCAACAACCACTACCTACTCACCTTGAGAGGTAGCCACCATCAGTCTAGGAAAAAGGTATAGCATGAATTCCCCTTGGACAGATGCACCACTATGCATCTAGCAAGAAGGAGGCGCAATTACCCCTAACCTCTGCCAGAGATACTCAAAAGTGTCCTTTGCAAGAGCCTTTGTGAAAATGTCTACAATCTGATCCTTTTTGGAACATTTTCCAACTTCACTTCCTTATCTGCAACCTTCTCTCTCAAAAAGTGATACCCGATTGTTATATGCTTGGTTCTAGAATGCATCACTGGATTCTTTGAAATATTGATAGCACTTGTATTATCACACAAAATAGGAATAGGCTCATCATACAGTACCTTGATATCCTTAAAAGTTTGCTTCATCCACAATACTTGTGTATAGTAGGATGCTGCTGCAATAGACTCTGCCTCTGCAATTGATAAAGCTACTGAATCTTGTTTCTTGCTCTGCCATGAAACCAATCTGTTTCCTAAAAGGAATGCACCACCACTTATACTTCTCCTATCATCAACACAACCAACCCAATCATCATCAGTGTAAGCACTTAGATTAAAGTCATTACCTCTGGGCATGTGTTTGCTTAGGATTGTCTTGATATCCGGTAACCACACATATTGCATGCATAATATCAGGTCTAAAGGTAGTCAAGTACAACAGTCCTCTAATCATAGATCTATAGAGAGTCTGATCAACCTCTAGAGACTCATCATTCTTGCTCAAGTGACAACCAGTAACCATAAGAGTACTTGTTGGTTTGGAGTCCTCCATACCAAACTTCTTCAACATTTATCTAACATACTTAGCCTGAGAAATAAAGATACCATCATCTAGGCTGAGCATTTTGAAGCCCAAGGAAGAAAGACATCTCACCAATCATAGACATCTCAAACTCTTTCTGCATCTCCTCTATAAACCTCTTACACATATCATCATCTCCACCAAAGATGATGTCATCAACATAAACTGCAACTATCAATATCATATCTCCTTCTTCCTTGATGTAAAGATTACTATTTGTGGTACCTTTCTTGAATCCTTGATAAAGTAAGTACTTAACCAACCTAGCATACCAAGCTCTAGGTGCTTTCTTGAGACTGTAGACACCTAAAAATGTCTCGACCACCAAACTGATTCCCAACATCCCTAAACATGCCAATTTCCATCCTAACCAATTAATTAAATTTTTATTTAATTAATTACCCCTTTCATTTTCTAAATCCACACCATTTTATCCCCAAAATTGAATTAATTTTATTAATTCAATAGTCCAAACTTTAGCCAGTTGATTTAATAAATATGCAAAATTTATTAAATCAATTCCCCCATTTGCTCTAAATCCAATTAATTAGTTAAAACCATGTTAACTAATTAATCCAACCTACTATTTAACCTATCCCTACCCCCTAGACAATTAAATAGCTATTATTTAATTGCCTACCCTAGCCTACCTCATCCTAGCCTTAAGATTAATTAATTAATCTAATCCTCCTACTAATCACTTTGCTAATTTATTCCAGCCATATTAATTAGGTTAATCACCTTAATTATTTGGGTCAAACCCTCATTTACACTTCTCCCCACAACCCATGAATAAAAAATTGATTTCCATGCCACATAAATCAATTTTTAATACACATTTGTCATAATCTTCATTAAATGCCTCTTACACCCCTTACACATGTCATAACTCATTAATATCCACTCTTCCCCAAATGAATTTTTAATTCATTTTACCCTTCCCCATGTGAATTTTTAATTCACAAATAATCCATCTCACCCAACCTCATTTATTCACCCCTTTCCCAAAAATGAATAAAAGATTTACTTTTATTCCTAGCCCTCCATCTTCCAAGATCAAATCTAGGCCATCCACATCACTTTTATCCTCCACCATTGATCTTTCCAATCAATCTCCACCCTTGGATCAAAATCTCTTCCAAAAATCTATAAATAGAACCTCTCCCAAGCCATTTTCATCATCCAATTCCATGCAAAGTCATAATGCCAAAATCATTCTTGAGTTAGGATAGCGAGTTGCACAATTGAAGAGTATTTCACATTAAAATCCATAGTCTAGGGATCATCTTGGTCTAGGAGCTTGTCTTGGGTGCAAAAGCTTCTTCTTCCCTTGATGAGATCAGGTTGTGCATGTGAGGTATAATCTTGTGTTTATTGCATTTGATTTAGTATTTTACCTTCTTTGCGTTATCTAATCTACAAAGACCATACAAAGATTTCTTGAGTCTGCACACCATATCCGGATCTTCATCTAGTGGCTCAATGTAGACTTCTTCCTCTAGATCACCATTAAAAAATGTTGACTTGACATCCATATGATAAACCTTGAAGTTCTTATGAGCAGAAAGGGCAAGAAACATCCTGATTGCCTCCATCCTAGCTACATGAGCAAAAGTCTCCTCAAAATCAATGCATTCAACTTGAGAATAGCCTTTACACACCAATCTTGCTTTGGTCCTCACAACTTCACCATCTTCATTCATCTTGTTCTGGAACACCCACTTTGTTCTAATAATGTTCTTATTTTCTAGTCTCGGAAGCAGTTCCCATGTCTGATTCTTCTCTATCTAATTTAGTTCTTCTTCATTGCCTTCAACCATCCATCATCTTTGCTAGCATCAGCAAAGGTTTTGAGCTCTACCTTTGATAACAAACACAAATTTACTTGCTCACATGTCTTTGTAAACCTTCTCCTGGTCAGCACACCTTCATTCTTATCTCCAATGATTTGATTTGTTGAGCGGTTCCTTTGAACATACTTTGCTAGAGTCTTGGGGATCTCCTCTAGTTCTTGTTCCTTCTCTTCTTTCTCCTCTTCTTCTTCTTCAATGTAGGGAAATACATCAGATCCAGAGCTCTCTAATTCTTGTGAGATCTGATACAAGTCTTCATCCACCTTGACATTTGTGCTTTCAATCATCTTTCTTAGTCTCTTGTTGTAGCATCTATAGGCCTTGCTTCTGGTTGAGTAACCAAGAAAGATCCCTTCATCACTTCTTGATTCAAACTTTCCTAGGTCTTCTTCATCTCTTCTGATATAACATTTGTAGCCAAAGATCCTGAAGTATATGACAGTGTGAGGTCTTCCATACCGAAGCTCATAAGGGGTCTTAGTGCTATTGACCCTCAGTTGCACTCTGTTAATCAGATGGACAACCATATGAACTACTTCCTTCCAATACATGTCAAGCAGATCTGCATCTTTCAACATTGCCCTATACATTTCTTGCACAGTCCTATCCTTCCTCTCCATTACCCCATTTTGCTGAGGGGTCCTAGGAGTTGACAGATGTCTCCTTATACCATGATCTTCACAGAACTTTTGAAACTCATTTGAAGTAAACGCACCTCCTCTATTAGACCTTAAACATTTGATCTTAGCATCATTTCATTCTCAACCATTTCTTTGAAAACCTTAAACTTATCAAAGGCATATGATTTTTCTCTTAAGAAAGTAACCCAAGTCATTTTAGAATAATCATCAATAAGTAACATGAAATACCTCTCACTTGTTGACTCTTTACTCTTGTAGGGCCACATAGGTCAGTGTGAATCAACTCCAATGGAATTGAAGAAGAATACTCCTTGCTCTTGAAATGTGTCTTTGTCTACATTCCCATTTGACATTCCTTGCACAATGTGTTTGTAGGCTTGGTTATCTTAGGCATGTCTCTCACCGCATGAATAGAGTCGATCTTTATCATATTATCAAAATTGGTGTGTTTCATTCACTTTGCCATAGCCAACACTCACTAGATTGAGACAATAAGCATGTTCTTCCATTTACCTCCTTCAGATAATAGATATCTCCATATGACTAGATACCTTTTGCAACTAGTTTTCCATACCCTGCCTTTCTGATTTCACATCTTTTAGCATGAAAAGTAAGATTGTATCCTTTACTGCACATCTGATTGACACTAAGAAGATTATGCTTTAGTCCTTTAACATAGAAGACATCCTCAGTCTTGTTCTTCCCATCAATAGTTATAGCACCCTTTCCACAAATTTGTGCTAACTTGTTACCACCAAACTTCACATCTCCACCATTCCACTTCTCAAGGCTGATAAACCTTTCTATGTCACCAGTCATGTGGTTGGAGCAGCCACTATCAATTACCCAAGTATTGGCTTCTTCTTTTGCATGAAAGGCGGTCCATACAACCATTGATTTTTCATTGTCTTGATCATTCTGCAAGGTATTAGTATTTTCACAATTTCTAGAATCATCATTTTTGTCACCAACATTTAAGGCCATGAAAAGTGTTTCATCATTTGAATCATCATGATCCTCATCTTCTAAAGAACAACTGCTCTTTATGGAATACAAACTTCTTTTGAACTTGTCTCTCTTGTTACTACCCCTTGATTCTTTGAAAGGCCTTTTAGAAGCAAAATGACAAATTTTCCCACAATTGAAACATTTGAAAAGTAACTTACCTTTGTATTTGCAGGTGCCCTTATTCAATCTTCTTACAATGTTTGTCTCTACCTCATCAAGGTCATCATCTTGATCAGCTACTTTATCTTCTGTCTTCTTACTTGCTTTGAATGTTACTTATTTGGAGCACCTTTGTCAAATTCTCACATTTCAAATGTTGTGAGAGAGCCAAACAATTGATCTACTGTATATGTATCCAAATCCTGAGTCTCCTCAATAGCATATACCTTATGACTATAAGATTTAGGAAAAGTTCTCAGTGCCTTCTTCACAATCTGATTTTCTTTCACTTCTCCACCAAGACCTCTGATTCCATTGAATATTTAATCCACTCGGAGCATGTAGTTGGCAATGTCTTCATCTTTTGTCATCCTCAAGGTCTCAAATTTGCTCTTGAAGATTTGCATCTTGGCTTGCTTCACTTTACTATCTCCTTCATAAATGCTTTCAAGTTTTACCTAGACTTCCTTAGCTAATTTGCAACCCATTATCTTCACAAGTTCTAAATTAGTTAGCCCTCTCATGATAGCCTCCTTTGCCTTGGCATTATTTTCATACAACTTAATCTCATCTACATCTGTAGGATCGCTACTAGGAGCAGTGTAACCCTTCTTGACTGATTGCCAAATACCATACCCTAGAGAAGATATACAGTTTTCCATCCTTAGCTTCCAAAAGGAATAATTTTTTCCATCAAACATAGGTACCTTGAGAGATCCATTATGAGCCATCTCAAACCTTCCTCAAGCAGTTAAGCTTCTTCTGAGTAACTTGGCTTTGATACCAATTGTTGAACACACCAGGATACTGAGAGGGGAGGTGAATCAGTATCTAAACAATCTTTAAATCCTCCAGAGCAAATTGAAACTTAAACATTACAACATCAACATAAATATGAAAGATCAACACATAACACCAAATATATGTGGAAAACCCAAGGGAAAAACCATAGTGAGGAATAACTCACTATATATGAAGCTCAAAATTACAACTTTGTTTTAGGGCTATAACCCAAGGAAGCTACTACTCCTTTCTGACTTTGTTTTAAGGCTACAACCCAAGGAAGATACTACTCCCTGAAGACTTGGTTTTAGGGTCACTCCCAATGAAGCTACAACTCCCTACTGGCTTTATTTTAAGGCAACAACCCAAGGAAGTAACTACTCCCTAAACTGGGAATGAACTCAGTAAAGATTACGGTATGACAGTCCTTCTACTGTCTAAAACTGACAATGAAGCTCACACCTCTGATGATTGAAATTCGACCTCTTCACTCTTCTTTTGATGATTGGATCAGTTAGCCACACTCTCCACTTCCCTCCTGTCACAAAATGTCTTCAAGATGAATCAAGACAACCCTTATTACTTCTGCTCTTTCTCCTTCAGTGACACATCAAAATGCATATCATATTCATGTTTTGCTCACCCATTCTCATATTCACAATCATACTTCACCTATATTAACTAGGTTTACAATATATACATGACATTACATTGATTTCATTACAAGTCGGCCAATATAATAAGAATATTACATTTTACAAGTCGGCTAGAGATTTCACAACATGAAACATGCATATGGCAAGCCCTAACATGAGCTACACACTACTCCAGGAAGTGAAACATGCCCTGTGGATCCCAACACGTACTTAGTCTGGTCCTAAACATCCTATCTAGCAACATCTTTCAAAGAATAACATCCGCACGCTTCACAAATTTGAATTAGGTCACCCTTAAGCAAGAACACATGAAGTTTGTAGCACAACGGTCATTTCCACTTGGTGGTACTCATGAAAGATAAAACATTGCTTGCACTCCTTCCAGATGAGTTAGCAGGACCTAAACACCATCTCCAAATGCTCCTTGAACTCCACATAGCAACAACTTTGTGGCGCACACCTTTAACTATCTTTAGTCAGCCAGGCAGAGGCATATCTTGGTAATATCATCATTCTAGACCTCAGGTAGTTCCGGAGAGAGAAGAAAAACACCTTGTGGAGCAACTGGAGACAACACAAGATCATCATGAACATCTTCCATCAGTCAATGTACCATTTCATGCCACAACAAGTTGGTGCACATCATCAGCATATGTCCTGAGAACAACTAGGCATCCGGAACTATCTATACCACAACTGTCATTTGAAAACTAAACTTACAGATCTCCAAACCACCTGAAACACATATGGATGCACTCATTCATAGCCCTGAACATATCCTCAAAACCGCATGAGCAAATCTTCATTTTTAGAGGAATGCGAAGTATTTCAATTAGCCTTCATCAACACTTTACTCTGCCAGAGCATAGACCAGAACTCAATTACTTGTAACTTTCACTGCGAAGGAGCAAATGATCTGAAACTTTGGATTTAGCACCTTTATAGCATACTGAGCTTAACTTTTGAATTGCATGACCATATCTTCAAATGCAGAGGAATACAGAGCATTTTACCATATAGCCTTTCAGGTAGCTTCCTGCAACAACAACCTTCACCAACATCCAGAGGCCAGAACTTTCTTATAGCAACTCATACTCTCTTAGGATCATCAAGAAGGATCATATAACATGTTGTAGATTATCAATAACATATTCTCATCTTCAGCATAGCTTCTAATTCCCAACTTAATATATCATCATTCATCTTTATGCTTCTAATTTCCATCTAACTATTTCATCATAAAATCATCTCTACTGACCACAAACATGCTCAATAGACCTTGTCTTGACATTAATCAGGGCATGACATCCAACCATGAACATCATCGACCCACTATGAACATCAGGAACATCACTGAATATCAGCAACCCTAAACATCAGCATCATCATTGTAACTTACTGCATCTCTATTACCACACTGGTATATCATCATCACAAACTAAGTGTTGACATCAATGACAACACATATTACCAACAAGATGTGCATCATTTGGATTGGATTTGAAAGGAAGAACATTCTATGATTTGGATCAGATTTGTGAAGAAAGGATATGTGTGAGTTGTGATCAGATTTGTAGAAGATAGTGATCTAGATCCGTAGAAGGTTGGTGCCTTAACAAGAGATTGGTGCTCAGTTGCAGATTGACGCTCATGAAATCTATAAGTGGGGATTGGAGTCTCCAGTGGGTTGGTGCTCACAAATCATATAAGAGGGGATTGGTGTCTCCTGTAGGTTGGAGTCTACAAAGATTGTAAAAGAGATTTATATATAAGCAATATTTTGCTGTGGTTTTCTCCTGTAAGGGTTTCCACGTAAATCTTGTGTTCTTATAGTGCATCATTGATAGATCTTGTGTGATTGATATTGTTGTGGTTGTTAAGTTGTGAAAAAGTAAATGTTTGTATTATACTGATTCACCCCCCCTCCGCCCTCTCAGTATAATTGTGTTCTTCAATTGGTATTAGAGTGGGTTCCTTTGGAGAGAGCTTAACCACTTGAAGGTAGATCATAAGAGCACCTATGGCAAAAAGAAAAGGAATTACCAAGTAGAGCATAAGTCAACAAGCACCAACAAAACCCAATGCAAGTGATGATAGAGATGCAAGCAAAGGTGATGGGATGACAAATAGAACAAACATGGCAATAGACACTTGCAATGATGTTGTGTCAGATGGAGACAACTTTGTGAGTAAAAGAGAAGAAGAAGATGGAGTGGTTGATCTGGAAGAAGAACTGATTTCCACCCTAAGTGTAATCAAGAAACTTAGGAAAGAGAATCAGAACCAAAAAGAGCAAATTCAAGATGACAGTGAAGTTAAAGCAAAATTATCAAATGATCTTGAAGAAACAGAGACGATGATCATAAATCTAAAAGTCCAAATAGAGGAAGCAAAGAGAATTGAGGAGGTAAGAAAGCAACTAAAGGAAAGGGAAGAAAATTGTGAGAAGCTTGAATCCGAGACCGGTTCTTTAAGAAAGGAGTTTGAAAAGACAAGTGCTCAATTGAACAAAGACCTGAAGAATGAGAAGAGTATAGAAATGTTAGACAATAGTCTCAATTCCCAAAGGCCAACTTACAATAAGAGTGGTATTGGCTATGAAGAAGGTCAAAGCTCAAAAGCCACACAATCATCAAAGAAGACAAATGAGGAAAAGCCGAAGTTATGCATATGCCATAAAGAGTCCCATAAAAAAGGAAGACAACAAGGAGGAAAATCAAGTCCCACAGAAGACCTACATCCCTCCAAAGGATATTAAGGACAAGTTCAGAAAGTCCTTTCCTCCAAGGCAAGCGCAAATAATGAAGTTGCAACATTCTTGTTATTCTTGTAATAACTTTGGACATAAAGCTATAGATTGTTGCAAAACATGCAAGAAACTTTGATTGGACCAAGAATAGAGGTTCTTATGGGTTGCCAAATAGAAAGAACAATATCATGTGTTATAAATGCAACAACTTTGGTCACAAAGCAAGAGATTGTAGAACTCAAGAGAGACATATTGGTTGGAACAAGAATCAGAGTTCTTATGGGTTCTCAATAAGGAATTATAACTCCTTTGCACCTTTGGTAGATTATAATGTCATATGCTACAATTGCAAGAACTATGGGCATAAAGCCAGATTTTGTAGAAGTGGTTTTGTGAAACCATCTAG
This sequence comes from Cunninghamia lanceolata, assembly GCA_027924645.1. Taxonomy (NCBI): domain Eukaryota; kingdom Viridiplantae; phylum Streptophyta; class Pinopsida; order Cupressales; family Cupressaceae; genus Cunninghamia; species Cunninghamia lanceolata. Next base: position 15,046,558 of record BSBN01000511.1, on the reverse strand, counting down.
ATAGCACAAGATGGAGGATACCATAACCAAACAAGAGGGAAAGTCTATAAAAATATGGAGAAGGAAACAAGAGCAAAATAATGAGAAGGAATAATCTATGCTTGTGTAAACTGCACTTCATGCACAAGAGATATCACTAAGTTCACAAGAAGAAGCACGAGTTCAGGGGGAGCTAACCATTGCAGTATCTTTTAGCTCCATGAGGAAGACAATTCAAGATAGATCAACTAAGACATATTTTATATGAGCATTCTGTTATCATTGATCAAAGGGTGAGAATTATTAGAGAAAGAGAAGATATGATTGGAGTAAAGAAGAGAGACTAAAGAATGGCTAGGCATACAACAAGACTGTTGAGTTATGTTCTTGAGATGATGGAGGTTAAAAACATGAGAAGTAAAAACCATAAACATTTCAACAAAGTATAGTTCAAAACATGTATGACATGATAGTTGACAAAAGATGCATGGCAGCAATTTGAAGGACAAAGTACATTGGGAATGGTGAAAATGTAATCATTAAAGGCATAAGAAGTATGACACACTGAGAATGGTGATAGTCTTCAAGTCAGAAATAGCAACCTCCAGCGGTAGAGAGATAATGTACTTCTTATAGAACATTGAAGAGGAAGGTTACAACATGACAATGTTTCAATGTGCAAGAGTGACAATTAAATAAGAAAGATCATGTATGAATGACAAAATATTACATAGCATTTGATGACAATGTGAGAAGTGGTAGAGGTTATAGTAAAAAGATGATAGAGAGCCTAGAAGGTTTGCGACAATGAAAGAAGAAAGAAATCATGATAAAGATGTTAGTAAGAATAAACTTGATGATACATTTATAAGAACCTGATAGGAAGATGAGATTAATCCAAAGAAATCATGTTGGTGATGATTGTTAGTCAAAACAACACGAATAAAAGTTTACACAACAAACCTTTATTATCTTGAAAAGTATGATCAATTTAGGATAAATTGATGACTCCAAGTCTCCATTGATCAGGTCATGATCGTCTGACGTTACTCAGAGATTGATGTCATATGTTGTTTTCCATTCAAGGGGCCTTATGTTGCTCTGTTACCAAGAATTGATGCCTGAACATCTGGTTTAACACCTACTTTCTGTAAATTTCTTCACAAACAAGGTTAATTCTACTGCATGCAACAGATGATGATGATATTTTATAATTTTGATCAATTCTTCTGAACATCAACTATCATTAATTAATTTTCACTTCTGCACTTATGAATTTATCTAAATAATGTGCCTACAACCTGATATTTGTATGATTACTGTTGGCATTTATATGTATTTGCATGATATTTTCATTTATACATGCTAATTAGCTCAAATATGCTAAGAATATTCAGTTTCCTTCAGGATATCTGCATATTTACTTGAATTTGCTTAAGATTATCTGTATATTTGTAATTGTGATGATGATTTTATTTAAATTAAACAACAGTGTTAAATGCTTATCTTTACTAAATTGAATGAATCTTCAGCTATTGGTCCACATACATTCCAGATACTTTCATGAAAGGAAGAAAATCAAACCATAGGTTCACCAGGGTGTTCCACAACTAGGTATGGTTGATGCAAATTTCGATGGAAAAGAGATGAAGACAACATGCACAACATCAATTGCACTCCAAGTGACGCAGCAAATCAAAGTACAAGCCAAGAATTCATCTACAAATTACTCAAAGTATATGATTATATGTAATCTAGATCTTCACTTTCATTAGGTATGCAAAAGACATGTATATCTACAATCAGCTTTGAGAATTAGTCCTGAGAAGCTTTAGCAATCTAATCTCAATTAAGTTTTGAATAATGATATAATGTGCACTCCATCTCCTTTTATAGGACAAAGAGAAGAGGCGGTTACAAATGATACAATGATAAGGATTTATCTATCTAAATCAACGGTCCATATCTACTTTGACTTGGTCAACAGATATCAAACGTGGCATAGGTTGCCAGCTGGTAACCATATGGTGAAACTCGATCACTTCTTTGTCTTATCATGCATATGACCCTGTCATCATGCATCCTTACTTATTCCTCATCTTCTTCATCTTTTTCATCTTCTTCATCAGTGTGGAGATCATGTCCTACATGTGTGCTGATAATTCCCCTAATGGGTTCATATGCCTATTCTTTCAATCTCTCCCCCATCATGAACTCTAGCTTTTACTATAGCATGCTCTTGGGAATGGAATTGTGCCTGTAGTGTCGTCCACTTGCTCTTTCTACTATTTAACATCTCATTATATCCTTCCACCTTAGCCTTCATCCTCATAGCTTTGTCAACTATATCTTCTGTCAAATGGTGGAGAGGGTCATCTGTTGCCTGCTTAAAATTACTTTGGAAAGCCTCAATTGCAAAATCAACATCTTGGTTTTCTATCTTTCCTTCTACATTATCCTCAAGATCTTCCAAGATATTCATCTCCTCGGACATAAAATCATGCAATTTGACACTGATATCCCTGAGTTTGGAATTGCATCTCTTCAAGATATCACTCTCAAACCTAGTATCCTCATACCATATGCTTAATAATTGTGCAATGTTATTATCCAATACCTTATTATATATGAGCACCTTTGTATCTATGCGACTCATTTCAGCTAGAGCATCCAGATGTTTCTCTACTTTGATGGATCTTCGTCCAACCTCCTTTTGACATTTATCTACTTTGCTCCTCAATGCACTGAGCAAGTTCCAATTGGTGAGGGAGGTCTTTATCACCTTTTCTACTTCTAAAATGAAAAGAATAAACCAATTATCTACCACATGAGCCTTGTGCCTCATGATATCTAGCCCTGTTATCTCATCCTAAGATATGATAGTCAAGGGGGTGGCTGTGTTGATTAGTATGTGATTCGGGTCAATTAACCCCTTTATAAATGCATGCATCTAGGTAATGTGCTCCTTGTGCATTTTATTTTTGTCCTTCTCCCTTTCCACACTTTTCATCAAGGAGTCAATAATATCTTTGGCCTCTTGGCCTTCTTGCTCCTCAATAGCAAAGCCGAGATCAACATTAGTTATCTGAAATTCATCAATACTTATCTCTCCTTTTGCCTTATCTACTATTGGTAAAGCTACCTAAGCTATTCTCCTGCCTATGGTAGGATCTCTCTTGATTGCAGATGTAGGCCTTGCCTTTTGTTGTACCCAACCAAAAATTTTGCTTCATTAAGGCATTTTGAAACAAGTCTAGAAAATTTTTCGTCAAAAAAGCAAAATTTCTAAAAATAGAAATTTCTATTTTTAGATGTCAGATTAGGTTTTCTGGGTTTCTTGAGATATGGATGCTGGCAAAACTTTCTAAAAATAGAATCTCCAACTCAGGTGTCGCGCTCGATTCTCATTGGTCGATTTTGCTTCACGATCGGCGCGGTTCAGACGAAATCTTCAAACGACCAAGTTTTCTCTACTAGGTCATTTTTGCTTTTTCAGAAGGCAAAGCATGAGCTCGAAAGTCATCAACAGAGGAAATTTCACTTGCCAGAGCTTGTCGACAAGTTTACAACACTATTCCGACGACGCAGAAACGACGAACAGTCGTCGACTCGACGATACATGCAAAACCATGCAAGATGGATCCAAGGTGGATTGAAAAGTTAGAAAATCACAAATTTGGCTAAGTCTGGTGAAACCAGGTGCCCCAGGTGACTTGGGGCGCCCAACTTCTCCATTGTTAGTTTTTTTTCACATTTTTCGAGAAACGTCGAAAATGCTTCCATTAGCGCTTTCCCGGTTGGTCAAACTTGGTCAAAAGTCAGTCAAAGCTACAATTTCATCACAGATATGTTCAGACTACTCAGATCACCCTCCGTCCAGCCTTGACAGTCGTCAAAACAATTGAAATCGAAGATCAAACAAGACCTATGGGCACAAAAATCAAGAAAAGGTACAAAAGTGAGTTTTTCAAAAAAAATTCTGAGGCATGGAAGGATAGGCGCCCCAGGTGACTTGGGGCGCCCAAAACCACTAGAGTTAGAATATTTTTGAAGTTTTTCTCAAAAAACGTGAATCTCCTTCCGTCAGCCCGGTCCGGTTCAGAGTTGATCAGTTTGGCACGTTTTTCAAGGTAGATAGAGAGTACAATCAGTTTAATTTTCATCAAGCCTACATATCTACCAGATCATTAGACTCAGTTTTATCCCATTTGATAGAAATCGACAATCGAACAGGGGTCCTCCACCACCAGAACGTGCATGCAAGTCGAGAAATTGAAGAAGTTGCAAAAATTGAAAAAATGGCTAAGTGTTGGAAAACCAGGTGCCCCAAGTGACTTGGGGTGCTCAGCTTGAGCAGTGTTAGAATATTTTCATGTTTACAGTGTTTTCTGACATGCTTTGTTACCAATCTTCGCCCGTTGGTAGTTTTCGGGAGGTCAAACTTGGTCAAACAATGTCAGATCGTCAGTCGGAGGTAGGGGATGGAATCTCAGCGAATCAATCTCCAAAATGTTAGGATCAGTCAGCTTTTTCAGTCAATGGTGACAATTTTCCGCCTTGTTGAAGTCGGAGATAGACCATATTTAAGTCAAAACGAGTCTTGAAGTGTCGAAAACGAAGTAAAATTTGCTAGCACTTCTTTCAACTCGCGTGTTCGATGACATCATCAAAAGAAGATTTTTTTGTCATCTTGCACATCAAGCCATAGGCAGCTACAAAATAGGGATTCTTCCTATTCGAAGATATCCACTTGGATTTATGCTTTAAAAGTTGCTTTCTTCATGGATGAGGGTGAAGTTTTATTCTCACACAAATAAAGCTACTTTTTCGCCCTAAAGATTTATAAAGACAAGTAATTGGCTTCTTTATTTCATTATCTTTTGCAGGTTGCATCCAGAGGAAAGATTTTTATTTTTCTTTCAACGAAGATTCGAAGACCCAAACAAAGTGCTTTTTCAGTGTTCATAGTTTCGGGTTGAGGAAGCAGGGAGGCTCGCTTTTTCAGGGTCCTTGTTTCAAGGGGATCATTTTTCAGAAATTCGACTAGAGCTTTTTCAGTTTTTGTTGAGATGGGTCCATCCAGTATATCATCCTCTTGAAGATTGGAGTTTTGCTTTTTTTCTTTCGAGAATCTACTTTTTTCCTGCTTTTTCAAAATCTGACAAACTGGGTTGCTTCAGAACGGAATTATCTACAAAACCCATGTGCTAGCTTTTTCCTATCCGAATATGTTTTTTAGAAGAAATCAGCAAAAAAATATCAACGGATGACATCACCAAAAAGCAAGAATGTTGATGAGGATGCATTTCAAAAGAAAACAGCTTTAAAACAGATGCTTTTTGTTTTAAAGTATTTGCTTTCATCCTAAACTCATCCATTCTATATTTAGAAAGAAATCACTTTGTGATAGTTGGAATTTTCTTTGCTTTAAAGCATTTGTTTATTGTATCTTTGTCTTAGAATAGTAATAAAGCTTGCGAGTTGGCAAGTTAGGGTTAATTAAGAAGATTTTAGGGTTCCCTACTCCTTTGATTTTAGTATAAATAAGGGCATCCTTGCCCATTGTATGGAATGACCTTTGTGATAACATATTTTGCTGTGCCTATTTTAGCCTGCAAACATTGTTATTCCAAGTGTTTGTTTACTCTATGTTTATTGGAGCTACTTTTGTGATAGCAAATTTGTTGTGCCTATTCTAGCCTGCAGATCTTGTTATTCTAAGTGTTGTTCAGTCTGTGTTCATTGTAAAGGAATGATAATTGTGATAGAAAATTTGTTGTGCCTACTCTAGCCTGCAAATCTTGATATTCCAAGTGTCTGTTCACTTTGTGTTTATTGTTCTCCAGTGTTTGATTGCTTGCTGTATGCCTGCCTTTTGCTGCAGCATAGTTGTCTTGGAGTTGTGCAAACTTTATGATATTGAATAGAAGTCTCATGCTTATTTTGCTCTGATTTTCTATCTCAGTTCATCAAGTTATCATCGTCAGATGTGTAGCTTTTTGCAGCCTTCATTTCAGATTTAATCATTAAAGTACTTTTAGTCTTATGGTGTAAATCTGGAGGAAAACTGCTTAAGTTTTTGTGTTAACAATCATTCTTTGTTCACTTTCAATTTCCTTTGTTTTGAATTTACTCAGGAGATTGAAAGCATCGTTAGTCTATGCCTAGTTGTAGTGGAAGTTTTAAAAAAGGAAAAAACCTCTTTTGCAGCGTTTAGAGTTTTATAGCCTTGTGCTTGCAGCTGAGAATCAAAAAGAAGATAGGCAAAGTTTCATTTAATTATCTTTTTAGCGAACATCAGCAAGAAAGGGAACTCCCCCTTCCAATAGGAGAGCAGTTTATCTGTGCATAGCTGTCCATTTCCAAATCGCATTCCAGATGTGCGAATTGAAATGCCAACACCTTTCTCTTAGGCTTAATCATATCAGCTGAGAACAATGCAGAAACATCAAATTCAGGCACATCACTGACCTAATGTGGGCTTATCTCCTGTTGCAGCCAATATGGTATCTCATCGGTGGACCCTTGTTGGTCTGTTTGCTCAGTGTGAACATCATGAGATGCTATATCTTGTTCTACTCTTGGTGGGGAAATTTCTTTTCTTCGCTCATCCTCTTGAATTTCCTCATGAGGGATATTTTCTTGTGTAGGGGTTTCCTATTGTGCTTCCACATTCTAGCCTTTTATATTTTGTTGTGCTTGATCCTCATGAGGAGATTGAGCACCTTGCTCTAGTGTATCCAGATGATCATCCTTATTCACATTTTCTGCTTCTTTTTGTTGATCATCACTTTGTTGAAGACTCTGTTCTCCATCTTTTGATGTATCCATTTCTCCAAGGTCTTGGACTTTATCCATTTCATTTTCATTTGTTCCTTCTTCTGGTACTGGATCGTTATTGTGATCATCATTCTGATCATGCATCTCCTCATCCTCCTCCATATGTACATTAACTTCTACTTTTTCTCATTCCGGAGGTAAATCTTTGCCTTTGCTTTGATCCTCATCACCCTGATAAGTCAGGTCTATTATGGTAGGGCTGGTGACTTGATCAACTAAGTTTGTCAATCCAATTTGTTGGGCTACCACCTCAGGGTTATCTTCTTCAATTTCCTCTAGTTCAACCTCCTCCTGATGGACTTTCTTTTGAGCTACAGGGGTGCCATGAGGGGTCATCTTTGTATTTTCCACTAATGTCTCCATAGAATGAGTAGAAACATCATTGACTACATCGTCAGATGAGTCCACTGTATCATCTAATGGAAAAGGTGGCTCTTTTCTTGCACTATGCATCTCTTTTCTTTGTTCCTCTGCCTTCTCAAACTTGAATTGCGTTATATTAGGGATGGGAACTTCATGTTGCAAATTCTTCAAAATACCTTCACCACCTGCTCCTCTCAATAGAATGGGGTTTATATCCACAACTCCCCTCATAACAAGTGTTTGCTTCTTTTGAGGCGGCGCTGGGACCTTCTTCTTCTTCTTCTTGATCAAGAGATCATCATCTAAGGGTTCTTCCTCCTCCTCTACAATAGCAGGGGCAGGCTTTACAACAACTTTCTTTTGTTTTACAAGTCTATGAGGTGATGCTGCAACTGATGTGGAAGCTACATCTTCTTTTGGTTGGGGTTTCGAATGACCATCACCCCAACTACTTGGCTTCCTTTCTTATTTTTAGTTTGCTGCCTTTCTCCATTTGACTACCTCTTTTCCTTGAGGAAATCATCATATTCCTCATCCGATAATTCTTGTCTCTTTCTTTTGTTATCTACAGTGAGGGCCACTCCTTTATTCTTTAGCTGGGTGATCTCCTTTTCTACCCACTCCTTGGTCAATTGTATGACCTTCTGAGTTATCTGGTCCAAGGAAGTTTCTTTTGGCTGATTCCACTCCGGAGCTGATATTGTTTCATTGTATACTTTATTGTCCTCATATTCCTAGGACATGATCTTACCATCATCTTCATGTAACTGAGTAGGCACTAGCATGCAATCCAGGGTGCGTATCTGATTCAGAGTAAGCCTCTAATAATCTCTCCTTACTTCTACCTTGTCATCACAGTCAACCCAAAAATCCTCAATGTGCTTTTGATGCATAGGCTTCTTATGCAATGCCAGCATCCTACCATAAGGATCATATGGCCTAGCCAGTGAGAAGGGTTGCGGATGCATCAAGTTCAATCCTCCAATTAAATCCTTCACACTCTCCCTATCAAGGCACATATACCAGCGAATCATGACTGGAAACAAGACATTGGGTATCTTTCCTTTTTCAATATAAGCCTCCACTGAGGGCAGTATCTGTCTAGCAAACTCCATCAGGTTGACCTTGTCATTTGGATATCTTGGCAACATGAGAGGTTACCCAGTGAAACCTTCCATTCTTATGTATGAAAAGGTGGGGAATTGGATGAACCAAGCCCCATGTTTGTATACAGCAGCTTGAGCTTCCACACTCAAATCACTTTGTTCTGTCCTCTTCCATAGTCCTGACAAGGTGCATAGAGAATGAATTATTCACTCTCCAATAATGTTGGAGAGACTCTTCTTTTCAATTGTGGGTAATGCTCCCAAATGTTCACATCTCCAAGGTTACTTCCAACCCTGCCTATTGTTTGCAATCCATTAAAAGTGCCTCTGAATGCATAGGCATATACTACATAGGAGGTCATATGGAACATGTTAATTTTCCCTCCTAACTTCCTCGTTCCCTCATCTAGGCTGTCACTTATGATCTTTGCCCATAGGGGTTTGTCATCAGAACATTCTATCATCCTGATGATACCATACATCCAATTCTCGAAGGATCCAGCATTTGGTTTCCCTGTCATCCGACTGAGCATTACCATCATGTATTGGTATTATGGAGCAAAATCAAACTTGAAAAGATGCATAGGCAATTTGGCAATAGCCTTATATGTGCAATTCTTGGCCCTCCATTGGTACATGACCCTTCTAGCTTCTTTTTGTTTGCTATTATACTCTTTTTCCAATTTTCCCAGGTTTAATCGAACCACATTAGGTACTTTAGGCATATTGAAGGCTAAGGTGATGCCTGCAGTTGAAAAGTCTACATAAATTCTGCCATGTTTTTCTACCCTTCTGGTATCCACATTGTAATTCCAGGCGCACTTTGCCACTAGTTCAGTGGCCTCCATTGCATATGGAAATCCCCCTACATTCCACATTCCTGAACCGTATATGCTGATGAGTAGGGGATTCCCATTCCCTTTCTCTAGTCTCACTGTCCATACATCAAGATCGGTGTTTCCTTGATGTGTATCATTAATTTGGCCATATTTGAATGCTACTCCCTCTGGCTGCACGTACATAGGTTTCAAAAATTCGGTGTCGAACCGATTCCTTATGACTACCACTGGATCCTGCAATAAAACATGCATATCTCACCCTAACGTGTCGTGTGCAACAACGGTGTCAATGATTTACATGCATTTCATGGTGACAACTCTTTTATTCTAGTTTATTTTATGCATCATCATATCAATTAACTCTGTTAAAACTATTTTTACCTCTTCATTCACCATAAACGACAAAAGAGGGTTTTATAGTTACATACCTAATAATCGCTTCTCTTTTACTGTGTAAGTGATATCCAGATGAGCGTGATCACATTGCAATTACCGTTTTCCGTTCCGTTCAAATACGTACCTCGTTCCGTTTGCAAGTTACAGTGATGTTTTAATCTCACCGGAGCTCTGTAATTCTTTGTTTAAACATATGATAAATTCAAAATGAATCCAAATCTTCACTTTTAACCAATTAACATGGCGAATTAGGGTACGTTTAGTGTCCCTCTGTTCATGTCCATTGATCGACACATGAGGTTTGTAGATGTTGACAAGTGGCAAGCATGTATTTGAAATTTCGAAGGCTCGACCTACCGTTGGAATTGCATTTAATGCAAAGGGTGATATTCGCGGAGATCAGGGATATTAGAAAATATGACTAATATCCGAAAGATGAGGATGACGTCATCACGAGGATGGTCAACTATTGACCAACGACCAAATTCGGGTCACTATACCTTTGTTAATAATCGTGATAACACATTGTATCAATATGATCAGGTCGACGTGCCACGTGGCATCATCTAATTGGTCATTGGAAATCTCTGCATCGCAGGTCTTAAGAGTCGATATGGGGGATATTGGGAAATATCCGAATACTCAACACTACGAAATATCACCCTATTTGAGAATGTGGGGATCACGTCAACATTTTTATAAGGCTTTGAAATTGTTCAAAAGGATGACATCATCATCATATTAGTTAAGATTAGGGATGTTTCGAAACATGACCCTCTGGGATCTGAGTCATGATGACATCATCATCTTGTCGTGTTTTCTTTAAGTCAGGTAGGATGACATCATCGTCATATTGAGAAATATGACGGATATTTGGAAATATGACCCTACGGGTGTTGGGCATACTGACGTCATCGTCATATTGGGTTCTTTTATAAATTGGAGCAAGATGATGTCACGATTATATTACCGAAGGTCAGGGATATTATGAAATATGACGGATATTTAGAAATATGACCCTCCGAGAATATGCATGAGTATTTGACGGGTAAGTATTCTCTTGCATTTAAATTTGACGTTTGCATATTGAAGGATATGCCGATATCGGGTGACTTCATATGTCAAGGTCATTTAGCGAATGTGACTGATATTAACAAATGTGACCCTATGGGAATATTTGACCAAACTTTGACCAAGCATAACTTTTTATCTTTAAGGAATATCCGGGCGATCCAAAAGGCAAACCTGCTTAGAATTTTGTGCTCTTCCAGATTATGAGGCTTATGATGGCAAATTTTGACTTTGACATTTGACCTTCTCTTGTGAGGCACATGCATGCACAAGGGTGATATACTTAACTGACTTTTACCAAACCGTCCAAAGCAAGAAAGCAAAGAACCAATAGAGGCAAAAAGTTGGGTCCCTGTTTTGCTAAGGCAAAATAGGGCGTGTTGTGCAACCACACATCAAGTCCTTGCCTGAAGAGTATACTCGCATATTTGCATTTGACAACTTTGCCAAAACATGTGTTGACAAAAGCAAAAGAAATTGATAGTGGAAAGTTGGATGGTTGTGTTGATACTTATGTTCGACTTCACATCAAAGGAGTTTCTATTCATGTAATGATGCCATAGAAGACAGTGGATGGAAATATGATGAACATTTATTTACCATTAATGAAAAAGGGGGAAAGTTACAAAAAGAGGGAGAGTTACAGCAAGAAAGAGGTATACGAAAAAGAAAAATGATGCTATTAATGTCAAGGAGTATTACAAACAGAGGGAGATTCTTTGTGAACAATTGAAGGCATTTTCCATCTTGTAAGATGCCTAGTGAATGAAGGATAACCAAGCAAATTCCTGATTTGTCACACAGTTATAGAGGAAGCATATCACCCAAGTAACATAGAGACAAAATGAGGGGCCTTACAGACAGGGAGAGCATCATAAGAAAGAGACAAACATATCATGAAGAAAAGAGGTATACTAAGTGTCCCTTTGCTATTGATGTCAAAGGGGGAGAGATAGAGTAAGAGGGAGCAATACAAAAGGAGAGAATTATGTTTGTGTTGCCATCAATGACAAGGGGAGAGATTGTTGGACATGTTGTCATTGATGTCAAGAAGGTAGTCATGATTGTTATCATTAATGAATAGACAAGACTATAGGAAATGGTTGTCATTGATGTCAACATAGCAATATGATTGAATACAAGGTAATATCATTGAAAGAGATTGTTGGAATATAGTGTTATTGATGTCAAAGGCATATGAAAGAATGTTGAAGGAAAAGCTTGAATAAGAGGCCTTGGAGAATCTTGGTTGACAGAAGCAAGAACACCTTTATGAAGACCAGGTTGGCAAGATCGTTGTCATCGATGTTAAAAAGATTGATAGAGAAGACAATGTTTAAATTAAAGATTTAAACATTGGTCGATTAAGTGTCTAAAGTGGCCAACTCCCTCCATAAGCCAACACTTATAGATATAAGCCAAAATCATAAATTTAAATGAAGATTGAAATCTAGTTGACTCCTTGGAAGTTAAGATTTCTCTCTATGATGGCCAACCTCATATAAGGAGTGCTAAGCATAAAAAGAAGAGATCAATATGATAAAGTTGAGCATTGTTTAGAAAGTATAAGTGGTACGATTCATATAATAAAAAGTGCAGTGATCTGCTTTATGAAGATATGCGATTAATATATATTAAAGGACAACGATTATCCTTAAAGAAGCAGCGCCCATATGAAAAAAGAGGATGTGTTGAAGACTATAGAGGAGGTACAGTTTTAATATAAGCAAAAGACCCCTGGTTTAAATGAGTAATGAAATAGTGTGCTCTAAATAAGACAAAATTTGTCTTAATTAAATCAAATATATGGAGAACAAAATGGTACAATTAGAAGCATGAAGTGCAATTTAGAATGAAGACAAAAGTATTATACAAAAAGATATGCAATTTGTTTTGAAGAGGTATTTGTTATGAAAGGAAATATTCATTGTGAATAGATGTCTCTAGTGAAGAAGCAAGTTGTATAACATATAAGAAAGATGGGAGATGTATTTTGATGGAGAGGAGAGTGGAAATAAAAAGATATGTCTATTAGACACTCCCATATCTGCATAAGAAGATCATTGTAAGAAGAAAAATGCAGATTTGAAAGGGAATGAAATATGAAGATCATTCTAACATTGAAGTATTTATGAGTGAGGATAAAAGACATATTTGTGCAAGATATAAAAGATAGATCCATGCAGATATAAAAGAAGATTGTGCAGAGATAAAGGAGAAGGTAATGCTACCATAAAAAGAGGACTATGTTGAGATAAAGGAGAATATCTTGCAAAGATAAAAGAAGAGTTTGATTAGATATAAAAGGAGGAATCTATGAAGATATAAAGGACACATTTGGACATATATCTCAAGGTAGAAATTTATGAGAAGATAGTGCCATGATTGTGATCAATTTGTGAAAAGAGATTGTGCATTTGGATCAGATTTGAAAGGACGAACATTGTGTGATTTAGATTAGATTTGTGAAGAAAGGATATTGTGTGAGTTGTGATCATATTTGTAGAAGATAGTGATCCACATCCGTAGAAGGTTGATGCCTTAACAAGATATTGGTGTCTCTTACTGGGTCAGTGTTCAATTGCGGATTGGTGCTCACAAAATCTACAAGTGGGGATTGGAGTCTCCAGTGGGTTGGTGCTCACAAATCATATAAGAGAGTATTGGTGTCTCCTGTAGGTTGGAGTCTACAAAGACTGTAAAAGAGATTTATATATAAGCAATATTTTGCCGTGGTTTTCTCCCGTAAGGGTTTCCACATAAATCTTGTGTTCTTCTTGTAATGCATCATTGATAGATCTTGTGTGATTTATATTGTTGTAGTTGTTAAGTTGTGACAAAGTAAAAGTTTGTATTATATTGATTCACCCCCCCCCCCCCCCCACCTCTCTCAGTATAATTGTGTGTTCTTCACTCATACCATGCCAAAACTTAGAACCAAGTTCTATGGGTTACAATTAAACTCCAAATAAATATAAAATAGAAAGATATGACAAATAGAACTAAGAATACCAATAGACTAATTTCAAATTGTTACCAAATAATATGCTAAAAAGAGAATAATGAGCAATTTGAAATATACATAACAAGGTACAAATCCCATACGTGTATACACAACCTAATCCTAGTAAACCCTAAGACAAGTTTATCGCCTTTAGAATAAGCTAGACTCGCTAAATTCTAACACGCCTTGAAAGAAGTCTATCACCCTTAAGAGTAAGTTAGCCTCTTAAAAACCCTCATATCAAACTAATTTGTTATTCGTAGGAGGTTGGTGCAAAGTGTGACTTTAGCTTCAATCATTAATTTATTTTGTCACGCTTCTACAAGTGTGTAGGAAAAGTCTTATTAGATAATACAAGTTTTGTTATTTCTTAATATTGCATTCTAATATCATAGTTTTCATTTATAATAGCTTCTAAATGAGGGAAGTGAACTAATCAAAAAGTTGTTTCCATCTATACATTTTTATAAAATTCCATATTTGCTTTGCTTTATATCTTTAAATTTTGAGGGCTTGTATACTAGCAATTTTCTCATTATAATTTCCTGATATATTTTTGGTAGCTTATAGGTATTTCAAAATGGAAACATTAGTTTGATTTAAGCCTTCATGCTTGCAACCAGTGCTCTCCACCTTTAGCGAGAATAAACACTCTTCAACCAAACTTTATGAACTCCCTTGAACTTTCTATAATGCTACAACTTAGCTCTTAAAACGAGAATGCTATCAAACCATTTTGAAGATCTTTTATCACCCCAGGTTCAATCAGTTTTCCACCTAATTGATTGTGTAGGATAGAGTTAGGGTTGTTGTCACCTGGACCCCAGGCATTTCACCTGGGTAACCAGGCCATCGTAATAGATAGAAGACTTAAGTTATAAGACATTGTAGCTATAGCTTTAGATGGATCTCCAAATTTCTTTTCCACACTAAGGAAATAGAAAATAGAACAACTGCATTCCTCATTGATTTAACAAATAAATGTTACAATTTATAGAGATTACAAACTCATAACAAAGTCCTACAAAAGTGGATCTACACTTGACACCTAACTCAACTAATTGACAACACATTAACAACTATTGACACAACTACAACATCTAATTGCTCATACACCTACATCTAACAAATTGTTAACAGCACATATAGACAAGCTATCTACATGTACAACAGCTCACTATTACATTTATTAATGTTGGAGCATATATTCCAACACCCCCTCTTAATGCTACAACACTAAACTGACTAACAACATTAAAACCAGAAAATAAATTGTTCAGACACTGCTCTTTGAACACAGTTCTTGGACCAATAAGGCTTCTTCAAGTTTCTCCCTATTCCTGGTATAGTCTCCTAGCTACAATCCAAGTTCCCAATATCATTGGACACCATTTACACATGAAGTGTCTCATTACCCTCGTAAAGGTATGATGCTGAACTTCCAAATTTCGGATCTCCCCTGAACTATTGGACATCAATCCTCACATGCATGTCTTATAACCCCAATGAGGTATTGTTTCTTCGATCCACAAGCACCTTAGACTGTTGAGCATCTATCTATCCTCTACTGCATCCTTCCCTGCAAAAAACTTTAAAAATCCAAGCATCCACACACCACTCAGCCCTCTCATTTACCTGGGCACTCCTATGAGGGAGTCATGCCCTATCTAGCTCTAATACCAAAATAGAAAATAGAACAGCTGCATTCCTCATTGATTTAACAAATAAAGGTTACAATTTATAGAGATTACAAATTCATAACAAAGTCCTACAAAAGTGGATCTGCACTTGACATCTAACTCAACTAATTGACAACACACTAACAACTATTGACACAATTACAACATCTAATTGCTCATACACCTATATCTAACAAATTGTTAACAGCACATATAGACAAGCTGTCTACATGTACAACAGCTCACTATTACATTTATTAATGTTGGAGCATATATTCCAACATAAGGTACATTTGCAATGCTTGAATTTTACGACAATTTATCATTTCTATATCAGGCTTTTGTGTGCACATGATTGCCTATGTTGATGCAAGCCTACTAGCAATAATTAATCGAACTTCATGCATCTGAAACTAACATCAAAATTGTGACCTATCCAAACTGTCAAAATATGGATGATCTAGTGCTGCTTTTGCTGAGATCCTCCTTGCAGGATCATGCTGCAACATCCTCTGCATAAATGCAATCATTTTCAATTATATTCCACATAACATCGGAAATTAGTGAATCCAAAAAACCTTTAGAATGTAAGATATAACTGAAAAGGCATCGTAGCAAAGTGTCATACAGGGGCAGATATAAATGCAGTCTTTTCATGTGAACTATACAGTATTTATAACCAAAAATAAGAATTAAACCAAATGGAAACCAAAGGTACATAAGACTCACAGAAATAAGGTCTAATCCATTTGAGTCCAAATTAGGAACAATTTTGGAAAAATCTTGAGGTCTCCATTGAGGAAATTCGTGCCAGTGATTAAGCCGGGTCACTCCAGGCCATAGTTGTTCATTGGGAGTTCCTATCAACCTAGATGCATTCAAGTGCACAACACACAAGAAAATATTTATTAATTTTATAAGAACATGAAATCGTTCACTGCAGGCATGTTCCCGATAAGAAGGCACTGATAATTGGTTACCATTATTTCCTTCACAAGCATCAGCTAAAATTGTTACATGAATACTATAAACCTCTGTATACCATTAGGTAAAATTCCATTCACCTCTCACCTGAAGATCTTTAGAAGCTGTTGTATCTGAGAATCTCCGTTAAAAAGTACTTTCATATTACATAATTCAGCTGGGACAAGGAACAGTCAACCATTCATTTGCATGTTATCAGATCCTACAACAAAGAATTTTGAAAAAAAATCATTTGGTCTAAGGACATACCAAAGATGCAGCCAAGAGACCATACATCTATTGCTGTAGAATAGTGTCTTGTACCCAACAGCATTTCAGGGGCTCGATACCATAAAGTAACAACCTGCAAGAAGCACCGGCCCAGGATACAAAATGAGCATGCAGAGTGCTTTGCAATACAAAATGTTAAAATATAATATCAAGAATATGACACAGGATTTCAAAATAAGGCATACGTCTTGGGTGTAGTTCTTAATAGGTACAGTGAAAGATCTTCCTAGTCCAAGATCTGCAATTTTAAGCAGCCCCACTCTCTGATCTACCAATATATTTTGTGGCTTCAAATCCCTGGCAACCATACATTAATTCAGCATATCAGATTGCATTTTTATTCCTACATTGAACAAGAAGAAATTGAACTCAGAACTCAGTTAAGGGAAGGAACCTATGTAGCACCCCATGGCTGTGACAGTAAGTGATGCCCTTACATAGTTGATACATAAAGCTCTGGACTCAACACAAAAATGTCAAAGAGAAAACCATAAGTATAATAGGATCCGAGCCAAGCATATTTGACTTTCCATTTGAAAACAAACCTGAACAGATTTTGGAGTCAATTTGGTCCCACTTCGGCGGTATGTATCTATGTATTGTCTGAGATCAGAATTTGCATACTCAAATACCATGAATAATATACGCTTTCCACTGCCAGTAAATGAAGTGTTGACATCCAACAACCTGTAAAGACAAGATCTTTTTAACTCTTAACTCCAAAATATAATTGAAACTAAAACTATTATACTGTATCAGCCATCACCCTAACACTCTCGGATGTTCTTCATGCATAAGTAAACTCGATATCATGCATGAATCAAGTTGAATCAAAAGAATTACTTCTAATTGTATAAAGAGCAATTTTCAAGTTATAAATATATTGCAAGACATGGATTCCAGAAGCAAAGAGCATCAGAAAAAGAAAAGATTGGATGGAATCTCTCCCTCTCCCTCTCCCTCTCCCTCTTTTCCCTCCCTCCTCACAGCTCACAACTCACGTCATGAACAATATCAGGTCTCATACTAACCAATACGTACATAAGCCTTCCAAAGGATATCTGGTACTGGACCTTTCTCATCCCTTCAATTAATGTATCATTTGGGCATCTAGCTTTTGTCAACTTGCTTCTGAGATTCATTGGTGTAGCTGCCTGCTTACATTCACTAATTCCATAGTTTTTAAGTATATTATAAGTCTATATGATTCCTTTTTTTTTTATCTCTTTGCACACAAACTGTAGGGTCCCTAAGCATTTGTGTCTTCTTCGTGTGATGTGGTTTTGTTTTAGACATATATATGTAGTTTTGTATTGGTTTTGACCTATGTTATTAGTACTTTTTTGTATATATGTCTGGATATTCAACGTACTTATATTTGAGATATATTTATTATTTTATGATTAAACCTAATTGGTGTGTTCAACTTCACTATTTTCATTTTTTTATGAAATGTCAATTGAGTTAATTCTGTGGTTTTGCAGTATTGCTTTGATAAATGATTAAATTCTCTCTAATCATGTATTGTTCATATTATTATGATGATGTTGTAATTGAAATATTATTACAGAAATGTCAATTATATGATGTTGGTTGATTTTATTATGTGCTTCAGCTATGCTACATATTACGCAAATTTGCATAATGTTTGACTAAAGTGTGCAAGTACAAGCAAAATCCCAAAGGTGGTTAATTCGGAGGCAAACACATGGTTTGTCTGATTCTGTTAGCCCATCTTACTCATCTAAGAGTGTCATGTCCCCAATTTTGGAGTGACTTAAAATTGTTTTAATTGTAAATTAATTTTGTAAAGTATTTTATTTACTTTATAAAATTAATATTTTATTTAAGTTACTAAGTCAGTAGTACTACACTTTATTAAAAGTGTTACGAACAAACATTTAAAAAGTACAAGTGCAAGCATTTAATAAAGTTCATGTAAAAGCATTTAAAATGCTTGGGTCTGATGTGTACATGTAAACTCTCATTTAATAAAATTAGGCTGGCCCTAATTAATGTAATGGCTTTAAAAGCAAGCCTGAGAGTCATTTGAAGTCATGTCAAAATGTCTGGGTTCTATGCTTGGTTTTGTGTTTTGTCTTTTGACAAACTGTATTCAGCTGATTGACAAGGAGATGTTCCCTTGCATTTGCTGAGCCGAGGAGATGACCCCTTGGTGAATCGTAGAGGAGAAATCACTCAGGTTTCTCAATTGAGCTTCAAGATTTGTGCCATCAAGGTTTCATGGTGTTTCGATATTGTTGTGAGGGTTTCAGATTTTATCAAAGACATCGATGAATTTGAGTTTCGAACTTCCGTCCATATGGTTTTCATTCTTCCGCATATAAGTTGTGGACTGATATTTTATGAATTTTAATTCATATTTGAAAGCTTATTGTTTTCTGCAATACGGAAGACAACTTCTGACAGAACTCAGCAGAATTTGCATTTTAAAATAAATTGATATAGTGCATCGTGGGCCCCATATTGCATAAGGGTTATGAATGTCTTAAGGAAGGCAGATATGATATAGTTCGTGGGTCTTTAAACAAGAAATTTGTGATTTTTGAAGATTATATTGTTTGCTGGCTGAAAGGAGACAAAGTCTGACAGGATTCAGCAGGTCTTAGCATATGAAAGATAGTGGTTCGTAGGTCCCAGCCTTGTGATTGAAGAGTTTGAATGCAAATTGGAGATTATTCCTGTAATCGTAGCTTGTATTTCATAGTTATACTTATTTTTGATATGAAGTATCTAAATCGTGGGACCCAGTCTAAGGCGTCAAATGTATAGAGGAATACAAAAGCACAGGAAGGAACAGTTTCACATCACACATGCTGCAGTGTTAAAGGTATCTCTGAAGACTCATTTCGCACTTCCCTTAGCATCGTCAGAGGTATATAAACATTGGGTTGGAATTAAAGATTGAAGCACAAGTATCATAGAGACGCAGAGCATCAAGAGTAATTCGTCATTGGAAAAGACTGCATAGTGGGACAGCGATCTACTGATGGATAAGTGTGATTCTGTTTCAAGACATTAAGGTCGAACACAACAATAGAATCAGATATAGAGTTTGGTATGTTTGGGTATGTGGTTTGAGTAGTACATCTACAACAAAGATTTTTAACAACAGGCTGCAACAATATACCTTTGTATGACAGTTTAGGACAGTGAGGTTCCTATCACAGTTGAGTGAAAGCCATAACAGTAAACATTCAGTTAGCCAGCCAGCCATAACTGAAGCAGCATCTGTAAGAGAATTGTTTTGCAAGACTGGTATGTGTGACATTTAATGTAGTATTGTAATCTGAATATGCATTTCTGAGATGTAATACAAGGCTGTTATCATTGTAATCAGATTTCATAAGCTGCCATTTAGCTTTGTTTTGACAAATACTTCAAATCTTTAATTTGAAGGATCTATTTCTATCTATAATCTAATTGAGAAATTCTGAGTTATGACAGCTAGTTGGGTTTTGTAATTCTTTGGATTGGATTATCATCTTTGAAAACTTAGTGCTTGATCAGTGTTTAAGAGAATATCCATCAGGGATATTACAAAGAGCAAATGACATGACTTGTTTGAAACCAATAAAACCAATATCCAAATCAATCACAATTTTGGATCCCTTATATGTTAGACCTATAAATGTGTTTTCTCTAGAGAGATTCTAATTAGTTTTGTTTATGCATATTGCTTGATATGTGCAAAAATGATTAAATAGCTTTCTGTAATGATGTTATACTTTTGGATTACTTAAAAAGGCAAAATGTCTTTATTAGGCACATTAAAGTGACTTCGAGGAAATATTACATTTTAAATTGTAACATATCTCTTTGAAAGTGTTGGAACCTTCCCTACAACAGTTTCCTCATGACTTGATCTTTCTGTTGGTTGCTAGGGTTTAGGGTTTATGAACATGTTATATGTTGTCTGAGGGCCTTGAGGTTTATCCCTTTGCAATTGTTATTTTGGCGCGTTAATTTGTTGGCCTAGTTTCTTCAATGAATGGTTATTGCCTGATCCCCTTAAGGTCCATAAACTTCGCCGGCCCCATGTACTTTTTACCACATGTTATTGTGTCCCTGCCTTGAGGTCTTATACCTTGGTCACATGGTCCCTGAGCGCTTTGTCTTGTTAGGCACTTTGTTATGTGGCAGCCTCCTATTGCATCGCATGCGTCCCTTGCGTCGCCATTTCCCCGACGTGCCCCTTCACCACCTCTACGCTATGCAATATTGTGTCGCGTGTCCCTTCATCTGCTGAGCATTGATTCGAGTCATCCTATGCCAAACCCGTGTTGGTATGGTGCCATTGGTTCCCTTTTATCCACTTGTCTGCTGCATCACCCATTCTATCGAGAAACTAAAAGATTATTAAGATGATGTCATTAGACTAGACAGGTGAAGACCTTATTGCATTGCGACGGCTTTTCACATCGTAGTTTGCAGTGGTGGGCCCGCTCCCTTCCTAGCGATGTGCGATGACTATTGATTTACTCTAAATTGATCCAACAATGTTGTTCTCACCCGATGTTTAAAAGTGGGCTCGGTACTATGTCACTTGTCAAAGGGAATGTGATGTGGTGCCAGCTATGCGTCCTTTGTGCTTAGATATAGTAGTGTGATTGGCTAACTAAGTGGTAAACTTTGAGGTGGTGATGGATGTATGCAATGATGCCATAAGATAGATATATGGCACATTTCTATTGCATCGCGAGTGTTCTTTGCATTGCAGATTTGTAAATGGGCCCCGGTATTAAGAATGCAACGTGCGATAGCCGTCAATATAAATTTGGTAAGATCTAACAGTGGTGATCTATCCCGCGCCAAAGAGTCCTAGCTATAGGGGTGCGTGTCATGAAGGCCCCTCATCAAGATGCCACATGTATCCTAGCCTACCGAATTGCTCTAATTTCATTGGCTTGTAGGGTGGCAGGGTATTTTGATAATTTCAAAAAATATAAGGACAAGAACGAACACGTGGCTAGTTGCCCTCTCATCACCTAGGCCTTTCACATCGTGGTTTTTAAAAGGCATACATTATGAACTAATCTCTGACAATTGATTCCTATCATGCATAAGATCAACGGCCCTAGTTGGATCAAGATTGAAAAGTTTAACACCAATGACGTAAAACGACATCAATTTTGTATGAGCATTCAAGGCGAAGCTTGTGCGAAGGGTGAATTCTTTCCAAGCGACGTTCGAAGCAGAAGAAGATCCATTCCTAGTTGTTTTAATATTGTACTGTAAGTGTTGCTACAGGTTCAGGAGGAGATTAGACGGAGAGGTTATAGGCGTTGTTGCTTTGATATTTTGGATTGGTCACTGGGCAATTGCAAAGGACAAATGGATGTCATTTATCAATATCTCTCTATGAATTTGTATTACTAGGGTTTTGTACGCTTTCCCTGAAGCTTGATTAGAATTGCTTGAAGAAATATCCCTGCAATTGATAAAACTGTTTTAGTTGTCTGACCATCATCTGGCTTGTTTCTATAAACCCTAAAAAACCAATATTTTCGAAAATGAGCCGAGCGTCTATCCAATCCGCCCACTCAAAAAGACCTCTGGACGAAGATATCCTTGACCAATTGCCTAGTTCTTCCAAGAAGTTGAACCGCGCCCAAGGAACCGAGGTTTTATCTGACAGGTTACAGGATGACTTTGAATGCATTAGAGATGTAGTTCTCCCAACTACAAGTTGGGACTTGTATCGATACTACAAGCAACGTGCCAATAAACCAATTCCCTATTGCAATATTTGGAAATTCGATTTGGGGAAGCTAGTTGTCCCAAATTTCTTTGTGAATCATGAACTCTTGTCTAGAATTAGTGCAAGATATGATCCCCATACCATACAACTAAGGAACGACCAAAAGGAAGTGGTTTTCATCTTGAATGGAGATTTAATCAGAATCGTTTTCCACCTTAACCCGCATGCTGATCAACAAATAAACCAAAATGAGTTATGCAGAGTATACAAAAGAGACAAGTACAACTAAAGAGTTAAGTGGCTCCCATCCCACAGGCCTAAACGTCAAGAAGGAAAACCAGTAACCATCCTAACAAATGAGGTAGACCCTCTCAATGTGAGCACTTTTGAAGATTATTTTTAGATGACATACTCGGCCCTGTGTTAGGTCTTTCGAATGAATTATAAGGCCCAAATTGCAATCACATTGATGATATTGGTAGTAGACATTCAGAATAGGTATGTCAACAAACCATTTGACTATGCCACCCTTCTGGCTGACAATATTCACATGGAGCTCAATCGCATGAAGGATAAAAACAAAGTGCCTTATTTCAAGTGGTACTCCTCTACCTCTGCCATATATTGTTGTATTTGGGAAAGGATCATTGGGATCCTGCACTGGGATTAGTCACCACAATCGAGCAGGGATAACCTATTCCAATCCAAGAATGGACATATCTAGTTGACTCCCATTGGCCAACAACTAGCTATTGAATGTTTAAGGACCACTTTGTGCAAAAGGTTATGACAATGTTAGGATATAAAAGAGGAAGGCTTTCAGATGCATTCACCAAATTCCTTAGGCCTAAAGCTTTAGACCCACAAGCTCATATGGATCATAATTGAGGAGATTGGTTCTATTACAAGAACCACACTATTATCAAAGTTTATGGAGCCGAGGTAGCCCCACACATTTTACCATTTTGGGTACCAAAGAGGATAGCTTTTCTCGAGACTATGTAGCAATTAGACCACTCAGATAGAGTGCACTCAAGACAACACAAAAAGGGGTCTTTCTTGTCTCAGACAACCAAGTTTTCAGACTTATATATCTCAGCTAGAGAAGGCCTAGACCTCTTGGGAAATAAGCTACTAGAATAAAAATTGTAATTTGCCATCGCTAGGAGGTTTGACCCTGAACAATTCATTGATTCAGCAAGGAGATCGGTGGGAAGGTCATGCTATGAGCATCATTTTGATGAGATTGAAAACTTGTACAGAAGTTGCCTCACCCTAGAAGAAAAAGAACCCAGGAGAATAATGAGAGATGTGTATCATGCAAAGAAAGAGAAGAAAAAGATAAACAAGGACTATAAAGGAGCATTCAGTGAAATTAGGGACCCTGTCAAGAAAATGAGACTAATGATGCTCCATGCAAATACCCTCAGGGTTATGCCAACAAAAACAGCCCCAATGCAAACCATAGATGAGCAGCAAGAATTGGTTTAGCAAGAAGTGGCATTGAATGAAATGGAGGTTCCTGTTGTCCCATTAGCTCAAGGTCAATCTTCTACATCGGTTTTTGGTGAGCCTGCAACTTCAAGGGTTCCTGTAATGAATACTTCATAATCCCTAGTAGATTATGTATGGACTGAGGAACCTGGGGATTTTAGCCCTAACAGGAATGAAATTGAACAATCATTAGCCTCACTGATGAAAGATAGTTCCAACTATTTCACATGGCAGACCATTAATGGGTATTGAGGAAGGAGATCAAGCAATTCAGGATGTCAGGGCCCTGGTCTATGAAAAGTTTCTCTCAGATTGCTTGCATTATCAACAAAACAGATGACACTTGGGAATGCTTCAATAATCTGCTTAAAGCCATGAAGTAGAAAGAGCAACAATGTGATGTCCTAGCCTAAATGCTACGGTGGTGCACATTCCCGCTAGGCGTGTACCCAAGGTTGGGACCCACCCATGATCGGGCAGCCACGTGTACACGAGGGGGTTCGCCTATGTGGCACTCTCGTGGGACGAGAACCTCAGCCTTAACATCAATGGGCACCATTCACCACTAGTTTGGGCTTTTGGCGTAGTGGTTGTCTAGCTTGGTATCAGAGCCAAGGTCTCGAGGTCGAGCCCTACAGAGCGTGGTGGGCTGTGTCCCCGCCTAAATGTTGCAGTGGTGCGGATTCCTGTTGGGCGTGTAAACAGGGTTGGGACCCACCCACAATCAAGCAACCACGTGTCCATGAGGGGGTTCGCCGGCATGGCACTCTGGTGGGACTAAAACCTCACTCTTAACACTGGTGGGCATTGTTGATGTGTTTTATGACAGCAGCAACATTCAGAATAAAACACTAAGTGCTCTATACTCTCTTGAACATAGCATCTCAAACGTTGAACTATGTGATCGAGTGAGACTGCTCCAAGGTTCCTTGAATGTCAGGTCTTGACGTGCACAGGGATAGACTTGGTGAAATGATGTGATCTTGCTGGTAATCAAAAAGGAACTTATGCTAAATTACTCCTTCGTGGACATGGAATTCACTCCTTACTCCTTGGATTTGTGAATGAATGGAACCTCTCAAACAACTTAAAATAAAAGGCAAAAAGAGAAAGGGTTTAGGAATCCACTCTAATGTAAGGATTGTTATTAATTTAGCGAAACCACAACCATGCTTTGCTTCGCCATGAGACAACAACTACACAAAGATGATGCAATCTTTTGAGGTATTTTAATGACGATTTTTAGATTACTCATACATAGAACATAGACATGTATTATGCAACAAGCAATCGAAGTTAAGCTTTCAAAGTGTTCAAACTAACCATGCACTGCAACTTGCAAGCCACAAATCACAAATGGTATGAACATAAAGGGTTTCAACATTCATCAATGGCAATATCTTCCACCAATCTAATTAATGAATAACTAAAAATGAAACTGAAATTAATAAAAACAGATCTGCAACAATGGAGCTTTTGATTTGCTTCAAGAAAACTAGAAAAACTTGCTAACACATCCAAAGAATGCCATAAACACCATACTTCAATATTCATGTATTAACTTGGAGATGTCTTTGCAACAATTTGCCAATGTCCTGAAGTTTCTTGCTCACAAATGGAGAAATATTACAGCAGTTATCACTCTTGCTCCTTGTTGTGACCAAATCACACCATCACCCCATTACAAATAGGGACCCCCTCTTGAAGATCCTTGAGATGCATTGAGTCTTTCAGAGTTCTGCTTTGACCTTGTGTTAAGTTACGAATGGGATTACATGAGGCATTCTTTGTGACCATCATTTGCATTTAAGCTCCAATCTTTTAGGATCATGGCATGATCAAACTGAGATAGAATTGGAAGTCTTCATGACCATTTAAAGTGATTGCTCTGCAATTTATAATGTTTGAAAAGTGTGATGTTGTAGGGTGTTGACATGGTCTTTATGAGGTTTTAAAATCTTCATCCATTGAGCCACATTGTGGAGGAAGTTAGACTCAAATCTCAGTAACATCTTTTCATTAGGATTCAAAAGGTTCTACTAGTGCGCCATAATTGAGGCCAGTTCAACTTAAGTTTCTTGGAAGAGGATCCATAATCATATCAAAGTGCAGATTTTAGGAGGTTTTATGGAGAAGCATTCAAAACATCTATTCAACGCGATATTGTGGACAAAGTGAGATGAATCTTTGAGGGGATGATAGAAGAGAGGTCAAGAAGTAGATCTCATGCGCTTGATCCAATGCGACAAGACCAAGAAAAGATCATAATTCCTAACTGCTGTGCCAATCTTTGTATGAAGTCAGACTTAAGCTTGATGAAAGACTTAAAGTGAAGATGAAAGGTCAATATTATGCACCATGGGGAGAGCGAGATTTGATTTGGAGATGAGATAACAAGAAGTATTCATAACTCTTAACTACTATGCCTTGACAAGAAAGCAAGATGAAGATGAGTTTCAAGAGGCATTCCAACCCAAGTGCTTGAAGAGGAGATGTATGTTGCAAGTGTTTTTAACCTGTTTCAAGAAGGTTCAAGATGATGATCTATTGCGCCACATGCATAAGGGTTAAGTGTAGGTTTCAATGAAATGTAAGAAGAGCACAATTTGAGGATTTCTTGCACCCCAACTGCTGCGCCTATGTTAAGTAATGTGCCACCTCATGAAAGAAGTTAAAATTAAGTTTTGAAAGCATTTTTAGAAGAAACCAACATGAAGATCCCATGTGCTTGAAGCAATGCGCCACTTTGAAGTGAAATTGAGTTTAAGTCTTTCAAACATTTAAGCAAGGATCATACACCTCAACTAGTGCGCTATATTTGCTACGCCAAGCCTTGTTATTTTTGAGACATTAAAACCCCTATCTGCTGCGCTAAAGGAGAAGGAAGATTTGGTCTTGAAGTTTGAATCAAGAAGCAATTAAAACATGGAACCAATGCGCCTAGTCTTATGCGCCATTTTGGAGGATAAGTTAAAGGAGTTTGAAGATATGTTGAAAGGAGAACACAAGACATCCATCTAGAGCACCTTCTACAAGAAGATAAACTTAAACTTTTGAATGTCATATCAAGAAGGGCTCAATATCATGAACCAATGCGCCCAAGGATGAAATGATTGGTTTCAAATTTTAAGTGGTCATGATAACCGAATATCAAATGCTTTAAGCAATGCGTCATGTTTGGTAAGGAGAAAATGGAGGTTTTAAAGAGTCTCATGAAGAGATTGAAATGCTCAACTCAAGCACTTGATCCAATGCGCCATGCATGATGATGGATTTGTATTAAGTGAAAACGGATGATTTTAAGGAAGATCAAGATGATGATGCAATGAGCCTCAACTAGTGCGCCGTCTTGGTGAGTGTTAAGGAGAAAGCAAAATGACCATCTAGTGCGCTAATACCAAGAGGATCCAAATCTCTTAACCAATGCGCCTACTCAAAGAAGTGACCAAACTTGCTATCTAATGCGCCATTGCTAAGAGGAAGTTTAGTTCAAGTTTTAAAGAAAACCTTCAACCAAAGATGAAATCTTTATCCAATGCGCCAGAGTCTAGAAGGCTAATATAGTTGGCAAGGAATGAAATTTCCAAGAAAAGATCCAAAACCTTATCTAGTGCGCCACAATTGAGTGATGATGAAGTCTAGTTTTATAAAGCATTCCATCAAGAGGAAATCAAAACACTCATCCACCGCGCCAAAACCAAGAAGATTCTAAATGTGGATCTAGTGCGCCACATTGATGAGCATCAAAGGGAAATCAAATTTGTCAACCAATGCGCCCAAAGGTGAAGGACGAAGTATCTTGTTTCAAGTTTTAAGTGGTCATTAAACCAAGAGGAAAGCAAACCTTCAACCAACGCACCCTTTTAGTTGAGGTGAAAGTAAAGTTTTAAGTGAAATTTTAAGTAGAAGATCCAAACTCATCAACCGATGCGCCACTATCTATAGGAGATGAATTTCAACTATCAAGTATGAGTTTGTCCAAATCTAAGATGGTGATCTCATGCACCCCAACTAGTGCGCTATGATGGTAGATTTTCTTAAAAGAGAAAGAACCAGTTTTAAGGAGAGATTAAGACATCCATCCAATGCACCACCTAAGGTAAAAATCAGGGAGAAGTTAAAATGGCTACCTACTGCACTGCCTTGGGGAGTGTCAAGGAGAAAATAAAATACTTAGCCAATGTGCCAAACTGGATGGAGTCAGATTGCAATTTTCATATGACTTCTCAATTAAAGATCAAAATTGCTAACTAATGCTCTCAAGATGGAGGATGTTCTTTTGATAGTTTAAGTGCGAATTTTTTTGTGATTTCAAGAGGGGACCAAACCTGCCATCTAATGCGCCATGATGAGAAGACTTAAGTGAATGTTTAATGTGAAGCCACCATTAAGGGAAATCAAACTCAAAGACAAGAAGATCCAAACTCATCAACTGATGCGCCCTTACTAAACATCAAATTGTTGAAGCTTGGACTCAATTTGTATGGAGATTCGCGCCACAAGTTATAAGATTAGCAAATTTAATGATTTTCATTGCATTTAATGAGGTCGGCCTAGGAGGGAGTAGTGCTTTTTGATCTAAGTTGTCTATATAAGGAAGCATTTCAGGTTCATTTTCTCATTCACCAAGCAGCAACTTTGCCTTAAGGAGCAGAAATAAAGTTAATTCCTAGCAGAAGACAAGTCTGATTTAATCAAGTCAAGTCTAATTTTGATCAAGTGTTGAAAGTAATCATTTAGGATCAGTCCATTGGTAAGTCTGATTTGAAGAATATTGTTCTGATTTTCTTTCATTTTCAGCAAATTTATGAGTTTTTAAGTAGAAAGTTGTAGATGTTGATGAGTTTGTGCATAAGAGGATAGTCAATTATCATGATAAAAGACATAATTTTCTTGTAAAATTCCCTTCTAGATCTTCGAAAATCAGAATTTCCATGCATATAGAAGGCTGAAGTGAGTTATTTGATCATTCATACTTATTCGTGTCTAGTTTGTAGGATCATGGCGATGACATCAAAGGAAAGGCAAGCAAAGATTCGCATGGATGCTAAAGGCAAAGTCCCGGAGTCAAAGCTTGTTTCAAGATGGACAAATATTGGAGATACGAACATGGGCAACAACAATCTAGAAGATATCAAGACCGTGCTTCAAGAGCCTACTGGGAGTAGTCTTGCTAGAGCCATTGCGAGGAGTGGAGCTATTGAAGCTGCTTGCTTTCTGCCGGTTCTACCTTGTCGAGAAATGATTATAGAATGTGTTAAGAAGTATGACAAGGATACTAGACAAATTGTGGCCAAAGATGGAACAGTGCTAGCTTATTTACAAAAGGAAGCAATTGAAGACACATTCAACATTCCAACCAAAGATAGGATGATCGGTATCTCTGTACATCAGGGTCAACAAGAATATGATGTTGATTCAAAGAAGAGATTGCAAGAGATGAAGAAGGAATGGATGGCAAATCCATAATGAAGTTCAATACAAGTAACCCTCCACAATTTCATAAATCAGATTTTCATCAGAAGATTGGATACTTGATCATGTTCCTCAACAGAGCAACGGGTATGCCGCAATCAGCAACCTTCCAGTCATGGATGTATTCCTTTATCAAGCTAATTCTCAAGGGAAAGATGATTGATTGGGTTGGACTCATTAGTCAAAGCATGCATGAGCAGCTCATTAACTTTTCAAGTACTAAGTCATTCCATATGAGTTCTTATATAGTATATCTTCTAGCAAGGAATGAAGTTTATCCGGGTTTGACTAAAAAGGGGGAAGTTGGGATTGGACCGGATAAGTACTTGTCACATCAATGTTATCCTCAGTTGCATCTCAAAAACATCAATCATTATATGAGATTCAATGATGCATTTGCAATGTCCATATTGAAGAGATTAAAAGGAGAGCTTCATAAAAGATTATCAAATGCAGCAAGGGAATTCATCGGAACATATGGACATTTGTATACACAGCATGAAAGATATACATACATAAGGATCCGCAGTTTCACATCTTATCCATACAGGTTACCAAGGTATCCAACCAATAGGATGGTGATGTTAGAAGTTTCAAGACAACTCCTAGAACTCATCAGGCTGCAAAAGTTAAAGAAGAAAGGAGGAATCCAATTTCCACTAGTTCTTGGACAAAACGTTAAGTGTCCATCATTGGCAGCGGCTGAATATTCTGAAACAGAGCTTCAAGCATATCATTTACAAACCCATGGCACTAAAAAGCTTAATTTTGATCCTTTCAAAGTTTGTTGGAAATACCACAGAGAATATAAACATGTCATGTAGTTGGAAGATCACTGGGCAAATGCAAAAGATGAAGATGATCTTCGAACATTTAAGTGTTCAAGACTTACATGGGATCTAGTAAGAGCATCTAAGGTATTCCGAATTCCAGATCAGTTCATAGAAGATGACACTATGTTGATAGATGAATTGGAGAAGATAAAGGATTTGCCTTATACAGTTGATTGGTCAAAGAGGGATGTATCTGAAGAGGAACTAATGGAGCCAGTCTTAGCTATGACACAAGCATGTATAACTCAGTTGCTACAAGAAATGAATGAGGAAGGACAGGTTCTTACATATGATAAGATGGATGAAGGAGAACCAGGACAGCATAGTGCACATAGTGGACTTCGGCACAGTGGAAGTGATCAAGGCGATAATCAAGCTAGAAAAAGGAAAAGACCTAATCAAAATCAAGGAGAATCAAGTCAGAGGCCAAAGAAGAAGAATAGTCAATCTACTTCATCTAGTTTACAAGGGACTTCAAATGCTAATATTCCAGTACAAGAAGTTGTGGTAGAAGAGACTGTGGTGGTTCCATCCGAAGAAATTCATTCAAGCCCAACTGTTGAAATAGAAGATGATGATGTCGCTGATCAAGAAATAGAAGGACAAGTGGAATCTGATGAAGATGCAGCACGTGTACAATACAAGCAAGTACAACGACAACAGGATCTTTCTTCATTTCCACCTTGGCTGAGAAAGAGAATTGAAGAGAATACAATCATAGAAACCTATCAGCCTGCTCCGGTAGAAGAATTGCTTATGAGTGCACAGAAAAATAGTCAAAAGAAGAAAGCAGCTGTCTTTTTAAAAATTACTCAAGATCCTTCTGGAAATAGAGAAGTACATGTAGCTGTTCCTAGAATTGAGAAAAATGTGGAAGACATGGCACCTGAAGATTACAATGTGACTACTATTGATATGGGTCCAATCACAAGAGAACAAGTAGAAGAGGAACTTCAAGAATCAGTTAACAGTATAAAAATCATGCTAAGACAAGAAAGAGAAGCTAAGCAAAAGGTGGAGCAAGACTTCAATACACTAAAGCAATACATTCAACAAGTCATGCAGCCCATCCGGTAGAAGGAAGCCATTCCAGTACCTCCATCCATTCTTTCACAAGAAACAGTATCACAAGTTGAAGATATGAGAGCTTCATCTCATCTAATGAAAGGGTGGATAGAGAAGACAGAGGAGAAAGCATACACTTATCTTGAGGAAATTATGCAAGTTTATGATAGAATCATTAGCCTCAAGGATAGAGTTCAATCTCTACTAAAGACATGTGCTGAGTTCAAGCCTATCAAGGAGCAATAAATGCCACATCTCAAGAATTTGATGGAAGCTTCGATAGAGGATCTAGTTCGAGATAAGGTGATTGATCAAGATGCTTCACACGACTTCACCACTTGGTATTTCTCCTTTCACAACAAAGGGCAGCTAGTTGAGAAGATTGAGGTAGATATGTCTAGAATAAGGAGTGTTCTTCTAAGGACACAAAATCATGTGCATACCTCATTGATTACAATATGTAATCCATATGGAGAGATCACTATTGAAAACATGAAGCAACAAGTCAAGGCGTTCTACTTTCAGAAGGATGGGATTGATGAAGAACAGTTGGATAACATATTCACACTTGCATTCCATCTTGGAGCAAACAAGTCTTGGATAACTGACTAGGAGAAGACACTTGGCATTTATGAGTCAGATGTGACAATTGCAGAAGGATCCATTAATGTTGCGACAAGTGTACCAATGGGAGATGTTGCTCAAACTATGTCCAGATTCATTGCACTTCATAGTACTACTATGTGAAGGATATGATGTGGCATGCTTATCTTCTTGGGAAACGTGCCTTTGTTCCCTCTTTGTATGCTAAAAATAGGAGTTTGTTGTAACCGCCTGCTTAGGTGGCATCATCTGGTCCATTGGCTTCGCCAATCGATCCTAAGCACTCATGTATTCTTGAAGCCTAAATAAAGACTCTTTTGTTCTCATTTGAGGAGGTTGAAGACTCTGAAAATTGTTGCAAGAGCTCTTTTGAAATAATATAAGACTCATTGTTTGGTGATTCTCTATATGTTTCTAAGTGTTGCATGGTTTTTGATTTCTTCAAGCGAATGTTAAATTAGATTAAGTTTTCTTTTTAAAAGTTATGTTAGTTGGTGGAAGATTTTATTATTGTTTCTTGGTGGAATCCATATGTTCAAACCATTTTATTATTGTGTATGGTTAGTCTGAACGAACTAAGCTTAACTTTGATCGTTTATGTTTGCTGAATTTTCATGAACATAAGTGATTTGAATATCTTATACCACCCTTAGAAGATTGCATCAACCTTGTGTAGTTTTAACTTGGCGAAACAAAGTTGGTTGATTCCACTTGATCGATAATCATCTCTTGCATCTAGGATTAGAATAGTTTCCTAAACCTTTACCTTTTGCACTTTTTTCACTCATCATCGTTAGGAATTAGAATTGAAGAACATCATTGCTATATCATACG
Organism: Cunninghamia lanceolata; assembly: GCA_027924645.1. NCBI lineage: Eukaryota > Viridiplantae > Streptophyta > Pinopsida > Cupressales > Cupressaceae > Cunninghamia > Cunninghamia lanceolata. The sequence continues at coordinate 15,014,001 of BSBN01000511.1, read as the reverse complement.
TTAAAAGGTTGTAGTGCTTAGATATTCCAAGTGTCCACTTCTAATAAGTGAAACAAATCAAGTTGTTAGAACAATTGTGTAAGTCCCTTTGTGTTCATCAGCAAAATCACATCAAGCCATTGAGTTAATCCATCGCGAATCATAAGAAAAGGAACCTTGGAGTTATCTCGACTGATCACTTTGTTTAGCATTCGGAAACTTCATTCAAAAGAGAGTTGGATGCTCAGTGTTCTACTCTATTGTTGTGTTGTCTAAAAACAATCATCAACACTCCCCTCTCCTATTCTCCTTCCTCTCTACTCTCTAATCTATATCCTTCAAATGAGGCAAATGGGCCTTTATATAGGCTTACAAAGGGGCCAAGATTTGATTTCCTAGAAATCAACGCCCAAATTAGGTCAAATAGAAACCCCAAAAGAAGGTAGGTGAGAAAGAAGATAAGGCTGCCAACATTTTGGCCAATGAACAGCTGACACATGTACTAGGGTGCCACCTCATTTTGTCCTTTTGTAGCCACTTGGCTTGCCTTGATTGGTTGATGGTGACTGGATGCCACCTCAACATATCCCAAACAATTGTCCCTTGAGTGTGTTTTGGTCTTGGAAATTTCTTCTTGTGTTGCACTTGACTTGGGTCCTTGTCTTTGGCGTGGAATTCTTGTCATAATCCTTGTCTTCCTGATGCTGAACTTGATCCTCCTGATGAATGGTGCACTGCTCTTATTCTTGGATTTCCAAGGATTGGTCTTCTCTTGATGTTGGAAGCAGTCTCCTTCTCCGGCATTGGAACTATTCTTTGCATCCATCTTGATCACCCTGGATCATCCTTGCACATCCTCTTCATGGAACTTATCCTCGTCTTGGATTCCTACAAAACAAGGGAAACCTAGAGTAGTCATGATGAACAAGATCCTTAAACGTAATGCAAAAACATGAAATTATCTTGCATGATTGAACAATTTCATTCCAAATTCTTGAGTAAACAAAAGATTTTCTTCATTTCACTTGTGGGGAATTCACTCCTCCCTAAAGAATTCTGTTCTTTTCCAATAAATCTGCTCTTCCTCAAAGAAACTCTGCTTTTTATGAAGAGTTATGCTCTTTTTGATGGATTTCTGGTCTTTTATGTGAAACTCTGTTTTTTGGGATGAAAGACTCTCCCTCTTTGTAATGAAATGTCTGCTGCACTTGGTCAAAATTGACCTCCTTATACAGAAATATAACCTTTTTGCTCAGAAATCTGATGTTTCCTTGGTCAAAACTGACCTGCTTCTACAGAAAACTGATTTTTGTGATGAAGAGAGTCTGATTTTGATGAAAATCTCAGTCTTTTAATGAAAATCTGCTTTGGCTTGATGAAAATTTCCTTCTTCTTTGATGAAAAACCTGCTCCTTGGCTGAAGAAAACTCTGTTTGAGGTGAAGAAGTCTGAAAATTTCTGATTTTGATGGAAAAAGTCTAGTTTTTGATGCTAACCCTGCCTTTTTGACATGAAAATCCGAGTTTGATGAAGAAATTTGAGGAGAGCTTGCCCTTGGGTTGATAAAACTGCCTCTTTGTTGAAAAAAACCTCACTTCTTTCTGAAGAAATCTACCTTTTATGAAGAAGAAAACTGAATTTGATGAAGAAATCTGCCTGAATATGATGAAGAAGTTTGTCCTTTGATTTTGAAATGAAAGACTTATGGGAAGACTTTGCTTGGAAAAGAAAAGAAATGACTTCAAATGCCTATAAATATGGTTGAATTCACCTTTTGGAGGCTGGCCTAGCTAAGTTGCTCAAGCTTCTCACTTGGCCGACCTAGCACAAGAGATCTGATTTTTTATTAAGCTGCTCAAGCTCCTCTATTGGCTGACCTAGCACAAAGGAAGCTTAACATGGATTGGGCGTGGATTTCATTATGTCATGGATTTGCTTTTTTTCATGGAATTCTTCTCATCCTTGGGCATACCTTTCATGAAGTCTTGGATTTGGTTGGTTTAAGATATTTTCCCTTGGATTGAGAAGGTTCTAGATATTTTTGTCTTGGATTGAGGTTTCCACCTTTCCCAGTTCCTTGGATTTTAGTGACCTTATCATGAGTTTTTTTTTGGATTTAGTGAGCTGATCATGAGTTTTCCCTAGGCGTGGATTTTATGAATCCATGGATTTGGTTTGAGTCATGCCTTCTTGTTTGCTTGGAGTTATGCGCACTTTTCCTTAGTCCATGGATTTTGTTTTGTGGATTCTTAATTCCATGGATTTCATTTTGAGTCCTGCCTACTTGTTTGCTTGGAATTCCTTCCCCCTAGGCGTGGATTTCATTAAGTGATGGATTTTGAGGTGTTTAAGATATTCATCCATGGATTTGGTGAGGAGCTTGAGATATTTTCTCGTGGATTTCGTGAGGAGCTTGATTCTCAATTTCATGGATTTCCTTCCTTGACATGCCTTTCTTTCTGCTTGGAGCTCCTTGTCCTTAGGCGCACTTTTGAGGAGTCCATGGATTTTGTTTTGTGGATTCTTAATTCCATGGATTTCATTTTGAGTCATGCCTTCTCCTCTGCTTGGAGTCAGGCGCACCTCCCACCAAGGCATGGATTTCATGAAGTCCTAGCTTTGCTTTCCTTTGTTGGATTTTTCCTTTTAAACTAGATGATGAGCCTTGGCAGTCTCCTGAAGGAGCTTGTCTCACTAAACAGGACATTCTCTCTCCTTGAGGAGCTTGAGAAGCTTATCTTTCTAAAATAGGAATTTCTCTCTCCTTGAGGAGCTTATCTCTCTAAGCAGGACATTCTCTCTCCTTGAGGAGCTTATCTCACTAAGCAGGACATTCTCTCTCCTAGAGGAGCTTGAGGAGCTTATCTTTCTAAAATAGGAATTTCTCTCTCCTTGAGGAGCTTATCTCTATAAGGACATTCTCTCTCCTTGAGGTGCTTGAGGAGCTTATCTCACTAAGACAAATTTTACCAAGCGAATGTTCAAGTTAAGGCGAGCTTAGGACCCTAGATTGGACTCAGGATTGGACTTTGGAGAGGGACTGCATTTACCCTTGGGAAAATCACTCTTTACTTCACTTTTCAAGCATTCTTAATACTCCCTGTGAGCTAAGCGTGTAGAAACTCCTCCCGAGCCTCACGTTCATGGATTCTGAGCAAGGAACTTGGCGAAAGAACAAAACCAAAAAACTAACCTACAAACCCTAAGGCCTAAAAACGAAGAAAAAGGAGGGTCCCCATTTGCAATGGGGCGATGTGTGAAAACATCACAACAGATGCCAATCACCACTAGTCCGGGATTTTGGCGTAGTGGCTGTCTAGCTATTCTTCCACTTCACCAAATATACCGGAATGACCTTACTCCTTAGCCTCTTCTCTCTCATATCGATGATAGCTTCACGCTCCAGGATCAATTTACCTTCGTCATCAAGTGGTGGCAACTCTATGGAAGGAGTGACATGCTACCCAAGTACCTTATTAGGATGAGATACATGAAAAACATTATGAATTATGTTGTTTGCGGGTAACTCCAGCTCATATGCAACCTCACCTATCTTCCGTATGATCTTATAAGGCCCATAAAATCAAGGTTTGAGCTTCTCTGCACCACTCCCTTTGAGGGAGGATTGCCTATAGGGCTGCAACCTCAAGAATACCAAGTCTCCAACCTCAAAAGTCCTCTCCAAACGGTGCCAATCAGCATACATCTTTTGCTGATTTTGAGCCTATTGTAACTTCTCTTTGAGTGCATTCAAAATATCCATGCTTTGTTGTACCAAATCTCTAGCTCCAAGAACTTTGTTGTCCGAAAGAATCAAATCCACAAAAGATAAGGCATCATATCCATATAGTGCTTTGAAAGGAGTCATACCTATCAACATATGATGAGTGGAATTGTAGCAATACTCCCCAAGATGTAGCCACTCAATCCATGTTGTTTTCTGCCCTAACATAATTCCTCAAATACCCTTCAATCCATTTGTTCACAATTTCAGTTTGTCCATCCATTTGAGGGTGATAACTAGTGCTAGGAGTCAACTATGTGCCTATCAACCAAAAAAGTTCTTACCAAGACAAACTAATGAACCTGCTGTCCCTAAAGCTCACAATGTTTCTAGGCAGCCCATGTAATCTAAACACCTCTCTAAAAACAATTCAGCCACCTATGGAGCTCTATATTCGGAAGATATAGCACAAAAACACGCATACTTAGTGAGTCTATCCACAACCACAAAGATACAATCCTTGCCCTGCACTCACGAAAGACCAGTGATGAAACCCATATAAATGCTCTCCCAATTCTGATTTGGAATGGGTAGGGGCTGCAACAATCTAGCTGGAAATGTTTGTTCTACCTTGTTTTGTTGACAAATCAAACACTCTCTAACATGCTTCAAAACATCCCCCTTGAAACCTTTCCAAGAAAACCGCTCTCTCACTTGTCTATATGTTTTGTAGTACCCCTAATGGCCAGCCAATGGTGTGTCATGACATGCTATTAAAATCTTCTCTTTCATCTTCGATCCTGGGACAAGGTACACCCAGTCCTTATAGAAGATAAGCTCATCAACCACATTATAACTATCATCTTGCAACTTGCCATCCAAAATGTCAATAGCAAATGTATCCTTGGCATACTTAGCTAGTATAGAAGCTCTCCAATCAACAGATATGTCAGTCATGGAACATAAATAAGGCTTCCTAGATAATGCATCAGTCACCACATTATTCTTCCCCTTAACATACTCAATATCAAAATCATAAGCCTGAAACTTACTTACCCCCTTCTGCTATCTATCGTTCAAATCTTTTTGATTGAGGAAGAACTTCAAACTGTTATGATCCGTCTTAACTACAAATCTCCCACAAACTAAATATTGCATAAACTTAGCCAATGCATGCATGATGGCTAGCATCTCCTTGTCGTAAATAGAGAAACTCCTTTCGGACTCCTTGAGCTTCCGTCTCTCAAATGTTATAGGGTGTTTGTTTTGCATCAAGACTGCTCCAATACCCTCTCCTGAAATATTATACTCCAAAACAAACAGAAGTGAAAAATCTGGAATGGCTAAAACAAGACATGAACTCATTACCTCCTTGAGCTTATCAAAAGCTCTCTGCTGACTCACTCCAAGAGAATGGTCCCTTCCTTGTCAAATCCATCAATGAAGCGGCCAGTTGTGAAAACCCATTGACAAACCCCCTATAATAGCTACAAAGTCCCACAAACACTCTCAAATGTGATATAGTCCTGGGTCGAGGCCAATCCATTATTGCCTTAATCTTCTCCTCATCTACACTGACTCCTTGGGCACTAATCTTATACCCTAGATATAAAATCTCAATCAACCCGAACTCACATTTGGATGCCTTGGCAAAAAGTGATTGCTGCTCAAGTATACCCAATACCTCATCTATATGCCTCAAATGATCCTCCCAAGTCTTGCTATAAATCAATATGTCATCAAAGAAAACCAATACAAATTTCCTCAACTGCTTAACAGATACCTAGTTCATGTAAGACTGGAACAGGGCCAGAGCATTTGTCAACCCAAATGGCATGACTATAAACTTGTAATGCCCATAGTGACACCTAAAAGTTGTCTTATGAACATCCTCCTCTCATCCTTACCTAATGGTATCCGGATCGCAAATTGATCTTGGAGAAATGAAATAACCCTTCTTGTTCTGTATTTTATATTTTCCGTTCTAGGTCTAATTTTTTCTAACTTTTTGAAGGGTTTTTTGTAGTTAAGTTGTAACCTGCTTGCGTTTTGATGTTGTTCCCATAACATAATAACACATGCAAGATACAATATTTGCAAAGACTATATTATAGCAATACTGTCATGTCCTCATTTCCGGAGTGACTTCACATGGAGTTGATGATTAGCCTATCATCCATTCCCGTAGGCTAATGCATTGGTAAGGGAATGAATTTCTAGTTTGAGCTTATTGCTATACATGAAGATTCGGAATGTTAGCTCAACTAGTATGTGATCAATGAAAAATGCAATATTGAAATTGTATTTTTATTTCATTTGATGGATTCTAGAAAATGGAATCTTTAATTACATTTTCTATAATCGATTTTTATGGAGTTGTACATATGAATAAAGGGGATGTGTTCATCAAGGAGATATAGGTCCAGACCCAAAATTGAAAGCAAAGCATAAGGGATCGATTGGCAAGCATTGACTTGTATTTGAATTGCATTGTTCAAGGAGCAACGGCTATCTAGATGATCGCCTATTTTCACATTGGTCCAAGTGCCAAATTCCAATGCCATGATGCATTCGCCCATGCCTTGTATGCAACGGTTGGTATTGTTAGAAGTGGGGTATTAAAATTTAATGGTTGCATTTGATTCATAGCTGGCTGCCGATTTTGAAGGAGGTTTTTAAATGCAAGTGTTGATTTTTCAATGAATGCAAATGCTACCGCCGCCAAGCATGAAGGAGAGTTATTTTAAATGCAATATTTATTTATTAAATATTTGCATTGGATCGATGGCACCTTGAGGGCGATTGGGTTTGTGATATTAAATGATTGCATTTGGTTTGTTATTGTGCTTTGAAAGATTTTAAATGCCAAACGCCTATGATGAAGAAGTTCGCTCAAGCCAAGGATTGATGTTCATTACAACAAAAAAATATTAAATGCTTGCATGCAATCAATTGCCGCCATTAGCAAGGGAAATTCAATGCAAAGAGAAGTTTGTAAATGATTGTTAGCTCCAAAACATGGCCGCCGCCAATTAGAGGACGCCACTTCATAGAGGATCGATCCACTTGCAAGATAGATGTTCATTTAAACAATTAAAGATTGTTTTAAATGATTGCATTCATAGATGACATTCATTTACTTTTGTTCAAAACTCTCTATTGTGATTGATGGATTTCAAGCTTCATTCTAATTTGACAAAGAGAAGGGACGCCTATCCTTGGAGAGGATAAATAGAGCTCTTGAACTTCAATTAGCAACTAATGATCATTTGATAAGCTTTTGCATTTTGTTCTTTTAGCTGGAAATTGCATTTTCTACTTATTTTTCAAGGAGATGTTCCCTTGAATGTTGTGGAGATGTTCCCATGACAATTTGTGAGATGTTATCATTCAGATTTCATCATTTGGAGTTGAATTTGTAGGTTATTTGAAAGGAATTCAGGAGTATTTGACATCATAATGGAACCCTTGGTGTATTGGAGTGATTACCAAGGTAGTTAAGTGAGCTTAGAGTGAGAATTGAGTGACTTTTGCATATTTTTCAAGGTCTGATTTCATATCAGCAAAGTCTGATTTTTATGACAGCGAATTGTTTGGACAATGACAGGGTTTTTGAAGTGGATTTGACAAAGGCTTTCACATTTGAAGAGTTGCATTTGATAGAAGATCAAACTAGGCTTCCATCGCTTGAGTTTGGAAGTGTTTTTCATGAAGTTTTCATTGATACAAATTTCAACAGTAATATCAGCATACAGAAATTTTGGATCGGTCAATTATTCATGTACTTTCAGGTCTGTTATAGCATCATTGGATAGTTATCTTTGTTCTAGAGTGTTTGGGCTTTGATCCTATGAAAGATTTGATGTAATTGGACATTTTTAATGCATGTAAGAAGGTTTGATATAAAATCAGACAATGACTGAAATTCAGATCAGCAACTTAACATTTTTGTATTTCTCATTTGAAGGTTTGAAATAAGCAAGTATGATGTGGGTTTGAAGTTCAATTGTTGTATTATTCATTGGTGATGTTTATTTGTTGATTTGTGCAAGAAATCTTATCTAAAAGTTGGCAAAAAATTTCAGTCATTTTAGAAAAGTATATTTTAAATACCCACAAGTTGAAATATAAAGGAAATGCTTTAAAGAAACATTTCAAGCAATACCCATATGAAGATTAGGCCAGAATATTAAGAAATCAACATACCCTTTTCACTGTCCCAATGTTACAAGCTGGAAATGACTGATACAGCAACGGATAGGCAGCAAACTCTTAAAATCTTTCATTCATACTTCATTAAATGTCATTACAATACATATCAGCAAATGCAATGTCAATGCTCCAATATAGAACCATAAACTGGCATACAAGAAGACCACAATGAACTCCTACGTCCTAGCAGCTATAGTACGGCCTGCCAGCAAATAGAAACTCCTCCCAACTCCATAAATTACTCCCTGTTTGCTGATAATGAATTGATGTGACCTGCAGATCCTGTACGGCCAAGGAAGAATGGAAAAACAATGAAGAAACCCTCACACCAAACCTCAAAATCACTCACAACTGGTACGACCAGGGTTTGCAACAGTACAGCCAGTATAGGGTCTTCATTACACTTCAAATCTGCTCAAAACTCATGCCTATAACCTTTGAAATATCCCTTGGTGTCTCCTTCGAATTACTATGACAAAAAACTATGAATATCTCTAATGAAAACTCTTCGGGACTGATCTCCAAACTCCCAGACTGAATACAATGAAGCACAAATGCAACCACTGGATATGGCTGCTCAAAAGCACCCTTGGGTGGTCTCTCACACCTGTGGAATGCTGACACTAATGGAGGATTTCGTCTCCAAAAGCCAAGGATGGTTTTCTCAAACCCTCGTTCTCTTTGCAGAGCAAAATATCATAAAATGTCATAGTCAAGAATGAATGTCTTTTCTTTCTTTTGGCTTTTATATTTCCCTCCAAGAGGCTCGACCCACATTATGGAGAAATATTACATTTCAAAATCACTTTATTTCTCATGGAGGCATCCAAGTCCCAAAAGATGACTTTTATTTGCATTTTACAATTTTTACTAAGTCGCTGACATTAATATTAATATTATAAAGTCCCAATATTACATATGCAATATTAAATTACGGACTTTAAAATGAATGGCCAAATGAACTTGGAATCCAATGAGCTAGACCGTTGGAAAGGTCTCTCTAAAATGCTCCACCTCCAATCTTGAATTTTCTCCAACGATCAAAACCCTAACTTACTAAAAATAGTAAGTTCTAGCCAAGATGTCCAAAACCATCCAACGAACATCCCAAGAGTTCCCTAACCATGTTGGTTAGTCTACTAGAACCAAGTATAGACTAACACCGCCTAGAAAAGGGGACATTACAAGAAATATATTGTGCTATGAAGCTCATCTATCAACTCATCAATCCTAGGGATTGGGTAGCAGTTCTTGATTGTCTTCTTGTCGAGTGCCCTATAGTCAATGCACATCCTCATAGTACCATCCTTCTTCTTAACCAACACCATGGAGGAAGCAAAAGGGCTAGAGCTCATTCGTATGTGTCCCATATCCAACAAATCCTTAATCGCCTTCTCGATCTCTTCCTTGTACCTCCTCAAAATATGATAGGGTGTAGTGATAACCGGCTTTGATCCCTCCTCCAACTCAATGACATGCTAAAATTCCCTATTTGGTAGTAACCCTGGAGGAATATCACTGAATACCATGCTATGCTTGTCCATAATGGGCTGAATATCTATATGAGTAGTCTTTTCACCTGTGGGTGAAAATTCATCGATGACCAAACATTGTGCCGCCCAATCTACCTGTCCTCTGCAAAAGGCTCTCCATCCTCTTGGCTGAAACAACCCTCGGTGCTCCATTAGACAGGCCTTGAAGAACCACCTCCTTATCCTCTGATTTGAATTTCAACTCCATAGTCTAATAGTTATGGGTAAACTCACCAAGTGAATGCAACCACTACACACCCAAAACTACATCTGTCTCACCTATGCCAACCACATAGAAGTCATCGCATACTTTTTGTGCCTCCCCAAGGTGATGTCAAGCTGTTGGATCCTTCGTGTACATGGAATAGTAAATCCATCATCCACAATCACATTGAACCCCTCAAAGTAATCTGTTTTCAATTTCATCCTAGTCACCAAACCCTCATCAATGAAATGATGGGTAGCCCAACTATCAATCAAAACTGTCACCTTATGTCCTTGTAACACTCCTTGCACATGAAAAGGATGATACCTAGGTGCTCCTGAAAGAGTAGTGTAATGTCCCCTTCCTAAGCTCCGACAATTTGATTGAGAGTTGGCCTATTACTTACCCGAAGGCTAAAACTGGAGGGATAGGGAGCTCCACAATTCTTGGAGACACGTGGGGATGCTTATGTGGCAATTCTCTGGTTGGAATTGGGCTCAGTTAGCAGTGAGGCTCATAATGACGATTTCAGATACCGTTTCGGACATTTGGTTGACGTTCCACTTTTTTAAGAGCCTGTGCTTATTTTTAGGAAGTCTATGTGTCGGCACTGACTTCTTCACGTGGCAGTGGTTTCACTCTGACAGGGTTGGCCCTTTCATTTGGTGACCGTTTGGTATTTATTTTGGGGGTTATTTAATTAACGCTAATATTATAAAGTTAAATTAACTATTTAACTTAGTGTTATTAAATATTACAAAGTGACTTTATGGGTTCGCGCCTAGGGAATATAAGGAGTGTTTAAAAATTTTATTTATTTTATTTCACTAAGTGGGGTGCTCAACATGGGAAGATATAAGGAATTAAAAAATAAAGTCATATTCCCCAAAAGTGAGTGTGGATTATTAAGAAGCATATAAAAGCCATTTTAAAGCTCATTTGCAATATATGTTATTCTTTGATTTTTGAAGAAGAGTTTTACCAAGTTGAGCATGGAGTTGTACCAAAGCTTTGTGAGGATGAAAACCTTCACAAGGGACACCAGCTACAAAAGTGAGATCTTCCAAGGTTGGTTGTTGATAGGTTCATTCAGAATCTATGCAAGTGCTTATTTGCTGAGGATTACCAGTTGCACAAAAGGGTTTATTGCAAATTTATTGGGATTCTGTGAATAATAAATTTGTAGGGGAAGATGGCATTTTTTTGAGTGAGAAATACAAGAGTAAAACACCTCTAGGTGATCCATACCACCCTTCATACCAAGCCGTACAATTCAGGATCAACATGAGGGTTTTAGGCAAGGCGTTTGGGAAGATTTGAGTGGATTTTGTCTAGTTTCTGGCGCCACATGAAGGATTGCAGATTTAGAGGAAAAACTGAGTGAAGATGACTACTTTTTGCTGTTATTTGGGACGTCATATACCAGGCCGCACCTTTGTTAGGGCAACGTGACCCTTCTCAGGCCTAGCGTTGGGTTTTGGGACTATCCTTGACCTTATTTATTGGTGTTTGGGCATTGTTATTCATGTTTTATGTTATTAGAATGGAGCAGCATGTTGTGGTGACCAAATGACAATGTTTCCAACTCTCTGTGTTGTTGTTCAATACTCCCCTTCAATCCTGTAGTTGTATCAATGAATGGGTATGCTTCCAATGTCACTTTAAATAAATTTGGCTTTCTGGGTATGTTCCAAAATTGATAGAGTTGATATATCCATCTGGGTATTGCTTATTCTTGTTATATATTGTTGTTCAAACTCCGTATCACACCTGTAACTAAATTACAGCTTATGGACATTTGATAATATTGCAAAAATCAATGATTTATTCTTCTGAGTGTTGTTAGAAATGCTTCTATATTATTGTATTTCATTTATGTGCAATGCAAATATCATGTGCAAAACCTACATGCAATAAACTATAAACATTCAGCATCAAACAACCAACAAACAACAAAACAAAACAAAAAATCAGAACAGGGGTTATTTTACAAGTAGTAAGTGTACCTCCAAAAGACTCTTCTCCTCCCTAATCCTCATGCTCAGTCTCATCCACAACAACCTTGGGTTCGGACTCTTCCGTGTTTGAATCCTCATCGGAGGCTACCTCTATGTAGTGTACCTGCCCCTTCCCCAAGCATCTATGTCTTGGCTCCCATGGCTTTCTACAAGTAAAACACAACTTCTTCCTCCGAAGCTCATTCTTAGTTTCTTCCATCTTGATTGGTTTAGGAGGTAAAGTCTTAGGTTGCAGGAAACCCTTGTGAAATGGTCTTTTATGATGTCCTGATGGTGCACTCTTAGGGTAGAACTTGTTCTTGGTCATGGAATCCTACAAATTCAAAGCCCTTCAGATAGCATGCTACAGAGATGTCGGCTCAAACACTCTAACCAAACCTTGGAGTGACTCAGATAATCCCTCAATAAACAAAAACACGAGTCTCCTCTCCATAACATATGGCAGCATGACTGATACCCGTTGAAATTTTGCTACATAATCCTCTACTGAACCATGCTGCCTCAAATGTGTGAACTCTCTGGAATGCATCTCTGAATCCCTCCTATCAAACCTGTCTATGAGCCTCTATGTGAAATCAGCATATGTCACAACATGATGATGCCCTTGTGTAATTAACCCATGATGGCACCACTCATGAGCTGTACCCTCCAAACGAAGAATAGCAAACTTGATGGCTTCATCTTCCGTCATAGAGTTGAACGAGATATGTATCCAATTTTTAGACCCAAGCCCGTGTCGTGACCTTCCCCAAACCATCAAAAGTTGGGAGAGTCACCTTACTCACCCTCTGCAGTAAATCTCTATTGAACTACTATGTAGGTTGTCTTCTCTCTCCCCTTGGCCCATTTCTTGATCTAATAATGCTGAATTGTGCAAATGGGATCTGACTTCTGATATCGGGATCAAATCTCATGTACTCATCTATGCAGGTATTAATGTCATTTGCTGTTGGGTTTAGCTCCTCCTCTTCCTGTGGTGACTCAACTCTAGCCAAAAATGTGGGCTGGAAGGGTCTAGGTGCTGATTCAATTGGAGTCCTGTTGTTATTTGTGTGATTTTCAGCCCCATTCTAATTCGAATTACTCCCTTGTCCCATATAATTTTGTGTGGGTCTAATGGGGTTGATAGTATTATTCATGTTTTGCATCATTTGAATGAGCATTTGTGTCATTAATTCTTGTCTTTTTTCCATTTGTTCCTATCTCTGCATGTAAGCCTTCCATTCCTCCTCCTAATCTGCCATCTTCTTCTTGCCTTTGCCTCTAATTCCAATGCTAACATCTTGTGATGTTGCCTCTAATCTTCTTCTTTCTCTCTCCAAAGCTCTCTAATCTCTTCGACTCAACTACATAAACTAAATCAGACCCGCAGGCTGGCAGGACTGCCTGCTTTGATACCAATGTAATGTCTTGTAATTAGTATTACCAATCTAGGGTTTTTTTAAAGAACCTGTAATGTGTGATCTGATTTTTCCTAGGTAAAACAGAGGTAGGGTTAGTAATAGCAGTTCAAAATAATAAAATTTCCACACAGTACATCAGACTAGCAAGATTTACTTCATAATATAGGAACAAATCAGATTGAAAACACTTTAAAACAGCACCAATGTCAAAGTATAAAATATATGCTTTACTTGAAAGGCTCCAGTCACTACAGAGCTGCCTTGTTTTAATTCAAGATACAAACATTAATATAAATCTTGCCTTGCATATGACGGATTCATTCACTCAGCACCCAGGAGTATTAATCTGCACCATTTATATATGTATGCTGAAGTGACCGCTCAGTGATAATCTTCCAGTGTAGTGATGAACCTGTCAAAGTGTTGTGCTGGAACAATGACTGAATATAGAAGTCACCCAGCTGATCAATACCCTTAGATCTCCTTCCTGCGAACCGCCCTGTGTGGCAGACTGCTAAGAGGTGTGTTGATTTTAGAGGAGATGGTGTTGTGACTGTCTTGGAACCAAGGCGTGGGAATGGTATCTTTAGCGTGACCTCTTGATTTAAATGTGTCACCTGGCGCTTGCATCCAAAAGGAAGTGATTTAGATTTGTAAAAACAAATGCTGCGCCCAGTTCTACTTTTTTCCCTTGCTGAAATTGAATTTGCAGCGACCTGGATGTTTCCACTTAGCAGCAGGTAGTGATCCTTTTCATTGGCCACTAGTTGCCAACTTGCCCCTACTAATTGAAACTGCAATCCTGATAAAAAATAGTAGCCTTCTTTACCAGTGATGTAAGGAAATCACCTCAATCTTTAGTAGCGTACAGTAGATAGAGAATTCAGTGCCTGAGCTTCCCTTGACAGCGGCTAGGTAATTCAAGGAGGTGACCTAGTTATGATGAAGTGTCCTAGGCAGCAGCACTGATTTCAGGCCAATTCCACAAAACGAAGCGATTTGGGATTTGCTTTGCAAATAGATTGGCTTTCAGCTCTACAAGCAGCTAATCCTCACCTCGCCCAAACTGAACTTCTTCAACCTGGAAAATGATAATAAACTCTGATCAGCACAAATTGCAAATCCTAAGTGGATTTGCCAAATACGCAAGGAGAGTGTTTGCATCCTCACCTAGGGTTTTGCTGTTGAGGGATTTCGTCCTCAAAGCAAATTCAAATTTTGAAGAAAAACTACAGAATTATGCAAAATTGGATGATGCAAAATGAGCCTCAACGCTCTTATTTAGACCTGTCCATTTTGGTCCTATGGGACCCAAAAGTGGCATCCAAAGTGAAATTTCAAATTTTAAACTTTATTAATATTTTTATTTATTATTTTATTATTTTATTAATATTTATATATATAAATGTAGTGTTGAAAAACACTATTATTAATAATAATATTAGCTTGATGACGTGGAGGGGACATGACAAACAAAGCCTAGCTACGAGTCAAATTATGAGCAGGTGGATACCAAGGGTAGTGCAGATTAAGCATGCCCATAACAGTGCAAAATACAACCCTAAAGTCCCTTCTACCATCACCAGTACATGTGAAGTGGCTGAGTTACTGAATGAAGTGTCATCATTTCTAAACAAGCTTGGGATAGCATTGAAAGGAAAGAGAAACAATTTTAAGGTCTTGGAGGAGTAGGGATTGCCACCTATTCTAGATGATGGTGGACACTGCAAACTTTGGATTGCATGGAAGCATGAGTTTCAAAGGAGTACGCTAGCAATTGTTAAGTCATTAGTTCATGATGACAAAGTCGACTCAATTCTGTGTAATGCTAGGATTGACAAGTTATTGAAATTGGAGTCGGCCTTAGACAATTTTATCTGAGATGTCAGGATTGCACTTGATGCCAGGTATGTCACAAATCAGAACAAATTGAACAAAATATTAGAGTACAACTAGCCATTCGATGAGGAATTTGAAAAGTGGATTTCTACTTTTGGATGAAGATCGGGATGGTATGACGCAAAGAATGTCTTGCCTAACTTGGCAAGTTTATCAAAAATCAGTTATTTCTTGAAGGCTGCAGTCATATCCATTAGGAAATCTAAGATGTCATTTTGACATGTGTGTCTTAACTTGGCGTTTAATTAAATAAGACCTAATAACTTTATGGATTATTTTAAGTTTTAATCCATTAAGTGGTTTGCATAAGAATGATGGCCCTTGAGCTATTTAAACAAATGAGGTATACAACAATGGCATTCATTTTTGGAGTTGGAAAGCATTTAGTGATTGGCCGTTATGTCCCGACGGTGCAGTTTTGCCTTTTGGAGGTTGGTTAGGACGGTCTAGGAAATGCCTCATCATCTCCAATTCATGGCGGTTAGTGGTTGTAAGTGTAACAGAATACTCAACGAGTTGGCAAAATGTGGTAGCTAGGAAGATTTGTGTAAGAACCCCAAGTAGTTCATGTAAATAGACTGAGTTCTGATTTCTGAATTTGTATTTGGTTTTGATGATGGTTTTAGATGATTTTCAATGGAAATACATTTGCCAAAACATAGGAAACATAACCAAATACTTTAAATGCATAAACAACACAATGACAACACTAATTAAGCTTTATTTCTCCTATATATCAGGTCTGATCACAAACATATCAAGTCTGGTTCAGACTAGGACAGCGTTTACAAATGCCAATTCAAATTAAAGATTTGAATATCAAGGCACTTATAATGATATGGTGCATAGGAATGTCAAATCATGTCAAACCAACAATGAACAAGTGTTGATTACAACTCTGATTTTTGGGACAGATCTGATACAACTGTCTGATATAACAAATGCTTGAAATCTGCTCCTTGAAATGCCACAAAAACCCTTCCAAAGGTTAGCATTAGATCCTATAGGTAGCTTCTCAAACCCTAGGTGTTGAATGATGGATATTAGATGCCAATGGAATGTTGGATATGACCTCCAACTCTAATCTGTCAAATTTGATTTGTCTGATATAAATTTCTGATGCAAACAATGACTGAAATCTTCATACAAGTGCCAAGATTCTTCCTCTATGATGAGCGCTAGCTTCCAATGAGTGTTAGAGATACCATGATGATCCACTTGCAGGACACCCTGGCTACTTCAAGACATATAGACAGATCAGGGAAAGATTCACTTGGAAAGGTCTGAAGGAAGAAGTTCTTCAGTATGTCAAGGAGTGTTTGACTTGTCAGCAAAATAAGACAGAACATACATTTCCAGCAGGATTACTCCAACCACTACCAATTCCTGAACATAAGTGGGAGAGTATCTCTATGGACTTCATCACAGGTCTTCCAAAGGTGAATGGAAGAGACTACATTTATGTAGTTGTGGACAGATTAACTAAGTATGCTCACTTCTTTGCAATTCCAATTGAGTCATCAACATTGCAAGTAGCTGAGTTATTCTTTCGTGAAGTCTTCAGACTACATGGCCTTCCTAAGACCATAGTCAGTGATCGAGCTAGCCGGTTCATCAGTGTGTTCTGGAGAGAGCTATTTCAACTAGCTGGAACTGATTTAACACCAAGTACTAGCTACCATCCTCAAACCAATGGATAGATTGAAATTGTAAACAAATGGCTAGAGGGATATTTGAGAAACTATGTGTCTGATCATCAGCGTGCTTGGATTAAGTGGCTACATCTGGGTGAATACTGCTACAACACCACTTTTCATATGTCAATTGGCATGACTCCCTTCCGAGCTCTGTATGGATATGAAGCCGTTTCATTTGCTGATCTGGCATTGGATGACAGTAGAGCTCCCAGGCCAAGTGAATTGATGAAGGATACTCAAGATATTTTGAGAGTCCTTAAGGACAACTTGCAAAGAGCTCAAAATCAATAGAAGTTGTATGCAGACAAACATCGGGTTGAACGGAACTTTGAAGTAGGTGACATAGTGTTTCTACGCCTTCAGCCATATAGACAGAGTACTTTGAAGAAGTCGGGTGCAGAGAAATTGAAACCAAGGTTCTACGGACCCTACAAGGTGTTGAGAAGAGTAGGGGAAGTGGCATATGAACTTGACTTGCCAGCAGGAAGCCGCATCCACAATGTGTTTCATGTGTCATGTCTCAAAAAGGCACTAGGTCAACATGTGGTTTCAACTGAAGAACTGCCACCACTTGATGAAGAAGGAATGCTTGCACTTGAACCTGAAAGTGTGGTGGACATAAGGGAAAAGAAACTGCGCAACCGAAGCATAAGAGAATATCTGGCGAAGTGGAAAGGGTTGCAAATGGAGGATGCTACTTGGGAAGGAGAGAAGATCCTAGAGCATCCTAACCTTCAATTGCTTGAGGACAAGCAATCCCGGGAAGGGGAGACTGTCATGTCCCCGTTTCCGGCCTGATCATCAAATTAAGAATGAATTAGCCTATTCCTCATTCCCGGAGGCTAATTCTAAATAATGAGGGAATGAACTGGTTTTGACTAACTTAACTTTATTGTTTTGCAGGAACAAGTCAGAAACTTGAAATTTGGCTAAGTCTGGAAGCCAAGTCATAAGGAAGTTGACTCTAGGAGTCTAGGCGCAAATGCCTCATCAAACTGCTCAAATGAGCGCCTAAGGATTTGGAGTCTTCGAACAAGCTTTGGAAGTGCAAGATGATAAGAAGGATTTGTCTTGAAGCATGTCAAATACAGCGCTTGATAGGAGAAGTTGATAAGTTTCCAGAATGAAGTTTGATGAATGGATTGGATAGGGAAGAAGGCTTATTCACCTTAGGCGCCAGTTTCATGTTGCACCATCCAAAATGAGTGCCTGGAACAACAAGGCGCCAATACATCATTTCCGGGATTCCCCATTTGAGCGCCTATCATAGATGGATGTAGATTGGAAGTTTTGAAGTTAAGAAATGTCTTTGGGTGAACTCTTAGCACTAGGCGCATATGTTGGTTGAAGCTCTTTGACTTTGGCATCTGGGATTGAAAGCATTATGAGGTGCACCTTTTGGTATAACACTTCCATTTTGGCGCCTAGGGTGGGAACCCTCTCAATTGGTTTACAATGTTGAAGTTTGTTTTGGCGCACTAAACTATCTTTCTCATCCTCAAAATTGCACCTAAGGCGCTATATCACATTTGGACAACCCTAAATGCACCATAAAAGGGTCAAGGCGCCATTTCCTGTTCAAATAATCCTCTGAGGGCGCCTAGGCATTAGGTCAAGTCTCTGGTACCCTGGAAATGCGCCCTAGTCAAGAAGTCATTTGGAAGGCTCTCTTGAGCATCAAAAAGGTTGAAGGATCATCCATTTAGTTGGTAGTATCATTATTGACAAAGAATGATGTTGAAAGTTTGAGGTGCATTCTTCATCATTTTTCAACATCCCAATTCCGCCTTCCTTTGGGAAGCCCCTATTGCGCCTAGAAGCTTGCATTCCTCCTCCAAGTGAAGCTAGTGAGTTTCATCTTCAATGAAGATCAAGTTGTTTGATGAAGTGATCTTTGCATAAGGATATGATCTTAGGCGCCTAGGTGCCACTTTACAACACTCCAAGTCCGCCTAAAAACATCAAGGCGCCAAGACAGGATTCAATGACCTTGAAAATGCGCCTAAGTAGGAATATGATCTCCAGACTCCTCAAGAGGGCAGGGCGCTTGGTAACGCAAATATTTTGTTTAATTTCAAGACTCCAAAAGTGAGCATTTGCACAGAAGATAAGCCTTTCAAGGTAAGGCGCCAATCTAGTTTCTTTCCTACCAATAAGTGCGCCTAGGTGAAGTTGAAGACTTAGACAAGATGTTAATACTCTGTATGAGGGCGCTAGATTAAAAGGAGCTTCAAAAGGTTTGATTGCAAGTGTTTGAGAGTTTGAATAGTGTAGAACATCTTCATGAAGGTGCTAGGCGCAGATACCAGTCAAAATTACCTCAAAGGTGCGCCTAAGATGGATGCAAGTCCCCAAGACTAGTTTAGATGCAAGGTGCTCCATCAGGGGCAATGTTATGTTCATGTGAAGTCAAATTGCTTTCAAATTTCATTGAAAAGATGACAAGTTAGAACCTAGGCGCCAAAACCTCTGTAAATCCTTCAAATATGCGCCTACCCTGTGAGGTGATGAGTTGAACATTCCAAATCTTCAAATGTTCAAGTATGGATCCAGAGGAAGTTCACTCCCTAAGACAGTATCATCCAAGGATGAGAATTTATGACTTAGGCACACTTCCTGGTGAGATCCTCCACAGCTGGCGCCCCAGCCAGAAGAACCCTAAAACTGCGCCTGAATGTTTCAAGAAGTGGTTAAGGTTGTTACAACTACCTGAATGCCCATTGGTCAGAAGGATAGCATTTGGATCCGTGTCAAGGCCTCTGGATAAGTTTGCCAACTTAGAATGAGTCATCAGATGGAATATTCCCTTGGACATGCTCCTCGGGAAACGTGCCTTGGTTCCTCTTTGTGCATTGAAAAACGTGCCTTCATTGCCTTTGGAAGGTCTATAAAAGGAGGAGCTCTCTCATTCATTTGGTATGATTTTCATTTCGACAAAATTCTCTCTGCAAAGCTTGTAAGCTTGTGATCTTGAGGCCTGCGAGTTTCAAGTGTTGGGGTGATGCTCCCTCAACAAGCAAGGTGATGCTCCCTTGTTGTAATGCGAGGTGTTGACATCCAGTTGACATCATTGAGTTTGATTGAGTTGATCAAGTACAGAAATCATTGTAAACATCAAGGCTTCAAGGCTTTCTTTTGTAGTTCCATTTGAATAAGTTTGTAACTTCATGCTATTGAAAGCATTATCTATGTAATAAGACATTTGCAAGTTGATTGAATCAAGCAATAAGACAAGTACCCAGCTTTAAGGTTGATTCATTCCAGTAGTTATCTTGATGTTTGTGATTAAGTGGTAAGTAGTTGATAAGCTAAGTTCAAGTAAATTTATCTAAGTTAAGGAAAAATTTTAGTAGAAATTAGTTGGGTATCTTACAACACATATATATAGGCCTCTTGGATGCATGAATCAAAGAGATGACAAATCCAAGAGGTATGAATGAACTCTCAATCACTCCCAATCCAGAAGTGAGTTAACTTTGTCTAACTAAGACAAAGGTGGCCTTGACTAAACAGAGGTAGCACCTAACTACCATCAATCAAGGATTGATGAGGTAGTGGCGGCACTTGTGTACCTCAAGTCAAGGTGTACACATGTCATTATTAGCTACCGAGGAGAGAATAATTAAATATTCATATTATCTTATGTAAACCTAATAAATAGGTGCAATATCACACTTTGGATAAAACATATTCAAGGTGAATAAAATATTAAACTAACACCCTCCCACAAGTGCAAATAAGGAGGAAAAAGAAAATGGGTCCCAACAACCAGGCTTTGAGGTACCCATGTACAAAAAGATCTCTCATAAACAAGGAAAAGAAGAAAAGTCATAGGAAAAAAATTCCCCCAAAAAAGAGAGAAAAGACCCCCACAAAGTAGAGAGAGAAAGAAAGGACTAAGTAACCCCCCCCCATGATGAAGCCTCTCACACCCCCAACAAAGCTTGTAAATGAAGATACCTGCTTTCTGTAAAGGGTTTGGCAAAAATGTCGGCAATTTGCCTGAAAGTCAAGCAGTATTGGAGATCAATGACCTATCCATGGATAAGCTCTCGAATGTAGTGCATGTGAATCTCGATGTGCTTGGTCCGCTAATGATGGACCGGGTTTTGTGAGATTTGCATGGCACTTTGGTTGTCACAACATATGACTAATGGCCATCGAAACTGAATACCAAACTCAGTGAGAATATGTTGAATCCAAATGGCCCAAGTGGTAGCATTAACAACTCCTCAATACTCTTATCGCAGTAGAGAGCAATAGCAGATTGCTTCTTGCTTGACCAACAAATAGAACCACAACCAAGTAAGAAGTTGTAACCTAAAGTGGACTTGCAATCTAAATCCCAATCTAAATCTATATACCCCACCAAGTCAATATCAATGCTCATTGCATAGTGAATCCCAAAACAGTGAGTACCCTAAATGTAGTGGAGAATTTCCTTGGCTACCTTCTAGTGCAACTCATGGGGCTCCTACATAAACTAAGAGACCATGCCCACAACATATGAAATATTGGGCCATGTGAGTCAAATAAATTAGGCTCCTGTTGTGACCTCATCACACATTGCCCCGATGCAAATGGGGACCCCCTAGTTTTCGCTTAGTTTTCATTTGGTTTTCGACTCTTAGCTCATGTTTTAGTTCAAAACACACGCAAAAGGGGCATAGGACAAGTCAGACACATTTCATGCCTTAGAATTTTTCACAGCACACTTTGATTGATTGAGACTGGAGTTTACAAGGTGAAATCCAAGCCCTGCCCCCAAACCCGCCCTACCTGGGTGGCCTGGGCATGGAGTTATGGATTCAATCTCCTGCACGTGCATCTCTCCAAATAGAGCCTCCAGATGCGCCCTAAAAGGAATGATATGAAGTTATAAGGTTTTAAAGACTGAGAAATAATGAACTCAAGGTAAATTTCATAAGTTTGAGTGATTGCAAGGCTTCACAAGGCACAATCCATGCAAGTCTTCCCAACCCGCCCAGCCTGGGCAACCTCACAAGGTCCTCTTGGACTGTCTTCACCATCAGGAGAGCTTGTCCAGACAACACCCTCAACCCCGCCCAAGGAGAAATTTGCTAAGTTTTCAAGGTTCTCTTGCACAAGGCACTAGGATGTGATGAATTTCAAGCAAAGTTCACAAGTTTGAAGGAAGTTAAGTGAAGTTCAAGCAAAATTCCATGAGTCACCTCCAAACCCGCCCTACCTGGGTGGCCTCAAGAGATGCTCATGGACTGTGTCTCCTCCCACATGAAACTCTCCACACACTGCCTCCAGGACCGCTCAGGGATGTAGGTAGCATTATTTGCAAGTATACTTGGTGAAAATGATGAAGATGACACCAGGAGGAAGAGATGGTTAATTTGAGAGGAAGAAAACATGAAAAGGTCACGAAGTCTTGCAAATCGAAAAGAGAAGAGTGTCAAAGTCAAGTAGTAAAAGGTTCACATTGCATAATCCTTACAACACCTCCAAAGCTGCCCTTCCTAGGTAGGTTTCACCAAGACATGTGGACAAGATCACCTAACATCCCAAGTGTCTTTCAACTTCACAAACACCTCAAAATTGGCTGTCTTAAGGAAGTTGGAGTGAAAGGTCATCATAAGTAAGGAATGAGCAACGAATGAAGTTTAAGCGAAAAATCCAAGCCTACCCTTCAAAACCGCCCATGCTAGGCGGCCTTCAACACCTTGCATGGATTTCACATCATACATTTCGTACACTCCCATGAAATCCGCCCACCCTCTCAAGGTTTTCCATTGTATTCAAAGAGGTTAAATCATCAATGAAACAAGTGAAAAGGGTCTTAGATTATCAAAACAAAGCAAAAAAAAATGCCTAAGTCATGGGAAATCCACACACTACCTTGAATCCCGCCCTTCCTAGGCGACCTTGACCACTTCACTTGGACTTTGTCATGTCCTTCACAAGACTTTCTCCGCCTATCACCTCCAAACCCGCCCAAGATGGGCGCTCCTAACATGAAGGCATAGAAAAACTTCAAAATACATTAAATTTTTCTTAACCAGGCCGACCACCTTTGCCTAGGCCGACCTGCCTTGAAGTATGGCAGCGACTAGTATATAACGAGGTTCATTCTTGCAAAGTTTATCAAATTCAAAACAATTTTAAATCTGATCTACAGCAGAGCAGACTTATAGCAGCAAGAAGCAACAGATTTTCAAGAGGAGAAATCAAGAAATTCAAGTGGCTTTTAAGGGTCAATTCTTCCAAAATTCTGATATTATTCATAAAACTTGATTTTTCTAAGGTATGTTGTTTTTAAGTGCATTGTTTTGTCCCACATGCATGAGGAGATGAGCTAAGTGTTAGGAGAGTCTTTATATCAAGTGTCACATCAGCCTTCTAACACGTGTTGTCTTCTCTTGCAGGAGGAGGTAGACGATGAACGCCAAGGAAAGACAAGCTTTGATCAAGAGTTATAAGGAAGGAATCATGCCGGAGACGAAGATCATGTCCAAATGGAGGAACGTGAGAGACACCAAATTGGGCCACATCGACATGGAGGAGATCAAGAGAGAGCTCTACAAAACAACCCGTTCAAAGGTCATCCATGAGATGCTTCACAATGGAATCATCCAAGCCGGATGCTTTTCCCCGCTTTGCCGAGTGTCGAGCTTATGTGGGAATGCGCCAGTCATTACAACCAAGAGACCAGATGTATCGAAACATCCAATGGAGAAGTCTTAGCTCACTTGAGGAGGGAGGCCATTGCGGAAACATTCAACATCCCGAAGCATAGGAAGGTCACCATCTACACTCGAGAGCAGGCTCAAAGGGTATTTGAAGGAGCAACAAGTGATTGTAAGCAGGAGATAAACGCCAATTGGGTAAAGCAACCAAGAAGTCATCATAGCAAGTTGTCGAAGAAGCTTCACAAATCAGATTTCATCCCAGAGTTCAGCTACATGGTGATCTTCTTGAACAGAATCATGAACTGTCAACAGTCATCAACATTCGACGCGTGGATGTTCCTATTCATGCAAGAGATCGTCAAGGGTGAGGTGATGATTCATTGGGCCGGCATCATAAGCAACAACATTCATGAGCAAATGATCAAGCTACAAGAGACAGACTTTCTACATGAGTTCATATGTTATCTATATCCTGGCAATGTGTGGAAGGTATGATGGATTGAATTGCGAAAGTGATATAGGATATGGCCCCAGACAACTCAGTGTGTATGATTGCTACTCGCAATTGCAGCTAAAGTCCATAGCCCATTACAAGCGCGCGAATGACGCATTCTTCATGTTCATTGTGAGGAAGCTTCAAAGAGATATGCATGAGAGGTTATCGAAGGATGCAAAGAGATTGATTGGCAAGTATGGACGATGGTACATCCAATTTCTGAAGTTTACCTACCTGAGGATCCAAGGATTTTCATCTTATCCTTACCACTTACCGAGGTATCCTACCGACAAGATGGTACTATTGGAGGTGACGAAGCAACTGTTGGCTTGGGATAAAATTCAAAAAGATAAGAAGAAAGTCGGAGTTAGCTTCCCAATCGGAGTTGGAAAGTTGGAGACTTGTCCAACACTGCAAGCTGCACAGCATTCAGAGTATGAACTCCAAGCTTACAATTTGGTGCTTCATGATACGAGTCGAGACCACTTGGATCCATTCAACACAATTCGGAAAGCATTTGGGAAGAGGTTTAGGCACCGAGAGCATCAAGAGGATCATTGGGCAGATGCAACTGATGATGAGGACATTAGAGAAAAGAGATGTTCAAGGATGGCTCGGGACATGGTGAGGTCATATAACATAATGCCTATTCCTGATCAGCTAGAAAAGACTGACAAGTTCCTCGTGCAAAGGTTGTTTGATAAGGAAGGACCTATCACTATCAATTGGACTGAAAGAGAAGTTGGTCATGATGAATCAAGATCTTACATATAACTTGATCGGAGGAGCCGACTCGCAGCAATCACAGGAAGTGGATGATAGTGAATCTAGCAGCAAACACCACAGTGAGTCTAGTGGGTATAGTACAAGTTCCAAAGAAGAAGCTCAGCCTGGTAAGAGGAAGCATATGGATGACTCACATGGAGAAAGTAGTCGAAAGAAGATAAAGTTGAGTTCATGACCTGAAATTAGTACTTCTCGCAGACAAGGAGGTGGTCCTTCTCAAGATATGAATGTAACATCAATAGTGGAGAATGAAGAAAGAGAAAATTAAGGAGCTCCACAGACATTAGATCAAACAAATGTTCAGGAGTCGTTAGAATCTACTATGCATGAGGTTCTAGCTGAAGAAGTTCGATCAAGCCCCTCAAAGGATGAGGAAGTTGTCACACATGAAATAGACATGCACATTGAAGTATATGATGAGGAAGCATCGCCATCAGAGTTAGAAGCTAGAGCTCAAGAACAAGAAGGTATTCAAGAAGATCTGTTCGCCTTGCCAGAATGGTTGAGAAAGAGAGTAAAGGAGACTTCAGTCATAGAAGTAGCGCCAGAGGTTAACATACAAGAGTTGTTAGGCAGAACCAGGCGAGATAAAGGAAAAGAGAAGGCCACTAGACTCTCTAAGATTACAAGGGATAGTTTTGGATCAAGGAAAGTAGACATTGCAGTGCCAACGGTAGACAAAACAGTTGATTATATTGTTCCTGAAGAATACGATGTAACCACTGTGGATTTGGGACTAGCAACAGAAGAGCAAGAGTTTGAAGAATTGGAGGAATCAGTTTCAGTTGTCAAGGAAAGATGGAGGAGTGAAAAGGAAAAAGGAAATCGATTGGAGAAAGAAAACCTAGCCTTCAAGCAATATATTCAGCAATTGATGAATCCAATTCGACAGCGTGAAGGGACATCTACTCCACCTCCTATGCTTTCACACGAATCCGTTGCTCATCTAGAAGGTATGAGGTCACAGTCTCAAGAACTGAAAAGTTGGGTAGGGAGAGTTAGAAACCAAACAGATGCATTCGTTGAAGAACTCCGTTGCTCAGCTGTTGGAAAGACTTCAAGTATTTTTAGCAGCATGTTCCAAATTTGATGATGTCAAGATAAATTATATGCCACATTTGCAAGATTTGATGAACACTCCACTGTCAGCATTGATAGAGGGCGGAGTAGTTGAAGAAGGTTCGTCGTATGATTTCTCTACTTGGTACTTCACTATGCACATAAGAGAGCAGCTTCTTGACAAGGTTAAAGTGGATTGTGTTCGACTAGATAGTGTACTCCAAAGGGCTCATAACAAGATAATGGGTGTAATTGATGATATGTGTGATCTCTCAGGAGAGGTTACGATTCATGATGTGAAGAATTACGTAGACTCACATTACTTCGACACTTCTCACTTCATTTCTAGTGAGTAGTTGAACATCATCTACTCCTTGATCTCATTCATTGGTGGAAAGCAGGTTGGTATAGCTGAGTGGGAGAAGACAATTGACGAGCATACACAAGATGTGATGATGGCAGAAGGAACCATTCGGAACGCACCAAGTGTACCAGTTGCTAACATGGCGAAGGTTGTTCCAAAGTTCACGGCATTGGTCAAGAAGAACAAACATAAGAAAGAAATGCCTCGTGGGTAGTCCACATAGGGCCAAGGTGTCACCTTGGAAAACGTGCCTTTATTGCTTGTATATTTCTAAAAATAGAAAGTTGTTGTAACCACCTTTGATGTGGCATGATCTCGGCCATTCAATCCAATTTGATCTCGGCCGTTCATTGTATTTTGAGGTCTATATAAACCTCATTCCTCTTCATTTTGTATATGAGTTTTGAGCTAATTAGAGTTGTTGCTAAGACTTTGCTGAGATTAATACAAGTTCATTGTTGAGCCATTCATGGTGATATTGTGTTCTCTTTGCAAGTTGCACGGTTGCTAAGTACTCACTCACATTAGATGTTTTAACTTAGTTTATTTCTTTAAAGTTTGTTAGTTTTAGTTCGTGGAAGTCGTCTTTCAATTTATTGGTGAAATCTCTATATGTTCATACCTTTTATGATTTGTCGCTGGCAAGTTGTAGTGTAAGGTTAGACTGAACTCATTTGCAAGCCTCACTTCAATTGCCCATAAAGCAATTTGAAAACCTTTCACTTACCCTTAGAAGATTGCATCACCTTTGTGGAGTTGTTGTCTCATGGCGAAGCAAAGCGTGGTTGAGATTTCCATGAATTGATGATAATAGCTTACACTTAGATTAGATATTCTCTCTAAACCCTCATCTTTTGCACTTTTTTAAAAACGCATTATTAGAAGTAGGATCAGGAGCTGTATTGTCATATCATAAGTTTATCATAGCGTGTGTAGCCTTGAAGCAAGTGTTATCACCTATGCGAGTGTAAACGGTATTTTCTTGCCGTTGAACAATGAGTGTAAGTCCCTTTGTTGAAACAGCAAAACACATCTTTGCCACGAGTTATCCTCATCTGTCAAGTGAAAGAAGATATTTTTGAACCTTGGAGTCTACTCAAGTTGATCATTTTTTGGAATGACTTTTCAAGAGAGGATAAAATACGTAAGTATTTTATGCTGCGTTGTTCATGCAAGGAAAACACATCAACAGAATTGGCGCTAGGAGGGCCTGCACTCTACAGGTTGTCATAAAAGCAAGAAAGTTCACGGTAGATCGAATTGGTTCGTTTCTCCCGATAAGCGCCAGAGGATTTTAAGGTCTACACCAGGAGCATCCAAAGATTTGGTTGAGTTGGGGTTTCCAGCCAAGTCCAAAAAAGGCAAGAAAGTAGGTTCATCAAACCAAGGATCTCCAAGCGGAGGAGAGTTCCAAACGCCTCCACCACAAAACCCATCCATAGGAATTGTTCAACCAAGTGCTACACAAGCAATCTCTCAAACAATTACGACACAAGGAGTCGCCCAAGCAACTCCACTTCAGCAAGGAGCTACGCAAGCGGTACAAGCTCAGCAACCCAACGTTCCAATCGCTTGGCTCCTAGCAAATGCTTCACCTCTCGCTGCATTCGCGAATTATCATGAGATGCCCAAGAACCCTGAGCAGTTCTGCTCAAAGTTTCAAGTCAATGATGTAAACAGGACAGCGGAGGAGCACATTAAGATTTTTGAGGATACTCTCCGGAATAGAAGAATTGAACACGAAGATGTAGCATGTCGACTGTTTCCTTATTTTTTGGGTGGCGACACATACTTCTGGTATATTCTTTTACCTACAGATTCCATCACTAATTAGCAAACATTGAAGGATGCTTCCTTGGAAAAGTTCAGAGTTCCCATTACTCCATCCGAGTTGTATAAACAGTTTGTGGATGTCAAGAGGCAAGAGCACGAACCCATTAGCTCCTTCAACAACCGATTTCACAAGGCTTATACAAGGTTGCAAGCTCCTTACAATGTGGATGATGCAATGGCGAGGGAAGTTTATTATGCAGCATTAGATCACCTGACATCTATGTTCGTGAAGAGAGCAAGAGCACCACCACATACTCTAACGGAAGCCTATGCCGAAGCTGTTAAGGTGAATACTGACTTAGGCATGAACACTCATGGAGCACTTAATCGTCTCGGACATCCTGCTATGCCGAATCAAATCCAAGGGATCAATCAAGCTTTGACGCAACACACTCCAATGATGAATCCGGTACCGGCACCTAGTAATTAGTTTGCATTGCATCCAGGGGTACCTATTTCACAAGCATCGCCTGCACAACCAATGTATCTGCAGGGCTCACCATCATCTTCTAAAAGGACTCAAGAAGAAAAAGAGGAAATGAAAGATTTGGTCGATCAGGTTAGGAAGTTGTCAATGGAAGTAACGCATTTGAGGAATCAGAACAACTATTTGCAGAATATGCAAAGAAACTTCCAAGCAAATCAAGGAAATCAAGGATATAATCAAGGATTCCGAGCAAACCAGGGATATTAGAGACAAAACAGGACCTGGAACACATCTCCCAATAATGGCAATGTTCCTTCTCTGTTGGAGAACATTCCAAGTTCTTACGTAAAACCATCCGACAAGGTGTTCCTACTGGAAGCAACCCTATCAACCTGGTGCCGATTGCACAACACTAATCAACATTCTAAGATACAATGTCCCGAGTTCAAGATTGCTGCCGACATTTTCGAAAAGGAAATGCAAAGTACACAGGCACAAGAAGCATCGCCGCCAACTACAGGACATGAGCTCATCCCTACAACTCAATATGACCAGGCACTGATGATTGAAGATTTTATATTCCCCCCAATGATGGAGTACGACTTGAGCAATTATAATGGGAAGTTTCCACCAGCTTCAGCAAATGGACCAGTGGAGGATTTAGTGATTGTCATCCATTCGAAGGTGAGTATCAAACTAAGGAAACAGGCGAAGTACAAGCTTTCCAGCAGTTGACAGGAAATATGCCACCAAGTTGCATTTAGAAAAGGCATAGAAACTCTTTGAAAGGCTTGTATGAAGTTAGAAATCACTTCAAGGAGGTTAGGTGCCATTTCATGACTCTAGGACCTTGAAAATGCGCCTAAGCTAGATAAGGCTTTTGGAATCACAACTTAACTTTTCATTTTGTTGAAGAAGATCGAATGACAAAGAGAACATCAAATTGAGGGTTCCTTCACTAAGCCAAGATATTGATCAAATGACAAAGGGAACATCAAATTGCCTAATGCGCACTTTGCCTCCTGTGCCACCTTGGATATGCGCCTCACCTAAATTCTTCTTTCACTTGCAATTAATATCACAGGAAGAGCATTCTAGTTTATACCAGTATTGGAAAAATGGTTAAATGCCAAAAGACAAGTCTTATTGATGAGGCGCACTTTCTAGTCTCTGCCACCTCAAAGGAGCGCCTAGCTGGGAAAGGCGCCTATTCTAGTTCCCACTACCCTCAATTAGCGCCTAGCATGGATCATTGATAGCAGTCAAGAATGAAATGGGAAACCTCTTGTCTAGGTGCATATTTTGTCAAAACTCCATCATTCTGGTGCCTAGGATTGAAGTCTAAGTTAGGCGCACTTCTTGGGTACTACATACCTCATCTAGCGCCTAATCTCAAGTGGCGCTTTGATCAATTCCAATGAGCACCTCAGGCAGATTGAATGAGTGAAGTGTCAAGACTCTCTTCTGGATCTAGTTGACAACATTTAAAAGCTCTTTCCAAGTTCGGCGCAATCTCTTGATGGGCGCACTTTCATATCTCAGACACCTCAACTTGGCGCCTAGACAGAAGAAAAGGTAGTTGTAACCACCTGGACTCTCATTGGTCGACAGGATGTCATTGGGATTCATGTCAGGGTCTTTGGATAAGATTGCCAATTCAGGATGAGTTGTCAAGTGGAATATTCTCCTAAATATGCTTCTTGGGGAACGTGCCTTCATTGCCTTTGGAAGGCCTATAAAAGGAGGAGCTCTCTCATTCATTTGCTATCGAATCTTTTGGCGAATTTCTCTCTGTGAAGCTTTATCCTTGTCTTGAGGCTTGCGAGTTTCAAGTAGTTGAGGTGATGCTCCCTCAATAGTGATAAGGTGATGCTCCCTTGTCATGTTGTGAGGTGTTAACACATAGTTGACATCATCGTACTCAACAGAGTTGATCAATTGTGGAATTATTATAAACATCAAGGCTTCGAGGCCTTTTCTTGTAATCAGTTGAATAAGTTTGTATGTCCATTGCCATTGAAGGCATCACCCATTGTAATAAGACATTTGCAATAAGTTGAATCAAGTAATAATACAAGTACCCAGCTTCAAGGTTGATTCATACAAGTTGTTATCTTTGATGTATGTCATTAAGTTGTTGAGTAGTTGATGAGTTAAGTGCAAGAAAATTTGTCTAAGTAAGAAAAATTTTAGTTAGTATTAGTTGGGTATCTTACAAATTTACTGAATGCAATCAAGCGATTACTGGATAAGAACCCAAGGGATTGGCATACTCAGCTAAAGTTTGCTCTTTGGGCAGACAAAACTCGAGTGAAATCCTCCCTAGATACTTCTCCATACCACTTAGTCTATGGTCAGGACCCGATCTTTCCTATACAACTGAGGATCCCAACACTTCAATTTATGCAAGACTACATGGATCAAGATGAAAGAGTTCAGACTAGGCTTTCACAACTGTTACACCTAGAAGAAAAGCGAGACACAACTTTGGACAAATTCATGAAACACCAGGGTGTAGTGAAGCGTTGGTTTGATCGTCAAGCAACAGTAAAGTCCTTCAGGATTTCAAATCTAGTTTTGTATTGGGAAAAAAGCACATGAACGAAGAGGATATCACGATAAGTTTGATTACCTCTGGAAAGGTCCATACCAAATTGCAGAAATCTTGGGAGAGAACACGTTCAAGTTGAAAACTTTGACTGGAGAAAACATACCATTGCCCGTTAATGGGCAATACCTGAAACCATAGTTGCAAGACTCGGGAAAAACTCGCCGAGTTTTTAAGAACTCGCGGGTTTTTTTTTCAAAAACGAGTTTTTGGTGTATTTATCGGCAGAGTTTTTTGCTGAGTTTTTCAAAAAAAAAAAAAAACTCTGCGAGTTTTTCTCGAGTTTTTCCTAAAAACCCTCGCGACTAAGTTTTCCTCACACGGCGGCTTCAAAAAGTGTTTGAACTTCATTTCGTCATTCGTTTGGAAGCTCTCACTCAGCAAAAGCACTCTGTAAAGCATTATGCACCTATTTCCATCAATTTTGCATCGAGGAGATGAGATTTGAAGGGCATTTTCATCAATTTTCGAAGGCAAATTGGATTCCTAGGTAGGTTTTCTGATTTTTCTTATTCTTTCTTGTTTTTTAATTTTTTCTTCATTTTTGTTGATTCTATGTTTAAAAATCATCATGAATGCAGTGTGAAAAAGATTTAAATACATTTATATTCATCAAAACAAATTTTTTTGATGAATTTTTCTAACTTTTTTACATATTTTGCTGATTTTTTCATTTTTTTGAAATTTTCTTCAAAACCTAGTTTTTTTAATTTTGAATCCTTTTTTTGTTGAATAACATTTTGACATTTAAGATTAGCTTAATTTTTTACTAATTTGAAGTAATTTTCAGATTTTTTACATTTTTTCATATTTTTTTGAAACCCTAGTTATTATTTTCTTTTTTTTTAATCCTTTTTTTTTAATGAAAATGTTTAGAAATTAGAATCTTAGATTATATTAGATTTTTAGTAATTTAAAATTTTAAAGTAATCTATTTTGATTTAATCTAATTTAGCTTGTTTTTAAATTTTCTATCAAAAAAATAACAAGTTGTGCTTTCACTGTCATTGTGTGTGTAGGTTAATTGATAATAGTTGGTCATTCTGCAAGTGCATCCGGTTCTGCGTCAAGCTCTGCCCCATCCGTGCCTGGGGGATTTGTAGGCACTTGTCCTCCAGGAGCTAGAGATCCTGCTTGGAAATATGCTTATCTAGGACCCCTACCTGGCTCAGTCTTTTGCATTAAATGTGAACAAGTATATCGTGGAGACATCAATCGCCTCAAATACCACCTTGCAGGCATCCCTCAACATGATGCTAAGGCTTGTCCAAAGACCACAAAAGAAATAAAAAGACAAATGAATGCCATACTTGCAACTACAGAAGAAAAAAAATTGCAAAGAGAGACGGCAAAAGCAGCAATGCAAGCAGCCATAGCTTCTTCTCAAGGTGCTCCAGCCAACCTTGAGTCAGATGATGATGATACTCAGGGCATAGTGGGCTCTCTTCGTGGTCCACGTGTGCGAAAGGCAAGGGCCGCAAGGCAACCCACCTGTCATGTCCCATTAGTAGTTAAATCAATTTTGTACTTTCATTCAAATTAAAGATATGAATGACATACTAAAATATAGATTTAATAATGAAATATTATATCATAAGTTAATATAGATATAATATACGTAATTAAATATTATTATTATAATGATATTTATTATATAATAATATATCTATAAATAACATTATGATTACATTATAATAATCATAATATCATTTATACATTATTATAATAATAATATAATATAAAACATAAGATACTATACAAATAAAAATAGTAAATATTATTATAATAATGATAAAATGAATTATAATTACCAATATACATATAAATGTCCATAATTAAATATTATTATAACATATTATTATATTATAAACATAAATACTAATAATAATATAAGTGCTGAATATTATAAAACATATATATTCAGTATTGCATATAGAGAGCAGCAATCCATAATGATGGAAGTTTCCTTAAAAGTAATCTACGTAAGACAAAAGGAAACACCTAAAATTAAAGATTTAAGGTGGTCCCACCAACACTCTAATAAGACAAAAGATAGAACAAACTAATATATCTTTGTCTTAGAATGAAAGACAACGAATTCAGAAATAAGACAATAAAATTATTATTATATAAGAGACAAAGTCTAAAGTAATAAATAATAAGTCAAGACAAGTCTTATGACAAATCGATTAGTAGGAAGTCATTGATCATTATTTAAGGAAGTAGTATTAAGTGATGGTTAGTAATCATAATAAATATAAAGAGGTCGTGAAGAAGGCACGGGACGAACTCCTTAAACAGCACCTACTGATTAAAGACAACTATTAATAATAATTTCCAAACAGCGATTGATAAAGCAATTATGAATAAGATGAAAAACAGCGATGAAAGGTTAGCAATCATCATGTAAGGTGGTGATTGTTGAGGTAAGGGCACAGGCCTACAATATAAGAAGGATCGATGGATCAGCAAAAAGGGGGAAATTCACGGATCAGCCAATCTCATATCAAGAAAGCATCGGGTATCCAAAAGGAAAAACATCTGCAGTTCAAAGGTCAAACAGAAGCAAAGCAAGATATATATTTCGGTGTAAATACTTAATTGAATCAGCAGATAAGTCCATAACCAAAACAATTGGCATAAAGTAGATACTCTGCATAATTCTGATCTGTTATCAAAGATATTACAGCAAGCATTATAAGAAGACTTTCCAACAGCAAACTGCCATTCTTGCAGGCTTCAGTAATCAAACTGACATAATACCACAGGTATAACAATACATTGTTTCCCTTGCTTGTTTTAATGTTCAGTATAACACTGCATTTATTTACAGCCAGTTCTGAGCAATATAATTCATGGACAGTCATATGTAATATGCATTAACTGTGTATTCTATATCCCATTCATTAACCACATATGGGATCAATGAAGGGTGACATGTCTAGTTTATCATTCATAGTCGATGTATTGGTCTTGGCTACCTAGAGTACCAAGAATCCTCACGGATGCCTTAGCCTCAAGAATACACCAAGTAGTTCTTGAATAAGGATGGGAGACAAACATAGCCTATGATGAACAACAACATGCTACACCCTATCAACCCCATATGGTGTTAAGGAATAGTATATTAGTTATAGAGAAGAAGTGTATGTTGATAAGATCATGAAGATAGCATGTGAAATGTCATGATAAATGGTGAACAATGAACATATGAATTGCATTGTGTAAGAGTAACAATAGCTGACTGTGATAGCATGAAATCATTATAAATTATGAATTGTTTACATTGCAATCAGTTTAGTTAGATTATGTAATGAGTATGAAATATTTATGTGCATTTTCATTATAATGAACTAAGGAAAGAATACAAAGAGTATAAGTACATAAAAGGCATGAATTCCTAAAATAGAGGAAGGCAATAATGTTAATCAACTCACCACTATGAGAAGTAGGGAAGATTAGGGGCGGGCAATCAACCAAGGATAGGTACGGGTTCATTGGTCTAGAGCACCCCTTCAAGCCCTTGTCTCAAGATGGTACCTTAGGGAGCAAGAGGTAGTCTTTTGACTTGAGTGGTCTAGAGAACCCCAAGTCAAAGGAAGGTCCTAGAGTGGCCTGGGTCTAGAGTACCCCTCGAAGGAAGAACGACCTATACCATTGGCATTGGACCCTAAGGGATTCACTCTCATCAGATGGAGGAATTGATTAACAAAGGGCCAAGTAGATCTCTTCTAGGGAATCATGAAATGTATACAATCAATCTATGATAACAAATGGCTTATGTTTATAGATGATATGTGAATTTAAAGAAGAATTGTATACTAATGTTCTCTTTGGTGAGTTGAATTATGCAAGGCCAAAGGAAAAATTTGGACTCACTAGAAGGGGACATTACACCACCACCACCTCAATCCTTCATCTACCTCTAGTAGAGCAACAGGACCTACACGCATTCATGATTTTTGGGTGCCTAGAAACACACCTAGTGCACAACCTTCCTTAGAGGCAACTGGGTGGGGTAGGGAGGTGCATGAGCAGGCAGACATTGCTTGTGCGGATTTTTGGTATTTTAACAACATCCCTTTCAATGTGGCAAGTTCTCCTTACTGGCAAAATTTGGTTACCGCATTGACAGTTGCAGGAAAAGGCTACAAGGCGCCTTCTCGCATAGACTTGGGTGGGAGGTTAGTTAATTTAATCTTTTTGATAAATTTATGTTCTTTAATTTATGTTTTTCAAGTTTAAT
Organism: Cunninghamia lanceolata; assembly: GCA_027924645.1. NCBI lineage: Eukaryota > Viridiplantae > Streptophyta > Pinopsida > Cupressales > Cupressaceae > Cunninghamia > Cunninghamia lanceolata. Next base: position 14,978,854 of record BSBN01000511.1, on the reverse strand, counting down.
TTATGATGAATTTAAGCTATTTTATTGTTTACAAATTAAAATTGTGTACTTAATTTCACTTTGTACTTGTAGGTTGCTTACTACTGCAACTGAAAGGGCGAGGGCAGCAGTAGAGGAGCAAAAAGAAAATTGGAAAGCATATGGCTGCTCTATTCTTTCTGATGGGTGGACGGATGGAAAAAACCGTACCATCATTAATTTCTTGGTTGCATGCAAAGATGAGGTGGTGTTCTTAAAATCAATTGATACCTCCCACATAGTAAAAAATGTAGAAAATTTGACTAACATGTTGGAGGAAGTTTACATGGAGGTGGGGATTGATAATGTTGTGCAAATCATAACTGATAATGCAGCAGCATATGTGGCAGCAAGAAGACTCCTCCAAGATAGATACCACACACTTTTTTGGACACCTTGTGCAGCGCATGTCCTTGACCTTCTTTTGGAGGACATAGGAAAACTAGATTGGGTCACACCAATTGTAGAGGACGCGAGGAGGATCACTAAATATATCTACAATCACCCTTGGGTTCTTAAAATGATGAGGGATTACACCCAAGGGAAAGAGTTGGTGAGATCTGGTGTGACAAGGTTTGCAACGGTTTTCTTAACGTTGCAAAGCATTCTTAGTTCATTGGCAGCTTTGAAACAAATGTTTGTGGCCCCAAAATGGACAGTCATCTTATGCGAAGAAGCCAGAAGGAGATAAGGTTGCATGCATAGTTTTCGACAAAGCATTTGAAAAAACAGATGCAGAGATTGTGAAGGTAACTTCAAAACTTCGAATTTAACTTGAAATTGAACATTTATATATTTTTAATATGTCTCTCATTTTAAATTTGTAAGTTGTAACTTTAATCTTTTTCCATTTTTATATTGTAGGTGTCGGAGCCCTTGGTTAGAGTCCTCCGCTTGGTAGATGGGGATAAAACCCCAATGGGGTATCTTTATGAGGCCATGGATAGGGCCAAGGAGGCTATAAGAAATTATTATAAGGGGGACAGCCTCAAATTTGCTCCCATTTGGGGGATTATTGACAAGAGGTGGAACAATCAACTCCACCAACCAATCCATGCAACAGGGTACTTCTTGAACCCTTGTTTCTTCCATTCAAGCACCTACTCAGATCCTAGTGGAGAGGTTATGGAGGGCCTCACTAAATGCATTCAAAGGATGACACCCGAGGTTGAGGTGGCAGACCTCATTGTTAGTGAATTGCAAAGTTATAGGACAAAAAGGGGTGCACTCTTCTCTTCAGACCTAGCAAAGAGAGCAATACACACTTAGTCACCAGGTATAAAACTTGAAATTTACAAGTTACAAGTTACAAATATTGATAAATCATAATTTGATAAAATATGCTTTGAACTTTTGACTAAGTTTCTAACTCCTAATTTGTTTTTTGTAGATGTTTGGTGGTCAAATTGGGGTGGAAATACCCCACATCTCCAAAAATTTGCCCTCCGTACCTTATCCCAGCCTTGTAGTTCATCCAATTGTGAGCGGAATTGGAGCTTGTTTGAGTCCATCCACACAAAGAAGAGGAACAAACTAGCTCAAAAATGCCTCAATGACCTTGTCTATGTGCAATATAATCTTCGGCTACGCATAAGAAAGGTAGAGGAAATATCAGATAATCCAATTGATTTGGATGAGATAGATCCATACAGTGATTGGATAGGGCGAGATGAGCAGCCTCCATTGTTTTCCGAGGATGACATCTATGACTTAGAGCGACAGGCAATGGAGGAGGGGGGTGGATTTGCATTCTCATTGGATGACATTGAGGATGACCCTGAGGAGGAGTCATTGCCAGTGACTGTGCCACGACCAGCAGTAGGATCTACATCCAGGATGCCGATGGAGGATGAGGAGCCACAGCAGAGTCCTACGACTACACTCTCTCCCATAGTCTTCTCACATAGACTTGGGAAGAGGAAGATGTGAATTTGTATTTAGTATTTACTTTCAGTTTTACAAAAACAATTTGCTATTTTCATTTTGTTTCAGACTATCAGTATCAGCGTATTGAGCATTCCACATGAGGATGCAATTTTGTATCTAATTTTCTTTGAAATCAATCAAATATAACTAGACTCAGCTTGTTTCTTCTATGTACTCATTTTATTCACTCATTGGATGCATCTTATCATTGAATTTTGCAAAAAAAATGTGTTTTTAATGAAGTTTAAGCAATTTTTTAAGTTGCCGAGTCCTGCCGAGTAAATACTTTTCGGGCTTGCCGAGTCTTGCAACTATGCGGCTGAAACATTATTTCCAAACTTGAGTTCCTGGGGGAAACTTTTCTTGTATATAGTTAGATTAGGTGTTTCCTATTTTCCGTAGGTTAGTTTTCCTTAGCTTTTAGTGTTTTAGTTTGCTTTAGGTTTAGTCGTTTTAGTTTAGTTTGCTTTGTTTTAGGTTTAGTGTTTTAGGTTTGGTCGTTCAGGGGGGTTTTCATTATGCAAAGGGATGATTAACTTTCGAACACATTTTGGTTGACTTTATGAGGTTATGTTAAGTTCATTTCTTGCATAAATGTCCATGAAATTCTTCAGGATCGGACGGTAATTTTCTTAGTTTATCTTTTTACTAAGATCTGTACTTGACTCAAGAATGGAATCATACATTGCATCTTGACATGAATATCTTTGCTTATTTGTTTAAATTGTTTAATCTTAAAATGAATGCTTCGTTGCTTTCTTTTGATAAACTTGCGTCAGATGGATAAATCCATTATGGATTCCATGGCTAGTGTTGAATAGCATGATTGTTTGTTCTTAGGAGAGGAGTCAATTGTTTAGTATGACTTGAAGTATTTCGAGATCTTATACCTTACATACTTAAGATCCCGAAGTCGCTAAGTGAGTCTGGGTGAGCTTGAATTAAGTGAGTTCATGGTTCCACTACACTCCATAATAAGCATTCCCTGCACTCCTCCATTCCATCCATCGCTTCGTATATACAATAAAGCTTCCGTCCGCATTATCTTCTCCATTCAATAATGAACTCAAATCTAATGTCCCATTCATCCATAGTCTTGTTTGATTACATATTCCAAAAGATGAGTTATCAGGGTAAAAGTTTAAGTCCTTTATGAACGATGCATTTGGAGTCTATCCATGTCATTATCCATTCATATGACCTTAGCCACTGCACAAAAAGCAACCTCAAGATGTTGGTATTCCCATCCGCTTCGCCTAAAATCCATCATTTTCCATTATCCACCTATTATGTGTATCCATTCCACCTTCATTACTATGCAAATTCCAAAAGCATTTGCCCACACACACCTTCCGCCATCTGTCTTACTTTCATTTGCCTAATTCATATACCCATAGCCTTTATCCATTTACCATTTCCTAATCATGATCAATGAATGTAGGTGTCATCTAAGCGAGAAGCTTGCAATCCATCTGCCCATCCCATATCTCTATGAAATAAATATTTGGATGCCTTTACCCATGAAATAAAGAAATTCTTGAAAATCCTATAGATCTTTATGCCTCAGAACACAAATGCCAAAAATCCAAGCACAGCATATTCAAAGGCTATGTCATTCCATATTTCCAAAAGAAAAGGCAAAAGTCTGGGTATTTAAGTCTCAGAAGCCAAATTCAAAGCGGCTTCCGCATCCCAAGAATCCATTTCCATCCACCTCATCCCATTCCATTTCCATTCCATCCGAAGTTCCATCTATTACTTTATACCACGAAATTAAATCAATAGAAAATTCCAAGTCTGCGTGGGTTATGAAGTCACTATGAAGTTACATTCACTAGCCATCACTCCCATTCCTCAATATACCACCCTTCCCCTTGCAAGCTTCGAAGTTTACTTCGATACGTGCAAACGTTGACTGTGATTCCCTTCCATTTCATTCATTCCACTACATACCATCTGTTCCACTCCATCTCCCGCTATCCTGCATGTCCCACCACTCGCCTGATCTATGTTTTGGATGCACTTTCCATCTACCTGGTTTAGAATAATCTACATCATAGTACATTGTCTCCGTCCACGTTTTCCGTCCATTCGTATCATATTCGTCATTCCTTTCCAACATCAGTAAACATACTGACTTGACATGGTTTATGCATGGAATATCGCACTTCATGAAATTAGATGCTTGAGTCCCTCCCTTCATATCCTTCATCCTATTAAAAAAAAAAAAAATGAAAATAGTAAAGAGAAATCCTTTCGTCCTCAGGTGAAAACCACCTCTGGTGGCACCTTGGATAAGTACCATGGCGAAAACCTGGTAAACAGGCGTCATGCGTAGAGACACAATGTCTCATTTCATTCCACTTCATTCCATACCATTTCCAACCATTTTATCTGCTATTGCTCACATACTCACATCCATTCACTCGCCTTCCATGAACTTACGAGCTTAAGACAAGTGAACTTAGATGATCTTAGTTTCTAAGGGATGGAAATGAATACATGCGCACACACTTGGATCCTTGGAATATGAATGGTCATGCTAGCAGTTGGTTTCGATTCTGTGATCAAGTAGTTGTGTCTATACGGCCTAGTTTGTGGGTGTACTCAGGAATTTTGAAATTATGATTCTTTTTTATCTTTGGAACGCATGAAGAACTTTAAATGAAACACTTATCTTATGAAACAACAAAGATGAAATGTCTTGAAACAATTTATGCTTTTGTTCTTCTTTTGAGTATGTTTCTTAGTCACTGGACGAACTTGAAGATGTTATGTTGAAGATTTTGGGGTATCAAATGGGCTTTTATTCTTGAAATGTTCAGGAACATTTCTCTCGTGGAGTCGCCAGATGTTGTGACCTCATCACACATTGCCCCATTGCAAATGGGGACCCCCTAGTTTTCGCTTAGTTTTCATTTGGTTTTCGACTCTTAGCTCAAGTTTTAGTTCAAAACACATGCAAAAGGGGCATAGGACAAGTCAGACACATTTCATGCCTTAGAATTTTTCACAAGACACTTTGATTGGTTGATTGGAGTTTATAAGGTTAAATCCAAGCCCTGCCTCCAAACCTGCCCTACCTGGGCGGCCTAGGCATCGAGATATGGATTCAGTCTCCTGCACGTGCATCTCTCCAGACAGAGCCTCTAGATGCGCCCTAGAAGGAATGATATGAAGTTATAAGGTTTTAAAGGCTGAGAAATGATGAACTCAAGGTAAATTTCATAAGTTTGAGTGATTGTAAGGCCTCACAAGGCGCAATCCATGCAAGTCTTCCCAGCCCGCCCAGCCTGGCTGGCCTCACAAGGTCCTCTTGGACAATGTCTTCACCATCAGGAGACCTTGTCCAGACAACACCCTCAACCCCGCCCAAGGAGAAAGTTGCTAAGTTTTCAAGGTTCTCTTGCACAAGGCACTAGGATGTGATGAATTTCAAGCAAAGTTCACAAGTTTGAAGGAAGTTAAGTGAAGTTCAAGCAAAATTCCATGAGTCACCTCCAAACCCGCCCTACCTGGGCGGCCTCAAGAGATGCTCATGGACTGTCTCCTCCCACATGAAACTCTCCACACAGTGCCTCCAAGACCGCTCAGGGATGTAGGTAGCATTATTTGCAAGTATATACTTGGTGAAAATGATGAAGATGACACCAGTAGGAAGAGATGGTCAATTTGAGAGGAAGAAAACATGAAAAGGTCACTAACTCTTGCAAATGGAGAAGAGAAGAGTGTCAAGGTCAAGTACTAAAAGGTTCACATTGCATAATCCTTACAACCCCTCCAAAGCCGCCCTTCCCAGGCGGGTTTCACCAAGACATGTGGACAAGATTGTAATGTCCCCATTTTCATGAGCATCAATTCGCACAGGGTTTAGCCTATTCCTAGCTCTCGTAGGCTAATACGGTTTGATTTGAGGGTCGTCTTGGCAGTTACCCAATCAGCGGTTGGCTTTCTTTCATGGATTTGGTGATTATATGGAGGTTCTACTATCTTATTACAAATGTTTCTAATTTGGGAAACCTCATGTTATGTTTTGACATTATGTTTTGCACTTTATATATTTTAATGTTATATTATAATATTATAATAAAGTGCAAATCTAAAGTATATCTTTTATCCCACATTGACAAAAAAGTGTGACCTTCCCCAAGAAAAGAATAAAAGGATCTTATGGGCTCATTCTTGGACTTGAAGAATTGGATATTTGACTTCAGTTTGTTAGTGGTGAGATCAGCTAGGGTTCTGCCATTTTTCCAGCCATTGGGAACGAAAACTACCAATTGGTTATGCAATTTTGAGGTTGTGAAATATCAGCTGAATTATTGCTTCATTGTGGGCTTCACTTCAGGGGTCCAATCTGTGCTACATTGGAGGATTTACATATTTTTAATTAGAGTTTATTTTCAGTCATTGGAAGGGTTTTCTGAGGTCTGCAATTTTACATCAGTCTATTGTTATGGGGTTTGAACAACCTATGTGAGACATGGATATTTGCTCATTCTACACTGTTGAAGCATCAAATCGTTCTGGGTATTTGAGCAATCAATTCCTTTTGGTGAGACAATCATTTCAAGGGCAAATTGGAGGAGGTTCAAAGCTGCAATTAATTAATTGAGGACTGATATACTACAGCAAGGGTGCCATTGGCAAGACATTTTTGTTCATATCTCATCATTGAAGCATCCTATGGTTCTGGGTATTGTTGCATTTTGATCTTTTGGTCTTACCGATCATTTAAGGTGCCAAGAAGTGGAGTTTTATTGCTGCATTTATTTATCTAAAATATTCCCAGGCAAAGGTAGGCGTGACTTCACACATATAGGGGCTATTTCACCATTTTTAGTGGGGTTTCATCATCAACAAGTGTTGCTTCAATATCTCAGGCATATCGACTATGTGTATTAGGTCCTTAATGTTTTGTTAGAGTATTTGCATTGTTAAGTCAATTTGAATTAGGTGTTGTTGTAGATGAACATTTATATCAGATTGGCATTGTATTGGGATTTCATTGTAAGTCAAGAGTATTGGCTAGTTATATCAGCATTGTACTAGAGATTGCATTCAATTAAGAAGGGGAAATTTGTATGCCAATTATTTGATGTAATGCTTATATTGATTGAGATCTAGATTATCATATGAGTATGCATGCCAAATGTTTGTGAAAATGCCTATTGGCTGAAAGTGGTTGTTTGTATAGTGATTTGCATATTTTGTCAAGAGCCTTTGCTTGCCAAGTGTTTGCATAAATGCCTAGTGGCTGTGGGTGTATATTGGCTATATTGGGATGCATGGAAAGTGTTTGTCTTAATGTTAACTAGTTGTACTAGTTACATATAGTCACTTATATATATGCCAAAGGTCTGAAACAGCTAGTATATCATTTCTATAACAACCTTGCATTGTTAGAAGCATTCAATAACATCATTAGCAGCCTATGAACTCAAAGAAGACAATCAGAAAATTCATAACAGAAGGTTCAGACTTTGTATGCCAAGTGTTTGACAATATTCCTTGAGCTTTATATCAGCATATTGAGTTCAAATTCAAAAGTGGCAAGGGATATTACAAAGATCACCTAACATCCCAAGTGTGTCTTTCAACTTCACAAACACCTCAAAATTGGTTGTCTTAAGGAAGTTGGAGAGAAAGGTCATCATAAGGAAGGAATGAGCAACGAATGAAGTTTAAGTGAAAAATCCAAGCCTACCCTTCAAAACCGCCCTTGCTAGGCGGCCTTCAACACCTTGCATGGATTTCACATCAAACATTCCGTACACTCCCATGAAATCTGCCCACCCTCTCAAGGCTTTCCATTGTATTCAAAGAGGTTAAATCATCAATGAAACAAGTGAAAAGGGTCTTAGATTATCAAAACAAAGCAAAAAAAAATGCCTAAGTCATGGGAAATCCACACACTCCCTTGAATCCCGCCCTTCCTAGGCGGCCTTGACCACTTCACTTGGACTATGTCATGTCCTTCACAAGACTTTCTCCGCCTATCACCTCCAAACCCGCCCAAGATGGGCGCTCCTAACATGAAGGCATAGAAAAACTTCAAAATACATTAAATTTTCCTTAACCAGGCCGACCACCTTTGCCGAGGCCGACCTGCCTTGAAGTATGGCAGAAACTAGTATATAAGGAGGTTCATTCGTGCAAATTTTATCAAATTCAAAACAATTTTAAATCTGATCTACAGCAGAACAGACTTATAGCAGCAAGGAGCAGCAGATTTTCAAGAGGAGAAATCAAGAAAATCAAGTGGCTTTTAGGGGTCAATTCTTCCAAAATTCTGATTTTATTCATAAAACTTGATTTTTCTAAGGTATGTTGTTTTTAAATGCATTGTTTTGTCCCACATGCATGAGGAGACGGGTTAAGTGTTAGGAGAGTCTTTATATCAAGTGTCACATCAGCCTTCTAACACGTGTTGTCTTGTCTTGCAAGAGGAGGTAGACAATGAACTCCAAGGAAAGACAACCTTTGATCAAGAGTGATAAGCAAGGAGTCATGCCGGAGACGAAGATCATGTCCAAATGGAGGAATGTGAGCGACACCAACTTGGGCCACATTGACATGGAGGAGATCAAGAGAGAGCTCTACAAGACAACCCGTTCAAAGGTCATCCATGAGATGCTTCGCAATGGAATCATCCAAGCCGCATGCTTTCCACCCGCTTTGCTGAGTGCTGAGCTTATGTGGGAATGCGCCAATCATTACAACCAAGAGACTAGATGTATCGAAACATCCAATGGAAAAGTCTTAGCTCACTTGAGGAGGGAGGCCATCGCAAAAACATTCAACATCCTGAAGCATAGGAAGGTCACCATCTACACTCGAGAGCAAGCTCAAAGGGTATTTGGAGGAGCAACAAGTGATTGTAAGCAAGAGATAAACGCCAATTGGGTAAAGCAACCAAGAAGTCATGACAGCAAGTTGCCAAAGAAGCTTCACAAATCAGATTTCATCTCGGAGTTCGGCTACATGGTGATCTTCTTGAACAGGATCATGAGTTGTCAACAGTCGTCGACATTAGACGAGTGGATGTTCCTATTCATGCAAGAGATCGTCAAGGGTGAGGCGATGATTGATTGGGTCGGCATCATAAGCAACAACATTCATGAGCAAATGATCAAGCTGCAAGAGAAAAAGACTTTCTACATGAGCTCATATGTTATCTATATCCTCACAATGTGTGGAAGGTATGATGGATTGAATCGCGAAGGTGATATAGGATATGGCCCCGGACAACTCAGTGTGTATGATTGCTACTCGCAGTTGCAGCTAAAGTCCATAGCCCATTACAAGCGCGTAAATGACGCATTCTTCATGTTCATTGTGAGGAAGCTTCAAGGAGATATGCATGAGAGGTTATCGAAGGATGCAAAGAGATTGATTGGCAAGTATGGACGATGGTACATCCAATTTCTGAAGTTTACCTACCTGAGGATCTAAGGATTTTCATCTTATCCTTACTGCTTGCCGAGGTATCCTACCGACAAGATGGTACTATTGGAGGTGACGAGGTAACTATTGGCTTGGGATAAAATTCAAAAAGATAAGAAGAAAGCCGGAGTTAGCTTCCCAATCAGAGTTGGAAAGTTGGAGACTTGTCCAACACTACACGCTGCACAGCATTCAAAGTATGAACTCCAAGCTTACAATCTGGTGCTTCATGATACGAGTCGAGACCACTTTGATCCATTCAACACAATTCGGAAAGCATTTGGGAAGAGGATTAGGCACCGAGAGCATCAAGAGGATCATTGGGCAGATGTAGCTGATGATGAGGACATTAGAGAAAAGAGATGTTCCAGGATGGCCTGGGACTTGATGAGGTCATGTAACATAATGCCTATTCCTGATCAGCTAGAAGAGACTGACAGGTTCCTCGTGCAAGAGTTGTTTGATAAGGAAGGACCTATCACTATCAATTGGGCTGAAAGAGAAGTTGGTCATGATGATTGGATACAGCGAGTCATGAACATTACAAAGAAGTATGCAAACCGTCAAGTGCAAAAGCTTAAGGATGCAAATCAAGATCTTACATATACCTTGATGGGAGGAGCCGACTCACAACAATCACAAGAAGTGGATGATATTGAATCTAGCAGCAAAAACCACAGTGAGTCTAGTGGGTGTTGTTGATTATTGTTTTTAGACAGGTCAACAATAGAGTAAAACACTAGAGTATCCCACTCTCTCTTGAATAAAGCCTCTCGAATGCTAAACAAAGTGATCAATCGAGACAACTCCAAGGTTCCTTATTTATGATTCATAATGGGTTAACTCAGTGATTACATGTGATCTTGCTGATAATCACAAAGGGACTTACATTAGACTTCTTCATACTTCATTTAGCTTATCTCTCCTTTCAGTGTGGATGAAGTATGAACAATACATCAATGATAAAAAAATTAAAAAGATAAAGGTTTAGAAAGGCTAATTTAAGGTCAATGAAGCAATGATGATGTACGAATAGACAAACTCCTTGATAAACCTAACTCCACTTCGCCAAGGATACCTACAACTACATGAAGTTGGTGCAATCTCCTAAAGTACGTGAATGGTTTTCAAATCATGAAAGCTTATACAAGGACCCATTAAACGGCGTAGCTCAAACAAGCATCCACAATCGAACTCAAGCAAATGAGGCTCAAACTAGCTTTACACAACACTCCACAAGCGATGAATGTTAAAAGCATGAGCTAGGAGTTGATCAAATATTCAATACAACATGCATTACATCAAAGAGCTTCTAATCTACTTCTAATCTAATTTGAAACATCTCTCCACTTCATCAAAGTACAAGAAACCATGTTATTCCACAAGACAACACTTAACACCAAATGAATTCCAATGTCTTTGCATTAATCTTGGAAAATATTTGCAACTTCAAACCCTCTCAGAAAATTTTGAGAGTCTTTTCTACTCTACTACTAATCTAATCTTTAATCTACTGATTTACAAATGAGGCAACAAGGCCTTTATATAGAGGTCCAGAGTACAACGAATGGCTAGGATCATTTAAGTAGCCAAGGGCTCAGATCATGCCACCTCAATAGGTAGTTACAACAACTTGCTATTTTTAGTACATATGGGAGGTAATGAAGGCATGCTTTCCAAGAAGATAAGATGGAATCTTTTAGAGCATCTTCCACATAGGCGTCCCTTTGGCTTCTTTCTTGTTGTAGATACATTGAATGCAGTTGAAATGATGTGGCTGATTATGATTGAATGATGATAGGTACATGCTCCATAAGTGCCACCTCAGCATACTTGTGGATTTCAATTGTTTATACAATTTGTTCTGTGGGCATATTCCCAAATTGTATCATCTTTGTATGATATCTTTGATGTGATTTCTTGATGATGAACACTTGAGATGTATCTTGTTGATCTTGCCTTGTTCATTGTATGTAGGATATGTATGATACATGTTGCTTCATTTGACTAACTCTGTAATGCTTCTTCCTCTTGTAGGTAGGTTGATGATCTTCCTTGATGATACTTCATGTAGAATAGATTATGATGCTTCATTCATGAATCAGAGTAGGAGATCTCTCTTGGACTTGAAGGTTGGAACTTGAAGTTGAATGGATGAAGTGTCTTTGACATGATGCTATTGAAGATGAAGTAGTGTACTTCAAATTGATGTGATCTAACATGATGTCATTAAGGTTTCCTCTACAATTTGAAGGTGACTCAGGTGCTTGTCTTTCAGATGATTCCTTGGCTTCACCAACACTCCTTCTCTCAATGATGCAACTTGATGATGATCTTGAAGTGATCTCCCAAGGTGGCTAGCATGATGCTTCTTCTTGCAATGACAACTTCTTGACTTCACTCCTTGGATGAAGGTGACTTCAGGCACTTCATTCCTAGGTCCATCGCTTCTCCTGGATCAACGTTCCTGCAACATAGAGAAACAACATATCAAACAATTGATAACCTTGCATAGTATAGCATATAAGAAACATGTTTTAAGCATTCAACACCCTTCTGGGTCTAGGCGCAAATCTAGGTGTAATGAGGAGCAAAGTGCGCCTAGCACAAGATAACTTCATAATTGTTATTTTAGATGATTTCAAACAATCAAAATAGCTTAAAATGATTTCTCCTTTCAAGGCGCTCATTTCAAAATGTGAATTGATGTGATTCTTCCCAGGGCGCCAATTCAATTGGTATGAAGGTGCAAGGGCGCCTTCATCAATTTGACTCTATTTTGTCATTTTTGTGACTTTGAATGATTAAACATGCTTAAAATGATCCACCCTCTCTAGGAACTCAATCAGAGATGTAGACTTGTGATGATTTCTCTAGGCGCCAATATGAGTTTGCAGATGCATAAGAAGGCGCCTAAAGTCTTAATGCATTTCCAATGACTTCAAACACTCTTTGAAGGATTCAAAGACCCTATATCCCTTAGGTGATTTCTGAGGTTGTCTTGATGGCAAATTCGCGCCTAGATATTCTTAATTTCAAACTTAACATTTTTGGGAATTTTAAACTTATGCGTAGACCTTTTGGAGACCTCTTCATTAAGGCGCCTATCCACAAACACTTCAACACTTACTGTCAATCTTTATACCTTTTAGGCGCTCATTTAGGTGATTGCAAACCCTATACTCTCAAGGCGCCAAATCTAGTTCTATAGAGAGGCAAAGTGCGCCCAACCTCATGAAACTTTACTTGTCATCTTTTTGTGCTTTAAACAATGGTGAAGGTCTTAGGATGACTTCCCTCACCTAGGCGCCAATGTGTGATGCTCTGAGTAGGAAATGGCGCCTAAGTTCAAATAGGTGTTCACTTCAAGGTTTTGTGATTCCAAGTCATCAAGATACATATGGAGTCCAACCCATCTTACTAGGCGCCCAAGTTCACCTTTATAAGGACTTAGTTTCCAAGGCGCTATATTGGTTTAAACACATACAAAAAGGCACCTAACTCTTTCTTGGCAAATTTTGACATTTTGATAGTTCTAACTCAGTGAATGGGTGTTTAGAGGACTTCTTACCTCAAAATAACATCAAATTTCATAGTTTTAAGTCCTTTTGCAAGGCGCCCATCCATGATGCTACAGATATCAAATAGCGCCTAGTTTCCTTGAGTGATATTGATCTCCTAAAGGCGCATCTTGATGATGATCTAGGTGTAAAATAGCGCCTAAGGTCTAGATGCTAAGTTTTAATCTTTTAGATGCTCCTAACATTAGGCGCTCCTTTTAAATCTCTGCCTCAGGCGTAAAAATGATGTTATTCCATTAACAAGGCGCTAGGATTGGATGGGAGGGATGAGGATATGCGCCTACACCAACTTGACTTGATATTTATGACTATTGTGATTCCAAACCATTTGGGAAGTCTAAGAATGTGCCTCTTCCTCCAAAATGCTTACTTATTGACTTCAATTCATGACTTTCTTCAAAGGCGCCACTTGGAGGTGGTATAGACTAGAAAGTGCGCCTTAGCTTCTTGGAACTAATTCTTGACATTTAAGGGTTTCATGTTATATCCAAATTCTCAGGAGACCTCCCTGCCTTTAGGCGCCACAATTATGATTTCAAACTTTCTTGATTGTTAGGCGCCCCTTTGTAGCTATTCCAAAAAGATCTTGCACCTAAGCTTACTTAGTGAAATTACTCTAAGGGGACTTCATTTGAGGCGCTAGGATGAGGTTAAATAGAGGCAAAAATGCACCTTGTGTCTTGGAAGATGCTTTATTCATTCCTTATGGATCTAGACATTAGTGAAGGTTCAACAAAGATATTTTAAGACTTCATCTCCTTCGAATTGCTTGATGAATGCCCCTTTAAGTTTAGGCGCTCTAACTCATATCCTCAAGCATTCTACTTCCTAGGCGGAATTTGACGATCAAAACTACTAGAAGTGGTGCCTAAGGTTCAAGATAGGTTCTTAACATTTCAAATGATTTCTACTTATGTTTGGACTTCACAGAGACTTCATTCTCACCTCTAGGCGCAATTTTGATAGGTTGAAACCCTTATCTCATGCCTAGGCGCCCAAAGGTGATTCTACAAGTGCAACTAGCACCTAACATAAAATGATAAATCATGTTCAACTTGAGGCAAAATTTTGTTGATGGTTTGAACATGCAAAGGCACCCAATCTCATCAAGCACTTTCTTGTCGGATTTTCAATGTCTACGGCCTTCCATCTTCGATATCAATCAAGGCGCCATCTTTTGAAGTGTTTGAAAGTTGATTTTCCTCTAGGCGCACATATAAGTCTCCACCTAAAGCGCTGATTTGGGTATCTGCAAGTGAGAAAATGCGCCTAGCTTCCTGGAGCGAATTCGCACCTAGAAGTGGAAGTCCCAGAGGGTAAGGTATATTGAAAAATATATTTAAGTATAAGTGAATTTCTTATACTTTAAATATTTTTCAATATACCTTTCAAGATGTTTGAGATAGGTCTCAGATCCACCGGATTTAACATGTAGATTATAGAATTTGGAGGATCCACCAGATTTCAGACTTAGCCAATTTTTCAGGATTTTCAAGATTTTATGATTCCAGACTTAGTCATTTTCAGGATCTCAAACATCAGGATCAGGTCATCAGGGGACTATAAGACTCACCACAAAGCTATAGACTCAAATAATACTGACTTCATCATTAAAAGAACATCATACTGGACTTAGCAAAGCATCAGAGCTCAAAAAAAGGGGGTACCCATTTGCAATGGGGCGATGTGTGATTTGGTCATAACAGGTATAGTACAAGTTCCAAAGAAGAAGCTCAGCGTGGTAAGAGGAAGCATTTGGATGACTCATGTAGAGAAAGTAGTCGGAAGAAGATAAAGTTGAGTTCACGACCTGAAATTAGTACTTCTTTGGCTTCCAGACAAGGAGGTGGTCCTTCTCAAGATATGAATGTAACATCAATAGTGGAGAATGAAGAAAGAGAAAATCAAGGAGCTCCACAGACATTAGATCAAACAAATGTTCACGAGTCATTAGAATATACTATGCATGAGGTTCTAGTTGAAGAAGTTTGATCAAGCCTCTCCAAGGATCAAGAAGCTGTCACACATGAAATAGACATGCACATTGAAGTATATGATGAGGAAGCATCGCCATCAGAGTTAGAAGCTAGAGCTCAAGAACAACAATGTGTTCAAGAAGATCTTTCCGCCTTGCCAGAATGGTTGAGAAAGAGAGTAAAGGAGACTTCAGTCGTAAAAGTAGCGCTAGAGGTTAACATACAAGAGTTGTTAGGCAAAACCAGGCGAGATAAAGGAAAAGAGAAGGCCACTAGACTCTCTAAGATTACAAGGGATAGTTCTGGATCAAGGAAAGTAGACATTGTAGTGCCAACGGTAGACCAAACAGTTGATTATATTGTTCCTGAAGACTATGATGTAACCACTGTGGATTTGGGACTAGCAACAGAAGAGCAAGAGTTTGAAGAATTGGAGGAATCAGTTTCAGTTGTCAAGGAAAGATGGAGGCATGAAAAGGAAATAGGAAATCGATTGGAGAAAGAAAACCTCGCCTTCAAGCAATATATTCAGCAATTGATGAATCCAATTTGACAGCGTGAAGGGACATCTACTCCACCTCCTATGCTTTCACACGAATCCGTTGCTCATCTAGAAGGTATGAGGTCACAGTCTCAAGAACTAAAAAGCTGGATAGGGAGAGTTAGAAACCAAACAGATGCATTCGTTGAAGAACTCCGTTGCTCAGTTGTTGGAAAGACTTCAAGCAGTTTTAGCAGCATGTTCCAAATTCGATGATGTCAAGATAAATTATATGCCACATTTGCAAGATTTGATGAACACTCCACTGTCAGCATTGATAGAGGGCGGAGTAGTTGAAGAAGGTTCGTCATATGATTTCTCTACTTGGTACTTCACTATGCACATAAGAGAGCAGCTTCTTGAAAAGGTTAAAGTGGATTGTGTTCGAGTAGATAGTGTACTCCAGAGGGCTCAAAACAAGATAATGGGTGTAATTGATGGTATGTGTGATCTCTCAGGAGAGGTTGCGATTCATGATGTGAAGAATTACGTACACTCACATTACTTCGACACTTCTCACTTCATTTCTGGTAAGCAGTTGAACAGCATCTACTCCTTGATCTCATTCATTGGTGGAAAGCAGGTTGGTATAGCTAAGTGGGAGAAGACAATTGACGAGCATACACAAGATGTGATGATGGCAGAAGGAACCATTCGGAACGCGCCAAGTGTACCAGTTGCTGACATGGCGAAGGTTGTTCCAAAGTTCGCGGCATTGGTCAAGAAGAATAAACATAAGAAAGAAATGCCACGTGGGCAGTCCACATAGGCGCCAAGGTGTCACCTTGGAAAATGTGCCTTTATTGCTTGTATATTTCTAAAAATAGAAAGTTGTTGTAACCACCTTTGATGTGGCATGATCTCGGTCGTTCATTGTATTTTGAGGTCTATATAAACCTCATTCCTCTTCATTTTGTATATGAGTTTTGAGCTAATTAGAGTTGTTGCTAAGACTTTGCTGAGATTAATACAAGTTCATTGTTGAGCCATTCATGGTGATATTGTGTTCTCTTTGCAAGTTGCACGGTTGCTAAGTACTCACTCACATTAGATGTTTTAACTTAGTTTATTTCTTTAAAGTTTGTTAGTTTTAGTTTGTGGAAGTCGTTGTCTTTCAATTTATTGGTAAAATCTTTATATGTTCATACCTTTTATGATTTGTCGCTGGCAAGTTGTAGTGTAAGGTTAGACTGAACTCATTTGCAAGCCTCACTTCAATTGCCCATAAAGCAATTTGAAAACCTTTCACTTACCCTTAGAAGATTGCATCACCTTTGTGGAGTTGTTGTCTCATGGTGAAGCAAAGCGTGGTTGAGATTTCCATGAATTGATGATAATAGCTTACACTTAGATTAGATATTCTCTCTAAACCCTCATCTTTTGCACTTTTTTAAAAACGCATTATTAGAAGTAGGATCAGGAGCTGTATTGTCATATCATAAGTTTATCATAGCGTGTGTAGCCTTGAAGCAAGTGTTATCACCTATGCGAGTGTAAACGGTATTTTCTTGCCGTTGAACAATGAGTGTAAGTCCCTTTGTTGAAACAGCAAAACACATCTTTGCCACGAGTTATCCTCATCTGTCAAGTGAAAGAAGATATTTTTGAACCTTGGAGTCTACTCAAGTTGATCATTTTTTGGAGTGACTTTTCAAGAGAGGATAAAATACGTAAGTATTTTATGCTGCGTTGTTTGTGCAAGGAAAACACATCAACAGCTCCCAACAAGTTGTTGATACAAAGTACCATCAACCACAGGTGAAGAGCGCTAAGCCTCAAGTTTGAGTCTAGAAAGAAAGGGAGTCGAGGTAGGCTTGTAGTCAGCCATGTGAAACCATGAGAGCGAACCAAGAGCATACTTGGACTGCGCAATGGTTATCCCAGAAGCAAACTAAGATATCTCAATCCCTAGAATGTAATGCAACAATCCCAAGTCAGTCATCAAAAACTTGTCATGAAGGGCAGTTTTCATTGCTGCAATGGATGAAGAACTCCCCATGATCAATAGGTCGTCGACATAGAGAACCAAAAAAAGGATAGAATCATCCTACTACAGAATGTAGACGTTCAAATCCGAATGGAAACAAGAAAACCCAAGTGTGAGAAGGAAGGAATTCATCTTGGCATGCCAAGCCTAAGGGGCCTATTTTAGGCCATAGAGAGATTTCCTAAGTCCACAAACCAAGGAGAATCCTATTGAAAACCCTATGGTTGCTCCATATATATTTCCTCCTCGAGCTCTTCGTGAAGAAAGGCACTCTTCACGTCCATCTGGTGAACCTCCCTGCGATGTATTGTAACAATAGAAAGTGTGAGTCAAATGGAATTCATCTTTGCAACAAGTGCAAAGGTTTATGAGTAATCAATACCAAGAACCTAGGAAATACCATTTGCAACCAATCATGCCTTATATTTATCCACTGACCAATCTACTATGGATTTTGTCCAATTGATCCACTTGCATCAAACAAGTTTCCTTCCCTTAGGAAGAGGGACAAGATCCCAAGTGTGGTTCCTAATCAAGGAACTATACTCCTGCATAGCAGCATCCCACTCAGGAATGCCAGATGCCTCCCGAAAGGACTAAGGATTGGAGGAAATGGCAATGAAGACATGTGGAAGTCCCAAAAACTATGATTGTGTTTGCCTCATGTCTAATGGATCCCCAACCCAATCACCTGCAACCTGCAGTCTATCGAGCCCAAAGTGGACCTGAAATCGAAAAATCTAGAGGAGAATACTCAACCTTTGAATGATGACTAGGAGAGAGAGCAGGTGAATCCTCATTATCACTCTTACCTTCTGAAGTGCAGGAAGAAGAGTCCTCATCATTAGGAATCTACCCAGGTGGATCTAAATCCTCAAAAGAACTATCATCTAGTCCAAGTGTCTCCAATGCGAATGTAGGAGAAGTGTCAAGAGTGGAACTTAAAGAGCCCTCCTCAAAGCAAACACTCCTCTCAATGAACATCTCGTGTGTAGTAGGGTGGAGTAACCAATAATCCTTAACATCATCTGTATAACCTACAAATATGCAAGGCCTGCTTTGTAAATCCATGGCCTTATGTTTCTTTGCAAGAATGTGGGCCCATGCAGGAGAACAAAAAACTCTCAAGTGCTTAATTGTTGGTTTTAGACCACTCCAAGCTTCAAAAAGAGTGATTCCCTTTAAGGCCCAATGAGGAATGTGGTTCTGGATGTAACAAGCACAATTAATGGCCTCTACCCAATACTGTGGTGCAAGAGTATACCATGCAATTTGCCATTTCCTTCAAAGACATGTTCTTTCATTTTGCTACACCGTTCTACTAAGGATTGTATGGAACTGTGTGCTGCAAATCAATCCCCTCTTTGGTGCAAAACTACTCAAAATGATAGTTGACATACTCACCACCATTGTTTGTGCGCAAAACCTTGATGTCTTTCCCTAACTTTTTCTTTGCAAAGGATTTGAAGCCCTGAAAGGACTTAAAGACCTCGGACTTATGTCAGAGAAAGTATACCCAAGTATACGTGGAAAATTCATCAATGAATGTCAAAACATATCTAGCCCTGCTAAAGGAAGGATGTGGAAATGGTCCAACCAAATCACTATTGAAGCTCTCCATGCCTTGCCTTTGGCAAACTTTTCTTCAAGATGCTTACCAAGGATGCAGCCTTGGCAAACACCATCAGAAAATTGAATAGAAGGCAACCCTATAACCATGCTCTGTTGGCTGAGCTGCTATAAGTAGCGATAGTTAATGTGGCCAACCCACTCATGCCATAACTTACAAACTTCATCAAAATGAGTGAGTAAAATAGTCAGAGGATCAGGAATAAAGTGAGAAAAGAGATAAAGTTGAGACTAATGATCGGCTCTCCCCATTGCAACTATAGAACCACTAAGCATCTCACTAATAACCACTGAATTGGGAGTAAACTCAACTTGCTTGCCCAAACTAGTGTGAGTGATTTGATAAACTGATAGAAGATTAGTTGATAATGGGAGTACACAAAGAACATCTTGAAATGTTCCTTCCCCACGTCAATAGACACTCTCCCACATGCCTTAACAGGAGTGTTGTCACCCATCAAAATAGTCGATGTAGAACAAGGCCCAAAGATGTGAAATCATCCTTAGATAAAGCTATCTGGTGTGAAGCACCCAAATCAAGAACCAAAGCGGATCGTGGAGATGTAAATGCTACAAGGGCCTTTCCCTTTCCTTTCCCCTTGCTGTTATCTTTTGCCTTAGTAGACCCCTCATGTGAAGAACTATGTTTCACTGACTCGAGAACACTAATGTTATTTTGTCTAGAAAATTGTCAAGTGATCAATCTTTTTCTTCAAGCACTTATGCTCATCATGACCAAGCCTTTTGCAAAAGGTACGTTTGACCTTTTCTTTAGACTCGTTGCCTCTTGAAGAAGAGGTCTCTGAGGCTGCTTTAGATGCAGCAAGCTTCTGATCCTTTTTCTCCTTGTTATGGTTGTTTTTCTGCTTCTTATCCTTATTGCCCAATCCTTTATGTTCTTTTGTGTCTTGGTTTGCAACCAAGGCATGTGACTTAGAAGATTTTAGAGTACCCATTTGGATGAGCTTATCTTGTTCCCTAGTGAGAGACGGAAAAGTCATCTACAGATGGCATAGTAAATTGAGTTCCTAGGGCAGTCTTTGTGGCATAGAAGGTAGAAACAAATATTGAATAGTCTGAACCAAGTTTAGAAAGAATACTAAGGACCAATTTCTTGTCTTTCTTTTTAATTCCATGTTGTTTTAACTATAATCTCAATGCTTTAAACTTAGTGAAGAAGTGATGAATAGTGTCAAAATTGCCTAGGCTCAAACTAATGAGATCATTCTCCAACTGAGGACATCTCATGGAATCCTAAGCCCCAAATAAACTGGCCAACTTAGTCCAAATCTTGTTAAGAATATTCAAAGATTCAATGTGAAAGAGAAGATCAGGAGATAAAAACTAACACAATTCTCCATAAGCCTCATCACATTTATTAAGCCATTCTATTTTTTGGTGCATCGTCAATAGGCTCAGGCTTTGTATCCATTGTTATTTTGAATAACTTATGTTTCCTAAAAAAATTAACATTTGAGATTTCCATTCAAAATAATTATATGGAGTGAGCACAAGTACTGATTCTTTTGACATAGTGCAGAAAAGAAAATGAAGCGTGTTGGCGTTTTATTTCGTACCTTTCGGTGGAAAGCAAGACAGATGTGCAGTAGAACCGCTCTTCGAAATTGTAGGTGAAGCTCCCTGTAAAATAAAACAAACTTAAAACTACAAAATATGTACTCTCAATTTACAACTTTTACAGTGTCTTCAGGGGGGGTTTTCATACTTATGCTGCTAAATGGAAGGGAAATTTGCAATCTTTTTGGTTTTGCAACGCGCGAAAAGGCAAAGATGCACATTCGACAACGAAGGAAAGATTTTTATGCTTTTTGACTGAAAACAGAACCTAGGCTAAACGCTTACGCTATTCAACTAAATACAAAGGCTGAATAAAGCAAGTACACAATTTATACATGGTTTTTCATACTTATGCAGGTATGCTCCCCACTCCAGATAGGAATTGGTGTTAGTGACCACAGGCGGACAGTTGAAGCGCTTTAAGTGCTGATGGCTGTGACCATGGTTACTACCATAAAGAACCCTAGGAAATGATCGCCACAGTCTTGAACTGCTGCCACGAAAAGCCAAAAAAAATGATCACATAATAGTGATTGGTGATTGCCGTACGGCCGCGGGTGGTAGGAGAGCGCAGGCCTGGAAAACAACCAAGGTTTTCTTCACAGATGTATCAGCCAGCAAAAATCCGCCAAAGGTTTGAGAGGAAGATCACAAACCAGGGTCTACCAACGCAACATGAAGATAATCTCAAAAAACTTCTGATGAAAACTCATCAACGAAAGGAGGGCCACCAAACCCAATGTATTCTTCACAGCCTCTTGCAGAATAAGGAAAAAATTGAAATAGAAAACTTTGAAATTTCAAATGCCGGATAAAAACGATCCCAAACACTCCGATGAAAACACTCAGAGCAAGAAGTGCATAATGGTTGGCTCTGATACCATGTTCGTGTCATCCACCTCCTAGGAGCACCATCTGCAGAAAATAACCTTCACAAAAAACGAGAGAGGCAACACAAGAGTGAATGAATTGAGATGAATAATTTACATATGGTACAGGCTTTTTAAAGCCGTGAAAATTAGTTGACAGGTATGAAACTTCCCGATACGGGAAACACAACTACCCTAATTGATTAAATGCAACTAAACTATAGTCTACCTAAGTAAAACTTAAGTAAATATGCATTTACTCTAACACAAAGTCTTAAAGAGTGCGATTTGCTTTGATTTCACTTCTGACGACTTTATGGATTTCCTCTTCTAATGGCACCTTGCTTCTCCTCTGAAAGGCTCTAGATGTTGTTTGAAGTCCTCTGAAGACACGAGCCAAAAGCAAATATTGCTTATGAATTAGAAAGGGCGATGCTGAATACTGAATGGGTGTTTGAAACTCTTGACATGATGTATCCAAATTTTTTTGATTCTTCAAGCTGGTGCTTGGATCTTCAGATAGGCGTTTGATTTCACTAATGCATGGGGTTTTGTTGTTGAGCGCCCCTCTCTTCACATGGTGCAAGTTTCCAAACTTGGCGTTTTTCCTCATACTTGGTTCAGATTTCTTTCACCTGTCTTTAAACCCTGCAAACTACCTTTAAACAGAGCATCTCGTCCCTTTCTGTTCTCCGGCACCTTCAACCTTGAACACTGGGCGTATGTGAACCAAACTAGACGAGTTTCTTTTCAAACCAGCGTGATTTCCTTGTTGCAAACGTGATATCCTGTTTGTTGACGTGATTTCTTCTCCCCTGGCACGTGAAAATGTCTTCATAGGTGCCTGAAACTCCTGATAAGAAGAGTTTTATTTTTATGGACTTTGACACCTTCTGTCTTTGCGCGCCTTCCTTAGATGATGTTGGGTGCTGGATTTTTTATGCTGACTAGAGTGGATGCATTTGATTTTATGTCCGATTATCTCAAAATCTTCACCTTGTAGTCTCTGAGATTTCTTTGTATTATATTACTACCTTGAACCCTGTGTGGCTGAAGTGATTTCCTTCCTGAATGAGCGCTTCACCATTTTATTTTTGATGTGTTTCCCTCTTAGTTGGAAACGACTGAGTGATGACTGTTGTTTTGAAAAGCTTCCTTCTTGTTTGTTGATGGCGCTTATACTCTGGCAGGCATTTTTCCCTTCATGTTGGGCGTGTGAGAACCTCCTGTGGCGCGTGCAGGGTGAAGAAAGAGCGCTTCAAAGCGCGTTTGAGATTTGCAGAGCGCTCCTTTTTCCTTCTACCTAGCGCGCGCGTTTGGAGTGAATGAAGCGCTTCAAATTTTCCTTCTAAAAGTGCGTTTGGACTTGATGTTGGGCCGTAAATTCCTGTATGGCGTCCTGTCTGCATTAAAGCGCAATTTTTCCCTGGCGCATGCGCCTTAGCTAAGGCGCGGCTTCCTCATTCCCAAGCGCATGAGGCGCAGGTGAAGTGCTTCATGAGCGCTTTCAACTTTGATGAAGCGTTTATATTTTCTCCTTTCTGTGCATTTACTTTATGATCCGCCTTCTTTCTTTTTATTTTAATGTTTGCCTTATTCAAGGCTTTCATCATTTTTATTTTATTTTTGCCCTTTGATTTTTAATTTTAGCCTTTACCGTTATGTTTTATTTAATTTTTTTTTTTAGATTTTATTATTATTTTTAAATAATAATTATTATCATATTAATAATAATTATTAATAAAAACCATAATATTTTTATAATTTTTTTTTAATTTTTAGACTTTTTAATTATTATTTTAATAATATAATTAATAAGGAATTAATTAATTTATTAAAAATTATAATAATTTTTTAAATTTATGGATTTTCAAATTTTGACACTTAACACAACACAATTTTAATTTTAATTTAATAAATAATTAATAATTTACATTATTAATTATAAATAAAGTGAAATAAAATTTAACGGACAAAATACAACACAACAAAAGACTTCAACAGGACAAGGTGAAGGATTTCGAACATGACGAATACAATGAATTGTACTTAGATGAATTTTGACTAGACCGTATGACATGATATTTCGATTTTTGACGACGACAAGACATGATGACATCCATCCGATGATACGACTCGACTTTTTAATGATTTTGAACAAGTGACACACACGAACTTGCATCATAGTATGCAATTTTTGGATGGGTACAACAATTGGCTCTGTCTGGGGACCATGGCGTATACATGCGGCATAGGAGAACTACAGAATCTTTGGGATCTTGCAAGTGGACCAATGCCTTATCAGTTGGGCAATAGAGTCAAAACAAGCCTAAATCACCTAAAAACAACATTCCTAAATCAGCTAACAAAACATGTCATGTCCCCATAATTTTTAAAATCGACAATGTACTATTCATTCAATCAAAGATATGAATAACCCTAAAATCAATATTAAATATATTAGATAATAAATATTATATTATAAATATTAAATATGGTTATCAATATAAATATAGATATTAATTATTATATAATAATTATAATTATCAAATAATTAATATTATTATCATTATTATATAATAATATAAATATAATAATAGATATATTATAAATACCAATAAAATATAATATATAATATATATTATTAAATATGAATAACATAATTATTAATATATATATATATATATGATAATATATATGATATAATAATAATATATAATATAATAACAATTATTATTATAATACACAAACAAGTATATGATGAGTGATCAATTTCAAAGAAGACAAATACACTCATATTCTCATAAGACTAGCGGCAGGCAGATTGTTAACATAATATAAACAAACAAGATAAGTCATAATATTCCAACGATTCCTAATAAGAATATAAATGAAGAGAACATGCTATTAAAAAGGACCAGGAATCGAATAGGGATACCGCCGCTCAATACACGTTGTGCTAACTTATGATTAATGAAGAGTGTCGATCAGTGAAGGGAGGCAACAGGTCACAAAGGCAGCCTTCCTAAACGTATAAGAAGGGATCAATGGAGTCACTAAAGAAGGGGGGAAGCATTCGAATAGCAATGAATACAATCCACTCAGAATCCAAGTAATCAAATCATCACATAAGTTACATCCACAGCGATCAGCAGAGGTTATCCAGCCAGCCATCGAAACAAGGTGGAGTATCACATATATACTTAATCAGCACCCAAATCGATTGTAAGCTATATATATTTGCCTGAAGATTCAGAACAGCGAGGAAAGAAGTATTGTGCATCAGCAAGGATCAGCAATATAATATCAGCAACACACACCATCATCTACACAGCAGAGGTAAGGTATAACCTGCCCTTAGTCAATTATGCATTATCAATACTATAATAATAAAAGGAATTGCATGATCATAAATAGCATTGTCGAACATAATGTGAACATATAGATGATATGATAACATGTTATAGTCAAGGTGGAGCAAATAACTAACATGATATAGATAGCTTAAACATCTATGAATAACATGCATATAAATGCATAGAGACTCCATCATTATAAGACTAAGTCAAATTAAAGGACAACTATACTTGATCCATAAGGATCCATGAGATTATGAAAGCAAGGTCCTAAAGAATGAACTCATGATATACTAGGGTCTAAGTGTCTCAAATTATAACGTTAATCTATCAACCACCCAGCGAGAGTATGGGTTAGACTAGGGAAGAGCGGTAGTTTATGATAAGTCTCTTTTGGTAGGTGACTCTCAAGTTTAGCGAGGAACCACCGAGCATGTGGCGAAGCCTTTGGGCCTACGACAATGGAGATAGGCTTTACTCAAGTGGATGAGGGATCACCGGGTGTGTGAAGAAGCCCTTTGAGCCAAGTGGTGAGGAATCGTCGGGCGTGCGAAGAAACCCATGGGCCAAATGTTACTAACCTGCGCCCTATATCTATACCCCATCTCCACTAGGGTTTATAAATGGATAAGATTAACGCATAGTGGACAACCCCAAGTATATCATGAGGTTCAAATGGAATGATTAAGAATTGAATTAAGAAAATGAATATTTGAATTATAGATTTATGATGATATCGATTATGTGGTTACTAATCCTAATTTGGTTATTTTAATATGATTTATTGATCTTATTTATTATGAATATTTCCTTTAAGAAATCATTCTTGTGTGCAAGGTTAAAAATAAGAATCTTCTTATAAGGGACATTACAAAACATAACATTCTTAAATCACCTAACATAACTTTTAACAACACATGTAAAACACACAAAAACGCTCTTTTTTCGAGCGAGGACAAGGAAAACGAAAAATGTTACACAAAACCATCAACAGGTTTAGAAAAATAAGAACCTCTCCTCCTGAGCTAGGAAATTTGTCTTGGCAACACAGTCTTTCTTCCTCAGCAACACCTCGAAGAGACATGATTCAGGTGGGTAGACACGATCATGCCATGAGAAGTTCATGATGAATTGCTTGATGCGCATGAGCCCTGATTGATCATCTTCTTCCATAGCCAAAAACCTCTGCAGCAGGTGAAGGTACAGAACCTCCTTTTGAAGGTATAAAGCAAGGTCATGTGGCCAAAGTATGCTTGTGGGAATGGTAACCACTACATATAGTACTTGACGTTCTTCATCCATGTCTTCAAAATACGAAACCTTGAACTCGGTCCATGAGTCATCCTTCGAAAAAGGTTCAAGCTGCTCATATAGAATTTCCATCACTGGTTCTTGACTCATCGAATCCACAACTATTAACAACAGCTTATCTAGTGATTCAGGTACTTCTTCATCATTCTCATTGGTCATCTCTTCGTCCATCCAATCCACAGAATCTGAATGTGATAAATCATCAAGATCTAAATCTTTGAGCTCCTGATCATCATCAAAGTACACTTGCTGAATAACATCTCCACCTAGTAACTCACTTCGCCATCCATCACTTTGAGTCTCATCAACCTCCATAGAGCAATCTCCTTCAAGGAATGAGTCCTTGAGAACATGAATGCGAACATCTGGTAGCATCTCATCTTCGGCAACCACATACCTCTCTTCCTCTATCATGCAAGCAAGATCAGGCACATATTCTTCTAAGCTTTGTGTTTCTTCTTCTTCTATTTGATTGATTTCACATATGGCATATCTTGATGCAGGAGCCTCACCTTGAATTATGTTTTAAGGTCATGTTGATGTGTTTTGAGTAAAATAAGGTCATGTGAGACCATTTGGGATCATTCAAGACCAATTTTGATGTTTAGGGGCAAAATATTGTAAAAAAAGTGTCATTTTAGTACAAAAATAGGAAAAAAAAATTGCATTTGTGGTTAGGGGAAGTAAATGGTCAGTTTTGGAAGTTTTAAATGGATGGGAATTCATTTGTAAATGTATGTGCACACGCCCCAAGGTGGGGGAAGACAAGTTTGAATGAAAATTTTTCATTTTGCATGTTTCTTGGGCATTTTTCTGTGAAATCTGACTGTAAACTGCATTGTATGGCCTTGTACTATATAGTACGGCCCTAAAAGTTATTGGAAAAGTTGGATAATGTTGTTATCTTCCCAATGCTTTTTATTTGAGTGATTTTCATCATGTTTTGTGAAAGTTATGATCAAAATAGCGACTGCCATATATAGATTTTTACTATTTTCTGCCTGAAAAACACTCGTTTGTACGGATTGTACGACCTAGTACGATCAAAGGCAGGCATTGGGATGATGAATCTATGAAATACAGAACTTTTGCTTTTTGTTTGGAGTCATTTCATTACGTTTTGCAAAAGTTATAGCATTTTTAGTGAAAACAGTCCAAACCCTAACTAAGGTTCCCAATTCTGTAACAGTCCATTTTTGACCTATTCCGTACAAAGTAACCCTAGCCTATTTTTTAGATATGTGTAATAAGAGCCAAAAGGATATCCCAAACAAGTCTTATATTTTTAATATCAAGTCTTTAGGAAAAGTTATGACCAAAAAGGTCTAAATTGTTGCCCCATGTTTTAGGCTTTAAGAGCAAGTTGCCAAGAATGAACAAGAATGCACATTTTCATCATTCAGTTCAAACAAATTAGAATCAAAATATGCATTATTTACCGCATTTGTCTTTGTTGTCCCAATTTTTTTGTCATCATTTATCGCTACCATATCCATATCTTCATGGTCTTCTATCAAGCCTCCTTCAAGCAACCTATTTATTTTCTCCATCTCCTCTTTCCATAGGAGATCATTATCTTCTCCATCCACTTGTTCATCATACCGAGGCTCGTCAAGCTTTGTCATCTCTATGTCTATACTCACTGCAAATTCTTTTTCTTCATCCTCCCAAGGATGTGTTATCATTGTTGCAACTCCACACTTAACCTCTTCATTCATGTCTTCAAAAAGACATTCATATGCTACCATATCTTCTTCTTTTTCACTCTTTTTCTCCATACATGCTGCGGTATCAACTAATTCATGAGTTTCCTCTTTTTCCCATCGCTGTCCTGCACATTCCATATCCTCCAAAGGACCAAACATCGCTGCAATCTCGCATTCTGCCTCGTCAAAAAGACATGCTACTGCTGCATCTTCTTTTATCTTCCACTCTTTGCTTTCATCTTCTCTTTTCAAAGTAACCATTTGTTGCCTTCTTGTTTTCTGAATAATCTTCTTTATGGGCCAATTGACAATTTTGTTAATGGCGATGCGCCAACTCCACACACTTGTTCCTATACTCTATATTCTTTCTTCAAATTTTTGCATTTGTTTCGAAGCTTGTCTCAACCCTGTTATCTCTTGCTAAATATTTACTTGTTTTGCCTTCTCATCTTACTTCATCTCACTTCTCTCTCTTCTCATCACTTGTTTCTTGCTTGGTAACTCCTTACTCTGCAAGTCTCCATGGACTATTCTCCTCAACACTTCCATTCTCCTCTTGCAAGCAAGTCTCTTTCACCTTGCTTCTTCTCAATGCTTCTTCTAGTCTTCGTGATACCTCACCTTAGGCCCCTTTCTTTTCCTCTGGCCTAGTCTTTTGGTATCCAGGTTCTTCCTTCAACCTGTAAAAAAAAAGAAGACAATACACAAAATCCAAAACTTCCTTGCCTAGATCTTTGGGCTCTAATACCAAAAAAGCGTAGAAATCAAGGAAAAGAAATGTTCTCGAGCATACACAAATGCAAAGGTCCATTGGCAAGAGATACATCTAAGAAACCAACAGGTTGGTGATGATCATACAGTTGACAAGAAGATGGGTATAGCAGAGATCAAGGAAGAACCAAGACAACAAGCACCAGGAGATAGTGAAGAGGTAAATTGGCCTCATGGTTTTTATCTAATGTATGTTGCTGATAATATTTGTCTAGGTACAGGCCAAGCAGAAAATGAAGAGGAAGAAATGGATAGCAGCAATGAGGTGTATGACAGAGCAATAGAATCTTGGAGTCTTCAAGCAGAGAAGCTAGTAAGCAAGCGAAGATGCAAGAAGAAAGAGAGGAAGAAAAGAGTGCAAACCAAGAATCATGGAGCAGATCAAACCAAGCATGGGGAGGAACAAGAGGAGGTCAAAGAACAGCTAAGTATGCAGCACAATTGGAAGAAGCGAAAGAAACTCCGATTATCATTTGAGATGGAACTCAAATCTCTTTTTCCTGGGGAGTATGATGCAGGAGCCTCACCTTGAATTATGTTTTAAGGTCATTTTGATGTGTTTTGAGTAAAATAAGGTCATGTGAGACCATTTGGGATCAGTCAAGACCAACTTTGATGTTTAGGGGGAAAATATCGTAAAAAATGTCATTTTAGTACAAAAAGTACAAAAATAAGGAAAAAAACTTGCATTTGTGGTTAGGGGAAGTGAATGGTCAGTTTTAGAAGTTTAAATGGATGGGAATTCATTTGTAAATGTACCTTCACACGCCCCAAGGTGGGGGAAGACAAGTTTGAATGAAAATCTTTTATTTTGCATATTTCTTGGGCATTTTTCTGTGAAATCCGACTGTAAACTGCATTGTACGGCCTTGTACTGTATACTACGGCCCTGAAAGTTATTGGAAAAGTTGGATAATGTTGTTATCTTCCTAATGCTTTTTGTTTGGGTGATTTTCATCATGTTTTGTGAAAGTTATGATCAAAATAGTGACTGTCATATACAAATTTTTACTATTTTCTGCCTGAAAAACACTCGTTTGTACGGATTGCACGACCTGATACGGTCAAAGGCAAGCATTGGGATGATGAATCTGTGAAATACAGAACGTTTGCTTTTTGTTTGGAGTCATTTCATTACGTTTTACAAAAGTTATAGCATTTTTAGTGAAAACAGTCCAAACCCTAACTAGGGTTCCCAGTTCTATAACAGTCCACTTTTGACATGTTCCGTACAAAGTAACCCTAGCCCATTTTTGGATATGTGTAATAAGAGCCAAAAGGGTATCCCAAACAAGTCTTATATTTTTAATATCAGGTCTTTAAGAAAAGTTATGACCAAAAAGGTCTAAATTGCTGCCCCATGTTTTAGGCTTTAAGAGCAAGTTGCCAAGAATGAACAAGAATGCACATTTTCATCATTTGTATTGAAACCCTATTTGGGATGTGTGAAGTTAGTCTTGTTTGAGTTCTTTCTCTACATCATATCTCACCACACACTTGTCAAGAATTTTTTATTTCTCCATGTGATTGTCTTCAGTGACAAAGACCGAATATTCCATAAGCTTTTCTTCTCCACGAGCTTCTTCACATGTTACATCTTGTGTTGATCTTATCATCTCTGTGATGTCTTCTTCCGCAAATTCATGGATAACCTCGGAAGGTCTAGCATCATCTTCTTCACCGGTGTGTATGAAATCTTCTGGAGACAAAGATGAAAATGGGCTAAACTGCAAAAGAAAATTTACAGTATCTTCTACTGAGGACTCACTCTCTAAGTGATGCAAAAAACTATCAAGATCTGGCAAAGATCCTTCCATATGGTCTTCTGATTTGCCGAGTGCCTCCAAAGGATGAATCATCTTCAATTTGAAAAAGAAGATCTTATTCTCGCTCCAACTGTGATATCTCTTCGATGTCTTGAATGAAGACGCCAACTCCTAATGACCAGAACTTTGTCTCTTGACATCAACTGAGATTCTTGAACTTTTATGCTTGGGGAATTTTCTATCTTTAAAACTGGAAAATCCTCAATAAGAATAAAAATTTTGTCGTCTTGTTCATCTTTTAGTGCATTTGATCTAGATTCTTCAAACTATCCTTCAAATGATGAAAGGAACAAATTGGATTCACCATTGCTCGCTTCAAAATATCTGATTTCTTCTTCTTCATAATTTCCTTCTCGAGAGATGTGTTGCATTTCTTCCTCCTCAGAGAAAGTATGCAAGTCGTGCATTTCTTTAGGTTCTTCCATCAACAATCCTTCTTCATATTTGAAGAAATTATGCAAATTTTCAACTTCTGATGAACATTCATGTTCCATGTGCAAACACATGATGTTGCTTGAAACAAAGTTGGGAAGATGATTCCTTCTAATATTCGATTTACACTGGATAAATCCCATCATAGAGCCGCCAACGGATTCGTCCAAAAGACGTTCAGGATTATCCAAAAAATCGTTGATTTTCATTTGATGCTTTTAATATCTGCATCAATCTTCTCATTTTCGAACAATTTTCTCCATCATGTTAGTTTGTGGCATGAAACAAGCAATAGATTTGTACCGCAGAAGACACATCCGCTACTTAACTCTCAAGTGAAGCAGGTTGATCACTGTCATAGTTAATGAAAGAATCTTGCATATTTGAAGGAAATGGAACTTGCCGAAGCGGTACAACGTTCAAAGGCACCAACGGTTTAATGGAATCTCTTTATATCTTTCCTGAGGTGATCATGTGATCCTCTAATTCAACAGCATACTCCTGAGCTTCTTGTAGTTCTGTAGTTTTTCTTTGCTTCAGATAGAAAGAGACTTCTGAAGATTGCGCATTTGTGAAATAACTTAGCAGAATTTCTGATGAAGGATTCAAGGTGTCCATAACTTTTCCAACCAAATGGTTGAAACTGGCCACGAACTCTTGCATCGGCTCACTTCTGTCTTTCTTGATGTTTGAGAGTTGTGCAAACAAGACATGACTATCTTCTGCAAACTTGAAACGGGCCAGAAATTTCTCCCTCATCAACTCCCAACTTGTGATAGAACTAGCACCAAGGTGATGAAACCATTCAGCTACTGAGCTTTGCAATGATTCCACAAACAAATGCGCTACAACATCTTCATGTGCAACACCGAGAAGCCCATAGGCGGTGGTGAAGGCAAAAATTTGCTCATCAGGATGCTACTTGCCATCACCATGAAACTTCGGAAATTTTTTTCTTGATCCTTCAGGAAGCTCAAGATTTTCTGCTAATGCCAACAGACTGATCTGATTTCCCCATGGCCAAGGTGGGCGATTATTGACGTGATTGCCTTCTTGATCTGCCATAGGAAGTCTTCTTTGAAACTGGAAAAATATGTGGACTCTGGACCTTCTTGAATTTGCAATGGATAAGATGGAGGTCTTATGTCGTTCCCCAGTAGAGTCGCCAAAAACTCTTGGCATTTTACTTCGCACCTTTCGGTGGAAAGCAACACGGACAAATGTGCAATAGAACCGCTCTTTGAATTTGTAGGGGAAGCTCCCTGTAAAATAAAACAAACTTAAAACTACAAAGTATGTACTCTCAATTTACAACCTTTATAGTGTCTTCAGGGGGTTTTTCATACTTATGCTGCTCAATGGAAGGGAAATTTGCAATCTTTTTGGTTTTGCAACGCGCGAAAAGGCAAAGATGCACATTCGACAACGAAGGAAAGATTTTTATGCTTTTTGACTGAAAACAGAACCTAGGCTAGACACTTACGCTATTCAACTAAATACAAAGGCTAAATAAAGCAAGTACACAATTTGGATTGATTGAACAAATTAGCACCACACAATTATGAATGCTAAGACCAGATCAACTACAACGCGATGCAAAGATACGACCTATACCTTCAATTTCACCTGCAATGCAAAATTTGGAGATTTGTTGAATCAACCTAACCTTAGCACACATAATACATTTTAATGGATATTTGGAAGCAAAACAGGCATACTGGAATCCATTAAGTGAATAAACGGGAACACGATCCAATGAATGAATGAGAATAACAATTTAAGCAAATAGAGGCATGAGAATTGCCATTGCTTTTATTCACTGATTGAATACAACACTGAATTCTGAATACTTGAACATTGAATGCTAAAAAAACTAATTCCTAGAAAGCTTCGAAAAAAGCTAACTATGAATTTGGATTCTAAAATTTATCTCAAAAAATCTCCCCTAAAAATCTCCTCCTGTGCTTTGTGCAAAAGCACTTATTTATGCTATTGTACAAAAAAGCATGAGAATAAAATAATCTAAATAACTGGACTACTACCATGGTTGACTAATGCTTGTGTGACATGCACACTTATTACAAATATTTGCTCCAATTAAAATAAAAATAAATCATGCAACTGAAGTCTAATTGATGATTAAAACATGCAAAATTCCTTTGGAAATTGCGACTTCGTGTTCTCCTCCACATGGTGGTCTATTTTCACCTGCGCTAAAAACAGAAAATTTTATAATTGGCTCTGGCTTGTTAACACTGACAGTGAATCTTGGCGAATTTTGATAAAGTCCTCTAGTTTACTCCTCATCTTCAGTTACAAACATTGTTCTTCTCATCAATTTGGAATTTTTGTCAAGGTGCTTTTTTTTTATGTATACCCATTGCATACTGCTATGGATGACTTCTTTGGCTTTGTTCACCTGATTATTGCTTTAGAAGGTTGATTTGGCATACCACTGTCATAACAAAGTCTTAAAGAGTGCGATTTGCTTTGATTTCACTTCTAACGACTTTATGGATTTCCTCTTCTAATGGCACCTTGCTTCTCCTCTAGAAGGCTCTGGATGTTGTTTGAAGTCCTCTAAAGACACGAGCCAAAAGCAGATATTGCTTATGAATTAGAAAGGCACTGCTGAATACTGAATGGGCATTTGAAACTCTTGACACGATGTATCCAAACTTTTTTGATTCTTCAGGCTAGTGCTTGGATCTTCAGATAGGCGTTTGATTTGACTAATGCATGGGATTTTGTTGCTGAGCACCCCTCTTCACATGGTGCGAGTTTCCAAACCTGGCATTTTTCCTCATACTTGGTTGTCATGTCCCTGTTTCCGGCTTGATCATCAAGTGAAGAATAGATTAGCCTATTTCTCATTCCCGGAGGCTAATTCTAAATGATAAGGGAATGAAATTGGTTTTTGACTAACTCAATGTTGTGTTTTTGCAGGAATCAGTCAAAAACTACTTCAAGGGAACTATGACAAGACTAGCAAATTAGGCTAAGTCTGAGAGTCATTTTCTCAGCTCAAGTGGTCACATTGTCAAGTGATGTTATCATGATGTTTGGGCGCATCTCTAGGCAATTTAGGCTCATTATGGCGCCTATCTTTCAAGTTCATGTATAGCACTCAGTGAGGGATCTAACTTGAGGCGCTCCATGTGATTAACCTCCTTCAACCTAGCGCCTAGTACTAAAATAAGTGGAGTGGATGTGGATGAAGTTTTTATGCTTGGGCACAAATGTCATGATGAACCTACCAAATGTGCGCCTTGGATTTTGAAGGCAATAATCAAGGGGATGGAGTAATCTTTGGATATGTTGAACATCAATTGGGCAAATTAAACCATCAAAATTGAGTTTGGGATCATTGAAGAAGTCCAAGTGAGTTAGGCGCACTTCCTAGCTCTCTTAACCCTCAAAGTGCGCCTAGTCCTCATAAGGTGCAAATCCAGGATTAAAACATGGGCGTTTGAGTTGAGATGATTGATAGGATCAATAGGAGTGGATGAAGTGAGTAGCTCATGCAAAGAGGAGTCTTAAGGCATCTAGGCGCCAATTTCATCACCAAATTCCCAATAGTGCGCCTAGACTCTATTGTACTTCAAACAAGTGATGAACTCCTTCAAGATTGATCAAGTGAAACCTCACCTTCAATAAGATCCAGTGGAATGATTGAATTGATCAAGTAATGACATCTTGTTACCTAGGCACATTTTTCCTCTGGCAACTTGTCAATGAGCGCCTAGTATAAAAGGGGTCTTTTCTGGCGTTGGCTAATGATTTTGAGATGAGGCGCTCAAATTAGCTACGCCTCTTCACTAGGGCATCTAGATGGATGATGAAGTATGGGTGAGTATCTTGAGGTTTCAAGGCCTAGGCGCAGATACCAATTAAAACTACCTCAAAAGTGCGCCTAAGATAGATGCAAGTCCTCAAGACCAGTTTGGATATAAGGCGCTCCATCAGGGGGCAAGATCATATCCATTTGAAGTCAAGTTGCTTTCAAATTGCCTTGAAAAGATGATAAGTTGGAACCTAGGCGCAAATTCCTAGCTAAATTGACAGTAAGTGCGCCTAGTTGAGAAAGAGGCATCTTCAAGGGGGAAATTGTTGGGCGCTCATTTCATAGGAGTCAATCCAATACTTAGAAGTTTCTTCTGTTTGTGGAAAAGTGTCAAATCCATCTCTAGGCGCCAAAACCTCTGTAAATCCTCCAAATGTGCGCCTACCCTGTAAGGTGATAAGCTAAGCATCCCAAATCATCAAATGATAGAGTATGGATCCAGAGGAGTTCACTTCATAAGGTAGTATCATCCAAGGATGAGGATTCATGACTTAGGCGCACTTCCTGGTGAGATCCTCCAAATCTGGCGCCCCACTCAGAAGAACCCTAAAACTGGGCCTAAGTGTTTCTAGAAGAGGATAAGGTAGTTACACTACTTGAATTCTCATTGGTTAAAAGGATAGCATTGGGATCCGTGTCAGAGTCTTTGGGTAAGATTGTCAATTCAGGATGAGTTGTCAAGAGGAATATTCTCCTAAATATGCTTCTTGGAAAACGTGCCTTCATTCCATTTGGAAGGCCTATAAAAGGAGGAGCTCTCATTCATTTGAGGATCTTATCTTTTGGCGAATTTTCTCTTTGCAAAGCTTTATGCTTGTGATCTTGAGGCCTGCGAGTTTCAAGTGTTGGGGTGATGCTCCCTTGTTGCACTGTGAGGTGTTGACATCCAATTGACATCATTGGGTTCAATTGAAGTGATCTACATCATCTAGTGAGATAGAGCTTGTTGTGAAGAAATTCAAAGTATTCTATACATCTAGGCTTCAAGGCCTTTCCTTGTAATCCCTTTGAATAAGATTGTATATTCGTGCCATTCAGGGCATCATCATTGTAATAAGACATTTGCATTGAGTTGAATCAAGTAATAATACAAGTACCCAACTTCAAGCTGATTCATGCAAGTTGCCTTTGTTATCTTTTCATGAATGATGTAAATTTGTCTAAGTAAGGAAAAAAAAATTAGTTAGTACTAGTTGGGTATCTTACATTGGTTCATATTTCTTTCACCTGCCTTTAAACCCTGCAAACTACCTTTAAACAAAGCATCTAATCCCTTTTTGTTCTCCGGTGCCTTCAACCTTGAAGACTGGGCGTATGTGAACCAAACTAGACGAGTTTCTTTTCAAACCAGTGTGATTTCCTTGTTGCAAACGTGATCTCCTGTATGCTGACGTGATTTCTTCTCCCCTGGCGCGTGAAAATGTCTTCATAGGTGCCGGAAACCCCTGATAAAAAGAGTGTTTTATTTTTATGGACTTTGACGCCTTCCGTCTTTGCGCGCCTTCCTTAGATGATGCTCGACGCTGGATTTTTTATTCTGACTAGAGTGGATGCATTTGATTTTATGTCCGATTATCTCAAAATCTTCACCTTGTAGTCTCTGAGATTTCTTTATATTATATTACTGCCTTGAACCCTGTGTGGCTGGAGCGATTTCCTTCCTGAATGAGCGCTTCACCATTTTTGTTTACCTCTTAGTTGCAAACGATTGAGTGATGACTGCTGTTTTGAAAAGCTTCCTTCTTGTTTGCTGATGGCGCCTATACTCTGGCAGGCATTTTTGCCTTCATGTTGGGCATGTGAGAAACTCCTATGGCGTGTGCAGGGTGAAGAAAGAGCGCTTCAAAGTGTGTTTGAGATTTGCAAAGCGCTCCTTTTTCCTTCTACCTAGCACGCACGTTTGGAGTGAATGAAGCGCTTCAAATTTTCCTTCTAAAAGTGCATTTGGACTTGATGTTGGGGCGTAAATTCTTGTATGGCGTCCTATCTACATTCAAGTGCAATTTTTACCTGGCGTGTGAGCCTTTGCTGAGGCACAGCTTCCTCATTCCTGAGTGCGTGAGGCACGGGTGAAGCGCTTCATGAGCACTTTCAACTTTGATGAAGCGTTTATATTTTCTCCTTTCTGCGCTTTTACTTTATGATGCGCCTTCTTTCTTTTTATTTTAATCTTTGCCTTATACAATGCGTTCATCATTTTTATTTTATATTTGCCCTTTGATTTTTTATTTTAGCTTTTACTTCTATGTTTTATTTAATTTTATTATTATTTTTAAATAATAATTATTATCAGATTAATAATAACTATTAATAAAAACCATAATATTTTTATAATTTTTTTTATTTTTAGACTTTTTAATTATTATTTTAATAATATCATTAATAAGGAATTAATAATAATAATTTTTAATTTTTATGGAGTTTTAAATTTTGACACTTACAACAACACAATTTTAATTTTAATTTAACCAATAATTAGTAATTTACATTATCCATTATAAATAAAGTAAAATAAAATTTAATGGACAAAATACAACACAACAAAAGACTTCAACACGACAAGGTGAATTATTTCGGACATGACGAATACAACGAATTGTACTTAGACGAATTTTGACTAGACCGTATGACATGATATTTCGATTTTTGACGACGAGAAGACATGATGACATCCATCCGATGACACAACTCGACTTTTTAATGATTTTGAACAAGTGACACACACGAACTTGCATCATAGTTTGAAATATTTGGATGGGTACAACAAAGCGAGAAAAGCAAAAAAGGGCAAGAGAAAGCAAGACAACCCCCTTTCTCACTCAATCAATGAACCCTCCGCCCCCAACAAAAGTAATTTTGGCACTTTATAACTAGTGTGAGTACAATTTCCACAACCAAGAAATGCAAAGTGAACTTGATTTTAATGCTTTACAAATGCTCAAACTAAGCTATAATGCTGAAAGTATAACTTTAAAATAGAATAAAGAAAAACTAATAGCACCACTACGAAGTACACAAAAATCATGCACTTTAAAAAAAATGCACCTGAAAAGGTGTGCATAGTTGTCAAATCGGAGCCTCAGAAGGTCCAAAAACAAAATATATGCAGTGTCACCTGTGAGAATCTACAAATTCTAGACAAGTTGTGCATCAAAATAAGAAAATACTTGCACCACCACGAAGGGCGCAAAAAAATAGACCAAAAAATAAACAATTGCCCGAAAACGAAGCTCGTATCACTAAGAAGAAAGCCTCTAAAAATAGACTGCCAAAACCAAAACTACAACCGTGAAGGGAGCAGATAGGAGGGAAGATTGGTGGCGTCATGTTGACTTCATGCTGACATCATGCTGACATCAACAAAATATTCCAAAATGCCTCAAGAATATTCTAGGTTTTATCGAGATTCCAAAACCGTTAATTGTCTGGCACAAAACCACCTCCGTAAGCCAAAACCGCCCAACTTGAAATCAACACCGCCATCTTCACATGGGAAATCGCATTTTGTAGAAAACCATGGTTTCAGACCACAATGGCAAAACAAGAGGTGGTGCTATCGAGACTAGTGATGAATGCGAGCAAAGCGGAGGCCACTACTAGTGGCTGGGCCGAATGGCCATCATTGCAAGTGGTGGTGCAAAAAGCTATTGCCGCTATAATGCCATGAGCAACAGTAATTTTTTTTAAATAAATGCACATTTTGTACACCTTCGCAGGGATCGTACCTCTCCAAGGGAGAAAAAAATTACCTCAAATGCTGCCAACACCAAATTTGACAAATTTTATATCAAAATGGGGATTTTTGGGCCTTCCAAATGCAATGGTAGGTCTATTTGGCCTGAAAATGCACCAAAAATGAGCAATTTGCCTAATGCCACGAACAAACCCCTGTTTGCAAAATGGCTTCTTGGAGTCTAATTCAAGCGAAACGAAAGCCAATATTCACTTTCTTAAGCCTGTCGGATGCTAGAGAACAATTGAAAATCCTTCCAAGGTTACCAAAAAGATGCAAATACCCAGAATCTAGAAAACGCAATCGTTAACCTAAGAGTAACATTTTTCCATCAAACCATTCTAATTCTCTAGATCATTCAAGGATGCAAGAGAAGCTATAATGTCCCTGATAAGAATTATATTAATTTTATCCTAATTATCAACTTCCCAAGCAAACAATGGATTTAGAGGGTACCTTCGCTTGACTTAATCCCTGCAAGCAAGTTAGAGATCAATTACAATAATAACTTATCATGTAGAGTATCATGATTAAACATTAGTAAATCTATAGTAAATTAGTTAACCCAATTATTAAACCTTACCTTGGGATGCTCAACCATGAGAGAGCATGGAAGAGAGTGACTTGATGGGGTGTCTTAGCCTCCCTAGGCCCCATGGCGGATATACCATCCCCCTTCCTCATGTGGGACATGCCATTCATATGAGGTGGCCTTGGCCTCATGTGGCGCATGCCATTCATATGAGCTGGCCTACCTAGTGAGGATTCTAATTTATCCATTATCCCCTCACCTTGCCATCTTTTCCCATTTCCCCATGATTGATCTCCTTGAATTGTTACACCATGATAGGAGAGTGAGGTTACATCGGGTGTCCTGGTAGCCCAACTCTCCTAGGCCCAAAGGCAGTACCCTTTATGCCAAAGGCAGTACCCCTTTGGCCCGTGTGGGCTCATCTTGTCCCCCCCCCCGGGTGGCGTACCTAGAAGAGGGCCCCGTCACCGTACCCCTTTGTAATTCCCCCTTCTCCATCATGGTGAAGGTATGTGCAGAATGAACTAATCAAATTCATATTTACAAATAATCATATCAGCAATACATAATAATTTATGAGTATGCTACCATAAGATAATAATATGCATGAACCATTATCCATATTTAAATTATACATTATATTCCTATATGAATATCCTACCACAAATATATTAATGGTTCATTCCTCAATTCGATGCCTCTTCCATATATCTCAACGGCAGATCTGAATATGTGTTTTCTGCTTTTCCTCTTATTCCTCACTTCCTTATCCTCTTATACTTCTCCAAGACGGGCAATAGTCACCTCTTTTCAATACATACAACTCTTCAAGACTAATCGTTGTCTTTTTACAAATAAATCACTACTTTTGGATAACTTTAACTTGCTGTCCCTTCATACAGAAATTCGCCTCATTTCATAAGTAGCACTAAATAGCATTAAGAGTAAATCACTTGTTTTTCTTTTATAAGGAGAGGTTGGCCATGCTAAAAGAAACAATTTTAAATCTTTAATTTAAAATGTTTGTCTAACCAAGGATGGTCAGCTGTCAATGTAGTTGGCCACTTCATATGTATCACACCTCTTTAAACACTGCTTTGTTAATAGTCGCTGCCATTATATACTTAGTCGATGTCCCCTTATTGTTAGTCACTTCTTCATAATTACCCTTTAGCACTTTACTTCGATGAGTCGGCTTCATTAGATGTATCTTAATGTAGTATATTTTGATTTATTAAATCTTTATTCTACTCATGAGGTTGGCCTCCATGTAATGTATGAGAAGGTGTAATGTCCCATTTCGGGGACATGACAGTCTGCCCTGCCCAAGATTGTTTGTCCTCAAGCAACTTGAGATTTGAATGATCAAATATCTCAACTCCCTCCCACGTTGCATCTTCGATAGGTAGGCCCTTCCACTTGACAAGATACTCAATAGTTTTGCTCCTTAGTCTTTTCTCCCATACATTAAGGATCATCTCTGGCTCCAAGATCAATTTACCCTCATCATCGAGTGGTGGTAATTCCGCACAGGGAACAATGTGTTGTCGCAAGACCTTCTTGAGGTGAGATACGTGGAATACATTATGGATTCGGCTATTCGCAGGGAGCTCCAATTGGCCACTTCCCCTATCTTTCTTAATACCTTATATGGTCCATAGAATCGGGGCTT
Source organism: Cunninghamia lanceolata (assembly GCA_027924645.1). Lineage (NCBI taxonomy): Eukaryota > Viridiplantae > Streptophyta > Pinopsida > Cupressales > Cupressaceae > Cunninghamia > Cunninghamia lanceolata. The sequence goes on along the minus strand of BSBN01000511.1, from coordinate 14,938,120 downwards.
AAGTTTTTCTGCCCCACTAACTTTGAGTGATGATTGCTTGTATGGTTCCAACCTCAAAAAGACCAAATCTCCAACCTCAAATGTTTCTTCAATTCTTTTCCTGTCCGCACATACCTTTTGCTGGTTCTGAGCTTGGTGGAGGTTGTCTTTAAGTGCCTTCATAATATCCATATTCTGTTGTATGAAATCCCTAGCTCCCTGCACATGGCTTTCTGACTGAATCAAGTCTCCAAAAGATGTTGCTATGTATCCATACAATGCTTGGAAGGGGCTCATTCCCATAGACATATGGTGGGTGGTATTATAGCAATGTTCCCCCAAATGAAGCCACTTGATCCAAGTATTTTGTTGTCCTGTAACATAATTCCTTAAATACTCTTCCAGCCATTTGTTGACAATCTCAGTTTGTCCATCGGTTTGCGGATGATAACTCGTGCTAGGGTTTAACTCTGTTCCCACTAGTTTAAATAGCTCCTGCCAAAATAGGCTGAGGAACTGACTGTCTCGGTCACTCACAATGTTTCGGGGAAGTCCATGTAGTTTGAAAACTTCTTTGAAGAAGACCTCGGCCACTTGAGGAGCCCTAAACTCTATGGATATAGCCATGAAGTGGGCATATTTGGTCAAACGATCAAACACCACATAAATGTAGTCCTTTCCCTGTACTTTGGGCAATCCTGTTATTAAGTCCACTGATATGCTCTCCCATTTCTGATTAGGTATGGGCAAGGGTTGAAGTAATCCTGTTGGATAAGTGTGTTCCTCTTTGTTTCTTTGACACACCATACATTCCCTTACATGTTTTAACACATCTCCCTTAAGGCCCTTCCATGAGAACCTCTCCCTGATCTGTTTATAAGTATTGTAATATCCTTGATGTCCCACAGATGGGTTGTCATGATAGTTTTTCATATTTCCTTCTTTACTTTTGATTCTGGTGTGATGTATATTCAGTCCTTATAAAGAATGAGATCATCAATGACCTGGTACCGCTCATCCTGTATCTTCCCTTCTATTACATCATTTGAGAATGAGTCCTTCGCATATTCGGTGAGTATAGACGTCTTCCATTTTGTGGATATTGTTGTCATTGATCCTAGGTAAGGTCTTCGTGATAATGCATCAGCTACAATGTTTTTTTTGCCCTTCATGCATTTAATGTCAAAATCATATGCTTGTAATTTACTTACCCATTTCTGTTGCCTATCATTTAAGTCTTTTTGGTTTAGGAAAAATCATAGACTTTTGTGGTCGGTGTTAGCACTAATTTTGGTCTGGATCTGAGCGCAGGATGTTGGAGGGTTTTTTCCTTTTTGGGCCCTAAGTTTCCTTGTTCATCGCTGTGATTTTCTCTACCGGCGAAACTTCTTTTTGGGTACTCAGATTTTGCTTGAACCATCGTTTTGAACCATTGTGTTGAACCCTTTTGGTTCAAGGTTCAACGGTTCATGGGCTTAGGCTCCATCTTTTCCCGTCAGTGAATTCTTTGTTCATCTGTGTTATCGGCGTTGAACTTCTCAGTTGAACTTCTCTTTTGAACCATCGGGTCGAACTGGTTCAGGGTTCAATGGTTCAAAGCCTTATGATTTTGGTCTTATCGGCGTAACATTCATCATCGGGTGGACGGTGGAGTGTGGCCCGACGGTTTGCCTCTGGCCGATGGAAGGTTAGCGGTTTGCAAGGTTGGTTTCGGTGTGACATGTTCTATTGGGCTAACCGTTGGAGGGTTCACCGGTATACAATGTTTGGCCGATGGATATGTTATCGGCGAGAGATGTATTGTCGGCCTGAGTGTTTTGAGTTATGCCGACGACGGGAGGTTTGGCCGATGAGGAGTCGTTGGTGTGTGTCTGGCCGATGGAGGAGCAGAGTGTAGCTCGTTGGTGCATCGGCGAGACTATTGTGATCGGCAGGGGAGATTTTGGTTGCTCCGACGGTGTAAGTCACACCGACGGAGGTGGTCTTCGACATGACTTGTGTTGTCGGCGAGGATGGATTGCGTTGGGCCGACAGTGGAGGGTCTGACCGATGAAGGGGGAAGCCGATATGTTATCGGCGGGAGTTGTTCTATCGGCAGCAATCTTTTATGGTTTGCCGATGGAAGGAAGTCACCCCAATGGGGAATGCCATCGGAGTAAGATTGCATATCGGGCTAGCAGTTGGAGGGTCCGCCGATGGGTCTTCTCTGGCCGATGTGGAAGTCAGAGACTTGTGGAGGTGTCGTCAGTGAGACGATTGAGATCGGCGAGAGGTTTTTGTGGCTAGTCCGATGGTAGTAGTTTGGCCGACAGGGAACTACGATAGGCATCAGAGAGACTATTGATGTCGGCAGGAGGATTTGGGAGTGTGCCGATGGCTCGGGTCTTGGCGATAGGCTTTGGACAAAGGCTTATGCGTCGAGCGCGGCAAAAGCGCTCGACATTTGTTATACATGCGGCCGTGTTTTTAAAATGATAAAGTTGTCTCCGCGGCACCAATGTGGGATTAATCTCCCTACATTTTTTGAACCTGTGGTAAACGCGTTTTGGCGGGAATTTCTTTTTTGAGGTGCTGCGACGGTTTTCAAGCAGCCACGGGTGGTTGAGCCATCAATGGCGACTGTAGCAGGGGCATGGGCGAGTTGTTGAACAGTCATGTACCCGATTTTTGGCATGAGGACTTCCAAATGGTGGCACAGGGCTCGAGGCCACCATTGTCTACTTTCTGTCTCTGCAGCAATAAATTTTGAGCGCCATTCCTTTGAAGGATCTGTATCTGGCGGATTTTTGTAAAAGCCTTGTAATTAATTGCTGTGGTACACTTTCTGGCTGATATAAGCAGACTGTGTTACCATTGTTTAGGTTGTTGAAAGTTGAACATTTGGCTCTGTAATACAATACAGCTGATTTGGTTGCTCTGTACAGCAAAACCTGTGAGTTTATCTATCTCTTGTTGTACGTTTTTGCATGAATCCACTGATTTCATGGTTAATTCTATATGAGAAATGCTATGTTAGCATGTGTTTTGTTAATTCTGTCTCCAGTATTGCATGTATCTTTCTTCTGAGTCTGGATATTTAAGCAATGTTTGAGACTCTAGAACATAGAATTCCTGTGTTAAATGTCTGATCTCTTAACTTCTACTCAAGGGGTAGATTAAATTGTTCTCAGATTGAACATTGGGAAGGGTATACTGCAGTAGGGATGCCATAAGTATAGATAGCTTAACACTCTGTATTGGGAGATATCTGTAAGGCAGGTATCATATGTGTCCCCCTGAAATCCAGTTTTAGTTGTTCATGCATATCATTCACAAGTGTATGTCGATTGACTCCAGGCCCTGGATAGGCACCGATCTAGCTTTGTCTTTGTGTTATATACCATGTCCAGCTTTGCATCCAAATATAAAATCAAAACCAAACTCTAAAACAACCATTAGGACATTAGAATTAGTTTTAGGATCCTCAATCCTCTGTCTACAACTGCAAATAGGCCCAAAGCTAGCCCCTTTGCTCTTATCTTACAGTTTTGGTCTACTTACAGGAGGACTTATCTGCTTTCTGTCAGCATCCCAGCCTTGTATGTATATCTTCATGGATGTTGAGTAGGGAATACCCCCCTAGGTTTTGCAGAGCCTGAAGAAGAAGAGGAGATAAAATATAGAGTCTATCTCCTACACTGTTGGCCCCTGGCCCAGAGATCCTGTTGATCATTGATGGCTACCTTGTAGGGAAATCTGGAAATAAGCATCCAGTCTGGGAAAAAACCAACAGAAATTGGCGACTCCGCTGGGGAGTTTGTGAAAGAACCCTAATTTTCAAAAGAAAACAGTTCCTAGTAATAGGTGGCGACTCCGAAGTAATCTCCCAACCGGTCAAAGTAAAATTTATATGCAGGAGAGAAGATCCCAACAAAATCCTTTATTTGAAGAGTTACCAGTAACAAGAAGAATGATGTACAGAAGAAAGGGAGCTGTCTCAGTCAGTCATGAGGGTTCCCCCAGAAAAAATGATGATATGCAAGATAACCCTAGGCCATCAGGACAGCATATGCCTTACTTTTCAAATGCAGAAGCTGATATTCAGGGTGCATATGAGAGGCAACAGGGTGGTAGCGTGAGAATGAGGTCAGAGGTGTTCCAAGAACGCCCATTTCTAGACCCTAGTGAAAGGTTTGAAGAGGCAGAGTCTCTGAGGGATGATGAAGATGAAGATCAGAATATGGTAAAACCATCCTCCTCTAGGCCTAGCGAGGAAGAACTAGCTGATGAAATTAGGAGCTTAACGGCCGAGTTCGAATATCAGCAGGCAATAACAATCAGAGATGACCTGAGAAAGAAAGTGCAAGCTTTAAGGGCTACCCAAAATAATTCAATTCCTACCCTTGAGAATGCAAATGTGCAGAGACATCAACAGAGAAATGATGTGCAACATCAGCATAATGATGAGAGACAAAATGTGAATGATGCTAGGATACCACTGAACAATGTAAGAAACCAGAATGCAAACAGAAATATTAATATTAATCAGTTTGACAGACAGCCCATGCAGTTAGATAGATTCAGACAGCTGGTATTTGATGGTATTCCTGGGTATCCTAACCCCATTGACAAGCATCTAAGGCTGCAAGTGCCTAAATTTTCAGGAAACAACACTGTGTCAGGAGAAGATCATCTAAAAGCTTTTCAAAATGTCATGGATAACTTTGAGGTTGAACATGAGGATGTTTTCATGAAGTCATTCATGCAATCCTTAGTTGATGAAGCCAAGGAATGGTATAAGAATCTGCCTGACCGGAGTATTTCATCATGGGATGATTTTAAAAGGATGTTCAAGGAGCAATATGGTGACAAAACTGACCCTAGCTTTTTTGTAAATGAGTTTACCAGTATCACTAAAGGGTCAAATGAGCAGGTTGCAGACTTTAATGCAAGATTTACTAAAGTGTTAAACAAATTGCCACATCACATGAGGCCAAATGAACCTATGTGCATAATATTGTATATCAACGCCTTTGATGCAAAAACTGCATATGGATTAAGAGATAAAAGTCCTGCTACTATCAGGGATGCTTTCAGAATTGCAGTAAATATTGAGAACAGGAAAGCATCAGGCAAGACTAACAGAAGGGATGATGTGAAAATTCTGCAGAATCCAAACAAGCCTCAAAACACTCAAGGTAATACATCTGCCCCTGAAGATAAGATAGACAAATTGGCAAATGTTGTTAAGGACCTAAGCTACAGACTAGCTAGAAGTGAAAAGGGGATAGGTCCTGATAGGCAAGTCTATCAAAGGCAGGAAAAGAGGCCATCATTGCATGATATGCCTTATAATACCAATTGGCATAATGGTAAGCCTATATTCCCACATAACAGCACAAATCAGAGAGCTCAATATGTCAAAGAAACTCCTGATCCTCTAAAGAATGCTGTAAATATTGTTGATGATACTCCATGGTGTATAATTTGTCAGATGCCACATCCACAATCACAGTGTATGATTGCTCAGTCCTTGTGTGATAATACTACATCTTGTAATGAACGCAATGAGCCACATTATGTGCAAGATGATGATGTTAATATGATGTCCACAAACAATGGATACCCCATTTATGATGCTGATGAGAGTACAGATGATGGAATTCGGGCCTGTCAACAGGACTTTTATGATGAAGGTAATGAAGAGAGTTGTGTGTATGCTCAGAGCTCGCATAATTTTCTGAGTAACTTACAACGACCTTCTGATGAGGAAATTAGGGCCTTCACAGCTGCAGTAGTTGCCCAAGTCAAGAGTAACTACAATCTCAGAGGTAAAGCTCAGATAAGCAGCTTGCGTCAACCAGAAGATGTTTCTGCAGGTCAGCCAGTGCATGGTCATAAAGGAATTGAACCACAAAAAAGGCAGTGGGGTAATAATAAATAGAATTTTAGACATAGAACAGGTCATGAATCCCAAGGACCAGAAAACAGAATCCCTCAGGCTGAAGATCAAAGTAAAGGTTCCCAAGACAAGAATGATGATCAGGGAACTATGAAAGTAAAAGCTAAATCAGTTCAGGATAAAAACAAGATTGTGGAGCAAGCTACAACTGTTATACAAAATTATGCTCCATTTGATATAGCTCAAGTCCTCTCCCAGGTAAAAGTCTCTGTTCCACTTATGGAACTGATGAAGGTTGAAGAGATCAAGAATAGGACAGTATCCCTAATTTCAGGGGTGCCTTTTCAAGCTAAACAAAATGTTCAGACCCAGGGTGAGAAACATGTCATATATAATGAAGAAGATGAGGCTCCTGAAGTCTATTTAGGAGTGACTATGACAAAGTGTCCTTCACAAGTGGAACCATTTTATGTATCCCTGGTTATAAATGGAAAAATAATCAGAAATTGTATGCTTCACTCTGGAGCATCTACAAATGTCATGCCTTTAGCTGTCATGCAACAAGCAGGATTGAAAATCGACAAGGCATGTGGAAAATGTTACGCTATGGATGCCAAAGAGGTACCAGTTATTGGAATCATGAAGGATGTAGATTTCAAACTGGCAGCATTTCCTGAAAAGAGATATAAAATGAATATAACAGTGGTTGACATCAAGCCACAGTATGGTATGTTGCTGTCAAGAAGATGGGCTGCACTAATTGGTGGAAGTATGCAGCTGGACCTGTCATATGCCATGATCCAATGAATGGCAGGGATGTTAAGCTAATCAGAGAACAAAGATCATCAGAGACAGTGGAAGACCAAGAAGCAGAGGAACAGATATGCTTTGTAAACACTGACTGTGATAACTTCAAGGTTGTCTCAGATGATAGAGAAGATAAAAAGAAAAATGTCTGCATTAAAGAGCTGGACCAGCAAGGTTTATGGACCATGTATTTTGATGGAGCTTGTGCAAAAGAAGGCTCTGGAGCTGGAGTTGTTTTCCTGTCTCCAACTGGTAAGCTCCTCAAATTTTCTTTCTTGCTGAGGTTTGTTTGCACAAACAACATTGCAGAATATGAGGCTTTAATCTTAGGCCTAAATATAGCTCTCAAACATGGAATCAAAATGCTAAGAGTATTTGGGGATTCTGAGCTGATTGTATCCCAAATTAGAGATAGGTATGCTTCAAAAAACAAAAGATTGAAACAATACAAGCATGCTGTTTGGGATACCATTGAACTATTTGATGCATTTTCAATAAGCTGGGTAGAGAGATCAAAGAATGTTATGGCTGATTTCTTAGCTAATGTTGCAATAAGGCCAGATGACATCACTCTGTCAGATGTTACAAATGTAGAAGTTAAAATCAGGCCTGCAGTACCAGAAAACATATGCAGTTGGCAAGTGTTTAATGATGATAGGGACTTGTTAAAATTTTTGCACTGCATAGATGAATTTGAGAATCAAGAAATTGATTTCCAAGCTTTTGTAGAGACTATAGATGGAAAAGAAACTCTTGTGGGGAAGGACATAATTCAGTTGAAGACTAATAAAATCCCTAGAGGGTTAGTAGCTTTGGAAAGAGCTTTTGACAGTAGAGACAAATTGGTCACAAGGACATCTCCCACAAATAAGGAAGATTTAGAAGAGATAAATTTGGGGACATCTCAGGCCCCCAAGAAGGTATACATTGGTAAACAGCTCAAACCACACATCAGGAGTATGCTGATTGCATTACTGAAAAGGTATAAACATGTTTTTGCTTGGTCATATGAGGACCTAAAAGCCTATAGGGAAGATCTATTCCAGCATGAGATCCCATTGAAGCCTGGAGCTAAGCCATTCAGACAGAGGCAAAGACCTATTAATCCTACCTTAGCTCCAAAGATGCAAGAAGAACTTAAAAAGCTTAGGGAAGCTGGAATAATTGTGCCAATCAGACATTCAACTTGGGTGTCTAACCTTGTCCCAGTCAGAAAAAAGAACGGTGATATTAGGCTTTGTGTTGATTTCAGGAACTTGAATGTATCCTCTTTAAAGGATAACTATCCACTGCCTAATATGGAAGCTATGTTGCAGAGAGTGACTGGTTGTGAACTCTTATCCATGATGGATGGATTTTCAGGTTATAATCAGGTGAAGGTAAAGGAATCAGAACAGTATAAGACTGCCTTCACCACTCCATGGGGAACTTATGTACATGTTAGAATGCCATTCGGATTAACAAATGCAGGTGCTACATTTCAAAGAGCAATGGATGTTGCTTTTGTAGGGTTGATTGATTCAATCCTGGCTGTATATCAGGATGACTTGACTGCATACTCAAAGAAGGAAGAGCAGCATTGTTTGCATCTAGAGCAGATTTTCATAAGAGCACTAGAGTATGGTATTTCTTTAAATCCAAAGAAGTGTGCCTTTGGGGTAGTTGAAGGAAAGCTCCTGGGACACATTGTTTCCAAGGATGGAGTTAGGATAGATCCAGAGAGAGTGGCTGCTATTGACAGAATTCAAATGCCAAAAACTGTAAAAGGAGTTCAGTCCTTCTTTGGACAGATAAATTTTGTTAGGAGATTTGTTCCCAACTTTGCAGAAACCACAAGGAACATTTCCAAGATGATGAAGGATGCAACTGTCAACTGGAAAAGTGAAGCAATAGAATCATTTCAGAGTATCAAAGAGGCAATCAAGATGTCCCCTGTTCTTAAATCTCCTGATTTTTCTAGGCCATTCCAAATATTTTCATTTGCTTCCTTTCACACTGTTGCTGCATGTTTGCTACAGAAAAATGAAGATGGTTTTGAACAGCCCATAGCTTTCTTCAGTATGTCCTTGCAGGCTTCTGAGTTGAAGTATGACATTATGGAAAAACAAGCATATGCACTAGTCAGCCATCAAAAGTTTCAGACCATACCTGGTAGGATCACATGTAATTGCATATGTACCCCATGCAGCAGTCAAAGACATATTCACTCAGCAGGAGGTGACTGGAAGAAGGTGTAGATGGATAAACAAACTGCAAGAGTTCAACATAGACATACAAGTTACCAAGTTGGTAAGAGGACAAAGATTAGCCAAGATAATGGCACAGTCAAACTTGGAAGCATGCCAAGTTAATGCAGTCCAAAATGAGAGTGTAAATGTATCAAGATCTGAATGGTACAAAGATATTATCTACTACTTGCAAAATCTGAATTGTCCTTCCCATTTCAGTGACAGTCAAAAGAGGACTTTAAAGTTACATGCAATCAGGTATGTTATTGTTCAAAGTGAGCTATACTGGAAAAACCCTGAAGGTGTGCTGCTGAGATGTGTGGATGAGGATATGGCTAACAATGTTTTGATTGATATGCATAAAGGATTGTGTGGTGGACATTATACTGCCCAAACAACAGCTCATAAGACTCTCAGAGCAGGATATTGGAGGCCCACTCTCTTTTCAGATGCACAAAGGTTACTAAGGAAGTGTGACCCTTGCCAAAGATTCTCAGGAAAATTGAGATATGATGGTGCTTTACCCCTCAGAACTGTAACTGTGGATGCTCCATTTCAGCAATGGGGAATTGACTTCATAGGGGAAATTGCAGACAAGTCAAGTGGGGGACACAGTTGGATTTTAGTGGCAACTGATTACTTTACCAAATGGATTGAGGCCATTCCAACTAAGAGAGCTACAAGTAAGGTGGTGATGGATTTCATACTGGAAAATGTTATCATCAGGTTTGGAGTACCATTCAAAATAGTCACTGATAATGCTATGTGCTTCAAATCAGGTGAATTTGTTGATTTTTGCAACAGGTATGGGATAAATCTATCATATGCATCACCATACCACCCACAAGGAAATGGTCAAGCAGAATCAAGCAATAAAAGCATCATGAATATTATCAAGAGGATGCTGGACAAGAACAAGAGAGCTTGGGACTCAAAATTAAAGTTAGCAATATGGGCTGACAGAGTGACAGTAAAAAAGGCTATTGGAATGTCACCCTTTGAGCTAGTATATGGTGCATCAGCCAGATTGCCCATAAACAATCTCCTACCAGTTTACAAATTCATCCAAGAAAATGATGAGGAGATTGAAGGCTCCATGACAGAAAGGGTGAACCAGCTGGTTGCATTGGATGAGAATAGAAGGAAAGCACACCAGATTAACCTCAAGAGACAACAAGATATGAAATATCAGTTTGACAGGAGAGCTACAAAAAGGAAGTTTCAAGTCAATGATCTGGTGCTCATATGGAATGCAAAAAATCAGGACAAGGGTAAACATGGTAAGTTTGAACCCTTATGGATGGGCCCATATCAGATTTGCAGTATTCATGGGGAGGATTCTTATTTCCTCCAGGCCCTAGATGGTGAATTTCTGGAATTGCCTGTGCATGGCCAATTCCTTAAGTTCTATTTTGCATAGATGACTTGTCGCTGTGCACATTTGTAAAAAATATGTATATAGTGTAAATGTTCTGTACAGTTCGTGCTTTTTTGGCTTTTTTGCCTGGTCTGCCCGGAGATCTGGTTCTCGCTGCAGGTTTTTCACCTGCACGTCCCCATTCGGAGCCAGTGTTAGCACTAATTTTGGTCTGGATCTGAGCGCAAGATGTTTGAGGCTTTTTTCCTTTTTGGGCCCTAAGTTTCCTTGTTCAACGCTGTGATTTTCTCTATCGGCGAAACTTCTTTTTGGGCCCTAAGTTTCCTTGTTCATCGCTGTGATTTTCTCTATCGGCGAAACTTCTTTTTGGGTACTCAGATTTTGCTTGAACCATCGTGTTGAACCCTTTTGATTCAAGGTTCAACAGTTCATGGGCTTAGGCTCCATCTTTTCCCGTCAGTGAATTCTTTGTTCATCTGTGTTATCGGCGTTGAACTTCTCAGTTGAACTTCACTTTTGAACCATCGGGTCGAACTGGTTCAGGGTTCAATGGTTCAAAGCCTTATGATTTTGGTCTTATCGGCGTAACGTTCATCATCGGGTGGACGGTGGAGTGTTGGCCCGACGGTTTGCCTCTGGCCGATGGAAGGTTAGTGGTTTGCAAGGTTGGTTTCGGTGTGACATGTTCTATCGGGCTAACCGTTGGAGGGTTCACCGGTATACAATGTTTGGCCAATGGATATGTTATCGGCGAGAGCTGTATTGTCGGCCTGAGTGTTTTGAGTTATGCCGACGACGGGAGGTTTGGCCGATGAAGAGTCGTTGGTGTGTGTCTGGCCGATGGAGGAGCAGAGTGTAGCTCGTTGGTGCATCGGCGAGACTATTGTGATCGGCTGGGGAGATTTTGGTTGCTCCGACGGTGTAAGTCACACCGACAGAGGTGGTCTTCGGCATGACTTGTGTTGTCGGCGAGGATGGCTTGCATTGGGCCGACAGTGGAGGGTCTGACCGATGAGGGGGGAAGCCGATATGTTATCGGCGGGAGTTGTTCTATCGGCAGCAGTCTTTTATGGTTTGCCGATGGAAGGAAGTCACCCCGATGGGGAATGCCATCGGAGTAAGATTGCATATCGGGCTAGCAGTTGGAGGGTCCGCCGATGGGTCTTCTCTGGCCGATGTGGAAGTCAGAGGCTTGCGGAGGTGTCGTCGGTGAGACGATTGAGATCGGCGAGAGGTTTTTGTGGCTAGTCCGATGGTAGTAGTCTGGCCGACAGGGAATTGCGATAGGCATCGGAGAGACTATTGATGTCGGTAGGAGGATTTGGGAGTGTGCCGATGGCTCGGGTCTTGGCGATAGGCTTTGGACAAAGGCTTATGCGTCGAGCGCGGCAAAAGCGCTCGACATTTGTTATACATGCGGCCGTGTTTTTAAAATGATAAAGTTGTCTCCGCGGCACCAATGTGGGATTAATCTCCCTACATTTTTTGAACCTGTGGTAAACACGTTTTGGCGGGAATTTCTTTTTTGAGGTGCTGCGACGGTTTTCAAGCGGCCGCGGGTGGTTGAGCCATCAATGGCGACTGTAGCAGGGGCATGGGCGAGTTGTTGAACAGTCATGTACCCGATTTTTGGCATGAGGACTTCCAGATTGTGGCACAGGGCTCGAGGCCACCATTGTCTACTTTCTGTCTCTGCAGCAATAAATTTTGAGCGCCATTCCTTTGAAGGATCTGTATCTGGCGGATTTGTGTAAAAGCCTTGTAATTAATTGTTGTGGTACACTTTCTGGCTGATATAAGCAGACTGTGTTACCATTGTTTAGGTTGTTGAAAGTTGAACATTTGGCTCTGTAATACAATACAGCTGATTTGGTTGCTCTGTACAGCAAAACCTGTGAGTTTATCTATCTCTTGTTGTACGTTTTTGCATGAATCCACTGATTTCATGGTTAATTCTATATGAGAAATGCTATGTTAGCATGTGTTTTGTTAATTCTGTCTCTAGTATTGCATGTATCTTTCTTCTGAGTCTGGATATTTAAGCAATGTTTGAGACTCTAGAACATAGAATTCCTGTGTTGAATGTCTGATCTCTTAACTTCTGCTCAAGGGGTAGATTAAATTGTTCTCAGATTGAACATTGGGAAGGGTATACTGCAGTAGGGATGCCATAAGTATAGATAGCTTAACACTCTGTATTGGGAGATATCTGTAAGGCAGGTATCATATGTGTCCCCCTGAAATCTAGTTTTAGTTGTTCATGCATATCATTCACAAGTGTATGTCTATTGACTCCAGGCCCTGGATAGGCACCGATCTAGCTTTGTCTTTGTGTTATATACCATGTCCAGCTTTGCATCCAAATATAAAATCAAAACCAAACTCTAAAACAACCATTAGGACATTAGAATTAGTTTTAGGATCCTCAGTCCTCTGTCTACAACTGCAAATAGGCCCAAAGCTAGCCCCTTTGCTCTTATCTTACAGTTTTGGTCTACTTACAGGAGGACTTATCTGCTTTCTGTCAGCATCCCAGCCTTGTATGTATATCCTCATGGATGTTGAGTAGGGAATACCCCCCTAGGTTTTGCAGAGCCTGAAGAAGAAGAGGAGATAAAATATAGAGTCTATCTCCTACACTGTTGGCCCCTGGCCCAGAGATCCTGTTGATCATTGATGGCTACTTTGTAGGGAAATCTGGGAATAAGCATCCAATCTGGGAAAAAACCAACAGTCGGTCTTAACAATAATCTCCTACAAACCAGGTACTGTCTAAATTTCGCAAGAGCATGCATAATTGCGAGCATTTCCTTGTCATAAACTAAATAAGTTCTTTCTATGTCCTTGAGTTTCCTACTCTCAAAAGCTATGGGATGCTTACTTTGCATTAATACAGCTCCAATGCCTTCCCCTGGAGCGTCACAATATAACTCGAAGGGTGAGGAGAAATCTGGTATTGCTAATACGGGACAAGAACTCATCACTTCCTTGAGTTTTTCAAAGGTTGCTTGTGCTTCTACATTCCATTTGAATGCTCCTTTCTTAGTGAGGTCGGTGAGTGGTGCAGTTAATTTTGAGAATCCTTTCACAAATCTTCGGTAATAACTGCAAAGTCCCAAGAACCCTCGAAGGTGTGTTAGAGTTTTGGGTCTCGGCCAACTTTGAATAGCCTCAATCTTTTCTTCATCTACCTTTACTCCTTGAGCACTGATTTTGTGACCCAAGTACAAGATTTCCTCCATGCCAAATTCACATTTGGATAATTTGGCAAATAAGGATTGTTGCTCAAGTATTCCTAATACTTCACCCACATGCTTCAGATGTTCCTCCCAGGGTTTACTATAGATTAAGATGTCATCAAAGAAGACCAATGAGAACTTCCTCAACTGTCCTCTGAAGATATGATTCATACAAGATTGAAAAGTGGCAGGAGCATTAGTTAATCCAAATGGTAGAACGAGAAACTCGAAATGGCCGTAGTGGCATCTAAAAGCCGTCTTTGGAATGTCCTCCTCCCTTAGTCTGATTTGATGATATCCCGACCTTAAATCAATCTATGAGAAGTAGACTGCTCCATGGAGCTCATCAATAAGCTCATCAACTCGAGGAATTGGGTATCTATTTTTTATTGTCTTTTTATATAATGCCCTATAGTCAATGCACATTCTCATTGTGCCATCTGTTTTCTTTGAAAGTACAACGGATGAGGCAAAAGGGCTGGAACTTGGTTGGATATGCCCTAATTCTAATAATTCCTTTATGGTTTTTTCAATTTCCTCCTTATATTTGTGAGGGTGGCGGTAGGGGGTAGTAACCACTGGTTTTGATCCTTCTTCTAACTCAATGGAATGTTCAAAACCTCTTTTAGGAAGAAGACCTGGAGGAATGTCACTAAAGACCTTTTTATGCTTTTTCAATAATGGTTGTATGTCTACATGGATTGATTTCTCTTTAGGGATAGTTTTATCTAGGATTAGACATTGAGCCACCCACTCTACTTGGTCATGCCTAAGGATTTTTTCTATTTTCTTAGCTGAAATTACGCTTGGAGACCCATCAGATAGACCTTGCAATAAAACCCTTTCCCCATTTTGTTCAAAACTTATTTCCAATTTTTGGAAGTTTATGTTGACATCTAATGAATCTAGCCAAGTTTAATGTCCCTTATAATTGTAATTTATTTATAATTTAGTTTTATATATATATATTGATAGTATTATATTATAATGACCACAATAATATTTAATTTAATATTTATATAATTATTTTTATATAATATAATAATATATCTAATTATTATTATTTTTTAATTATATAATAACATTATTTATTTATATATACACAATGATTACCCGAAGTGCTCTCTATCATTCAAATTAACTATGGAGGAGCAACTCCACCATTCTACCATGATGTTTAAATCTTTAATTTAAACAATGCCTTAATATCGGGACATCACAATTCACCCCGCTCAAGATTGCTTGTCCTCAAGCAATTATAAAAATCTTTATGATTCCAATTCAATTCCCTCGAGGGATTGTTGTTAGTATACTTACCTTAGTTCCACTGCCCTCATTGTTCTTTAAGTTCATAAGGTCGATGATGTTCCCTAAATGGCAAATATTCTTTTGGTTCATGTGTTTGTATTTTCCATTATCTCTCAACAAGTGTTGGTAACTAACGATGTCTGTAACTTAAGATAAGTTTTCTCTTGTCCTTAGAGAGAAGATCCCAAAAAGACATTTTGATCTTTGATCCCGAAATTCAACCTCGTATTTGTCATCTTGTAGTTGTACCCTTTGATAAGTTATTGACCCCAAAGAAGAGTTATGTTCAAATCTAATAATGATGATAGGAAAGGATAACCATGTTTTGAGGAATAATTGATTATATGATGTCATAGAGAGTAAATTTGTGTAAGTCTTCAAACAAGGTTTGCAATAAGCTGAATTCTTATTTTAGCCAAATATCTGTTATACCTATATGTACAAATTGCTAAATGAAAGAGGTACGATAGTCATTCCTTAGTAAGTAATAGGACTTACCTCTATAGGTTTACTCTAATATTCAATTCTGTTCTATCTTTCAATTCCATTGGAGTTTTATCCTCCTCTCTTTACATTTGTTTCCTCATATTTTGGGAAAGTATTTGTTTTATTTAGACAATATCAATTAATTCATGGTTTGGAAAATCAGAATGATCCTTACGTAACAAATTTGGTATAACTCGATGTGTATTAACTTTATCGAATGTACTTATGAACCTAATATTGATATCCTTGATCTTTAATCATGAATGAAGGGTTACTCTAAAGAGCTTAAGAGAAGAAGACCCTTGGATGAAATGATCTACCCTAGATATCACATGTAGGAAAAATAAGATAAAGTTCACTAGATCAATGTTATAAGTTACAAGGTAGATCATATGATATGGACTGGATTGTTTCGTCATTGTTTCAAAGAGTAAGGGATAGATCGCTTGTTTGTACACTTGATCTCATTCTAAATGGAGAGAACAATTAAGTTTGATGAATATATCTTATTATAAATTTCCACATTTCTTTTAAAATCTTTCTCCCTATTTGTCTAATATCCCTTTCAGGAATATTCGCTAAATTCTCTATTCAGAAGCTAATTATGATCTCAAAGCATTCAACTTTGCCCTGATAAACTCAAGAACTAATAATCAGGTTTGTAGATAGAAATAGTTGCTTCAAATTAAAAATTTGAAGTGTTGTCAAAACAAATAGATAATAACAGCCTTCAATATTTGTTCTATTACTAAGCTTCTTACTTCAGATATGATGGCAAAAGTTAGTCTTACAAAGATTTATGTTACTGATATCATTCATAAATCAGACCTGTAATACTGAATCTTTACCAGATTCCCAATTCCCTCCAATTTTATAATGAAGCCCTAATACTGAGATCTGATCTTTACTTGCACATGTACTTTATAGCTTCAAACCTTGCAATGATAGCAACGATTCATGGCATCTCATGACAGCCAAGTGACATACATCTGCATAGAGCAATTTGTCCTCCTTAATTCTGTCCGCTGCCGTACTTCTCCCAGGCAGGTCACTGTGATCAGATGCAACTAAAAATGATATGGCTGTTAATCAAATCTGTTATGTGATATTCGCTGCCCTCCAAGGTGGTTTTGCTGTGATTAATATGCTGATTATCCCTTACAACTGATCGCTGCTATGCTAGGAGGCAGATCGTTTACTGATGATGACCAACGGTGAATTAGAGATGTGTTTGCTGCTCCAAATGTCCAATCTGTTACAGCTCGGCTTGCAATAGATGATATTGATGATGCAACCGACTCCAATCTATGATATCGCTGCCAATGCAAATAAGATCCAAACAGTAATCGCTGCCAATGAATGATCTTCTAGTGATGAGGAAATGCCAATGGATGATCCCAAATGATGCTCGCTGGCCCCTGCTGCAATGGTACACTGATCAGACCTTTAGATGATGCCAACGGAGTCCAGATCAATCTTCAACTGATATGCAAATATCTTTACTTCAGATCTGTGATGAATCAGTAATACCAACGAATCTTCAAAGTCTTGAGGAATCTTCAATAATCAACCAAAATGATGTGAAATGGATCTTCAAGCAAATAGTCTTCAAGCAACAATTCTCCACAAAGCTTTGCAATACAAAACTGAACTCTAAATCTGAATCACTCAACAAAATGCTCAAGAATGTCTTCAATCAATATCTTCTACAAATTTGCAATAATGGTCTCCAATAAGCTCTATGATGAATACCGATTGCATCCACCTCTCAAAACAGGAATGGGGCCATCACCAAACCCTAGTTATCAAGGGATCATCACCTTGATTGGACTGAAATTTGTCTGCAGCCAGGAGATAAACTCAATATGCAAAAACCAAGTCAAAAACATGATTTCAAATGACTCCCAGCTACTCCTTATAAAGCCCTTACATCAATTAGGCCTGGCCTAATTTTATTAAATGAAAGTTTCTGTCTACACAGTCACACTTACATTTTATTAAATGCTTACACATGAACTTTTTAAATGTTTGTTTTTTGTGTACACAATAACACTTTATTTTATAAAGTGTTTTTAAATTGACTCAAATAACTTAATAAAATATTAATTTTATAAAGCAATTAAAATACTTTATAAAATTAATTTACAATTAGAACCTTTTAAAGTTACTTTAAAAATGGGGGCATCACAATTTGTGGGCTCCTAAAGAGTTGAGTTGACTTTATTATGTCCCCTAATAATAGTCCACACAAGCCATAGCATCCCTAAATCTTGCCCTAGAATCACAAGCTAGGGTTACAACCTACCAATCCAATGTTGTAAGCAAAATAAATCCTAGTTTAGGCCTTGTAATCATGTTAGATAATATTGGAAATACAATTCATTAGATCAAAACATGTATAATAAATTATCTATTCAACTCATGTAAGAGGTATATAAATCTGTTCATGGAAACCTGCAACCACATTATAAAATATATTTAATTCTAAATATAAGAAAGATCATATATAACAATGTAACAAGTCTCAAGGACTATGTGGGTTCAACCATAAAGAGGGGGGAGTGGAACGTGATGAGGTGTCCCAAGTTTCCTCTACCCTAGGCCGAACAACAAGATCTTATCCTCCGTTGGCCTCATGTGGTCCTTAACCGATGGTCCTTAACCATCATCATGAGATGGCGTACCTTGTGAGGGCTTTACGTCGTGCCCCTCCATCACACCATCCTTTCCTCTTATGATTCAAGATCCTCCATTTCATTTATTTCAATAATTGATTCAAGTGGGAATAGTCCGAGAGGTTGCAATAGGGTGTCCTAGATCCTCAAACCTAGGCCCAACAATAGGACCTTATCCTCCATTGGCCTCATGTGGTCCTTAACCGATGGTCCTGTTGATGTGTTTTTTATGACAGCGTCAACATTAGAATAAAATACTGAGTATTCTATCCTTTCTTGAAAAAAGTGACCTCAAATGCTAAACAATGTGATCAAGTGAGATTACTTCAAGGTTCCTTGAATGTCAGGTCTTGATGTGCACATGGATAGACTCAATGGAATGATGTGATTTTGCTGGTAATCAGAAAGGGACTTACGCTAAATTATTCCTTACTTATGGATGAAATCTACTCCTTACTCCTTGGATTTGTGAATGAATGGAACCTTCTTCAAACTATCTAAAAAGAAATAATAAAAGGAAAGAGTTAGGAGAAATCTAATCTACTCCTAAGGACAAAAAGATAATGAATAATGCTTTGATAGACAAATTCCTTCGAACCAAGCTTCGTTTCGCCATGAGAACAACAACTACACGAAACTAGTGCAATCTTCAAAGGTAATGAAGGATTTTCATATTGCAAATATGCACTCAAATACCCACAGCTGGCGCAATCTGAACAAATATCCACAATCGAACTATTGCAAAATGGGGTTCAGGCTAACTTTGCATTGTGTAATATCCCTTGCCACTTTTGAACTCAATATGCTGATATAAAGCTCAAGGAATATTGTCAAACACAAGGCATACAAAGTCTGAACCTGCTGTTATGAATTTTCTGATTGTCTTCTTTGAGTTCAGAGGCTGCTAATGATGTTATTGAATGCTTCTAACAATGCAAGGTTGTTATAGAAATGATATACTAGCTGTTTCAGACCTTTGGCATACATATAAGTGACTGTATTTAACTAGTACAGCTAGTTGACATTAAGACAAACACTTTCCATGCATCCCAATATAGCCAATATACACCCACAGCCACTAGGCATTTATGCAAATACTTGGCAAGCAAATGCTCTTGACGAAATATGCAAATCACTATACAAACAACCACCTTCAGCCAATAGGCATTTTCACAAACATTTGGCATGCATACTCATATGATAATCTAGAGTTCAATCAATATAAGCATTACATCAAATAATTGGCATACAAATTTCCCCTTCTTAATTGAATGCAATCTCTAGTACAATGCTGATATAACTAGCCAATACTCTTGACTTACAATGAAATCCTAATACAATGCCAATCTGATATAAATGTTCATCTACAATAGCACCTAATGCAAATTGACTTAACAATGCAAATACTCTAACAAAACATTAAGGACCCTGATACACATAGTCGATATGCCTGAGATATTGAAGCAGCACTTGTTGATGATGAAGCCCCACTAAAAATGGTGAAATAGCCCCTCTATGTGTGAAGTCACCCCTACCTTTGCCTGGCAATATTTTAGATAAATAAATGCAGCAATAAAACTCCACTTCTTGGCACCTTAAATGATCGGTAGGACCAAAAGATCAAAATGCAACAATACCCAAAACCATAGGATGCTTCAATGATGAGATATGAACAAAAATGTCGTGCCAATGGCACCCTTGCTGTAGTATATCAGTCCTCAAAATTCATTAATTGCAGCTTTGAACCTCCTCCAATTTGCCCTTGAAATGATTGTCTCGGCAAAAGGAAATGATTGTCTTGGCAAAAGGAATTGATTGCTCAAATACCCAAAACGATTTGATGCTTCAGCAGTGCACAATGAGCAAATATCCATGTCTCACTTAGGCTGTTCAAACCCCATAACAGCAAACTGGTGTAAAATTGCAGACCTCAGAAAACCCTTCCAATGACTGAAAATAAACTCTAATTAAAAATATGTAAATCCTCCAATGTAGCACAAATTGGACCCCTGAAGTGAAGCCCACAATGAAACAATAACTCAGCAAATATTTCACAACCTCAAAATTGCATAACCAATTGGGAGTTTTTGTTCCCAATGGCTGGAAAAATGGCAGAACCCTAGCTGGACTCACCACCAACAAACTTAAGTCAAATATCCAATTCTTCATGTCCAAGAATAAGCCCATAAGATCCTTTTATTCTTTTCTTGAGGAAGCTCACACACTTTCTTGTCAATGTGGGATAAAAGATATACTTTATATTTGCACTTTATTATAATATTACTATGTTGCAGGGTTCGCCTGCCAGAGGTGCAGGTGCGGGTGCGGTGCGGCTCGGGTGCGGGTGCCCTGTGGGTGCTGGCAGGGTGCGGTGGAAGGGGGCTAGGTGCGTCCCGGACGCACCCGGGTTCGCTGGTTCGAACCCAGCCTAAAAAAGGAGAACCCGCACGGCACCCGGAACGCACCCACGCCCCCATTCAATTTTTTTTAATTTTTTTCAACTTAAACATCAATGTTATATTTTTTTAAACATTCTAATATGCAAATGAAACTCTAAAAAGACATTATAAACACAATTTTGCCATTTTCAACTCATTTCTTTCATTCCAAAACACAAAAACTCTCCATTGTGGCTGAACTCAAAAAAAAAACTTGTGGTTGAAGAAAGAAGTTTGAAGATTGAATCCTGAAGGTTGCAAATCCATTGCTCCACCATTCCTACTCATTTCCAACAGTTTAGAGGCTGCCAAGAAGATCAAAGGAAGAGATTTTTGCAAAGAGGTAGGTTTTCTATTCATTTTTTTTTGCATTTTTGAACAAACAAATTCTTTTCAACTTGTTTTTTTTAAACTATTTATATGAATCATGAATGTATCACCATGCTTTTGTTTTTGTTTTGATTCTTGAAAGTTTTGAGTTTTCATTGTTTCCATTTTGTTTACAAAACTTATTGCCACACCCACAGGTGACAAGAATCACAATGGCAGCTAGTTCTAGCTCAGTATCACAATCAAAATTCAAAATCGATCCACACTCACCTCTTTGGAGGCATGTTGAAATGATTCAACAACAACCAGGTGGTGGGGGTTACCTTTAGAAATGCAATGGCTGTGATGTGCAATATAACAGTTCATATAGTCGGGTGAAAGCCCATTTGTGTAACATCCCTGGGATGGGGATCAAAGCTTGCCCAGGAAAGAGTAATAAACCTATACCACGAGAGCAAGTGCTGGCATATATCACAGAGCAAGAAGCAACAGATGAAGCAGGAGGCCGTAAATCAGTAGCAAACATGTCAAGGAAAAGAGGCAGAAATCAAAGAATGGATCCTCCATCTATTCCTAGTTCCAATGTTGTGATAGAGAGCCACCCATTTTTGGTCACTCCTGAAGAGCAACCCACAAGCACTACAAACAAGAGACCAAAGGGACCTTTGGAAACATCATTTCAAAATGAGGCTTGAGATATTGCTGACCAACATATAGCCAGATGCATTTATGCAAATGGTATGTCATTCAATGTTGTTCGCTCACTATATTGGCAAGAGATGGTGAGAAAAATTAATGAGGCTCCAAAAGGGTATAAGAGCCCAAGTTATGAGAAGGTCCGTGGCACCTTATTGGAGAATGAGGTGAAAAGTATAAAAGATGCATTGAAGCCCTTAAGGGATTCGTGGAGTGAGACAAGGGTGTCGATTGTCTCTAATGGATGGAAAGATGCAAGAAATTGGCCTTTGATCAATGTCATTGCAATGTCCCCTAAAGGGGCAATGTTTTTGAGAGCTGTGGATTGTGAGGGACAGGTGAAGGATGGTGAATTTATTGCTCAGATCCTCATTGCAGCCATTGAGGATGTGGGACCTCGTAATGTTGTTCAAGTGATAACGGACAACGCAAAAAATTGTAGAGCTGCTGGGTTGTTGGTTGAGGAACGATATTCACATATCTTTTAGACACCTTGTGCTATCCACTCTCTCAATCTAATGCTACAAAAGATTGGGAAAAAAATTGATTGGATTAGAGAGTTGTATGCAGAGGCCGAGGAGATACGAATATTCGTCACCAACCACCACATGTCCCAAAGCATATTTAGATCATTTTCTACATTGGAGTTGTTGAAGGTAAGTGAAGCAATATATTTTTAAATTTAAATTTTTCATAGTGCTTTAAATTTTTAATTTCACATATTCTATTTCTTCTTAAAAGTTAAAGTTTGTTTTCAATTTTTTAAATGTTTAAATTAAATTTTATTTATTGTACTTTTTATTTTTGATATTTCAATAGGTTGCCGAGACCCGTTTTGCCTCAAACACAATTGCCTTGAGATGACTTGTGAAGGTCAAACAGGGTCTTATCAGCATGGTAACAAGCACTACTTGGTCCGTATGGAGGCAAAGCAACACTGAGAGGGCAGCAAGTGTTAAGGGGATGATCCTAAATGACTATTGGTGGGATCGTGTGGAGTATCTCCTTAGTTTCACCGAGCCCATTTTGAGCATGATTCGTTAGACAGACATGGACAAGCCTTGCATGGGGGAGATATGTGATGGCACTGATTCAATGATAGAGAAGATAAAGAACATCATAAATGAGAAGGAGAAAGATCCTCAAGAAATTCTCTTCAAGCAAGTGCATGAAATTATTGAGGCTAGATGGAACATAATGACAACCCCGCTGCATCTTGCATTTGCATTGACTCCAAAATATTACAGCAGTGAGATTCTTTCGGTGACAAATAGGATTCCCCCATGGAGAGATTTAGAAGTGTCTGATGGGTGCAAGGCAGCATTTCGTAAACTCTTCCCTGATCCAAATTTGCATGATATGGTCACTGATGAGTTCGCTGATTTTGTACACTCCAATGGTCTAAGCATTGAGGCTCTTCGTGACAGATTCAAAAAAGATGCTCACAATTGGTGGTACTTTCATGGCCAACAATTCCGGTGCCTACAGCCTCTTGCAGTCAAAGTTTTATCACAAGTAAATTTACTAAATTTCTATGTTTTAACTTTATATTTTGTAAGTTTTTATTTTTAACTCTTTCTCTCTACTTTGTTGTCATAGGTTGCTAGTTCCTCTGCATCTGAGAGGAATTGGAGCACGTACTCTTTTATCCACTCGATAAAGCGCAACCGATTGCACTCCAAAAAGGCGGAGAATTTAGTGTATGTGCATTCCAACTTGCACCTCCTTTCGCACAAAAAGCAAGACTATAAGGAGGGGGAATCAAAGTTGTGAGATGTGGAGTCAGAGCAAATTGACATGGATGGTTCTACTTCCCAATCCAAACATGTTGCACTTGAGGGATCAGAGAGCGAGCACACTTTTTCAGCGAGTGCCGCAAGTGGCAGTGGTGTTGGTTGTGGTTCTTCAAATGATCCTGCTAATGTCCAAGATGATGATGATGATGTGGAGGATTTAGCAAATCCATATGATGATTGACACTTGTCATTTGACATTGAAACAATGAAAATTGATTGTTGAACATGATATTATTATTTTGAATCTTGTTATTGAACTTGAAGTTCGAGTTTTATGTTTTATGATATTTAAGTTGATGGTGGTTTTGTTGATTATATGATGCTATGTGGTGTTCTACACTTTATTCTTCCAATTCTACACTTAATTCTTGCGTCTATGCTTAATTTTTTTGCATATACATATATTTATATATATATATATAAAAAAACGAACCCAACCCCCAAAAAAAATTTTGGCCGAACCCGCGAACCCGAACCCGCACCTGCACCCGAACCAGCAACTTAGTAATATTATAATATAACCTTAAACATAATGTCAAAACATAACATGAGGTTTCCCAAATTAGAAACATTTGTAATAACATAGTAGAACCTCCATATAATCACCAAATCCATGAAAGAAAGCCAACCGTTGATCAAGTAACTGCCAAGAAGACCCTCTAATCAAACCGTATTAGCCTACGAGAGCCAGGAATAGGCTAAACCCTCTGCGAACTGATGCTCATGAAAATGGGGACATTACAGTCCGCCCTCCCTGAAATTGCTTGTCCCCAAGCAATCTCAGCTGCCAAGAAAACTCTACTCCACCTGGATCCCAAATGACTCTGTAGAGTGCCCGGAAAGATACTGAATCATGCTCAGCACTGTTGTGAACAACTGTCATGACGAAAAGCAATCTACCAAACAAAATGATTCCTGGATCCCAATACAATCTATACTCACATCCATCTGCCAAACCCTCCTGGATGTGATAACTAATCAAGCCATCATACCTACTAACACCATAACCATCCTGTAACCATGTATCCGTATGAAATCTCTGTGATATAGGAGTAGCAATTTCTAGCAGATTCGTATCAGCATGATGGATAATTGACTGCTGTCCCTGCAAGTAATTCCCCATACACAACTGAATCGGGTACTTGCAAGCTCTAGTTCCATCTTCTGTAGATGGCAACTCTTCATCCCACAATGGATGGTATAAGCCCCCTGTCAATCCACATCAATGCATCAACCAGACCTCTACATGTGAACTAAAAGAAAGGTGATGAACTCTCCTCACTATGTAGTCATGGTAAAAAATACCAACCTCCGTCAATAGTTGACCATCATAGTCCTGCTTTGTATCACCTGACATGGAACTAACCTTAGGGGAATCAAGTGTATTTTCAAATTCATCCCTCATTTGAATGAGGAGTCTCCTAATGTGATCTATCCCCTTTTGCCTTGCCATGTTGGAGAGATTGACCCTTCCTTTTATGTTTTGAAGATGCTGTCTCGCATTGGCAGCCACTAATCTAGCCTCCTTGGCCCTTTGTGACCACATATCGCATAAATTTTGTGTCCTTTCCACATCCTTCCAAGTCTGATATAAAAAATCAGAATGCTCATGACTTGTATTCATCCCACAAATCCAATTTTTAACCCCCGATTCTAATGTGTCGTCTATAAACAATTCCAGGTCTTATCATTCTCATGTTGAAGAAGTTTTTTCTCATGATGGAGTAACGAAATGTGGTTGCTGTCATCAGTATACCTGTCATGTTCTTCAAGCTTCACAAGTGCATTTTTATTGAAATTTTCAAGCCCATCAATTACACTTTGTGAACCAACACTTGTAGACTCATCTTCACAAGTTCTCCCATGTGTAAGAGTAGCAATCTCATAAGAATGAGGAAGAATATCACTGTCCCAATTCAGATATTTGGAATCTTCTTTTACATTGTATTCATCAAACACCACCAAGTTTTGATTTATCTCATCTTCTTTTCTAGGAGTAGCTGCTATAAAGGACTGATTTTCTAAATTATGAGAGGAGAGATTATGCCTACTCAAAAGTAGACAAAGGTCTGTGATCCCTCTATCTTGATCTTTCACCAATTGGACAGCCCTATCCCTATCTCTAACCATTTGTAGATAGTCTTCTTTTATTAACTCCAAAGCTTCTTTGAAAGAATGCAAATGTGTATGAGGAATGCCATGTCCCATTCCTTTTTGTCTTTCTTCTCTTTGAGCTGTCCAAATGAGGTCTTCTAGGTGTTCGTAAGTTCTCTCCATTCTTGACAAACCATGAATTATTCCATCTTCCTTCACCACCATTTGAACATGCAAATCTTCCCTAACCAAGGGCTTTTGTTCCAACTGTCCTTGGCTGCCATAGTCTGATTTTTCATGATCATCCAAAGAGTCCATACCATTGCTACCCATATCATTAGCATGCTCTATGCTGGCCTCCAATGTAGAAGTCTCAAGTGAAGCTTCTTGCAAAGATGATGTAGACAACTCATTCCCCATGGCTGCCCTCATATCCTCTTGAGTCAAATCAGCATGTCTAACAAAGTCATCATATAGATTTCTGCATATATGTGAAGTATCTTTATCCTTATGTTGTTCAACCAATCTCCTTAACAACTCATGTGCCATGGGTGACACATCTTGCTCACCTTTCCAAAAAGCCCATAAGTCATTTGTCATAGCATCATCCTCATACAAAACTGAAGACATGATGGATTGCATTGAAGTAATCACGGTGCTAAGATGAACCTCATCAATAACACTCCAAAATATATGAAACATCTTGCGAATGACATCTACACAATCCATGGATAACATAATGTTTTCAAATCTGAACGTTGCAAATATTTCAAGTAGTTTTACCCTCTTAGAAAAATAAGGGTTCTTGATGTCATCCAAACCTTTGTAGCTTGCCACCATGATCTGAGGTACTTCTTTCATAATATGGCTGTTATAAGGATCATTAGGAGTTGTTATCCTCATAATTTCACTAATGCATGAGATAGCTGCAAGTTTTCTCACCTCATCATGATGTCTCATAAGTTGTGGCTTAACCAAAGAACTTACCAGTGGACTTATAGCAAGTTGCATTGTTTGAGATGGATCTTGTTCAACTTTGCATAAACAAGCCTCTGCCTCCTCCAAAGTACTTAGAAGAACCTCCTTTTGTTGAGATGGATGTTCTAATTTCTTCCCTGCCCTGTAAATTCTTTCTTCCAAATCTCGTTCACTTGTTGAAGCCATGCTTGTATCTGAAACTCAAGTTTTGAATGACCCAATCAGGTTGGCAGGAAATCGCTCTGATACCACTGTAATATCCCTTGCCACTTTTGAACTCAATATGCTGATATAAAGCTCAAGGAATATTGTCAAACACTTGGCATACAAAGTCTGAACCTGCTGTTATGAAAATTCTGATTGTCTTTTTTGAGTTCATAGGCTGCTAATGATGTTATTGAATGCTTCTAACAATGCAAGGTTGTTATAGAAATGATATACTAGCTGTTTCAGACCTTTGGCATACATATAAGTGACTGTATGTAACTAGTACAGCTAGTTGACATTAAGACAAACACTTTCCATGCATCCCAATATAGCCAATATACACCCACAGCCACTAGGCATTTATGCAAACACTTGGCAAGCAAAGGCTCTTGACGAAATATGCAAATCACTATACAAACAACCACCTTCAGCCAATAGGCATTTTCACAAACATTTGGCATGCATACTCATATGATAATCTAGAGCTCAATCAATATAAGCATACCATCAAATAATTAGCATACAAATTTCCCATTCTTAATTGAATGCAATCTCTAGTACAATGCTGATATAACTAGCCAATACTCTTGACTTACAATGAAATCCCAATACAATGCCAATTTGATATAAATGTTCATCTACAGCAGCACCTAATGCAAATTCACTTAACAATGCAAATACTCTAACAAAACATTAAGGAACCTGATACACATAGTCGATATGCCTGAGATATTGAAGCAGCACTTGTTGATGATGAAACCCCACTAAAAATGGTGAAATAGCCCCTCTATGTGTGAAGTCACCCCTACCCTTGCCTGGCAATATTTTAGATAAATAAATGCAGCAATAAAACTCCACTTCCTGGCACCTTAAATGATCGGTAGGACCAAAAGATCAAAATGCAACAATACCCAAAACCATAGGATGCTTCAATGATGAGATATGAACAAAAATGTCTTGCCAATGGCACCCTTGTTGTAGTATATTGTTGTGACGTTTTCACACATCGCCCCATTGCAAATGGGGACCCCCTCTTTTTGATCGCTTTCGCCGTCGTTTTTTGCTTTGATCTTGCAGTTTCTTGTCCTGACCCATGAAGCTAGGAAAGAATATCCGAGCAGTCAGCTCACAGGGAACATTAGGAATGCTTGAAGTAGTGAGTTTTCCTGAGGATAAGTGAAACCCTGACTATCATTCCTCGATCAAAACTGACCAATCCATGGCATAAGTCCATCATTCCATAAGAAATCCAAATCCGTCGCTCTCAGCATAAGACTCCGTGATGAGTAAGGAATCCTGTTCCAAGACTCCAGTCCGGAAGTTCCTATTCCAAGACTCCTATTCCAAAGTCCCTGTCCGGGAATCCTGTCCCAAAGGTCCTATCTAGGAATCCTATTCCAAAGTTCCTGTCTGGATTCTTGTCCCGAAGTTCCAATCCAGGGTCCTGAATTCAATAAGGCTTGTCATTTCCATGACAAAATCCATCTTTCCACCTTAGAACCCTCTCCATTCCCGGCATGGAACTCAATTCTAATCTTGTTCCAAGACTCCATGTCCCACTCAAAAAATCATTCCCGGACTCCAATCCAGGAGTCCAACCCGGACATCCAAACCGAAGTCCTGTCCGGAAGTACCTATCCCGGAGTCTCGTTCAAGGAATTCCGGCCTGGAATTCCGTTTCAAAGTTTATCTAGATTCTTCTTCCAACCAAGATTGCGGAGTTCAACAGAGACTGTCACTCCTTGGCATGATCATCCTTCAGTCATGGAACTTAGTCCCGGCCTGACAACTCTAGTCCGGAAGGTCAAAACCAAGGGATACCTCTTTAAATCTCAGTCCGACACTCAACTTCATTTCATAGCTCGGAAGACTCGCAGATCGAAGACTTAAGGCAATTTCAGGAGACAATCAGCATTTACTGAATATCCCTCCGATAGACTGGAATTGCGACAGGAGAATTTTGTCCTGGTCGCAAAATCCCTTACCTACTGGATTTTGCGCTCAAGGACACTTTTTGTCCTGGTCGCAAAATCCAGTACCTACTGGATTTTGCGCTCAAGGACAATCTTTGCCATTTTTCAGCGTCTTTAGGGTAGAGGTATATTGAAAAATATATTTAAGTATAAGGAATTTCTTATACTTTAAATATTTTTCAATATACCTTTCAGGATGTTTGAGATAGGTCTCAAATCCGCCGGATTTAACATGCAGAATCTAGAATTTGGAAGATCCACCAAATTTCAGACTTAGTCATTTTTCCAGGATTTCAGGATTTCAGGCTACCAGACTTAGCCAATTCCAAACAGGAAGAAATGAAGGATGGAACAAACGAAGTTCGCATCTCACCTTGGAAACAATAGATTACGAAGGATGGAAGGAACGAAGGATGGAAGAAACGAAAGATGGAAGAAACGAACCTTGTGTCTCGCCATCGGATTCCGCGAGGATGGAAGGAACGACGATGGAAGAAATGAACCTCGTGCCTCGCCATCAAGAAACGAAGGATGGAACGAACGAAAAGAGACTCTCGAAGGATGGAAGAAACGAAGGATGGAATGAACGAAAAGAGACTCTCGGAGGATGGAAGAAACGAAGGATGGAACAAACGAACCTACTCATCCCGCCTTGGAAGTAACGGATTCCGGAAGAAACGAAGGATGGAACGAACGAACTTAGCATCCCGCCTTGGAAGTAACAGATTCCGCGATGATGGAAGGAACGAGGATGGAAGAAATAAACTCCGTTTTTCTGATCCTGTATCAACATCTGAACCTCCATGGAGTAGCTAGGAGAATGAACCTACTGCAAAACTAGAATCCCACTTCGAAACTCAGAAAAATGCAAATCCTTGACTTAAATTCCCTGAAACTGAACTCCAAAGGCAAGTGGCGCAAATTCCAGCACTTGTAGGATTCTGCGCTCCAGGACAAATTTTGTCCTGGGCGCAAAATCCTTGACCTTCTGGATTCTGCGCTCCAGGACAAATTTTGTCCTGGGCGCAAAATCCTTGACCTTCTGAATTCTGCGCCCTTGAACATTCCTGATCCAGTCTGGAATGGGAGACCTGCAGGGTGAAATTCTGGAACCCAGTTTGCCAGCTCTTGCATGCAAGAATTCCTCGCTTGTTGTTTCTCGGAGTCCGAAATCCCTAAACATGATGGAAGGTACTTCTGGTTTTAAAATGATGGAGTCTCTGATCCTAGTGTAAGAAAATCCATCCTTGCCAAAACAGAAGTGATGAAACCTTAGCAAATATCCAAAAGACTGAACATAAAAGTCCAAGGACACATCCCGCCATGTTCCTCCACAGAAAGCAAAAGTGCAACCTTCCATCAGAGTAAGATTCCAGAAGGAGAAAATATTCCAAGACTTAGCTGGATTTTAGCAAAAGTTCAAGAGTTATGCTAGGGAAGAAAATCCAAAACCTCAGGGAATCCCCGACATTGCAAATTCCCCGACACGCCAAATTCCCCGACATGCCAAATTCCCCGACATTGCAAAATCCCCGACATGCCAAATTCCCTGACATTGCAAAATCCCCGACATTCATAAATCCCCGACCACTGACAAAACAGAAAAGGACAAAAAACTAAGTCGGCCAGTGATAAAGTTGGGCGGCTAAATTTCTTCTCCTCTAACCCAAGTCGGCCAAGTGGCAAAGAAGGTTTAAATGCCTATATAAGGCAGCACTCAAGTCACTTTCAATCATTCTAATTCAATTCCAAAGCAAGGAGGGCAGAAATTCATCCTCCAGGACAAGTGGAATTCCAAGATGAGCAGGAATCCCTGACCACCTGGAAATTGCTCCCTAACCTGGAAATTCCTCCTGTCCATGCCTGGTAACCCTGGAATGAAGGAAAAGTCAGTCGAATATGAAGAATGCTGGAGAATGAGGGAAATCCTTTGTTTGTTAAAGAATTTATAAGTGAAATTGATCAAAACTTGCAAAATCATTCATGTTTCATTTCATATTGCATTGCATTTATGGATTTTGTGCATCATGACTATTCGAGGTTTCCCATGTTTTGCAGGAATCCAAGACGAGGATAAGTCCCATGAGGAGGATGAACAAAGATGATCCGGGGCAAGCAGGATGGATGCAGAGAGTTCAAGTGCCGGAAATGATGACCATTTCAAGGATCCAGGAGTTCCGACAATAAGAAGACTACACATGCATACCGAGGGAAGGGAAGGCAACATCAAAGATTCTAGTTCGGCGACAGGGAGACTTCGCACAAAGGGATAAGGAAGATCAAGATGTCCTTCCAAAGATTTCAAATGACAGAGAATGCCTGCATCAAGGATGGCGGAATGGGAGAAATCACTCCAAGTCCAGTATCAGGGATTCCAGTTCCGAACAAGAGGATCAATCCTTGGAAAACCAAGAGGATACACTTCAAGTTCACCATCCATCAGGAAGAATGAGAATCCACGCCAAGGATGAGGAAATCCAACCCAGGAATCCAGTACAGGGAATCCTATTCCATGACAGGGAATTCCAACTCAGGAAGGAATTCCATTCCAAGACCCTAAGAAAAGTGCGCCCCTGCTCAAGGAAGGATTCCTCCACATGAAAATCCCGTTCACCCTGGAATCTGCGCTCAGGACAAGTGGACTCCAGGACACCATGGAATCTGCGACCAAGGAGCAGGACAGACAGGACAGTCCTATCCAGAAGTCCTAGACAGGTGGCGACCGGGACAGCTGGAAGTCTTCCTTGCACATTCTGACGACCTAGACAGATGGCAGTCTCCTACAAGAACATTCTGACGACCCCACCTGCTTTTCTAGGATTTGTAACCTAGGGCACATATTTCAAGGAAATCTGATTTCCTCTTTGCCCTAGGATATTTTTGAGAGCCTATATAAAGGCTAAGGGATGCCTCATTATAACGCCCCCCCGCTCTCTCCTTTTTTGATATTTATCATTATGAAGCTCCTAGAGCTCCTTAGAAGTTAGTTTTCATTTCTGCATAGTTTCTTATGAGCTGGAACTCCAAAATCAATTGGATTGTTGCGATATAAACTTCTGAAGTAATTATATATGCATTGAAGAATGGTGTTCATATATTCCTTTAGATTTTTGGCATGGTCTTATTGATTTCTTGGAGCAAATCTGAAAGATATTGAAGTTACTTCTTGTATTTTCTTACTTTCGTTAGATAGATGCGATGGAAATGTTCTTGTTGAATGATTGAAGTTGATTTGTTCATACCATTTGTGATCTGTGGCTTGCATATCACTTTGTATGGTTAGTCTGAACGTAATCCATGCTTAACTTCGGCTGCTTCTGTATGATCAGTTCCATGTTCCATGACGGGACAGTATGAAAACCTCTACCTCTACCCCAGAAGATTGCACCATCCCTGCCTAGTTGTTGTCTCATGGCGAAGCAGAGGACTGGTTCCAGTTTCATCTTCAACAACAGTCATTTCCATTGATTAGATTCCTAAACCTTTACCTCATCTTTTGCACTTTCTTTTAGATCTTCATTAGGATTAGTTTTCGGGAGCTTCATTGCCAAATCATCCGCCTAAACCAGAGAGTGCAACCTAGGAATTCCAAGCTGTCCATTTGTGAAAGAGTTCCATTCGCCCACAAGTCCGAGTCCTAGGAGTGAGTTCCATGTCTACGAAGGAGTAAGCCCACGTAAGTCCCCCTCGTGATTACCAGCAAATCACATCATTCCACTGAGTCTATCCCTATGCACGTCAAGACCTGACATAAAAGGAACCTTGGAGCAGTCTCATTCGATCACATAGTTCAGCGTCTGAGAAGCTTTATTCAAGAGAGGATAGGATACTCTGTGTTTTATTCTAATGTTGTTGTAGTCACAAAAACCTCATCAACATATATGAGTCCTCAAAATTAATTAATTGCAGCATTGAACCTCCTCTAATTTACCCTTGAAATGATTGTCTCGGCAAAAGGAATTGATTGCTCAAATACCCAGAACGATTTGATGCTTCAGCAATGCACAATGAGCAAATATCCATGTCTCACATAGGCTGTTCAAACCCCATAACAGCACACTGATGTAAAATTGCAGACCTCAGAAAACTCTTCCAATGACTGAAAATAAACTCTAATTAAAAATATGTAAATCCTCCAATGTAGCACAGATTGGACCCCTGAAGTGAAGCCCACAATAAAGCAATTATTCAGCTGATATTTCACAACCTCAAAATTGCATAACCAATTGGGAGTTTTCGTTCCCAATGGCTGGAAAAATGGCAAAACCCTAGCTGGACTCACCACCAACAAACTTAAGTCAAATATCCAATTCTTCATGTCCAAGAATAAGCCCATAAGATCCTTTTATTCTTTTCTTGAGGAAGCTCACATACTTTCTTGTCAATGTGGGATAAAAGATATACTTTATATTTGCACTTTATTATAATATTATAATATAACATTAAAATATATAAAGTGCAAAACATAATGTCAAAACATAACATGAGGTTTCCCAAATTAGAAACATTTGTAATAACATAGTAGAACCTCCATATAATCATCAAATCCATGAAAGAAAGCCAACCGCTGATCAGGTAACTGCCAAGAAGACCCTCTAATCAAACCGTATTAGCCTACAAGAGCCAGGAATAGGCTATACCCTCTACGAACTGATGCTTATGAAAATGGGGACATTACACATTGTAACTTACAATAAGCAAACCACAAAAAGTATGAACCAAGGAATTCATCAAATATCTTCACATTAATCCACCATATCAATGAACTTCAACTAAAACTTATCTAATTTGCTTTGAATCATCTTTGAGAAATCGGAAACCATGCTAACATCCCAAAATAACACAATACTCACAGGCTTCAATCAATATGTATTGATTTTGGTAGTATCTTTACAACAATTTCACAATAGTCTCTCCAACTCTTCAAAAGCTCCAACTCTTTAATGAAGAACTAACTAACTCTAAGAAGAAGAACCTAAGGAAAAGAACAAGAACTAGAACCCCCTTTACAAATGAAGAGAATGAGCCTTATATAGAGCTCAAAATTACAATCAAGGGCCCAAATTGATTTTAGAAATCAATGGCCAAGATTATGACAACAAAACCCTAATGGAAGGTAGTTACAACTACCACCACTTTCGACGAATAAAATATCAACACATGATCTTCTAGAAGGCGCCTCCCTTATCTCTTTCTTTGGTGACTAGGTTCATTGAATTTGGACATGTTGACGTAGCGTACTTTGATTGGTTGATGATGACCGGGTGCCACCTTAGCATATTCCAAATAATTATCTCTTGAGTGTACTTTGAACTTGGGTACTTCATCTTTGTGTTTTACTTTCTTTGGATTCTTGCATTGGCTTGGATTTCTTGGTGTAATCTTGACTTCATGATGTTAGGTTCGATCTTCTTCTCATCTTTGGACTTCTGTGAACTGATCTTCCTTTGGGTACTGGAATCCTTGATGCTGGATTGTTGAAGTATATCTTCTCCTTCTGTTGATGACCTTGATGCTAGCCTTCCTTGTGTCATTGAGATGTCTTCGAAAAGAACCTTCATCTTCTTCTGGATTTTTTGTGAAGTCTCCTTAGCGTGAGATAATCTCCTTCTCCAGCCTTTGCAGCTCTTTGCGTCAGTCTTAAACGTATTGGATCACCAACGAACATCTTCTTCATGAAAGTGATCCTTGTCCTCAACACCTACAAAAGTAAGGAAAACCTTGAACAGTAACAGCGGATAAAATCCTTAATGCAATGCAATATTGAGATAAAACATGAATAATTTTGCATAGTTAAAGAAAAATGCACCATCTTGATCAATTTTATTCACAAATTCTTGAAGAAATGAAGGATTTTCCTTATTTTTCTTGCATTTTTCACACTCAAACTGACTTTTCCCTTTTCTAGGACTACCAAGCAAGTAAAGGACGAGTTTCCAGGGCAAGCAAGACAAATGATGGCACAAATTTCAAGACTCTCTGGAAGGCACATTCAGGAAGGTGAAGTGGATTTCATGATGGGCACAGATTCCAAGAGGTGAAGAACTTTTCCACTGCTTGAGCGCACTTGCCAAATGGTCTTGGATTTTCCTCCAGAGCGCACTTTCCATGGTGAACAGGATTTTCCTCCTTGAGCGCATTTTCCATGATGAATAGGATTCCAGATCCTAGGGCGCCTTTCCAATGACTTCATGGATTTTGCGCTTGGAGCGCATTTTCTTTGGTGCTGTGGATTTTGCACTTAGGCAAAGTGCATTTTCCTTGATGAACTGGATTTCCGCCAGATTTTGAAGGTCCCTGCCTAACAGAAATATTTTGAAATATACTGTCAGGATGTTTGAGATAGGTCCCAGATCCATGGGATTTAACATGCAGATTCTAGAATTTTGAGGATCCACCAGATTTCAGACTTAGCCAGTTTTTCAGGGTTTCAGGACATTAGACTTAGTCAATTTAATTCTTATCCTTACTCAATTTTTCAGTTTCTACTGGGACTTTGAGCAAGAACTCAATGAGACTTGGGTAAATTTACTACCAAACCAACAAACTCTAAAACCTGAAGGCAAAAAGGGGGGGTCCCCATTTGCAATGGGGCAATGTGTGAAAACGTTACATGTCCTTAACCATCATCATGAGGTGGCGTACCTAGTGAGGGCTCATTCACCTTTCCCCCTCCTTGCAGTCCTACCTCATCCTTTCCTTAATTATTGCCAAATTCATATCATTACCCATAACATCAATAACATACACAGTCATGTAGTCTACACTTGAATATACAAAGTCATTGAGTATACACTCGAATACACGAAGTCATAAAGTATACAATTGAATACACCAAGTCATGAAGTATGCACTTGAATACAAAGTCAGAGTATACACTCGAACACAAATACAAAGTCATAAAGTATACACTCGAATACATAGTCATGAAGTATACACTTGAGTACAAAGTCATAGAGTATACACTCGAATACAAATACAAAGAGTATACACTCGAATACATAGTCATGAAGTATGCACTTGAATACAAAGGAATACAAATACAAAGTCATAGAGTATACACTCGAATACATTGTCATGAAGTATACACTTGAGTACAAAGTCATAGAGTATACACTCGAATACAAAGTCATAGAGTATACACTCGAATACATATAGGCCACAAAGTATACACTTGAATACACATAAGTCACAAAGTATACACTTGAATACACTTGGATACATATAAGTGACAAAGTATACACTTGAATACACATAAAGCATACACAGGATGGCAGAAACGATGCTCTGATACCACTTGTAATGTCCCTTATAATTATAATTTATTTATAATTAAGTTTTATATATATTGATATTATTATATTATAATGACCATAATAATATTTAATTTAATATTTATATAATTATTTTTATATAATATAATAATATATCTAATTATTGTTATTTTTTAATTATATACTAACATTATTTATTTATATATACACAATGATTACCCAAAGTGCTCTCTATCATTCAAATTAACTATGGAGGAGCAACTTCACCATTTTACCATGTTGTTTAAATCTTTAATTTAAACAATGCCTTAATATCAGGACATCACACCAAGGAGTACCCAAAATTACATCAGTATCTCCTAATTTTACAACATAGAACTTGTCCTTGATTTGGTGTCTCCCCATAGTGATGTTAAGTTGGGGAATCTTCTTCGTGCAAGGTATGGTGAATCCATCTGCTAAAGCTACCTTAAATCCTTTGAAGTCTTCCATTCCTAATCTTAGCCTTGCAGCCAAGTTTTCATCTATAAAATTGTGGGTAGCCCCACTGTCCACAAGGATTGTTACTTGTTTTCCCTTAATTACCCCACGGATTCTAAAGGGATGATGTTTTGATATTTTTGAGATGGAGGCCAAAGTCCCCCCTTCCTCATTCTCCTCCTCGCACCTTATTCTTTTGTTTGGTCCTTCTCCATCTTCATCTCTTGTCCCTTGATTGGATGTTACCTCAATGTTGTGGGCCTGGGTCCTCTTACGTCCACATATATGTCCCGGCTCCCATTCTTCCTTGCATTTAAAACACATGTTTTCCTTCGTGTAGTCTTTTCGGTTGCACCTGTGTCCTGGTTTTCTATACACCCTTGCATTTGAAACACATCCTTTCGTCTTGTCCACAAATGTGTCATTTCCCCCATTTTTTCTTGCAATCAAAACAAAGGCCCTTCTTCCTTAGCTCCTCACGGTCATTGTAAGAAAGATATGGTTTCTTGTGTCCATCTTTCTTCATAAAGGGTTTATCTTTTGATGTCCTCTTTTTAGAGTAACCTGATTCCTTTGTTTTGGCGATATCAAGTCGTAGGACTTTTAGGATTGCATCTTGGAGGGTGGTAGGACCAAAAGCACTTACTAGGCCCCGAATAGATTCCAATAGTCCTTCAATAAATAGGTAAGTGAGTCTTTGTTCGATTATTCCGGGAACCATGATGGCGAAATTTTGGAATTCTGATACATAATCC
Source organism: Cunninghamia lanceolata (assembly GCA_027924645.1). Classification (NCBI taxonomy): domain Eukaryota; kingdom Viridiplantae; phylum Streptophyta; class Pinopsida; order Cupressales; family Cupressaceae; genus Cunninghamia; species Cunninghamia lanceolata. The sequence continues at coordinate 14,901,118 of BSBN01000511.1, read as the reverse complement.
TCAACAGTTCCTTCTTGTCTTAATTGTGTCAGTTTCTTAAAATGTTTTTCAGGGTGTTCTTGGTCAAACCTCTCGATAAGTTTTTCGGTGAAGTCATCGTAAGTGGTTATGTTTCGGTGGTCTTGGGTAATCAATCCATGGTGCCACCACTTGTGTGCAACCCCTTCTAAATGTAAGACAGCGAATGTGATTGCATCTTCTTCTGTCATGGGATCAAGAGTTAGATACATATCTAATTTTTGGATCCATTCACGGGTGGTGACTTTCCCCGATCCATCAAAGTTAGGGATGGTCATTTTGCTTACTTTATGTTGTAAGTTTTTGTTAGGTTGACAGTTGACCCCTTACCCTTCTAGGGTTAATTCTTGATCCTGCCTCACAAAATTCTCTAAATGGAATTTTTCTCCTAGTTTCAGGGTCAAGCCTTGAAAATGAATCGACAAGTTCCTCTAGGTCTCGATTTGGTTCATTAATTTCTTCCTCTTCTCTTGTTGGCACTTCCCTAGGTATAAAGGAGGGTCTAGTTATTCTTGGAGTTGACCTTAGTGGGGTTGAATGATTTGAGTTGGCATCCCTCCCATTGGTTTAGTGATTATTGTTGTTCATATTTTGGATGGCTTGGATTATAGTAGTTGTGTTGTTTTCTCATTTTGTTCAATAAGGGCTTGGGTTTTTCTATCATTATTTTCCATGAAAGCCCTAAGTTCAAATCCCATTTGCTCAGCCATGGTATTGTTTTGAATGTTGTTATTCCTAGGTTGTCTTCTTTGGTAAGTTTGCATTTAACCGTTCTTCCACAGGATGGCAAGATTATGCTCTGGTACCACTTGTAATGTCCCTAATAAGAATTATACTAATTTTATCCCAATTATCAACTTCCCAAGCAAACAATGGATTTAGAGGATGCCTTGGCTTGACTTAATCCCTACAAGCAAGTTCGAGATCAATTACAATAATAACTTATCAAGTAGAGTATCATGATTAAACATTAGTAAATCCATAGTAAATTAGTTAACCCAATTATTAAACCTACCTTGAGATGCTCAACCATGGGAGAACATGAAAGAGAGTGACTCGATGGGGTGTCTTAGCCTCCCTAGGCCCCAAGGTGGATATACCATCCCCCTTCCTCATGTGGCACATGCCATTCATATGAGGTGGCCTTGGCCTCATGTGGCACATGCCATTCATATGAGCTGGCCTACCTAGTGAGGATTCTAATTTATCCGTTATCCCCTCACCTTGCCATATTTTCCCATTTCCCCATGATTGATCTCCCTGTATTGTTACACCATGATAGGAGAGTGAGGTTACAAAGGGTATCCTGGTAGCCCAACTCTCCTAGGCCCAAAGGCAGTACCCCTTTGGCCCATGTGGGCTCATCTTGTCCCCCCCCCCAGGGTGGCGTACCTAGAAGAGGGCCCCATCACCGTACCCCTTTGTAATTCTCCCTTCTCCATCATGGTGAAGGTATGTGCAGAATGAACTAATCAAATTCATATTTACAAATAATCATATCAGCAATACATAATAATTTATGAGTATGCTACCATAAGATAATAATATGCATGAACCATTATCCATATTTAAATTATACATTATATTCCTATATGAATATCCTACCACAAATATATTAATGGTTCATTCCTCAATTCGATGCCTCTTCTATATATCTCAATGGCAGATCTGAATATGTGTTTTCTACTTTTCCTCTTATTCCTCACTTCTTTATCCTCTTATACTTCTCCAAGAGGGGCAATCGTCACCTCTTTTCAATACATACAACTCTTCAAGACTAATCGCTGTCTTTTTACAAATAAATCGCTGCTTTTCGATAACTTTAACTTGCTGTCCCTTCATACAGAAATTCGCCTCATTTCATAAGTCGCACTAAATAGCATTAAGAGTAAATCGCTTGTTTTTCTTTTATAAGGAGACGTCGGCCATGCTAAAAGAAACAATTTTAAATCTTTAATTTAAAATGTTTGTCTAACCAAGGATGGTCGGCTGTCAATGTAGTCAGCCACTTCATATGTATCGCACCTCTTTAAACACTGCTTTGTTAATAGTCGTTGCCATTATATACTTAGTTGCTGTCCCCTTATTGTTATTCGCTTCTTCATAATTATCATTTAGCACATTACTTAGATGAGTCGGCTTCATTAGATGCATCTTAATGTAGTATATTTTGATTTATTAAATCTTTATTCTACTCATGAGGTCGGCCTCCATGTAATCTATGAGGTGTAATGTCCCATTTCGGGGACATGATAGAAGCGCATACTGGGTTTTAGGAAAATACACATGCAAAGTGATTAGCCCCCCCCAATCTCTCAAAAATAGAAACTAAAAGATCTACCCTGACATCAAAGCTCTAATACCATGTTAGACTCTGCAAAATAGATATTAACCCAAAATCTAGTGCAAAGATTAGATACAAAGAAACTATAAATACAAATTATCAAAGATCAAAATAGCATTACAAAGTTAGTTCCAAGAGACATGCAAATGCTCAAGAGATGCAGATCTGCAATAAGCAAAATAGCATAAAGGAAAGCTCACAATAGCATGAATTGAATAACAAGCTAGAGGAAGATATATATATATACGCCTCTTGGACACATGAATCAAGGAGATGACAAGTCGAAGAGGTATGAGTTATCTCTCAATTACTCCCAATCAAGAGATGAGTTAACTCAATCTAACTGAGACAGAGCTAGCCTTGACTAAACAAAGGTGGCACCTAACTACCATCAATCAAGGACTCATGAGGTAGTGGTCGCACTTGTGTACCTCAAGTCAAGGTGTACACATGTCATTATTAGCTACCTAGGAGAGAATAATTAAATATTCATATTGTCCTAAGTAAACTTAATAAATAAGTGCAATATCACACTTAGGATAGAACATATCCAAGGTGAATAAAAATATTACACCAACATACATTTGAATCAACATTATATTGGGGTGTGTCCCATCCATGTTTGGGATGTGAACACTACTATGTAATCGTATAATAATCATTAATTGATTTGGAATTGTACCTTGACTTGAAATGAAAATCTCATGATGTGTAGTCCTAATTTTGTGTCAATTAGGGTTCATGTGCACTCGTGTTGCAAAGTGGTTTAAAGATCTTGTTATGACTTGGATCCATGAGATTCTATGTTAGTTGAGATTCTTGTAGTGCTAAGAATGCTTCATAATCTATTTTACTTTGAAACATGTTGATATTGAAATCATCTATATTGATAGGGAATCTTGTATTTAGGTATTGTTAATGATGTTTTCTTGACAACAACAACATTAGAATAAAACACCAAGTGCTCTATCCTCTCTTGAACAAAGCATCTCGAATGCTAAACTATGTGATCAAACAAGAACGCTCCAAGGTTCCTTGTACGTAATTTGCAACGGATAGCCTCGGTGGTGTGATGTGATTTGCTGGTAATCACAAAGGGACTTACGCTGAATATGCTCCTTACTTCATTCAAATATGTACTCTTTCCTTATGAAATGGAACTTCTTCTAATCAACTACGAAAAGAAAAGGCAAAAGGCAAGGGTTAAGAAGGCTAATCTAAAGACAATGACATGATGAACAATGCTATGATAGACAAATTCCCTTAGAAAACCAAATTTCACTTCGCCATGACGAGCAACAACTACATGAAATAGGTGCAATCTCCAAGGGATAAACCAAGGATTTTCATATCGTTAACACACTCCAAAGTACCCACAGCTGGCGCAACTCAAAGGAGCATCAACAATCGAACTATTTGCAAGATGTGGTTCAGGCTAACTTTACACGATGACTTGCCAGCGACAAACCATCAAAAGTATGAACCAACGAGAATTTATCAAACATCATTGCATATATCCATTACATCAATGACCTCTATCTACTTTATTATCTACGCTACTTGGAACCACATCTTCATCATATTCAAGAACTCGAAACCATGCTAACATTTCAAAGCCACAAAATCACCATGCCAAACAACAACAATGAGCTTGTATTACTTTGAAGTGTGTCATTACAACAATCTCATGTCTCTCTTCATGACTTTGAAGAGTTCCCCCTCTACTCTACTTGCTATTCTACTCTCCTACAGCAACTCTACTCCTAATCTCCTCTCTTATGTGTTGTCTCTACAAATGAGAAGAATGAGCCTTTTATAGACTCCAGAAATTACATGAAGGGCCAGGATTGATTTGACAATCAACGGCCGAGATCGAGACAACGAGGCAGTTTGTTACAAAATTAGCTATTTTTAGAACATGAAAGAGGCAACGAAGGCACGTTTCCCAATGTGATAAGCATCTCTGGAGCATCTTTATGGTGGGCCCTCTTACATGGCAAAATGCTATTGGCTTGATGATGTGTACGTGCCACCTCAGCATCTTTGAATGAACTAGTGTGATTCACTTCATGTTCACTTTACTTAGAATATTTTCTTCTTGTTGTCTTGATGTAACTCATGGATTGCTTTGATGATCATGCTCATCTCTCATCCTATGATGTTGTTGTGCTTGTGTAGGATCATGCCTCTGGACAGTTGCATGGACTCATGGAGTAGACTAGTGCCTGATGAGAGTTCTTGTCTGGCACATGGTATGTGAGCTTCTGGATGATGACCTCCTTCAAGGTATGCGTGGTGAAGTGACAACCTTCCACTGATCCTCGCCTCGAACAGATGATGCTCTTGATGATGAACTACACTTGTAACCTTGATCATCTTAGACTAGCTCCCTTTCACATGGCATTGATGTCTTCCTCATCCAGACATACGAAGTCTTCGAACTAGATGTTGGATGATGATGACAAGTTTGAGCAACGTTTGAGCATGACAAGTTTGAGCAACGTTCCTCAACCTTCCAAACTTCTCATGTATGAGTTCTCTCCATTCACCTCCTTGGATCCTCCATCACCTACAAGAAGAAACACATCAAATTAAGACTTGATATAAAGGATTTTCAATAATAAATTACATTATCTTATGCATGTGGGATCAAAAAATGGCATTTCAAAGCATCCATCACTTGTCAAAATCAAATTTGAAAGTTACACTCTGAATTCACTTGACAATTCACCTCTGTGCCTAGGCAGGTTTAGATGTGATAGGTGGAGAATGTGTTGTGGACAAGACCTTGTCCGGATGAAGGGCTCAAGGCCGCCTAGCATGGGCAGGTTTGAGGGAGGTGTGAGGATTTTTCATGACTTAGACAATTTTTGGCTTGGTTTTGATAATTTAAGAGCTCCTTCGCTTGCTTCCTCGATAATACAGCCTCCTTGCATGAGATGGAAATCCTTAGAAGGATGGGCGAATTTGAAGACAGGGTATGGAGTGTGTGATGTGGATATCCATGTTCTAGGCTCTAGGCCGCCCAAGCTGAGCGGCTTTGGAAGGGGTGAGTGGAATATGCATTGTGGAGGACATGTAGTCCAAGCAGAGGGGTCAAAGCCGCCTAGGAAGGGCGGGTTGGAAGATGACCTTTGGATTTTTCAACTTAAAACAACTTTGCACTTGCTCATTTCACCTTTGACATGTTCATCTTCATTATTACATTGATTTATACTTGCAAATTTATGGTTTTCACCCCTAAGTGGCTTTAGGAGTGTTGTTTGGAGGATGTCATGTGGAAGGAGATGAAGTTATCCAGACATAGAGCTCAAGGCCGCCTAGCATGGGCGGGTTTGGAGATGTAGTGTGGATTTTCAACATTTAATGACCATTCCTCTCCTCATGAAGTCCCTTCTCTTGAACTTGCCTAAGACTTAGCCATTTTGAGATGTTGATGAAGCGAGAAGGCAAACATGGAGATGTTAGGTGATGATGTCCTTCTGCATTGGTGAAATCCGCCTAAGAAGGGCGGGATTGGAGGCATTGTCTGGAGTATTTGATGTGGAGGTAAAGTTGTCCACAGGAACCTCTTGAGGCCGCCCAGGTAGGGCGGGTTTAAGGGTGACCTATGGATTTTCATTCAAAACTCACTTAATCCTCTCAAACTTTCAAGTTTCCATTGAAATGTCATCACCTTCTAGTGCTTTATGCTTGAAAACACTTCAAAATTTGATCATTTTCACCTAGGGCGGGATTGGAGACAGTGTGTGGAGGAATCCATGAGGTGATGAAGACATTGTCCATGTCTACATGCCAAAGCCGCCCAGGTAGGGCGGGTTTGGACATGACCCTTGGATTTTCATACTTCAAACATTTCCTTCATGTCAATCTTGATAATCTCACCTTTTGAAAGCCATCTTCTTCATCTTTCATCAAGTAGACTTGTAAATCATGCCATCTCAACCCCTGAGCGGTCCTGGAGGCAGCATGTGGAGAGTTTCATGTGGCAGGAGAAAAAGTCCAAGACCCCCTCCTGAGGCCACCCAGGTAGGGCGGGTTTAGACATGGATTCTTCATGAAAGTGCATCAAAATCCTCTCAAATGCCTTGAAATACATTCAAACTTATGAACTTTCATTAAATCTTCATGATCTCATTGTTTTTCAACTCAAAGCATTGCAAATTTGATAAGTTTTCTCCTTGAGCGGATTTAAGTGTGTTGTCTGGAGAGTATGATGTGCAGGAGGTGAAACTATCCAAGCATGGAGATGAAGGCCGCCCAAAAAGGGCGGGTTTGGGAGAGGTGCCTGGATTTTGTCACTTAGAGACTTCTCACTCCTTGAACTTGACTTTAACCTTTCCTTGTGATGTCATCTTGAACACTGAAGCCCAACAAACTTTGCTTATTGCATGATTCTTCTCCTTGGGCGGTTTTGAAGCAAGTGTCTGGAGAATTTCTTGTGTCAGGAGACATTGTCCACAAAGGCCTCTTAAGGCCGCCCAGGAAGGGCGGGTTTAAGGGAGACCTTTGGATTTTCATTCCAAACTTACTTAATGCCTTCAAAAACCTTCAAATCTCCATCCAACTTTATCACCTTCTAATGTTTTGTGTTAAAACACTTTAAAATTTGCACAATCTTACCTAGGGCAGGATTTGAGAGACTGTCTAGAGTGAATGATGTGAAAGGAGATGAAATCATCCAAGCATAAAGCTCAAGGCCGCCTAGCATGGGCGGGTTTGAAGATGTAGTGTGGATTTTCAACATTTAAGAACTTCTCACCCTTGAACTCGACTCTAGCCTCTCCTTGGCATCATCTTGATCAAACAAACTCAGTCATTTATGTTATCCCTCATCCTGAGCGGCTTTGGAGAGGGTGCTTGGAGATCTTCATGTGTTAGGTGGTTCAGTCCACAAGGACCTCTTGAGGCCGCCCAGGTAGGGCGGCTTTGGGAGTGACCCTTGGACTTTGACTTCAAACTCACTTAAACTCAAACTTTGCCTACAAGCCATCACATCTTAGTGTTTTATGCATGCAAAAACTTCAACACTCAACCTTTTTCCTCCTAGGGCGGTTTTGAGAGCAATGTGTGGAGGGATTGGTGTGGCAGGAGGTATTGTCCATGATTTTCTCATGAGGCCGCCCAGCATGGGCGGGTTGAGAGGTGATGCATGGAATTTACCTTCAAAAGCTCTTGAAAACTTGCAACCTCTCTCCTATGGCGGATTTGGAGACTGAGTCTGGAGAAAGTGCGTGATCACAACCTTGAATCCAAGACCCCATGCCAAGGCCGCCCAGGTAGGGCGGGTTTAGAAGGTGTGCTTGGAATGCAAGTCTTGTCACCATATCGGAAATGTCCTGAATGAAAGTATATTGAAAATATGTTAAAGTATAAGTCAGATATTGAATTTCTTATACTTTAAATATTTATCAATATACTTCCAGGATGTTTGAGATGGGTCTAGGATCCATAGGATTTAACATGCAAATTCTGGATTTTGGAGGATCCACCAGATTTCAGACTTAGCCAATTTTCAGGATTTCAGGACATCAGGACATCAGGCTTAGTGATTTTTTATCATTCTTTCCAATTATTTCATCCTTGTTGTGAGGAGTTTAAGTAATGCTTGGTTTGGAGATGATGCATGGAATGTTGCTTGTGAACTACTTAACTTTCCTCCAACTTGCAAACCTTGCTTGAAATTCATCATTTCTCAGTGCCTTGTGCTTGAAAACCTTCTAAACTTAACCATTTTTTCCCAGGGCGGATTTGATGGTTCTATCTGGACAAATGCATGTGCAGGAGGCTGAGTCCATGACCTCATGCCAAGGCCGCCCAGTCTGGGCGGGTTTGGAGGTGAGGCATGGAAGTTTCATCAAAATCTTAGTTTTAGACTCCATCATCACTCCCTAACTTCCTTCAGTCAGCAAAAACTCGTGAAAACATCCTAACTTTCCCTGGGCGGGTTTGAAGGTGTTGTCTGGACAAGCTCTCCTGATGGTGAAGACACTGTCCAAGAGGACCTTGTGAGGCCGCCCAGTCTGGGCGGGTTTGGACAGTACCCTTGGATTTCTTGCCTTAGTCAAATTTTGGATTTCCCAAATGGAAGTATATTGAAAATATGTTTAAGTATAAGTCAGATATTGAGTTTCTTATACTTTAAATATTTATCAATATACTTCCAGGATGTTTGAGATAGGTCCTGGATCCATAGGATTTAGCATGCAGATTCTAGATTTCTGAGGATCCACCAGATTTCAGACTTAGTCATTTTTTCAGGATTTTCAGGATATCAGACTTAGTCATTTTCAGGGTCTCAGTGACATGCATCAGGATGAAGGCATATAGACCTCTTGGCAAGAAACTGCTGAGACTTGCATACACAACACTATCAAAATCATACAAGCTCAGAGGAAAACTAAACCTAGAGCAAAACGAAGCGAGAAAGCAAAAAAAAAAAAAGAGGGGGTCCCCATTTGCAATGGGGCGATGTGTGATTACATCACAACAGGTATTATTGTCCATTTGATTTAGAATGGAAATGATTAACATAGTTCAATAAACTAAGGAATGCAATGTTATAAATTATAATGAAACCAAAAAGCATTAGTGAAATGTATGTTGTTATCTTGTTTTCATTTAAGTATATGCTCATGATACATAGAATGTATAGTGTTGCTAGTAGTGCTTGGTCATGTAATTGGAGGTGAAATATTCCTTATTTTCTGAGAGTATGCTTTTAGGTGTTTTTAGACCTTGAATATCATGCTTAACACATTGAATCCATTGGTTCAGGCCATTCATTAGCAGCCCTCGAAACAAGGATGCTACGACATGTTTAGTGTTAGACCTTTTCGAGCTTGCATTCACTTGGTCATGCACTAGCCTTTGTCTTGTAAGATTTGTTCTTACTTTTGAAGGTTGTATATTAGGTCTAGGGGTTAAACATGTTGTTAGACGTGTTAAGAAACCCTTTACCTTCATCGGTGTCAAGTTTGGAGTCATACAGGACCCTGCTCGATTCATTTGGGCTCTTCCCCTGCTCAATTCGCCTATTTTACCAAAAAGAGGCAAACTAGCTCAAAAGGGGTGAACTATTATCTGTCATGGGGTGAACGCCCATCTGCCCTAATGTAATGTCCTATTCTTGGAATGGTCGCCATTAGAGTTGATTTGGGTTTCTCTCCCCGCTCCGGGACTTATGGAGGATGTCATGTTGATGCTTTCATTCATTCCAAGAGAAGGTTAAGGGCACCTTGTTCACATTTCCCATTCATGATCACATTGCATACATCACTATGGAGGTTGTGTTGGGCGACTTGTGATAAGGGATCAAATATTCCCTAACACCTCATGAAGAAATAAGATATAATATCCTATACTAGCGCTTGAAGAGAAGGCAAAATAATAATAATCAAATCTTTAATTTGAATACATCTAAGCACTCAAGGGTTGGAGGCTGGTCGGCCCTCTTGGAGGGAAAATATCATTTAAAAAGCAAGGCATAATTGCCCTAGATCAGCCAAGTCAAGGAGGAACAAGTTCTGTATATATACTAGTTCATTTGGCATTGCAAATCATATCATTCAAGCATTCATTCATTCATACTTGGAGAGCATTCATGAAGGGCGACTCACCTAGGGTTGGAGCGAATTGCATCTAAGGAAGAGCGACCTGCTCTTGGGGCAGATTTGAGGTGACTTGCTGGCTGGTTGGAATTAGGGTTTGAGCAGATTTATAACAGCAGACTTACCACTCCTAATCCAGCCTCTATTGGAGTTCATTTACGCATAATTTTGGTATGTAATTATTGGCACTAGTATCTACTTTGTTGCTGGGCTATTGGCTGGTTGCCATCATCATATTGTGTACTCAAGACTTCATATTTACAGCATTTATTACAGCAGACTTCATGTTCCTTGTGGTGGTGTAAATTGATGTGTTCAATGTGTAATTCATGGCGAATATCATTTGCATTGTTGGACCAATCTTATAATGCATTTATGTTGATGTTGGATGTGATTTATGATAAATATATGCAATTGCTTTCAAGTCTGATTTTGGAGCAGCAGTTAGGGTTACATCAGAATTAGAGAGTGCAGAAATTTTAGGGCAGAATTAGCGTTTAAGCAGAAAAATCAGAATAATAGCCAAATATCCTATTTAGGCTATTACACCTAAGGCGAACACACCATTGGTAAAGGGGGCGAACGAAAACATTGAGTAGTAGACAACTTTTTCGAGAAAAGTTTTCTAAAGCAAGGTTGACTCTTAGGGTCTACCTTGACTTCCTATCTGCTTGGTTTGGTCAAGCTTCATGTTCTTTTGTACTTACTAACCATTTTGTGCCGTAAGTTGTGTCTTGGGAGGAAACAAGTAGTCTCTTGCAAGACTGAGTTGAGTTAGTGACTCTCCCACTGCATAACCTCCTAGTTAAACATTCCTTGTGGTTTGGATGTCATTTCCACATAATTTTGGATGTTTGGTTGTGTCTTGGTTTGCATAGAGGGATGAAACAATGGTCAGTTTTCCTTGAACAAGGAAATGGAGATTTGCTCTCATTTGTTTCTTATCTATTCATGAGAGATGGGATTAGTGGTCTTGTACCCTTTGACCATGGTTAGAGGAAACTCTATCCTCTCATATGGTCATTGTGACGAGGTCGTCACATGATAGTAAGTGTCTTCTGCATGTGCAGTCATGCTTCGTGCATTGACATTATGCTTTGTGACTATCGTTGCATTGTGTCGCAACATCTCAAAGTGCGTAGGTGTGCATTGTGACACAGTGTTAAAATTGTATTGCAAAAAATTTGTCCATTCGTTCTTTAGTCGTTAATGGGCAGAAGCTTGGTGCATTACACAAAGTTCCAAACCATAAGAGATTTCTCCATTATCTATCATCCCATCTTTCTGCTGCTGCTATCTTTGTCTTGAAAGCGTTTAGTAAGGACATGTCCTCTTGACATAAATACTTGTATTTGTAGCTAAATGTTCAAACGTTTCTCTTGCCAAATTGACATTAATCCTTTGGTCCTAGGCATCAAAAGATTGAGTCCATTGTAATACTAATTTTACACTATTTCTCCTTTTCTTTATGAGTGAATCCTTGAGGCTATTGCATATGTATCTCCTTCTATAGTGGTCCATTTACAAAAATCTAACATCAGTTTGAAAACATGTAGATCCAATGTTGCAGAAAGACCTGATAAAACTTACTATGACGTGCAAGTGAGAAAGCATCTTTTAAATCTATACCATGGGTATCCATGTTTGATTCATTAGCAATCCACTCATTACTCAAGGTATTTTGCCATTCATTTGGTTTATCCAATTTTAGTGTAGCCTCCAAAAATTTTAGCTCTAGTACTTGTGCCAGTGCAATCATCACATAATTTATGAACACTTTTGGTCGTCTTCTAACTCTCATTTTCCTTCTAAATTAAGGAACTTGATTAGCAACTCTCTCTACATTGTAAATGCACTTCTTCTCGTTTTATTTAGGAGCATAGATTTAAAACTCACAAGTACTTGCAAGCTAGAACCTAGGTCAAGTTACTCACCCACTTACTCATAAGCAAGTCTCAGCAAGTTCCAGACTTGAACTCACCACAAGTACCCTGCAAGTTGGAGTTTGCAACATAGCCTGCACGTGGAATGCACCAAAAACAGACCTAAAACATGGGTTTTTTTCTCATATAAGTCCTCCACACACTCACTTTTTACCCACACAATGATCATTTGCCTTTGAGCTCTTCTTGTGGTGATTTTAGGTGATTGTGGAAACATGATTTCAAAGATTTTTCGGATTTTTTTTACTTAGTTATTTTTTCAAGTGTTTCTAATTTATTTTACATTTCTAATTTTTTTCAAGCATTTAGTAATGTAATTTTACATTTACATTTGTATTTTACATGCATTAGAAATAATTTATGGTTGCTGGGGTTTGGCATTTCTGGAATTTGTTTTTTTAATTTTTTTCAAAGCCAAGTTCTGCATTTTTTTTCAATGCTAGAGTTTTGCAGCAGCTAAATTTGTTTCTTTTTGTTTTTTCAATGTGAAGGTTTGCATTTTGTATCCAATGTCGTCAAAAAGTGGAAGCCCAAGAGTTGGAAACAAGGATATCACTTGGAAGCATGGCATAGCAAGGCCAACAATGTGGATTGAAAATAAGTGGAGGCATCAATCACCTCAAATACCACCTCGCATTAATTGTTGCTCATGATGTCAAATTTTATCCAAACATTGAGCCAAAGGTTGTTTAGGAGATGGATGCGGCCCTTTCCTTGACAGAGCAAAAAAAATGGAGAAGATGAGGACAATTGCAGCCTTAGCAGTAATGATGAATCCCAACATGGCACAAAAATCAAAGGCAGAATCAAATACAAAGATTGTGGGCTCCTCTCATGGTCCACGAATTTGCGGCACATCCACTTCATCAAGCTCTAGTTAAATGTAGTCACTAGGATTTTCATTTCATAAAACACATTACATTCATAGCCTTTGCTTGAAGATACAAGTTGGAACAAGGAGAAGCATGACAACACAAAAAAATTGTGAAAAAATTTGGTACTACAACAACCTTCCATTCAACATGGCAAGAAGCCCATATTAGGAGAATTTGGTTACAACATTGACCATTGCAAAGAAAGGGTTCAAGATGCCTAGTCCACATGACTTAAATGGGCCTTTGTTTTAGAAAGTAGTGACAAATAAAAAGACGATTGTTGAAGAGCAAAAAAAATATTGATGCAAGAATGGATGCACGATAATATCATATGGGTGGACAGATGGAAGGAATTCCACGCTCATCAACTTTCTAGTGGTTTCAAATGGTCAAATGGTGTTTATTAGGTCCAACCACGCCTCTAACAAAATAAAGAATGTTGAGAACCCAAGACAAATGTTGAAGGAGGTTGTCTTGGAGGTTGGTATAGAAAATGTGGTTCAAGTTGGGAAGGATAATGCAACAGCATAAGTGGTAGCAAAGAGACTACTTGAGGAGAGGAACCCAACAATTTTTTGGAGCCCTTGCGCTGCCCATTGCCTTTATCTTCTATTGGAGGACATAGATAAACTTGATTGGATGAAATTCATAATGGAAGACGCCAGGAATATCACCAAGTACATCTACAATCACCCATGGGTGCTTAGCTTGATGAGGATCACACCAAGGGAAGGAGCTTGTGTGAGTAAGTACAACACAGTTTGTGACTAACTTCATCACCTTGAAGAACATTTATGGTTTTCTAACACCTTGAAGCAAATAATTGTGAGCCAACAATGAATGTATTCTTCTTATTCAAAGAAGACAGATGGAGAGAGGCTTGCAAAAACAATTTTTGATGATGTCTTCACGAAGAGTACTAATGAGATCATCAAGGTAACTTCAAACTTCTATTTAAATTTTAAACTATATTCTTTAAGTTCATTTTTTCTAAATTCTGATTACTAGTTATCAATTTAATTTTTTAAAAGTTTTATTTTTGTTGCAACTTTAATTTGTTTATCGGTGTTGGAGCATTTAGTCAGGGTTTTGTGCTTGGTGGATGGGGAGCAAAACTGTAATGTTCCGTTTTCTAGCTTGATCTTTTACAGTTGACCGTTGGCCTATTCCGGAGACCTGTAGGCTACTCGGGCGTTGAAATTGGGGTTTCATGTTTTGGTGGTTGCTTTTGTTCGTGGATTGTGGTTTGGTTGGCGGTTTCTTTCCGGGTTTGTTCTTCTTAGTCCCTGTTGGTTACGGCTATTTTTAGTAAGTTCAGGATTGGCACCAGAACGGGATTTTGAGAGTGGGGTTGGATTCGTCTTGTCAAGACCTTTCCAACGAGCTATAGATCATTGAATTCCGACATCATCTTGGCCTCCGTTTTAAAGTCCCTAAATTAAACATTATTATTTAATATTAATGTTGTTTTAAAAGAGGGGACTTCAAGGGTGAGGTTGAAAAAGAATTGAAGAGGATTATATTATTTTCCCTCTCATGTTTTATCCCATATGCAAGAGGATTTTAGAGACTCCCAGTTGGAAAAGTATAAAAGGAGGAAGAGTGCTCTCATTTGGGGATCTGAAAACTTGATAATGTTATGCTGCCGGATTGGCCTTGGGATTGCTTCGAGGAATGTAAGCCTCCTAGTTAGGCATTGCTTCTCGCTTGAAAGATAGCGACTAGTAGTGAATTAGTTTAGTTTTGTGAGTTGCATTGGGGATTTGAGCATTGTATTCAGCTTGTGCCTTGTTAGTTCAGTTTTGCATATTAGAGGTTTTCCAGAAATTGCATTTTAGCTACAGCAGATTGTTGTTTTTATTCGTAAATCAAAAAATACAAAAATATTGCTTCTGGGTATTGTTTCATTCTCTCTGTCTGTAAGGGCCGACCCTATTCCCAAAGTTATAGATTTTATTTTGAAGGCTCTGATTTTTAAAAGTAAATCGCCCCTCTTGCTGGGCCGTACCATTTGCCTTTCTGGGGAATTGTGCCATTAATTCATATCAGCTTTTTGAGTCAGTTTCTTGTGCCAATCTTGGGCGCCATCATCTTAGAGTCATATTGCATTCTGTTTCGTGAGATTTGAGTGACTCTGGAGGTAGTTGTGAATGGATTTGTGAGTTACAGGGCTGCTGTTCCTGCATGGGAAAACAGGACTGTCATAAATCAGATTTTGAGGTTGGTCTGTTTAGTGCAATATCAGATCTAAGCTTTATTACTCAGTAAAGGAAACTCATTTATATTGTTGCAGCTTTATTTATATGTTGATTCACTTTGATAGCAAGACATTATCTTTCATATTGTAAGCTGGCAGTAGTACTGACAGTAGTGATTATTCTTGCTTATCATAATTTGTAATGCTCAGCTTTCTGTTCAGTAATTGCAACTGTATTTCCTTTATCTCCGCCCTATGGTAGCTCCTTTCCCATCCCGGGTTAGAAAGCACATTCTGGGTGTCGAGTACTTTCAACATTTTAGCTTACTTCTCTTTCCAGCATTGTAATTTCAGTTATCTCCGCCATATGGTCGCCTCATTTCCGTATCGGATTGAGCAGCACATACTTGGTGTCGAGTGTGCTTTCAGTATATTAGATTGTAGGGATCCTCTGACCACATGCTCGTCGTTCGCCGGTGCATCTTGGTTTGAGTTCTTGCATAAGCATTTTGATTAAGATCCTCTGACCAATGCTCACACCTTGCCCACATCGGGATCCTGGTGTACATTCTAGTTACAGTTGCTTCAGCATCGTTTTGGTTTAGCTGCTAACCTTAACGGGTGCATTGGTTTGTAAACTGCTATTGAAAATTCAAAAAAAAATTTGGCTCGGAATATTTCAGTGGTATCAGAGCCACGCATCCTGCCATCCTGTGAAAACAACCTTCTATGAGTGACAGAGAACAGAGGTACTTAGCAAGAGAATACAAGAAGGCTACCAGTCAGTTTCATTGGCATCATGCCCCAGAAGGTCAAACAGCTTCAGAGGTATTAAGGACCAATTGGGAGTCTTCTCCTGAAGGAGAAATGGGGGATAATGAGAGGACGTCGGGAGGTAACAAAGATGATAATGGGAAAGGAAGAGAAAGATCATTAAGTCCGGCAAAGAGGTTCGAGAGGAAGATGGATACTTTAATGGATATGATATCTCCCATGATGGGGAGAATGGGTCAGAACCAACCTCTACTGAACAATTCAGGACATGGTGGAGAACACAGTGCCACCAACCAGCATAATGGACATGCTACTAAGCCTGCTTCAAATAACACAAACATTTCTTCCAGGCCATTCAAACCCATTTTCTTGGCACCAGTAAAACCTCATCTTGATCCAGAAGAAAATGTGTCATTTGTTGAACAGTTGAGACTCGGCCGCGCTGAGTATGATTCTCTACCTGATGAAATTAAGGCAGATATGTCTTATAATGATTTTATGGATCATAAAAGGAAGGATAGAGGACAAGGAAGACATTATGAACAAAGGAGGACAATAGTTCATGGGGATTTGCATCAAGTTATCAACAAGGTTATGCTTCCACATTTTGATGGGAGTGACAATAGTTCAGCCAGAGCTTGGATACAGAAGTTAGACAACTATCTAGCTCTTAGACCCATGGAGGAGGAGGAGGCGATTAAGTTCGCTACGCTACACCTGGATGGGGTGGCGCACGAGTGGTGGTACCATGGTCTAGTCACCTTGGGTCATCGGTCTATCACTACCTATGATGAGTTTACCAATAAGCTCATAGAGAGATTTGAGAAAAAAGATCCAAAAGTGCATTTCAGAGAATTGGCACAACTTAAGCAATATGGTACAGTTGATGCCTACATAGCTGAGTTTCAGAGGCTTTCAGTCATGGTCACAGGAGTCACTGAGAGGCGCTTGGTGATCCTATTCAGTGAAGGATTGACGGAGCCACTCAAGGGTTGGATTAAAGCTTTTGATCCACCCTCTCTACAAGAGGCAATGAAGAAGGCAAGAAACATGGAGTGGGCTGCCCCTAAAGCAAAGTTTCAACCCAAACCATCATTTCACAAAAGAGATAAAGGGAAAAGACCTCAGCATAAGGAGTTCAAACAGCATCAACCTCATGTCACAAGGTTGGATCCCGAGACACTTAATGAACTCAAAAGAAAAGGTTATGTTTCCGGTGTAGAGAAAAATGGTCCCAAGATCATGTTTGCCCAAAAGGAGGCAAATTTCATCAAATTGAATACTATTCAGCTGAAGAAAGTAATTCTGATTTGTCAGACCATCAGTCTGATTCTGAAGACAGTGAAGTGGAAAGGGGCCCAGAAGAGTCTGAAGATGAAAAGGGAAGTGGAGGCACTTTGGCTCAACTTTCAAGCTTTCAAAGGAATGAATCCTTCAAAGTTCGAAGGATGATTAAGGGGCAATGCATAGTTGCTTTGATTGACACTGGAGCAACGCATAACTTCATTGACGAAGCTGTGGTGGCAAAGAAGGGGCTGCAAACAGAAGAGTTTGAAGGCTTCAAGGTTATGGTTGCTGATGGTTTTCATATCACCTGCACCAAGAAGATCTCAAACATGTCCATGCAAGTGGGAAACTATGAGGTCAAGGACGACTTCTATGTAGTCAAAATTGGAGATACGGATGCCGTCCTAAGCATTCAATGGCTGCGTTCACTCGGGGAGATCACTCTAAATCTGCAAACCATGGAGCTCAAGTTTCAATCCAAAGGGAAGAATGTAGTGATAAGAGGAATGTCCAATGGTGGTCCTCGGATTGTGTCATTCAAGAGGATGGCGAGGCTGATTCGTCATAATCAAGTTGAGTGGGCTGCAGAGTGTGTGATTCTTCCTGCTAGTCCGGTTGAAACAAAGAGAGACTATCCTCCTGATATTCAGTCTTTACTCACAAAGAAGAGCAAGGTGTTTGCTGATTTACCTCCTGGACCACCTCCTGATCGGGGTTCAGAGCATGTCATAGAGCTCAAGGAAGGAGCTAAACCAGTTATTACAACTCCTTATCGGTATCCTAAGAAGCAAAAGGACGAGATTGAGAAAAACATTCAGGAACTCTTGGAGATGGGCTTCATTCGTCCAAGCAAGAGCCCCTTTGCTTCGGCAGTTGTCCTGGTGAAGAAGGACAGTACCATCCACATGTGTGTGGACTATCGTGCTTTGAATCAAAGCACCATCAAAAATCGATATCCCATCCCGAGGGTAGATGAGCTCATTGATAAGCTACATGGAGCCAAGTTCTTTTCAAAGATCGATTTGAGATCGGGTTATTACTAGATTCGGATGAGAGGATCCGATGTTGAGAAGACAGCATTTAGATGTCACTATGGCCACTTCGAGTTTCTAGTCATGCCATTTGGGTTGACTAATGCTCCTGCCACCTTCCAGTCATGTATTAACAAAATCTTTCAGAAGCAGTTGAGGAAGTTTGTATTGATATTTTTTGATGACATCCTGATCTACAGCAAGACATGGGAAGAACATCTCAAGCACTTGGAGGAAGTGCTTAGCATCCTGGAATCAGAGAGTTTGTTTGCCAAAGAATCCAAATGTGAATTTGGAATGGAGTTACTTTACCTTGGCCATATAATTAGTGTTGAAGGAGTGAAGGTTGATCCTAAAAAGATCAAGGCAATTGTTGATTGGCCACCTCCTGAGAATTTGACTCATCTGAAAGGATTTTTGGGTCTTTGTGGGTTTTACCGAAGATTTGTGAAGGGCTACTCTCAGAATGCTGCTCCTCTTACTGACCTCATGAAAAAGGGTGCCTTTTGTTGGTCAGAAAAGGCTCAAACTAGTTTTGATAAATTTAAGGGGATCATGAGCTCTTGTCCGGTTTTAGCTATCCCAGACTTCTCCAAGCCATTCGAGCTACAGTGTGATGCATCCGATGAAGGAGTTGGGGTTGTTTGATGCAAGACAAACATCCCATTGTGTTTGAAAGCAGAAAATTAAGAGGTGTTGAAAGGACCTACTCCATCTACGACAAGGAGATGCTTGCCATTATGCATGCATTAGCTAAGTTCAGACAGTACTTGATGGGGAGCAAGTTTGTGGTCAAGACTGATCACGCTAGCCTCAAGCACTTCATGCATCAAAAAGATTTGAACGAGAGGCAACAAAAGTGGGTGAGTAAGCTTCAAGCTTACGATTTTGACATTGAATATGTCAAAGGAAAAAACAATATTGTCGCTGATGCTCTATCTAGGAGACCTCATTTAAGCTCATTGTGTGAACTTACAGCTGATTGGAGGGACATGTTGCTTGCTGATTATGCCAAAAATCAGTTTGCAACCAGCATCATTGAGGATACTATTCTTGACGAAAGGTACAAAGTGGTCGAAGGGCTGATACACTACAAGGGTAGAATCTTTGTGGTGGCTGATTCTAAGCTCAAAAAGAAGATTTTGTTGAACTTTCATGACATTCCACTTGCTGGTCATCAAGGGTTCTTCAAGACATATAGGCAGATCAGGGAAAGATTTTCTTAGAAAGGGCTGAAAGGGGAGGTTCAACGTTACATTTAGGAGTGTCCCACTTGTCAGATGAACAAAAATGAGCATACTTTACCAGCTGGTCTTCTGCAACCTCTTCCCATTCCCAATCAAAAATGGGAAAGCATATCAATGGACTTCATCACAGGGTTGCCCAAGGTTCAAGGTAAAGATTGTATCTATGTTGTAGTGGACAGATTAATAAAATTTGCTCACTTCTTCGCCATTGCCAGCTCTTTTTCAGCAGCCCAAGTTGCAGATCTGTTTTTTCATGAGGTGTTTAGATTACATGGGTTGCCAAAAAACATTGTGAGTGATAGGGACAGAAAGTTCCTAAGCACTTTTTGGCAAGAGGTTTTCAGAATGAGTGGTACAGTGCTTACTCCAAGCACTAGTTATCACCCTCAAACCGATGGACAGATAGAGATAGTGAACAAGTGGTTGGAAGGTTACCTGAGAAACTATGTTTCGGAGCAGCAAAGAGCTTGGGTGAAGTGGATTCACATGGGCGAGTATTGTTATAACTCTACTTTTCACATGTCAATAAGGATGTCACCTTTCATGGCTCTTTACGGTTATGAGGCTCCTAGCTTTGTTGATTTGGTGTTTGGTGATAGCAAAGCCCCTCAGGCCAAAGATTTGTTGTAGCAGAGTCAAGATATCTTGAACTCATTGAAGAACAATCTTCAGATTGCACAGAATCAGCAGAAGATGTACGCTGATCAGCGGCGTGTTGAGCGCTCTTTTGAAGTTGGAGATATGGTTTATCTTCGACTACAACCTTATAGACAGTCCACTCTCAAGAAAAGTGGAGCTGAGAAGCTCAAACCACGTTTCTATGGGCCATTCAAGGTCACTAGGAAGGTGGGGCCAGTAGCTTATGAGTTGGAGCTACCTTTGGATAGCAGAGTGCACAATGTATTCCACGTGTCTCGCCTCAAGAAGGCACTTGGACACAATGTTGTTGCTTCATCACAGTTGCCACCTTTGGATGAAGAAGGACAGTTAGTTTTGATTCCAAAAGAGATTCTTGATTCCAGGGAGCGTTCCTTGAGGAAAAGAACTATCAAAGAGTATTTGGTGAAGTGGAAGAACTTGCCTATGGAGGATGCTACTTGGGAGAATGATGAGATTCTACAACATCTAGGCTTGCAATTGCTTGAGGACAAGCAATCTTGGGAAGGACGGACTGTAATGTTCCGTTTTCTAGCTTGATCTTTTACAGTTGACCGTTGGCCTATTCCGGAGACCCGTAGGCTACTCAGGCGTTGAAATTGGGGTTTCATGTTTTGGTGGTTGCTTTTGTTCGTGGATTGTGGTTTGGTTGGCGGTTTCTTTCCGGGTTTGTTCTTCTTAGTCCCTGTTGGTTACGGCTATTTTTAGTAAGTTCAGGATTGGCACCAGAACGGGATTTTGAGAGTGGGGTTAGATTCGTCTTGTCAAGACCTTTCCAATGAGCTATAGATCATTGAATTCCGACATCATCTTGACCTCCGTTTTAAAGTCCCTAAATTAAACATTATTATTTAATATTAATGTTGTTTTAAAAGAGGGGACTTTAAGGGTGAGGTTGAAAAAGAATTGAAGAGGATTATATTATTTTCCCTCTCATGCTTTATCCCATATGCAAGAGGATTTTAGAGACTCCCAGTTGGAAAAGTATAAAAGGAGGAAGAGTGCTCTCATTTGGGGATCCGAAAACTTGATAATGTTATGCTGTCGGATTGGCCTTGGGATTGCTTCGAGGAATGTAAGCCTCCTAGCTAGGCATTGCTTCTCGCTTGAAAGATAGCGACTAGTAGTGAATTAGTTTAGTTTTGTGAGTTGCATTGGGGATTTGAGCATTGTATTCAGCTTGTGCTTTATTAGTTCAGTTTTGCATATTAGAGGTTTTCCAGAAATTGCATTTTAGCTACAGCAGATTGTTGTTTTTATTCGTAAATCAAAAAATACAAAAAAATTGCTTCTGGGTATTGTTTCATTCTCTCTGTCTGTAAGGGCCAACCCTATTCCCAAAGTTATAGATTTTATTTTGAAGGCTGTGATTTTTAAAAGGAAATCGCCCCTCTTGCTGGGCCGTACCATTTGCCTTTCTGGAGAATGGTGCCATTAATTCATATCAGCTTTTTGAGTCAGTTTCTTGTGCCAATCTTGGGCGCCATCATCTTAGAGTCATATTGCATTCTGTTTCGTGAGATTTGAGTGACTCTGGAGGTAGTTGTGAATGGATTTGTGAGTTACAAGGCTGCTGTTCCTGCATGGGAAAATAAGACTGTCATAAATCAGATTTTGAGGTTGGTCTGTTTAGTGCAATATCAGATCTAAGCTTTATTACTCAGTAAAGGAAACTCATTTATATTGTTGCAGCTCTATTTATATGTTGATTCACTTTGATAGCAAGACATTATTTTTCATATTGTAAGCTGGCAGTAGTACTGACAGTAGTGATTATTCTTGCTTATCATAAATTGTAATGCTCAGCTTTCTGTTCAGTAATTGCAACTGTATTTCCTTTATCTCCGCCCTATGGTAGCTCCTTTCCCATCCCGGGTTAGAAAGCACATTCTGGGTGTCGAGTACTTTCAACATTTTAGCTTACTTCTCTTTCCAGCATTGTAATTTCAGTTATCTCCGCCATATGGTCGCCTCATTTCCGTATCGGATTGAGCAGCACATACTTGGTGTCGAGTGTGCTTTCAGTATATTAGATTGTAGGGATCCTCTGACCACATGCTCGTCGTTCGCCGGCGCATCTTGGTTAGAGTTCTTGCATAAGCATTTTGATTAAAATCCTCTGACCAATGCTCACACCTTGCCCACATCGGGATCCTGGTGTACATTTTGGTTAGAGTTGCTTCAGCATCGTTTTGGTTTAGCTACTAACCTTAACAGGTGCACTGGTTTGTAAACTGCTATTGAAAATTCAAAAAAAAATTTGGCTCGGAATATTTCAAAAACCCAATTGGTTACCTATATGATGACATGGACAAGGCCAAGGAGGCCATCCAAAAGTATTGCAAAGGAGATAGAAGTTAATTCAAACCCATTTGAAACATTAAATAGATTAGAGGTGGAACAATCAACTCCACCAATGCATTCGTGCAGTAGCATACTACATCAATCTTATTTTTTTCTAGAGAGAGGGCATCAGGATTGTTGATGCAGAGGTTGTGGAGGGCCTCACAACATGCATTGAGAGGATGATGTTTGAGGAAGAGGTCAAGGACTAGATTATTACAGAGTTGTAGAGATATAACCATGTAGAGGAGAGGCTCTTCTCTTCACCACTAGTTATCCAAGGGAGAATCACCCAAGCACAACGTAACAAATAATCTCAATCTTCACTTCCCTTCAAATCTTTAATCTGTGCAATTATATTGCTTACATATAAACTTGTGAGTGTCTTATTTGCAGTTGTTGGTGGGAAGATTAGGGCACAAAAACCCCAAATCTTCTAAAGATAGCCCTTTGAATCTTGACCCAACCTTGTAGCACTTCTAGATGAGTACGATTGGAGCTTGATTAATGTCATTCACAAAAAGAAGCACAAAAAAGTTGACATAAACATGTCTCAATGCCTCTTCTTTGTGCAATACAACCTTTGCATTCTCTCAAAAAAGGTGGAGAGCTCATCTCATAGTCATAAGGCGATTAAATTGGATGACATTGATTCATATAACGACTGGACTGTCCAAGATGAGGATCCCATGTTTACAGAAGAGGAATTTGTTGATTTTGAGAGGCAAGTAGAGGAGCTTGCAGCAAAAGCAAAAGCAAAAGGCATTGCATTGGATGAAATCATGGTTGAGGAAGATGGTGATCTTGAGGAGTCGTTACCTTCTAGATCAAGTAGGACCCCATCTGTCACTAAGATGTATATGGGCAAGAGAAAATTATAAATTATTGTAACTTGCATTGAATTATAATGTGTAATGATGATTTTCAATCATCATGATTTATATCATATTATTCGTTGTTGTGTTTGCATGTTGATGCAATAATTACATTTTTATTCAAACCTAATAAAAAACACTTCCCTAACATTCTACAGACTCGTTTCATATGTTTTGTAACTCTACTTTGCATGAAATTCATGTTTTCGAAAATTAAAAAAAAATTAATTTGTCAAATCTCCAATTCCAAGTCAAAATTGGGTTTACCAAGTTTTGCCAAGTCGCGAGTTTTCAAACTTTGTAGGATTACCCAAGATTTAGCAAACTATGTAGATCTTCAAGTGAACAATTATTAGTTTCGTCATTCTCAACATCCATACTATCAAGCCTAAAGTCAGACATGTGTGTGTCAATTATTTTAACAGGATCCATATTCAAAACTCCTATTGGATTGTTTTGCATTGTTTCCTCATAAAAAATTGCATGCTTGTTCCAGATAATCTCTCCTTCTGCCGGATTATAGAGTCAACATAATCCAACATCACTATCATAACTGACCATGATGCACTTGGCACTCTTTGCTTCAACTTCTTTGGCTATGATATGTTATCTCTAAAACTCTTGCCTTTGGCTGTACCTTACAATGATGTTGAACTTTCAAATGTAATTTGAAAGTCCATTTTTCTAGCTTCCTCTGTCAACAAGAATGAACATGCTTGCTGGAAAGTGAATTTCTTGTCAGCTCCTAAAACCAGCAAACCACATAGCAGAGTCATCAGAGCATCTTCTTCAAAAATATTCATATCACACGATTCCAACAGATTTAACAGTGACTTGATTTGATTAATGTAATCAATCATACTTCAGGATTCTTACATTTCAGCCTGGAAAAAGAATCTTTCATAGATTAAGTTTGTTGACTAAACCTGTTGCTTCATGTGTGTTTCAAACAAATCTTCCCAGTTTCTATCCATTGGCTTGAAATAAGAATAGCAATATTGGTTAAATGATGAATGATACATGCTCGTACTTTACCATCTTTTAATTTCAATTTCCACAAAGCAAAATAAATAGCACAGGTAACATACAATCACTGTGCTATTTATTCATAGTAGCTAAATATTCCTGATTAATACCAGCTTTTTAGTTGACATAGGAATGTCAATCACTCAGATGCCACAACTTTTCTTGAATCATACCTATCAGGTCAAAACTATGTATAGAAATTGTTTCTTGGAATACTCTTTCATACTTACTATTCCAACATTTTAATATGTCTGTAAGAAACATAATATCTGACAGAGGTGCCATTTTGAAATTTATTCTCTCACACTTTCAAGATTTTCATTTTTTATACCTTGCTAGTACTGTTCTTTCCTTTACTGTCCATCTCATTCTGCAATAATGTGCAGTGGCTTCAAGTTCAAATGCATTCTAGTATTGATGTTCTTAGTGCTTTGAATAGAATGAATAACTTTGCTACTAATGTAGTCTTTGTTGAACGTCAAGCTTTATTCATATTAGAAATGAGAAATTCTTAAGAAAATATTAATTTCTTGGCCAAAACCAAACAAATTAGATTATTGACTAGGTATGATGAAATAAATGCTATACTTTTCCTTTAAAATCTAGACAAGTGATTGGATAAGGCCTTGTTATGACCCAGATATGATTGTGCATGTCTAGATTTGACTTGAATACAAGAAGAAAACTTTGGTGTATTCAATACATATCCATGAAGTATTTGTATCCACATATGTCTTATATTCACAGATACAGATACAAGGAGGGTACCTTGGAGTATCCAGTTACTTAGAATAAAACCTAATTCAGCGTCAGTTAATATCACCCTAACTAGAGGAACTAGAACTAAACTACACAAAATCTGACTCTACCAATTTATAGCATGTTTTACCAATTAGATTTACTATTGGGGATTGAAGTTGTGTTTTTCCTACTACACAAGGTAATTTTTCAAAACCTAGCTCTTATGAATGTACACAATTCCCAGTTTTACAAGCTTCCATTCAAGCAGTTGCTAGCTTACTGGTGTGATATAGATGACCACAATAACAAAGGAACAGAAGATACCTGTGTTTAACTCTCATTTGTGAGAAGCCTTATTGCTTTCATATCCACTGGCAGTACATATTGCTTTCCTGTATCCACTATTGAGTTTTTAGCTCAGTTCGGAACTTCTGCACAGGTTCAGTGTGAACGCGCAAGTAGTTCAAGTTATTTCTATTTTGTAATTCACTTATAGTGTTAAAATTAAATTCTTTTATTTAGTTAATTAAGTCTAATAAAGTGTAGATAAGCACTAATGATTTGGACTTATCTTCCAAGTCATCTCCTGTGTGAGACAAGAATGATATTTTTGGAAGATTAGATTTTTAGCTGAATAGTATAAAGATAGTTGCAAGATAGAAGAAACATAACTTAGTACAATGATACAATTCCATGCAGCAATTAGCTTGACAATTGTGGAGGTTTCCTTGTAAGATTTCAAAGGAATGCAAAGCTGATTTGAAGGTGTAAATTATCTGATGAGCACACAGTGATACTGAGAGGGGGGGTGAATCAATATCTAACAATCTTTTACTTTTCCAAACTCAATCAAACCCTTGCGGAAGAAAACCACAGCAAAATATTGCTTATATATATATATATATATATATATATATATATATATATATTGATCTCTTCTTCTGTGAGCACCAACTCACTCCTCTTACAATTCCTCTTCTGTGAACCCCAACTCACAAGATACACCAATCTCCAATTGACAGAATTATAGGCACTAACCTATGGGAGGCTCCAACTCCCACACAAACTGAGCTCCAACCCAGCAAGAGGCTCCAACCTCTATTTGATAGACTCCAACCTATTAATCTTTCAATGGCTGATATAGTATGCTTCTTCACAGAATCTTCCTCTTACAAATCTGATTACAACTCACACAATATCCTTCTTCCAAATCTGATCACTATCCACATAATAACCTTCTTCCAAATCTAATCACAATCCAAACAATAACCTTCTCTCACAAATCTGATCACTATTTTTGATTCTATATGATGTAAGTCTTTTCTTTTCAAATCAGTGTCATGTCCCGATATTAAGGCATTGTTTAAATTAAAGATTTAAACATCATGATAAGATAGGAAAAGTCGCTTTTGATGATGATCGTATACATAATAATATTATTTTATTAGATAAATAGCATTATTATTATTATCATCATCAATATAAATATGTTATTATAATATAATATAATTTATTGAATATAATATATATATATATATATATTATATGAATCATTAATATTATTATTATTATTTAATAATATAAATTATAGTGATCAATATAAATATAAATGTTAATAACCAAATATTATTGTAGTAACATATTACTATATCATAATAAATATGAAGTATTGTTATTCTAAAATATATAATATAAATATTAATATTAATATAAATATTATATTAAGACTCACTTCTATTAATATAAGTGCTAGAAGGGAAAGTGACCAACTCCACATAAGCGCTCGAAGACAAAACAATGAGTTATTGAAGGCTGCGATTTGTTAGTGATGAACAGCATTATTTTATAAGGAATACGATGAAGGTTTATATCAAGTGAAACGTTACATCCATTATGATGCCTCTCAAGAAGGATACGATGATATAAAGGTGAAAAGAAGACGTAAGAGTTAAAAAGGTCGGATCTGATTTGCAATATCTCATCCTGCTGGTTCGACCATGTAAAACTGATAGCAATATATAGTTTCAAGGAAGACCATACCCGATAAGAGAGGATATAGTGATAGCAGATTTACCATATACATACGTGGAATATCAATCAGCAATTTGAAGAAATATTCAGTAATAGAAAATGCAGCGATGCCATTAGTCTAGCATTTACTAAAGACTATAGTCTTATACAACAGCGAATATGATACAAAGTGTGTGTTTCAATTATAAAGACGTGATATACTGGAGGCAGCGATCACCCAGGGTCTTGTTAACAAACGAAGAGAAGCATCGAAGAAACACAAGACAGCAGATCGGAAGAAAATAGAAAGGCAGAAGTCAGCGGGACCTCCAGCTACAGGGAATAAGGTGCGGAAATTGGTATCTACAGAGCAGCGAACAGGTATGATAATGCATGTTTTATATTTAATAAGAGCCAAGAAATCAATGTTATAAATAGGAACGTGTATAAGTATATAGATGGTTTTATAGAGTTAATTCACAGTAGAAATTTGAATACATGTTTCAGTTGTTGCTCCATTAAGATAAATAAATTTATATGTAAGAAAATAGTGAAAACCAATGTATGGTAAAGTATATTATGTGAATCATGAATAATAAATGGGAAACCCCAAATCATGATTTAACTATATTTTAAAGGTACTATGATTTACATATTAAGTCATAGGAATATATATACAATAACCATCTCATCCTTCCATCTCTTTCAACGCCCTAGGAGAGGCTGTCTTGTTAGGGAAAGGCGAGGTAATTCCATCACAATGCATTAGAGAGGGTTTAACGCGCCCTAGACAAGGGAAAGGCGGAGTAATTCCATTCATGATGCATTGGAGAGGGTTCAACGTGCCCGAGACATATAATTCCCCATCCTTAAGGAATAGAAGGAAGATGACGTGGAGAGATAAACGTAGTTGTCACTTTTTATATATATATATATTTGTCTATTGCTTCATTCATTACGGAACATTAGGTCTTGTGGGGAGAGGCGGAGTAATCCCATCCGTAAGAAGTCCCGTAGGCTGGGACATAGTTTCCCGTAGGCTGGGTTAAGAGATGGTT
This sequence comes from Cunninghamia lanceolata, assembly GCA_027924645.1. Lineage (NCBI taxonomy): Eukaryota > Viridiplantae > Streptophyta > Pinopsida > Cupressales > Cupressaceae > Cunninghamia > Cunninghamia lanceolata. The sequence goes on along the minus strand of BSBN01000511.1, from coordinate 14,873,082 downwards.
TCAGCGCGCCCTATACATGTAAAGCCTAGTTCCATAAGGGAAAGTAATAAAGAATATGAATTATGGAATGGTTAACAATATATAAGTAACAATTAGGAAATAAATAATCTTTTAACAAGTAACGAAATGAAAGCATCATCATTGATCTTACTTATTTATTGTTCTCTTTGAGTATCATTCTTATGCAGATTCAGGTTTTAGTGTTTCCTATAAGAAGGGGACATTACAATCAGGTTCACACACACAAATATTTTATTCTCCCACAATTCTGATCACACACTTTTTTTTCCTCACAAAACTGATCTAACTCATGCACAACTTCTTTACATAAAATTGATCATAACATGGCAATATCTTTCTCTTAATTCTTACACATATCCTTCATATAATTCTGCATTTATACTTCATGTAATTTGCTCATATTCTCTATGTTTAATCACACATTCTTTCTCTTAGAACAAATCAAAATTACACTTCATTTTCTGCCCCTTTCTCTTTCTCAACTCTGCCTTTAATACTCAGAAATATATCATTTATTGCTCGTCTTCAAATGATTTCATCAATTCCCTCTTATACCTTTCCAAATGTTATGTCTTTTGTGAATAAATGTGACTCTCCATAGCATGTTGTCCCTCCAAAACTAATAGCAGCCCTTCCTATATAAAATCGCTGCTCTTAATAAATAGCTTTGTCTTCTAGTGAGGTCGCTGGTTTGTCTTCTAGCACAAATCGCACCTCTTTACAAATTATAATCGCTGCTTTTTCTTTTGTATAGTCTGTCCTTTAGCTCTTTCGTCTTCTTCTCCAAATCATCCTTAGTGCTTTGTCTTATTCACTAAACAATTTGTCTTCTAGCACAAATCGCACCTCTTTACAAATTATAATCGCTGCTTTTTCTTTTGTATAGTCTGTCCTTTAGCTGTTTCGTCTTCTTCTCCAAATCGTCCTTAGTGCTTTGTCTTATTCACTAAACAATTTGTCTTCTAGCTTCCTTCATAAAATCGCATCATATCAACTAATTATTGCTGTTCCTCTTTGCAAGTTATAACACATAGGAAATCGCTGATCTTCACAAAGAATTCGTACCATACAAATTTGATCGCTGCATGTGTATGTCAAAGCATGGTAATTTAGAAATGAATTCAAATTTTCTTTTATATCATCCTTGTCTTTCCTTCAAGGGAGTCGGCCTCTAACATTTATCCCTCCAATGTTTAAATCTTTAATTTAAACATACACTTCCTTCCAATGTCACAATCTCTCCAGCGGGAATGTCCACAAATCTCTAAGTCGGTCTTTCATTTTCACAATCTCTCCAACGTTGTATAACGGATAGCCTCTTAACAGTTAACTTCTTATTATAACGGGTCGTTTCTCTTTGCCTTGATTTTAATGACTTCATTTATAACACCGTGCCTTTGACATCAATTCCAAAAATCTCCATAACAAGCTCTTGGACATCAATGACAACATATTCCAACAATCTCCACAGTGATCTCTTAGACATCAATCCCACCAAAAATCTCGGTCTTATGTCTTTGACATTAGTGATACCAATCTTGTTCATGCATCTTCTTAACATCAATGATAACATGTTCTTATACTCTTGTCTGTTCATGACTATCTTCTTAATATCAATGACAACATGTGTACGCACCTTTGACATCAATGACAAACATTCCAACATTATCTATGTCTATTGTTCTTGTTTCCGCAGTTTGAATTTCAATTATTGTGTGATTTATTCAATGTTATTGTTTAACATTAGGACTTGATCATCGAGATTGGAATTTTCTTCGTGGTATCAAAGCATGGGCAGAAGGAAAATAGTGTCCTTTTTTTTGGAAGAGATCCGCAAAGTTTTTTTCCTAAAATTGTTCACAAGATTTTATCAAGTAAAATCATGGCTAGTTGTGGATGAAATTCGTGCTAGGAAAGGAGAAATCGCATAGGAATTGAAGGTTGAAATCACGATGGATTTGGGTAAAATCCGCAACCAAGAAGGAAGCAAAAAATTGCAATTTTTAACCAAAAATTGCATGACCACTTATTTTTTGAAGGAAACTGCGGCCAAAGGTAGCTGTTAAAACCCACGATTAGGGCTTGAAGCGGCAGCGTTTTTTCCCTATTTGTTTTCCAGCAACGGGTTTTCTATTTGCTAAATTTTTTTGCAAAGGTAAACCCACAGTTAGGGTTTCTGAAAACAGCGGCTAAGTTTTTTTCCACAGCCAGGTTTTGTGATGATCAAGCTTTTAATTCATGTGTTTTTTAAAACCACAAATTTTACGAAGTTTTGCTACAACAACTAGGGCACAATTGGCTAGGATTTCAAAGTGATGGCTAGGGCAGAAAAAAACTAGGGTTTATTGCAAGTCTTTTTTTGACACAAAATTTAACCAAGTTTACATAAGCGGTTTTGAAGAACTAAGGTTTACAGTTGGTAACCTAGGGTTTTGGAAAATGTATTATTTTTCAAAAAAAATCAAGCAATTTATTTATTTACAAATCTGAGAGGGAAAATATTTTTAATGGCATCACCTAGTCTCAGATTCAAGGATAGGTTGGATGGTGCGTTAAGTTTCTACCTTCGAAAGTCAAGGTGACTTTGTTACTGGGGGAAAATGATCTTTGGGAAATCGTAAAGGATCAGGTGTCTCCACCAACAAATCCACAGGATTTGGCAGCTCATAAGAAAAAAGAGATAAAGACCAAGTGGATGATCTTGGATGCGATGAAGGATCATTTAATTCCTCATTTGTTAGAGAAGAAAACAGAGAAGGAGATGTTCGATGCTCTAGTTAGTCTTTTCTAGAGTGAAAACATTAACAGGAAAATGATATTGAAAAACATACTCAAATCCATAGAGATGTCTAATTTGGATATTGTTACTAGTTACCTAATGAAAGTCACACAGCCTCATGACCAACTTGCAATAGTTGAGGAGAAGGTTGAAGATGCAGAGCTAGTGAACTTAGCTTTAAATAGGTTCTAATCTTCATGGCAAGCATTTGTTCAGGGCATTTGTGCCAAGGAAAAACTTCCTTTGAGAGGCTGTGGGATGATTCTATCCAAGAGGAAACTCAAATGGAGTCAAGAGCCAGCAAGAGGGGTGGTGACAATAATTCAGCTCTCTTTGGACAGATGAAGGGTAATAAAGGAAAAGGGAACAACAAGGGAAAGAGAAAGGATGAGAATTCATCCTCACGGATAAGGAAGGACTTGAGTAAAATCAAATGTTTTATTTGTCATAAGTTCAATCATTATACATCACAGTGTCCAGACAAGAAGAAGAACCAAGGGAAGCAACAACAGAAGAAAGTTGCAACCTCTGTAGAAACTCAGATGAACGAGTTTGCTGCCAAGTTTGAGAGAATTCTCAATGGTTTCTTGTCTTTCTACCAACACGACTTCAAAGGATGTTTGGTATGTGGCCAGTGGGGCCTCTAGGTATATGACATCATCACAGTAGTATTTTACCAAACTGAAGGAACACAACTCTGGAATTCAGGTTGAGCTTGGTGACGATGCCAAGTATATCCAATAGTAGGAGTTGGTAAAATTCCCTTTCAACTTCAGTAGGTACCTCTTTAGAAGTTGATGATGTTTTGTTTGTTCCTGGTCTCAAAAAGAATTTGCTTTCAGTTTCAGTTATGGAGGATAAGGGCTATGCAGTTGAATTCAAAGACCAACAAGTTCTTATCAGACCGAAAGGATCTAGCCCAGATACAACACAGGTTATAGGGGTTAGAGAAGGTAATCTATACAGGTTACAAAGTGAACCAATTCTAGCAAGATTGATGAGCAACATCATAGATTCCCAACCTTCCAGCTTTCAAGAGGCAACAGACCAGCAGGTTTCGCGAGATGCCATGGTGGTGTACACCTCCATCATAAAAAATGATGTATGGGACATAGTCCCAAGACTAGAAGGGAAATCAGTTGTGAGTTCCAAGTGGCTCTTCAAAATCAAGCATGCTACAGATGACAGCATTGAGAAGTTCAAAGCAAGGTTTGTGGCAAGAGGGTTCTCTTAGAAGGAGGGAGTGGACTATGAGGAGACTTTTGCTCGAGTCGCTAGATGCACTTCTATTAGAGCAATTATGTCTTTAGCTTCAATCATGGGATGGAAGATACATCAAATGGATGTTAAGGCAGCTTTTCTTAATGGGATCATTGAGGAAGAAGTGTCTATAGAGCAGCCTCAGGGATTTGACGTAAATGGGAAGGAATCCCATGTTTGCAGGCTTAAGAAAGCCTTGTGTGGACTCAAACAAGCACCAAGAGCTTGGTATTCCAGGATCGATGAATACCTGTGAAGTATGGGCTTCACCAAAAGTGAAGCAAATCCTAATCTATATTATATGGTGAGTGGGTCAGATATACTTATTTTGATAGTGTATGTAGATGATTTGTTCATTACAGGAGCGAAACAACTCATTATAGGGTGCAAATCAGATTAGCTGTTGAGTTTGAGATGAAGGACAATGACCCGATGCATTACTTTTTGGGTTTAGACGTTTGGCAAAAACCTGGAGAGATTTTCCTTGGGCAGGGTAAGTATGCAGTTGAGATACTAGGGCAATTCCAAATGGAGGATTGCAAACCCATGGCCACACCTATGATCACTAATCCGAAGAAGGTGACAACATTAGATTCAGAGGTGATTGATCCCACGTTGTACAAGAAACTAATAGGTTCCTTGATGTGTTTGGTCAACAGAGGACCAGATTTATGTTTTGCAGTGAACACCTTGAGTCAATTCATGGTGGAGCCAAGAAGGGAGCATTGGGTATGTTGGGTCCCAAAATACCTCATCCTAATCCCTAGAACATTCTTCAATCTTAGAGGCCAAGGATGTCATTAAGGAGATAGAAATGAGGTTCACCAACAAGATGAGGATGATTAAGGGCCAATGGTTGGGAATGGGTAATCTCCCCTTCGCTTTTGGCTCAGCTAAGCCAAGGAGGGTGTTCCTAGAGGTATCCCTTAACAAGGATTAACAACAATGGAAGATGTTTTTAGGGTCATATCATTGCAACAATACCCAACTATTGTTTTAATCCCTAAATATAGTCACTAGATTAAGACAAGCTTGCTGCACTAAAACCTCTGTTTAAACCGATGAAAAGCACTCTTGCAATAATGGAAGGTGCTGGTATGTATATTTGGTTTGCTAAAATTGGCACTTTGAAGATTCACTAACAATATTTCCTGGCTACAACATAGAGCCACAACAATGCATACAGTAGTAACTATTTACTTCACACTTTATAAATTTGTTTTAGTTTTTAAAAGAGGTGTGGGTGATCAGACATTTTAGACCGGTACCTATTAGGATGGGCTACAAAGTCCACAATTCAGTAGGGGATAAGATAATACAGAAATGGAAACAAGCACTTTCTGGATACCCAGATGCAGAAAAAACAACCAGTGAAGAATATGCTTAGTAATCCTTTATCAAAATGAAATCATTCATTTACAACCATGGAAGAGATCATGACATAGCATGTAATGTTTTAAGAATCTGTCATATTCATCTGATCAATGGTACAATCATACCACGAAGAGTGGCAAGAGGAAACCCTAGCTGAAACTTAGGATTTCCTTGAAAAATTACATGAGAAAGAGGAGAAATTCATACACTGATTCTTGAAACCATTTCATAACCTTGTTATCTTCCCTGCTGGAGAACTGGAATCTTTGTTCTTTGAAACCCTAGAGAGCTCTGCACTTCTATTGCCTGAAAAACTGTTAAGACCAACCTTTGAAAAGAAATTCAATCTTCAATTTATAGCCCTCACAACTCGGATTGGATAGGAAATGGGAGGAAAAACCCCACTAACTCCATCTACTGCAATAAAAACATCAAATTCAACCACCCAGTTTGCACTAATAGCGATCCGGAGAGTTGGCGACGCGTTTTCCCGCATTTCTGAGCGTTCCTAGGCCTTCGGCGGGTGTTGGATCAGCGGGAGGACATAGGACTTTTGGACCCTTTTGGAAAAAGTTGAAAAGTCTCGTCGAGACCCGAAATCCCGACGGGCCCAAAATTGTCGAAAGTCAAATCCAAAAGTTTGACCCGAAAATGCATGAAAAACTTAGCCCTTTCCTCAAAAGCTTTTTTGAAAACTCAATTTTTTGCACCTCCAAATTCGCCTTGAAATTTCAGGGGGTCCAAGAAACTTTTTAGAAAAGGTCCTCAAATGCACTTTGGTCCCGAAATCCACTTTGGTCCCGAAATGGACGTAAGTCCTGAAATTGCATCAGGTCCTGAAATTGACTTTAGTTCTAAAACTGCATCAGGTCTCGAAATTGACTTAAGTCCCGAAATTGCATCAGGACCTAAAATCCCGATAGGACAGTATATTTTAAAATAATTGTTTGTATTTACCTTTTACTATTTACCTTTCTTATACTTTAAGTTATTTTAAAATATACTGTCAGGATGTTTGAGATAGGTTTTAGATCCATAGGAGTTAAACTGCAGATTCTAGAATTTGGAGGATCCATCAGATTTCAGACAGCCAAATTTTCAGGGTTTTCAGGGTTTTAGACTTAGCCAAAGTCTGGGTTTTAGCAACATGCACCATGGTAAAAGCACAAGGACCCCTTAGGAAAATTTGATGGATTTGGCAAGATTTTGCAAATACTTGGATTGAAAATAGGAATCCCAACAGTGGCTCTGGTTGGGGACGTGTGCCAAGCAATGGCACAGCAAGAATCCAGAATATCTCCAGGCAGACCACAAAAAACAAGAACAAGCAAAACACAACACAAACACATCATCATGACCAAAAACGGTCAAGACTGCACGAGGTTCAAAATATGAAAGATAGAACTTGACTTCACCATTCCAAATTTGAAGGAAACCATTAGTTATGAAAAGTAATGCTTTAAATGTTCACCATGAACGGGCAGCTCCATGAGTTCTCCTTTCAAAGTCATCAAATGGTAGACGTTGAGCTCAAACTTCTCAGCTACTTCGTATGGCCCAAGCCACAAAGGATCAAATTTACCATGCTTCGCTTTATCTTTAGATTTTCCATTCCAAAGGAGGACCAAGTCACTAATCTGAAAATCTCTTGACACAACATTCTTATCAAATAAACACTTCATTGCCTGCTTATGATTCAAGTTTTCATCATGTGCAACTCTTCTCTACTCCTCTATCTCAGTCAACTGCATGATTCTCTGGGACATTGCATCATACTGATCTTCTTCTATATCTTGTAGCAACTGATAGACTGGTAGTTCCACACTGATGGGCATCTTCACCTTTGTTCCATATACCAGTTCAAATGGGCTTCTACCAACCCATAGAGCATATTTCAAACTGTCATCCCATCTTTTCTTATTCTGATCCAGTGTTTTTTTATGATCTTCATTAGGCTTCTATTACTTGATTCAGCTTGTCCATTACATTGGGGGTGATAGGGGGACGAATGCACAAGGTTTATGCCAAACTTAGAACACATGTGCAACATTTCTTAAGACCTAAAGCACATTGCATTGTCTGCCAAAATCCTAGCTAGCACTCCAAACCTGGTTATTATATTGTTGACTATGAAATTGATAACCACCTTGGAAGTTGCATTGCGAGTGGGGACTACCTCTACCCACTTGGTGAAGTAATCAGTGGCCACAAGGATCCACTTCAATCCATTGCTACATTTCTCTTGTATTTCTCCGATGAAGTCAATTCCCCACTACTGGAAAGGTGCATCAACTACGAGGGGCAAAAGGGGTAGTGCTCCAGCAAACTTCAACTTACCAGAAAACTGTTGACAAGCATCACACTTTCTTATATTCTATGCTACATCCTTGAATGAAGTAGGCCACTAATACCCAGCTCTAAGGATCTTATGAGCAGTGGTCTTAGCTTTGAAGTGTCCCCTGCAAATGCCATGGTGACACTCATTCATTACTGCTTCAGCTTGCTCTTGATCCAAACACTTGAGCAATACACCTTTGTGATTTCTCCACATCAGTTCATTTTAGAATAGGACATACCTCTGAGATTTCAGCTTGAGGGTCCTTTTCTGATTCTCATCCATACATGGTGGATAATTCATATTTGCAAGGTAAAATCACATCTTTGTACTATGCATTGTCAATCAAGCTGCAATGAGGAGTATCTTCTACATTCGTTTCATTTACCTTTGTTGCATCAAGATTTGAATTAGCCATCCACTTAGCTAAGCCTTGGCCTCTAACCAACTGTGACCTATATGTCCATATCATATTCTTGGATCCTATTGATCCATCTGCATCTTTTACCTAAAGCTTCTTGCTGCATAAATATGTCCTTTACTGTTGTGTGTGGCACATATGCTATGGTCTTCGCACCTGTGAGGTATGATCTAAATTTTTTCACAGCCTTTACTAATGCATAAGCATGCTTTTCCATTATAAAATACTTCAGCTCAACTGCTTGCAATGATTTACTAAAAAAAGACGCAGGCTGCTCATATCCATCTTCATTCTTTTGGAGTAAGACAACAGCAGCAGTATAAAAAGAAGCAAAGGAGAACAACTAAAAGGGTTTGGAATAATTTGGACTTGTCAGTACTGGCGCCTCCTTGATGGCTTCTTTTATGTCTTTGAATGCTTCAGATGGCTTTGCACTCTGTTGTCGTTTCAATTCGCATCTCTGGAATGTGAGTTGAAACGGACAGCTATGCACAGATAAACTGCTCTTCTATTATGAGGGGAAGTTCCCTTTTTGCTGATGTTTGCTTAAAAGATAAATAAATTAAATTTTGCCTATCTTTTTGCTTCTCAGCTACGAGCACAAGGTTATAAAACTCTATCGTTGAAGCAGAGGTTTTTCTTTTTAACTTCTAACTACAGCTAGGCCTAAACTAAATGACGCTTTTGATCACCTAAGTAAATTCAGAGCATAGGAATCAAAAGTTAACAGAGAATGATTTGTTTTAACATAAAAGCTCAAATAAACTTCTTCCAGATCACATCAGAAGACTCATTGTACTTTAAGATGAAAACTGAAAGTAAGATTACGCAAGCCACACATCTGATGACAAAACTAGATGATCGTGAGATAAAGAATCAAAGCAAATGGCAGGCATGAGATTTCTATTCTCAATATCATAAAGTTATTACAACTCCAAGAAAGCAATATTATAGCAAAAGGCAGGCATACAATATGCGATCAAACACTGGACAACAGATAACACAGAGTAAACAAGCACTTGAAATAACAATTTCTGCGGGCTAGAATAGGCACAACAAATTTTGCTATCCAATTACAGTTCCCCTCAACAATGGGCAAGGCTGCCCTTATTTATACTAAATCAAAGGAGTAGGGAACCCTAAAATCTCCTTGATTTTATCTAACTAACTTGCCAACTCGCAAGCTTTATTTCTAGTCTAAGCAAAGATTACAACACCCGCTTTAAAACAATCTGATTTAAAGCAAAGAAAGCTCCAACTATTACATAGTGATTTTTTCTATTTAAAGGATGTATAAGCTTTGAATGAAAGAAAATGCTTTAAATCGAAAAGCATTGAGTTAAAGCCACTTTTTTGAGTCACATCCTTATCTATATTGCTGCTCCATTGGTGACATCATCCACTGATATAAATATATTGCCACGGCCGCCCATTCTTAGCCTTGAGGGCCGCTTTGTCTTCTCCGTCCTTCAACACTCTCTCCTTCAGATTATCTGCTGCAACCTCAGAGATTCACATTCGTGTGTCGGGTACTTCTACCAAGATTGGATCTGACCACCTTGAAGTCATCCACGTCCAATGTTCTTTGGCAAAACATTCTGCTTCTCTTTCAGCCACTTTTGAGCAATCATTTTTCTGATATTTTTCCTTGTCATCGTGCCACACCCTCTTGCATTCTTCAATAGAAATGACAAAGTTCTCCTTCCACGTTGGTATCGAAAAACATTTCTCGATGTCATTTGGCTTGAGGCTACAGAGTACTGCATACTAAAAAAAACTTGAAGAATGACTGTGCAGTGTGAACACGCATATGTTTGGAAATATTTTGGACAAAAGGCTGAAAATTGTTTGTTGATTTCTTCTAAAAAGCAGCTTTTGAGCGAAAAAGTTGGCACGTGGGTTTCGTAGACAATCCCGTTTTGAAACAACCCAGATCGTCAGATTCTGAAAAAGCAGAGGATTTTCTGAAAAAGCGGCAAAAAAGCAGATTTCTGAAAAACTAAAATATTCCAATCTTCAAGAGGACGAAATTCCAGATAAACCCATTTCGATGAAAACTAACAAAGCTCCGGCCCTGTTTCTGAAAAATAATGCCCTAAAAAAATGGACCTTGAAAAAGCGTGCCTCTGTGCTTCCCAATCCCGAAACCACGAAGAACACTGAAAAAGCACTTTGTTTGGGTTCTCGAATCTTAGTGGAAGAAAACAATGTTTTTCTTCCTCTGGATGCAACCTACAAAAATAATGAATAAAGAGGCCAAAAGCTTGTTTTATAGAACTTTAGGGCGAAAAAGCTACTTTCTTTATGAAAGCATAAAACTTGAAGCTTATTTGTGAAGATAGCAACTTTTAAAGCACAAATCCAAGTTGATATGCTCGAATAGGAAGAATCCCTATTTTATAGCTGCCTATGGCTTCACATGTGAGGATGATGAAAAGCTTCTTCTTTGATGATGTCAACAAACACATGAAGTTGCAAAAGTGTTGGGTAATTTTCCATCGTTTTGAAACTTTTGCACTCGTTCTGATTGCGGCATGGCCTACCTCCGACTTCAACAAACCGGCAAACTGTCACCGTTGACTGAACAAGCTGACTGATCATTGCATCTTGAAGTTTAACCAATTCCGATTTGATCCCCAGCCTCGAACTGACGATCCGACGACATTTGACTGCAATTTTGACTTCTGGGAACTGTCGCCGAGTGAAGATCGGGAAAAGGCTGGGAGGAGGCATCGTTGGAACATAAAAAAAACTAACTTTGGAGATCCCAAGCATCCCTAGCCTCCAGGGGCACTTTTGCACTCATGCCTTAGCCAAATTTTCAAAAAATTTCAACTTTTGTCATTTTCTTGTTTTCCGCGCGCATTTTGTTAACTGTGGGACCCAGTTAGGCTGTCGAATCTCGCCTGCCGAAGAAAACTGAAACTGATGACTAGTCAATTAGGCAAACCTGATGAAAACTGAACTGATTGTATCTTCTGCCTGCCTCGAAAACTGAGCCAAACTGATTTCCTATGAATCCGACCGGGCTGACGAAGGAGGATTTGCACATTCTTCAAAAAAATGCAAAAATAAACTAAGTCTGGTGAGTATATGTGCCCCCAGCCTCCTGGGGCGCACAGGATTTCATGCCTTTGAAAAATTTTGGAATTTTTTAATTTTCATTTCATTTCTCCGTTTTGCGTGCCACAGGTCCCATTCGATCTTCGTTTCTGGTCGTCCAGCTGACTGTTGAAGTAGGATGGGAGGTTATCTGAGTAGCCTGAACATACATGAGATGAATTTCCAACTTTTACAGGCATTTCGACTAAGTTTGACTAATTTTGACCACCTGAAAGCGGGCTGACGAAGACTTTTTGACGTTTCTTGAAAAACGTGAAAAATATTCTAACACTGAGGATGATGGGCGCCCCCAACCTCCAGGGGCGCTTGGGAAACTATGCCTTAGAAAAATTTATGATTTTCATCTTTGTTTGTAGTTTACCTCGTTTCTCATGCCAGCAGCTACTTCCCGATCATCGATTTTGACGATTCGTCAGACAATTGCCACCGGATGAAGAATGGACTGGATAGCCTAGGTATATCTAATGTGAAGCCCAGCTTTTCAGGACCTGTTGACAAAAATGGCTGCTTTTCTCCACCCGGAAACTCGCTGACGGAGGCATTTTTAACATTTTCTGAAAAATATGAAAAAAATTCTAAGTCTGCCAAGGTTGGGCGGCCCCAACCTCCAGGGGCACCTGGGATTTCAAGACTTAGACAACTTTGAGGATTTTTAACTTTTTCTTCACATTCCGGATTCATCATGCTCCGTTCTCCATTTCTCGTCAGTTGATGCTTGGCTTAACATTTCTGCGTTATCTGAACAGCCCTGAAAACTTGAAACTCACCCCTGGCAGATGAACCTCCTCCATTAATGGCCTCGGAGCTCGTGCTTCTCCATCTGAAAAAGCAGAATTGATCCAGTAGGGAAAACACCACTTTTGCAGATTTCGTCTGGACCACCTTGATCGTGAAGCAAAATCAACCAATATGAATCAAGCACGACACCAGAATCAGAGATTCTATTTTTAGAAACTTTCTATTTTTAGAAAATTTTGCCAGCATCTGTATCTCAAGAAACCCAGAAAACCTAATTTGACGTCTATTTTTAGAAATTTTGACTTTTTGACGAAAAAATTTCTAGACTTTTACAAAATGCCTTAATGAAGCAAAAATTTTGATTTGGCACAACACACTCCATGCAACAAACTGTCATTTCTTGAGCATTTTAGAAATAGCCTTAGTCTTCTCCGCAAAATTAGGAACAAACCTCCTAAAGAAGATTATTTGCCCGAAGAAAGATTGAATTCCCTTAACTAATTTGAGCTGAGGAATGAGGTCAATAGCCTTGACTCCTTCCAGATCTATTCTTACCCTATCCTTTGACACAATATGTCCTAGCAACTTGCCCTCTTCAACACCAAATATACATTTCTTGGGATTAAGTGAAATCTCGTACTCTAGACATCTTTTGAAGATGATTTTTAAGGTGCTTGCAATGCTCACCTCTTTCCTTCAAGAATGCAGCCAAGTCATCCTGATAGACCACCATGATCTCGTCAATAAGACCAACAAAAGCCACATCCATGGCCCGTTGAAACGTTGACCCTGCATTCTTCAAACAAAACAACATCCTCACATAAACATACGTACCCCAAGGAGTTGTAAATGTTGTCTTGTACTACTCTAATTCCTTAACCATCACTTGGTTGTACCCGGAGAATCTGTCCATCATGGGCATCAATTTTGATCCGGTCACTTTCTGCAGTAAATGGTCATGCTTGGGAGTGGATAGTTATCCTTAAGAGATTTGATATTCAAATTTTGAAAATCCACACACAACCTGATTTCCCTGTTCTTCTTTCTTACCAAGACAAGGTTGGATACCCACTCAGAATGTCTAATGGGTTTAATGATACCTCCCTCTTCAATCTTTAACAATTCTTTCTGCATCTTGGGAGCTATGGTAGGGTTTATAGGTGTTTGCTTCTGTCTGAATGGTTTTGCATCAGGTTGGAGGGAAATAGTATGCTGAAAAAAATCCTCCCTATAGGCCTTGAGCCCGTCATAGGACCATGCAAAATACTTCTTGAATTTTCTTAGCAAAGCAATCAACACCAGTTTCTCATGAGGCTTCAATTTCTTGCCTATGTAAACCATTTTAAGGGCCTCCTCAGTGCCAAGGTTAACACCTTCAACATTGTCCTCTTCAACTGGTTTACCTTTACTCTTCCAACGGTCAGCATTATCAAATATCCTTTCAATTGCAACCAAACCCTTGGGAATGGTATTTGTCTTCAGTTGTAGCTCGTGACCTCACTGCCAAACAAAGTTTCCTTGCCACCTTCGACATCTATCATACGTTGCCAATCAATTAATTGATTATCAAACTCATCCATGCAATTCAGGAAGCTATAAATTTGATTGTTGTCATTGAAGACCTGCCAGTTGTAAGCATTATCAAGGATTGTCGGTCTGTTAAGAACTTCAATAGCATATTGGCATGAAGAAGTTGACTGTGGATCGAACCTTGAACCAACAACCGCCAAAGCATCCGCTTTTTCATTGTAACATACACCCCGCTGTATATGTTTTGCACTGACTGATTTTTTATTTGTTTTGCTGGTTTGCAGTTTAAGTTTTCATTGCATGTGTTTGCATATGTAGTTTTTTCAACAATATCACAGAAAATGCAACGTATATGGAAAACCCAGAAAAAGTAGAATAGATATCAACAAACTAACACCAACCCAAATTATATTTACCCTAAATATGAATTATAAGTACATACCCAGATGGAGATTTACAACTTCGTCCGGATGCTGTCGCCAGACCAGCAATATGACACCATAGAAAGGCTCACCACTCGACAATATGGAGATGCTGGGTATTACAATTGATATCAACAATAAATATACCTCTGGACGCCTTGTTTTGAAGAGTTAAATAACACAGAAACCAAGGAGAAATTGCAACACCTAATGCCCACGTCCAGCTACGAAGGTACGGCCTCAATGGCTATGTATATCAGCACTGAATGCCCAAAATACAGTCTGAAATTACTGTCTTCATCAGCAATTCCTTGTTCCTCCCAGACGACCAACTTTAGAAGAAAATACCTCCACAAAACACACCAACCAAGGCACGCTAGGTAGTACGACCTCTAGTAGATGTACGGCCAGCTATGAGGAAATGTACGGCCAGCAGCAATAAGGTTTTCAGTCACCAAAATAACACCAAGAACTATCAAATCCGCACCCCAAAGGCTGTTCTAACATCTGCAGTCCAAATCTCCATGAAATATGATCATTCAGCTCCAAACTAAATTCCAAACTCCATCAATGAAGCACAAATGGAACCTCTGGTTGAAGCTCCCCGAATCCCCTCCTAATGCACTCTTTCATACACAAGGAAAGGCGAATCTGCAAAGGTTTTCGTCTCTGCAATTCGTTCCACAAAGCCAAGCACCAAAACCCTATGTACGGACAACTCAAAAACAAGAGCAATATTCATAAAACCAAGCATGTCCAAAATGAGAGCTTTTTCCTTACTTTATTGCCCTCTCATCTCAACGCCCAAGAAGAGGCATTCTTTTTTAATTTTTAATTTCTTTTATCCCCCTTGCCCACCATGGAGAGCGTTCCTGCCTAGGGAGTCACCTTTAAGTTATGACTTAATATATATATAAAGTGACTTTATATTCATAAAGTGAAGTCATAACATGTTACATAAGGATATAAGTTAAATTTTTAATTTAACTTCTATTATATCTATTAGAGCTCTCGATACTTCGACTTATGAAATATGTGCCAAAGGTCATCTTCGACCACCTCGCCAAAAATAGTAACTCCCTGACTCACGACTTACTATAAATAGTAAGTCCCCGAAAAAGACTTCCTAAACAACCACATTAGCCTACGGAAGTCGATTAATAGGCTAATCCCGATCTCCCGGAGTAACGAGCTAAGTGGGGGACATTACATTCATTTACACTTCTTTTAATCCATTGTAATGTCCCGTTCTTGATATAGATAGGATATTTATGTTCTTTTCAATTATGCAGTGAACTAATCTAACTATTTCAAAATAAATGTCTCCGACACAATTATCTATGAACCAACAAGCAAATTGATGTAGAATAGATGTAGACCTTTGCAGACTCCAATGAGAACTACAAGATAATTTACAGATTGCAGATGATAGCAACTGTATCAGATTTTAACTGTTACGAACCAGACTTCAACTATATCACTGGCATTGCGATTCATGTACTTTAGTATGGCGGGGCAGGGTCTGTTTCAGCTTAGAGTACAAATCACTAGTCTAGAACTTCTACCCATTTAACAATAATAAGTAAACAGCACTCATAAGGTATCTAACATCTCAACCAAAGTATGGATCGGCCCCATGTCCGGTCAATCTAAAATCTGAAGCAGCTGCTCTAGGAAGCCTCGATTTATCTCAGTAAGAATAGGCGCTCTCCACCATTAATCTTTTTTCTGTATTAACCACAAACATATTGAATCAGTCCATAATAGAAATCGCCCCCATGGCATATGTATGGCCTGTATGGTACGGCTTTAATGATTGGTACAGCCAATGCAAAGGTTTAATCTGCAATACAACCTCTAATCTGCTGTCAATCAAGGGAGCTCAGTCCAATCTGAATCCTCTTACCTACTAACATGCAACATATATCAGACTTTCCAACATTCATTGATACCCCAAATGGTACAGCGCATGGGGAGAGAACGGCGGTGATTTGCAATCAATGCTCTAGGTAACAATGTCTTCGATGAATGCCAATCGGTGCTTCCTTATATGAAATGTGCACTCAATGCAAGAAGTCACGATTTCTTTAATCTTTCAATGAATAGCTATCAGTGCTTCCACTTCACTCTGCCCGAATGCACCCAGAATGTTAGCTCCTCCGATCCTCTTGTATGTTTTGGATCGGTTATGTCTGGGGGTACGTCGCACCCCTTAGAGAGCACTCTTATAGGATTCGCTTTAAGTCATGAATCGTTGTTAATATTTTTAAGTTAGTATTATCAATATTCATATATATTATATTTAAGAGTATATTATATTATTATTATTATGATGAAATTGATAATACTTATAAATGGTGATTTATATAATTATATAAATAACTTGATTTATATTATTTAAATATACTATTTAATGTAATTATATTATTAAATAATATATCTATTATAAATATAATAACATTTAGTTATTAATATTGTATGTTATATTTATATTAAGATATAATATTTTATTATATAGGCGATGGATTCATATCCGACCTCTCATTCAAATTTTTAATTTGACTGAGTAATGGTCGGTTTATAGGGGACATGACAGCCCTCCCCACTCAAGATTGCTTGTCCTCAAGCAATCACAATGAGTTATTTCATTACCTTGCACTTTTAATGTTTATCTTCCAATATGTTGAGACGAAATCATGGATTTGATCCGGAATGAATACTGCTTTAGTGAAGAGAAAATGATTGCGATTCCATGAAAGAGAATTTGTGATCAAAGAGCATTTGTTTGATTTTTTTGAATAATAACAATGGGATGCAAGTATCATAGATTAAGAAGAGAGTATTGAGATTCCAAGATGCATCTTGAGATTCGGTCTTGTACTTGTCATCTTGTAGTTTTACCTTTTGATTTGTTTTTGATCTCAAAATTACGAAGAGTTATGTTCTTGACTATATGATGATTAAAGAAGATTTGGTAAGCTTTGATAGCAGTATGATTGAGGAAATATGGTGTTATAGATGATTATTAAGTGATGAAGAATGATCCTTGTGGGTTATGGGCCCATAATATGATTTTTGGTATGAATTGAGAGAAGAATTTCAAGTTGAGTTTTTGAAAGAACGGAATTTGATTCATGAAATTGATTATACTTCCCCATTGTTCCTTTGTAAGATATACTGATTTATTAACCTGCACACTAAAGTAATCTCTGAAGCTGATCCTTTGCAAGTTAGAGCGTGATGGAGGGCACACTTCCTGCCTATCAAGTCTTAGCATAATTTGACAAGAACACGATGGAGGACATTCTCCCTACCTATCATGTCTTGATGAGGTATGATGGAGGACATTCTCCCTACCTATCATCCTCTTAACGTAATTAGACAAGAGCACAATGGAGGACATTCTCCCTACCTATCATCCTCTTAACATAATTAGACAAGAGCGCAATGGAGGACATTCTCCCTACCCATCATCCTCTTAACATAATTAGACAAGAGCACGAAGGAGGACATTCTCCCTACCTATTGTGTCTTGTTGAGATATGATGGAGGACATTCTCCCTACCTATCATCCTCTTAACATAATTAGACAAGAGTGCGATGGAGGACATTCTCCCTACCTATCATGTCTTGACCTGGTTTGCTCATAGTCGGGCAATTATAAACTTTCTTCTTCATTATATTTCTTTTCTTCACCTTAGGTTCAAAATCTTCCTCTTGCTCTTTACTGGTTATGATCTTTAGGTTTGGTTCCCTTTTCCATGCACATCGATGACCAGGCTCCCATTTTTTGTTGCATTTGAAACATAGGTTCTTTTTTCGGAGATCATCTTTTGCTGCACCATCTCCGGTTCGAGGCCTTCCATCTCTCTGGCAAGTATGTCCATGGGTCCAGGGTTCCTTGCATCTATAACATAAGTTCTTTTCATTCCTTCCATTCTTGGGCGAGAAAGATTCGCGTAATCTTTCGTTCTTATGGAGGGGTTTTGTGAATGTTTGAGAAATTTGGCTTTGTTCTAATTGTGTTGCCATTTCTATGGCATCATCCATAGTAGAAGGTCTAAGTGCTCCTACTAATCCTCTTAATTTTTCATCCAAGCCTTGAACAAATAAGAATGTGAGTCTTTCGTTATCTATTCCGGGGACTTGGATGGCTACTTTCTCAAATTCATTCACATACTCGTCTACGGTCCCACGTTGTCTTATTAAGGTTAAATCCCGGAAGTCTTGTTGGGGATGCCTTCTATCAAATTTCTTGAGGAACTTCTTAGAGAACTCCACATAAGATGTGATGGAATCGTGACCTTGGGTATGTTTCCCATTATGCCACCATTCATATGCTAAGCCTTCCAAATGTAAGATGGCAAATTGGAGTGCATCTTTCTCCGTCATAGGGCTAAGTGAGAAGTAGTCATTTAGCTTTTGGAGCCATGCATGTGGTGTAATCTTATTTGTCCCATCAAAATTAGGGATGTTTACTTTGTTGGTTTTATGTTTTAAGTCCTTGTTAGGAGGTCTTCTCTCCCTCCTTACCATTTCATTCCTTCTAGAATTGCTATAATCATTAAATGATACCACTCTCCTTACCTCCGGTTCTAGGCTTGCATAAGCCCTTGCAATGTCATCCGTGCTTAATGCATTTGTAATGGGTTCATCAGCTCTTGAGTTTTCTTCTTCCAGAAGGAAAGATGGCATAGGAATCCTTGGATTTGATGAAGTTGGGCTGTTCTCGGCATGATTGGGTCCTATGTCTCTCACATTTGTAGAGTTTGGCTGATCCGTGGTGTTACCCACCTTTTGAAGTGCCTCTAAGAACATTTGAGTGGTCTTTTCACTTTGGTCCATCATGGCCTTGGTGGTGGCTTCCATGAATGCCTTCATTTCGTTGTTCATTTTCTCTTCTAGAAGTTGTCGGTTCCTTCTAGTGTATGCTTGCATAAAACTATCTCACAGGATGGCAGGAACAATGGCTCTGATACCAATTGTAATGTCCCGTTCTTGATATAGATAGGATATTTATGTTCTTTTCAATTATGCAGTGAACTAATCTAACTATTTCAAAATAAATGTCTCCGACACAATTATCTATGAACCAACAAGCAAATTGATGTAGAATAGATGTAGACCTTTGCAAACTCCAATGAGAACTACAAGATAATTTACAGATTGCAGATGATAGCAACTGTATCAGATTCTAACTGTTATGAACCAGACTTCAACTATATCACTGGCATTGCAATTCATGTACTTTAGTATGGCGGGGCAGGGTCTGTTTCAGCTTAAGTACAAATCACTAGTCTAGAACTTCTACCCATTTAACAATAATAAGTAAACAGCACTCATAAGGTATCTAACATCTCAACACCCAACAATAAGAGGTCTGTGTCTGAGAATATCTGCCCAGCAGCAAAGTATGGATCGGCCCCATGTCCGGTCAATCTAAAATCTGAAGCAGCTGCTCTAGGAAGCCTCGATTTATCTCAGTAAGAATAGGCGCTCTCCACCATTAATCTTTTTTCTGTATTAACCACAAACATATCGAATCAGTCCATAATAGAAATCGCCCCCATGGCATATGTATGGCCTGTATGGTACGGCTTTAATGATTGGTACAGCCAATGCAAAGGTTTAATCTGCAATACAACCTCTAATCTGCTGTCAATCAAGGGAGCTCAGTCCAATCTGAATCCTCTTACCTACTAACATGCAACATATATCAGACTTTCCAACATTCATTGATACCCCAAATGGTACAGCGCATGAGGAGAGAACGGCGGTGATTTGCAATCAGTGCTCAAGGTAACAATGTCTTCGATGAATGCTAATCAGTGCTTCCTTATATGAAATGTGTGCTCAATGCAAGAAGTCAAGATTTCTTTAATCTTTCAATGAATAGCTATCAGTGCTTCCACTTCACTTTGCCCGAATGCACCCAGAATGCTAACTCCTCCGATCCTCTTGTATGTTTTGGATCGGTTATGTCTGGTGATATGTCGCACCCCTTAGAGAGCGCTCTTATTGATATTCGCTTTAAGTCATGAATCGTCGTTAATATTTTAATGTTAGTATTATCAATATTCATATATATTATATTTAAGAGTATATTATATTATTATTATTATGATGAAATTGATAATACTTATAAATGGTGATTTATATAATTATATAAATAACTTGATTTATATTATTCAAATATACTATTTAATGTAATTATATTATTAAATAATACATCTATTATAAATATAATAACATTTAGTTATTAATATTGTATATTATATTTATATTAAGATATAATATTTTATTATATAGGCGATGGATTCATATCCGACCTCATTCAAATTTTTAATTTGACTGAGTAATGGTCGATTTATAGGGGACATGACATCCATTCAATGCCAATGGTGTCAAACAATTCCAAAGTGTCCCAAACTGCATTTCGGTACAATCTTAGCCTGCTGTCCTTGGCTGCATAAATATTTCTGACTTGATGTACCACGAACTCCGAATCTCCTAAGACATTCAAACACTTTATCCCATGCTTGTGAGCAATATTCAAACCAAGCAAAAGAGATTCGTACTCTACAATGTTGTTGGTGCACTGGAAATCGAGCCTAAAGGAAAGCCCGAAATGTTCACCATCTGATGAAATTAAAACCACACCCACACCTGATCCTTCTCTTGAATATGCACCATCAAAATACATTGTCCACAAATCAGTTGTATCACAAGTAGGAGTAACAAGAGTGGAAGGTAAAATATCAAGGCCAAGATCATCCTCACTGCAATATCCCATGAAGTGATCAATGTCAGTGTCAAAGAAGTTGGCATCATCATCCGGCGTCTTATATCAGTCCTCAATATTTTCATCTTCTACCTTTTTCTCCCTATACAACTTCACTTCCACGCCCTGGACTGGAATGGTGGCATATGAAAGATCCATCTGGATACTTCCACCTATAGAGGCTGCCCACTTTTTGGATAACAACTTACCCCATTTTGTAGGGCGGTCCACAACGATAACATCCATCAAGAATGACTTGTCCGGATAGCAGCAAGTTGGACCTCAACCAGACCGATCACATTAACTTCCTTGGAATCCATGGCAAAGCACTTGCCAAAAGATTTGGACACTTTCAGTCCCAACTCATTCATTATTTCCAAGGGCATAACATTGCTAGAAGCACCGGAATCAAGCATACAGTTATGTAATAGCCAACCGTTTATGATCAGTGTTGCGTAGAAAGGATCCACACCCATCTTGCTGTTAACAACAGTTGATCCTAGATACACCTCTATAGTTTCGCGTTGGCCCTTACCCTCATCATCGTCACTAGGAATAACAACAGGTTGTTTTTGTGCATCAATAGCAATGACGAATGACACCACCCTATCTCTATGCTCAGGGATCCTAAGAAGTTCCCCTATAGGCATTGATATTCTGACCTGGCTTAAGACTTGAGCCATGTCAGTAGGGCTATAATTTGGTAGAGGAGCATCACATGAGATGGTAATATCATTTGCACAAGGAATGTAAGGTATTACTTGATTGGAAGATACATCCATACCTTTTTCCCTCATCTTCTCCTTGCCCTTTTCTGGTTCCTTTTGTACCTGAGGTTGATCATGCTTCTCACTGCTCTTTGGATTGTGAACCTTCGGAATGGATGCAACAGTGAGTAGTGCTACTTGTGTTGGACTTTTCTACACATATTTCTTCTTTGTTGCTGATGGTTGCATTGGAATTTTATTCTTTTCTGACACATTCTTCTTGGGAGTACTGCTGTCTTTCTTCCCCACATTTATCATCTGCTTTTCTTTCTCACCATCTAATGCACCTTGTCTTGACTCTGTAGCAAGAGAGTTCTGCATAGGCATTTGCCTATTCCTCAGCTAATAACCCCCCTAAACCTATATAATGGATGTGTCAGTCAAAGCTTTCATATCTTCCTTAGAAGGTCGGGACTGCTCGTATTTCTTCTGCATAAGATCCCTTAAGTGCCCGAAATCATGACCTGGCAGTTGATATCTCTTTGGACCTGCATCATAATCATATTGGAAAATATGATCATCCTCTTCATAGCTGTCATAATCGACATCCTCACCCATCTGCTCATATCCATTGGTGTCAAACTGGTTTGTCTCATCCTCTTCATAATACTCAGTTGCACCCTCTTCGTCTGGAAACTCCTCATCTCTACTCATTGAACGAGTCACTAAACAATTAGCTGGATCATGGGGAAGGAAGCACGCCTGGCACCATGAAGATGTATCGTGAAAATTGATTTGATCCTTTCTCAATGGATCAGGTGTGTCTCTTTCAGGCTGTTTAAAACTCACATGCCTAGGGGCTGCCTGTCTATCATTTTGTTGTGGTCTCTTAGACCAATCTGTGTTGTAAGGTTTGTTATGCAATCTATTGGAACAAATTTTTAACCCCAAAATTTTGATAAAAATCCATTTCCGCCATCATATTATCTCCAACATACCATTTCAAAATTCCCCTGCTCAGAACAATACATCCATTTGACCCTTATTCTTAACCCTAATAAGTTCATATTTATCACTTTAAGCCCTAAAAAAAAATCATATCACAAAGGCACGTCGATGTCATTAGGTTCCCCTTAGGGTCTCCTTCGATAAAGCAAAAAGTAAAATATCGAAGAGAAAGTACCATATCGAGGAGACCCATTTTGAAGTCTCTTCGATAATCCAAATGATCAGAAGGGCTAAATACACAACTCGGCAATATATCAGGCTGACATAAAAAAGTCGAAGGGACTGATAGATCGGAGTGTTGGAGTGAGTCTTCCAGAGTCTCTTCAATATTCCAAGGACACAAAAGGCATGTTGAGGGGATCGATGAATATCGGCGTGAGACCGAAATGTGTCCCGCCGATAAAGCGATAAAGATTCAATCGAACATTTCGAAAAGGAACTTCGGAGTTGTTGGTTTTTTCCCAGACTGGATGCTTATTCCCAGATTTCCCTACAAGGTAGCCATCAGTGATCAACAAGATCTCTGGGCCAGGGGCCAACAGTGTAGGAGATAGACTCTATATTTTATCTCCTCTTCTTCTTCAGGCTCTGCAAGACCTAGGGGGGTATTCCCTACTCAACATCCATGAGGATATGCATACAAGGCTGGGATGCTGACAGAAAGCAGATAAGTCCTCCTGTAAGTAGACCAAAACTGAAAGATAAGAGCAAAGGGGCTAGCTTTGGGCCTATTTGCAGTTGTAGACAGAGGACTGAGGATCCTAAAACTAACTCTAATGTCCTAATGTTTGTTTTAGATTTTGATTTGGATTTTAAGTTTGGATGCAAAGCTGGACATGGTTATAACACAAAAACAAAGCATGATTGGTGCCTATCCAGGGCCTGGAGTCAGTAGACATACACCTGTGAATGATCAGCATGAACAGCTAAAACTGGATTTCAAGGGGATATATGTGATATCTGCCTTACAGATATCTCCCAATACAGAGTGTTAAGTTATCTCTACTTATGGCATCCCTACTGCAGTATACCCTTCCCAATGTTCAACCTGAAAACAGTTTAATCTACCCCTTGAGCAGAAGTTAAAAGATCAGACATTCAACATAGGAATTCTATGCTCTAGAATCTAAACATTACCCAAATATCCAGATTCAGAAGAAGAATACATGCAATACTGGAGACAGAATTAACAAAACACATGCTAAGATAGCATTTCTCATATAAGATTAATCATGAAATCAGTGGGTTCATGCCAAAAACATACAACAAGAGATACATAAACTCACAGGTTAAGCTGTACAGAACAACCAGATCAGCTTGTTTTGAATTACAGAGCCAAAAATCTTCAACTTTCAACAACCACAAATGAGTAACACTTCCTGCTTATAACAGCCAGGTAGTGTACCACAGCAATTAATTACATGGTTGACCAAAAATCCCGCCAGATACACAGTATCAGCAAAATGGCGCTCAACGCATTACCAGATTGGCGCCCAAACATGAATGCAGCAGGTAGGGGAGGAGACAGGAAGAAACCTCGAGCCCTGCGCCACTGTCCGCTGATGTACACCTTCAATCGGGTACCAGATCCGCCCATACCTCTGCAACCTTCGCCATTAATGGCGCACCAACCCGCGGCCTCGGGAAAACGTCAATTCTGCATCGCAACCATTTCCCGCCGAGATTCATCATCATGATATTTGAAAATATGCAGGATATCAATTATCCCACATGCACCCCACAGTGACCTTTTTAACACTTTATATACTAGGTCATGAGCATATATGATGTCGATGCTTTTGCTCCTGACGACACTAGTATAAGACTTCATCATCATCATCCTCCAGCAGCATGATATCCTGTCGCTTGAAATATCACCCTGACGTCAGCATCATATCGCAATATCACCTGCATGATAATTGCCCTCATCCGCACAACCTGATCCATCGGAGAAACATCCTCCTGCTGAGCCTATACCAAAAGTCTAGCCGATGAACATCCTGATGACGTCATCATCATATCCTGCTGACGTCATCTGCATATCTGCCTACTGCGCACTCCTCATATCCGGATGACGTCATCATCATGTTTGCAAATACCGGGAGATCTCCACAAGATGATCAGTGTTAGAAATATGACCCCCCCCGGACCTTGATGACGTCATCATCATATCGACATCAGGATGATATTCGGAAGATAACCGGATATTTGGAAATATGATCCTGATGTACAAATATCATGTTGCACTGTAGCTCCACTATAAGATCGGGGCGATAGATGAATATGATGATGCTTGAAAAGATCACCCCCCACTAGATAATGCACGAAGCCGGCAGGCGGATATCTCCTTGATATCAGCATCATCATGACGCTGGAACAAACATACATCCGGGTGATATTCAAAAATGAAAATATCACCACCTCCTTCGGAAATATCATGATGCAGATAGGCAGAGAAATAGATATCACCCTGACATAAGAATGACGTCAGCATCATCAGGATGATAAAACAACGAACATGAAGTGATACAACATCATCAGGATGATATTGACTAAGATCATCCTGACGTTCAAAATATGATGACCCCAGTGAATATCGGGTTGCACTTAGGACTCTTCAACAACATCATCAGGATGATCATAACCAAGATCACCCGATGATAAAAATATCACCCCGGCGAAATATCATGCAGGCAGAAAATATGATGACCCCCGCAAGCAACACGGTGATAACTGGAAATATGATGATGATGATGACGACCCTTAAAAAAAAAAGACAAGTCAGGTCGAACAACTCAAAGAATAACCCCTTCAGAATATCGGGGCAACATCATCATCATGTTTGGGCAAGGTGATAATTGGAAGATCACCGGATACTTGAAAAATCACCCCCGCAAGCAAATCAGGGCGCACTGTAGCTCATCAGCAGGATCAGGATGATATCCAAACATCACCCGATATTGAAATATGATGATCCTGATGAAAAACGAGTCGACAGACAACATGATGATGCTGACCACCATCGAAGAAAAGATGATGATGATGACCTCCTCCTCAGGAAAATATGATGCTGCAGCTGAAAAATGCTGAGGAGGTCCAACACTTAGAACATTTTTAAGGAAGGTGCCTGCATGAAAATTGCTCAAAAACTGCCAGTCAATTCAGGCACTAACAGGAGTATCGGGGTAACTCAATTCCCAGTCCCACCGATAAGCTGCCAACGATTATGAATAAAGAAAAAACATTGAGGATATTTCGAAATGACTTCGGGATATCAAAGAGAGGTGATTTCTAGTCCCTTCGAAAAGACAAACGGCATAGCGAGCAAAGGGATATCAAAGGGACAAATAAGTATCGAAGAGACTTTTATAAGACGGGATTTCGGTACGACACCACCTAAGGTCATTCCAACATTCCGAAGATAATAAAGGAATAAAAAATTATTATTACCAAAGACATATAGACGAAATTGATCATCCCGATAGAATAATGACAAGACATGATAGCGGCGATCAAACGGCCCTTATTCGAAAAATTAAATGTCCCTTCGATGACATGAAAGTTGCCATGAACAACCATTAATGCACAGAACCAGGTATATCAAAACACATCTTGAGAAGATTGAACCATTAAGCAAACACGAGGAGCAAGGGCAAGGTGTAGTGTAATGTCCCCATTTTTGCTCGTCCCAGCATCTTGTTGATTAGCCTATTATTTGACCCTCGTAGGCTAATACTCTTGGTTAGAGGGTCCTGTGTGGCAGTTACTATTAAAACTAGTGTTCGTTTTTATAATGGTCGCTATTTCTTCTCTTGTTTTTTTCGTTTTCTCGCTGTAATCTTTTTATAGCCTGTCTTCTATTCTTAGACTTTGTATTCTATATAATGAGCTTCTGCTCATCTTTGTAAATGACGAATTCTTTAATAAAAAGATTATTAGTTACCTTCTGTAACATGGTATCAGAGCTCAGGTTCGGGTGGGCAGTACAGATGCCTATATGGCCTCCGTAATTTCGGCATCTGATTTTCGACTATTCTAGGTCACGTTTTTTTCCTGAATCGGCGTCTTCGAGTTTTGCTGAAGTCATTTTCTGAAAATCACATATCATGTTTTGTACCTGATCACTTTTTTTTTCTGGGCTTTTTTTTTAGCGCCATTTTTCATCCATGATTGTGATTTTTCTAAGGTTATTGGCCGCGTTTTTAAACCGCAATTTTTTTGGCTTTGTAATTTCCAGGATTTAAAAATAAATCGCGTCACGAGTTTCTATTTTGTGGGCGTTCCTTTTTTAGCCGCAATTCATCGGGTGATTTGTTTCTGTGTCATTATTTTCTGCCTTAGTTTCTGTGGCGTTTCTTTCCTCTTTGCGGTCGCTTTTCAACTCCTGGTTTGGGCGACACCAGTTTTGGTGCTACACTAGTTTTGGTGCTTTCTTTGTTGGTTTCCTCCATGCAATCCGCGATTTGCACCTTTGTCTACAGCAGTTTGTTTTATCTCATGTGGTCTGTATACCCTTTTGTCGGTATTTTGTAGTCATTGCAAACCTTTGGCAAGCACCTAGTCGGTATGAAGAAAAATTTTTATTTTATCTCAAAATTCGTGTTCGGATTGTCGAGTCAGTGGTTTGAGATTTTTGCCGTCTGGCTTCTGTCTATTCTCTGATATCTTTTTTTTGTGTCTCGAAATATCTCCCAACGGCAACTATGCATCCTGAACCAATGAAATCTGCAGGCTACGCCTTTATGGCCAAGCGCCCTGCAGATCATGTCAAAACCTCTGCCTGGGACATTGACTCCGGGGCCTCTCGTCACTTTACACATTAGCGAGACTAGTTCAGGGAGTACACGCCGTTCAAAGATTCTGTCATTTTTGGAGGAGGCGAAGAATATGCTGTTGCTAGAAAAGGCACTATTCAGATACAGTCTGGAAGGAGAAATCTGATTTTTCTCGATGTTTATTTTGTACCTGGCATGGAGTTGAACCTTCTCTCTGTCAGTCAAATCATGCGACACTCACCTCATCTGGATGTTGTATTCAGTATGCACTCATGTCGGATAGTAGATCGTGAGACCCGCATCACTGTTGCTCAGGCTCTTGAGGATCATGGTCTATATAGACTCATGAATTCTAGTGATTCTCTAGAGCGTGCTGTGGTTGCCAGGAACACTTTTCAGTGAACTCTGGCATCAACGGTATGGGCATCTCAACATGCACTATCTCTCTCAGTTAGCTAAGGAGAATCTGGTTGGTGGTCTTCCGGACATTCAGACTCGACTTCCTGGCATCTGCGATGCATGTCAAGCTGGCAAACAACATAGGACTCCATTTCCTGACAGTGATAAATGGAGAGCTTCCAAGGTTTTGCAGTTGGTTCATGTCGATGTATGTGGGCCCATGAACACTTCTTCAGTCACTGGGTGCAGATACTTTCTCCTTTTTGTTGATGACTTTAGCAGAAAGATGTGGGTATATTTCCTAAAAAGGAAATCCGATGTGCTCAGCACATTTCAGCAATTCAAAGCCCTGGTAGAAAAAGAGTTAGGGTGTCCAATTGTCTCTCTTCGGTCTGATAACGGGGGGGAATTTTGTTCCTCTAACTTCACCCATTTCTGTGCTACACATGGCATCAAACGTCAGCATACTACACCTTACACACCCCAGCAAAATGGTGTTGTTGAGAAAGTAATCGCACAATTACAGAGATGGCATGCTCTATGCCCGAACATCGAAGTGTTCCTAAAAAGTTCTGGGCTGAAGCAGTCTACACTGCTGTCTATCTTTTGAATAGATCTCCCACCTATGCAGTCTAAAAAATGACTCCTGAGGAAGCCTGGTCTAGACGTCAGCCTCACGCACCCATCTGAAAATTTTTGGCTCCACTGCTCATGTTTGGATTCCAGATGCCAAGCGCACTAAACTAGACGCCAAAAGCCAGAAACTCATGTTCACAGGGTACAGTGAAAATCATAAGGCTTATCAATTGATTGATGTAGATACTGATCGTCTCATATTCAGTCGTGATGTAGTCATCGATGAGGCTACTGGGCCCTTTTTGCTACCTTCTTCATCTCCTTATCCTGAGGATCAGCCCTTGACGACTTCAGACTCTGAATTTCACATCCCTTTCACTCCACCAAATGAGAGGACTTCGGCAATTTTGCCCACACTGCAGCTTGGTGTTCCACCACCTGCCTCTCCTCAGGAGATTCTGGATCCTCCTGATCTTGTTCCTGCCACTCCTGGTGATGTTGATGTCTCTTCTTCAGATATTGGTTCATCTGCTCTCTGGCCTAAATGGTGGGCCAAAACAATTGGTGCTCTTCATGATAATGAACTCATCGAGGGTAGATCTGCTCGAAAGAAGAGCAAGCAGCAAACTACTGTCAATTTTGCTCTTATGGCAAATCTTCACAGCATTTCAGAACCTCATACTCTGAGGCCAAAGGTGTACCTGAATGGGACAAGGCTATGGATGCTAAGCACCAAAGCCTTCTGAAGAATAATACTTGGGTTCTTTCTGATCTCCCTCCTGGGAAGAAGCCCATTGTGTGCAAATGGGTCTACAAAGTCAAATACAAGGCTGATGGGACTCTCGACAAATATAAGACCAAGTTGGTCGCCAAAGGATACTCGCAAAAAGAAGGTGTTGACTATGAGGAGACTTTTGCTCCTACAGCCAAAATGAGTACCATTAGGCTTGTTCTTGCTTTGGTAGCCCAATTTGGGTGGAAAGTTCATCAGATGGATGTTAAGAGCGCCTTCTTCAATGACGATTTACAAGAAGAAGTCTACATGACGCAACCTCTTGGGTTCAGGGTTGTCATGTCCCAATATTAAGACATTGTTTAAATTAAAGATTTAAATATTGTGATAAGACGGAGAAATCGTTTGATGATAATCATGTATATAATCATATTTAATAAACATATATAATATATTTATTTTATTTATAAATAATAAATATAAATATAATATAATATTATCAATTTTAATATTATTATGATTATAATAATATATTTTAAATATGATATATATTATATAAATACAAATGTAAATATAATATTTAAATATATATTATTAAATTATAATATAATATTTTTAATATATAAATATATATATAAAAGAGTATATTAAAGGAGGTCCACTAATAAGAAAAAAGTCTTAAGATAAAGATTCGTAAGAAAAAAACAAAAAGAAGAAACATTTCATATATATATATATATTATGATACTAAATGCTGCAAAATAAGACTTTGAAAATACTTACTAATTTGACACATCCTCCTCAAGGCTGTGATCAAGGAAAAATAAGGCTTATGAAATATATATATATATTATGATACTAAATGCTGCAAAATAAGACTTTGAAAATACTTACTAATTTGACACATCCTCCTCAAGGCTGTGATCAAGGAAAAATAAGGCTTATGAAATATTTTAAACAACAATGAGTTGTCCCCTTGGGAATATTAAAAATCTGAGCAAGTCTTTCAAAAAAGAAATGGCGATAATGCTTAAGAAGTGACGCTGGTTTATACTAGCGATTTAAATAAAACAAAGTCAAATTAAAATTAAATTGTAATTACCAAAGGGCAGCGGCTGCGGCTATAGGGAATAGTTGTGACTCTTTCAATAAATAAGATATAAAAAGGAAGTCATTTGAATGAGAAGGGGGTAACAGAAAAAAGGATTAGAAAATAGCAGATCACAGAGAGCAAAGGAAATAGAAGGAATAAGAGAGTAACCAGGCACCGATCAGGTATGTGTAGACATTTAGCATGTTATATATATATATATGGACTAGAAACATTAAGGATAAGAATATTATCAATAAAAGAATTTAATATATGTATAAATATGTAAATGAGCAGAAATCATAGTAGTAATAAACACATATATAAATTCAGATATGAATTAAATAATAGGATGAAATAAATAGTGAAATTTAAGATATATATATATATATGGAATCATGATATGTATGTAATGTGAATAGAAATTATAATGGAAATGTATTCTAAATAAATGTTATTATATTGGATGTTTAAATGAAAGATGTTCAAGCATTAAGATGAATGTATGGCCATCATGATGTAAAGGTCAAGAATGATATAATTATGAAGCACCATGTATAAATATTGATGATGATTTAGAAATCATAGTTTCATGTCATATCCGAAAGGAGGACTAGCCTCATCATTAATCATCTCGCCATATTAGGTGTATGCCCGTAAGTTAGGAGAATGTTATTGGACCTAGGTAACCCCAAGAAGATGAAGTACCTCCGGGTGTGAGGCGAAGTCTCTTGGGCCAAGTGTCGAAGTACCTCCGGGTGTGAGGTGAAGCCTTGGGCCTATGGTAAGATGAGCTCATCAATGTGATTTGTGCCCTACGGTAGGTGACTCTCCAAGATGAGGTGGGAAGTCTTTGGAGCCGATTGGTGAGGTGGGAAGCCATCGGGCCTTCGTATGGGATGGTTAGTGTCTCCTTAACGAACCATGCCTATGGAGTTAGAGATAGATTAATGATAGGGCGACATATGATCCTTCCGAGGATAGCACTTGAGGCCTATGAAAATGAGTATGAGTATGAAAATGGATATGAATAAAATATGAATATGAATGTGAATGTGAATATGATTATGAACAATACGACTATGGATAATATGAATCTGATTATGACTAACATGAATAAGAATATGACTATGAATATGAATTATGTGATATGGATTTATATTAATTATGATATGAAACATAAAATTTGGAGTACTAATGTTCTTTTTTTGTGAGATGAAATTGTGCAAGGTTGAGAACAATTTGAGCTTACTAGAAGGGGACATTACAAAGGTTGCAGGCAAAGAACACCAGGTGTGTAAATTGGTAAAAGCTCTTTATGGTCTCAAGCAGGCTTCAAGGGCATGGTACATCAAGATTGATAAGTACCTCGTGGATCGTGGTTTTCAGAGGAGCCCCTCAGACTCCAATCTGTATGTCCAACAGTATGCTGATGATAGTCTTTACATTGTCATCTATGTCGATGATCTAATTATCACCGGCAGCTCTAAGCAGTTGATTCAAGGGATCAAACACGATCTCAGTCAGACTTTTGACATGACCGATTTGGGACTCCTACATTATTTCCTAGGTATTGAGGTTTGGCAGCATCCTGACCGCATCTTCATCTCTCAGTCAAAGTATGCACGCGGTTTGTTGGAAAAATTTCGGATGGCAGACTGCAAACCTGCTTCCACTCCCATGGAAAAGGGTTGAAACTCTCAGCTACTTCCGATTCTCCTGTAGAGAATGAATCCGCATTCAGGCAATTAGTGGGCAGTCTCATCTATCTTACTGCCACTAGACCTAATCTTAGCTATGCAGTCAGCTACATCTCTCGTTTCATGACAACTCCTAAATCTGAACATTGGGTTGCCGCCAAGCGTGTGTTAAGATATGTGCAAGGCACTTCTGACTTTGGCATTCTGTATGGCCGATGTACAGACCCTCAGCTGATTGGTTTTACAGATTCCGATTGGGCAGGATCGATTGATGACAGAAAGTCTACCTCTGGGTATGTTTTCAGTTTGGGAACAGGTGCCATCACATGGACTAGCAAGAAGCAGCAGGCAATGGCTCTCTCCTCGACAGAAGCCGAATATCGGGGAGCTGTTAAAGCAGCCTGTGAAGCGGTTTGGCTTGGCCGAATGCTTTCAGAATGCAAATGTCTCCTACCGGACCTTCACCCTTGTATTGTGACAATCAAGGGGTATTGAAACTTGCCAAAAATCCAATCTTTCATGAACGGACAAAACATGTTGATCTTCATTGTCACTTCATTTGCTAGCTCGTTGAAGACGGATCTGTTGTCTTGCAGTATGTTCCTACAGAAGACCAGACTGCAGATATTTTTACCAGATCTCTGTCCCCAGATAAGTTTGTCAAATTTCGGGAGCATCTTGGTCTAGTTGACAGATTGACCATTATGGGAGGGTATTAAAACTAGTGTTTGTTTTTATAATGGTCGCTATTTCTTCTCTTGTTTTTTTCGTTTTCTCGCTGTAATCTTTTTACAGCCTGTCGCCTATTCTTAGACTTTGTATTCTATATAATGAGCTTCTGCTCATCTTTGTAAATGACGAATTCTTTAATAAAAAGATTATTAGTTACCTTCTATAACAGTTACCTGGTCTTTTTGGTGGTTTATTCTTCTCCAGACCAGGGGATTGTTCAGGTTTGGCCTTTGTTGGTGTTATGGGGCTCGATTATACACACTTACTATTTATAGTAAGTCACCTCGAGGAGAGAGTCCAGTATTGCTATTAATAGTTAGGCACCTGGTCATATTATGGATTTGTCATCAGGGATGGTTCTAGACTCATTTTGCATACACTTACTATTTATAGTAAGTTACCTGGTGATTTGGACTCAGTGTTTCTATATATAGCAGGGCACCTGGACATGTGGTAACTTCAGTGTTGATCCCAATTCTTAGTTGGCTTGGAGAAATAAGATTTATTATGTGAGTTATATTATTTAATTATTAATAAAGGTGACTTTATTAATAATTAATCAGTAAAGGCATAATATAAGTTATATTTGCACTTTATTAAAGTGGGGGCCATTCTAAACTTAATGAGTCATTAATGACTTAATGAAAAAGTACGCCCAATGTTGACATTATATCTAAGTCAACAAAAGAAAATATAAAATATATTTTAAATGACTAAAAAGCCATCTTGGGAATCGACCTCTTTATGAGAAGTATATAAAGAGCCAAAAAGCAAATCGATGGGGGTTTTTTTCATTCAACTTTGTATTTTGTGAGTTCTTTGACATTTTGTGAAGGAAACCAAGGGTTTCTGCAGTTTGGCACCATTTTCAGACATTGGAGAACGTCATTTCTTCATTTGCTCAGCAATCTGAGATTGTGCAACATCAACTGAAGTTTGCTCATCCAGTTGGCTTCATACAAGAGTCAAATTGTACATAATAGAGGAGATTTCATCAAAAGAATTTACAAGGGTTTGCTCATCATATCATTCAAAGTTTTGGAATAGAGATGGCTGATAACCAATACAGATTGCAGATTTAATTCATTCATTGGATTTTGTGGGGAGTTGAGGTTATTTGCTGGCTAGCCGTACCCTCTCAGGACAACCGTACCACTTGGAACAGCTCATTGTTGTGGTTTGTGCACCATAATATCATTCATACATGGGCGTGGAGGTTTGACAAGGGTTCTGCAGTAATATTCAGACTGTGTTGCAGCAGATTTCATCACCATGGCTAAGATAACTTCCCCAATCTGGCCGTACAACTAAATGCATTGGACGTGGGACTGTTAGGAAGTGTTTCTTGCTGATTCGACAGTGCCAATACCTCTTTTTGTGGCGTCTAGGGTTTCATATCTGCTGAAATCATTGGCATTGTAAATCTTCTACTATTACCCGGAGTTCGGAGGTATTTTCTACAATACCCATTGCTGGCCCAGCTACAGCATTGTTACGAAGTTGCATATTTTCATGTGGGTATGTAATGATAATTGATATTTGGCTATTCTATGATCTAGGTTTTCATTAGTTTGTGCATATCTATTTTAGTTTTTCTAGGTTTTGGTTATATGCTCCATATTCTGTGTTTCATTGGAAAAATCAAACAATGCAAAGACATTATAAACCCTAAACCAAAAAGCAATAAAAAAAAGCAGAATAAAACAATTAGCAAATATCTCAAGAAGGGGTGGGATATTACATGTAGCGAAGATCATAATTCAAAAACCAGAGGAGATATCCAAGTAAGTATTCGAAGCCTCAAATTTACAGTTTACTGGTTCGAACTGCATTCACAGAAGTAGGGATTCTCTTGCATTATCATGGAAGATACGTCTGAAAACCCTAAAGGAAAAAGGCAAAAACTAGAGGAATGGCACTTAAACCAAGATTTAATAGATCAATGCCCGAGGTCAGGACAGAGATCTAGGAGAAATGCCCAGTTAAATCCCCAAGTTGAAAAATTAGAAGATATATACAAACAAGTAGGGGACGCATGGACTCCAATGAGGGGATATGATCTTTTTCTATATCATTATAGGAAAATGCATAGGCATAAACCTGTCTCAAATCCATGGAGACTAAACCTGGGAAAGCTTAAAGTGCCCAATGTGTTTGTCAATGTCGAATTGCTGAAAGCAGTGGCCAAGAACTACAATCCACAAACTTGCCTGGTTGAATTACATAATGGGTCCGATTTTATCCCTATTACCAAAGATTATATATCAATGGTATTCCAGCTGGACACTACTTTTGATGTGAAATTCAAAATCAGGGACTTATTGAATGAGTATTACAATATGAGTAATAACTAGAAAAGATGGAGATTACCTTTGCATAGGCCTCGGGATGAGGGGAATAGGCTCAAGGTGTTTTCAGGGGTTGAGGATCCACCTTACTCTATAGAATTGTTTGAGGAATATTTCAAATGCACCTATTATTCTGTGTGTCAATTACTTGGTGTGGAAGCCTCCCTGTTTACGGAAGTTGCACCAATGGTCCTAACTGCAGATGTGCAAAGTCAAGATGCACGATACCCAGACTATGCTAAGTACCTTGCCAATGACCTTCACAATGAATTGATTGCTATAAAAATGGGGGTAGCAAATTCCGACATTACTCTTTGCTTATGCATCTTATCCTGTATGAGGGACAAAACATGTGTCTGTTGGATGAATGTTTAAAAGTAAGGGATTTGGATAGAAATGGAGATATTAAACCTGTACAGATATGGACTGCTATATGGGATAGCAGGTGTGAGAGATCCCACTACCTCTATTTTGAAGAATATTTTGTAAAACCTGTATATAAACTGCTAGGTCATCCATGTGATCACAATCTGTCCATAGAAGTACAGAGGGTTTTGAGGCCAAAAGACAAAAATGGAAAAGGAAAATTCAGTCACAATTGGGGTGACTGGTATGTTTATAATAATTGCACCAAGATAAGAGTGTTTGGGTATGAAGGACCACCTTTTTTGTTGCCAAAAACATGTCCAGATAGGGTTGCACATTTAGAGATTGTCAGGCAATTAGCTTACTCTAACTTTATGCACCTTAAGAGTCATAACAAGCATTCATGCTTAGTACTCTGTGTTTTGGAGATTTTATAGTTCTTTCTGATAAAGGATATCAATTGATCGATAAAAAACTAGAACATTTCAAATTGCCATCAGGAAATGCAAGAGAAAACTTTGACCCTGAACACTACATAAATGGTGTCAAAGTGAGTAAAAAATTAAAAAGATATCATCATGTGCTATTTGTTGAGGATGATTTCATCAGAAATTGTGATGAGAACACAGCAGTTGATAGGAGAAGTTTGTATCATAACATAATGTTGGCTGAGGCTAGGAGGGTAGCCAAAAACCCCACTTATATAGGAGCTTTTCTAAATGTTGATGATCCTATTGAAAGGTTGGATATGCTAATTGCACATGCATCAGATTTGACTATGAATGTTCATGTTTTTGAGAGAAAAGGAAAATTTGTCAAAGAGACACAAGCTGAGTGTGAGGTACCATTGGGTCACTTTTCCCTTCAACTTACCCTAGTTATCAGTTTCTCTCTTGATATCGGTAATCCAGAGGATGAAGAATTTGATATAGGGGATGAAGATGTGCAGAGATTTGAGCCTCTAATTGAGAAATATGAACCTCCTGAGGATAGAGAAAAGGTCAACATGGAAGCCCCTGATGAGTTGTCAGAAGACATAACATACATGGCAAGTAAGAAATTTGTTTCAGATGATTTTATCAAGACCCCTGAATTCAAAGCCTTCCTGTATGAGTACAAAGGCAAACAGGCCAGAGAAGGGATGAAAGATATTACTCCTGAGGTATAGGATGAGGTATTGCAGGAACTTCAAATAGAAATAGTCAAAACAATGGAGACCATGACTCCAGAACAGGGGAGAAAATTGCTTGAAGAAGCAGGGGTGACGCTAGTCTCTGGATGGGCTATGACATCTACCATTGTTTTTGATACTTTCAAAAGAAATCAAGATAAAAAATTGCAGCTAAGTATTGAAGCTCTGGATAAGATCAAAACAGGGTCTGGATATGATCCTGACAAAGCAACATTGCTAATATGGTCACTATATCCCCCAAATAAGAGACCTCAAGTCATTTATAATCCAAATGAAGTGTTTGGTCATCTCATGATCCAACGAGTTGGGGATATAGATCCTCTTGAGACTACTGACTTGAATGTGAATGTTGCCAAATTTACAAAAGCTCAAATTGAGCAACTGGTGAGGAAAAATAATGCATACATGGTAGAGAATGCAAAATTAAGGCAAGAAGTTGCCACGTATAAAGATAAGTTACCAGCATTATCAAGCAGCTATTCACCTTATTTAGAAGCTGATAAAAAAGTGGTAGAGGCAAGAGCTGATGCCAAATATTGGAAGATCAAAGCAGAAAATTTCCAAAAGAAGAGTGACCAATTGGCAACTGAGATGAGAGCTACTAAATATGACAGAGCTTCAGAACTGATCAAGAAGAGATTTGAGAAAATAATGGGGAATAGTGACAAGATATGGGAATTACATAAAAGGACACACAATGCTTACCAAGAGCATAAGAGACTGCACCTCAGAATGCTGGAGAAAAAGGAGTTAAAAGCCAAAACAAATGTTGAGGAACAAATGTTTAAAGAATATGATGACCTAATCAGTGAGCATGAAAGATTCAATACTTTGTTAGCAGAAGATTTAGGTGATTTTGATCAACATTTGGATATGGCATTTCCTAGTTTCTTCGACACTGAAGGCAATTTACAAGAAAAGGATAGTTGGAAAAATGAATTGATTCAGTTGTTACCAACAGCTCTTGAGAAGATAAATGATGAAGACAGAATAGTAGAAAACACACATATATGCCTTGGCAAGATCTTCACTCTGGAATCAGTCATGAGTGATATAATCTCTGCAGATACTTACACCGCTCAGGAGTACATCGATCACATCTCTAAGATAAATTTGTTCATTGCCAGAGCAACATGAGGGGGTCAAATAAAATGAAAATAAAATTTTGTCGATATTCTGCGATGTATAAATCGATGTATTGCTTTAGCAATGATAACGGGCACAACATATTCAACAAATACTGCAAGATTGGAGAGGACCTTGCCAGGCCAGCGGTCACAGGTGCTCCACGACGATTAACAGATTCGGAGCTTGGTCGAACGTTTGTGCCCATCTTATCTATTCCTTAATTATGTTTTAGTTATGTCAAAAGGTGTAATTCATGAATAGTCATGTTGTTTCGGCTTGAAGCTTGTTGCTTCCCATATATATAAGGGAAACCAAGGCCTATGTTTATCATCATCACTCGCAAAACAATTATTATACACTATAATATTGCTTTCAGTCATATTTTCAAAAGCAAGATACAGAGACTTTTATGATATTTTAATAATATAATGGGCAAGATGGTTTAAATCTGTGATGTTCTACTATTCTGTAGATATTCAATTTTATGAGTTGTTTGATTGTCTCCAGATTGAATTTTTTCCAGTTATTTAAATCAATTAGATTTATCAAGGCACATTTGTTGTCTATGTGTGGTATGCTTGGTTGGTTTCTACATGAAGTTGATTTAAGTCCATCTGAGTGATTCACATTTATTGGTCTCTACCCTGAGTTAAAATCCTTTAAATAAGTTATCTTAGTTGGTTTCCTTCAAAATAGAATTAAATTCCTTTCAAACAACCACAGTAACTTGGAGAAATATCAATTGGATCTTGAAGAAGAGTCTAATAACCAGCAATCCTGCACATTTACACAAAGTGTAAACATTCAAAAGGTGCCAAATAGTCAGAGTTAAGCCAAATAAGATAAATTT
Source organism: Cunninghamia lanceolata (assembly GCA_027924645.1). Taxonomy (NCBI): domain Eukaryota; kingdom Viridiplantae; phylum Streptophyta; class Pinopsida; order Cupressales; family Cupressaceae; genus Cunninghamia; species Cunninghamia lanceolata. The sequence goes on along the minus strand of BSBN01000511.1, from coordinate 14,834,694 downwards.
GCAAATCATACAAATCTTGACCCCATTGACCCAATAGAATTAGGCACTGGTCATTATACAAAAACACTTCAAAACCTTATTCACATATTCAAGATTCAAACATTATTATTAGAAATAATTCACAGCCTTACATCTATTTCACATCCATACGCCACTATGAGTAGATCATTAAGGTTATACAAATCTGCTTCAGCTATCAAGGTACACCCGCCTAGGTTTGGCAGAACCTAAAGAGAAGGGGATTTTCAATCATATTAGCCCTGTTTCGTTAGCCAAAAGCGTTAAGAGAGCTTGGCATCCTCTTAGGGTTAACAACCTACGTTTTTTGAGACCTAACACAATCTTTGACCTTCGTTGAAATGTGTTGTAGCACCCTGAGGTGGCAAGCCTTTCTCATTTCTTGCAACCTTATACGATAAGTCTTTCATGACCCCCATTAGTTTATCCAATTTGTCTTCAGTTGTAAGGGGCTTGTTGAAAGCTGCTTTGTCTGGATGGGACAATTTTACATCAAACCTTTTAATATGCTTCCCTGAAGTTCTCATGTTGCTTTCAATGTTGATAGTTGTAGCATATGCCTCCCTTAATGTTTGTGAACTCTTGTCCCTCAAACAATAACCAATCTTTGAGTCAAATGCACCACAATACAAAACCAAACACATGGACTCATTAGGTCTCATATGAGGAGGTACCTTTCTCATTGTCATGATGAAGCGGCTGTTAAAATTAGCTGTCTCAGTTATTGCCTTCTTGATAGCTGTGAGTTCATGGATAGCAAACTTGGGGTCAATCCTATCCCCATATTGCAATCTGAATACCCTCATGAACTCCAAAGAGTCAATGCTGCTATCCGAGAGAGCCTTATACCATTCTTTGGCACTTTCTTCCAATGAGTGCACAAACAATTTCATCATGACATCCTCATCCTCAATTTCATACTTATCAATAACATTAAATAAATGTCTAAGATGCTCTTCTCCTATGACAGCATTATTACCTTGAAACCTAAGAATTTTTCCTCTAATCTCATTTGGAATTGGATTGGGAAAATCAGGTATGCCAAAGAAATCAAGTTGTTTATACCTTTCAGCTCCCAGTGGCTGCCTCAATGAAGGAAATCTTTGTGCTTGTCTTCATTGTGTAGGCCTAGGATTCTGAACATTGCCATACTGTTGATTTGCCTGATTTTGTGGTGGATGATTATGAACATTTTGAGCATGGGCATGATTCATACCTTGTCCTGTTTGTTGATGTTGTTGTTGTTGTCTTTGGTTGTTCTGCTGATTATATTGTTGATTTCAGCCTTGCTATTGTGCATTTTGATTTCCCTGGGCCTGCTGGACAAGTTGAGCTTGTTGTTGGTCAAGTAAGGCTTGTACCTCTCTCTGTCTATTCTTAATATGATCAAGCAGGTCTAGCTCATCCTGAAGGGTTCTTTCTCTTTCCTCAACCTCAGGTTGCTCCTGCTGATCCTCCTGATTGGGAATGTTATGCCAACCTCTAAGTGATCTTGTGGGAGAATTAGGATATCTAGCATTCTGATATGTCTCTTCATTCTCATTGGGCATTCCAAATGCTCTCAAATGTGCACCACATCTCATGTCCCCATATTGATGAGTTGTAATTGACTCGATTATGTACCATTCATGCCAATATGAATAGCATTAAACTAAATAATATAGATTTAATATATTTATAAATATTAATAATTAAATAATATTATAATTATAAATATATATAAAAAATATAAATATTAAATATTTAAATATTTTTAATCATAAGTATATCAGCTAATATAAATTAGCTAAGTCAACAATCCATATTCAAATATTATATAATATAATTGTCAATATAAAAATATCATTATAAATCATTATTGTTAATATGATATAAATACTAAAATAAGTATTAAAAGACAATCGAGTATGAAGGGACAGCTTATAAGGTGGTGACGTTTGAATAAGAGTTATTGATGAAAGATATAAAAGGATCGGACCATCCATGAGGCATATCCAGGGATCGATAGAGGAAGTCATAAGGAAAAACAACGAATACAATATACATCGAACAGTCAAAGGGAAATAAGAAAATCAAGCATCGATGAGAATTACAACCATCAATTCGTGAAGGATTAAAAGACAAATACAATTCGTGGCATAGCAGTCTTAAAAGAGATAATCAGTTCGGAGGATAAAAGCATCGAACTTCATTCAATACACAATTACCATTATCAATTCAGAGGATTCAAGCACAATATAATTCACTTGGGAGCAGTCTAATTCAAAGATTATCAATCCAATATAAACAGCAGTCTCTGTTATCTATAAGAGGGAAACGGTGAACGTTATAACAGTGCTTCCAGCGATAAAAGCATCAGCAAAGGTATGCCGTATCCCAACTCCTCCAAGTTTATAATATTACTTACTAATCTAACAGATTTAAATGATAGAACCGTTGAATTAGATTTGTATTGGTATGCATTCGATTTATATTGAATATGTCTATAATGAAAGCATCGAATAGTCTAGAATATAGTAAGCAAATAGAAAATGCAGTCCCTTCAATATGTTAACACCATGATTGTATAAGGAAACATAATATAGGATTGTATCTAAAAGATATGAACAAATAAATTTTGATTAGGAAAAGAAATGAGTTCTTAACTTGGAATATTTATCTTATGAATGAGATCAAATATAAGGCAGTGAAATCATTTATATGTCAAGCATGAAAATAAGCATAAATGAATTATCAATGAGCCAAGTATGAGGCTATGACTAAGAAATGATAAGGTTCCCAAGTGGAATAAGAAATATGATATCATGATCTGGAAAGGATAATATTATCAAGGATGGATTCATAACTCATAATCTCATAACCTATCAAGAAAGATGTCAAGCCTCACCCTTAATCATCTTACCACTTGTGAGTTTGGGGTTAAGTTAAGGACGTATGATTAAACCTAGGCGACCCTCAAGTGGATGAGGAACACCGGGTGTGTGTGAAGCTCTTGGGCCTATGGTAAGTATGAGCTCATATTGTTTATAATTGTGCCCAATGGTAGGTGACTCTCGACGGGATGAGGAATGCGGGTGTTGCATGAAGTCCCCTCGAGCCAAATGGCGAGGGACCTCGGGTGTTGGGAGAAGCCTTTGGGCCTCCGTATGGGATGGATATAGACGCCTTAACAAACCATGCTCATATGGGAGATAGGATTGATTAATGGTAGGGCTACCCTAAGACTCCCTCAAGATAGTGCATGAGAGTTGTGAGAGAAATAATGTGAATATGTTATGCATATGTTTATAATGAAAAGAGAGATAATGTGAATGTGTAATGTATATGTTTATAATAATGTGAATGTATAAGGCATATGTTTATTATGTTAAGAGAAATGATATGATTATGATTATAAGGTTACCAGCCTTAAGTACAATTGTGGAAAGTATATGGATTTGATTATTGATTATTAACCCTAATTATGATATGAAAAGAAGAATTGAACACTAATGTTCTCTTTGGTAAGTTGAAATTTTGTGCAAGGTTGTGAAAATTTTGGCTTACTAGAAGGGGACATTACAAGTGGTATCAGAGCAGTCATCCTGCCATCCTGTGAATGATAAGCAATCATTATTATTAATTGATTATATATGTTGTTAACATTGGTGATTGTAGGAATTAAATATGCACGCAAAGGTAACATTATATTCGTATTAATTATTATTAATGATGATTCTTATATAATGACTTCACTAGGGAATTGATCTTTAAAGGTACTAACATCTCTTTCTAGGAATTATTCTTGTTTGCAGGTGGAGAAATCAAGGATATCCTAAAGAAAACATTATAATATTTATAGGACTCATACCTTGTGTATTCCTGCTTTAACTTCATTGCCTTACTTGTATGCTTTGTGTGTATTTACGTATATTCTTGTGTATAGTCACATCATGCTTCCTGTCTATGTTCATGTATGTATTTACGTGTATTACTTCTTATCTGTGTAATCTTATGTATTTCTGTGTATTACCTCGTACTTATGTGAATTTATATGCTTCTTGCCTTGAGAGTGCCTCATATCGGTATGCTGGCGTTCTACATATCCGATATATTCTCGGCGTGTCATTCTTCATGTGTTCATCTGCATGCCACTTGGACATTTATGTATGTTTTGTGTGTATACTTCGTTGAGTATTTGTATGTATATTTCATGCCATAATTCTTCATGTGTATTTAAGTAGATGCGCCATGCTTTACGTGTATATGCTTATGCTTTCATACTTCATGCTTCTTAAGTATTCATACTTTGTGCCTTATGTGATTCATGCCCGGTGTGTATTCGTGTACTCTAATTTGACTTAGTATTCAAATGTATGCTCTATGACTTTGCAATTGTATTCAAATGTATGCTCTATGACTTTGCAATTGTATGCTCTATGACTTTGCAATTGTATTCAATTGTATATGACCTTGCAACTGTATTCAAATGTATGTTCTATGCTTTGTATTTGTATTTGAGTGCATACTCTATGATTGTATTTGAGTGTATACTCTATGACTTGTATTTTGTATGACTTGTGATTGTATATTCTATGACTTGTATTTGTATTTGAGTGTATACTCTATGGTTGTAATTGTGTTCGAGTGTATACTCTATGACTGTACTTGTATTCGAGTGTATACTCTATGCCTTGTAATTGTATTTGAGTGTACTCTATGATTGTATTTCTATACTCTATGCCTTGTAATTGTATTTGAGTGTATACTCTATGCCTTGTAATTGTATTTGAGTGTATACTCTATGACTTGTGATTGTATACTTTATGACTGCGTGTATTCAAGTGTATACTTCATAACTTTGTGTGTTCAAATGTATACTACATGATTTATGTGTGTATTCCATGACTTATGTATGTTCAAAATGCACATTTCCTGACTTACTTGTACTCATGTGTATACTTTTCGTGCGTATGCTTCATGCCTTGTGTATCAAGTGTGTGCTATGTGTTTTATGTATTACATATACTTGTGTATTACATACCATGTTCATGCTTCCTGCTTCGTATACTTTTGTATCATGTATTAAGTGTATAAGCTTTGTGTATGCTTCATGTACCATGTGTATTTATGAATTGTGTGTGCATATACTTCAACATGGATCTTCTCTCCGATGGTGTTCTCTAATTGGAGTGTCAAACCAAATAGCCTCTTTCATCATGATATAGACAAATGTAATTTGACCTCTCATCATTCTTTCTTGATTAACACAATTATGGTTCACGTTCTATTATGTCCTTTGTCAAGAGTTAACAACACTATATATAGTTACAACATGTCAGCCGTTATCACCCACAAATGTAGTTTTGCCAATCTTAGTCTAGATATAAAGATCAATTTTCCATCATCCAGTGATTATGCTACGCTACCACCATAATTATAGCTTTCTCATTACAAATTACTCCTCAAGAATATGACTTTTCTCACTCAAGGACAATAACATATCAAGTGTTAAACTAAAATCACATCCAAATCTAGAATTGCTTGAGGACAAGCAATCTTGAGAGGGGAGGCCTGTCATGTCCCCATATTGATGAGTTGTAATTGACTCGATTATGTACCATTCATGCCAATATGAATGGCATTAAACTAGATAATATAGATTTAATATATTTATAAATATTAATAATTAAATATTATTATAATTATAAATATATATAGATAAATATAAATATTAAATATCTAAATATTTTTAATCATAAGTATATCAGCTACTATAAATTAGCTAAGTCAACAATCCATATTCAAATATTATATATTATATAATATAATTGTCAATATAAAAATATCATTATAAATCATTATTGTTAATATGATATAAATACTAAAATAAGTATTAAAAGACAATCGAGTATGAAGGGACAGCTTATAAGGTGGTGACATTTGAATAAGAGTTATTGATGAAAGATATAAAAGGATCGGAACATCCACGAAGCATATCCAGGCATCGATAGAGGAAGTCATAAGGAAAAACAACTAATACAATATACATCGAACAATCAAAGGGAAATAAGAAAATCAAGCATTGATGAGAATTACAACCATCAATTCGTGAAGGATTAAAAGACAAATACAATTCGTGGCATAGCAGTCTTAAAAGAGATAATCAGGTCGGAGGATAAAAGCATCGAACTTCATTCAATACACAATTACCATCATCAATTCAGAGGATTCGAGCACAATATAATTCACTTGGGAGCAGTCTAATTCAAAGATTATCAATCCAATATAAACAGCAATCTCTATTATCTATAAGAGGGAAACAGTGAACGTTATAACAGTGCTTCCAGCGATAAAAGCATCAGCAAAGGTATGCCATATCCCAATTCCTCCAAGTTTATAATATTACTTACTGATCTAACAGATTTAAATGATAGAACTGTTGAATTAGATTTGTATTGGTATGCATTCGATTTATATTGAATATGTCTATAATGAAAGCATCAAATAGCCTAGACTATAGTAAGCAAATAGAAAATGCAGTCCCTTTAATATGTTAACACCATGATTGTATAAGGAAACATAATATAGGATTGTATCTAAAAGATATGAACAAATAAATTTTGATTAGGAAAAGAAATGAGTTCTTAACTTGGAATATTTATCTTATGAATGAGATCAAATATAAGGCAATGAAATCATTTATATGTCAAGCATGAAAATAAGCATAAATGAATTATCAATGAGCCAAGTATGAGGCTATGACTAAGTAAGGTTCCCAAGTGGAATAAGAAATATGATATCATGATCCGGAAAGGATAATATTATCAAGGATGGATTCATAACTCATAATCTCATACCTATCAAGAAAGATGTCAAGCCTCACCCTTAATCATTTTATCACTTGTGAGTTTGGGGTTAAGTTAAGGACGTATGATTAAACCTAGGCGAACCTCAAGTGGATGAGGAACACCGGGTGTGTGTGAAGTCCCTTGAGCCAAGAGACGAGGAACACTGGGTGTGTGTGAAGCTCTTGGGCCTATCATAAGTATGAGCTCATATTGTTTATAATTGTGCCCAACGGTAGGTGACTCTCGATGGGATGAGTAATGCCAGGTGTTGCATGAAGTCCCCTTGAGCCAAATGGCGAGGGACCTCGGATGTTGGGAGAAGCCTTTGGGCCTCCGTATGGGATGGATATGGACGCCTTAACAAACCATGCTCATATGGGAGATAGGATTGATTAATGGTAGGGCTACCCTAAGACTCCCACAAGTTAATGCATGAGAGTTGTGAGAGAAATAATGTGAATATGTTATGCATATGTTTATAATGTAAATAGAAATAATGTGAATGTGTAATGTATATGTTTATAATAATGTGGATGTATAAGGCATATGTTTATTATGTTAAGAGAAATGATATGATTATGATTATAACGTTACAAGCCTTAAGTATAATTGTAGAAAGTATATGGATTTGATTATTGATCATTAACCCTAATTATGATATGAAAAGAAGAATTGAACACTAATGTTCTCTTTGGTAAGTTGAAATTTTGTGCAAGGTTGTGAAAATTTTGGCTTACTAGAAGGGGACATTACACCATGAGACCTATCTCTACTTCCTCTGCCAACAAGGTTCTCATTTCTTCTAACATCATACTCATTCCTATTCATCCTTCTGTTTGTTCTGAGTATGTTATCGGCTAAGTCCTCAGAAGTAAACTAATATTGGCTCCTGAGATCTTCAAATGCATCATTTCTGCCAGAGGTACCTATTTGCTCTTGGGCATTCAATGGAGGCATAAAATTGGAGTTTCTTGCCCTCCATCAAATCCTCCTATTTCTTGTACTACTAGAGGATTCATCACGCTCAAGTTGCTCCTGGTTTCTTCTTCTATTCATTGTAAGTCTCCTTTTCTTTTCAAATTACAATTAATTTCTGGGTTGTAAAAACAGAGTCGCCACTCCCCTGCTGGTAAGAAACAAACATTGTACTTCAATACTACAGCAACCAGAAGTAAAATGATTCAATTGTTCCTCGGCAATGGCGCCAATCTGTTGGGTCCCAAAATAGTTTATCTTAATCCCTAGAACATTCTTCAATCTTCAAGGACAAGGATGTCATCAAGGAGAGAGAAAAGAGGTTCATCAACAGGATAAGGATGATTAAGGGCCAATGGTTGGGAATGGATAATCTCCCCTTCGCTTCTGGCTCAGCTAAGCCAAGGAGGGTGTTCCTAGAGGTATCCCTTAACAAGGATTAACAACAATGGAAGATGTTTTTAGGGTCATATCATTGCAACAATACCCAACTGTTGTTTTAATCCCTAAATATAGTCACTAGATTAAGACAAGCTTGTTGCACTAAAACCCCTATTTAAGCTGATGAAAAGCACTCTTGCAATAATGGAAGGTGTAATATCCTGGTTGGATATTAGCACTTATTCTTATAAATTTCAGACTTTCAGTGTGTTGACATTTTGTTAAACACTTATCCTGTTGGTTGTTAAGACTGAGTTCTCTAATGTTTGGATGCTTGTTTGAGATCAATTTTCAATTTGTTTCATATAGATATTGCAATGAAACAAGAACATTCATAGAATATATATATACATTCAAATTAAAGATTTGAATGTAGTTCTCAATATCAAATCAGAGATTCCATGGCAGCCAATAACAATATAATTCAGAAGCAAATGAAAACATACCAATCTGGTATTTACATTCAATGCAAACTACTTTCTAAGATTGTTTGTCGATACTGGATCAAATAGCTCTGATGTAGGTTGTCATGAGATTAATCTATCTGCTGGTAGCCACTCCAATGCCAATACAAATTCACCTTCAATGAAACACTATACTGACATATTCTTTTGAATCACCTGTATAAGCTCTCAATAAATTCAGAAACTCCAGACTGATGGCAAACCGCTCAAAACTCTTCTATACAAAGATGATATCTCTGTGATGACGAACAAGTGCAAATTCGCCAGTTTATATCCCTATGATGATGGTGGCCTTCATGGAATGGAGATCAACTTTCAAACTCACGATTCCCTTCCATAGCGAACAAATGGAAAGATCTATTATAAGCTTGCTGGGCGAATAACTATTACTGGTCTTCAGAGTTCATATGGCTTACAGCTCCCATAAAGAATTTCCGCAACCTTTGTAATTCCTCACGCAAGCTAGTCTCCCGTCTACGACTTCTTCAAAGACTTGAGTTCGACCTTCTTTAAATTGCCTCGATTTCATAAAGATCCCACTATTTATATATCTGCATCCTTTTGGGCCCACGATTTAGTATATCTTCATACCATCTAATTTAATATTGATGGAAATCAATTCTTCAATACATAAGCGCTTCACACAATTCTTTATTGAAATCGACGACCCTCAATATACTTGTGCGCCGCTCTTTGGACTGAAGAAGTCTTCAAACACGATTCTTCTTAATTCATATTATAATCTCCAGCTGCGTCTTAACTCCATACCTTTAACGGGACCCACAGAGCACTAACCTTTTATATTTCAAATGCAGATTTGAAAGATCACAATTCTATTTTCCAATCGGCAATCCTGGGGTCTTCCTTAATTACCAGATACAGCTCAATCCCAATCCGATGATGACGTCTTCAATCTTTGGTCAATGAATCTCTTTAATCTCCAGCGACGGCCTTCAAATAAACTTCTATGGTACCGTATGTGATGATTAATTTGATATCAATATTATAATCAAAAACCAAAGACCAATATGAAAGAGTTGCGATCCTTTAATACTCAGCAAATATAAGAAATTTGACAACTGTCAGATATTGTCTCCTCAACAGCAAACATTACAAAACTATTCAAAGTATTAGCTAATATGAAAACAATACAAAGTTTTCAATCAATATAAAAGATATTCAAGAAAGTGATCACAGAGATATAAATGTATGATTCAATTCAACTCAACAATCTCTTAAATCAATTATTCTGAAAACTTCATACAAAAAATCTTCAATGATATCGATAAAATGGTCTCCGACCAAATATCGACTTATTCAACAAAATACCAAACTCAAGACACTTTGAAGCCCAACCGTGAAATCTGAGTGATTTCACCTCTACAATTTACCAAGGGGTCATCTCCTCGGTTCAGCGAATGCAAGGGGACATCACCTTGTCAATTCAGCTGATTACAAAAACATCAACCAAGCATATTCCCAAATGGATCTCAGTTCTCCTTTTAAAACCTTCACAAAGGTTTTTGTGTACATGGTCACAATTTTAAATGCTTACACATGACCTTTTTAAATGTTTGTTTTTGTGCACACAATAACACTTTTTATAAAGTGCTTTAACATTGACTCAAGTAACTTAAATAAAATATTAATTTTATAAAGCAATTAAAATACTTTACAAAATTAATTTACAATTAGGACACTTTTAAGTTACTTGCAAAAATGGGGACATGACAGCCCTCCCTTCTTGACATTGCTTGTCCCCAAGCAATGGGAAGACAAACTGAACTCAATCAATCCCTGGATCCCAAATCCATCGAGGCTCCTCAATCATGCTCGAACACCTCACCTCCAAACTGCTAGTGTAGAAGATCTTAGGACTGCTTCCACTGTCACACCATGAAGCAAACACAAATGTATCCATGCTATCATAAATCAAAACAGCCTTATGTAATCTGAAAATATCATCCAATATGACATGCAAAGTTTTATCCTCAATGCATGAAGATAGGGAATCATCATTGAACCAATTACCAACAAGAAAATATGGATTTCCATCATAATAAACTCTTCCATAGACTGCTGTACCAAAACTGAAACCACATGCTTCAATGCTCAATAATAAATAGTAATCATTAAACCATGGAACAATCAAACCATTCACATGCTCCAATAAGAGAACATCATCAAAATGATGTTGTGTCACCTCAAGAGTAGGCAGATTCTCTCCAATGGAAATCAATGTATTATGCAAATCACAACTGAAATCACATTCTTCAAAGTCCAGCAAGGAAGAAAAACCATCAAAACATGGAGAATGAACTATCAAATCATCCATGTACTCCAATAAGAAAGCATCATCAACAACATGAGTAGGTTGGTTTAGTTCATCAAATGGAACTAATGCATCAAACACAACTGAATCTTCTTCATTCTTATATTCATATTCATGCATATCATCATTGGCTGCCCCAAAGTCATCAATTTGAGTTGATTGCAAAGGAATAGGACTGTTGTCCTCAAACAAATCAGGGATTATATCATGCCATACCATAGTATTTTCTTCATCAAATGCTGATTCAATGTGTGTCTCTTCTTGTACATCACCCATGTCTTCTTCTTCATGTGAATCACATACTTCATAGCTGATCTCTTTCATGTATGATTGATTATCAACAATATACCCTTCATAACAAACTGAAATCTCTGATTTGCTATCATATGTATGAGCATTATCATTTTCCAAATCATTCACATCACTTGTCTCCTTATCAACATGAAGAAGAGATGAAACAACAATGTTAGTCTCATCATGAGAAAGCATACCTTCATCTATCATAGCTGATTTATCTTCAACTATCATGTGTTTTTCTTCAATCTTGGAGTCATCATGAAGTGTTACAAGCTCTTCATCTTTTGCTGGCCCAAAAGTCTGATTTTCTTCCACTGTCTCATAGTTGCCATGAGATTCTTCATATCTTGGTATCTCATCAAACTCATCCATTTGTTCAATTTTTATGCCACTTACATAGTCTTCTTGCTCTTCATCTTGGCTTTCAATCTCTTCTTGATCACGAGGCTGCGAATCACCTGAATGATTATCATATTCACCAAAGAATCTTCTACAAAATTCCCTAGCAAATGATTTGCTTTCCACTATCCTTTCGAGAGACATCAAACTTTTTGACATATAATCTGAAAACTCCTGTGATTTTTCTACAAACTCCTACGATTGACGTTTGTGATCAGCCCAAATTCTTTCTATTTCTTTCCTACAACTATCTGTTAATCTAGCCATTAAAGTACCTGTTGATCTTCTTGAATTAGACTTCCTTGAATTTTCATACTGTTGTGAACTAGGAGCTGGTCTCATTGAAACCTTTTCCTTTGCCATTTGTCTTTGCTCCTTCATAAACATTCGATGCTCCAAATATTGCTCGAAGTCCACACGATTTTTGACCCTATCTGGAAGTGCTATGTATGCATCATATGCAATCATTATCGCCTCAACAAATTTAGAAACCATGATTGGAAAACCCAAACAGGCTGGCAGGACGAAGGCTCTGATACCACTGTAATATCCCGGCTGGATATTTGCACTTATTCTTATAAATTTCAGACTTTCAGTGTGTTGACATTTTGTTAAACACTTATCCTGCTGGCTGTTAAGACTGAGTTCTTTGATGTTTGGATGCTTGTTTGAGATCAGTTTTCAATTTGTTTCATATAGATATTGCAATGAAACAAGAACAGTCATAGAATATATATATACATTCAAATTAAAGATTTGAATGTAGTTCTCAATATCAAATCTCCATGGTAGCCAATAACAATACAATTCAGAAGTAAATGAAAACATACAATCTAGTATTTACATTCAATGCAAACTGCTTTCTAAGACTGTCTGTCGATACTGGATCAAATAGCTCTGATGTAGGTTGTCATGAGATTAATCTATCTGCTGGTGGCCACTCCAATGCCAATACAAATTCACCTTCAATGAAACACTATACTGACATATTCTTTTGAATCACCTGTATAAACTCTCAATAAATTCAGAAACTCCAGACTGATGGCAAACTGCTCAAAACTCTTCTATACAAAGATGATATCTCTGTGATGATGAACAGGTGCAGATTCGCCAATTTATATCCCTATGATGATGGTGGCCTTCATGGAATGGCGATCAACTTTAAAACTCACGATTCCCTTCCATAGCGAACAAATGGAAAGATCTATTATAAGCTTGCTGGGCGAATAACTATTACTGGTCTTTGGAGTTCATATGGCTTACGGCTCCCATAAAGAATTTCCGCAACCCTTGTAATTCCTCACGCAAGCTAGTCTCCCGTCTACGACTTCTTCAAAGACTTGAGTTCGACCTTCTTTAAATTGCCTCGATTTCATAAAGATCCCACTATTTATATATCTGCATCCTTTCGGGCCCACGATTTAGTATATCTTCATACCATCTAATTTAATATTGATGGAAATCAATTCTTCAATACATAAGCGCTTCACACAATTCTTTATTGAAATCGACAACCCTCAATATACTTGCGCGCCGCTCTTTGGACTGAGGAAGTCTTCAAACACGATTCTTCTTAATTCATATTATAATCTCCAGCTACATCTTAACTCCATACCTTTAACGGGACCCACAGAGCACTAACCTTTTATATTTCAAATGCAGATTTGAAAGATCACAATTCTATTTTCTAGTCGGCAATCCTGGGGTCTTCCTTAATTACCAGATACAACTCAATCCCAATCCTATGATGACGTCTTCAATCTTTGGTCAACGAATCTCTTTAATCTCCAGCGACAGCCTTCAGATAAACTTCTATGGTACCGTATGTGATGATTAATTTGATATCAATATTATAATCAAAAACCAAAGACCAGTATGAAAGAGTAGATCCTTTAATACTCAACAAATATAAGGAATCTGACAACCGTCAGATATTGTCTCCTCAACAGCAAACATTACAAAACTATTCAAAGTATTATCTAATATGAAAACAATACAAAGTTTTCAATCAATATAAAAGATATTCAAGAAAGTGATGTCATAGATCGATAATTTCCAATTAAAGATTGGTAATCATTCATTACGAAAATTGGTGAAGATTAAACAATATCCAATCCTTAAGACAAAGTAGCATAAAATGACAAGAAGATCACGATTTCCTTATGGCATTTGTAATTATTTGAAGGCTCAATTGAGAAGTAATAGCCCACGTAACAAATCATCAAGGATTTATATTAATAAAACAAACAAGATCATGGAAGTGGCGCTAATATGTTAAGAAGAAGTAAACAATGATAACAATTATTTAAAGTCCAATGATTATGAAGTAGCGAAGGTTCTTAACCAAGGCGTCCTTCGAATTCACGCCCCTTTTGAGACTTTATAAGGGATCCTTGAGGGATCGAACAGGCATCCATCAATCATCATTCTTACTTACCTATCGAAGAATTGAACGAGTCATCTCTAGAAAATAACAATTAGCAGTCCAATATCATTGGCATCTTCATCATATCAGCGAAGGATAATTTATATCAGAATCGTGGAAGAACAGCAAACAAGTCCGTGAATTAATACTGGCCACTATTCTAAGTCTCTGCAATAGTAGCGGACTTATAGAAGTAAACTACATATACGCGGGATCTCTAAAAGCGACAAGTATGATCTATTAATGCTATCGATGATATTTAATTTCTCTTGCATATGAATATTCAAATGGAATTAGCGCTATTGATATAGAAGTCAACATTTAAAATACAGTAATAAATGATCATAGCATTAAGTAAGATTCATATAGTATGAAAGATAGAATGTCTAAAGATATCAGTAGTTCATAAATTAGTATATGATAAAGAATGAAAGTAATATCTCACAAAATGTGTATGAACAATGCATAGAACAAAGAATATGAATAGTAGATGTAAATCTTGAATAATGTTTATTATGTGAATCCATATCTTGGATATATAATTATGGAAATCTTTGGGAGTAATAGGAAACGCTTATTGGAATGAGAAAATGAAATGTATAGCTAAGATAGAACGGAATGAGATAAGGACATCATTGTTAATCCATCACACCAAGAAGTAGAGACCAAGGATTTTGACAATTGACCAAGGTATTGAAGGCTCGAGCTGATAAGGCTCTCATCCTCCAAGGCAAGTGAAGAGTGCTTGTTCTTAAGAGGTGAAGAGTACTCAGCCGAGAAAGGCCCTTATCTCTATTAGTGAAGAGTGCTAATATGAGGTAAGTGGAGATAGGCCCTTGACTCAATTAGTGTAGAGTGCTAATTTGAGGCAAGTGGATGAAGACACTTGTTCCAATTATTGTAGAGTGCTAATATGGACAAGTGAATGAAGGCTCTTGTTCCAATTGGTGTAGAGTGACAATATGGACAAGAGAAAATGGCCCTTGTTTCCAATTGGTGTAGAGTGCCAAGTATGGAGCAAGTGGATAGGCCTTTGATCCTAGTTGGTGTAGAGTGCCAATTCTAGATCAAAGGAAAGATATTGAACCTATGGCAAGATTTTGCCCAAGGAACCCTCTCTTGTTGGGTGAATGATTGGATTAACATGATTGGCCCAAGTAATAGACTCTTCAAGAGAGAAATTATGATATTGTTAAGTGAAATAGAGAGAGGATTAATGCATATAAGTTATGATTATAAGGTTTGATTTTATATAATTGTGATTTATATAATGAGATAAGAAGGATTGATTACTAATGTTCTCTTTTTGTGAGTTGAAATTGTTTGCAAGGTTGCGGAAATTTTGGCTTGCTAGAAGGGGACATTACAAGTGATCACAGAGATATAAATGTATGATTCAATTCAGCTCAGCAATCTCTCAAATCAACTATTCTGAAAACTTCATACAAAAGATCTTCAATGATATCGATAAAATGGTCTCCGACCAAATATCGACTTATTCAGCAAAATACCAAACTCAAGACACTTTGAAGCCCAACCGTAAAATCTGAGTGATTTCACCTCTACGATTTACCAAGGGGTCATCTCCTTGGTTCAGTGAATGCAAGGGGACATCACCTTGTCAATTCAGCTGATTACAAAAACTTGACAAAAGACATAAACATCAACCAAGCATATTCCCAAATGGATCTCATCTCTCCTTTTAAAACCTTCACAAAGGTTTTTGTGTACACGGTCACAATTTTAAATGCTTACACATTACCTTTTTAAATGTTTGTTTTTGTGTACACAATAACACTTTTTATAAAGTGTTTTAACATTGACTCAAGTAACTTAAATAAAATATTAATTTTATAAAGCAATTAAAATACTTTATAAAATTAATTTACAATTAGGACACTTTTAAGTTACTTGCAAAAATGGGGACATGATAGAAAGTGCCAGTATGCATGTTTGGTTTGCTAAAATTGGCACTTTGAAGATTCACTAACAATATTTCCTAGTTACAACACAGCCACAACAATGCATACAGTAGTAACTATTTACTTCACACTTGATAAATTTGTTTTAGTTTTTAAAAGAGGTGCGGGTGATCAGACATTTCAAACCGGTGCCTATTAGGATGGGCTACAGAGTCCACAATTCAGAAGAGGATAAGATAATACAGAAATGGAAACAAGCACTTTCTGGATACCCAGATGCAGAAAAAACAACCAGTGAAGAATTTGCTTAGTAATCCTTTATCAAAATGCAATCATTCATTTACAACCATGGAAAAGATCATCACATAGCATGTAATGTTTTAAGAATCTATCATATTCATCTGATCAATGGTTACAATCATACTACGAAGTGTGGCAAGAGGAAACCCTAGCTGAAACTTAGGAATTCCTTGAAAAATTACATAAGAAAAAAGAGAAGTTCATACACTAATTCTTGAAACCAATTTGAATCTTTTCATAACCTTGTTATCTTCCCGGCTGGAGAACTGCAACCTTTGTTCTTTGAAACCCTAGAGAGCTCTGCACTTTTGTTGCCTGAAAAACTATCAAAAGACCAACCTTTGAAAAGAATTTCAATCTTCAATTTATAGCCCTCACAACTCGGATTGGATAGGAAAATGGGAGGGAAAACCCCACCAACTCCACCTACTACAATAAAAACATCAAATTCAACCACCCACTTTGCACTAATGGTGATTTGGAGAGTTGGCGGCACATTTTCCCACATTTCTGAGCATTCCTAGGCCTTCAGCGGGTGTCAGGTCAACAGGAGGACATAGGACTTTTGGACCCTTTTGGAAAAAGTCGAAAAGTCCCATCAGGTCCCGAAATCCCAATGGGCCCAAAAGTGTTGAAAATCAAAACCGAAAGTTTGACCCGAAAATGCATGAAAAACTTAGCCCTTTCCTCAATTTTTTTTGAAAACTCAACTTTTTGCACCTCCAAATTTGCCTTGAAAATACAAGGGGTCCAAGAAAATTTTTGGAAAAGGTCCAAAAATCTGCTTTGGTCCCGAAATGCACTTTGGTCCCAAAATCCACTTTGGTCCCGAAATTGACTCAGGTCCCGAAATTGCATCGAGTCCCGAAATCCTGACAGGACAGTATATTTTAAATAACATAAGTTTGTATTTACCTTTTACTATTTACCTTTCTTATACTTTAAGTTATTTTAAAATATACTGTTAGGATCTTTGAGATAGGTTTCGGATCCATAGGAGTTAAACTACAGATTCTAGAATTTGGAGGATCCATCAGATTTCAGACTTAGCCAAATTTTTAGGGTTTTCAAGGTTGCAAACTTAGCCAAAATCAAGGTTTTAGCAACATGCACAAGGGTAAAAGCACAGGTACCCCTTAGAAAAATTTGATGGATTTGGCAAGATTTTGCAAATACTTGGCTTGAAAATAGGAATCCCAACAAGGTAGCAACAAAACATGTGCTCAGATATTTGAAGGGCGCGGTGGATTATGGTCTAAGATATCTTGGAGATGGTGAAGTGAAGCTACAAGGGTATACAAACTCTGATTGGATAGGCAGTGTAGCATATAGGAAGAGCACCTCCAAATGTTGCTTTAGCTTGGGTTCAAGAATGATATCCTAGTTCAGCAGGAAGCAAACTTCAGTGGCACTTAGCACAATAGAGGCAATGTATATAGCAGCCAATACAGCCAGTAATGAGGCCATTGCAAGTTAGTTGCAATGGTTATTTGATCAAGAGTTGGATCCAACGGTCATTTATTGTGATAATCACAGTTGTGTCAAACTCTATGAGAATCAAGCATTTCATGACAGATCCAAGCACATGGAGATCAAATATCACTTCATTTGAGACAGGATTCAAAAAGGAGCACTTAAGCTCCAGTACATTTTCATAGATCAACAATTAACTGATATTGTAACCAAGCCCTTAGCAAAAGGAAAGTTTGAAGCATTCAGAGACAAACTTGGATTGGTGCAAAATTCCTTCCTCGCTAAGGGGGAGTGTTGAGTTTTTAGCTCAATTCGGAACTTCTACATAGGTTCACTGTGAACCTACAAGTAGTTCAAGTTATTTCTATTTTGTAATTCTTAAAGTGTTAAAGTGAAATTCTCTTATTTAGTTAATTAAGTCTAATAAAGTGCAGATAAGAACTAATGATTTAGACTTATCTTCCAAGTCATCTCTTGCGTGAGATAAGAATGCTATTTTTGGAAGATTAGATTTTTAGCTTAATAGTATAACGATAGTTGCAAGATAGAAGAAACATAACTTAGTACAGTGATAATTCCATGCAGCTATTAGTTTGACAGTTGTGGAGGTTTCCTTGTAAGCTTTTGAAGGAACGCAATGCTGATTTGAAGGTGTAAATTATCTATGTCGGTTGTTCTCGTTTCCGCAGTTTGAATTTCAATTATTGTGTGATTTATGCAATGTTATTGTTTAACATTAGGACTTGATAATCAAGATTGGAATTTTCTTCATCCACTTGCAGACATATGGACCACTCATCATAAGAACGATGTGGACTTCGAGGTCTAGGAGTAACAACTCTATGGCTCAGTAATGAGAAATACAAAAGTACAATGTTAAATGCCTAACAGCAAGAATGACAATTGATATATATACGCTAATATCTTTGAGACAATCCATATAATCAATAGAATAACGGCAGTAAGAACTGTTGGCAAGAGACACTGTGTGGCTTTATGAGTGTTGTCATTGATGGCAACAAAGTCTATCCCACACATCCACAGTACATAGTATGCCTATACCGGAAGTCAGATTGAAGATTGTTTTGATCCGGTGAACAAGAACAGAGTATGTAACAAGGTCCGACAATCAGGTCTGTATCTCTCAGATGGTGTAACTCAGTAAGTTGCGGACTTGGAAAAGTCAAGAGGGGGATCGTGACTACTGTATTCCCAAGATTTAGCCTTTGGTAGTAAAGCATGGAAAAAATATGAGCATCTGAGTATTGGGTTCCAGTCATGCAGAGCAGACAGAGGAAGAACTGATCGACAGAGTGTCAAACTTCAATCCGGATGAGTAAATGGTGTTGATCAAACAATTTGTGGGATCATACATTGTTGGCCGACATGATTAATGACTTCTATGTCTATGTTTTTGATATGCATCACAAATCAAGCATGGATTCAGCCGACAGAGTAATTACTTGCAGTATTCTTGATGCCGACTAGCAAGTTGATAAAAATCCTTGATGTGGATATATATACCAAATAGATTTTAGCATGTGAGGAGACAAGTGATATAAGTTGTGAAAAAAAGTGTGAAGTAAAGCAGAGATAAGTGTGGGAACAGCAATCCAAGCCTGATATGTGACAGAACAGCAACATTGAGCAGAGGAAGGATGAAGTGCATCAGATCTGCATATTGTGCCTAAACCGGAACTTAACTCTTGCATTTGTAGATGCTTCTCATCAATTCAAACACTTGATTATCTTCTGTAAGTCCTGTAGACAGTGAGTCTCTTGTAGGCAGTGTGCCTCTTGTGAGCAGTGTGCTCGGGCAGTGAGCCCTAATTGGCGAGTGTCATTTTGTACTCCTTTATTCTTTTAACAAAAAATACAATCTTGGGTTAGTCACCCTATGGTTTTTCCCTTAACAGAATTTTCCACGTAAAAATCCTTGTGTTATGTGTGTTGATTTTATTTTTGTTCTTATGATCACATATGCTTACATGTTTTGATGCTGCACTAATTATTAAAGATAACAAAAGAAAAGGAAGTAAAAGAAATTTTGAGATAACTGATTCAACCCCCCCGCCCGCCCCCCCCCCCCCCTCAGTTATCTGCCTTATTTCCAACAAGAACAAACCACAACCATTGCATCTGGAATATAACCATAACTGAAAAGTTTACTTTTTGATCCACATAAGCATCTTCGGTTGAGTTTCATGGAAGGATATTTTAACTTAAAGACTGGGTAGCTCTGCGATCCTATTAACCATTAATCTAGTAAGCGGTCTGGATTTGCCAGCAGTTCCAGGCCATTCCGAACCAACATCAACTCTTGTAGGAAAATCCCTTTTCCCAGGTAGACGGTACTGGGATTTTACTGTTTGCAGAACTTTGGCAACTCCTCTTGCAGTTAGATGTAATACCCAAGGATTTTATTGCCTCTGATGACTGGTTCATAGCCTCGGCTGGAGAATTTCTACAG
Organism: Cunninghamia lanceolata; assembly: GCA_027924645.1. Classification (NCBI taxonomy): domain Eukaryota; kingdom Viridiplantae; phylum Streptophyta; class Pinopsida; order Cupressales; family Cupressaceae; genus Cunninghamia; species Cunninghamia lanceolata. The sequence goes on along the minus strand of BSBN01000511.1, from coordinate 14,814,348 downwards.
AGATAAGATTTGAACTCAGGCATCCTAATAAGTGTGGGTTAGGGTTTGATCCCAGAGCCTCACTAGCTCAAAATCAAAATCAAAAAGATCATGCAGCAAATTATGTAGCACATTAGAGGCATAACCTACCAAAACAGATTTGAATCAAACTCAAGAAAATGCTATTACCAGTATGGTCTTATTAGGTATTGTTTCTTAAAAGAAGAAATTCTAGATTAAAAAATTTAAACCTATCCCAGCTGTAGTTATTTGAAGCAAGTGCTATAGTTAGCTGAGCAAATTTTAAAAACTGCAAGGATATAATAGTTCAAACTAAGAAAACAAAGGCACCCACTACTGATCCATTTTCATGGAGTATTCCTCCATGCATTTTGAACAGAACCCGGCTATATTTAATCGAAAGTGAGTTTTACAGTCATAACAATGTCGGATAATTCAAATTTCCAACAGCCCTAGTGTTTAGTCAATTCAGAGAGCAAAGTTGCTATTTTGAATTTGAAACGCGGGAAAACAAACATGCACCCATGGCAAGCATATGAATATATACACATTGAGTATACTGCATGCAAATTAGAGAGAAGAAAATGCAGCTAATATGCAGCAATTGAGATGAATGTATAAATTGGGTATTCTTACTTGACAACGTACACACAGGGCGAGAGACTTCTGAGCAGAGAAATCTCCCTAATGGCAGTTGGAGGAACACCACCTTCATCAAAGCGTGTCTTTTTTAGTGCCACCATTCGTCCAGTCAATTTGTCCCTTCCCTTGTAAACTTTGCCGTATGCACCTTCCCCCACCTTCTCTAACTTCTCGTATTTCTCCATTGCGGGAAAAATTACAGCTGAGTTATGTAAGGTTGACGGTGGAATGATTATCGTATAAAATTTAGAATAGTTTAAGGTTAATATATCAATTTCAAATGAGCAATCATAAAAATTTTTTAGAGAAAAAGACCTTTCCCTAATAAATGGATGCAAGCAAGACTAGGTTAAATAAAAGACTGCTACGAAAGGATAATTCTTAATAAAATATTAATTTAGGAAATTAAATGTAAAGGAAGGGTATATTTACTTGTGGAAAGTTGATTAATAATTAAATTTCACATACTTTTGAAGTGTTAACTGTTTAAAATTCTACACAAGCTTGGAATTTTGTGTACATTGATTCTGTAGTTCTGGTTCAATTTTGTGACATGCGAATCTCTTATAACTTGTAAATCTGATCTAACAAAATGTATACTTCTACTATCTAGTATGGTCCAATCTTTACTACCTACTCTAGCATAAAGCCTGACAATATTTAGAAATACCTTAGGGAAATCATTAGATCACAAGGGCCAAGTTCTCCTCAGTTAGCCTCCTATTTTACTAGATTTGTTGCCTTAGGCAAATGTTTGACAAACAACAAGTAGGGATGCTCGGTGTCCTAAATGTTGTGATACGGTTTATATTCTTTTTAGTGCTCCAAACAAAATGTTCCTAGAATGATTCTTCTTTTCAATGCATAGACTCTCTCAATGATATTTGGATATCAATTAATACTCGAATGAATGTCTTTAAATACCAAGACATAAACAATTATCGTACAACTCCCAACAATCATAGGAATGAGTAATAGGCAATTTTAATTTTTTAAAATTTGAATTTTAGGTCATTCATGTTGTGTAGGATCGCTCTTGCACACTCCAAAAATGACTCGAGATGGGAAATGTCAAATATTGGGATTAAGAATGGATATGTGGAATTATGGGCTAATAAATAAGGGTCATGTGTGAGGATTAGTGTAGATAACATATAGATAAGGTCGTGTGTATGGAGATGTGTGTGTGTGAAAGTAAATTAGGATATATAAGGGTCAGGGTAAGAATCAAGCTTGGCACAAAACTGTGACACATGTCACTTTGTAATCGTGTCAAGACATTCTCTCAAAATGGGCTCAAAACTACAGAGGAATTGGCATGGGTACCCAAATTTCACCATTACAATTTGCCCCCACTTTTAGATGCATGTGAATCCTTAAATTACAATGTTGGATTAAAAGGTGTATATTGAGTTGATTATGAGATAATGTAATTGCAGGATGAGTATATGTCTTGTTTGATTACATGTTTCTATTGGTTAATATATATTTCTTTAGATATGATCTTTGTTGTTGTATTTAATACTTCACCTTAAGTATATAAGAAGTTTACATGTGAATGGCCAATGGAAGGTATGTGGAGGATAAAATCATGGATCACTTGACCATCTCACCCTTTCTAGTCCCTATGGTTGAGTTAGTGACCCTATGACTCTTGTGGGTATGTTTGTTTGTTTAACCTATCCTATTTGGTTGCGAATGAAAGGATGCTCCCTATGTTTATCCAATTTACCACTAATCTGAATCATTTGTGATTATGAATCCCTACTATGTGAAATCCATATAATGTATGCTTTCCTTGTGCATTATTTTATTCCTAAATGTAATTTAGTTGCCTCAAATTTTTAAAATAATTTGATGGTTTATTAGGAATGATAATATGCAATTTGATTTAGTAGAGGATCATTAGATTATTATTAGTGTTTTTTCTTATATTTAAAAGAAGTGTTTTGTGTGAGTTTGATATACCCAAGTTCTATGTGCTTGCATCTATATGAATTTTGGAAATGTTGGATGATGCATTTAAAATGTTTAAGTTGAAATTGGGGTTAAAAGGGATTTATTAGTCAAATGTTCTTATGATAAATGCAGTTTATATTATTTAAGCTAAATATTTAGTTCAAAGGGTACTATGTATATATTTGAAAAATATTAGCTAAATCAAAAATATTAGAAACGATAATATGCATTTACACTTAAAAGGATATTTCTAGTTTAAAATAAAAAAAAAGAAAGTTGATAACTTAGTGTGAAAAGGAAAAGAAGATATTATTGGATCAGGGTTGCCTTTATATTGTTAAAAAGGAGATTTTTTAAAAAGGTATTTTTCCTAATGAATTTGGAAATGAAACTGGGAAAAGAATGAAAGTTTGTTGGGTGCTTAGCAGAGAAGATTTGGATGTTTGAGTGTTTTGAAGTTTACACTATTGTTTTGAATGTTTTGTTCCTTGTGATGAAACCAAGGGCTTATTTTGAAATGTTTGAAGTTGAATGCCTTATGATGAAAATGAGGGCTTGAATTTTGTATGTTGATAGCTGTACATTATTGTAGATGACGTTTTCAAATCCAACTATAGCTATATGAATGCATGCACTTTTGGTTCTTTTTCCAATTTTTGATATGCTAAGAAGGAAAATATGAATGCAACTATATGTCTTTTCCTAAATGTAATTTGTTTGTTTTTTGTATTTTTTGGAGGTTTTGAATATTGCAATAATTTAATCTAAGAAAGCAAATTTGCGATTTAATCTAAAAATGTAAAAATCTTTTGCCTAGACTAGAAAAGCAATTAAAAATAAAGAAAAATAAAAAATAATGTTTTACTTGCTCAAGAGCTATGGTGTTTTCTAATTAGTAATTATACTTTAGCAAGCAATTAAAGAACTTGTACTAATGGCGCTAATGCCAGGCAAAAATTCCTCAAAGGTCTAGCTATTTGATAATCTTCTTTGTAGTAGTTAGGTACTCCACTTGATGACGGAAAAAGGGGAAGGGATTTTAGGATATTCAAAAAAGCAAGGAGAAATGAAGCGCAGAGGCTTGTAAAGCTTAAAAAGAAAAGAGGCTCAAGGCCTATCTGAAAAGCTTGGATGAACTAGAGCTTCTATGAGATATCTAACCTATGGATATCTAAGCTAAAAGCTCGAAAGTAAAAGGCTCGAGGCCTATAAAGAAGCTTGCAAGAAGCCTATATTCAAAAATCTAAGTACAATAGAGCATTCAAAAGGATATAAAAGCTAAATAAGAAATGCAGAAGACTCATTAAATACTGTGAAGAAGCTAGAATAAGCTTGAATCTTGTGAAGAAGATTATGTGATGAGAAGATTAGAAAATTCTACATGTTGAAATGAGAATAATGAAGGAGTTTTTATAGGGCAGAAATGAGAGGGAAGGTAAGAAGAGATAAGATCAAAAGAAGTAGTTAACTCAAGAAGAAATGGAAACAATTCCATGAATAGACGAAGAGATAAGAAGAAAACTCGAGAAAACTAAAGGAAAATTAAAGCGAACTCAAAGAGAAAAAGGAAACAATTTAGAAGAGATAAGAATTGATCATGAGTTCACAAAGGAAATAAACTAAGAAAAGGATGAGATGGCATTGTTGTCGAACATGAATGCAAACTTGAGAGGGATCCTGAATGGATCTCTCTCCAGTTGACAAGCATGGAAACACTTCAAGGTCTGTGGGTTACCTTATAGGTGAAGTGAATCTCCAGAGTGGGATGGTTCCCTTGATGTGATAACCTAAACTAGCTGTACTAATGTTGTTTTACTAGAAAAGGGTTAAAAGAGTACTAGACTGAGTATAAAATTGAAAATGGGGGTGATACACCAATTTTAGATGACTTGTTTTGCTAGTTTGTGTACACAATGAGTTTGAAACAAGGTAAAATTACTCATAGATAAGTTTTGACATGCCATGCATAAGTATTTCATAATGGAGTTTGGTGTCACAATAGTTTTTGTTTTCACGACTTGAAGATTGTTTTGACATACAACATGAATTATGACCTGCATTTACACGTATTTTCTCTATGAAGGTGTTTGTAATGAGACATGAAATCAAGGATTTGAATATAAATCACATAACCATATCAATCACTTTGATCAATACACAAAACAGAGATACTGAGAAGGAAAAATGCTTATTTTATTACTCAAAATGGGTACATATCACCCAGTACAAATCTAAAAGTAACGTTTTCTTCACAAAAACCAGAGAAATTCTTCTAAAACTGGAGAATTACAATGTTGTTTTGTATTGAAAACTGAGTTTTTTGAGTTACAATGCGAGTCTAAAAACTAAAGGAATTGAACTTTCCTAATCCTAAGCGTCCTCTTTCTCATGCCCAACATGGGAGAGAATATAGGACCACATGTAATGAAAAGTAAATGCATTTGTTGCTGGTTAAACCTACTTGGGCGCCCAAGGAGAGTCCCATTTGGTGTTGACTGCTTGGAATGCTCATGGAAGGCTTTGATGAAGGCTATGTTGACTTCTTCCAAGTTTGCATGTTGCTTGTTTGTCTCCGAGATGCTTGGAAGGTGTTGGAACTGCCCGAACTGCTCCCTAAATCTCCTCAATTGTTGTCCAAGTCACCCAAACTACCTTTAGTGTTGCCTTAATGATCTCTTCCACTCCACCCTATAGTTGTATGCATGTGTTCTTGATGATTTTGATTCCTTCAAGACTCTTGGAGGGCGTTTGGAAAGAGTTTGGCCCACTTAGGACTCTCAAAATGGCTTTTAACTATCCTTTTATGACTTCAAAACACTCCCCAATGCATTTAATACCCCTGTAGGGTCTTTTTCATTTGTTTTTAGGCTTAAAAATACTCCTGGGCTGAGCAAAAGTCTTCAAGTATGATTGAAAAAAAACATCCATCTTTCCATCATTACCTTGTTTGAAACACACAATGTGTATTTCAACCTTCTTGTGTTTTGCATGTTTTCTCACATTGTATCCCTGCTTGTTCTCATTTAAAAGATCTTACCTCATGGATATCAACAAGCATATATAAGAGTTTCTATTTTCTGCCTCTATTGACTGTCATTGTCACCATTTGATGTTGCTATATGATTTCTAACACTTCTTTGTAATGAAGAGGCAATGATGCCCTTATCTCATACTGTTAGATCTTTTAATTGTGGCCCTAATCAATCTTGGAACAATAAAAACCCTTGTAAGAAATGATTGTCCCTGGATTCTTCATGTTGACTGTCATGTCTCATTAGTAAACAAAACCTTGTACGTTGAAAATCCAATCTCTGCACTATTCAAACAATCTTGTATCTCTGCATGGTCTTTTCCATATCATGTTGCATATTCTCTCAAAATATTAGAGCCTTTATTTAAACTGCATAGGCTCTTCTAATGATCTAAGAAACCCTACCTAGACCCTAACAGTTGTTAAACCCTCATGCACTTGACCAGGCTTGTCATGATGCTTGACAGACATGCTATACTTAAATAGACTCTTCAGTGATAAGTACAAACCTGATTATGATGCATATGGTCTTCTCAACACTGGTGTCAAACTTCCATCCACTAATAGGTTCCAGGATGCCTTTTCAACCTTCATTTAATCTCTTCTCACAGTCTTTATGAAACTCTCATAGTTCTATGTATGTTTTCATTCAAGCCTACACTTGCGTCTCATATAGCTTGCAATATCTAAAACATCTTTTCAACTGTTAGGAAGATTTCCATAATGTGACACGTAATATACATTGCTTTGTGCTTTCACCAACCCTTACAATGGTATCAAACCTATTTGGGTTTGGCATGGTTTTCAAGGGTTTATCATTATCATTCAAGATTCAAAAGAAAACTTATTACAACTCTTGAAACATCTTGCACATTGCAAAACTTAACATTCCTTTTAAGTAGTCCTATGGAACTTTTAGACTGTCATGCATGGTATATATCCCACTATTTCTTTCACTCGGCAATGGTTTGCAATACACCTACCACTATTTACATGATCTTCTTATGGATGGCCTTCCCACAAATTTGGTGAAGTCTTACAAAACTCTGCACAACTTTGCACCTTGATTCTAATATATCTCCACATTGTCCCACATCATTTGTTTATTGTCTTCATCAATATGTGGGTTCTCTAAAAGGTTTGACAGAGTTTAAGAGTGCTTGGTGATATTTTATAATGGACATTCAAGGCTTGACAATGCTTTCGTTGAGTTTACACTAAAGATACAAACCTTGAATTCTTATGGATTTCATGACATTATATAACAGAGATTAAGGACTATTTGTCAAAGATTATGATAGTAGTGAGACTTTTGATTTCTTGAGTAGGAATCCATACTTTTAATGGATCTTCTTATGAGACTATTTGATATCTCGAACCGTCAACAAACCCTATTAATGAATAACAATCCTAAAAACTGTAAGTAGATACTCAAAGATTTTGATAGAGTTGGTATACATTTTTACAAACCTCTAAAACTCTAGACAGATCATTATATAACTCTGCATAATAGGAAACAAGTTTCTTAGGATCTTCATGTCCTATACCTAGCCTCCTTCTATATTGCATGCTCTGCACCTTCAAAACGTGATCTCTACACCTTCTTGTTGATCATGCACTCTTCAAAGTGTTAGACAGTGTAATCCCAAGGATATGCAAAGTCTATAAATATTTGACAACCCTTTATAATGTTTCATAGTGTCTTCTAAAGTTTGAAAATATCTTCATTAAGTTGACAGTTCTTTCAAAAGGGCTTGACAGAGTTTAGATTAGAGAATAGGGTAAGACACTATGGAATGGTCTTTAGAACTCATACAAGACTTTTGGATGCCTTACTAGCTTGCAGACTCTTTCCCACTCCTCGCATAGGCCTCATGAACCCTTATTACATCTATTGACCCTACCAACTTCATAATAATCATGCAAACCTATTAGGGTTTGGCAGATTCTTGTAGGGTTCATGCATCCTTGCAAATCTAAATCTAGCTTCACATATACAAACATCATGATTGTTCCATAGTTTATTCAAGGCTATTACTGTCACAAGATCTATGAAACTGTATATACACTTGGAGTTGTGCAAGCTCATTTCAAGACCTTTAAGGATTCAACAACATACTATTATCGATCTTAATTATATTGTTTTCAATCTTCTTAGCAACTTTTAAGGAAACTGTGAAGACCAGGTTATGCATGAATGGACCCCTTTATCCCCCCACCAAAGTAGCCGTCTATTTCATTGTTTTAGACCCATGCTTTCTTTGCATTCATCTATTTATTCTCTCTTGTATCCCTTGAGATTTTCACTGGACAAAGGCACCTCCACCATGAAAACAAAGAAAACTTGCTTCCATATCTTTTCCTCCTACAATGAAACCTATGAAACCCTAAAAGAAACGTGACTATGCAACAAGGAAACTCAAAACATGCAGACCTAACCCTAACCACTAACCAAGTGACCTAACTGGAGTTCTAAACCATAGAAAAACAAATTAGAATGTGACTATGATTCAAAATGGCTTCCCTCCATACATGCACTACGTGGTTTTGACCAAAAAAAGGTTTGTTTATGTTGCAATCTTCTTATTTCAACCTTTGACTTATTCAAAACCTTCATGCAAATGCATAAAGTTCCTTTTGGACATGAGAAAAATGATTTTCTTTGATAAGTTTAAGGTAAACAAAACACTTCAAACTCCTTTTTAAAAACTTTTACACAATGCTAAAGCAATTTTGGATAACTTAAACTTTACAAGACCTTTCAAAACTTGACTGAACTTGAAGAAACATAATAAGATACATTTGACCTTACAAGTTTGTTACACAAGACAACTTTCTGACATTCAAAGATGAAAAATAACGACAAATCTCCAACCCTTAAACAACCTAAAAACATGTTTGAGTTGAAAGGCGAAAATAGGCAACAGGCACAGAAAAATGCAAGCTAAAATATGTTAAAAATCAAGAAGACAAGCTAAAACAAAGAGTTAACCAATGCATCGAAAAAGACATGGTTGCCCCTTTTAAAAGTAGGATCACCTCTTTTACCAATACTGGTCACCCAAGTGACCCTATAACACAAAGAAAGGTCATTTAGGTGACCCAAAAGGTCTATGGGGTGACCGTAAACAAGTGAAACAAAAGGGTTAGCAAGGCAACATGTAAAGGAACAAAAGTCAACTAGGAGGTTAAACAAGGGGGACAAAAAGACAAAAATAGGGAGTCATCGAGACATGAAACTATTGGGAGAAGTATAATCATGTCTTCGGGGGTCGTGATATATGATTGCCACATCATCATTGGATTGTTATGTAAGCTTCACGTAATTTTAGTACTTACATATTTGCCCTCTTAGGGATGGTAGTCTACATGGAAGGTAGGTATCATTCTTGGAGCATGACCTTACTTATTTTCATTGTCTTGCATTTGAAACTACAAAATAAAATTCATTCAAGTGTAAGTCCAACATATGATCGGTTAAAAACAAGTACTTGAATAGATAAGAGGACATACTTGTGATGTAAGAGTTTGAGTTTACCTACATCGTCTAGTCTATGTTGTGAAGACCTATAGTCATGATGAGTGGTACATACAAAATGAGGAAAAATAGAGCATAGAAGAAACTAAGTTAATAACACACACACACACCAATGTAAACTAAGCTGGGAGGAGAGAGGAGAAGAAAGAGGGAAAATGAGAGAAACCGAGGAAATAAAGGTGAGACTCAGTGTGAGAATAGTCAACGAAAAGCTTGCGATGAGGAGATCGTGATCATGGCCACAACTTAGCTTCCCATGGTGCCTTAAGTATGAAAAATGAGAAAAATTCTCTCTAAACCCTAGGTATTCTTTTGTTGATTTCTCTCACAATTATCCGTTAAATTCAAAATTGTTTGTTGCATTAAACTAGGTTTTAGTTTTCTATTATTTTTATGTTTTCATTTTTCTATTTTCTATTCAATTTTTTAGTTTTTGGGCCAACTGGGGCTCACTTGGGCATCGCCTAAGGTCACCCCTTTTGCCAGGGTAGGTCATCTAGGTAACCCTGCCAGCTTATCCTAGGTCACCCACGAGACGCTACCAAAGATTTCTATGGTAGGATTAGAGGCAAAAGTTAGCATTTTGACACCTAGAGTTGATTGTTTCTTCAATTTCAACTATATTCTCACTTATCGCATGCTTTCTAGAACTTTATTTAATTTTTAGGGGTTTATGAAAGTTTTACACTTTCTAATTTTATAAAGGTTTGACTTGGCATTTCTTTTTCACAAGACGCATGCATCTATTGGAATGCTACAATATAGTATGCCTAATTTTTGGAGGCTCTAGAGGACCTATCCAATGTTGACTATGCTACTCTCAAGAGGATAGGACTTGCCAAGGTTGTACCAATTCTAACTATATACCCTTCTTCAAGCATTTGCTATGACATTCTTACTTATTAGGATGAAAATAATAACGCCTTCTAATTTTTGTTGGTCTCAAGAGAGTGGACTATCACTATATACGATGTCTACCACATCCTCGGGGTTCCTATTAGAAGGGAACCACTTATACTACCTAATTGGGAGTCAAAGCAAGAGAGATGTGCTTGGTTTGTGATGATGGGAGTGAACCGTCTTAAAGATCATCTTAGAGTACAGCTCGCCTCTATACCTGGACTTGACATTTTGCCTCCATGGAAGGTCTTGATAGGTTTGATTGCTTCTTGTTTATCAGGGTGTTACATCCCTAATTTTGGCTTATTTTTACTTTTATGGATAGAAGTGAATCTATGGATAAATACTTTGACGTTGGGTTAAATGTCATTGGAAAATATTGATTTTATTAAATATCAGTTATGTGATTAAATGCAATGCATATGATGTAATGATTTAACAATTTATGTTATGAGAATTTGATTTATTATTCATAAGGTTTATGAATGGACCAACGATGCACTGATCATAATCTGGTTCAATTGCAAGATATATGTAGGAAAATAGGTTTTTGATGACTCTCTGAGAAAGAGAGAGAGAGAGTATCTTCTGAGGAGAGGAGAATAGACCTTGGGTTATAAACAGTCATTTGCCAAATGAGTACAAGGTTTGACATTTAAATAACTCTAGTCCATTGAGGTAAGTCGTGTTTTATTGGTAAATTCTTGGATTGACTCGAGAGGTTGTCAATGTCTTATTGATTTCTTTTTGAGTTAGTTGTGTGTTGACTTTGTCATTTTGTGAAAATGATGTTGTCGAGAAAGAATGTTAGTCATCTGCGATTAACACGACCTTTTGTCGATCATGTCGTAAGTAATTGTGTTTACGTCGTCAAAATGTAGATGGTTAAATCATTGACATGATTTTAGTCTAATGTCGCGTGTTCACTCATGGCAAGCTAAATTGACGTGATATAGTGTGTATTCGTGAAGGGGAGATGATATCGACCCTATCACACTTTTACGTAAGTCTTATTGCGTTTATTATCTTTGGAAAATTGGTTAGTCAGGAAGTACTTGTGGTTTAATATGATTACCCACCTTTTTCTTCTAAGTGAAGTTGTCATCTTTTAACTAATTTCTACAAGTATCGATTATTCTTTTATGAGCCTTTAATGGTATGTGTAGTGGAATAAATACCACGTTATCTTTTAAAAGCCACAGGCTCGAGCTTAGAGCAACTGCAGGCATAATTTGTAGAGAGTGTATCAACCGAATGTAGTGGTCTTTATAGCACTTGAGATAACTTAATTATCTTAAGTCGTAGTTTCATAGAGTGTCAACCATTCATGAATGTTAGTGGTGTTGTATACCACGTATTCTTCCCTCACAATGGATGATCAATCTTCTTGAAGTCAGCACGTGTAGAGCCTCAGCGACTTAAGAGAGAGTTTGTTTCAACTACATCGTAGTGGATCTTTTATGACTGTCAGTCGTGGAGTGAAAGAGGATGACTCATAAGGGAGTCGTATGAAGTATTTAAAAGACATCCACCCTCATAGAGTCAGGCATGGGGAAGTAATGACACTAGAATAGGCAAAGTAAAGTTAGGAGAGATAGATAGGAAGTTTTTCTGCGAAGATAATGAGGTAGAGTTTGGCTATTAGTTGAGTCAAGGAAACAATACCATAGCTCAGGTAAGGAAGCCGTGAGAATACATAGTCAGCCTAGAGCCTTTAACCAAAAGCTAGAGTCAATTATCTAAAAGGAAATAAGCTATCACAGAAGGATCGAATTATAAGTAGCAGTGAAAGAAAGAAATATTTTCGAGAACAATCTTGGACTGTCGAAGTGCATTATCAGGTTCTTTCTTTTTGTGATGTCATATTTGTTATATGTAATGCTTGCAGTCTTATGCATATCTTAGAATGATATCTGAGTCAAAAATCTTTCATTTCTATGAATGATTTCTGAGTCAAAATCTTTGTGTCTTTTGAGTAAGTGAACTTATTTCATATATATATCTATGCATACGTGTGTTAAAAATATAGTCAGTAGCTTATGCAAGTTGTGTCATCAAGAGTTTGACATGTTTTATGCACTTAAGCTCATGCGGTATATATTACGTGTGACTCAATCCTTTTAGTTTATTCCGTCGAATACCTTATGCATGTTGTGGATTTCATTGTGGAACAGTGCAAGTAGATATTATAGTTTTTAGTAATTCATAGGATAATTTGATATTGCACTTGTATGTTCTTTTAGAACCATGAGATTATTATTACTTGATATGTGATTTAGCATTCTTGTAGTTCGGGTAAACATATGATGATTAAGTACTGTCAAGACGAGTAGCACATTATTATAATCTTTTAGATACTCAAAAGAATGAACAACTTTGTTCCAATGATGACATAGGTTATATAAATATATATGTATCTTTATATTTAAAAGAGCAATATTGGATACTTAAACTTATGTTATTAGCAACTTGATTAAGTCTTTTTACAATCTTGGAAGCAATTCAAACTTCTAGTCAATAAACGTAGGTTGTCAATAACTGTACAATATTTGTTAGCAAAACAATCCTAAGTCAATATTCTAGACTCATATGGAACTAGATGGTTTGATATAATTAAAATTTCATTGTATGGGAAAAATAACCTTGTTGTAATATATTAAACGATATCTTAGTAGTAAGAACTGTTGACCAATTTTCCTCTGACCAGAGTCAAATAGTTCACCTTGAATATCCCCTGGATATCCTTTGAAAATTGACCCAACAAGCCTAAAACCTCCAATTTCTCCATACGCTACCTTGCAAAATCCCCCAAAATGTCTTCTAGAGAATCCTTGCAGAAAACCCAGAAAAACCCAGAAACCTTTTGTCCTCAAGTGCCTTCCATCGCAAGGATTTCTCATTTTCATACATAGTCATTTTGATGCATATGAAGGTGATGTCATCCTCTGTTTGTGGGTTTTCCATCATTTGGTCGAAAATGTATCTCGCATACATTTTTGTTTGTATGTATATCATGTGCAATGTTCAATGTACATCAGGTTCATTTCTCGCATCCTTGCATGCAACTTTGTATGTATATTTGTTTGTGTCGCATATACAATTGCATATGCAAAGGAGGATACAAAGGTGTAGATACAATCTGAACTCGATCACTTTTCAGGCCAGATTTGATAGCGGTTCAGATTTGTTTTTGTACTTGTATGTCAAAAGGATGTATCATACATACAAATCTGGGATATGCATGGGCGGACCCGAAGGGAAAATGCAATTGGTTTTAGAAGGCGGAGGTGAATGTATGCGCCTTTGTATATTGCATTGCATGTGCATTTGCATATACAGAAGTTGATACAAGCGGAATAGATACAAACTTAGATGTGACTGGAAAATTAAGCATGGTGTACTTCAGGTGGAGTCCGTAGTTGTATGTTTGATTGCATGTATGTGTTATACAAAAAAGTGAGATACAAAAGCAAATACAAGGCCGGATCTGAATTTAGTCCCGATCTGTTTCATAAACACGTTGAAGTCTGCCTTTGTATGTTTGGCAATTGTATCTCATATACAATTTCACATACAAAAGCAAATACAAAGAGCATCATCGGTCTATTTTGCAGCGATGGGGCCACAGCTTGAAGATCCAATGGAGTGACGACGCGTGTCAGGGTGATGCAAAGACATATATAAAGGTGCATATACAAACCAAACACGTTCAAAAGGTTAAACATTGTATGGTCTGCATTTGTATGTATATGCGATGGTATTTGCATATACAAAAATTGAACATGCAAAAAGCGAAAGGTAAAGAAATTGCATAAGTGCATAAAGTGAACCTAACAGTGTAGGGTGCATGTATTGCATATGCATGATTAGATACAAACGGTGATACAATTGCATATGCAAAGGCACATACAAGGGCAAGATGTCAGTTGACCGTAACTTTGATCGCGAATATCTCCCTCGTTCGAAGGAATTTCTACATGCTCCAAAAGGCAAAAGTGTTTATTTTTGCCTCCTCTTTCATTTGGTGGGCTTTTTTGAGGGAATATTCTCACTTTGAAAAATTGATCCAGATATGCACATCCGAATATCAGGATGGTCACCGACTGAAGATGAATATGCAGTTTTGGCAACAAGACATCTCAGCGACCATCTTGAACTATTGCAAAGGCCCTTCAAATGTAAATATTTTACATTTATGGTTGTAGGTTGATGATGTAGCAACTCACATTGAAGATCCAAAATATCTTCCATTTGCCCCTACTCTAGATATTTTATGCAATGAATTCTTGCGGGTCGACATTCTCTTTGGCGAAGATATTTTCTGACAGAGCCCATGGGGTGAATTTATTGTAGCTGACTCAGGTCAAGTGCTCAAATTCTATATATGCATCTTTGAGAGATGTAATAATGTTGGATACTGGCTGAATACATGTTCATACTGTATGCAAACAGAGCCCTTCTTTACTGTAATCATGCCTTCTAATTAAATATATGTTGGTTATTCCTACCTCTTTGTGCTGATTTTTAGCTCTGTGTAAATTTGAGAATGGTTTTTCTATGAATATCTCATCCCTCTCAACCATTTCTTGCTCCTTACCTATGTTAAGATCATCTAAATCTGTGTATGTTTATCAGTCATATTTGGTTATGTTATGTATTTCCTCAGTTTTATGAGAGTTCTTCTATTCGAACCTGGCGTATCACCTCCCCTTTTACTTTCAGTTTATCCTCCTTCCCCTTTTCCCAACTAGTGAATAGATTAGGTTTAGTCTTAGGCTCGTTGAATCTCTCATCCAACAAAGGAACCAACCTCTCTCTGGAGATTTGGCCTCCCTGCAGGGTCCCACACCTGGAGGTCGTCTCAATGTTTCACTAGATTGTTGGAGCCCTAAAAGCCTTCAACTCTGGGTGCAAATCTGTGACAACAAGAACACTGGAAAACAATCATTTATCTAGTCAAGAGTTGTGAAATCTAGAAATGACTTGATAGTCAAAATAAGACCTAGGGGTTAGTCCTTGTGTTTATTAAATTATTACTTTATGAGAATATTTGTTTGTTATTCCATTATGATAGGATAGGAAGGACAAAACCTAATCTTGACCCAATAGGGTAATTTATTATACTAAACCTTTGAGATTATTATAAAGAACATGATTGAAGGGGCAAGTACCCTAACTTTGATTATTTATTCTTCTAGTTAGAAAGGATATATTTTCCTAACCTATAATGCTTAAACATGGTAAGGTGACCTTCTTAGTCATTATAAATCATCTTAATTTCTTGAGTGTCGATAAGTTTTGGATCTCTGGTATTGCAAAGATGCAATGAGAATCCTCATATAGAAAGATAATCCATAAGGTCTATGGAACATTGTCAATGTTTGTAAACTTGTCTAAGTCGAGAAGACTAAAATATTGAAGTTGTCAAGACTATATAGTAAACATAGTTGACCAAATCAAATTGTGGGAACATCATAGTATCCAAGTTGAGTTGGGGTGGGTGGACATAATGACTGCATTTATTATAAACATTTATTCATATTGAATCTTTGGCCAAAGTAATGTATATGTCTCTGTGTGCATTATTGGTTCACCATATCTGGATTGCATAACCTATTGGATTAATCATACTTAGCTAGAGGGTATCTAGGGCTGTATGATTGATAGAGTTATGTAGGATACAACACTAGTACTCAGATGGGAAATTACCATTGGTCACCTTTGGTCTTGACTCTTTGTGAAGGGTGGGGCCACTTCCAATTGGAAGATGTGTGGGAGATTGGAGGAAAAGCACTAGGAAGATGCTCTCTCTCTCTCTCTCTCTCTCTCTCTCTCTCTCTCTCTCTCCTCTCTCTCTCTCTCTCTCTCTCTCTCTCTCTCTCTCTCTCTCTCTCTCTCTCTCTCTCTCTCTCTCTCTCTCTCTCTCTCTCTCTCTCTCTCTCTCTCCTCTCTCTCTCTCTCTCTCTCTCTCTCTCTCTCTCTCTCTCTCTCTCTCTCTCTCTCTCTCTCTCTCTCTCTCTCTCTCTCTCTCCAGCAGAAGACATGCCAAGGCTTGCGATAAGGATGTTAGATTTTTGGATGCAGTATACCTTTGGGTTATGTGACTCATGTTTATTAAGACTATGTAAAACATTTTCTATCGCAAATATTTGTAATTGTAAAGATAAAATGTCATCTTGTATATTATCTCATGTTGTTTATTTAAGAAAATAAATTATGTAAATTGTTGTATCTTGATTTTAATTTAAATAAAGAAAAAATTTAATATCTTTTTCACCTTGTATGTTATATCTCATGGTAAATATCTATGTTTAGTGTTGTTTAAGATTTTAGATGTTACATATGGTATCAGAGCTACCAGGTTCGACACTAGGGATTATGAGTCCACTATGCTAACCTGTAATCAACATTAAGCAATTAGCTAATGTTTGAATTTCTTGTGCCAGGGTGGTGCATCTCAAGATGACTACTAGGAAGTCAATAATCAAGAATGAGTGTTACCTAAAAGCTAAGAGAGAGCGTGAAGCCATTATTAAAACCTTTGAGGGAACTAATAATGATAGTGACATATGGTTGAGTGACACTGAAACCCTCATAAATGCCTTAGCTTAAATCAATCAAGTGAGAAAGGAAAACTTAGAGAGAGCTAAGATCGTAGCATATATGTCTGAAGATGATGCACCTATGGTTAGGAGAGACCATCGCATACCTCCAACTTCTGAGATAATTGTACTTGGGTCTAATGGCAAGTCAGAAGGTTATAAACCTCTTGATTATGTATCTGATAATGAATCAGAGGGATATACTCCCCTTGAACATGACATATGAGTCATTCTATGTATCAATAAAGGATTTAGTTACTCCTTAATAATTCATGATAATAATGAGTTTGTTTTGTACCAAACTATTGTTTGTTTTGATATAATGAGATGCATTAAAATCAGGAAACTAACAGATAACTCAATATTCTCAAGTGTGAGAAAAATGACAAACATGGTTTAGACAAGAACTAACCAGGATGAGAGTCAAGAGGAAAACATCCTGCTAGATAATTCCAAGGACAAGCTGGATCAGATTTTAATCATGCTTGCAGAAACCAAGGAAAGACTTGGTAACTTGGAAAAGAAGGTAATGGATCAAGGAAACTCTGAGGGAGAAAATGACAATTCTTGTGAGGAAAGTGGGGAAAATCACCAAGACCATAGTGTGCTCGTAGTGCAAACCATGAAAACCATAGATCCTAGAAGGAAGCAAAGGATAGGCTTGCCTTAGGACTTTCCAAAGTTATGAAGAAAGTCACTTCACCGAAGTTTGATAGAATAGTGACTGAAGCAACTGAAGATCAAGGAAACTCTGAGGGAGAAAATGAAAATTCTTGTGAGGAAAGTGGGGAAAATCACCAAGACCATAGTGTGCTCGTAGTGCAAACCATGAAAACCATAGATCCTAGAAGGAAGCAAAGGATAGGCTTGCCTTAGAACTTTCCAAAGTTAAGAAGAAAGTCACTTCACCGAAGTTTGATAGAATAGTGACTGAAGCAACTGAAAATTTTATTCCTCCTACAGTTTTGGATAAGTTTCCTAGAAAAGCAATTAAAAAGGGCTAGATGAAAAGGGTGTCAACTTTTTACAATAAAAATGGAGCAAATTGAGGAAGGTCTTGAAAAGCATAGTATGTCTTTTGAATAAAGGTATCCTTTTCTTTGAGATTTTTAGGATGTTTTTCCTGAGGAACTTCTAGGACTACCTCCCAAAAGGGTCTTTGATTTTGTATTTGAAATTAAACTAGGATATGAGCCTATATCAAAAGCACCTTACCATATGACAACTACAGAATTAATGGAATTAAAAGCCCAATTACAAGAATTGTTGGCTAAAGGTTTGATTAGACCTAGTGTTTCACCATGGGGTGCACCAGTTATCTTTGTCAAAAAAGGGATGGAACTCTACGATTATGTATTGATTATCGTATGCTCAATAAAGCAACGATAAAGAACAAATATCCTTTACCGCATATATATGATCTCTTTGATCAAATGCGTGGAGTTTCTGTGTTTACAAAGATCGATTTGCGATCAAGATATCATCAGTTAAGATTGAAGGATGAGGATATCCACAAAACAACTTTTAGGACAAGATATGGGCACTATGAGTTCATAGTGTTGCCGTCTGGACTCACGAATGTCCCTGTTGCATTCATGAATCTCATGAACAGTGTGTTTAGAGATTGTTTAGACAAGCTTGTTCTAGTCTTTTTGGATGATATTCTTATTTATTCTAAGAATGAAGAACATTTATAACATTTGCAAGTGGTTCTGCAACGGTTAAGGGAACATAAGTTATATGGAAATTTTTCTAAGTATTCTTTCTTGCAAAAGGAGATTCAGTATCTAAGACATATAATATCTATAGAAGGAATATCTTTTGATCCAGCAAAGATCAAAGTTATTCTAGATTGGCCTGTACCCACGAATGTGCATGAAGTACGTAGTTTTATGGGTTTGGCTAGTTATTATAGGAAGTTTGTCCTAAATTTCTCCAGTATTGCAAGTCCAATCACTTCTTTGCAAAGGAAAGGGAAGCAATTTGACTGGACAGATAAATTTCAGGAGGCATTTGATCTATTGAAGGAAAAGTTGACAACAACACCAATTCTAAAAGTTCCCAACCCCGAAGGGCAATTTGAGGTAATAATTGATGCCTCAGGAGAAGGATTAGGGGGTGTGCTTATGCAATATGGGTGAGTGATAGCCTATGAGTCAAGGAAGCTGAAAGCTTATGAGAAAAATTATGCACCGCATGATCTGGAATTAGCAACTGTTACACATACTTTGCAAATGTGGCGTCACTATTTGTTAGGGAAAACCTTTGTACCTAAGTCAGATCATTAAAGTCTTAAGTATATATTTTCTTAACCTCATATTAATGCTCAACAAAGGAGATGGTTAGAGTTGATATCTGGTTATGACTTTGAGATAAACTATATCAAAGGAAAAGATAACAGAGTAGCTGATGCTTTGAGTCGGAGAAGACATATTTCTTCAATTGTCTCTATTCACGCAAACTTTAATGATTTAGTGTTGCAAAATTTATTTGGTGATGAATATTATGAGTAGGTCAAACAATCTCTTATGGTAAATCCTAAAGATTCAAGCTATGATGGGTTTCATTTTGAGTTTGATGGACTATTGAGATACAGAGGAAGAATGTATATTCCTAATAGATCTGAATTAAGAAATCTGGTGTGTAAAGAAGTCATACTGCACCATACTTGGGACATCTGGGAGTAACCAAACTTCTAGCAAATGTAAAAAATATTTATTTCTGGAAAGGGATGAAGAATGATGTTGCAAGATTTGTAGCAAGTTTTTTGGAGTGCTAGAGGGTAAAAGCAAAACATCAACATCTTGCAAGATTGTTGTATCCACATGATGTGCCAGAATGGAAGTGGCAAGTCATAAGTATGGACTTTGTTTAGGGTCTTCCAACATCTAGGAACATACATGATGCCATTTTAGTTATGGTTGATAAACTCGCAAAGGTAGCACATTTCATACTGGGGAATTTAACTGATGGAGCATCAGTGTTAGCTCACAAATTTGTTCAAGAAGTGTTTAGATTACACAAAGTTCCTGAAAAGATTATCTCAGATAGAGACACGCGTGTAATGTCAAGGTTTTGACAAACCCTGTTCTTGTTGCAAATATGTGCCTAATCGGTGTTGTCATTGATGTCAACATATCCCTGTTGTCATTAGTGTCAATTGTATCCTATTTTGTTGCATGTTTAGAAGACTAGAATGTTAAGGATATTGAGAAAATTAATGAAGATCAATATATGCGAACCATATGGTTGTGTAGAGGATTGTCTGTAGTAGCTCCAGTTAAGTTTTGAGAGGTCTCCATGAAGATTTGAAGAAGCTATAGCCATCTGAGTAGAACCAGGTTTTACTATGTTCAGAAGAGACAAAGTGACAGTAAATTGGTCTGGATTGCTCCGCATTGAAACATTATGATCTGCAGTTCTAGAGGCATGTTTGGGAAGTTAGTGTGTATCATCAACTCAAGTGGTTCATGGTTTGGAGGTTCGCAAGCAATCTTTCTAGTATGACAGTCATGGCAGACAGTGGTCTTGAGGTTCTGGAAGAAGATGCAAGTGATTCTGATGATTTGGAGGAGTGCAGATGTCTTTGTTGAATTCAATGTGCTTGTGGAGGTCTCTAGATTGTGCGCCTGCTATGTTGGAGGTCCGCATTGAAGATTGAGCTCATTGTTGAAGATTTTTTCCTTAGTGTTACTCTTCTTCCTAGTCTTGGCTGACCGGATGATTCAAGCATGTTGCAGATGATCTAAGAGCAATTCTATGGATCTTGTGGCATATTGATCAAGGAAGATTTGAGTCCTAGTTATGTTTGGCTGACAGCCTAGTGATTCACATTAAATCAGATGCTTGTAGTGCCGACCTTGATGTTTATTCCAAGGTTGATGAAGTGTATAAAGGCGTGTATTTGAGTCATGGAAAATCATCCTTGTGCAAAATAATAAAATCTTAAGAAAGGATCAGAGGCAGAGCAGAGAAGAAGAGGAGTAGAGGAGCAAGAACAGTAAATGATGAAGTGATAGTAAAGAAGCATTTGGGAGGAGAGCAGAAGTTTTGTGAGAATTCAATGAGACTAAACTAGGCATGTTGAAGATGCTATTTCTCATTTAAATCTTTCTATACTAAACATAAATTTTTGTAGGCAGTGAGCCTCTTTTGAGCAGTGAGCTCTAGGCAGTTCGTCCGAAGGCAAACTGTGCCTTCTAATTTTTAATTACTTTTAATAGGGTACGAATCTTGTGGGTTAACCCCCACCATGGTTTTCCCTTAACTGGGTTTCCACGTTAAAAATCTTGGTGTCAATTGTGTTAATTGTGTTTCTGCTCATGTGTTATTATTGCATGCTTTAATGTTTACATCATTAATCTGTTTATAAGTTTTGAAAGAAGACTAAAGAGAACAAAAAGTTAATTTTGTACGATAGCTAATTCACCCCCCTCTCAGTTGTCTGGCCTAATTCCAACAATTGGTATCAGAGCCAAGTTCCTCTAAAAAGAAGCTTGACCGCTTGAGGAGATCCAGAACGTCAACTTACAAGAAGGATAGTCTGAGATTTGATGGAACAAATTACACTCTGTGGAAGATGCGCATGCAATGTCATTTGCAATGTATGGGTAATGCCTATTGGTTGATAACTGAGAATGAGAATAAGATTCAAGAAAAAGGTCCTACAACTCCAGATGAGATCAAAGATGCTGAGAACAACATTCGAAGTAAAGAAGCCTTGTTGAGTGTCATGTCTGATATAGAAATGACAAATGTACTGAAATTAAAAACTGTGCATGAAATTTGGGAGACTTTGGAAACCCTGCATGAAGGTGATGAATATGTCAAATGTGCCAAGCTACAAAGCCTGAAGGGTAGATACGAAAGCTTAAGTATGAGTGAAGATAAAAATATTACCTCCTACATGCTAAAAGTGAATGAACTTGTGAGCGATATAAGGTGTGCTGGTGGAGTATTGGATGAATCAGATATTGTTGCCAAAGTACTCAGATCCTTACCTCTGTCATACAAGCATAAAGCTGTTGCCATTGAAGAAATTAGAACTGTGACAACAGTTACAAGGGATCAACTGGTTGGTAAGCTTTTAACATTTGAAATGAGTGAGTTTGGTGATTCTCTTCCTAAGTCTGAATCTACATTTAAGGCCAGAATTCATGGAAAACAAAAATATGATCCGGGTGAAAGCTCTTCAAAATGATCAAACAAATTCGACAGAACAAGGAAGGATCTTGAAGATGATGAAATGAGTTCAATGAACTTGAAGCCCTTTTTGCCAAAAGATTACCAAGAAGATCTGGTAAGTATGAAGGAAAGTTGCCATTCAAATGTTTTTCTTGTAATAAGATTGGTCATTTTGCCTCAAGGTGTCCGGAGAGGGGTTCAAGGCCAAACCTAAATAGACCTAGAGTTTAGAAGAAATGCTACTATGTCCAAGAAGCTGGTGAAGAAGGAGTCACAAATGATGAATCTGATCATGGAGGTTCCACTAAAAATGATTGGGTATTCATTGTTATCAAAGAAGAAGATCCAGTGCCTATTGAATCTGCTAGCTGTACAAATGTGGAAAGTGCCTTGGCTGCTCAGGTTGTAGAAAAAGATAAATGGGTAATTGATAGTGGATGTTCTCATCATATGACTGGTGATAAAAGTAAGTTTGTAAGCTTTGAAAAATATGAAGGAGGAGTTGTGAAATTTGGAGATAACTCAGCTAGTAGAATCCATGGTAGAGGATCCATCTCTTTTGATGGTAAGAATAACACTAATGATGTTCTGTATGTGGAAGGATTGAAGCATAATCTTCTTAGTGTTGGACAGTTGGTTGACAAAGGTTATGATCTCTGATTCAAGGATGGAAAATGCAGAATCTTGGAAAGCTCCGGAACTGAAATTGCATCTGGTACTTAGACTAGAGGCAACATCTTTCATTTAAGTGGTTCTAGCAAAAGTAGTTTGATTGCTCAGATTGATCAAAGTTGGTTATGGTATAGGAGAATGTGTCATGTGAATTTTGATAACATTGTCAAGATAAGTTCTACTCAGGTTGTGAGAGATCTTCCAAAACTTGTGAAACCTGCTGATAGCATGTGTAGAGAATGTCAATTGGGTAAACAGAACAAAATTTCATTCAAGAGTAAAGAACAATTTTCAAGTGGATGGCTGGAACTTGTGCATACTGATCAATGTGGCCCTGCTAGAATTAGGAGTGTGCAAGGATATATATTTTATGTTGCTGATTGATGATTACTCCCGGATGATGTGGGTAACCTTCTTAAAAGAAAAATCAGAAGCTCTAGAGAAGTTTAAGGTGTTCAAGGTTATGGTGGAAAATGAGATTGGTGAGAAAATAAAGTGTCTGAGATCCGACAGAGGTGGAGAGTTTACTTCCAGTGAGTTTGATACACTCTGTGAAAAGCATGGAATAAAAAGATAGTTATCTGCTCCCAGGACTCCTCAGTAGAATGGAGTTGTAGAAAGAAAGAACTAGACCATTCAAGAAGTTGCCAGGACCATGATCATGGAAGCAAATGTTTCACAAGTCTATTGGAGAGAAGTTGTGAGTACTGCTGTCTACACTCTCAATCGGGTGCAGATCAAAGGCAATTCTAGTAAGACCCCTTATGAACTATGGTTTGGTCATCCTCCTACTATGAGATACTTCAAAGTTTTTGGTAGTAAGTGCTATATCAAAAGAGATGAGGATCTAGGCAAGTTTGAAGCAAGAAGTGATGAAGGGATATTTCTGGGTTACTCTACTCAAAGCAAAGCATACCGGTGCTTTAACAAAAGATTAAAAAAGATTGTTGAAAGTGCAAAGAAGGACATTCTAGGTCTTGCGGATATGAATTAGACGATCAAGATGAAAGTCAAATTCAAGGAAGACAAGTTCAAACCCAGACTCAGATTCAGATTTATCCAGAAAATCCAATGACTCAAGAGGATAGTGCAGATGTTGAAGAACATACTCAAGAAACAGAGGTTCAAATAAATCCCAAAACTCCTAGGTATGTAAAACTGAATCATCCTAAAGATCAAATCATAGGAGATAAATATAAAGGTGTTCGAACTAGGAAAAGAATTGTTGAAGATCAAGAGGAGATTTGTTTGATCTCAAAGATTGAACCAAATTCAGTAGTTGAAGCTTGTAATGATGAAGATTGGGTAAAATCCGTGGAAGAAGAATTAATGCAAATTGAAAAAAGTCACACTTGGGATCTTGTTCCTAGACCTGAAGACAAAAATGTGATTGGAACTAAATGGGTCTTTCGGAATAAACTAAATGAAGATGGTGAAGTTGTAAGAAACAAAGCAAGGCTGGTATGCAAAGGATATTCTCAAGTGGAAGGAATTCATTTTGAAGAAACTAAAGAGGAAAACTAATGTGTTGTAGACTTAACTAATTCAGGGGAACCCTATCTGAATAGTCCACTCTATCACTATGCATTCCTACATTGAATTATCGACCAAGGAGCATAAGCTTGTGATGGTACTTGCAATGTATATGCCTTCAGGGCTCATACGGTTCCTAAATCATTCTATCTTAACTTTAAGCAAACAAATCTACCTTGCTGGAATTGACATAATTACAAAACAGTGAAAATAGCTATAAATCCTAGTTGCTATGGGTACCTACAACAAGGTCTGAAGATAACTATTACAACAGGGAAACTATAGAATTAACTTAATGAATTGACAATGATGAAATGACTAACTGCTGACCTCCAGAGGATTTGAAAACACACTAATATGCATTTGTTCATGAACTATATCTATTTGATCAAAACATAATACTAACTTGAATTCAAATTACGATTAACAGAAAACTAATAAACCAACATTAATTGAAATGAAATAAACAAGGAGAGAATCAGTACCTTGAGTGGCTAGCTCAAGAGACTGTCTTCCTTAACTAAAACCAAATCTAATCCAGATTCTACGTATCTTTGTAACACATATGGAAGCTTAACTTATTCCATGCACAGAATCAACTCATCTCAAATTGTTCAACAATGAAATCTTTTATGTCACATCCAGATTGTATTCCATAAATGTAACATGCTTGAGTCTTTACTCATAGAAAAGGAAATGATAACTGAACTCCCTACAACTTGACTCTGCTACCTTATATATCTCATCTTCCCCTTACTATACAAAAATGGAGAGAGAGCCTTATTTATTAATTAACCGACTCTGATCATTTACCGCACCTAGATACTAGGTCGTGGAGTCAAGATCACATTCTTATTCTAACTGACTATAAGAAGAAGAATTCAAAATAAATTAGAAGTCTGATGCATGAACAATGTCCATAATCATATTTGAAACAAATCCACTCCTTAATTTATTACTAGCCACGATGCTCCATAATTGTCTTTAGTTGTCTCTGCATTCTTAGCGTTGAAACTCACACTTCTATTAACTCCTTTGTCTGCAACCTGCTACAAATGCTTGATCTCATCGTGACACATCCCATTCTACACATAGAATTAGTTCCCAAAGCATATACCACAAGCATTCTCCATGACTAACCATAAAAACACCTCATTTATTCTTTTATACATATCTATATCTAATTCATTCATTTGATAATATGATTATCACATTCCATATTAATATTATAAGTTTAGGTCTTAGAAGTATAAAGAAGGTCAACATGTCATAGTGCAAACATGGATAAATGTCTTAAAGGATGCTATGAAAGAAGTCTTTGAAGTATAAAAAGTAGCATAAAAGAGACTAATTCTGTAGCCCATCATTCCCCCCAACTAACCTTTTGCTTGCCCTCAAGCAAAATTACTCAAACAGATACCTAGGAGAATGAATTATAATGTAAAACTATTTGCCTCAAGTCCATAATTACCTTGACACCCTCACCCTGTTTCAAATAGAACCCATTGTAGCATGAAAGCCTTTGTAGTCTGATAGTTTCTGCAGTCCTGCATTCCTCTCCCTTTTCTCCTGTCTAGTATGGAACTGGATATAAGAGTAGAGGTGGATGGTAGGTAAGAGGCAACCATGCCACACCTTCATTCTCTAAAATTTGAATGTACTTGTGTAATCTTTCAAACATGTTCATAAAGTTATGCAAGGAATGAGGTTCTTTCCGTTGAAGAGTAGGTGTGTTGGAAACAATGCAGATAACTGAGACGGGGGTGAATCAATTATCTTATAACTTTTCTATTTTTCTTTTCTCTTCTTAACTTATCATTTAATGTTATATCAAAGCAAGACCATCATAAGAGATGAAAAAGAAATTAACACATAACACAAGGATTCACATGTGAAAACCCTATCAAGGGAAAAAACCACGGGGTGATTAACCCAAGATTGTATTTTCTGTTAAAAGAATAAGAACAAAAATGGCACTTGCCAATTAGGGCTCACTGCCTGAGCACACTGCTCACAAGAGGCCCACTGCCTACAAGAGACTTACAGTCTACAAATGCTTACAGATGATACCAAGGTAATTAAACTGATGAACAACATCTATGCATGCAGGATTTCAGTTCCAGTTAGGTACAATATACTGATCTAGCACATTTCATTCTTCCTCTGCTCAATATTACTTTCTTGTCACATTCCAGGCTTGAATTACTACTTTTTCTCTTGTCTCTTCTTTTCTTCACACTTAACCATACATACTATCACTTCCACACTCTCCAAGCTTGAATCCATCGGGTATATATATATATGCATCAAGGATTTCCAACAACTTCTTAGTCGGCAACAAGAACACCTGAGATATTTGCAAGTTATTGATTTGTCGGCTGAATCCATGCTTCATCAGTGATGCGCATCAAAAACATAGGAATAGAAGTCATAAATCATGTCGGCCAACAATATATAATATCACAGATTGTTGGATCGGCACCTTTTACACATCCGGATTAAAGTCTGATACTCTATCGGTCAGTTCTTCCTCTGTCTGCTCTACCTGACTGGAACCCAACACTCAAATACTCATATCTTTTTCTTGCTTTATCACTAGAGGCTAGATCTCTAGAGTACAGTAGTCATGATACCCCTCTTGACCTGTCGAAGTCTGTAACTTACTGAGTTACACCATCTGAGAGATTCAGACCTGATTGTTGACCTTGTTACATACTTTGTTCTTGTTCACCAGACCAAAACAATCTTCAATCTGACTTCCGATATAGGCATATTATGTACTGCAGATGTGGGATAGACTTTGTTGCCATCAATGACAACACTTACGAAGCCACACAATGTCTCTTGCCAACAAGGTGTCAAACTGATCCATCTGCTTTGCACATATCTAACACAACCTTGTAGCATGGATCCCATCATTCTCTATATCCTTCTGTGATCCCTTATTCTTAAGTCCATAATGATTTTTCCTAGGCCCTTATGAGAGAGAAGTCTGTACCATTTTGTAAGGATATCTTCAGGGTTAAGTGCCTCTTGTCTGATTGGTAGTGATACCTTCTTCTCATATTCTTCATACCTATCCATCAATTCTCCTCTCAACTTTTCATTATTTAGGTATGATGCTTCTGCTCTCAGCTATAAATCTCCAACATTTATGGAGGGATTCCATTCAGTATATTCCTCCATCAAGTAGTTGTGCAAACATAACTCACATAGCTGATCTTGTTGTTCTAGATTGACCTTTTGAAAATAACTGAAGAAATTGTGTCTAGACTGCAGATCTGGTTGGTCACTAACAAATCTATTGAATTCAAAACTAAGAAATTTCTCTTTTAAAAATAATGCATAAACCCTTGAAGGTGGTCTGCATTCAATGATTTCCATGTCCTTGTCAATTATGCTTGCAATCTTCACCTCTAATTTCTTAATTTCAAGATTCTGGTTCTCAATTATTTCATTAAAATTTATCCTTTCTTTATCCCAATTCTTTATCTTGTTTTGACCTACTAGTGACTTTCAACAACTCAAAACCCAATGAAATAGTAGTATAGTATGTTGGAGTTCTTACCTCAGGAAATAATGGAGGGGGTTCCTTCTCCTCATCTGAGCTGATCTTGCTGACAGCCAATTGTGCTAACAAGTCCAATTTAGACCCTTGATTTTGTGTCTAAATCCTCTCCTCTAATTCCTGTATCCTATTTCCTTTTTCTGCCTCCTTCTCTTCATACCTCTTTACCTAATCCTCTAGAGTTTTGATTCTGTTTAATGCCTCTTGAAGTTCTTTTTGGAGGTCTCTTTCTTCTAACAATTCGTTTCTTTGCTCAAAATTGGCATCACCACTATCATTGTTATCAGAAGCATTAAAAATTTCTTTAATAGGGCTACCAGGGGTTGCTTTTCTCATCTTTTTGGCAATAAAGGGGTCTTCTGAGTCAGAGTCAGAGGAAGAAACATACCTTTTCTTCTTTGAAGAAACATTCACATCATCCTTATTTGCAGAGATATCATATTCAAGTATATCAATAGGAACATTCCCAAGAGTATTTCCTCTTTCCTCAGAATCTTGTCCCTACTCAACAATCTTTTCTTCAGCCGTCTATTTCCTTAATCTGCTTGATCTCCTCGGGGTAGTGGTTTCTTGTTCAACAGCCCTTTTTATCTACTTTTTACCTTTCCCCTTCTGTTTCTCCTTTGCTTCCCCTGCATTGACATTTTTCTCTTTCTTTTTCCTTTTTGTCTTTTCTATGCTGATATCCTTCCCTGCCTTCTTCTTCTTTCCTTTCTTGCTTACAAGTTTTGGGGTCACATGTTTAGGAGGAGAGAATGAAGGCTCCCCTATTTCTTGAGGTTTATTTTCAGGGAGATTTTCCTCCTTCATCTCTTCATGAACAGGTTCATCTTCAGGTTCAGCATTGTATGGGGATTCTTCTTCCTCCTCATGAGGTTTCTCCAACAAGGTGGAAATATCAACACAATCCTTAAAGGCCCCCCAATCAATTTGTGGGTATTGTATCCACAAACTCTTCTTAACCAGTACTGCATTTAGACAATGATGAGACACTGAAGTATCTGCTGGCTTCTTTTGGTATTCTAAAGCCATTCTCTTTAGGAAGTTGTAGAGGTAGTTTGGAACATTCACCAATTTCTCATGACGAATTTTAAAGTGCACAGTGTACAACATATTATACCTCCCTTCACAAGTGAAATACTTGATAATGTAGGTGGCACATTTGCCCCAGAAAAATGGCAGAGATAGGCTTTTTGTACCTTGAGTTGTTGAGCATTTATGCTCACCTCACTCGCATAATTCTCCTCTAGAAGCAGCTACATCAGCTCGGGCTGGGTATTCCGACCCGGTGCGTGGTAGTCCAGTCACTTGGGCTATAGCTACCTCAGAAGCATCAACCATTAACCCTTTCACTACTGCTTCGTCACTTTGCAATTTAATTGCAAATTCTGTAGCCATATCATTGTCATACTCTGCCAATTTTAAGAAGTATTCGAGCCATCCTACTCTAGTGAAGAGTGGTAAAACTAGCACATCTTCAAGAATCTCCTTTTGCGTAGATGGCTCTCTCCTTACTCAGTCACTTCCCATGTCTATAATCCTCTGTATAATTCCACTTTGCCACCTTGTTAGACTTAACCCCTATTCATATCTCTCTGCAATTCCTCTTATTGCTCAGGATTAACTCAATTTGACTTAAGCAAAGATATTAGGAAGGTAACTCTCATTGGTTATTTACACAGTACACAAGGATGACAACTCATTTGAAAACCAGTCAAAAAATCAAGAATGACAACCCTTCCCCCTAACTGAACGTAAAGTGACCTCACTTACGTGGCAAAGGAAGTGGTAGGAAGTTGCAATTATTAACTGGAATGTTTTGAAATATTATCGCATGCATGAAGTAAATAAGGATAATGATAAATGCATAAAAAAGAAATTTAATGGCGATCATGAAAAGTTACCTTTGGGACAATGCCTCGAAAAGAAATGTGGGAGCATTTTTTGAAATGAGATATTGTGTACAATGCAATTATTTCACTAGAACTGTAAGGTCATGCATGCGGATGAATGGTGAGGTGGCACGTCAGCATGTGTGATTTGATTGAATTGCCTAAAAGTCAGTGCGTGAGGTACAGGCATGCTGATGAAGCAAGGCGTAGTGTACGGATTGAGTGGATTGGTGGTGCATTGCATTGAAGACATTTGCAATTGTTGCAGGTGCTTGCAGCATTGTTCCAAAGTACAGATTATGATAGTGATCAAAACAGGTACAGAATTAATAGGTCCTAGCTAAAAGTGGTAAACAGGTCCAAGCTGAAGGTTGTGAATATCATGGTAAAGGTGATGTGTGTGCATGTGGTGTTGTGTGTGCATGTGTTTGGAAAGCAAAAGAAATTATGCCTCAGCTATAGGGGTTGAGTATTCCAACTCAACCTTTGCATCACTAGTTAGGCCGTGTGGATCATCCTCTGACGTTGTATCAACTGGTGTCATAGTATCCTTAGCAAGAGTGCCAGAAGCACCATATGTAGTAGCTAAGGAAATAATGAAGTCTTTCTTTTGTAATGGCTTCTTATACAACTTTATCCTACGTCCATTTACCAAGAGTGAAAATTGGACCTCATCTATAGTTTGCAACTGAACCACTCCATTTGGGAAAACTTGCATGATTT
The DNA here is from genome assembly GCA_027924645.1 of Cunninghamia lanceolata. Lineage (NCBI taxonomy): Eukaryota > Viridiplantae > Streptophyta > Pinopsida > Cupressales > Cupressaceae > Cunninghamia > Cunninghamia lanceolata. The sequence goes on along the minus strand of BSBN01000511.1, from coordinate 14,784,104 downwards.
CGTATGGTCCAAGCCACGTGGATTGGAGCTTGCCCTTGAAGTCTTTATACTTGGAGTCATATAAAAGTGCCCAATTACCAGCTGTAAATGCTTTGTTCTTGATATGACTATCATGCCATTTGACCCTCTATTTCTGGACAACTTCAGTATGGTGGAGTGCCTCTAGCCTTATTTCATCCAGAGCATTAAGATGTTGAAGCCTATCTTGTTGTGCTGCTGTCAAATCCATCCCAAGCTCAACAACTTTTCTTAGTGTTTTATGTTCAAATTCAATTGGGAGGACTGTTGTTTTTCCATAAACCAATTCATATGGGGTAAACCCCGTGGTCGTTTTCCAAGTGGTTCTATAGGCCCAAACAACCTCTAGCAACCTAGTAACCCAATCTCACCTATGGAGTTGTACTATTTTGGTCATGATGTTTTCCAATTCTCTGTTGGTTACCTCAACTTGTCCATTGGCTTGAGGATGATAAGGGGTAGACTTTTTATGCCTTATTTGATACTCCTCCACTAACTTTGTGATTAGATCAAAGGTAAACTGAGGACCTTGATCTGTTACTATTTCCCTTGGCACACCATATCTGGTGAAAATGTCCTCATATAAAAATTTAGCTACATTACCATCTCGTGCAAACTGCAATGCCTTGACCTCAACCCATTCTGTAAGGTAATCAGTACATACCAGAATATACTCCTTATTGTTGGAGGTTGGAGAAATAGGACCAACAAAGTCCAGTCCCCACTTGTCAAAAGGAGCTAATGAGATTTGTGGTTGAAATGGCATTTCATCACTTTTATTTGGTCTTCCCATTCTTTGACACCTATCACAACCTCTTGTATATTTGATATCATCCCTGTGAAGTGTTGGCCAATAATACCCTGTTGTCAAAATTTTGAAGGTTGTTCTTTTTGCTGCAAAGTGTCCCCCACATGGTTCATCATGACAAACCTTCATGATATCAAACACTTCATCTACTCTGATGCATCTTCTCATGATGTTGTCTGGTCCTGTATAGAAGAGAAAGCCTGAAATCCAAGAGTAAGGAAAGCATTTGTGAACAAGTTGTCTCCTTTCTCTTGGTGAAAAATATCTTGGAATCTGCCATGCAACCAAGTAATTTGCTATGTTTGCATACCATGGTGTGTGTATAGTGAGAGCAAATAGATGCTCATCAGGAAAGGAATCATCAACCACACCATCTGAGGATTGAGTGGGCAATCTAGATAAAAAGTCAACAACCACATTAGCCTTACCAGGCTTGTCAACAATTGTGATATCAAATTCTTGAAATAACAATAACCATTTGACCAGCCTACCACCCACTATTGGTTTGTTCATCAGATATCTGATGGCTGTGTGATTGGTGTGAATGAATACTTTATAGCCGGTTATGTAGTGTCTGAACTTGTTGATGGCATAAACAACTACCAACATTTATTTCTCTATTACTGTGTAGTTTAGCTTAGCTCCTTGCAAGTTTTTACTAATATAGTAAATTGCATATTCCTTGTTGCCTTCTTACTGGCCTAAAACTGCCCTAATGGCAAAATCTGATGTATCAGTGTGAATATGAAAGGGCAGTTTCCAATTTGGACCTCTCAAGACTGGGGCCTGTGTCAAGGTTGCTTTCAATTTTTTAAAAGAACGCTGACATTCAAGTGTCCAAGCAAATTCAATATCCTTAGATAGAAGTGCAAAAAAGGGAGCAACAATTTTACTAAAATCTTGAATAAACCTTCTATAATAACCTGCATGCCCAAGGAAACTTCTAACATCCTTCAATTTTTGTGGAATAGGTAGTGTAGAGGTTATTTCTATCTTCTTTGGGTCAACTTGGATACCTGTAGATGAAATGAAATGTCCCAACACCACTCCTTCGGTCATCATCATAAAACACTTTTCATTATTTAAGGACAAATTGTGCTCTGTGCATCTTTTCAAAACTTTTTCAAGATTCTGCAAAGCCTCATCCAATGCTTCACCATATGTGGTGAAGTCATCCATATAGATCTCCATGCTATCATGAGCAAAATCAGAAAAAATACCAAGGACTGCCCTTTGAAAAGTAGTTGGAGCATTGCCCAGTCCAAATGGCAAAACAGAGTATGCATAGGTCCCCCAGGGACAGGTAAATGTGGTTTTATCCTGATCTTCTAGAGCAATCTTTATCTAATTATATCCACTAAAACCATCAAGAAATGAGAAGTACTTCTTTCCTGCCAAAGAATCTAGGACTTGGTCAATAAATGGCAATGGAAAGTGATCTTTTCTGGTGGCAATGTTGAGCTCTCTGTAGTCAACACAAACTCTCCATTTGCCACCCTTTTTAGGAACTATCACCAATGGTGAAGCCCATTCACTGTCTAAAATGCAGTAAATAAAACCTGCATCCAGAAGTTTTTAAAGCTCAGCCTTGACTATGTCCGTTAGAGCAAGGTTCATACGTCTTTGTTTCTGCCTGATATGTTTAAAATTAGCATCAATATAGATCTTGTGCATGCATAGATTTGGGTCAATGCCTTTCATATCACTGTAATCCCATGCAAAAGCTGTTGAATTGGACTATAGGGCATTTTGAAGGAATTTCTCATGTTCTTTAGTCAAGGCATTATTAATAGTCAACATCTTTCCAGGCTGTATCTCTAATGGTTTAGTCATTGGTTGAATGGAAGACACACCAAGGCTAGGAAAGACAGGTAGATGCTGCTAGGGTAGTAAGGCATGAAACAATTGGGAGATTTCTTCTATGGAGCTGCTAGGTATTATACTGCTCAGTGGATCCTGCAGATAGGATAGGCAGTCTTGCTGCTATGGGTGCCTCCCACAGTTATTTTGGATAATGTGTGCTAGTAACTCATCTTCATCTTGGATATCCAACAAAGGACTACGTTCAATGCTCATCAGGGTTTGCAAAGAATAATTGTCCTCTTCTTCTAGAGTAGGCTAAATAGTTTGCTCTAGTTCATGGTACGGTTGGGCTGGTTGATACAACACCAATTTCTTGGTAATGGTTCCATTAGATATAATCATGTTTCTTAACTGGCAACCTATAAATGCATCAGCTGTAGCAAGCCATGGTCTGCCTAGTATAAGAGGGTAACCAACGAGATTGACTTTAGGTTGTAATACAATGAAATCAACAGGATATTCCCAGGAATCTAATGCAATGACTAAGTCTTCAATGATACCTTCAGGTTTTATTGTGGACCTATCAGCCAATTGCAGGATAGTCTGAGTAGGTCTAAGATTGGTTAATTGCAACATTTGCATTGTGTCATTAGTCATGACATTGATTGTTGCACCCACGTCTATTAAGGTATTCTTGATTAGGGCTCCATTGATCTTGACATCGACCACTGGACTTCTTGGATCGGTATACTTAGGAACAGTGATATTTCCCAACATGATGTCTACAAGGTTATCTAAGACATGGACTATTTTTGGGTCTACTCTTTTTCTCCCTGGTTTCTTGATACAGAGATCCCTAATTGTCTTAGGGTAGATAGGAATATCTTTGATGGCCTGAATCAAGGGTATCTTTATGTTTATATCTTGCAATTGTCCTATAAGGTCATTGGTAGGCTATTCTAGCTATTTTCGGATAACCAAGTGCTCAGGGAAAGGAGGCTTAGGGTTTGATATAGATTAAGGTTCCTGAACTAGTTTAGGTTCCAAAGGTGATTTATCTAAGGCTTCATCCATGGTTTCTCCATCCTCTAGTTCTATGATTTGGGGAGATGAAGGACCTACAAGGTGTTTCCCTGATCTGAGGTGAACATTACTTACCTCAACTCCATAGGTGGGGTACTGCATCACCTCATTGGTATAAGCCTATTGAATAGGCTTGTTGTTAAGGTTAGGTGCAGGTTGGGCAGGAATTTGGGTAGGTCTAGGAGGTTGATTTGGAGGTGCTTATGGAGGCATGATGGCTTGCTGTTGTGGCTGAGGTGGAAGCAAGGGTTGCTGATATTGGGAGTTTGGCTGCCATGGTTGGCCCTTGTTCCATTGAGGTTGCCATTGCTGTTGTTGAGTAGGACATTGGGGGTTATAGGTAGGGCCTTGGAAAGTTTGCTGAGGCCATTGTTGCTGTTGGTTCCACCCTCCCTGTGGAGTAGACCATGGTGGGTTTTGCCAAGCATTTGGATTAGCAGGCCAAGGTTGGTTATTCCAAGTAGAAAATTTTGATTGGTAACAGGAAAAGATGAATTATAATTAAGTGGATCAGGGGGCATACCTTGCCTTTACTGCCAAGGTCTTCTTTGAGTGACAAAGAATAGTTGCCCATCGTCACTTTCAAATGGTTGAAGTACTGGCCTTTCAATCTTCTCCTACTGGATACTGGCTACCCTTTTGCATTTACAGTTGGCCTTCCTTTGTCTATAGCTTGGGCAGTATTTAGTGAGCATTGCATCTACCTCTTCTTGTTTGTTTTTAATGTGTCCAACTATGTATCCATATGGCTAATGATAACTTCTTTCATATTGGTCAGCAGGTTACTAATTTCCACTTATGAAAGTCCATTAACTGCCTTGCCTGCAATAGCTACTCTTTCTCCTCTAGGCTTTCTAGAAAAAGTCCTAGAGTAGTTCCTGCAAGCTGTACAAATATCTTCAAAGGGTAATTGGGAGATATCCCCTATTCCAATGAGATTTAGGGCATCCATGCAATCATCATCGACCCCTCTTAAAAAGACCAGCTTAAATGATTCTTCAAACAACTTATTCTAAGGGTTTTTCTTCAAGGCAAATTGGAATCTTTCCATATATTCTTCTAATGGCTCCTCCTCCTTTTGCAACATCCTAAAGATGTCATCTCTCCTATCATGTCCTCTATAGTAGTCTTTGTATTTTGTCAGGAACTTTGTCTTCATGGTATCCCACTCTGGAATGGCATCTTTCCCTAGTCCCATAAACCACCTTAAAGCAACATATTTTAGGGTAGCAGGGAATAGCTTGAGTCTGTAAGGATCAGTGGTATAATCATAACTCCTACACAAAACATCAAACTCAAACAGGAAAGTGTCAGGATCTTCAGTCACCAAACCATAGAAAACAGGCAATGCAGATGGTGGTATATTTTTTAGGGTAGCTGCTCATGCTAGGTCTAGTATAGGGAATTCAAATGTAGCTTGTATTGGAGGATCATCTACTACTTCTACCATTGTTTTGAAAGTTCCCTCTGTGGCAGTAGAGGAAGTTGATGGAGATGTAGGGGATGTTGATGAAGATGTAAAAGGAAACTCTCCTTCAACACTTCCTATTGTGTAGTTGTTAAAATCAGTTGTACCCTCGTTGTTCTAAGAAGTTGATGGGAGGAATCTACCTTGAATATCTCCTTGCCTCTGCATACAATAAATTAAGCTTTATGTTTTAGCAGCCCTGCACAATGTTAATAGAATGCCTGGTGTTTCCTAAAAGGTGTTTTGATTAACTCTAATGCTGGAATCAACAACAAAAATTAAACTATGAAAACATGTAAAAACAAAATGAGCTTAAGAAGTTAGCACCATCCCCAGCAATGATGCCAAAAATGTAGAGGAAAATTAATGTGTTGTAGACTTAACTAATTTAGGGGAAACCTATATGAACAATCCACTCTATCACTATGCATTCCTACATTGAATTATCAACCAAGGAGCGTAAGCTTGTGATGGTACTTGCAAAGTATATGCCTTCAGGGCTCATATGGTTCCTAAATCATTCTATCTTAACATTAAACAAACAAATCTACCTTGTTGGAATTGACAGAATTACAAAACAGTGAAAACATCTGTAAATCCTAGTTGCTATAGGTACCTACAACAAGGTCTGTAGATAACTATTACAACAGGGAAACTGTAGAATTAACTTAATGAATTGACAAGAATGAAATGACTGATTGCTGACCTCCGAAAGATTTGAAAACACACTAATATGCATTTGTTCATGAACTATATCTATTTAATAAAAACCTAATACTAACTTGAATTCAAATTACAATTAACAGAAAACTAATAAACCAACATTAACTGAAATGAAATAAACAAGGAGAGAATCAGTACCTTGAGTGGCCAACTCAAGAGAGTGTCTTACTTAACTAAAACCAAATCTAATCTAGATTCTACGTATCTTTGTAACACATATCGAAGCTTAACTTATTCCATGCACAGAATCAACTCATACCAAATTGTTCAACAATGAAATCTTTTCTGTCATATCCAGATTGTATTCCATAAATGTAACATGCTTGAGTCTTTACTCATAGAAAAGTAAATGATAACTGAACTCCCTACAACTTGACTCTGCTACCTTATATACCTCATCTTCCCCTTACTATGCAAAAATGGAGAGAGAGCCTTATTTATTAATTAACTGACTCTGATCATTTACCGCGCCTAGACACTAGGTCGTGGAGTCAAGATCACATTCTTACTCTAACTAACTATAAGAAGAATTCAAATCAAATTAGAAGTTTGATGCATGAACAACTTCCATAATCATATTTGAAACAAATCCACTCCTTAATTTATTACTATCCATGATGCTCCATAATTGTCTCCAGCTGTCTCTGCATTCTTAGTGTTGAAACTCACACTTCTATTAACTCCTTTGTCTACAACCTGCTACAAATGCTTGATCTCATCATGACACGTCCAATTCTGCACATAGAATTAGTTCCCAAAGCATATACCACAAGCATTCTCCATGACTAACCATAAAAACATCTCATTTATACTTTTATACATATCTATATCTAATTCATTCATTAGATAATATGATCATCACATTCCATATTAATATTATAAGTTCAGGTCTTAGAAGTATAAAGAAGGTCAACATGTCATAGTGCAAACATGGATAAATGTCTTAAAGGATGCTATGAAAGAAGTCTTTGAAGTATAAAAAGTAGCATAAAAGAGACTAATTCTACAGCCCATTAGAAACTTTTGCTCCGGTGGCAAGAATAGAGGTAGTCAGATTATTTCTTGCATTTGCTACTTATAAAGAATTCAAGGTCTATCAGATGGATGTAAAGTTAGCATTCCTAAATGAAGAATTAGAAGAAGAAGTCTACATTGAGCAACCGGAAGGATTTTAGTTGTCTGATCAGAGAGATACGGTCTCCAGGTTAAGAAAAGCATTGTACGAACTCAAACAAGCCCCAGGAGCCTGGTATGCAAGATTAGATAAGTATTTGCTAAAGCTAGGATATAGCAAAGGCACTACTAACAATAATCTTTACTTCAAGATTGATCATGAGCACATTCTGATTGTTGAGGTATTTGTTGATGATATCATTTTTGGTGGAAATGGGTGTATGTGCAAAACATTTGTTGATCAGATGCAGAGTGAATTTAAGATGTCCATGTTTGGTGAAATAAACTTCTTCTTAGGTCTACAAATCATTCAGTCAGATAAAGGTATCTTCATATCTCAATCTAAGTATGTGAGAGAATTGTTGAAAAAGTTTGGAATGGAAGATTCAAAGCCAGTGGGTACACCCATGGTAACCGGATGTAAGTTGAGTAAAGATGATGACTCCCCTAAGGCAAATCAGAAAAGGTATAGATCCATGATTGGAGGACTGCTCTATCTGACTCAGACTAGACCTGATATCACGAATGTAGTTGGACTTGTTGCTAGATTTCAAGATGATCCTAGAGAATCCCATGTTGTAGCAGTCAAGAGAATTTTCAGATATCTCAAAGGGACACTTGATTATGGCTTATGGTATCCAAAGGATAATGACTTCACTCTTCATGCATGTATAGATGTTGATTGGGCAGGAGATGTGGATGATAGAAAAACTACTAGTGGTGGTGCATTCTTCTTGGGAAGTAGATTGGTTTCTTGGTTGAGCAAAAAGTAGGAGGCAATATCCCTATCTACAGCAGAGGCAGAGTATATAGCAACAACAAACAATTGTACTCAAGTTCTGTGGATGAAGCAAATGTTGAAGGACATCATAATTATGTTTGAGGAGCCTGTCACAATCTTCCATGATAATTCAAGTGCAATAAGTATCTCGAACAATCCAGTGTTGCATTCAAAGACAAAGCACATATCAATCAAGTTTTACTTTTTGAGAGAGAAGGTTAATGAGAATGAAGTCAAATTGGAGTTTGTTTCTTCAAATGATTAAATTGCGAATATTTTCACTAAGCCTCTACCCAAGGATACTTTTGAGTATCTTAGAGAGAAGTTAGGGGTTATTACCCCACCTGATCAGAACTAAGATGCACTAAGGTGCATCAGTCTGGTGGAATTCACAGTCATATCTTGTGATCTGGATTGATGTTAAGGAGATACTACTCAGGGGGAGTAGTCAGTATGCAAATTTTGAAACCAGTCTAAAACAAAAAGGGGGAGAAAAGGGTGCAAATATGTGCCCTTCACCATTGATGTCAAAGGGGGAGAGAAGTCGTGTGAAAAACTAGTTGCTGAAAGAAGGGGAACTGTTGCAGATGTGATAAGAGAATGGGGGAGAAGTTCTTGTCTTGATGGTTGAATTAATTTTTCACATCATATGTTGCCATCAATGACAAAGGGGGAGATTGTTGCAAATATGTGCCTAATTAGTGTTGTCATTAGTGTCAATTCTATCCTATTTTGTTGCCTGTTTAGAAGATTGAAATGTTGAGGATATTGAGAAAATTAATGAAGATCAATGTATGCGAACCATATGGCTGTGTAGAGGATTGTCTATAGTAGCTCCAGTTAAGTTTTGAGAGGTCCACATGAAGATTTGAAGAAGCTATGGCCATCTGAGTAGAATTGGATTTTGTTGTGTTCAGAAGAGACAGAGTGACAGTAAATTGGTCTGGATTGCTCCGCATTGAAATATTATGATCTGTGGTTCTAGAGGCATGTTTGGGAAGTCAGTGTGTATCATCAACTCAAGTGGTTCGTGGTTTGGAGGTTTGCAAGCAATCTTTCTAGTATGACAATCATGGCAGATAGTGTTCTTGAGGTTCCAGAAGAAGATGCAAGTGATTTTGATGATTTGGAGGAGTGCGGATCTCTTTGTTGAATTTAATGTGCTTGTGGAGGTCTCTAGATTGTGCATCTACTGTGTACTAGATTGTGCGTCTATTGTGTTGGAAGTCCGCATTGAAGATTGAGCTTGTTGTTGAAGATTTCTTCCTTGGTGTTATTATTCTTCCCAGTCTTGACCGACCGGATGATTCAAGCATGTTGCAGATGATCTAAGAGCAATTCTATGGAGTGTGGCGTATTGACCAAGGAAGATTTGAGTCCCAGTTATGTTTGGCCGACAACCTAGTGATTCGCATTAAGTCAGATGCTTGTAGTGCCAACCTTGATGTTTATTCCAAGGTTGATGAACCATATAAAGGTGTGTAGTTGATTCATGGAAAATTATCCTTGTACCAAATAATAAAATCTTAAGAAAGGATCAGAGGCAGAGTAGAGAAGAGGAGCAGAGGAACAAGAACAGTAAAGGATGAAGTGATAGTAAAGAAGCATTTGGGAGGAGAGCAGACGTTTTGTGAGCATTCAATGAGATTGAACCAGGCATATTGAAGATGCTATTTCTCAGTTAAATCTTTCTGTACTAAACATACATTTCTATAGGCAGTGAGCCTCTTTTGAGCAGTGAGCTCTGGGCAGTGCACCCGAAGGCAAGTGCCTTCCCATTTTTAAGTACTTTTAAAAGGGTACGAATCTTGTGGATTAACCCCCACCGTAGTTTTCCCTTAACTGGGTTTCCACGCTAAAAATCTTGGTGTCAAGTGTGTTAATTGTGTTTCTGCTCATGTGTTATTATTGCATGCTTTAATATTTACATTGTTAATCTTTTTATAAGTTGTGAAAGAATATTAAAGAGAAGAAAAAGTTAATTTTGTGGGACAACTTATTCACCCCCCCTCTCAGTTGTCTCGCCTAATTCCAACAGTTCTCTACATTAGGGACTAAACTTAATGTGAGTACAACTTATCATCCTGAAACCGATGGTCAAACTAAAAGAGTTAACTAGGTTTTGGAGGATTTGTTACGAATGTGTTGCATGGATCAGTAATATAAGTGGGAAGAGTACTTACCACTTATGGAATTTGCTTTTAACAATTCCTATCATTCTGCTATTAAGATGGCACCATTTGAAGCATTGTATGGAAGAAGATGCCAAACTCCTATAAGTTAGGATAAGCTAGAAGATAGGATTAGCATTGGCCTAGAAATGCTGGCTAAAATGGAAGAAAAAGTTAAGTTGATCAGGAAAAGATTGGCAGAAGCCAATGATAGACAGAAAATTTATGCTAATACCAAGCGAATACCAAGACAATTCTCTGTTGGAGAGAAAGTTCTTTTAAGGGTCAAACCTCCTAAGTTCTATAAAATTTGGGAAGTGTTCCAAATTAGTTCCTCACTATGTAGGACCCTTTGAAGTACTTGAAGTGATCAATTCGATTGCCTACAAGATTGCTCTACCACTAACTCTGTCTAGAATATACAATTTTTTTCATGTTTCTTATTTAAAGAAGTATATTGTAGGAGATAACCATATTCTGAATTGGAATGCATTACAGATGCAGGACCTAGGGGTGGTCACGATTGAGCCTCTTAAGGTGCTTGAAACACGCAAGCCCTGCTTGTGTAACAGAGAGGTTATGCAGTGCAAGGTCCAGTGAGACCAGTATGCGGAGGATAGTGCTACATGGGAGGGAATTTTATCAGAAAATTCCTCATTTATTTCATGCTTTTAGCAGTTAATCAAAAACTTGTTTTAATTATATTTTGATACTTTGAATCTTCGAGGATGATGAATCTTTAGGGGAGAGATATGTTACATCCCTAATTTTGGCTTGTTTTTACTTTTGTGGATAGAAGTGAATCTATGGATAAATATTTTGACGTTGGGTTAAATGGCATTGGAAAATATTGATTTTATTGACTATCAGTTATGTGATTAAATACAATGCATATGATGTAATGATTTAGCAATTTATGTTACGAGAATTTGATTTATTATTCATAAGGTTTATGAATGGACTAACGATGCACTGATCATAATTTGGTGATTGCAAGATATATGCAGGAAAATAGAATTTTGATGACTCTCTGAGAAAGAGAGAGAGTATCTTCTAAGGAGAGGAATAGATCGTGGGTTATAAACTGTCATTTGCAAAATGAGTATAGTGTTCGATAGTTAAATAATTCTAGTCAATTGAGGTAAGTCACATTTTATTGGTAAATTATTGGATCGACTCAACAGATTGTCGATGTCTTATTGATTCCTTTTTGAGTTAGTTGTGTGTCGACCTTGTCATTTTGTGAAAATGATGTTGTCGAGAAAGAACGTTAGTCATCTACGACTAACACGACCTTTCGTCAATCACGTCGTAAGTAGTTGCATTTGTGTCATCAAAACGTAGATGGTTAAATTGTTGGCATGATTATAGTCTAACGTCACATGTTCATTCATGGCAAGCTTAATTGACGTGATATAGAATGTATTCGTGAAGGGGATATGATCTCAACCCTATCACGCTTTTATGTAAGTCTTATGTCGTATTATTATAATAATCCGTATTGATGTTATTCATTTGATCTTAGACTATTATTATTGCATTTATTATCTTTGGAAAATTGGTTAGTCGGGAAGTAATTGTGGTTTAATACAATTACCCACCTTTTTCTTCTAAGTGAAGTTGTCATCTTTTAACCAATTTCTACAAGTATCGATTATTCTTTATGAGCCTTTAGTGGTATGTATAGTGGAATAAATACCACATTATCTTTTAAAAGCCACATGCTCGAGGTTGGAGCAGCTGTAGGCATAATTTGTGGAGAGTGTATCAACTGAATGTAGTTGTCTTTATAGCACTTTAGATAACTTAATTATCTTAAGTCATGGTTTCATAGAGTGTCGACCATTCATGAGTGTTAGTGGTGTTGTATACCACATATTCTTCGCTCATGATGGATGATCAATCTTCTCTGAGTCAGCACGTGTAGAGCCTCAATGACTTAAGAGAGAGTTTGTTTCCAGCTGCATCGTAGTGGGTCTTTTATGACTTTCAGTCATGGAGTGAAGGAGGACAACTCATAAGGGATTCATATGAAGTATTTAAAAGATAGCCACCCTCGTAGAGTCAGGCATGGGGAAGTAACAACACTGGAATAGGCAAAGTAAAGTCGAGATAAATAGATAGGAAGTTTTTCTGTGAAGATAGTGAGGTAGAGTTTGGATATTAGTTGAGTCAAGGAAACAATACCATAGCTCAGATATGAAAGGAAGCTAGGTGTGCGGAAAACGCTTCCTACACTAATCTAATGAGGAGAGGGCTATGCAAATTCAAATTTATCCTAACTATTATGGCAATGTTAAACCATTAGCATGAGATATTGCAGCAAAACACAAGAACTAGAAAGTAGACAGAAGAAGAGAGACAAAGACTTACGGTGGGGAAAACCCTTATCAGGTAAAAAACCCCACACTTAGAAACTTGCATAATGTATTAACAAATCTAAAAGAATGTTTACAATACACTTGCAATGCAAGCTTCAATGGTCTTCAACACTCATATCTGGAGTCAATCTAGCAGCATAACAGTACCTATAAACCTGTGATACAAACTCCATTTCCAAGCACCTGTATAAATAGGAAATACAAGGCAATATTGGACCTATCTTGGAATGGGCATCCAACATGGCTTCTTGGACCAAAACCCATGCCTAGGGACACTTGGTCAACATTGTAGAATGTGCCTGACACTTGTCCACAACTCCCATCCTAAAGAGGTCACCTATTTCCAAAATAGGCTATGACAGATGCTCTTACGACACTTACGATCGTCATAGAATCTGTCATAGCGGTTACAACTTACAGTTGTAAGAGAATCTGTCATACACATGCTATAAATAGTATATTCTCTTACAACATGTCATATTCCACCTTGGGGCACCCAAATATGTCTTATTCAAAGATGCTTCATGACGAATGTCATCACCTATCTTACAACCTTCTATTTCTGACTCTTACATGTCATAGATTCGTCATAGGAATTAATCATAACCGTTTCGGTCAAACATTCCTTACACATCACGGAAGATGCCAACACATGGTAGAATATTCCTACCACTAAGTGGGATGCCTATCTCCTCATGTGAGGAAAAAATAACAAGTTGTCATATTCCATGTAGGATTGACACATCACCGTGCCACATCCCACAACATGACAATATGGAATTTCCAAATATTTACAACATAGGCAATTAAATAATAAATATAAAAATTACAAATGCAGAGAATTATCAAGGTTGAGACACCTTAATTCCCAACATTCTCCCACTTGTTGAACACCTTGTAAGAGCCAATAGAAAAACATGATTTAACTGCTATAGGCCGAGAGGCCCATAGACTCTGAACACCATCTAAACTTCTCTGTGCTCACTGGTTTCGCCAATACATCTGCAACATTCTTCAAAGTATCTACCTTCTCCAAATTTACCTTTCCATCCTCAACCAGGTCTCTGACAAAGTGAAACTAAACATCAATATGTTTGGTTCTAGCATGGAAAGTTGGATTCTTTGCAAGGCAAATTGCACTCTGACTTTCACAAATGATTGTGATCTGACCTGCATCAACACCAATATCTGAAAACAATCTTTTAATCCAAATGGCTTCCTTACAAGCATGCGTTGCTGCCATGTACTCAACTTCTATCATGGACAAAGCAACAACAGGTTGTCACTTACTCATCCAACTAATAGCACCACCAAACAGTGTAAACACATAAGCACTGGTGGATCTCTTGTTGTCAATGTCACCTGCCTAATCTGAATCCACAAATCATCAAATATCAACAGAATGTGGAGGTCCTGAAACATTACCATGATAGAAAATGGAGTACTCGAAAGTACCCCTCAAATATCTGAACACTCGCTTAACTGCATCCCAATGAACCCGTCTAGGATTAGCCATAAATCGACTAAGGACTCCCACTGCTTCAGCAATGTCTGGTCTTGTGCAGACCATAGCATACATCAAACTACCAACAACACTAGCATAAGGTACTCTACTCATGTCCTCCACCTCACTAGGAGATTTTGGATAATCCTCAACAGACAACTTTGTCCCTAAAGAAACGGGAACACATAATGGTCTACAATCTGCCATGTTGAATATGTCCAACAGGGTCTTCACATACTTATTCTGGCTTAACCAAAGTTTTCTGTTGGTTCTATCTCTTCTAATTTCCATTCCTAGAATGTACCTGGCTACACCCAAATCTTTCATTTTAAACTGTGTTGACAACTGAGATTTAAAATCAGAAATCGTATTCTTACCCTTCCCAATGAGCAACGTATCATCAACATACAGTGCAACAATGAGAATACGATCACCATCAAATTTATAATAAACACAGTGATTTGATTTCGATCTCACAAATCTAATTGACAACACAAATGCATCAAACTTCAAGTACCATCTCCCAGGGGATTGCTTCAAACCATACAAAGACTTCTTAAGTTTGCAAACCAAATTTTATTTACCTTTCACCATGTAATGCTCTGGCTGTGACATGTAGATTTCTTCCTCCAAGTCACCATGAAGGAAAGTTGTCTTCACATCCATCTATTCTACCTCCAAGTCATAAGCTGCTACAAGAGACAACAAGAATTGAATGGATGTTAGCTTTTCAATGGGAGAGAAGATCTCACCATAATCTATACCCTCCACTTGTGAATACCCCTTCGCAACCAATCTGGCCTTATACTTCTCAACACTGCCATCTGCACCAATCTTCTTCTTGAACACCCATTTGCATCCAACGGGTTTCCGTCCAGGAGGCAAAGGCACCAAGTCCCAAGTTTGATTCTTTTCCAAAGAAGCCATTTCTTCCTCCATGGCCTCCTTCCAAGAACCTGCATCCTTCATATCCAAAGCCTCTGACACAGTTCTAGGTTCATCACTGTTAGTGATTAAAGCATAAGCACAACTAGAATCAAGCAATGTAAAACCAAACCTTTCAGGTTGCTTTCTTATCTGTGTAGACCTCCTCAAGAGCTGAGGTTGAGGTTCAGCTTCTTCATCTGAGCTTTCAGAGCTACTAGAGCTCTCCTCATCATCAGGTCCAACATTGTCTTTTTGTTCAGTCTTCTCAAGGGTGAGAGGAAACTGAACAACATCCTCTTTCTTTTCTTTTTCTTCTGGCTGTAAAACAGTGGAAGAAGGTGTAAGCTCTTTGAAGATGACACTTTTGCTAGACAACACTTTTTCAGCCACAGAGTCCCAAAGCTTGTATCCTTTCACACCAACACCATAGCCAATGAAGATACATTTAATAGCTTTGTTCTCCAACTTTGACCACTTCTCCCTAGGCACATGTGCATATGCCTCACAACCAAAAACATGAAGATGCCTTACTAAAGGCTTTCTACCAGACCACACCTCCATGGGTGTATTTCCAACAAGAGTTGATGTAGGAGATCTGTTTACTAGATAGTAAGTAGTGGCAACAGCTTCAGGCCAAAACTTTTGTTCTAGACCAGCTCCACTAAGCATACTCCTAGCCTTCTCCATCAGTGTCGTGTTCATCCTCTCTGCAACTCCATTTTGCCGCGAGGTGTAAGGAGTTGTCTTGTGCCTTTCAATCCCAAGTTCCTTGCAATACTTATCAAATTTTGTAGAACACAACTCACCACCATTGTCAGTTCTCAAACATTTAATCTTTTTACCAGTCTGATTTTCAGCAAAGGCTTTAAACTCCTTAAACTTGCTATAGACTTCAGATTTGCTTCTGAGAAAATAAATCCATGTCCTTCTACTGTAATCATCTATAAAAGATACAAAGTATATAGATTTTGATAACGAAGGAACATTAACAAGACCAAACACAGTAGAATGAATAAGGTCCAACACACCAGAAGACTTATGAGAACTCGAGTAAAATTGAACACGGTTTTGTTTTCCATAAATGCAATGTTCAAAAAAGTCAAACTCAAGATTACAATCATCTAACCCCTCAATGAGGTTCTTATTTTTCAAGGTACGCAAATCCTTCTCACCAAGGTGGCCAAATCTCTTATGCCATAACATTATCTTTTCTGCAGGAAGTTTAACTTCCAATGCACGATTACAACCATCAACACTAGAAACAACAGATTTCTTAATTGCTCGTTCAGATGGTGGGGATGAAGTGATTGCTGCCCTCTTCCTTGAGTCAAAAGAACTATTGCATTATGAAATGCATGCTTCCAACTGAAACAGAGTACCTCTCTGAGTACCCTTAGCAAGCACCATAGATCCTCTTGTCATCTTGCATCCTTTTGTTGAAAAGACAACCTGCACACATGCATCATTCAAACTACTGTCAGAAAGCAAGTTTCATGCTAAGCCTAGGATGTGCATAACCCTAGAGATCCCCTTCACTCAACCATCAGGGAATTGGATAGAGACTCTTCCACAACCAACAATCTTTAGATGAGAGTCATCACCCAGATACACCTTTCCACCATCAAACTCCTCATACTTAGTGAACCAGTCTCAATGCGAGGTCATGTGGAATGATGCACCAGAGTCGATTAGCCACACATCATCAAATGCATGGGTTGCCAGGGCTGCAATGAAAGCATTGTTGTTTCTCAGATTTTCACCCTTGCTGAGTTGTAAAACTTGGCAATCTGGAGAAACATGGGATCTTTCCAGGTCTGTGGGTCACTTGTGATGGAAAGAACCTCCAGAGAAGGCCGACTTCCTATTGATATTCCACCTATACTGCTTGTACTAAAGTCTTTGCAGAGAAAAGGGTAAGAAAGATTGCATTAAAATGAAACCTACTGTCTAAGGTGATGCACCAAAAGATCATCCGAGACTACACAAAACTAACACACTACAGAACCAGTAATAATGAGGCTCTCCTACACAACCCAACAAATCATAATCTTTGCTTAATTAATTTGTAAGGAGGCTAAATAATAATAGTTCTGTAAAGGAGAAAGATGTTTTCTCACCACTCAAAACTGATTGTTATTCCTTGCACATCTCACAACCTGCAAAAATATATATATCCCTAGATAAAGGCACCAACATGAAATTCAGCTCCAAGGACAAAGAACATCACAAAGATCTATACTAACACTAAGGACACACAATATCAGAAGAAATGGGAAGGTATAAACTGCTTATTACTGCTAAAAAGGGTGTTACAATGTTGTATATCTCTGAAAATAGGTTACAAGACTGTTCACTTCTGTAAAAGAACTCAGAAAATAACAATATATGGAGTAGTGAATAGCAAGAACCTTTTAATAATGAACAAGGAAGAAGACTATATACTTCCCAAACAGCTTGTAACAAGATAAGCATGAGCCACCTCCATTTTCATGTACCTCATAAATGTTTCCAAAATATATACCCAAAGTCCTCCAAAATGGGTTCCCAATGCAGAAAAAGTCAAGGCATGCCATCAACTATCATAAAGGCACCTAAAAATGTCTTTGAATGCCTTTAAATGATCTTTAAGGCCACTGAAAATAAGTCAAATCTGTGCAATAACTCCCCTGCAGCATCATAAATGTTTGGATATTTTCACAATAAATGACATAAATACACAATTTCTGCATTCATTTAACATTGACTAAGTGATTTATAATTTCATCACCTTAGTTAATGTTTTACATTCCAAATTCATTACAAACTTATGCAGAAAATAATGGTATTTAAGACAACATTTAATTCCCTGATTTTGCATGATTTAGGGTCAATTAAATGTCGTGAAAGGACGACAAAGTAATCAACAAGACTTACTTTGTCGTTTGTGATAATCTGCCCAATGTTGCCTCTTTGCATTTTTATTACAAAAGATAAAGTAATTCATAATTCATTACTTTATCGTTTGTTTACAACATTTAATCGATTTCTAGACTATGCAAAAAAATGACATAAAAAAAACATTGTAACTCCTAGGCAAAATGACACGACTTACATACATTTGCATCATATTACATGTCACAAGGCCATAACAAAACATTTCACCATTCCTAATCGTTCCCATTTATACCTATCCACAATCATGATGCGAGGTTCAATGCAATACATTTCAAAAATAACCCTTATGACTCCCCATACATTACAAAGCTTCACATGCATTAACACCACCTTATAGCTCCCAACACACACCACCATGCCTTGTGGCCACACTTCATCCACCTTGTAACTCCTAGCCATGATATGCCTTGGCAAAATAAGGCATTCGACCTTGTGTTTTCTCATAATGCATTTGACCTTAAGAAAATAACTAAGGCAGATAAACATGCCTTGGGACCCCTATTGCATTATTGCTAGGTTTGAAAAAGACATGAAGTCTTCCCCATGGTGCATAATAGATTGTAATGATTTGCAAAATCAAAAGTAAAAAAAAAAACTAAAAAATGCAAATTAGGTTTTAATCGACCAAAAAGGAAGGAAAACCTAAAAAATATTCATTTGCATTTGCTTCTACTATTGTACTCGCTGCCGCTCGACCGTCGCCACAGGAAGGGTTTGAAGCTCAGACCGCACCATTTTTGGTCAATTCTGGGTGTAACTTTGGGGATTTCCTGCACAAAATGCTCGGTAAGTTGTTTTTACTGAGATTTTGGCCTCTTATTTGTTGATTTTGGGTTGATTCTGGGCATCTAAAGCCACGAACCCAACTGGTTTTAATGCATTTTCTTGTTTTTGTCATGGCCGACCATCATGTATTTCTTTTTCACTGTTTGAGGCCGCCATGAGAGCATGAGTTTGAGCTTTTGAAGCCACATTGCAGCTTCCTTTTAATGAGTTTCTTCAACAACAAATAACGGGTAAGCATTTCATTGCTCGAACCTTGCATTGAAGAATGAGTAATTCCGTCCTTCTGTCGATCTTTTCCTTTTTTTTGAGATTTTCATTATTGTATATCACCTTTCTGCTGCCGTGCTCGACCGCTCTGTGTATTTAGAACTTGGAAAATCTATATTTTCTTGTATATTCATTGCTGAAGCGTGATTTGAAGAAAATATGAGCATTTTATTCTTGAAAATCTACATTCTCTCTGTTGTTTGTGTCAGATAACTTAAAAAATGACATTCCTGTGCATTCTGTTCTCGAAAAACTATATTTTCTTTTTTGTTGCTGTAGCATGAGGCCTCTATGTGGGTTTGCAAAGGAAATTTGTTTTCACTGTCATGGAAATGCTAGGGTTTGAATATTATCACTCCATTGGAAATATGATCAATCGATGCATATTCATTTGGCCTATGACTGTAGCCTTTATAGCATGGAATAAAGATCATGCCCATTGGTGTAATCATGGCCATGAATAATGAATCATGGTATGCCCTGCTGATCATGAGCTTGGCTATTCTATCCTTGTCTACTCGTCATGACTGTTAACACAGTCTCTGAGATTTGAAACATTCATCCATACCCACCTATTTTTGACTATCCCTCAATGATAAGGACTACTCCAAGTGATTAGGACTACTCCGACAGTTATTTTATTGACTGTCCCAAGACTACTTCTCTTCTTCTCACTGTTACTAGTCTTCTTTTAGACCTCTGTACTGGAATCTCATACACTATATTCTCATGTGATTGTCACCTTGTTTTGCCTTCAATGTTCTCTTTATACTTCATGATTGTCATTTTGTCCTCACAATCACCTAGTTTAGGACTGTTTTTTCATTGCTACTCTGAGTTGCTGACTGTCTTTTGTGTATTCCATACGCTTGACTGTCTCTAATGTCTGTTATGGCAGTCTTCAGACTACATCACTATTCTTAACCTCATGCATAACCTTGGGCAGGTGATAATGAGTTCAAGGTCTCTGACAGACCCCTAAATGCCTCATAATCATGACTTTGAGGATCGTCTCCTTCATGTTGTCCTCATAACTCTTTGTTCATGTATCACTGTTGCATTTAACCTTTGATGACTGTCATAAAATGTAGACCTCAATCAACCATGCTTTCTCATACTATCATCTGTCTGCTGTCATGTTTTCTATAGACCTCTCTATCATAACTTCATAGAACTCTAGGACCACCTTTTGTGACCATACACCCTTCATCTTGATTTATAAAAAAATTATCAACTATCATACCTCTACCATAGTCTGCAGAGATCCATGAAGATAAAAAAGTTTGAAGTGGAGGTCCTAGCTTGTAACAAGGCCTATACAGAATGGAGAATGAAAACCCAAGCTAGCCTTGTCAAAAGCATAGTGATCTTGTAGACCTAAACCCACTTGCACATATGATTGATCCTTATTTGCCAATATGACTGCTGTCCAAACTGAAAATGGTTATTATCTTCATGAGCACTAGTGACTGTTCCTTGTGTTTTGTTGGCTGCTCATTCATTATTGACAGAGATCAACAACTTTCATAATTGTTATAAACTGTGCTCTTCAAATGTACTCAAATGTTTTACCATTATTAAACATCCTCTTTGATAACTTTGTGCTCACTGTCATCATGGTCTATCTCTGATGTGAATGTATGAAAATGCATGGTTCGAATCAACCCTCGATCTATTGAGGCATGGTTTAAAACTAGAGTCTTCCAGGTTATATCCATAATGAACATTGACAGCCACAATAGCACTTTGACCATCACAGAGCTCCACCTTCTTGAGACAATCAGAAGACATAGTCTTAAATAAAGTTTTCTGAGGATAAAACAATTGGTGTGAAGAGGTATCACATCTTGTATGGGAATTTGTTGTATAGTATCCTATTGTTTGCCTTGAGTGTTTCTCTGATTGAAGAAGTGTTCGTGTTGCAAGATTATGGTTTCATCCTCTTCATCTTTGTAAAGTCTGCAACATCTGTTGCATTTCCCTCTGTCATAGAATACTACTGTCCCTTTCACAATATTAGTGACTGCTCTTCATACACTACTAGGCCTAGTTCAAATGAATGTTGTTCCTCTATTGACTGCTGAACCCCACTTCATAGCATACTGTAACAACAAACTTGTATGGTTTTCACGAGACAATCCTTTTAGCTGTGACGTTCAAGCCTTCCCTAGTCTTTAATGCTATCCCTGACTGCATGTCTTCATCATTGTGTTAAGGTGGCTTTGTATTTTGTTGCCTCAGACATAGGTCACCCCATATGTATCTTGTGGATTTCTATTGCCTTTTGTGACAGTCATTGTTGTTGCTCTTTTATGACAGCTACAAACCTCATTTAAAACTTGAAAGGGATCCACTGAGTTTGACATGTTTCATGATTGTTTGGCAAAGCTTTCAAGTCTTGGCAGATCATTAGAACTACTCTGATGCTCTCAAATGCATTGTGACAATTGTTTTGTATGTGACTGTTGCATCTATGTTAACTATTTCCTTCTCATTTTCGTGGTGGAGCTTTGATAGATCTTCAAACCATTTACCATCAATGTATGAGGATTGAATGATGACCTCACACATCTATCACTGTCTCTTATCAATAAGTCCTATAAAAGACATGTCATTCTTCTATTGATTGATGACTTTGTGGGTTTGTTTGAAGTTGATGACTGTGGGTTCCTCTATTAACTATTCCTTGTGGACTACCCTTAGAGACTGATAACTGCTAGCATTTAGGATAGCCATTTCTTTGATAGCAGAGTTAGATCTTCTTTTCTTTCCATGTATGATCATTCTTCAGCCCTTGAAGGCTTCCCTTTCAATTCTTAGGACTAAAAGCATATGTTAGTATGCATGTTTAACCTCCTCAAACATGAGGACTCTACCTTCACATCTGCTCTTTGCTACAACTATTCTATAGCCTATGTGCATCCATGCCACTGTCCATCAAGACCTTCCACAGACCACAAAATAGTCTTCTGTCACCTATTGCATGACAATGTTTGCTGTCTTTTTAATATGTTTGAGTGAGGATCATTGAATATAGGCATCTTATGATCTTTGTGACTTGATAAATCAATGATAGGCTTACTTTTACTTTGATATATTATCCAGTCATGTGGGCTAACAATATTTTGTAATCTATAGTAGTGATATCAACCATTTCACTAATATAAATTATGAGATATTGTATCAAAATGACACATGTAAAGACTTTATATCCTGATTCCTCTTAAAAGCTAAGAGTAGCACGCTGGGCTCGACCCTTGTGGGAGCCACATTTTAACCCACATGCTAAAATTAGATAAGCAAATTAGTAACGAATCTTTCTCTATATCTACACAAGAAACAAACATGTTAGGAAAATATATGCATGTAATTGATGTGTTTGATAACCTTGTTACTTTCTTGGAGGTTAATGTGATGCTGACTGTTTTATTGCACATGAAGAACAAATTGTATATTTATAGATGTATATCATATGATGTATGATACCTCATCATTGCTCTAAAATTAGTTTTTTCAAAATTTTATGCAGATAACTAGGGGGTAGCAAGGAGATAGCAACTGGATGCAGGACACGCAGACGATACAGGATGACACAAGACACGGCAACAGGATGAAGACTCGTCATTCAAGCAATGACAAGTCACCCTATCTCATATGCATATTTGTCTTTTAGTTCTTTTATAAATGTATAGTTTGTCTTTTCACTTGCAATGAAACAGTTAGTCTCACGGCTTGTGTGAGACCTTATACACTTTTTTTTCCATACAAACTGCTGATCCTTTAAAAGATTTGTACAATCTCTTAAGTTTTGAAATGCATATAAATGCAACAATACAATGTAATCTTAATTTGTACCATATATGTACATGGATATAATGCAGCAGAAAAAAAAATAAAAAATAAAAAATGTACCTCTCTCTCCTTCAAAAACTGAAAAGCTCTACTTGATTAAGCCAGTAGTGAAATCTAGGTAACAAGCATCACCATCGTCTTGTGACTTGTCAGAATCTGAATCAAGAGCTTTCTTCTTTTTCTTCTTCTCCTCTTTGCATTCCTTTCAGAAATGCCCGGTCTTGCCACAGTTCCAACAAAGAGCCTTGGACTTTCCAGGAGATTTGGATCTCCCATGGGATTTGGATATACCCTTATTAACTTTCTTGTCCTTCTTCTTCCCTTTCTCCTTGGGTCTTCCACGGACTGCAAGGGCCTCTTTGCCTACCTCATAAGACTTTCTCCGCATCTCTTTAGACAATAGCAAAGAAACCACTTCTTCCATTTTGAATGTGGATGCGGTGCTTCTGATTGCCATGACAAGATGATCCCATGAGTCCCGTAGAGAACAAAGCAGGGTCATACATCGATCCTCCTCCTCCATCTTTACACCAATAGAGGTCAATTGTGCAACCAGCATGTTGAAAGCATTCATATGTTCAGCAATAGATCCTTTTTCCTCCATTCGAAGAAAATGCAACTTCTTTCTCAGAAAAAGTTTATTAACTAGGGATTTGGCTTGATACACATCTCCCAACTTCTTCCAAAGTAGTTTTGCAGTAGTCTCCTCATGGACATTTAACAACACAGAATTGGCAAGACTAAGTCTTATGATACCCTTAGCCTTCCAATCCTTGAGATCCTAATCATCTTGTGATATTGCAGCTGGTTTAGTTCCATTCACACTATCCCAAAGGTCTCGGTCAACAAGCATGTCTTCCATCTTGAGCTTCCATAGCTCAAAATTACTGCCATTGAATTTCTCTATTTCAAATCTTCTGGATGTGCCTGCCATCTCCTTTCTGCAATAAGATACAGAATGCTCTAGACAAACTCCCACTCAACCTAAGATTAGCTGAAAAAACCCTTATCCAACAACTAGGACCAAAGGTGATCAAGCTCTGATACCAACTGAAAGGAAGTTAGGTGTGCAGAAAATGCTTCCTACACTAATCTAATGAGGAGAGGGCTATGCAAATTCAAATTTATCCTAATTATTACAGCAATGTTAAACCATTAACATGAGATATTGCAGCAAAACACAAGAACCAGAAAGTAGACAGAAGAAGAGAGACAAAGATTTACGATGGGGAAAACCCTTATCGGGTAAAAAACCCCACACTCAGAAACCTGCATAATGTATTAACAAATCTGAAAGAATGTTTACAATACACTTGCAATGCAAGCTTCAATGGTCTTCAAGACTCGTGTCTGGAGTCAATCCAATAGCATAACAGTACTTGTAAACTTGTGATACAAACTCCATCTCCAAGCACCTATATAAATAGGAAATACAAGGCAATATTGGACTTATCTTGGAATGGGCATCCAACATGGCTTCTTGGACCAAAACCCACGCCTAGGGACACTTGGTCAACATTGTAGAATGTGCCTGACACTTGTCCACAACTCCCATCCCAAAGAGGTCACCTATTTCTAAAATGGGCTATGACAGATGCTCTTATGACACTTACGACCATCATAGAATCTGTCATAGTGGTTGCAACTTACAGCTATAAGAGAGTCTGTCATACACATGCTATAAATAGCATATTCTCTTACAACATGTCATATTCCACCTTGGGGCACCCAAATATGCCTTATTTAAAGATGCTTCATGACACATGTCATCACCTGTCTTACAACTTTCTATTTCTGACTCTTACATGTCATAGATTCGTCATAGGAATCCATCATAACCGTTTCAGTCAAACATTCCTTACACAACATGGAAGATGCCGACACATGGCAGAATATTCCTACCACTAAGTCGGACGCCTATCTCCTCATATGAGGACAAAATAACAAGTTGTCATATTCCATGTAGGATTGACACATCACCGTGCGATATCCCACAACATGACAATATGGAATTTCTAAATATTTACAACGTAGGCAATTAAATAATAAATACAAACATTACAAATGCAAAGAATTATCAAGGTTCAGACACCTTAATTCCTAACAAGATAAGGAAGCCTTGAGATTACATAGTCAACCTGGAGGCTTTAATAGGAAGCTAGAGTCGATTCTCTGAAAGGGAATAAGCTATCACAGAAGGATTAAATTGCAAGTAGCAGTGAAAGAAAGAAATCTCTCCGAGAACAATCTTGGACTGTCGAAGTGCATTATCAGGTTCTTTCTTTTTGTAATGTCATAGTTGTTATATGTAATACTTGTAGTCTTATGCATATCTTAGAATGATATCTGAGTCAAAATTTCTTTCATTTCTATGAATGATTTACGAGTCAAAATCTCTATGTCTTTTGAGTAAGCGAACTTGTTTTCATATATATATATATATATATGCATACATGTGTTAAAAATATAGTCAGTACCTTGTGAAAGTTATGTCATCAAGAGTTCAACATGTTTTATGCACTTAAGCTCATGCGGTATACATTACGTGTGACTCAGTCCTTTTAGTTTATTCTGTCAAATACCCTATGCGTGTTGTGGATTTCATTGTGGAACAATGCAAGTAGATATTACAGTTTTTAGTAAGTCAAAGGGTAATTTGATATTACACTCGTATGTTCTTTTAGAACCACGAGCTTATCATTACTGGATATGTGATTTAGCATTCTTGTATTTTGGGTAAACATATGATGATTAAGTACTGTCAAGACGAGTAACATATTATTATAATATTTTATATACTCGAAAAAATGGACAACTTTGTTCTAATGATGACATAGGTTATATAAATATATACATATTTTTATATTTAAAAGAACAATATTGGATACTTAAACTTATGTTATTAGCAACTTGATTAAGTCTTTTTACATTCTTGGAAGCAATTCAAACTAAGTCAATAAACCTAGGTTGTCAATAGCTGCAGAAGTGTTTGAGGTGTCAGGATATTCTATGTCATGAGGGTATTAACATCTGCCTTATAGAAAAAGTTAGAGGGTTGAAGCTTTTGATCTGCTTTCTATGGCTATCTAGGGTTTTTTTAGGGTTTTTGCTTACTATGTTCTTTGATGATGGAGGTTACTGCCTCGGGCAGTACCTCTGGGACCCAGCCGTTGGCATGGGAGGATTGTTCCAAGGGATGGAAAGGGGTTTTGACAGGAAAGGAGAATCTTTATCCTAAAGGCTTTTCTGGGGTCCCAGTTCCAAAGGAATCAGCGGAAGGTATGGCGCTGGACATACCTGATGATTTGGTTGAGTAAATCGTCGCAGCTATGGACCTGGCTCTGGTTGGTAAGTTTTTTTCTCTTCGCCCTAATATTGAGATGGTGCGGAAGTGGGTGTCTAATCGGTGGAAGGTTAAAGGCAGTGTATTTGTCATAGCTATGGCGAGAGGATTGTTTCTCTTTAAATTTACTAGTAGAGAGGATATGTTAGCTATTTTGGCAGGCAGGCCGTGGCTATATGGCACACATTCTCTTGCTCTGTGTACTTGGAGACCTGAGTTTGATCCTAGCACTGATATGAACCAGACTGCTCCAGTGTGGGTGAGGCTCCTAGGGTTTCCTTTAGAATATTGGGATGAAAAAATATTTTCTGCTATTTGTAATACTTTTGGCCAGTATGTGACTTTGGATAACACTACTCGGTCTAAATCCCATTGTGTGTATGCTAGATTCTGTGTTAATGTGGAGATTCACAAAACCCTCCCCACGACCATAGAGATGTACTCTAAATATGGAATCTGGACTCAGCAGATCCTTTATGAAAATGCTACTACATTTTGTCAGATCTGTAAGAAGAAGGGTTATCTAATGACCCATTGTAAACTTAAGAAAGTGAGGGAAAATGCTGATCTCAATAAAGAGAGAGATGATAACTCGTCCAAAGAAGACATCCCTGATAATCAGGGAATGGGGGCTAATGAGGAAAATGTTCTTGTCGAAGAGACTATGGAGAGGAATATGGAGTTGGATGTTCAGAAGAATGACCATGTTGACTACCAAAACCTAGATCAGTCGGATACATTGAATCCCCCGGTGCTCGAAGATGGAGAGATTCAATCCCAGTCGGCTGAGGCTGATGATGATGGAGAAGGGTCCCCTATAACTAATGTGCTGAATGCCTAAATCCTAGAATCTGATTGCTATAATAGTGTTGAGATTGTTCAACCTTCTTCCAAGCAGAGGTCTTCTCTTGCCATAGATAAAACCACTGTTGTGACCCTGAAGGAGGGGTTTTTTGAGAATTAGTCTGTTGTTCCTTCCCAGACCACTAGAATCGGACCTAGTGGTAATTGTAATGACCAAGATGAGTGGATTACCCCTAAGAAAAAGAATCGCAGGACTAAAAAGTTTGCTGATGTTGGAACAGACTCTAAGCAAGGAAGACAGATCCTTAGAGAAACAAGGCAACGAGAGATTGCTAGGGAGATTGCCAGTGGTAAACAAAAAACACTGGAGCTTCAATCTCAAAAACTTCCTAAATGAGAATTCTTTCTTGGAATATGAGGGGTTTTAATAGCCCCACCAAATAGTTCGAAGTTAAGAACTGTATTCTGGATCAAAAACTAGATATTCTTTTACTTCAGGAAGTTAAAATGACTGAGGAGAATTTTAAGATGATAGCTGACAGAATCTGGCCCAATGTTGCTTTTTTGCATCAGCCCTGCTATGGGTGCTTCTGGAGGGATCATTACTATGTGGAATGATGCTAAAATTCATGGTACTCTTACTATTTCCAGTAAGTATTTTCTAATTGTCAACTTCTCTTTGCCTTCTTTTAATTGGTCACTAATCAATATTTATGCCCCAAACACAAGGGCCCTACAGAAAACCTTGTGGATTGATTTGTCTAATCTCCTTTCCACTTCCCCTCGTTCTCTTTGGACGTTGGCTGGAGACTTTAATACCCCTTTATATCCTTCAGAGAAAATTGGGGGTATACTTGACTACTCTGATAGTATGTTTGATTTTGTTGAGTTTATCAATACCTTTGGGTTGTTGGATGTGGAGCTTTAGAATCAGAATTTTACTTGGTCTAACAGAAGAAGAGAGGATCAAATGATACAAGTTAAGTTGGATAGATTCCTTATATCAAACAACTGGGATAATCACAATAATACGAGTTTGGTGGCTTTACCAAGAACTATTTCTAATCATAATCCTATTCTCTTTAATTAGATGGCCCGGCACAGGTGTGGCGCCTTCCCTTTCAGATTTGAAGCTATGTGGATTAAACATAAAGATTTTAGGAGTCTTTTGACTCATTGGTGGCAACTTCCAGTTCAGGGTACTCATATGTTTAGGCTTGTCAAGAAGCTCCTTCATATTAAACAAGAGGTTCGTGGCTGGAACAAATATAGTTTTGGTAATGTGTTTGTTTGAAAGAAAACTATCTTTGGTAAATTAGCTGACCTTCAAAATTTAATGGCTCAAGGAGTTATTATAGAAGACATTGCCCAAGAGGAAAGTAATCTAATTTTTGACTGGAAGAACCTTATGAGTAAAGAAGAAATTTTTCTGGAAACAGAAGTCTAGAGTTCAGTGGCTCAAAGAAGGGGATTAGAATACTACTTTTTTTCATCTTTCAGCTATGAAGCATAGGAAAGCTAATTCTATTTCTAAATTATATTTGGAGGATGGCAATACTATCACAGAGGACAATGAGATTGGGAATCAAGTTGTTTTGTTTTTTTTCAGAATTTGTTGTCAGAACAAGCTGATAATGCTGTCAATGGGCAGATTATGGATTAGTTCCTTGATAAAATCCCCTCATTGATTACGGAGGAGGACAACATTGAAATGTTAAAACTGATTTCTAAGGAAGAGGTTCATGCTGTCTTATTCTCCATGGGTCTTTTGAAACCTCCAGGCCCTGATGGCTTTCCTCCGATATTTTTTTAGGAATATTGGGATATTGTGGGCTTTGATGTAATTGCTGCTGTTAGGGATTTCTTCAGAACTGGTAAACTTCTAAAGCAGATCAACAATACGTTTATTGTCCTTGTTCCTAAGAAGCCTAATCCTATGCACCTTACTGATTTCATACCTATTAGCTTGTGCAATACTATCTATAAGTTGTGTACTAAATTGCTTGTTCTGAGATTCTAACCTTTTCTAGATAAAATTATTTCCCCTTCTCATAAAGGCTTTGTCCCTGGTCGTCAAATTTTAGATGTTGTTATATCCACTCATGAAACTATCCATTCTATGGAAAAGAGCAGGGTCCCTAGTATGGTTCTAAAGCTAGACATCTCTAAGGCTTATGATAGAGTTTCTTGGAAGTTTCTATTTAAGGTTATTCAAAAACTTGGTTTTAATGATAAACTCTCCCTTCTCACTCAGGAAGTTGTCTCCACTGCTAAATTCTCAGTCTTGGTTAACGGGGTTCCCAAAGGCTTTTTCTCTTCCACAAGGGGGATTAGACAGGGAGATCCTCTTCCCCATATTTGTTTATCATTATGGCTGAGGCCCTTGGGAGATATGTTCACTCTAAGATTTCCTCTAAGGAAATTGTGGGCATTAAACCTGCTTCTTCTATACCTCCTATATCTTTGTAGCAGTTTGTAGATGATACCATCCTCTTTGGTATCTCTTCTGTTGTGGAAGCTAGAAGTTGGAAGAATATTCTCAATGACTATGCCAAAGCTTCTAGTCAATGCATAAATTTTTAGAAAAGCAATGTGTATTTTTTCAACACTCAGGGTGATCTCCGGAGAAAAATTATTAATATCATTGGCTGTGTTGAGGCTGATCTTCCTGCTATCTATTTGGGCCTTCCTCTCACTGTTAAAGAAGTCTCTCAGGGATTTTGGAATGGAATTTTGGAACGAACTCAAAGGAAGTTGATTGGCTGGAAGGGGAAGCTCCTGAGTAGTGCTGGTAAATTACAACTTTTACGAGCTTCTCTTCAAGGTATTCCTACTTATTTTCTATCTCTTTTTAAAATGCCTAGGTTTATTGCTGACAAATTGGAGCAGATCCAAAGAAATTTTCTATGGACAGGTATGGAAGATAAAAAGAGAATGTCTCTGGTTAGTTGGGAGAAAGTCTGCCTTCCCAAATCCCATGGGGGTCTTAATATTAGATCTATAAGAAATATGAATAAAGCCCTCCTTACCAAAATTAACTAGAATTTGGTCCATAGCCATAAAGAATGGGTGGCCATTATGCAAGCTAAGTATTTACATGGAACTAACAATCTTAGTTTCCTTTATCAGGAGGGGCTCCCTCAAGGCTCTGTTATTTGGAACAAAATGCTGAAGTCTAGAAGCTTACTCAAACAAGGGCTTAGGTGGAAATTGGGGAATGGTAATTCTATAAATTTCTGGGAGGACACTTAGGTTGATGACAAGGCCCTTGATACTCAGGGGGGTTATGGGACTATTGCTGGTATTACCAAACAGTTTTTTGGGTCAAAAGTTTGCCATTATATTCATAGTGAGAATGGTATTAGACTCTAAAAAAATCTTCTTGATTGTTGTGCTCATCGCCATGAGTTTTTCCCTAGGGTGAGTTCTATTCAACAAATGCTGCTAGGTGTCAGAATCCCTCTCTTTCCTAGGGAAGATGAGTTGTATTGGTGGCCTGATAAGAGAGGTCATTTTTTGGTTAACTCTGCTTACCATCTGTTGATCCCTGATGTTCACAAAAATGAACTTTGGAGGAAAGTTTGGAATCATAAGCTTATTCATAAAGTTAATATGTTTTGGTGGGCTACTGTTCATAATAAAATTTTAACCCAAGATAATTTGCAGAGGAGGGGATTCACTATGGTGAATAGGTGTTTCCTGTGCCTTGAGAAGGAGGAAACTGTTTCTCATTTAATTCTGCACTGTGATTTTACCGTGGAAATTTGGAGTACAATTTTAAAGAACTTTGGCATTCAATGGGTTTGTAATCCTGATATTAGGGAAGTCATTGCTAATTGGTGTCCTACTTTCTCACATCCTTAGCTTGTGGAGCTCGGGAACCAAACTCTGCCCTTACTTGGTTGGACTTTATGGAAGGAACAGAATAACATAATATTTAGGGAAGCTATCAGGGATTCCTCTCAAGTCTTCTAATCTTTTTCTAAGATTCTCATTGAAAGTGTTGTTAGCTCCCACATCAAAACTATTGACAAACCACTTACTCAAGAGGAAGAACAAATTGCAGTCAATTGGAGAATTTTAAACCAAATTCTGGCATATGATAAGTCTAAATAGATTCAGAGATTAAATACTAGATGGATGCCCCCAAGGTCCCATTGGTTCAAACTTGACTTTGACGGAGCTTCTAAGTCTAATGGTAAGGCTAGTGGTGGTGGGATTATCAGGGATGACAAAGGGAGGCTGGTTGCTGCCTATGCTGGTGGGATAGGTATTCAAAGTAATAATTATGCTGAAGCCTTAGCTCTCTTATGGGGGTGAAATTGGTTGTTTCGCTTGACATTCTGCATTTGCATATCCAGGGGGATTCTAAACTGATCATTGATGCAGTTTCTAAGGCGTCAACATGTGGGTGGAAACTCAAGGACATTATTGTGGATATTCAAATCCTTGTGCAGAGGATCTATAGAGTGGAACTCTCTCATATTTATAGAGAGGGGAATGAGGTTGTTGATGTCTTGGTTGAGTATGGTCAACAATTTTTGAATTGGCAATGTTGGTGCCAATTTAAAAATATTCCTAAGAATATAAGGGAACTGATTCAAAAAGAGATGACTTGTCAAGGATGACTCATCATACTGAGGGTGCCAGCCTATTCAGTCGGTGTTTTTGGGTGTTCCTGATGTGTATTTTGAAGTATGGGCCCTATTGTACTTCTTTGTTTAATGTCATGTCATCTTTACTTATCACTCACATTAAGGCGAGTTGGTTATATGGTAATCAAGGAAATTTATGATTATCATTCTTGAGCATGGGAAGGGCTGGCATCATTTGATTTTTA
The DNA here is from genome assembly GCA_027924645.1 of Cunninghamia lanceolata. NCBI lineage: Eukaryota > Viridiplantae > Streptophyta > Pinopsida > Cupressales > Cupressaceae > Cunninghamia > Cunninghamia lanceolata. The sequence continues at coordinate 14,752,438 of BSBN01000511.1, read as the reverse complement.
GGAAGGCGCTCTTGATTAATGATGAACCGTGCAGCCTCATTTCCATTATTCCTTCCCAAGCTGTTACAATTACCATTCAAAAACACTGTGAATTCTTGGCTTTGTGTTTTCTGTGTCTTTGAGAGAAAGGAGAGAATCGGGGGAGACAGGATTCACACGAAGCCAATTTCCTGCTGTGAATTCAAGGATAATGCTATCGTTTGCCATTATTGCAAGGAAGGTGGAATTAGGCCTTTTCTAGAACGCCTTAATGGGTTTGATGAAAATTTGTCTGTGCAATTTGCCCGGTCCTGGAAAAATCGTAGAGTTACTGTGGGAAGAATTGGTTTTGAGGTCTTTGAGCAAGTCATTGCAATGGCGACTAGTCTGTCTACTAAGGGGACTAAGTTGCAAAGGAAGGCAAAAGTGGCTGATCATTCAAACTAGAAGCTATTTTTTGGGGAAGGAGAGGAACTAGGTCCCTACCAGAGAGGGTTTGAATGGGCCAAGCTACCAGAGCCGTGGGATGAAACGTGCTTCCTTCTCATGAAATACTTCACATTGGAGGGTCGGTTTACCAGGTTTTATAATTACCACCTCCCTTTGCTTAATCATTTCAGGCATAATGCTCTTATCAGTTTCCCTTTCTATTTATTGTCGTCCCTTGAACACTCTATTTTTAGGGCTAAAGTTAAGACAAATAAGAAACCCTCTAAAAAGCCTGTCCCTTTGCACCAAGATCTTATCCTTTGTCTTTATAATTTTCATCTTGCTTTGGAGCTGCCTAAGCCAATTCAGACTGCTAGTGGTGAGGTTTCTGCCAACCCTGACCCCCTTGATCTTGCTGCCTTTGAGGAACCTTGCCCTTCCCCTGTTTCCCACAAAATGAAAGGGGTTTCTTTCTCTATGACCACTGAGGAGACCACCACAGTGAAGGTTGCTCATACTCTGGCATCTAAAGGGAGTGTGAAAAGCAAGAAGAGGAAAATCAGGGAGTTGGATGAGGATATTGTGGGGGACTCTATGGGGACCCATAAAAATCTGAGCAGTGACCTTGTGGGACCTGACAATAAACATAAAGCTAATTTGTCTTCTAAAGATAAGAAGGAGGGATTTTCTTCTGGGGTAAGGAGGTCAGGTAGGATTGCTGGTAAGCCTGCGTTGTAAGCTAAATTGATTAACTACTCTGAAAGTGCTTCTGATGCCTCCACGCAGGGGGATGATCAACTGAATTCTAAAGATTTTGATATTCAAGAGATCTCTGAAGATGATGCGGGTAAGAATGAAATGAAACAGGTTGATGACTCGAGAGGTACTAACGGGGATCCTGTGGACAATGCTGGCGAAGGGAAGAGGATGATCGTGGAGGAGGTTGGTGACGAGACTGAGGAAGGGGAAGACCACAAGCATGATCTTGCTATCTTGAGGGGTCATGTGGAGGTTCTAGAGTAGAAGGTTTCTTCTATGGGAGAGCTCATAAGCAACATGCTCAGTCGTACGATGATGCTTAACCTCTCTCTATTACAGGATCTTGGGACTCGTGTTAATGAAGAGAAGGAGGAGAAATTCAAAAAGCTTGATGAATTTGTTGAATTTTTGGCTAAAGACTGGGAGAATGCATCTCCTTAGTTCTGTTTCTTTCTATGTTGTCTATCCTTTGCTACTTACTATCTGCTATCTATAAGTTGTTTATGCTATTTATGTAGTTTATGTTGTAGTGGTCTTGTGGCTCTTTTTGTGCTTGAGCCTCTTCGGTCTCTTTTTGTCTTAATGTAAGGGCTCGGCCCCTAGTTTTTGCCGACTTACATAATCAAAAACAATCCTAAGTCAATATTCTAGACTCATATGGAACCAGATGGTTTGATATAATCAAGATTTCATTGTAGGGGGAAATAACCTTGTTGTAATAGATTGAACGATCTCTTAGTAGTAAGAACACTAGAAAACAATCGTTTATCTAGTCAAGAGTTGTGAAATCTAGAAATCACCTCATAGTCAGAATAAGACCTAGGGGTTAGTCCTTGTGTTTATTAAATTATTACTTTATGACAATATATGTTTGTTATTCCATTATGATAGGATAGGAAGGACAAAACCTAATCTTGACCCAATAGGGTAATTTATTATACTAAACCTTTGAGATCATTATAAAGAACATGATTGAAGGGGAAAGTACCCTAACTTTGATTATTTATTCTTCTAGTTGGAAAGGATATATTTTCCTAAGCAATAATGCTTAACCATGGTAAGGTGACCTTCTTAGTCGTTATAAATCGTCTTAATTTCTTGAGTGTTGATAAGTTTTGGATCTCGGGTATTGTAAAGATGTAATGAGAATCCTCGTATAGAAAGATAATCCATAAGGTCTATGGAACATTGTCAGTGTTTGTAAACTTGTCTAAGTTGGGAAGACTAAAATATTGAAGTTGTGAAGACTATATAGTAAACATAGTTGACCAAGTCAAATTGTAGGAACATGATAGTATCCAAGTAAAGTTGAGGTGGGTGGACAGAATGACTGCATTTATTATAAACGTTTATTCATATCAAATCTTTGGCCAAAGTAATGTATACGTCTCTATGTGCATTGTCGGTTCACTGTATCTGGATTACATAACCTATTGGATTGATCATGCTTAGCTAGAGGGTATCTAGGGTTGTATGATCACTAGAGTTATGTAGGATACAACACCAATACTTGGATGGCAAATTATCGTTGGTCACCTTTGGTCTATACTCTTCGTGAAGGGTAGGGCCACTTCTAATTGGAAGATGTGTGGGAGACCGTCAGTCTGTAGTTGGAGGAAAAGCACTGGGAAGATGCTCTCTCTCTCTCTCTCTCTCTCTCTCTCTCTCTCTCTCTCTCTCTCTCTCTCTCTCCAGCAGAAGACATGTCGAGGCTCACGATAAGCGTGTCAAATTTCTGGATGCAGTATTCCTTTGGGTTATGTGACTTGTGTTTATTAAGACTATGTAAAACATTATCTATTGCAGATATTTGTAATTGTAAGACATAAAGTCATCTTGTATATTATCTCATGTTGTTTATTTCATAAAAGAAATTATGTAAATTTTTGTATCTTGATTTTAAGTTAAATAAAGAAAGAAATTTCTATCTATTTCACCTTGTATGTTATATCTCATGGTAAATATCTATGTTTAGTCTTGTTTAAGATTTTGAATGTTACACAGGGGGCAAGAAGACACCTGTGCTTTGGTGGTGTTGGGCAACAATCATACAATGTCTATAGTGAGGCACAGTCTTTACATGGGGCATTGACATACTAGCCTAAGTCTATCGAGACTTGTATTAAATTGCATGAAAAGGGTCCTTAGCCTTCAACCACCCTTCACTTGTCATGTCATGGATCTTTGATCACATTATTCCATTTCAATATGAGATGCCCACTTTAGATCTAGCACTTCTGAGAGTTATGTGATGGGATAAACTTGGTCACTTTGATGCAACTACATAAGTAGTGACCACTTTGCCAAAGGAGGACTTCATTGCAGATGCCTATAGAGAGATGGAGGGATTGTGGTGAAGTGACAAATTCATTTGGTCCTATTGGTTCCCAAAATTACCACAACCTGAAACCCTAAAACATTTCACGATCACCCAGGCCAAGGGTGTTGTCAAGGTGATTGAAAGAGGTTTATCAACAAGTTAAGGGGGATTTTGGCCAACTGACAGGAGTGGGTATACTCCTCTGCACTTTAGGATCAGCTAGACCCAGGAGGGATATTCCTAGAAGTGTGAAATAGAATACAAATGAACATTCATAGCCATACCCAATGTACACTTGACCCCCAAAGTTGTCACTAGGTCAAGACAAACTGGTTGCGTAGGCCTCTATATTAAATTGATTACTGTATTATGCATTTGTACCCAAACATTGCAATATTACATTCCTTGAGATGACTCCATTTAACTTCACATACACAAGATACACAGTGCAGGCATACATGTACATGATTCCAAAAGACAAATAGTTTTGCATCACTTCAGATCTATCCTTGGTTATTACGTTGAATCATGAACAACATGAGAAACCCTAAACTAAACCTACTCCTACTCCTACAACTAATAGTATGAGGGTTTGATTAAAATAGTGATTGATCCATCCCCAATATGGATCAGTGCCTACTCCATTAGGTAACTGAGTAATAAACAATAAAGAGGAAGGAAATGGATCAAACCAGCATCAACAAAAAACTAAAATGTATTCACATACATTTCTTAGATTACATTTCAGACACTAATCCCGAGCAATTTACAATGATCCACTTGCAATAAAAGAAATGACCCGACACAAAGCTTGTATTGATTTAAATGTTGTCATACATTATCAAATCCTTGTTACCACATACCAACAAGTGTGGTATGAGAAAATACATAACTGGGTTCATATATTCCCCTAAATCATCACATTCTGCCATGGAGACACACCACTACATGAAGATGTGCATTACAATCCTTTCCTATGTTGTATCAGATGCATTCCTCCATTCACTGCCCAAAATGGCATGATTTGAAGCCCTAAAATCAACCTGAGGCACTCGCAGACCAAACAATTAGTTCAATGACTAACTCTTGAAATGAATTCCAATCTTCTATTTATAGCCTTGGCAGCTCTGATTTGATGTTGGAATGGGAGGGAAAAACCCCCAAAACCCCACCAACTGCAATAAAACATAAATCTCAACTCCCCATTTCACATTAATGGTGATCCTGGAAGTTATTGGCGTGTTTCTCGGTATTTTTGGACTTTGGCGAGACTTCAAGCCATGGGAGGACATTTGGATTTTGGACCAAGACCAAAAATCCCATGGGGTCCTAGAGTCTAGATGGAACCTTTTCATTATACCATGGGAGTCCCAAGAAGCGAGGGACGAGACAATGCGGGGACCGGGTCTGCAGGAAGACCTAGAACTTTTGGACCATTTGGAAAAGGTCCAAAAATCCTCTCAGGTCCCTAAATCCCGTAGGGATTTCACTTAGCCAAACTTTTGAAGGAAGGAAAACTTGGGGATTTTTACTTATAAATTTTTTGAAGGGAACCCATTTAAAATAGTCTCAGATCAAGTATAAATAATGGGTTTTAAGGAAGAAAGACACAAATTAGGATTTTTGATGGATTTGGCAAGATTTTACAAATACTTGGCTTGAAAACCTGGTTGCCAACACCATATATCATTTATATTTTTGTATCTTAATTATGAATTTTGTTGTTCAACTTAAATGATTGAAGTTGTGAAAGAACAACTGGGACTTTAGAACATTTAGTTTGATGAAGTTCTTATAGAAATTCATACTTAGAAGCACGTTTATCAAGTTGTGGAAAAGTTGAACAACTATGACTCTAAAACAAATTAGTTTAATGAAGTTCTTGTAGAAATTCATGCTTAGAAGCATGTTTATGAAGTTGTGGAAAATCTTGTTGCTGAGGTATTTGAACTTTAGGGTAATACCTCATCAATTAGGAAATCTTGGGCTTTACTATTTCTTTTTGTCATATTTGCATTTCCTGCATGATTTGCTTATGATGTAGAAATCTTCGCATACTGCTACATAATTTATTGTGTCCCTCTACTCATGCCTTGATGGCTCAAAGTCCCTTATAAGTTCTTAAAGTGTGAAGTTTTTATCTCTTCATATTGATTATATATAGAGTAATAAATTGATATGTGTTTCTTTAAGGTTTTGGAAATTCTATATGTTCTATAACAATGCATCTGGACAAGTTGACATCTTAGGTGGTAAATTGATGGTTTAACATGCCTATGCACTGCAACTATGAGGCAAACAAATTCCTTAGTCATTTTTTTTTCACTTTGTTTTGACTTGGCTATTGGAATTGATCTACGATATTATTTTTACATAGGTTATAATCCTTGAACTATTAACTGAAATCCCCATAATTTACATTGTCAAGGAAGGGAAATTTATTAGAAAGGGAATTCCTATTGCACCTTTAGAGGCTAGAATTTATGCGTTTACTAGGGTATGATACGAATCTATGTATAAATATTTTGCAATACCTATTGACCTACATTCTATTATTTTATATTGAATTTGTGACTAAATACTCTTTAGGCTGCTATTACTTATATTTCGTCGATATAGAATTATTGTTGAATTGGATTTCTTAATCTCGTAAGAAATTTAATGCAATGCTAACTAGTATCATGCAAAATTTAGCTCTCTATAGGCAAAAGCTAGATAATATCGTACATTGATGTTTTGAACAAGTTTGACTTATACAAAAAAAAATGTCAGTTCAAACATTATTAGTAAACAAGGAAAAGCTTATAAGTCTACAAAAAATTGCACACGAATCAATATGCATCAAAGACCTTGTGTATTAAATTTTACATGATGTCATTTTTTCTTTGTAGGTATTATATGGATTTTCATTTGTATACATTCTTTAGAAGTGATTCACTAATAAAGCATGTTCAAACAAAATATATGCGTGGGCCAAATGTTCACAAGAGTGAACCACAACTCCTTTGGCATTATTATCGTAAGCAAAGTAGTAAATGGAGTATCATACCTTTTGATAGCAACAAGTCAAAATATCTACTAAGTTTCCTAAAGTTTAGCATTATTTTGAGTGGGGATTGTAAGTTACACTATTATACTAGATGTTCTATCTTTTGAGGTAGGGTGTGAGGTCTAAGTTTGAGAAATAGTGTATGTTGAGAGAACTATGTATCTATGTAATGGTATGATTCAAGACAATATTTGAGATTATATTGGAGATTGGCATTTATGCTTTTGGTTTGAATTAAACAAACTTTTCAAATATATAAGAAGATTGGCATAGTGGAACTTTCCCATCACTTAAGCACAAGCTTTGTAGAGGATCAACATATAAAAATGTTAACACTATTATATGTTAGTGTAAATCTAGAGTAATTATCTAACTAGTTTAGATATCACCTTTTAGAAGGATTGACCTATTCACACTTAGCTTAAGCTTACTTAGGTCTTTTAGGAGTTTGTATCACTTCGACATGTGTCCTTAGCTATGTGAGACACCTCTTTCATATTTGTTTTCCACTTGCCCTCACACATATCATGTGAGTTAGACAAGTGTTGCATACTTCTAGGAGTAGTCAGTAGTTGATTCCTACCTTCCTATCTCCTCCTCCTTGCCTATTTATGCAAGGCTTCTCTTTTTAAATTTACACTCTTATTATATATGATAGATATGTTATTGTGCTCCATTTTTCACTTGTGGAAGGTTATGCTATTTGTGCTTTCTGATCTTAGCTACTCCAACATGGTATCAGAGCCATGCTTGCACATTCCTTCCAGAATCGGTGACACTAGCACTTAGCCCTACCATTGTCTGTATTGTGGAGCCAAACGGACCTCGTCATTGAGTTCAGAAGACCCGAGATAGTCAAGGTGACTCTTTAAACGACATTTTTGACTCCTGCACTTTGTGGTCTGTTTGTGACCTCTTCAAAGGCCACTTGACCCTATTATGTTGGCCGACTTGGTCTGTTCGAGCTTCCTTTCCCATATTTGGATCACATTTGTCATTTTTTGCATATGTTTGAGACTACTTATTAGGGTTTTTCATCCCTTGTTTGGTGTATTACTTATCCATTCAACCCTTCTTTCCTTTGGTTGTTGGTTCATGTCATCATTGTTTTGGCCCCTCATCTTGTTGGCTGGCAGACCCTATTTGGCTTCCCAAGAACCAATTGGCCTCTCTTTTGGTGTTTAGTGCCGTGATCAGGCTATATTCAGCCTCTTTATTAAGCACTTTGGCCACAATTCCAACCTTGGTTCATCCAATCTTCAGCGAGGAGAGCAACATGCAAAATATAATAGGATTTCACATTTGAATTGATAGGTTTCAATGGCTTTTTGTAGTCTCTTCTTCACATAGGTCAGCTTCCAAACTGCCTTCAATACTCCCGTATAGGGTTTCAAGAGTGGTCGTCATTCGATCCACAGTTCAAAGCTTCATCTAGCGCTCCTACCACTGAGTTCAACCATGTTTAGGGCTCACTTGACCCCTGGATAGACCTCTAAAGCTTCAACCTAGCTCTCACTCATAAGCCTCTAGTCATGGTTTACTAACGAGTCAGCTACTCTCATCCAAGATTGGGTCTCAAGCTCTTGTATCAGCCACACAGGCCCTTGAATCTAGCCACCACTCCTCAAAATCAGCTAGGACTCTTCAAATTTGGACTCAGAGTCCATTTTTTTGCCTCACATGCCCAATTTTGGGCTCCACTAGAGCTCCACCCACTTGCCATTGGGCAGCCTTTGGCTCTTCTAATAGGCCTATTTAGGCATTTGTTTCAAATTGTAATATTTTGCAAACCATTTAGTTTTTTGCAAACTTGTAATCAACGAAAAGGTATTTTTGTGAACTTCGCTTTGACAAAGCCAAAAGTAATTTTTTTTGCATTTTTTACCTTTTTTTTTTTAACCCCAAAGCCATTGTAAGCGAAAATTTCAACAAGGCACAACTTTTGCCCAAAATGACAAAATTTTGCAATTTTTTTTTAAAGTGCTCATAATTTTGCAAGGAATTCAATTTTGTAAGTAAACTTAAGATTAAGATTGCCCTCTTTATAAAAATCACTGTAAACTATAAACGATCGATTTGGCATCTCATCTTCATCAAAGTTGTATTTTTTATGGGGAGGTTGTACAAAGAGTCATAATCATATTAGGGGGGAAATCTTGCATTTCTACATTGATTTTTTCTAATAATTAGATGATGTCTAAAATTGCAAAATCAAATGTACCTATTGTGGGTGTAATCAACATGGTCATGAAATGTGTCCTCATTTCGCACATGTTGCCTTTACACTATTCCACAAGATTGAAAAACACCTAATGCAACATTCATATTGAATTTCAGTCATTCATCAAATCAGGACATTGTTATTGTTGTTCCAAATCCACCACATTGCCTAGGATGCATATCTACCCGACATTTTGTGTCTTTTCGTAGAGTTCTGGCTTGCAGATTTGGAAGACACTATTGAAGATATTTGGTTCCTCTTTGATGCCAACTTCAATGGAATTGCATCACTGTATTATTCTTCAGAGATTATTCTTCAACCTCCTCTTCTTCAGTCACAGTTTGACAATGGATTGGAGACCTTTAAGTAGTTTTCAAGATATTCATCTACGTCTTTGGATCATGTGCATAATTAAGAGACTTTCATATTTCTTCCTGTATGTTCCTATAAGGAATGAGAAGATCACTTTCACACTTCTATGGTTTGATTTCTTCCTAATGGGAGAAATGTGGTTCAATGTTCATGGATCATCTTCAGCATCTAGTGTCGAGCTTCTACACACTGCAAGAGATATTTTGAGAGGAGGTTGCATGGTTAGTATTCTCATATCAGTTTTGGGAGGATCCATTTCTTCTCATGGAGTTCATTCCTTCACATTTTTTTGGGGGTTTACATCACCTTCTCATTTTTTCTCTCCTATGAGGAGAACATCTATTGTATTTTGTGCTAGTAGTCCTTCGGGGGTCATCATGAGTCCTTCTATCATGACCAAGCTTTTACATTTAAGAACCGAACACAAACACACAATTATCTCTAATTGATTAACCTACTCACATAAAATTATTTTTATAATGCATGTACTTTGATATTGATAACAACAACTAAACCTAAAATCATTAACCTATCTCATAGAATTATATTAGCAGGGCAATTGTTTTGATACATCATAACTAACCACTAAAATTTGAAGCATAGGTTCAATTGTAAGAGTTGGCTAGATATGAGCCACCCAAGATCTAGGACTTCATGAAAGCACAAGAGAGACAATGAGAGAATAATTCTATTCTATCAATGAATGCAAAATTGTTCATATGTTACAATGTACATGAAGAGCCTTGCTTATAAAGGCAAGGATGTGAGCTAATATGTTGTAGTCATGTCACAAGTGTCTTAATCATATGAAATGTGACAACTATAGCATATGTGTAGGATAAGACAACTATAAGACAACTATCAACACCTAACAACAACTAGACATAACTAGAAACAACTAGAAACATCTAGTAGACTCACCAAGTCAACTTAACATGTGAATTATGTTGGAGTCCGGACAACACTGAGAGGGGGGGGGGGTGAATCAGTGTTGTATTCAAAAACAAATTCAAATACTTTTGTTCCAATTTGTGTGCATGAAATAGTGATGCTGATAGCAACTAATCAATGTAGAAAGCTTCATCAAAGTAAGAATCCAAATACTGAATAACAACCAAGACTGAATGCTCAAACATGGAGACCAAGTAAACCACATATCAAATGAGACTATAACACAATAAATTTCATGAGTGGAAAACCCTCATAGGGATGAAAAACCACTCTAAAAATGCCTCACTGGCAAGTACAAATGCCTCATTGGCAATTAGTGTCTCATTGACAATCAAGTGCCTCACTGGCTATCAGATGAACATATGAAAGATGACTCAATTCAGGGGTTTGACCTGATTCTCTACAATGCACCAAATGACTTTACTATACAATACCATTTTTTAACGATTACATAACATGAAGATTCCCCTGCAAAAACATGTTAATCCTTTCTACAAAACACTTCAACACCTTATATCTCCCTTTGCATAATCATCTCACACAACATCATAAAATATTATCACAATAAACTTTGGAACACAACTATGTCATGAGACAATATGAAACATTCATCAACACTTCATGAACAAACCTCAAGGACCTCTTATATCAACATCCACTCTCAACATATATAAACACCATAGCATGGATATCCAATCATGAGCATACATATGAACCATAAAGATTAAGACTTACTTTGTCTAATCACTGACTGAACATTGACATCTATACACAAAATCCTAATATGAAACTCCTGCAACTGTATGGCAACACTACCACCTACAACATCACTACCTTTCATCATTTGCAACTATCACAAGCAACATCACCACCTTCCTTCTATGCTATTGCAAAAAGTCCTTACATAACACTTTGTATACACTGGAAAACACCCTTCAACTTTATCCTATTCAAAACCATTGTCTACCTTGTCAAAACTACATAATATGTGTATAAGTAGATAGATCTTCACACCTCATGACACATTCATTAAATCCTCTGCATTATACAAACAAACCCTACAGAATACAACATTCCTTCATCCTAAATCATCAATATGAACATGGTAAGTAACCAATGTGAACTTGCAAACCCTTCATCAAGACTTCATAATCTGTATACAGGCATGTAGGTATATCTCTTTAGAACACTCCAAGACAAACCACACCATCCCACATGTCTAATAATGCAAGTTATCAATTTTGCTGGCCATCACAGTTCATTTTCAAAAACTATTTGCAGTGGACGTTACAACTTGAAACCAACCGTCAAACTAAATCCAACTAGAATTCTGTTGGAATTCAAAAAGACTTTGAATTTGGTTCATTGATCTTGATTTCCTGCCTTAGCTGCTTTGAATCTGTGCACTTGATTTTCTTTAAGGTGCCCAAATTACCTGGTGGGCAGAGGGCCGGTCACAATTGATGTTTAATCAACCCTTTAGGAGGTTAGTTTAAGTGGATTAACCTGTAATCATAAGTCAACCTAACAATAGATTAAAAAGTGCTTATAAGGGGATGATGGGTGATTGAGGGTTTAAGGATTTAGTGCATATTAGGTTCTTGTTAGGGTTTCAAGTGAATATCTAGGGTTTTAATATATACACTTAGGGTTTCTAGAACCTCCAAACCCTAATCATCTACATCTGTTCAAATCTTCAAACAAACTTCTCAGACTTCACTTGCCCCATTCTATCCTTGCAATATCTTTATTAGGGTTTAGGCCTTACATCTTATACCATTGACTTAATGTTCCACAAGCCTTGACATTAACAACTCAACCATCCTGACAACACAACTCCATCAAGAATCAAACACCCTGAACCCCTATTGCACAAGCCTTAACATTAACAAATTTTGACTCCATATCAATATCTATCAACACCATGTGCATGTCTGACTATGAAAGCATCTTGGAAGTGAAACTGAGTTGCATCTACACACATCACACACCACTCATGAACCTGAGAGACTGTTAAGACATCACCAATCACTTATGAATCTAAGAGACCTTTTGATGCTCCTTGAACATGGTCCTGGAAACACAATAATTCAACTTGTATTAAGCACATCAACATGAACATGAAGACATTGGTTCACCTCAACTTGCATCACAAATCAACATCACCATGAAGCTATCAAATGACAAACAACCTTGACACTTTGACATCAATGACAAACAACCTACAAATTATGTGTGAGAATATTATTTAACTAATAAATAGTTAAATAATATGAATTATTCTCACAACAAGGGAAACTAGATAGGAAATATCCCTAATTCACATTAACACCAACATGAATAAATCGACATAAAAATAGAATCACTAGATTCACCAATGCATGTTACAAACCCAATTACAAACATGATACCCATTATAAAAATTTACTTAATCATGAGAGAGATAATAAACAGTTCTATTTGAAAGAAACCTCAAATATTTTGATATTAACCTATGAAATCAATTATCTAGTTACATCAAAAGGTTTGACATAATCATAATGTGTTGATCTATAGTAACACTTATATATATAGTGAAAGATATCATTGATCATTTCAAGACTAGAAACTAAACATATCATTCTTTTAAGAAATTCCTCCACAAGTAAGATAGAAGATAAAAGTTCATTCTCTTACCATAATTCTCTTCGCTTTACCTTGCATCGTCATTCACAATCCCAATTGATCCCAGAAACCTGTAACTACATGATATCTACAAAACTAGATACATGATTATTCTCTTCAGCCCAATGAAATAATCATGATTACACTTTGGTATAAGATGAACATGAACATGACCTAAGGGCTAGACCTAGGCCTCAGGAGCTCATCCTAGATGGCCTTGCATACATATGCACAAAGGCATTGTAGTTTGACTCTAACTTTCAACTTGATTAGGTTGACCAAGTACAATTTAATCATACAAGAACAATAACAATTCAAGACTAGATTATAAACATGAATGAAGGCTCACTTATCTAATCCAATCATCAGGTAAATAAGGTTACCTAGTAAAAGATGACCTGAATAGTTTAACACAAATATTTTTCTATACCTAATCTTGTTCTCAAGAATGAATGCACTATGCCATACAAGTGCTCAAAGGTACATTCAACATGACCAACATACAGTCTATTTATTTACAATCTCAATAGTGGTACAAAAGAGAAGTTATTATATTAACAAACGCAAACTAAACATTCTCCTTGACAACTAGATTCTCATAAGAAATTCAATTGACATACTATTAGCTCAGTCAATACTATGCTTAAACTATAGATACCATAGTACAAATAAATTGATGTTTATAATGAAACAATAATTACTATTAAGTAGTACTTCATTCATGGAATAAACATGTATTCCCTAGTTAATGAAAGTTCATTGTCAACCTTAATAGAAGCAACACGATACAATTAACAAGCATGCAAACCGATCAAGACACAAAAGACATTCAAATTTGTTCGAGGAATAAAATTAGAGAGGGTAACTAGAGTAATATTCTTAAAATAGAAAATAGGTCACCATTTCTACTGTGCTCTATGTATAAATATGCATGCTATGTTCAGGAAAGACCATTATGATTATCAAGAATTAGATAAATACTCTAAGTCAATGTATTTTGATAGATTTTCTATCCATACTAAATGAGGATTGAATAGCTAAATCAATTTTTAAAAAATACATTTTATAAATGCACCTCTTTGAAAGTGAATGAGGACATCTAATATTTTCAATGACATAGAAGTTAAATTTAAAATGCTCCCTTTATATCAATTTAATTCAAATAACTTATTTGATTATAAGTTATAAATCACTTCAATTTGTTAAATTTCCTCTAACAATCGAACAAAGAACAAAATTATAAACATATCTTAAATCAATTGCATGAATACACAAGAAAAGAGTGATAACTATTATTAAAATATTATTTAAACAACAATTTTACTCTTATATATAAAATAAATAAGTATACTATAACTTATTGATTAAGAAAAAATATCATAATATTATAAAATGTATGGAAAATCAAAACACTTACTAGGCAAAAACAAAATTAAACAGTATAAAAAAATCATATCTTTCTTATTTCTAAACGAAATCTGACAATTCATAATGTGTTGGAAAGCTAAAGCATGGAGGAATAAAACCCATAAGGGGTTTGAAGAGGTTGTAATTCATGCAAAATCTCAAAACGTGAAGGGAATATCTCAATTTCTCGCTGGAAATCAACCCAAAACATCTAATTTGTTATTATCTATGTCCCATATGTTAATCTCTCTCTGCTCTAAGGACTTCAACTCATTGCTCTGATATATATATAGAACATTATATATATTTTAGTAGGATGTATTCAATAACACATTTCAGTCATTGTTTACTTAATACTGAAGATTAATACATAGAAAATTCCAAATCAATACATAACAACATTTTTGCATGAAGTATATAGAGATACTTTGATGTCTCTGTAGAATGCATACAAAGTACATGTAAACTTAACATAATAATATTTTTACATGGGGTTCATAGAAACACCACATTAAGAGAGGTCAAGGTCGATGCATAAGTATAAGTGATTTATTGTCATCTCTACATTCGTGTGTGATTACCAAATCAATATAGATATAAGAACTCTGAATATTACTTATCTTCCTACCAAAAATATGAAGGCAATGCAACCAAGAAGAATGTATAGAAAGCATATATATTTTGATTATCATAAGAAGAACCATGCATGCAACAAAAATACTATGAATGGATCAAGGAAATTGTATTACAAATTTTCACATACCAGACTGTGTTCAATATTTTGGACTAGAAGAATATCGAAGGATTATCAGAAGAAAGATTCACATCCTATTCAAAAGCCTTGCATGCCCAAAAAGGAAAACATCCCCCAATAACTCTTCCAAAAAAAAACTAAACTCCTCCCACTAAATAGAAACCATTTTGTTTAATGATTAGATCATTATTTCCTACCAAAAATAATTTCATACTAATCTCTCCAAACATAATTAGAACATTCTAAATTAACGTTGAGAAAGCATAGTGAAACGAGATCTAGAAAGATACTCGTTGAGTTATACGTGATTTTTATAGAAATAAATTTAAATCTTTTTACATTCCAAAGGAAACCTTTGTTTTCTCAATTTAGCCTCATTAAGAGATAGATAACTGAAAGAACAAGATTTGTTGTACATAATTAAAATATTTACTAATTTTTGAAAGGGGTTGTGCTTAAATGGAAAGGCCATAAGGTTCTCAAGATGGAGATCCAAGTTCAAATCCCCAAGTAACACCTATAGTTGGAACTCCAAGTTGTGGCTCTTGAACTTCCATTGTGGCTTCTATGTTGAATAAGTAAATCTAAGTTGAATATGTTGCATATGTGGATGGAGTGGGCCAACCTAAATATCCTCACACTTTATAGATAAAAAAAAATTACTAATTTAATTGATAACTCGATACCTATTTTAATTTACGGAAATAATTACTTTTATCCTTAAAATTAATAATAGCATTTAGTTACTAATCCAATAAAACAATTATAAATATTGTATTTGTATATTTAAAATTTATCTATGACTAAATATTTAATTTAGTCAAACATTTATAAATAGTTATTCTCTTTACAATAAATTGTCTTTATTAAACAACCATTGCCATTTCATAATTAGATATTCTAGGCCAGTATAAATTTAGAGTGTCAAAGGACAGATTAGTGTCAACACCCTTACCTCAAATGCCCTGACGTGATGTCTTACCTTCCATGAGGTGGCCAAGTTCCAAGAGTGGTCTACCTAACACTTAACTAGAGCATCTGGAGGAGATGATTCCAAAGAATAATATCTTTCTAACACTCTGTAACCACCACACTTCTCGTATCCACCATTAAAATAATAATAAATCATTATTTTGATAAATGAGACGATATATGAGAATATCACAACATTCCAAAACAACAATATCTATTTATGGCTAATTTATTCTAATGTTGGAAAGAATGATTTTATCTAAAACATACAATATTGACATGATAACCAAAATGAATAGCATTACCTTAACCAAGAATCATAATGCTATTATATCGAGATGTCAAATTAGACATTTGAACCTTTAAATGATTACAATAATTAGTAAACAACATTTACCAACTAACAAATTGCCAAATCTAACTTCAAGACATTTATAATATTCTTCTATCCTTACAATGCAAAAAGGTCTATCGTTAAGACTACTAGATAGGGTTTAGGTGTCCTTACACCTTCTATCTTCGTCTTCACTTGTACAATTCTATCATGTATTATTTATGTTTTGGAGATGGGTTTTTCCCATAGGGTTTTCTCCTTTACTTTAATTATGAGAAATTTATTTGTACATGGATACCTAACATGGCTAGTAGTTGGGACCCATCTTTGTTTAACTACTCCTTAAGTTGCACTTAAGGGGGGTGTTAGTGTAAATAGAGTCATTATCTAATTAGTTTAGATATAACCTTTTAGAATGATTGACCTATTCACACTTAGCTTAAGCTTACTTAGGTATTTTAGGAATTTGTCTCACTTTGACATGTGTGCTTAGCTATGTGAGACTTCATATTTGTTTGTCACTTGCCCTCACACATGTCATGTGAGTTCGACAAGTGTTGCATACTTGTAGGGATAGTCAATAGTTGATTCTTACCTCCTCTTCCTTGCCTATTTATGCAAGGCTTCTCTTTGTAAATTTACACTCTCATTGTATATGATAGATATGTTATTGTGCTCCATTTTTCACTTGTGTAAGGTTATGCTATCTGTGCTTGTTGATCTTGGTTGATCCAACATTATAAACTTGCATTAAATAAGTGAACATGCAAACTTTTTATTTTTATACATTAAAGTTAAAAATGTAGTGTTGAGTTGATTTTCATTCCTTGCAATCTCTATAGATCATATTATCCTTAAGTCAATTCTCTATGGCCCTTATGGTCCATAGCTCAAGTGGCACTACATAATTTTTTTAGTATAAATAAATACGCAGAAGGCATATCAATTTCATTCCAAACATAATGAAATGAATAATGACTACTAGAAACTAACAAGAGGTTAGAAACTTATTTCTAGTATTCCATTTTCTTTCTCCAAGGTTTTTAGAAATTGATTTGCCTTTCTAGAAATTTTTGATACAATTTCCTAGGGTAACCAAGAGTTTATAATACTATTTCTATGAGTTTTTTCCATCTCCTATTGATTTATCGAACTTTGCAGTTTCCTTGAAAAGTTTAACCCTGAGTTTACATCAACTCATGACCTAAACATTCTCATGTCCTACATTTGTGTGTTTTACAAAATTTCTAGGTACCAAGCTTCTGATTCTTAATAGGCCATAGGTTGAAAATGATGTCTTGTTTAGTTTTCAAACTTTTACTTTAGCTTGAATCATGGTAAGAAATATTCTTTAAAGCCACAATCTATAGTATGATATCTAAATTGATTTATTTGGTTAATTGAATATGTTATAGATTTTCCATGGATAGAAGAACAAATTGTTTTTGGAACTTATTATGATGACCACTTTTAATGTCTTTTAGACCAATTTGGGTCGTGGGACCTACCAACGTCTCATTAAGAGATTATTGGAGTTGGTATTGTTATTGTCATTGTCATCCTCGCCTTCTATATGTCCTCTGAACTATTCAGTAGTGCCTGTTTGTAAAATGTCTTGCTAGAAATTGTCACTCATTATGAAATCCTCTCTTTCTTCTTGTTCTTTTGACTCTTCCCTCAATAATGTATGTTTATAAAATGTCATCCTAGAAATTGTTATTCATTATGAAACAACTTCTTTCTTCTTGTTCTTCTAAGTCTTCATAAGTACCTCATAAAAATGTAGTGAAATAAGTTAGTAGTCATTTGTAAACATAGGAGTAAAATAAAAATGAGATGATGTACAATTTTTTTAATCTATGTTTAATGTTATTGCAAGTGTTATTGTCTGTGATTAATATTTGGGTTCAAACCATATATTTTCACTTTAAAAATATATATATATTTTTAATAAATTTTTGGCTGATAACCCATTGTTAAGATGAACACATCTTGTAATTGCCAAAAATTAAGTAGTCCCCGGTCTTACAAAAATCATTTTTTTAATTTTTGGGTCATCCAAAAAATAGAGATATGGACACATTTTATAAATTTTTTTAATTGATCTTAGCATGCAACAAATTTATTTATAGCAATTGTAAGTGAAAAGAAAACATGTAAAACATATATTTCCACCACACGCCAACAAAAATGAAATTTATGTAATCAATTTTAATATTGGATTAGTGAAACCAGAAACAAAAAATTTTTAGCCTTTGCAATGCATTGGCAATTGTTTTTCCCTAATTTGGCCAATAATTTGAGCTCAAAAGCTACTTGTCTTTGTATGTCTAGTGACCTCGTCACTAGCTTCATGACAAGAAAAACACCATCATTTTGATGGCTTGAGTTGCCTGATTGCTAGAAATGTGATATTACCCTAGTTTTCCCCTAACTTTTATAGGGTTCACATCAAACAATATGTCATTGTCCTCACACCACTATGTTTTGAGGCTATGCAAGTTAAAGTTTGGAATGCTCGGCCAAGGTGAAGAAGCTTTTGCTTTCTTTTAGAGTAGGTATAATTGCTTGATTTAGGCTACTAGGATATGGAAATCTAATCATATGTGAGCCCTGTGGTGACAATCATTGAGTCCTTCATCAGATCTAGAGAAATTAGGCACTTGAATTCATCCAAGACTATGAGCTTTTGTTGACTGTCAATAAAACTTGAGCTAGAGGCCTTAGAGAAATTAGGAGAATAGGCCACCAAGTCTTCTTCTTCTTGCACCACATAAAAAATGATGCATTTTGTGTCCAATATCATCCCTATTATATTATTGAGAGTAAAAAAGATGACCACCTCATCGGTCCTTAAATGCATTGTCACCTCATCATTCAACTTTCCTAGCTCAACCTAATAATCCACTGGGATTTTAAACCCTAGAAGTTTGAACATGTGGGAAAGCATGTACATATTAGGGCTTCTCCTTTGTTCAAATGTATTCATCACTCCAACTAGTTCATTTCAAAGCCTCTCACCTTACAAATTGACATAAGGAAAGTCACTTTCTTGGCTTCGTTGTGCAATGGTGACCTTCAATTTTGTTAATTTCCAAATAATTTTGAAATCTTATAGATGGAAAATTTATAGTCTTTTGTCATTCTTTATGTCTATTAGTTTCTACGTTCATTTTTTTGCTCACATGATAACGATAAGACCACCATCAATATGCGAGAGATTTAGACTTGATTGTGAGGTTCTCTTCTTCAAGAGCTTACAAATCATGCAGTCTTTGAGGGTACAAAGGTTGTTAACAAGTTCATTAGTGCTTGATCTTCTTCTCTCTATTTTGAATTAGGGTTTATCAAATGTTTTAGTGTTAGGGCATTTAGTTTTTTTAAAGTGTCGCAATCCTTCAGTTTTGTATAAGGGAAGTTTTCAATAATTATTTTCTTCTTTGATGGTTGGAAGCAACAAATAAGAGGATAAATAGTTGTACTAAAAGTAACATTCATGGTGCTTACCAGTACATTTATGTAAGCCCAAATCATAAATTTAAGAAGGAAATTTTACTTTTGGGTTATTGAATTTTGATTTTAAAATGTTGCATTGGGAAGCAAAATTATTTGAATATTGTGTAATATATTATCCTTTAGGTTAATTTGTTGTGAGACATTTTATCAAACAGTTTGAATGCAAATTAATAAGACTAGCCTTTGAATTGTTGCATGGGTTAATATATTAGTTCAACCAGGAGTAACACATTGGGGGACTACCAAAAGGAAATAAAATATATATTAATAGCAAGTCAAGAAAATATATTTTAGTATCGAGTCCTCAAATATGATCAAATAGGTCAATGGTAACTTGTAAGCATTAGTAGAGTTGAACAAATAAATAATCCAGTTATATAAAAGAAAAAATAGAAAAATATTTTTATAAAAGGGAGAACTTAAAATAATAGGTATCTCATATTAGTCACTAACATGTTTTAATCACTCTACTAATTTGAAGAATAACATTAATTAATAAAGTCTTTAAATGAACATTTTAATGCATTGGCATTCTAAAATAATGAGAATAAGATTTTTCGATAAGAAGTATGAAGTTGAAATAGAAAATCTAGATATCATCCAATTCTTTATGTAATCTTGTTCTTATAGCTTAATAATGCAATTGGGAGGTATACATCCAATTTCCACAATATTTTCTAGCATCCTCCAAGCCTGTACAAAATGGGAGTTGTAGAACAGGGTATGGACATCCATCAAATCATAATGTAAAGGGGATTTTTGTTTGGCATACTAGCTACAAATTCCTCGGTGCATATCTATGCAAAATGTGGAAGCACACACAAGGCATGTGAACTATTTGACAAATTACCTCAAAAGAACATGGTTTCATGGTGTAAGAACCGACCAAATTATAAAACAATAAAATAATAATAATTCAATAATTATTATTAAAAAGGGAGTAATTTTAAAAAAAAATTAATTATACTATCTCATCACATATATTCAATCAATGAATAATATATAATCACGAAAACATTAACAATTACAAATTCTACTTCAGGTTCACACTTCCCAAATCTATACACAAATGAGAGAGAGAGAGAGAGAGCACCATCGAGGTGATATCCACCCTACCATAAAGCATTAAGCTTCCCCGTGCTACCCCACTAGAGGAGCTCGACCCATCACGAAGGATCTAGCAATATGTGGCAACATACATGAAGGAATCTGTGCACTATGTGAGTCACTGACAATCTAGAAAACATATATGCTTGTGCGATGTATATCTAATGCACTTGTCCCTACTCCACCCTCAAGTAACAAACAGATAGTACTAAGTACACGTGAATCTCAACACGTAGTATTTTTAATAGATCTATAAAATTCTATATAATATAAACAATGGCAAGGATTGTCCAAAGCTCGAGAATGTCCCATCATATTGCCATGATATCTCGACAATCTATAGGATGGATAAAATATTCTAAGGATAGTTTGAATTGACATTCAGTCATTTAATTTTAATTCAGAAGTTATATTTCTAGGGTAATATAGTTTACTTAATAGTCCATCAAGGATGCTATTTCACTTTATGAACACATTTCTTAAATCCACATATTCCCAAGATACAATGGAGAGGTCTTCTACTTCATTACAAAATAATTGGAACTAGATTGTCACCTAGTTTTACACATAGAAGTATACCCTTAATCTAGAGGTAAAGAGAAAATAATACACAAAACCATCTTCTACAACCACAACAAATATCTATTAGAACGTTGAAGTTCACATCAAGAGACTTAAAAACAATTGCCTTAACAAATTAGTCAATGACTAACAAGGCCAAGCAATAATGTCCTTTCAACACATGCAGACATCTAGACAACAATATCGTACATGTTTTGTATCACAATTCTATATTGGATACTATACAGAAAATAAACATTTAACATATAGTTGGTTTAAAGGAAGGACATAAACCCTTAAGGTTAAAGATACTAAGTCCATACGAGGCAAATTCTCATTCAATGCCTTTAATATTGCTATCTAACTTCTATATCTATGATATTCAAACAATGACCAAATCATCACTTGTGAATATTTTAGACATTCTTCTAGACATCAAAATAGCAACATTATCAAATCTATAAATTGCCATCTCACTATAATTGGCAATACCATCCACCATATTCTCATTGAGACTACAATTTGGATAACTTAAGGGTCAACATCTAATTTAAGTCAAAAGTGGCTTAGAATCGTATATAGGTATGCTTAATAATAAGCATATGTTTAAGAGATAAAAATTAAAATGTTTATGATATCAATTAAATTGAACTACAACAGATAGATTAACCATCCAACATTCCCCTGTCCAATCATATAATAATGCCAACAACGATGACCATGTCAGGATTCTTTATATGTTAAATGAAAGACATGTATGAGCTTAAACACTTAAATTCATCCCAAAACTCTATTCAAAAATATTCTACTCTTATTCTTTCTTCTAAGGTTTAAAGTTGGCTAGCATGCCCCAAACAATCTATTAATTGCAGTTTTCAACAGAAATTTCCTAAAGGTCTTTCGAATTTCATTATCATAGGAGGTGTCCCAAATGTGCTTCTAAACTATATTATAAATGCCTGACATACTCTCTTTCATCTATAGGCATCAAAATCTCCTTTTATATACTTTTAGGTCATGGTAGTTTTGATTGTGTGGCAAATTTCCACTTCTTTCTTCCCTTCTACACTAGAACATACACGATTTAATTTTTAAAAAGGCCAATATTCTTAGTTGTAATAAATTGTTATGGTTGTTAGTTGGACTACCCAAAATGCATCTGAAAACCATTACTCTCTTTTTGACACCAACACTTAGAAGAAGTAAAATCCTTAATTTTACCATCATGCTCTTTCATTTAAGCAATTAAATTCCACTACAAGGTTTTAAGATCAAGAATTTCTAATAGAAGCTGGTAAGTTTTATTTGTCTGCTATCAGTTAAACACTTGCTAGAGGACCATGTGTGAGCATACACTATTTGTAAGTCTTTTATAAGGCAAAATTAGCTATAGCTTGAAATTGGATTGTTATCCTGTGATGTGAATTAATGGAATCATGTTGTTCATGTTGAGACTGATGTTGTGAAGAAAAAATACAAAGACTTGTAATTTTGACTTTAAATAACTATGGCATTCAGGTCTTATAGGAATTATGTAGAAGTTCCTTGAGTGTCTACAAATATTATATATATCATCCCATGTTTGTAATAAAACCAATTTTACCATATTGATAAGAATTATAAGCGAAGAAACGTTCATAAAGTAGTCTATACCCCAAAAAAATTCCAATTGATTACCTTTTCTCCTTCGTGACCTTCAGCTAAGACAAATTGATTTTGTAAGTTGATTTCCCTCTAAAACTTCCCCTTTTGCTCTTGCGTGCAGGCGTATAACTAGGTTCCACAACCTTCGCCAACCTCCAGGTGATTTTTGTGCATAGATTTCCAAACGTGAAAGATCCATAACCATTCTAGAGGTCTTGGAGCACATTTTCTGGAGCTTGGAGTGTATGTACACCTTCATTGTTCAATTATTCAAGCTCCTTTAGTGAATTTAATAACCCACCATCCTTCAGTCTGCATAAGAAGCATGCCAACTCTTTGACTAGAGGAAAAAGGGCATGTTTTCTGTTGAAAACCATATAAGTTTCCCCGCTTTCCTCCCCCTTCCCCGTTATGCAGAAAAAATCTGCAGACCACAAGAAGGCACGTACCACCTTTCTCAAAGCCTTGAATAGGTGTTGGAAACACACAAAACCATGTACATTGTTTAACAAGCACCTCAAAGAGGTATCATTGCATGGTATGCGTTGATTTCAGAAAAAGGCACACAAAATGTTTTTGATGAAAGGCTTTATTTATTTTAAATCTTTAAGACCAAAAGTTTAATTTTAAAATAAATGCAAGCCATTCACTTAAATCTATATCATATTCTCTGAAATAATATATGATATCCTCCTACATTCATCCTTGAATTGACAATTCAAATAGTTTTGAAAAGAGATTGTGAAGAAAAATACCTTACTTGATGTGGGCCTCATTAGGACACATATAATGATATCTGATTGGAATTAAAGTAGGACCGATGAGCCTATGTTTTGTCCTATTTCTCTTGCTTTAGTTTATGTTTTTCAAAGACATTCTGGTGCAGGAGCACCAAGAGTTTGGCGCCCATGTATATATTTTTGCATTTTTGGTGTGAAGTCCTTTTTTATTTTCTAAGGGAAGGAGCGGGACCGATGAATAAATGGGACCAATGTATGAGCCTAGTGTTGAACCGTTGAACCTCATGCTGGAGGTTCAATGGGTTCATTTGGTTCAATGGTGTAAACGTGTTCATTATGGTTCAAAAGAGCGTTGTCCGATGGAGAAGCCTGGCGTTGAACCGTTAAACCTCATACTGGAAGTTCAACGGGTTCATTTGGTTCAATAGGGAGATAACCGACAGTGGCGATGAGGAGAACTGGCGGTAGGGAGGAAACCTGAAGATGCCATCGACAAGATGATGGATATCAACAAAGGAAGTTTAGAAGTACCATCGATAGTAATGTTTTTTGCCGACGGTTCAATGCTACAGATGGTTCAATACTATGTGCGTAAGGATTGTACGAGCATATGAAAATAAAAGCCAGCCATGGGGAGAACACAAAACAAACCTAACTGTCCGATAACAGAAAAAGATGAACAATATAAAAAATTGTTTTTGCTTTGTGAGTCAGTTAGAGGTTGGAAGGTTGGAAGTTTGGAGAGCAGACATTGAATGTAAAAAGGAGAACTCTTATAATAAAAATATTGACAGTTTGATCTATTTGAGTATTTCTGTAGAATTCTTGCATAAATCGATATGAAGTACAGTAGTTAATTTTATTTCTGTTATTTTGTTTCTATTTGTACAAAATGTCTTTGTCTTGATGTCCCCAAAATTCCTCTGTATAGTCATGGAGGGCCATTAAGCAAAGATCTTAATTCTTGTTTTTCCTTTTGTGGAAATGGTTGGATTGTCAATGAGAGACAATAGGAATTTGTCCTAGGCGAGCTTTACCATAGCCTGGCTAGGTATGCAAGTTGCAGTCTAAGAAAAGGCAGGGGTGAAAGCAGAATAGGAGGAATTGAGTACCAAGCAATTAGAACCCTAGACCTAGAGAGGAGGGCTAATAACGGGCTCAAGAAGGCTATACGCCTCGAGAATTGAGAATGTTGGAAATAGTGAGGACAAAGAAGAATGCCCCACACCAAGAAAGTAGTGTCTGTATTGAGAACAACAGACTAGTAGGCTTTTTACCTCTGTATTAGACTGATTAGTTTGAATTAGGCATTTTGGGTAGAAAATGTCTGAGAGCACTTGAATTGGTAGGGAGACTTGGGGTATGACATAGGTCTTGAAGTGTTTCAAACAAGATAGGTTTTCTAAGTCCATAGTCCTCCCTATCACATTCCTAAACTTATATTTACATTGTCTATCCCTATAATCATCCTTAAGACATTGAAAGCATTAAGATTGGTATATTATATGTTGGTAGATGACTGTGTATGAATTAATGATTGCTCATAAAATATGATAGTACTTTCTATTAATTTTAGTAGTTGTGATGTATAAATATCATGTGATGAACTAACCCCTATGTAGTAAGGATGTGGCTACATTTCATGAAGACCACCTGTTAGCCTGCAACAAAGGAGGTGTTCTCATCTACAATAGACAATTCAATTACCTGTAGCTAAAGGAAAAGGACTCTGGATTGATTGGGCATGAGTTAGTCATAACTCCCCACTCTTCAACAGTTATCCTTCGACAGTTGACACAGTCATGAATAATGAAGGAAGCTTAGATCGTGGTCCATGTTCTGTCTCCAGTTATGACTATTTTCGTAATGACTAAGAAGAGTTATAGTAGGATTGTATTGTCTACATTATCTATATGGTAGTTTAGTTTCCTATTCCTAGTTTGTTTAGTAATAATGTCTTATCCCTATATTGTTGGAGAATGAATAAGTATGGTGTTAATTGATTAGTAGTTTTGTTCAATTAGGAAAACTTGATTTTGTCTGTATATGTTAGATTTCATATACGACAAAGAAGGTTAGACAGAGATTGTGTTATCAAAATTATTATTATATTTTTCTCTGCATTCAATAAAGGAACACAGGTTTTGAATTCAGTCAATGGTTTAATTGATACAATAGAGATCTAGTTAGATTATGTGGAGATCACATTCACTCAAGTGAGGGCCACTTGAGGTAACTGTATCTCTCTTATATGTTCATGTGTTTAGTTTATGTTTGTGTGGTTAATGCACATGTTGTGATGAATTTATGTAATGTGAATTAATTAGATATTGATAATCTGTATTGTTGGTTTAAGGTGATCATTGACTTAGTTATTAATTGTTCCCCTATTTTGATTCATATAGACTATTTTTATTTACAACCAACTGAATAGCATTGGCTATTTCTTATCAGAATTACTTACTCATAATACTTGTCAATTCTTGTAAAGTAGAGTTTGTTTTCCTTTCCTTAGTTTATTTCTATGCACAACTTCTAGATTACAATTTAGGAATCCTTGACTGTACACATAGTACAAACACCATCCAAGAAGAATATGATTCCCTAGTTTGACAATTTAATTGTAACACATTATAGCCAGTAGGTTTCTTGATATAGGATATGTTGGTTCATTGAGTTGTGTGCATGCCCTTTCTGCATCAATGTATTGGTTAATAATGGAGTTTGACATTTTTGGCACTGTTGCCATGGATGGTGCTAAGGTTTAGAGTTTCTGAGTTATTTTTGATTCATGTTTGTATTTGCTTTCATAGGATATAAGATTTATTTTTCAGCAATTAGGATCACTTAGTTGTTTGATCTATTTCCAAACTATCTACTAACACGGTGCAAGATCAGAGCTATTAGCTTATGCATCATTGCATGCGGCGGCCATCAGACCAGTTGGGGAGATTTCTTCCATCTAGTTTAATAGAAGAAGAAGAGGACCATATTGAACCATCCCTTGAGCTGGAGGACATTGCAGAATTAGAAGATATTGCCACTTGGTATCAAGACACAATGGTAGATGAAGCAATAGAAAAATGAGTTGAGCCAGTTACCTTTGCATTTCCTATTACAAACTAGGCAAGAGTTGATACCCTGAAGAACATTCCTCCTTCAGCCCTGCCAAACTTTCATGGGCTAATCATTGAGGACCTAGATACCTTTCTTTTTTAATTTGATGTACTATGTAGAAGTTATGACTACACTATAGATGCATACAGACTCAAACTCTTTTCGGCCGCCCTCAAGGATGTTGCCTTACAATGGTTCATGGGGTTGGGACATAATTCAGTAACAAACTGGGGTACCATGAAGGATAAGTTCTTGCAAACGCAACATGACTATTGTCATGGCAGAGATATGAAAGGAGATGATATCTCTATGATGACACAAAAGGAAGATGAACCTCTGGAAGACTATGTTGAAAGATTTCAATTTTGCCTCAAGAAGTCAAGATAGAACATGCTCTCCCCAAAGTCACTCAAGTTGGTCTTCCTAAGAGGTGTGAGTGAAGAATTCATGGATGCACTGAACTTAATTAGAGTATGGGACATCTCTCAACTCGAGTTTGATGAAATTTGTCAAATCTGTAGAAACTATTCACATTCCACCTTGAAGAAAAATAGAGGCTTGAGATCCCTGTCTTCCACTCAATCATCTACTAGAGTCTCTAGAGTAGAGCTGATCAATCTACTATCAAACATGAAAGAGGACATCATAAGCCATTCGGAAACACAACTAGACACTCTACACATAAAGAAGAAGCAAGAGGCAACATAAGCAGCTTTGGTTGAATATTGTCCACATTGTTGACAAAAGAAGGCCAACTGTAAGTGCAAGCACATTTGCAACATTTCTGAGGAAAGGAGTGAGAAAGCGGATTTCCAAACCATTGAATATGAAGAAGGTCAAGTGTTTTGCATTGCACGACAAAGGCCTTGGCAGCAAAGATAAGGTATGCCTCTAGACCTGTTGACCAATAATATGTCATTTCCATCATTTACTTCAAACATCCCTAATTGGAACAATGCACCTTGGTATAACATGCCACAACAACAATGGGCAACTATGCCACCTAGCTGGAACCAACAACAGGGGGTATGGCCACAACAACCATTTCAAACCTCAAATTATAATCCACAAGGGTAGGCCAATCAAAACCCATGGTCACAGCAGTGGCATGCAAATCAACCTTGGCAAAATTCAAATATGAACTACCTGCAACCACAACGAGCTCTACCTCAACAACCTGCCCTTATGTAAAATGCAGCTTCACCAACTCTTGTTCCGCCTAGAGCCACTCAATTGCCATCCCAACCTGCACTTAATCCTAACAATAAGTCTGTTTAATAGGCTTATACTAATGAAGCCATCTAGTACCCAACCTATACGATTGAGGTTAGTGATGTGCATCTACGCTCAAGCAAAATGCTTGGTGGACCTTCATCTCCACTTATCACTAAACTTGTTGATAAGGAACCAACCTCCATCACTGACACTCATTTGAATAACCAGCATAACCCTTCTAAGCAAACCCTTCCACATGAGGAATCCATTACCAGGAGCCCTCCATTTCTAAAGAGATTAAACATGCAAGCACCACCACAACCTGACTTTGATTTCATTGGGCAATTGAAAAATGTCTGTGTAAAAATTCCCCTAATCCAAGCTATCAAAGATCTACCCATATATACCAAGGCTATAAGGGAACTATGCCTTAAGAAACCAAGAAGAAAGAGAAAAGATCCTCGGACAGCACATGTTATAGGAGAACTTGCCGATATCATGTTAAGTGACTTGGTTGTCCCAAAATGTGCAAATCTTGGAAGCCCTGTAGTTGATGTGAACATCAATGGTACCCTTATCAAAAACACCTTGATTGACTTGGGTGCAACCATAAATGTAATGACAAAGGAAATAATGAATAATCTTTAGGTGGTTAACTTAAGACCTGCTCCAACAGTCTTACAGTTGGCAAACAAGTCAAGTATCAAACCTGAGGGGGTCATTGAAGATCTTGTGATTACATTAGATTCATGGGAATACCCTACGGACTTTATGGTCTTGCAGCCCAAGGCCAACTTAGGAGGATATCCACTCATCCTAGGGAGGCCTTGGTTAGCAACAACATATGCCTTCATAGGATAAAGGTATGGGAATATGATAATTTCCAACAGGAATATAACAAAGAAATTGGTCCTTTATCCCCTAGCACAACCTTTGGTTGATGTGGAGCAAACTATTTGGCCAGACCTAGAGGATACTGACTAATATTCTCTTCATACATTAATGAAAATTAAACAAAGTCCATTGTTGAATATACAAGATGAAGATGAAGTGCTTTCCAATGTGATACAAAACACTTATGGAAGGGACTCGCAGCAAGACCCATGTCTAGTATGCCTAACTTGCCCACTACACAATATTCTATCTTCAATCAACACATAAGCCTATGCTTCTACTACCTGCATGTTTCATCATCTGCTACCCCATAGTTGTAGCCTCAATCTATCACGACTGGATATTGCCTCTGTCATGGCATTTGCAATACCAATTGACATTACATCGGGCATGACACTTAATATAAACAGTGAATTGACAGTTGTTCAGACGTCTGAACTAGTAAAAATGTTGAAAACTCACAAGACAACATTTGCATGGGACTATCGTGATATGAAGGGCATCAACCCTAGCCTTTGCATGCATAGGATATACATCAATGATGGATGCAATCCAATTAGACAGCCTCAGAGGAGAATGAACCCTGTTGTAAGAGACATAGTGAAGAATGAAATGCAAAAACTATTGGATGCAGGGTTCATATATCCCATATCAGATAGCTAATGGGTATCCCCACTAGTCATAGTACCAAAAAAGGGAGGTAAGTGGTGAGTTTGTGTAGACTATAGAGAATTGAATACTGCCACTAGGAAAGATCATTTCCCTCTTCCTTTCATTAACCAGGTATTAGACTCCTTGGTTGGGAAGAAGTATTTTTCTTTCCTTGATGGATTTAGTGGTTATAACCAGATCAAAATAGCCCCTAAGGACCAGGATAAGACTATATTTATATGTCCATGGGGGACCTATGCCTATTCAGTCCTTCCATTTGGACTCTGCAACACACCTGCAACATTTCAAAGGGTTGTTTTAAGCATCTTTTCTGATTTTGCCCATGACTCTATGGAAGTATATATGGATGATTTTACTACTTATGGAAATCCTTATGAAGAGGCAATGGAAAATCTAGAAAAAGTCCTCTAGAGATGTCAAGATCATAACCTGTCTCTTAGTCATGAAAAATGTTTCATGACGATGGAAGGAGTAGGTACTTGATGAACAAACTAGTGGTAAGTGGCAGATTGGTTAGATGGTTGTTGTTACTTTAGGAATTTGATATTACTATTGTAGAAAAGCTTGGGAAGGCCAATGTTGTTGTTGATTTCCTCTCTAGGCTACCTACTTGTAATGAAGATCTAGTTATTGATGATTCATTTCTAGATGAACACTTATTTGCACTAACTATACAAACTCCTTGGTTTGCAGGTATAGAAAATTAGCTAGTTGCAAGGAAAACACCTCCACACCTCTCACCAAGAGAGAGGTGCCACCTAGTTGAACGCAACTTTCCCTATTCTTGGGTAGTTGGCTACCTCTTTTACATAGGCACTGATCATGTCATGAGAAGATTTATCATAGAGGATGAAGTATATGAAATTCTCAAGGCATGTCATGATGAACCCTGTGGAGGACACTTTGCGGCTAAGAGAACAACAGTAAAGGTCTTAAATATTGGATACTATTGGCCAACTCTGCACAAAGATACATCACTTTATACAAGAAGATGTGACTGTTGTCAAAGGATGGGCAGACCTACAAGAATTGATGAGATGCCCCTACATCCACAATTGGTGGTCACACCATTTGACAAACGGGGCATTTATTTATTGGGCCCAATGATCCTCCCTCTAATAATAAGGAATATATACTGGTTTGCACTGATTACCTAACAAAATGGGTGGAGGTGAAAGCTCTAAAAGTTGCCAGAGATAGTAAGGTTGCCACATTCCTATATGAGGAAAGATTTACAAGGTATGGAGTGCCAAGAGAAATAGTTACAGATTAGGGACAACAGTTTACATCATCACTGATTACAAGTCTCATTTAGGAATATGAAATCATACATAAGAAGTCCACTCCCTATCCTCCACAATCAAATGGCCAAGTTGAGGTCACAAACAAGGAAATTGAGGCAATATTAACAAAGACAATTGCATTACATAGAAAGGATTGGGCAGCAAGACTCTCAGAAGCAGTTTGGGCATACTAAACTACATGGAAAACAACAATAGGGTATACACCCTATGAACTAGTCTATGGTAAGAAGGTTGTCCTTCCTATTGAGTTTGAATACAAAACGTTAAGAACTACCATTCAACTTGGGATGGATCTATCAATAGCTCAACAAGAAAGGTTGCACCAACTTAATGCCTCAGAGGAGCTAAGGATGGAAGCAATCCACCATATTGAAATAATCCAAAAGTAGAGAGTCAAATGGCATGACGAGTACATCAAAACCAAAGAATTTTAGGCAAGTGATTGGGCTCTGCTCTATGACTCCAAGTATAAAGACCATAAAGGCAAATTGCAGACTAGATGGCTGGGTCCTTATGAAATCAAGGAAGTTTTTCCCAATGGTGTAGTCCAACTGACAACAATTGATCTAGTAAGATTTTTATTAATGGTTAATGGACATCGTTTGAAATTGTATAAAAAGCCATTAGATAAGTCCAACTTTCTCCAACAATTAAGACAACATATGGGTACCCAAGTTTCACAACAATCTACACCAGAGGAAGCATGCATACTAGTCTCAGATGCTCCTAGCACTTCAGTAATAGATCAAGCCACCAGCTTGTCTGCATTACCTTCTTAGGTATGATTTCTATAAACCTTGTAAATAAATAAAACATAAAAAAACATTCAGGCTCCATCGAATCAGATCCTTCTATCTAGTTGCAGATTACTTTGGCCGCCAACCACTTTACTCAAGGGACATGTAGCCAAAGGCTATCTACTATATTAAGGGACATGTACCATTACACCTGCAACAACTACAATGGTCATCATTCCTGAGGGACTTGTAGCCTTTGCACCCGCAACCAAAGCACGTGGGCTCTGTTCACATCACCTTTCTGCTTGCGTGCATGCAACCACTCTAGCCTGCAGCACCTTTTCTCATGGCATCTGCATGCCATCAGTTTCTACTATACACCGTACCTTCCAGCTACATGTCACACTATTAACACACATTCATTCTACCACTTCTTCAACGTCAAATCCATTTTATTCACTCCAGCACGTTCTTCGAACACATCAACTCCAGCCGCCATGTCATCATCTTCCCATGCAACATTTACATGTTCGTCATCCTCCAAAAGGTATTTATCTTGCTACTGCTATTTATTAACATTTAATACTTATTATGTATGAAAATAAGATAGGTTGAAGTGTGGTTAAGGTAGATTCAATCAAACCCTCCTTTCACAATAACATTCAAAGGATAACAGTCAAGCTGAGTCACTACAGATGGGGAGGACTCGGCTATAGGTTGATGTCACTTAGGAATGATATGGAAAGATAGATTAAATTGATAGATTTGTCAAACCCTAGTTCGATTAAGCCTTACACCTTAATTATATGAAATCGTATACAAACGAATGGAATACGACAAATGATTACACAGGTTGGCACTAAATACAAATTAGAAACATACCAAGATTTGGATTTTAAGAGGTAGAAACTTCAGGGACAACGGGGCGGACACCCAAGTCCAATAGGGTAGTTTTTCTGTAGATTCAGAATAGTGGAATGTGTAAGACTGCAATCTGCTTCAGAGTTTCTGGAGATGCCAGTTGGGAGGACTATGGAGCGGGTGCCCTACTCCAGTAGGGTTGATTTCCTGCACTTTCTTCTTAGATCCCGAATCTCTATCCTTTGCTCTAATCCTCTATAACTCCACTTCGCCAAATCCTGCACCTGTAACCTACAATCACAAAGAGAGGGGTTTGGGAGTTATGGAGTTTAGGAACTTGCCTTGGTCAAGCCTTGGAATGGCATTCAAGTCTTCCAACACCATTATTAGATAGAGTGTGTGTCCTTGGTGGACAAAGGCAAAATCAAATGATGAAATAGATTGATTGAAACACAAATAGATGTCACCTTGGAGGTGAAACCCTCATGGAGATGAAGATCTTTCACACCACGAGGAGATGGATTGATGAAGCCAAACCTACAACAAACAAACACAATAACAACATAATTATTCTCTGCAACACACTGAATGCCTTGAAATCCCTTAATTCAATATCACAAGTTTACATTATCCATCTAGGTGTAAAATGAATACATAAACATGTTTATATATGCATTCCCACTAACATTCGTAATTCAAATTGAAAAGGCCGACATAGAGAAACCTTTCTAAAGGTCCTATGCCAAAAAACTTAAATTTAGGTCCCGAAAAATTAGTCTGGACTAGGGCATGGGCGCCCAAGTCCCAAGACATGATTTGAGTCATGAGTAACATTAAATATGGACCCCCAAGCACCATTTGACATGGGTTTCGGGTGAAATTGCTTTGTGATGAGTTTTAAACATGCATAATGAAATTAAGGAGACCCAGGAGCTTTAAACTAGGAGGTAAAAAGTCCTAGGAAAACTTTTTACAACATAATAATACTATGTATTTTATGGCAATCTTTCTTCACCAATCATTATTTTGACTATTGTGACCAATTTGAATTGCTTTCAAATCTCTCTTCCGTACCTTTAACTAGTCATCTCATTTGAGGACAAATGCCACTTTAGTTTTGGGGGGGGGGGGGGGGAATTCCATTTTCAATAATTATTTCATGTACACTAAAACCTCTCCCTTCATAATTATGACTATTCGTGCCGCATACCATACACAATCTAACAGGATAGCATCTAGTAATAAGTGACTGGTAAAAGCATTGGCCGAAGAATAGGGGATTTAATTTGCAGAGCGGAATTGGTTCAGTAACAGAGTTTTATAGAGTATCACGATGGGTGGAGAACCAATTAGGAGAGAGCCTACCGATCACACATCATTATTGATTGAACTCAATTGTAGGCCTATCTTCCAACAAGCAGGGTGGTTAGATTATTTTCTTAAGCTGACAGAATACAACAAAGCCACGACTCAGCAGTTTGTGAGAACATCCCAGAATGATGAAGCTACAGTTAGAGGCTTGCAGGTTGATGTGTCTATAGCTGCCATTGCTAAGGTAATATGGTTACAAGTAGCTGGAGAAGAGTTCCTGGTGAGATCTGACGCCATTTCAACAAGGGCTAAATTCATTCAACCAGGAGAAAGAATAGAATCTACATCACAAGGTACGAAATGAGTCTCTTTACCCTGGTTATGAGATTCTGTTGCTACCTATATTATTAAATATCTTACCTATGATGGGAGACAATCTTTGTTTTATACTATGCATTTCAAATTTTTAAGTCATCTCCATCACGAGAGGGTTGTGAATGTTCCACATTTCTTGTTCAATTTGTTGAAAATAATGTTTGCCTAGTATAGAAGGAAAAATAGCCAGTCTTCATTGTCTCGTGATGGCTTGCTTGTGCTATTGATAAAACGGAGTTTATCTATTCAATAACTCGACATTTCTTGGGAACATTTTCTTGAAATTAATCATATTGATGAAGGACCTTTAAGGGTCGAACCAGAAGGGGAAGAAGAGGCATGGGCATAAAATGTACAATCAAGGGAAGAAGAGGAAGCATCTGTAGCCTCTCCCCAACTAGAGGCTTCACCTACCCACTGCCATGCAACTATTACAAAGCACTCAGCTCCAAGTCCTGATAACCCTATGAGTGAACCTGCAAGGCCTCCCACACCTACAGCTTCACCAGTGTTAACCCCCTTGCCAAAGAATTCACCCTTGCATACCTTTAGCCGCATAAAGCAAAGTGCGAAGCAAAACTACAACCTGGAACTACCAGCTCACCACCCGCAACACCTAAAGCTTCCTAAAATATTCCTTCTGCTTCAAAACCAAATAAGAAAAGAAAAACATCCTCTTCTTTCTCTAGAGCTAAAAAGAAACACAAGGTGACCACTCAATCACGTAGGTGCTGAAGCCACCTGAAGGAAAAATGAGTTTCAGGGGGGAAACCCCTCCTAAACAAAAGAATGTGGTCGATGTGCACACTAATACAAACTCCAAAAGGGAGCATCTATTTGTTGATAGGGAACAAAGAAATGTGGGCCACACACTTATCTTAGAGACTGACACAGAGTCAGAAGAGGACTTATACATAGCTAGGAAACGACACCATCCTCCCCTTGATACTAAAAACCTAGACTTGTCAGTTTCTCCAAATGAAATTCAAGTAGAGGAATTGTTGTTGGATTCTGAGGAGACAATAGAGGGACATAAGGATGAATTGCAGGTGGCTTTGCATAAAATTACAGAATTGGAAAAGCAGTTGAAGGATTACCAACAAAAGGAAATAGGGTTGAATTAAAGAGTTGAGAAGTTAGAGGATCAGATGCATGTTTACCAGCAAAAGGGGACAGGACTAGATTATTTGGCCCAATTGGCCATTATATAAATTAATAGAAGGAATTTAGAGCTTGTGCAACAAGAAGAACAACCAGAGGAACTTGCACCATCAACCTTGTTAACATTTACCTTGCAGTTGTAGAGTAAGATATATGAATTGGTAAAAGAACAAGATGAATTGAAGGAAAAGCATAGCAGAGAGATTGAGGTTAAGAATATAGAAATAAAGAGAATTAAATTCAAAATGGACAAGATGGCATATATGACTGTCCAGTTGATGATGTGTCAGCCACCTGCAAGGGTTTATGCTCTCTATCTACATGAGAAATATTTAAGTTTTCAGTTTAGCCAGCTTTATAGTGATGCCCCTATTTCACTTTTTACACTTACTTTATTTTTAACAACCTACCAACAAGCTACCCTGAAATGTACAATCAATTGTGTGAATTCTACCTACATGAGTTAGCTATTCCTTATGATACTAATTGGAATCCCCTGATTGTTAATGGGGATGTGCAGTTGAAGGTCCTAATGTCATTCATTTAGAATGAACATCGGAGGGGGATCATTCAACAACAATACAGTGAGAGAGAAATCAATCCCTCTCAAAATTAGGGTAGAGGCCCCAGATCCCAACAGGATAGTGGTAGAATGGATTAATTTGATTGAACATCCTGAGGCGGAAATCACACTCCTGGAATGTAGGGCAATGGATTATAAGAAATTGAAGGAATTAGCTGAGGGGGTTGATAAGGAGGCTTTGGGTTTTTCAAATTGTAGGTGGAAAGAGTTAACACCATCATTGCAAAGGAAAGAGCCCCATTCATTGTTCAATCTCTCAGCAGTAATCAACAGGGCACAAAATATATCAGATCATCCAATGAACATGGAATTACTTGGTTGCCTTTGGTGTTTCATCCTCCCCTGCTCCTTTACCCAATTCCACATTGGTTGGAACAAAGGACAAACCAGGCAGCAGAACGGGCTAGGTGGAACATATTAGAAGAGTAGAAGGGTTTCTATCTCAAACAAGACAAATGAGTGGAAGAACCTACAATTATAGGGAGATATCTCTTCAATATAATCAGAGGCCTTGGTTGCTGGAGGACCATCAACATGTTTAGTTGGGGTGTGTGATGAGCCTATGTTTTATCCTATTCCTCTTGCTTTAGTTTATGTTTTTCAAAGACATTCCTAAACTTTTATATATACTGTCTATGCCTATAATCATCCTTAAGACATTGAAAGTATTAAGATTGGTATATAATATGTTGGTAAATGACTATGTATGAATTGATGAATCCTCATAAAATATGATAGTACTTTCTGTTAATTTTAGTGGTTGTGATGTATAAAGATCATGTGATGAACCAACCCCTATGTAGCAAGGACGTGGCTACATTTCATGAAGACCACCTCTCAGCTCACAACAAAGGAGGTGTTCTCATCTACAAAAGACAATGCAATTACCCACAACCAAAGATGAAGGACTCTAGATTGATTGGGCATGAGTTAGTCATAACTCCTCACTCTTCAATGGTTATCCTTCAACTATTGACATAGTCATGAATAATAAAGGAAGCTTAGATTGTGGTCCATGTTCTATCTCCAGTTATGACTTTTTTCATAATGACTAAGAAGGGTTATAGTAGGACTGTACTGTCTACATTATCTTTATGGTAGTTTAGTTTCATATTCCTAGTTTGATTAGTAATAATGTCTTCTCCCTATGTTGTTGGAGAATGAACAAATATGATATTAATTGCTTAGCAATTTTGTTCAATTAGGAAAACCTGATATTGTCTATATATGTTAGATTTCATATACGACAAAGAAGGTTAGATAGAGATTGTGTTATAAGAATTATTATTGTATTTTTCTCAGTATTCAATAAAGGAATGCGGGTTTTGAATTCAATCAATGGTTTAATTGATACAGTATAGATCTAGTTAGATTATGTGGAGATCATAGTCACTCAAGCAAAGGCCACTTGAGGTAGCTATATCTCTCTTCTATGTCCATGTGTTTAGTTTATGTTACTAGTTTATGTTTGTGTGATTAATGCATGTTGTGATGAATTTATGTCATGTGGATTAATTAGATATTGATAATCTGTATTGTTGGGTTAAGGTGATCACCAACTTAGTTATTAATTGTTCCCCTATTTTGATTCATATAGACCGTTTTGATATACAACCAACTAAATAGTATTGGTTTTTTCTTATCAACATTACTTACTCATAGTACTTGTCAATTCTTGCAAAGTAGAGTTTGTTTTCCTTTCCTCAGTTTGTTTCTATGCACAACTTCTAGATTACAATACAAGAATCCTTGACTATACACATAGTACAGACACCATCCAAGAAGAATGTGATTCCCTATTTTGACAATTTAAATGTAACACACTATAGTGAGTAGGTTGCTTGATATAGGATATGTTGGTTCGTTGAGTTGTGTGCATGCCCTTTTCTGCATCAATGTATTGGTTAATAATGGAGTTTGACAAGGACTTTGGTGAGTAAGGATAAATAATTTATATGCATAATGGAATTCTTCGTGTCTCAATATTGCATGAAAAGATGAGATGTTTACAACCAACAACCCTTGTAGTGCCCCTCCATTCTCACTTTGGATGAGCAGGTGGTCGGATTAAGGAGCTTGAAGAAGGTAAAATACTCGGAATGCTTAGGGTATGATAGACATGTTGATGGTAGGCTTACTATTATGATGTAGTTGAGGACACTCATTGATGTTTACTATGATGACACTATTGATACTTTATGATTAGTACATTATGCTTATGATGTGATCAGTTATAGGTTAATTGATTGTGTAGATTAGTTTTACTACGTGATTAATGCGATTATTTGTCTATGTGTTATCTGGTTGTTTAGTTACTAATGAATTTGTTTAATATGTATACTTGTGATGTGTTTTGTGAAGGGACAGTGTAGTATTACTCATAATGAGTACCCTACTACGCTGCGATTCCCTGTCACTATGTGCCTGCTTGGATGATTATATGTATGCATTCAACACTTTTGTTTGCTGTAGGTTGCAAGTACCAGGCATCGACTCCACTTGAATTGGCAGGTTTGAGCGCGCCTTCATACCAATGGAAGTTGTTGAATGGAGATAACATATGGTCCCCTAGCCTAGCCATCATCCTTGAAGAGGATGAGTATCCAGTTGTGTACCCTGTCAGTGTTGTTGATTTGGTCATGATAGTCAGTCATTGTTGTGGTGGTCTTGCTTTCTGATCTTGCGTAGTAGTTAGGTATGGTTTGACAGTTGGGTTATTTTGTTGGTATTGTTTTAATTATTATTGTCTTAAAATAAAATAATTAGTTATGAAGTATTTTTCTTAAATAAATAAATATATAAATGTCCTTATATAAATTTAGTTTATGAAAAATATATTATTCTAGAAGTTAAGTTAATAAATAATAATAATAATAGTAATAAATGTAATTGCAACTAGAGATAAATAAATAAATAATATTTATGTGTTGCCATAAAATATATTTATCTTGGTCTGGTTGTAAAATGTTAAAAATAACAAACTGTAAGATATTGTTCATTCAGGAGTTATTGCCTCCAGTGGTGGGAATCTTTTAGAATATTTTAGGGGATTTCTTTCTCTAATAATAGGGAGTTTTTGGGCTGTATTTAGGGGGGTTTCTCTCTCATAATAATCTTTAGCAGATGGAACTTTTGGGGAGACTAGTTTGGGGCTGCAACAGTTGAACCCGACATCGAATCTTCAACCCAGTTAAGCAAGTGAAATCTGGTTCCTTTGGTTCTAATTTCTGCCTCAGTTTTTGATTGAAGCCAATGTTTGATTTATGATTTTTCTTGTTGATTGTAATTTTCTTGAGAGATTAGAATCCTTGTTATCAAATCCAATTGTGCATGCCTGTATCATTGCATTTCTGGGAATCACCGATTGAAGTGACTGTTTATCTCTCAGCCATTTCATCTCTGTTTTAACAATCTATTACGTCAGACATAACTTTATTTTTATGAACTGGGTTCCTATAAATTTTTGATATATAGTGTATGACCTAGTTATCTAAATCATATCCAAAAATCATCCATACCCAGTTTGTTGTTTTGGAGATATGAATGTTTTGTGACTGTCTATCTCTCAGCCATTTCATATATGTTTTAGCAATCTGTTACATTAGCCATAACTTTAGTTTTACGAATTGGGTTCCTCTAAATTTTTGATATATGGTGCATGACCTAGTTATCTAAATTATATCAAAAAATCATTCATACCCAATTTGTCATTTTGGAGAGATGAATGTTTTGTGACTGTCTATCTTTCAGCCATTTCATCTCTATTTTAGTAGTCTATTGCGTTAGACATAACTTTATTTTTACAAACTGGGTTCCTCTACATTTTTGATATATGGTGTACGACCTAGTTATCTAAATTATATCCAAAAAAATTTCATACCTAGTTTGTCATTTTGGAGATATGAATGTTTTGTGACTGTCTACCTCTTAGCCATTTCGTCTCTGTTTAGCAGTCTGTTGCGTTAGCCATAACCTTAGTTTTATGAACTAGGTTTCTCTAAGTTTTTTATATATGGTGCACGACCAAATTGTCTAAATCATATCCAAAAATCATCCGTACCCAGTTTGTCTTTTTTGAGATATGAATATTTTGTGGCTGTCTACCTCTCACCCGTTTTGTCTCTGTTAAAACAGTTAGTTACGTCACCAATACCTCTATATTTTTGAATTGGGTTTCTCTAAGATTTTTTCAACAAATTCATTTTGTGCATATCCTACGATCATTGCTTTCCCATCATATGACTCTCTTTGAGGCATTCCATCAATTGGTCTGCATGCTCTGTCTATGCTTTCACATTTTACATTGGTTGTAGCTTCTAAAGCCTTCTCAACAAATTCATTTTGTGATAATCCTATCTTATGCATGTGGTTAAAAGTGTGGTAGATTTGATGAAGATGTTAGATCTATAGGAATGTTTTATTGTTCTGTATTCCTTTCCTCCCAAGCTAACCTTAGAACAAGGTTCTTTCATTGTAGTTTCAGGTTTTGTATCTTGTAAGATATTTATAACATTATAATATTATAGGCTTTTAGCTTGCTTATACAGTTATATTTAATAGTATTTACAAAATTGTCTAGATTATTAATGAAATCTACATTAGTTGTAAATAGTGTAAATAATTGTTGTGCTTAATTTGTACGTCTTAGGGTTATTTGCATGTTGTTTACATTCATTTTAATTAAATGAAATTAAAATAAGTCTTGAGAATTATTAGCTACAGTTCTGTATTGTTGAGATAGATTCACTTTATATTTGTTAGATGATTGATCATGAAAATATTGATGAAGGATTTTAGTTTATGATGTGCATCTGAGAGTGAATGTGATGTGAGCCCATTGTGTTTAGTGGTGTCAAGTGTTTGTATCATTTGGGGAAGTTATTTCCAGAGGCCTAGGAGGGTGTGATTGTGTGGGGGTTGGCTATGTGTGCATCATGTGAATTGAATGAACTGCATGCTTGAAATGTTGCCTCCTATTCATGTGGTTATGATGACTATGTAAGATGGATAATGCCTTGCTCAGTGTACCTATTCATGTGGTTATGATGACTATGCAAGATGGATAATGCCTTACTCTGTGTGATGTGAAATGATGTGTATTTTGTGTTGTAAATGCATCATGATGAGAATGTGATAGTTCATGCTTGGTTTATGTTTTGGGCCAAGGATATAAGAATTGGTCCCCGTGATTATGTTTTGTATGCAAGAAGGTAAATGCCTTGTATTGTATATGTTATTTGTCATTGTGATGGTAATTGTCTTGTTTGATGTTTTAGGGTCTTCTAGATGCAGGCAGGGGAGTGGCTTTCAATGTGGGGCTGGTGCCCAAAGTGGCTGCTAGGATAACTCATTGGAAGTTTGTAATCCAGTGATAACTTAATAATAATTTTAGAGGGTTGGGTAGTTTCCACACTAAATAAGATAATTGGATGCCTCACCCATGCCTGTAGTGCTCATTCAGGCTAAGGATGGGATGAGAAGGCTGTGGTTGGCATGATCGACCTCCTTGTCTCTATGAGAGGATGTGTCGGTTCTGCATGTGTCACCCTATGGGGTCGGTGCCTAAAGAGAGGCTGCTAGCGTAACCATAGATGGGGGCCAATTTCTAGAGAAAGATATCTTGGATAACCCATGCTAGAACCATGCGATGACACTCTCCCTACTGTAGTCCAACATTCCCTAATTGTGTTTTCCTCTGGAAGTGTTATTT
Organism: Cunninghamia lanceolata; assembly: GCA_027924645.1. NCBI lineage: Eukaryota > Viridiplantae > Streptophyta > Pinopsida > Cupressales > Cupressaceae > Cunninghamia > Cunninghamia lanceolata. The sequence goes on along the minus strand of BSBN01000511.1, from coordinate 14,710,719 downwards.
GAGTTGCTTGTGGTGTTCATTTCAACCAATGTTGTATTGGAGTCATGTGTAGTCCTTGCATCTGTTGGCCTATTGACTTCTTGTGTGTTTACTTAGTGGGACCTTATTGTTATCTCCTAGCACGGGGGGTGGACCTCAGGGTTTCACATGGTCAAGTGGTTGTGCATTCTTCCATTAGTTTTTTGGCACTGTGGCTCGTGTGTAAAGAAGTTGTATCTCTCATATTTCTAGATTTGCACATGTATTTGAAGATAGATATTTGTACTATTCACATCTAGATCTGTGTATCAGTGGAATTCATTATGTAATTTGATGTATTAAAAAAGAAAGAGTTTTCGTAACTATGAAATTATGTAATTCCTCTTGTAAGATAAACTATTTTGTACTTGTAATCTTGATCGCAAAAATGTTGATATATTCATCTGATGTTGTAATCTAAAATGTTAGTTTGATTCATTTGATTGATTAAATCTTGTATGTTGTTGATTATTGTTAATTTACAATAATGCAGCTATGTAATCCCTAATGATGTTAGTTTAACTTTGTTGCTATTAGTCTATGTTATGTTTTATTATCATTACTTCTATGTAGAAAAAAATATTTCACCCTTTTTATTGCTTAGTTAAACTTATCTTTAGGGTTGCATGGCGGGGCATTACAACCCTCATCCTCAACATTTTCTATTCACTCCTTTGTAATCGTTAGAGTTTCAAAGCTCTTATTTTGAAATAAGGCTAAGGTAGAAAATAAAACTGGGTCTCCAAGGATCTTCAAAAGAATCCTCAAGAAAATAAAATTGCCGTCACAATAAGAATATCCAAGCAACCATTGACACTAATTCCCATGCTATCAACATCACTGGGTCTGTAGTGATTAGTTCCTAACAAGAGTGACTCTAGATTCAGAAATTGGGTGCGGATAAAAGATCAAATCTTTCATCGACTCAAATCATTATCCGTCAATCGGATTAAACACACCATGACAATATTTGTCGAGCGAAAGATACAGGGAATGACCATGAACTAGCCTAGCTAGATGCTCTCTAAATAATAAATACGAGCATATCAATTAAATTCTCAGAATAATGCAATTCTAGCTACATGTTTCTAAGTGAGTGTGTGGACAGATCCTTCACAACATGACACCAACAAATGACTAATTCCCTCTCCCCGATGATACTCCCTCTCCAACCTGAAAGAGCATTAGTATTTCCTATTATTTTTACGAAAATCAAATACATAATTTGTCATTATCAAATTGACATTAGAATAATTTAGTAAATGTTTAAACATTTACTAGAAACCATTTTAGTTCAATTTAAAAGATAATAAACACACTTAATTATCTTTTCTAATCATTCTATTAATCAAAATTAACTAGGCAAAGCAACAGAATGTGACATCCTTCCCCTCTAAGAATGGTCATCATCCTGATGACTATAGTACAAAGAGATAATCATCATATTATCAAACATTCAAAACCAAGCCTTAGTCCACATCATAACCATTGCAAAATTGGCAAGTTTTATAATTTATTCATACCTGCATTTACCATACTTTTCCAATTTGAATACCCAACCATGTTGCTGGTCACTCCAAAATATACCTAGCACGGTCCTTATGTCTGGTCATCCATTAGACACTCAAACTAGTGTTAGCTCATTAATGGTAAATTAATAAATTTGTGAGAATCTATGTTATTGGATCATATTGACATCCCTCATCATTAGATGCAAAGCAATTCAAAACATTATCAAGTCATACAAACAATAATATCATTAAGTTGATCACATACTTGATCATTCACCATTCATGAATTAAACATGAAATGCTCATGCTTCCAGTTTAAAATATTATAATTGTATTTGACATCACAACCAAGTCAAAATAAAAGAGTAAAGTTGCATATAATTAGATTTCCAAATCCAAAAGCGTAATATAATATACTCAATAAGGTCATGCAAGTGCATCTACTAAGATTTCATCTTCACTCTAATCTAGAGATCACCATTTTAACTTATCTCTTCTATTGTTATACAACCAGTTATCATGTCAACCTATACCTTTATCAATCTTACAAATTGAAAGTTACAAAACAATGCCTTAGTTAAATCTTACTAACATATGTTGAACATCTGATATGTACTTCCCTTAGTTGTTAGAGGAGAAAGAGGATCTGTACAATGCATCTCCTAACATCTGGCATCCAATCTAATGCAAATGATCATAAGAATTATAATAAGGCAGTGAATAGAAAAGTGATTAAGTAAACTATATTCAAATACTAGGCCTGGCCAAGCACTTACAAGCAGTTCTATACTGTCCCATTTATTGTAAGTTCCATATTCGTTTACTTTTCACTGGTGTTCCATATTGGCACCATCTTTGGTTTAACCATATCTTATTCTATGACCAAGGAAATTTATCAATCAATTTAAGTGTCAAGTGTCGTTCTTTATTTTTTACTAGCATAAACAAGTTTAAATATATTTTTAGATCCAACATTCTATTGTCAAACAAATTTATTTGAAACATCTTCTTTCCTCCCAAACACTTATTTTTCCAAAAAAATGTACTTAAATGTTTGATGAGATGAAATATTCCCCCACATGAACATAATTTTCACTCCCACTCCTTAGTTTTGCCATACGTTTCACCCTTTTATTCTCATATTTCCTCTGAAGAATACATTTTTATGAACAACTGAATTGAAGAATGCACTGGATTGACCTAAATTAAACTAGTAAAAGCACCTAAAGGTATGGGCCAAACACTGCACAAAATGACTTTAAAAAAACATAAATGTATAGTGCTTAGCCAATAATTATGCTGAGAGGCGTTCCTACATTCATAGCACAGATGAAGAACAAGAGCTAAAAGATTCATAAACAAATTCAGATTCTATGAAATTTTATAAGATTTTGATAAAAATAAAAATATAAAAAAGGAGAACGTGAAAGGAATAAAAGGAAAAATAAAAAAAATAAAATGTAAACCTATGGAAAGGAAGGTGGATGGCAATTTCAAAGAAGCCATCACTTAAGATCAAAGAAAGAAATGTTATAGGGAATGGCATATCAAAAGACACACATTCATCTTTATTAGAAGGATATCCCTCGGCGTACATTAGATATATTTTTAAATATAGGTATACTAGTTTAATAGCACCTTTAGGCGCTTTTACTAGTTTAAAACAAAGGAATTCCAACTCCAAAGAATAAGTTACTCAATGAAAATATGTACTTCCATTTTTCATGGTCACTTTTAATTGTAAACCTTTTATATTATTCTAGTTATACAACATAAAATATATTATAAGTGTTTCCGGATTCTAATTCAAGAAAAATCATAAGCCTTACCCCAACACACGAAAAACAAAAAGCCCAAAAAAAAATTAAAGAACAAAAAAAATTATACTTAACATACAATATTACAAGTGTTTTCAGATTCGAATTCAAAAAAAGGTCTTAAGCCTAACCAAACAAAAAATAGAATCAAATGGGTAAGTATTTTGGTTATCTTTGGAAAGGCATATAACCAGAGAACTGCCGAGTAGTTTCTAATTTAAGGCAAAGAAGTTCCATTGCGGGGAATAAGTTGGACTATGGCAGTGTGCGCCTCCATTTTTACTGGGTCTCCACTATACCATAATCCTATCCGTGTAGGACATTCGAGGCTACAATACGCCCTAACATCACATGCATTTTCCTCCAAATTGGCACCCCCAAATAACAAGACAGCAATAAAACTAAAATTTGCCAGATGCAGATCAAGGAGACAACATTATAGTGCTCGAGCTAGTTATGGCAGCCCTGGAAGCACAGGAGGTAAGAACAGCGTGTTAACAGTTCACTTCTTTTGTTAGTATGATGTATATTTGAGATTGTCGTCTCTGATGGTCGTTTTAAACAGAATTACAGCTGGTTATTTAGTAATTTATCTAAATTTAGAAGACCAAAGGTTTACCTTGTGGGGATTTTGAAAATATTACTTGAAATGCATATGTGGGTTGTGATGAATACATTAGATAGAAGATACAGTTGGGTCTGGTAACGAGGGTTCAATTTTGGATCTGCAAATAAGATGTGAAGTTGGGGTGTAGTTATTTTGAACATAATACCAAAAATGTTAGTGGGAATTTTGAGTATAATACTGAAAAATGGTTATGTGGGCTGTGGTGGTTAAATTAGATTGAAGATGCCTTTGGTTTTGCAAATAAGATGTAAGAAGTTTGGGTGTAGTTTGGCCTGTGTGAAAATTTCACTTATCATGATTTTGGCTATAAACAGGGAATGCAAATTTTGGAGACAGTGAAGTCCTGTTTCAAGTTTCAACGAGGCCTCCTACCTTCAATTGATTAAGATGCCTTACCCATTTCAAGCAAGTCTTTTAGGTCTGTTAAAATAGGTTAGTAATTCAGGGAATTTTTAATGAGAGACGTTGTGGTGGATCAGGAGTGTCACCCATATACTGCTCACTCAAAGTTCTGCTGAAGCAAGCATCAGAGTGCAAGCCTTTATGTTGTGATTGTTAGCAACCTTTTCCTCTCTGGTACTAACATTTGCTTTGTTGTACCTGTGTGCTTTTTGTGGATCCACTTGCCTTGTAGTTGTTGTCTTTGTCATATGTCTTAATTATAAGTTTTATTGAGTCTTGACTTGCTATGTGATATTTCTCTTGTGGCGAATTTTACTTCTCATTAATATCTTGAGGCTCCTCTCTCCTCATCCTTGATGTTAATGGCCGTTGCTTGCCAGCAACAGAAACTCACGAAAACAGTCTTGCTTGTTTCTCATCTTTGATGCTGTGCTGTCCACTGCACTGCTTTATAAAAAGGGTTGACAAATCATTATGGTTGAGCATTCTTTTTAGTGGAGAATTCTGGGATGCTGAGAACTTAAAAAATCTTTAGGTGATCAGGGGAAGGGGTCTTGTAAATCCTTAAAACTATGGTAGAGTGAGGGGATTTGAGGCTTGGGCTTTAGGTTGCGGTGCATGTTGATTTAAAAACCAAAGCAACTGCTTGTATTTATCTGACATTTAGTTTAATAATGCTAAGTACTTTCCATTTCAAGACTTGTGTCTGTCATTTATTAATCCATGCAAATATTTTTGAGCCACCATCATGATGATGAGCAATTCTGAATAGATTGTGCAGTTCAGTGACATAGCACTGGTATTTGAGAGAGGTCTTCATATGTTACTTTCTTATGGTTAGTTTTTGGTTTAGCACCCATTTAGATGAGCTATGACAGAAATAACATGACACTTAATGCCTTGTAATACAGAATACATTGTATGGGTTGATCATTTATAGACCAGCTGATTGATAAGTATCTACCATAGAGCATACCATCAAACTCAACAATTTTATTAGCTATTTGGTGCACTTCTCTTTTTAACAGATTTTATAGTGGTGTTTAATCAAAAAACATTTCTGGAGATTGGCGGACTAATGAATTTTTAATTATTTTTCCTAGGCTAATAATCTGACTAGATATTTTAAGCCAAACTTTCGTATCTTGTATACAGCAGGTTCTTGTTGCATACAGTGAACAGAAATTACAAAGCACAATGACTGTTGCAATGTATAGGACTGTTTTATCTGTAGGAAACAGAATATGTCTGAGCCCTCCTTACCATTGGCTACAGGAGGCATAGATAGGATGCCAATAGAAGAGTCTAACTAGTTGTCTTACAGAAATAGGGCCAATCCAATGGATAGCCAGTGAAGGAAGTTGGTTGACTTATTTTGAAGATAGATTTCTGTGGACTGAGTTGCTAGCAAAAGCAATTCCTTTTATCCAGTAATTTTTTTCATTCAAAGAGCACCACCATGTACAGTAAGGTTTGTAGATCTTTGCTGAGATGCTGACTATTATGTTCAGAATCCCTAGAGTTTTCAAGAAGAATCAGAAAATGTTGACTTAACAGGGGACTTAGAGGTGGCAACAGAGGAAAATTAGGCTGTCAATTGAGAACTAAATTTGATGACTAACTGAATAATATGTCTAGAATCTGTACAGTTTTCAAGATGAATCAGAAGACGTTAACTTAATGGGGGATTTAGATGTAGTGACAGAGGAAACATTGGTTGTAAATTGGGTGATTGACTGAATATTATGTTTGGAATCTACACAGTTTTAACTTTTCAAGATGAATCAGAAGATGTTGACTTAACAGGGCATTTAGAGGCAGCATAGAGCTAACATACACTGTAAAATGGGAAGCAAATTTGATGACTAGGGCATGATGAACAATCTTTCTGTCAGTGAATAACAATTCATAATCGATGCAGAAAGATGGGCAAGTTGAGGCAGAACTCTTTCAATTGGCTTTACCTCCATAGGTGTAAAACTGTTGGTGCCAGCTTAGGAAAACTAAGCATTTACTAATTTTTGGATCTGTAAATTTAATCATGGTATGCAGTGTGAATAGTACTATCTTATATATGAAAAGTCGGCCATAGATATTAATACTTGTCTCATCATAATGTTGCCATAAATTATGTAGGTTTTGATAACAGCGACCTATCTTCTGACTGCCCTATGCAATGACAGTCTTGAATTCAGAGAGCCTATCGATTCACTGGCATTGGTCATGTATGTTATTCTTAAGAAAATATCAAATATTGTAAATTTTGAATATGGGACTGACAAATCATGGTTTGCGTGAATATTGCATGTAAAGACAGGTGCCATGTAGTGTAGTGAACACAAGCTCGATAAGGTCTTGAGTTGCAACAGGCGAGGAGAGTGGTTTTATGAACAAATAAAGAAAAATGAAAAATGAAAAATCCTTTTTAGCTGGCATTGCAACCATCATGTTATCAAATGGAAAAATCCAGCACCAGAGATTGTCATTCACCATCAGATTAGGTGCATTTTTTGGAAACCCATTAATAATCCTAAGCTGGAGCACTTTGTCAGAAAGATGTGGGGATATAGAACGAGTCTTTATTTGTGAGAACATTCATCTCTCGCATATGCAGAATAGATTGTGGACAAAACACTCAAAGATGTTAGATCTGTGATAACAAACTATTGAATACATTGAACTAGAATATTTTTCTGGTGATTGTAATGTTATATGCTGATGACCTCATTATTACAGGGAATGATATTGATGATTAAAGAATTAAAAGCTGAGTTGTATGAACTATGTAGTATTGGAAATTGCAGATTGATGATTGTTTCATTATTGTTAGGAACTGCAATATGGTAGATGAGAGCATCCTTATAGCCCAGACTTTTGACATGAGATAAATAAGAGATTTAACATGACTGAGTGTAAATCTGCAGCAACTCCTATAAGGTTATAGGTTCTTGAAAGCTCAAAACTGGTGGATAGAACATTGAATAGGCAACAGATCATAACATTTGCTTTAGCTGATTGGTAAAACAGGTTTACATTGGGTGGATAGAGCATAGATGAAAGGAAATCTTCACACACCACTCATTCAGCAGAAATTGGGTGCTGTTACATGGAGTAGCAAAAAGAAGCCAACCATTGCATTGTTGTTCATCGAAGCAGAGAACAAAGCAGTAATTAGTACATCCTCTGAAGCAAAGGATTATTGGGGATTTGAACCTAAAACAAATTGAGGCCATTTCTTTTTTGTGATAATCAAAGTGCTGTCCAACTCGGAAAATATCTTGTGCTGCATGTCCACACCAAGCATGTTGAGGTTTATCGCCACTGCATCAAAAGCCTCAATGTGCTTTCTGAGACATAGGCATTGATCTTTGCCAAGTCTCAGGATCAGCTAGAAGATACCAACTTCAAGGCATTAAGCAAGACAATATTTTGAAGGTTGAGAGAGATATGGCAGGAAAGAAAGGAAGATGATCATTAAAGGGGGGTGTTAGAAATTAAGGCCGATTTTGAATTCTGATTGCCACCAGTGATACATAGGAATTTGACATGTGGTAAGTTAGTTGCATTTTTTCATGCGATTATCTAGGTAGAAGTTGTATTGGGTGCACTTTTGGGTGTGAGAGTGCAGTGTTGGATTCGATGCCATTTAGTCTAGACAATCAATATTTATGTCTGTCTAGTTCCTGAAAACGTGGAAAAATAGTTCAGGTCTGAAACTGTCATTTTTTCCCCCTTTTGTGGCATCCTTCCCAAGGCTATGAAGTGTCAAAGTGGGTCCAATAAACAAGGCATCTTCAATGAAGTTGAAACCATGGATTTTGAAATGTTGGAGTCCAAAAATCACTTTGAAAACAATTATGGACATTTTACTGGATGTCAAATGGAACACTTATTAGGGATCGGAGGAACATGTTGAGAAAGGGGAAAGGAACTATATTGGTGCAATATTCATATTTCACCTTGGACAATACTTTATCCTAAGTGTGATATTGCACCTATTTAGTAAGTTTACTTAGGATATTAGGAATATTTATTTTGTCTCACTTAGGTAGCTAATAATGACATGTGTCACCCTTGATCTGAGCCTCGAGGTTATCGAGTGCCACCACTTCCTCATCAATTCTTGATTGATAGAAGTCAGGTGCCACATTTGTCTAATCAAGGGCCTCCTTGTCTTAGTTAGACTGAGTTAACTCACCTCTTGATTGAGAGTGATTGAGAGCTAACTCATGACCTCTTGGATGTATCACCTCCTTGGCTCGGGCATCCAAGAGGTCTATATATTTGTATTTCATCTATTGTTTTGCATCATTTTATGCAGTCTCTATGTTTGATTAGCATTCTATATTTCCTGTGATGAGGCTCATGTTGGATTGCATTCTGTGCAAATCCTACATCATATCAGAGCTAATTGATGGCTTGAAGCTTGTTCGCTTTCATAAAGGGCTTTGCATTTTTTTAAGACAACTAATATAGGAGTCTTCTAGGCGACAATTGGACCTCACTGTTGCATCCAAAAGGTGTCAATCTGCTAGGATTGACTGTAAACTTTTTGGGGTTTTCAACAGGCCTCCTATTGGCAAGCAGGATAACCCAGTAGTTAATGATTTGTTGTTTTCAACAAGGGGCCTATGGTGATTGTCTAGTGTTTCAGATTGCATACAAACTGGCTGATTTTCCCTCAATGGGAGCAAAGCAAAGTCACGTATAAACTGGACAAAATCAGTTATTTTCAGAATTGAACAATGATATCAACAGATTTAATCTATTCATTGCATATACAAATCAGCTTATCATGTGAAATCAGCAACAAATGAACACTTGTAACCAGGAGAATTCAGAGTTCATACTTATCAAATTAAATCTAAACAACAATGTTCAGATTGAAAGTTTGGTTTAAATAATAATTTTGAGTTGAGATCTAGACTAAACCCTACAGAAAGATATTGCAATGGAATTCAGACTAAAACTTAATCTAAATCTAAACTACTCCTAAACTAACTAGGGGGATTAAAAAAAAGACAAAAGATAGGGCAGAAAGAGAAAAATGAGCCTAGGTAGTCCTGCTAAAACCAAGAGATTCAGTGCAGAAGAACAATTAACAAGAAACCAAATACTGGAACAACCAGCAGTAGCTCTATTAGAATCCAAAACAAGGGCTATCTCCAAAGGAACACAAATGTTTCGTGCTAATACACTTGACTACCATGGTCCATGTGCAAGCCAAAATATACAGAACATAACAAATCTTGTAGAACTCAGATTCATTATGAAAACTCTTGATATGTTGGTTGGAACTTTCTCAACTGAATTATAAGATTTCTTAGAGTATTAAAGCTCAGGTCTAGAATGAAACCAGAAAAGAAAAGCAAAACTAGGCTAATAGAATAAACAAGACTCAAAATCTCTGATTTCTTCCAATGACCCCCAAAATGCTGGCAGGTTTTAGAAAATATAAGCCTGGCCTCAGAAAGGCCAAATCTGATTTCTATCTTAACAGACTTAAATTCAATCACATAATGATCAACTTAAAGAGTTATTGGATCAGAAACAATTTGCTGATTTGTCAGATTTCTGTCAGAAGAATAGATCCTTCATAAATTATTCTATGAGCATAGTCAATTCTTGGTCTTTCTGCTTTTCTTCCAAAAAAGATCTGATTGTTGGTAATCTCAAAGGGTTAGCAACATACTTGATTAGATTACATTTGTTTATTCACAGAGTCCACAAGTGGCGAGGAACAGGCTTCTGCTTCATTTAATACTCAGCGTCTTTGGTTATGAATCCAAGTGGCTCAAACTACCGTTGTAGAAGTCCAATCATAGTTCAGAAGCTATAATAGGAGGTCCAAATTGTGTTGAAACAAATGTTCCAAAGACTTCCCTTAAATTGCACCTGGCAGCTAGATAATCTCGATGTAACCAGATCTTCTAGTATTTGAGATTGTTTACTACTAGCAACATCCTAGGTGTTGCTTGAATGAGCTTTACCTCTGGACACTCGAATCAAAAACAATCTGATTTCGATCTTGAAAACAACAAGCAAGATCAGATTCGAGGCATAATCAGATATTGACTTATCATTTTTAGAACTTTTGATCAATTACTCATCTCATAGTCTAACAAAATCCAATGTCATTCTGAAAATAATCTAGCAATTATTTGCTGCTTTCTGCCCAAAATGATAAATCTAAGTACTAAAATAAGGAATGATTGGATTATAAATTCAATTTCATGCTTGGTTTTAAGAGAAAATCTGATATTTCTGTCCTTACAGTGGTCACAAGGCTGAGAGTAAAACATGTGATCTAATTGCAGCACACACTAGACTCAGTTAGCAGATCACAACTTGTAATTTTGAGACAACCGTTCAAAAATTAGGATAGCTCTTATCTAGTTAAATCCGTGTCAATCATGTATTCCGATTGAGCCTATGTGATAGGCAGGTAATGAGAAGAAGTCTGATATCGGTTTGCACAGTGTTATTTTTAATTACAGCCACGCCATAAGACAAGATATTTGTGAGCTTATCCAGACTGAATTCTAATGTGTAGAGATAATCATGTCCATCATAGGCTGCAAACTGAGCCATGTCATCATTGGATGTATTGTGGGTTTACATGTGTGAAAAAACCAAAACTCATGTCTTACACCAGCTAAGTCTGTGTTGGAACAGAAGCACAAACTTAAAACATGCACTTGGGAAGACATGTTTGATGAATTGTCTCAATCATAGATTGGTCAATTATGAAACAATTTAAATAAATCTGATTTTAACTAGTGTAGTCTGTTTTTGGGCCATGAGCACATTGATATCAGCAACATGCACTTGGGAAGACATGTTCGATGAATTATCTCAATTGTAGATTGGTCAATTATGGAAACAATTTTGTTGTTGGATTTGTTGAATTTCTGTGGGAATTTTGTTGTCTTGGAGAAGAAGATCGTAGATTTACAGCTGTGTGCACTCTTTATTTTTGTGTTAAATATGAATATGGGTAAATATGGTTAGATGGTGATAAATATATTTTAATTTAGTTTTTCACAGTTCTTTGTAGATGAGGTCTAAGTTTGGATCCAAGTCTTATATTAAATCTAGTCTTTTTGCAGCATTGACACCAGAATTGAAGCAAGCATTGGACACATTCATTTCCTCACACAAGGTAGTTCTTTTCATGAAAGGAACTAAGGATTTCCCGCAGTGTGGGTTTTCTAACACTCTTGTACAGATTTTGAACTCCTTAAATACACAGTATGAAACAGTCAACATACTTGAGAATGATGCGTTGCGCCAGGGACTTAAGGAATACTCCAGCTGGCCCACATTTCCACAGCTCTATATTGATGGGCAGTTCTTTGGTGGATGCGATATCACTGTTGGTGAGTTACAGTTAACATTCTTTCAAGTTTTCCAGGTATTCATGTAATTATGCAGTATTTATATGAAATATTTTCTTTATCGTAATTGCATATTTATGTGTTTTCATTGAGTTTCTTATTCTGACAGTCACAGATGACAAAATTTCTTGTTTTGGAAGTCACAGTTTCCAGCTTTGTATGTTGATATTCATTGCATCCTACTAAAAAATGCAAAATAAATATCATAGTAAAAATTGTTTTTGCACTCCTTGTAAATGTTGAGAACATAAGTATTTTCATGTGTTGATTAGAAGGGAAGTTAGATCACAGAAGTTTTTTCTTGGCTAGTTCTGTTGTAAACAAAGGGTTGAAATTGATTTTTTTCCGAGCTTAGAAACATTGCATTAGGTAGGAAGCTAATTTAGGACAAGCTATTGTTAGCTTCCATGTGCATGAACAAATGAAATGGGAGAAAACCTGCATAGGGAGGACGGTTGCAAAGTTTAACCATCTAATATGTTCTTGACAGAATCTGGGTAATCTAAATATTAATAAAATGGCACACATGAAATGCTCTAGGCAAAAATAGGAAACTTAGAAGCACTTCTTCAGTAGATCAGTATAACTTTTACAGCAACTTACTGTTCTCTTTTATACCAAATTTCAAATTCATGTGTTTCCTTCTTGTTTCCCAAGGAATTTGTTGGAATAAAACTTTTCTCAATTGGATACTGCACTTTGACGAGAAGTTTAGTTTTTAAACAAGGGAGTTTAGAATTGGCAATTTGAGATTTCTAGCTTTTGGTTCTTAATCACTTCTAGATGCTATTCAGGAATTAGCAGCTTTCATCAGAGGCTGCACTGTTATTTGAGTTGTTCTTTTTGGGGACAGGAAAATTCCCTCAGAGAAAAGGCTGGAACTATCACAACCAAGTCTTATGCTGTTTTGTATTAAGTAACATATATATATCCCACATTGGGGAAAATAAAGGTTGGTATTGCAACATCATATCATATTGATTTGTGGCACTGAGGAATTGGACTATTCTTGCATAAAAATGCTTGAACGATAAAATGATGTCCATAGGGGACAAAATCAATCAATTGGTTTAGTACCAATATGAAAAGCATAAAGCCAATTTTAACCTTTATGGTTTTTTCCTTAAGTCTTTTAGGTAAGAAGTTTCAATTTGACGAGGGAATGAAAAGAGTAGCAAAATACAAGTACGATGGCTAATCAAAATTAACCAGTTCATGTGCCTAACTTCAACTAGAGCACATCTAGGACTTGTTTTGCATTTTAGCTTGATTCCAAGACTCTTTCTACTGTTTGTATAGGAGCTCCCTTCTGTGTCACAAACGCCTTACACTTTTTTTTTTCATTCTGTTCTTTTGCAAGTCATTTGGTAGGGCACAACAGTCTTTACAAATCCCAGTTAAAGGGTTTTCTAGGTTGAGTACAAGCCTTCTCAGTGTCATAAGTTCTATGCCTTTGGTTCTGCTACATTTCATCCATTTGGTTCTCTACATTGAAAGCTTTAGCAAAACCTCTGATGTCAATGATTTCTATGGACGCTTCTTTGCAAACATCTACAATAGCTGTTCATATCTCAAATCCAATTTTTTGGGCCAACATTTATCCAAGAGTATTGTCATGGTGAATGAGCTTGTTTTCAACTCATTAGGGTGTCAATTGTGGAGTTCTAACTTTAATTTTGATCCAAAGGAGCTTGTGTGTGGTGCTTTTCCAATGTTAAATTGTGAAGGTTTCTCATTCTTGAGATGCCCCTCTCCTTAGTTTTTATGCTCAAATATTTGATCTAGGAACAACTCTTTTTAAATTGATCCCTTCTTGCAGTCCATTGGGGTGTGCTGATTTGAGCACAACCTTGCGCATCATACCATTTACAACATTGCTTGCTTTGTATCCCTTGTGCACCGACCTTGCGCATAGATGCATATCTAGTAGTATTGCTTTGCACATAGCCGTGCAAACATCAACCTTACTAGTTTTAGACTTTGCACTCATGAGTTCTTTATGTGCAAGCCTCCATAGATTCCTCAAAGCCTCTTCAAGCATTATCCTTGGCATATGCTTTATACCTTCTTGCATTTTGTGTTGTCTTGCATTATGTGCCACAACACATGCACCTCCTCTTGTGTGCCACAACACATGCTTTGCCTTTGCAACTTTGCATTAGATCATATGCGTGTGACACATGGAACATCGACATCCACACGTTATGTTTCCATACATGCATGACACTTGGCAAAAATTGCACCATAGAAAATAGCTCCATACAAGTTTGACACTTGGTACCATATGCATCCAACACATGGCGGCATCTTGTGCCACAAGTAATCTGTACTGTACGGGTTTGACACTTGGTAGCATCCTATCCACATGTCATGCAACCATACACATCAAACACATGTTAGCATAAATGTGGCTATCAGCTATTGGCCTCACCTATAAATACTGGCACCAGATACTTTATATAAGAAAGCTATTAGAGGGGAAGCCATCACGCATCCAACTTGGCAATCCAACACTCTAGTCCAACAAGTCTAGCACTCCAACCCAATCTTCAAATATTAGTATGCCTTGCGCATCTACTATCATCATTCGCACAATCTAGGCAAATTGGGAATAGCATGTCATCTTTTTTCTGATCACAAGAATTCTCATTCTTAGCCTTTTCTATAAAGCATACTCTTATGTATTTAGCCCTATCCTACTATATGAAATTATGAATAGAAGTAGCACTTCTACTAATGTCTTATAATTGAATGTGTTTTGGTTTTCTGCATCTTGTCTAACAAGTTCCATTGTGAATTCTATAATTCGTAATATTGTTTAGGTAATTTTCTTCACTTAGATAGTTTGTGGATTGTCCTCTGGTTGTCTCTAGGGCTCAAATTGAATCATAGGTATTAGAGCTTGAAAGTTTACTACACCAATTGTAATTTGACACAATTGGTACCACACAAAAGCCTATCTTGACTATCGTAGGAATGGGAAACTTGAGTAATACAATGCAAATCTCCGAGATGGAATGCCTCCTTATGACATCTCTTGATGAGAACAGACCCTTGGTCGTGGAGGGTCGCATCTCTAGCACTAGAATCAACAGCTGTAAGAAACTCTCCATTCATAGGAGAAAGACTTCAAAATTATCTTGAAGTGAAGCAGCTCAGATCTCATGGCGTGTAACAAATATCTTGTTGGTCCTATCTATGAAAGTCTTTCTCAAGCTGAGGGTAGCGATACATGAGACATGCAGTTCTAGAACACCTATCCAAAGGAGAAGGGGAACTAGCATGACTTGAATTCGAGTGCACACGTTTCCAAGTGCTTGAACAAGCACAATTCAACATAACATACCTACATTAGTCAAGACTTGTGACGTGCAAACAATGACAGATCTGGTAAGACCCTGTCATTCCCTGCAATCTTCTAATTCATCTACCTTGTTTGGTAGTTTTGAGAAGCATACCAAAGGCATTGGTGCCAAGATAGTAAAGTGAATGGGTTCCTAGGCCTTGGCAAGCATGGCCAAGGCATCATCATCCCCCTCCAGATAAGGACAAAACCACAACCTTTGTCTCGAATACATTGGTGGTAGTGTAAAGTGAGAAGAGTTCATATTCTTCTCACCATAGTCTAGCACCCATAAAGCATTTGCATTGTGCCCTGCATCTAGCAATTCAAGTGACTCCACTTAGGCGACAAGCACTTCCTAGTCTGGCAAGGACTTTGTGCGCATTTCAACAGTGCTACTCGGCGGCATAACAAACCCGGGGCACAAACTTCTTAGTCACCCCCTACACAATAACAGTGTTGATCACACTGTACACACCATCACACACAAGAACTCTCCACTATTCAAACATGCAACAGGCATCCTTAATAGAGGCTCAGATTACACACCTCGATTACATGTCACCACTACTTGCATAAGTGACATACAACTAGAGAGTGTTGGAGTTTACATCTATGCAGTTTTTGTGGAAAGCACAACGATTCACAATCCACTTGTAGGCTCTCACATGTTAACGTGAAATTGATTGCCCACACGTTGAAGCAACACTATGGGTGGATCGACCCATCTAGGTGGAGAAGGATCATGTTGTGACCAAATCACACATCACCCCATTAGGAATAGGGACCCCCCCTTTTTTTGAGCTCTGTGCTTTCAATGAGATTTTAATGATATCCTAGGTCATCTTCCTGTCCCATTCCGGTAATGATTTCCTCTTCTATGATCTTTGGTTCACGATTAGGAGGCAGATGAACTTGCAGTGATGAAGAATCTTGATCAAATCCCATCTAGATAATGAATGTTGAGATCAATCCTGAAGTATGTTTGAGATCCTGAAAAAGACTAAGTCTGGAGCCTGAAATCCTGAAAATCCTGAAAAAATGACTAAGTCTGAAATCTGGTGAATCCTCCAAATTCTAGATTTTGCATGTTAAATCCGGTGGATTCGAGACCTATCTCAAACATCTTGAAAGGTATATTGAAAAATATTTAAAGTATAAGTAATCTCTCAACTTATACTTAAATATATTTTTCAATATACCTTTACCCTCGCGATCCTGAAAAACGCCTGACTCTTCCAGAGGATTCAAAAAGCTCATCTAGTGCGACGGGGCATCTAAGTGGCGCAAAATCGCAATGAAAGGGCGCTTTTCAATTATAAGATAAGCATGAGGATTTCAGTTGATCAACCAATGCGCCCATCTAAAGCATGAAGGGAGACGAAAATGCTAAAGGATTTTCAAGTCTTGAAGTGATGCGATTTCAAAAGATTTTCATGCCTTTGAGTAATGCGAATTCCAGAGGACTCCAAAATACTTAACTAATGCGAAAATGAAAAGCCAAGTCTTGGAGCGAATTAAAGATGATAAGTGTCCAGAGGATTTCAAACCATCAACCAATGCGCTAGGATAGAAGGATTGATTCCGAAATCTGAATTTTGAAGAGAGACTAGAAGATTTGAAAAGCTCAACTGGTGCGCCACTTGGAGAAAAGGAGAAGTCTTAAGGTTGGAATTATGGAGGCTCTAGTTTAGAGGATTTCGAAGTCTTATCTAATGCGCCAAAAACTTGAGGATTTCTAATCCCTCATTAATGCGCCCATCTAGTAAACATCATGGTTAAGGAAAGGAAGACTTCCAAACAGCAAACATAAGCGCTTGGATCAAGCATCCAATGCGAAACTCAGAGGAATTTGAAACCCTCATCCAAAGCGACCTAAGGAAGAAGGATCTAGTTGAGGTTGATTACACATTAAAGGTGAATTCCAGAAGATTTCCAATGCCTCATCTAATGCGACTTCATGAAGGAAGATTCCAGGCGCTTCAAAGGGGATACATCACAAGGTTTAAGTCAATTTTCAAGAGATTCTAAGGTGATGATCTAGTGCGCCAAAGAGGTTTCAATATAAAGTTCAGAGGATCCTTATCTAAGGCGAAATTCCAGAGGATTCTCCATACCTCATCCAATGCGCCATACAAGGAGGAAAGTGAAAGTGTCCTAGACATCCAAGGTCAAGTCTCCAAGGCAAGTTTAGAGGATTTCAAAGTTCTATCCCAAGCGCCAACATCATGCATGATTCGCTAAAGGTAAATGCACCTAAGTTTTGAACCTTCCAACATAGTGATCCAATGCGCCACTTCAAGGTGGTATCCAATGCGCCACACATGAGGGAGAAAGAGGTTTGTTTTTAGAGCTCTCAAATTACCTATCTAATGCGCTTAACCTAGGAGCTGATCCATTATGCAAAGGTAAGAAGAATTCAAGTTGCCCATCCAATGCGCTAAAGGTGGAAGAAGGTAGAATATTTCAAAAACACTAACTTGAGGACGATCTTGTCACCTTGAAGTGATGCGCCACTCCCTTCCAAATGAAAACAAGTTCAAACCAAAGCAATTTGAAAGAGGTTTTGAGAGGATTCTCCATTCCTCATCCAATGCGCTCAAAAGAAGAGGATTTCAAAAACTTCATCCAACGCGCCTAAAGCCTAGAGGGTTATGAAGGGAGGTCAAGGTATTTTCGATCACTTCAAGAAGACTTCAACATGCTCATCTAATGCGAAATGCTAGCAGAAATCAAAAACTTCATCCAAAGCGCCTAAGCAATGAGGATTTTGAAGGTGTGATCTAATGCGAAGAATCAAGAATCAAGTCTTAAAGTGAAATCTAAAAGGCAAGAGGATTTTAATCCTTCATCCAATGCGACTTGTAGAGGAGAAAAATAGTGGAGTTTTAAAAGGAAAATTTTAGGAAGAGTTGAAATCCTTTAACCAATGCGCCCATCTAAAGCATGTAAGGAAGATCTCAATGTATCCATCCAATGCGCTTGAGGAAGAAGGTATCAAAATTTCAATCTTCAAGAAGATCGTGGAAACCTCATCCAATGCGCCAATCAAAGGAAAGTTCATAACATTTAATTGTTTTTTGCCTTGAAGAACGTGGAAATTGCATTATATTAAATGAAGATCAATCAAAATTAAATGTTTTTCACTATATTAAAGAGGGTCGGCCTAGGTAAGAGGTAAAGTTTTAAGGCAAATTCTATATATATATACCTCCTCTCCTTTTCATTTTTCTCATTTTTAAGGAGCAGAATTACTTTGCAAGAGCAGATTTGTCTTCAAGGAGCAGCAACAAGAAGGTTTTATAAGAGTACAAATTTGATTTTGTCAATCCAAGCAAGTGTTGAATCTGATTTCAAGGTATCAATTTAAGGCAGCTTATCAAGTAAGTCTGATCTGAATGTTTTCTGATCTGATTTTCTTCCTTTTTCTTCTTTAGATGCATTAAAATGTTCAAGTATTGGTAAAACTTAAAGAGGATAAGTGGATTTTGATAGATTCCTTGAGTCTAGATAGTAATATTTCATAATTATAAAGGAAAAATCATAAATCTAATGCATTAATGTAACTGAAGTGAAGTCTAGATTATGTTTGAAATTACTTATTCGCGTCAAGTTTGCAGGATCATGGCAATGACTTTCAAAGAGCGACAAGCGAAGATTCGGATGGATGCTAAGGGGAAAATTCCCGAATCAAAGCTCGTTTCAAGGTGGACAAATGTAGGAGACACGAATATGGGCAACAACAACTTGGAAGATATCAAGTCAGTCCTTGAGGAACCCAATGGAGGTAGTCTTGCTCGAGCCATCATGAGGAGTGGAGCCATTGAAGCTGCTTGTTTTCCGCCAGCTTTGCCATGTTCAGAGATGATCATTGAATGCGTCAAGAAGTATGATGTAGATACAAGACAAATTACAGCCAAAGATGGAACAATATTAGCTTATTTGCAAAAGGAGGCAGTTGAAGAGACTTTCAACATTCCAACTAGGGAGAGGATGATCAGTATCTCGATACAACAAGGTTAGCAGGAATACGATGTTGATTCAAAGACAAAGTTGCAGGAAATAAGGAGAGAATGGATGGCCAACCTAGCTATGAAGTTCAATATGAATAATCCTCCGCAGTTTCACAAGTCAGATTTTCATTTTGAAATTGGATACTTGATTATGTTTCTAAATAGAATGACAGGAATGCCGCAATCTGCTACCTTTCAGCCTTGGATGTACTCTTTCATCAAGTCAGTTCTCAAAGGGAAGATGATTGATTGGGCTGGACTTATCAGTCAGAGTATACATGAGCAGTTCATCAATTTTGCTAAAACCAAGACTTGTTATATGAGTTCCTATGTGGTATACCTTCTCGCAAGAAATGAAGTCTATTCAAGTTTGACCAAAAGAGGAGAAGTTGGCATTGGGCCTAATAAGTACTTATCGCATCAGTGTTATCCTCAGTTACACCTCAAGAGTATCAATCATTATACAAGGTTCAATGATGCGTTTGCTATGTTCATAATGAAGAAACTAAGAGGAGAATTTCATAAAAGGTTGTCTAATGCAGCGAGAGAGTTCATTTCAGCATATGGACACTGGTATACTCAGCATGAAAGGTACACTTACCTAAGGATCCAAGGGTTTACATCATATCCATACAGATTACCAAGATATCCAACCAACAGGATGGTAATGTTAGAGGTTACAAGGCAACTCCTAGAACTCATCCGGTTGCAAAAGTTGAAAAAGAAAGGAGGAATTCAGTTTCCACTTCTTCTTGGACAAAATCTAGAGTGTCCATCATTGACAGCAGCTGAATATTCTGAGATAGAGCTCCAGGCATATCATTTGCAAACTCATGGCACCAAAAGGCTTAACTTTGATCCTTTTCAAGTTTGCTGGAAATATAACAGAGAATTTAAACATGTCAAGCAGTTGGAAGACCACTGGGCCAGTGCCCAAGATGAAGATGATCTCCGAACACTTCAAAGTTCGAGACTCACCTGGGATTTAGTTAGAGCTTCCAAAGTATTCAGGATACCAGACCAGTTCACTGAAGATGATACTATGTTGATAGATGAATTTGATAAGATAAAGGATTTGCCTTATACAATTGATTGGTCAAAAAATGATGTGTCCGAAGAAGAATTGATAAAGCCAGTCTTGGCCATGACACAAGTATGTATAAATCAACTATTGCAAGAGATGAATGATGAAGGCTGAGTTCTTACTTACAATAAGATGGATGAAGGAGAACCAGGACAGCATAGTACACATAGCAAACTACAACACAGTGGAAATAATCAAAGTGATAATCTAGCTAGAAAAAGGAAAAGACCTAGTCAAGATCAAGGAGAATCAAGCCGGAGACCTCAAAAGAAGAATAATCTATCTACTTCATCTAATCCACAGGAAGGTGCTTCAGTTGTTCAGAATCCAATACAAGAGATAGAAGTTATAGAAGAAGTTGCCTTGATTCCATCCGAGGAGATTCAGTCAAGTCCCACTGTCATAATGGAGGAAAATGATAATCTTGATCAAGATGAAGTAGGTCAAGCAGAATCTGATGAGGAAGTAGCTCGTGTACAACACAGTCAAGTTCAAAGACAGCAAGATCTTTTCGCTTTTCCACTTTGGTTGAGGCAAAGGATTGAGGAAAGTACAATTGTAGAAACTTATCAGCCTGCTCCAGTTGAGGAATTGCTTGTAAATGCACAGAAGGGTAATCAGAAGAAGAAAGCAACAGTCTTTTCGAAAATCACTCAAGATTCTGCTGGAAATAGAAAGGTACATATAGCTGTTCCTAGAATTGACAAGGAGTTAGAAGATATGGCACCTGAGGATTACAATATGACTACTATTGGCATGGGTCTAATCACAAGGGAACAGGTAGAGGAGGAACTACAAGAGTCAGTAAATAGTGTAAGAAGCATGTTAAAGCAAGAAAGAGAAGCTAGGTTAAAGGTTGAACAAGATTTTAATACATTGAAGCACTACATTCAGCAAGTCATGCAGCCTATCCAACAGAAGGAAGTTACTCCAATTCCTCCATCTATTCTTCCACAAGAAACAGTATCCCAAGTTGAAAACATGAAAACTTCATCTCAAGTGATGAAAGGATGGATAGAAAAGACAGAAGAGAAGACATATACTCACCTTGAAGAAATTGTGCAAGTTTATGATAGAGTCATTAATCTTAAGGATCGAGTTCAAGCTTTATTAAGAAATTGTGCTGAGTTCAAACCGATCAAGGAGCAATACATGCCACAGCTCAAGAGTTTAATGGAAGCTCCATTAGAGGATCTAATTCATGATAAGGTGATTGCTCGAGATACTCCACATGACTTCATCACTTGGTATTTCTCCTTTCACAACAAGGGGCAACTGGTTGATAAAATTGAAGTAGATATGTCCAGAATAAGAAGTGTTCTTCTAAGAACAGAGAATCATATATACACTGCTTTGACAACAATATGTAATCCTTATGGAAATGTTACTATTGAAAACATGAAGCATTAAGTTAAGGCATTCTACTTTCAGTATGATGGACTTGATGAGGGTCAGCTGGATAGTATATTCACACTTGCATTTCGTCTTGGAGAAAATAAGTCTTGGATAAATGATTGGGAGAAGACACTTGGCGTCTATGAGTCAGATGTGGCAGTGGCAGAAGGATCCATTAATACGGTGACAAGTGTACCAATGGAGGATATTGTTCAAATTGTGTCTAGATTCATTGTATCTCATAGTACTACTACATAGAGGGCACATGATGTGGCTTCCTTATCTTCTTGGAAAGCGTGCCTTTGTTCCCTCCTTCATAGCTTCTTTCATTTAATAAAGTGAGCCTCCTTCATTTAATAAGGAGAGTTTGTTACAACTACTTGTGATGTGGCTTGATCTGGTCCGCTGACTCGGCCGATCGATCTTGACCCTTCTTTTCTTTGAGGTCTATAAAAGAGCTCCCATTGCTCTCATTTGAGACGGTTGAAAATTCTGAAATTGTTGCAAGAGCTCTCTGAGATAATAAAAGATTCATTGCTTTGGTGATTCTATTTGTTTTTCTGAGTGTTGCATGGTTTCAATTTTCAAGCGAACATTAAGTTATAAGTTTTCTTTGAGTTTATGTTAGTTAATGAAAGGTTTTGTTATTGCTTTGTGGTGAAATCAGTAAGTTCATACCATTTGTAGTCTGCGGCTTGTGGATTGCAGTGCATGGTTAGTCTGAACAATTGAA
This sequence comes from Cunninghamia lanceolata, assembly GCA_027924645.1. Taxonomy (NCBI): domain Eukaryota; kingdom Viridiplantae; phylum Streptophyta; class Pinopsida; order Cupressales; family Cupressaceae; genus Cunninghamia; species Cunninghamia lanceolata. The sequence continues at coordinate 14,688,378 of BSBN01000511.1, read as the reverse complement.
CATCAATTTGATCTTTATGCTTGTTGAATCTTTCATGAGCATAACTGATTTAAACATCTTGTACACCTTTGAAGATTGCACCTATCTTGTGTAGTTGTTTGTCTTGGCGAAACAGGATCTGGTTTGATTTCACCTCAAGTAGTAAACATCCTTGCATTTAGGATTAGATTAGTGTTTCTAAACCTTATACCTTTTGTCCTTTTTTACCATTCAGTTAGAATTAGGGTCAAAAACCTCAATTGCTAAATCATACGCCATCAATTGCAGTACTTAGACTCTCCAGTATTCACTTCCGTAATCATTGAAACAACAAGTTTACTTGAACAATTGTGTAAGTCCCTTTGTGTGTTAACAGCAAAATCATACTTAGTCGCTGAGCTATCTCTTACCAAAATCTTCAGAAAGAACCTTGGAGTCATCTTGTTTGATCACCTAGTTCAGCATTCGAGAGGCTTTGCTCAAGAGGGAGTCAGATACTTTGTATTTCACTCTAATTGTTGACTTGTCGAAAAACAATCATCAACAGATCACTTCCTCTTTACAATGTGCATATAGGCGCACATCCTCTTATGTCAACAATGTGGCAGATACCAACACATTCACACATCCTTTGGCATTGGGATGAATCATGCTCACCTTTGCAACTCGACACCTACAATAGACCATGTTTGTGCTTATATTAGAAGCTTCACAAGTTTCCTTTGAATTACAAGCACAGGGAGTTCCTCAACTTCACTCCAATATGGTCAAGCTATTGGTACTCAACACTAGACTTGTGCCGCACTAGACAACATCTACCAGTGCTACTCCTATCAGATCACCTAGAGTTAGCACCACACAATTTTTCCTACCATACCCTAGAATTAGCGTCATCACAACACTAGTAACATTCGCTAGAAAGAACACAACAATAGAGTGTTTAGAGATAAAATATCCTCACCGTCAATGGTGTCGAGTAAAATCAGCTTGGCTGCTAGAGAGAATTTTATTTTGGCAGCTTAGGGAAGAGCTTCCTCCTCTTCTAAACTTGCTGTATCACTCTTTTCTGCAACTGATTCCCTCCTGGAATGTGATGCTTCTGATGTTTGATATATTGTTTTGAGATTCTCCCACAATGTAGAAGCTATAGTGGCATTTCTAAGCTTTGGCACTAATGCATCAGCAACAGACAATTTTAGAAGCATTAAAGCTTCCTTATGCCTTTTGTCATAGTCCTTAGAATTATCTTCAAGTTGTGCCTCCTTGTTCAACACAATTTGATCAAGATCACGATACTCACAAATAGTGAGTATTTTGTGATTCCATAGACTATAATTCTTTCCGTTCAACTTCTAAGAGTCAAGCAAAAGCAATGTTTGGATTCCTGCCATTGCAAGACACTACACTAGACTTGAGGTTTGCAAAAACAATTAAATTGGAAGATCTGTTAGAACTGGAACAAAATTACTTTACAAGGATGTTTTAGACTCCCCTAGACACAATGTGGCAAGTTTTCAAGAGAAAATTCCTCACAGTTAAAAAGATATTAAATTAACAATATCTTTTCAGGCAAATTACTGTAACAATTAAAACTAGAGATCTGTTATAGCTAGAACAAAATCACTTAACAAGGGTGTTTTGGACTCCCCTAGACACAATGTGGCAAGTTTTTAGGAGAAAATTCCTCACGGTTTAAAAGATATTAAATTAACAATATCTTTTCAGGCAAATTACTGTAACAATTGAAACTGCAAATTGGAAAATCCTGCAGCAAAACAAATTGACAAGGGACTTTATAGGGTTACTATCCACAATCTGACCAATTTTCATGAAAGAGTACCCTTCCAATTAAAAGATATGAAATTAATTCTCTTCCAGGCAAAACTAAGGCAAATATACAAGATTTTTATAAAGTTTTAAATAAACTTTATAAATTTAAATGTGTCGCCCTAAATTTATTTGAAACTAAACTTTATGTTAAAAGCAAAAGACCTTTGCTGTATGGCCATACTGCTCCGTTCAACACAACTCCTTCATTTGCTGATTTTAACAAGCGGGCTATATCTCCCACGCCTCACAATTGTAGGTATGTTTTTATTGTATGTTGATCTCCCACACCTCTTTTGCTTCCTTGTTTGAGCCTTGAGATAGTTTTAACAAATAATATGTTAAAATTTAGAATGTTGTTGTCACAGCTTGTGCTTAGCATGCTCAAAATTTACCGCCTCTTTGAGATTGATGCCTCTCTCACCCCATCAGTCACTATCAATTCCAAATGAAATGCAGCATCAAAATCATTCTTCTGAGCAAGCTTCAAGAAGAATATGTCACGCTTCTAATTGCCAATTTTCTTGGCAAATCCACACAGTGGTGCACTACACTCAATGGCACGTAATGCTTCCTCCTCCTAGTGGGATCTCTCTCAAACGCCTAAGCAAGATTTTTCCTTATAGGCTCACTAATGGACAAGCTCTGATATCATATTATCATTATATTCTTAATCTGATGAATATTACATTGTAGAATGGCTTATTATAAGCCAGAAAATGAAACCACGAATCCTATTATTTAGGAACAAACTCCCAACAACCTACAACCTATGTGAAACAACTTACAACAATGTGCTAATGATAAAAACAATAATAACAAATATAAAACTAAAATATATCCCATAATGCTAAAATATATCCTATAATGCTGACATTAATCTAATAATTTTGATTTTGGAAATATGGAATAGCAGAATAGAAAAATTCAAACAAAATCCTAGCATCTACTACAAACTAACTCAAAATCAGAAATAAATAATAAATAACTAAACCCTAGGACTAGGAATTTAGAATGAAAGCACAAAATAAAAACTGGAAAACTATTACATACTTGTCAATGCAGCTGAATCAAAGTTGATAAGTTTGATCAATCTTCACTCCCAAACACCTGCAAACAAATGTGCAATGCTCCAATATGAATGCTTGAAAAAACAAATTTGAAAAATGATGAAAAATGATGAAAAATGAGGTTTTTTGGGGCAGAGTGTCTTATTTTAATGCCATCCAAGTTTTGCAGTCAGACTCACTAGTTATTGGATGAGTTACTTGCGGGCCCTAAGTGATCCTCAAGTATTCTCAAGTCGTGCATAACCGACGATTTTTTTTTAACTATGGTTGGAATCCTCTTTTATAGGAGAATAATAATTAGAAACAAATATGGAAAATGCTATAGAATGTGCAACATATTAAGGTTTAATTGGAAATCCTAATTTGGTGATGACATGGTCAAAAAGAAGATTTGAGGCCTGCCTTTACCAATCAGCAACACAAATAGATATGATTGAAATTGAAAGGTGGAGGAGAAATTTGGCATACACTTCTAGGATGCTATCAAACCCTAGATCCCAATTCAAGCTAGAAATTGATGTCACACTTCTTTGACTAAGAGGTAAAAAACCATTGGTCCAACCTTTTAGTGATCACCAAGCCCCCATGAACCTTGCATGAACTGGGTTAAAACCCTATAGAGCTTTTCCATAGGTTCTGATACCATATTACAACTTAGGAATATGTTCAATTATGAAATTAACAAGTTCCACTCAAGCAAAGAAAGAATTCAAGGGAACACTAAGATATGATGTTGCCGATAGGTAGTCGCCGTTAGTGCATATATACACATTCTATAGACCAACCTTGTCGTTTTCCTTGATTACTAGTTGGTGGCGATCCTCAAGATATGTCTTAGATTGGTGTTCGTTGGGTTGTATTATTGTGGATCCAATCATATACAAGCTTTGTGTATCCTCAAATCCATATTTAGTTGGCCCTACTTTATGGGGTATATTTAATGGAGTCCTACCTTTGTTATATAGCGAGGTTTCTTCGAGTTTATGGGAGATGAGGACGTGGTTTTTGGAATGGCAAATTTTTTTCAAATTTTGGGGATGGCATGGGGATAGCTATTAAAATCATAGTTTAAAAACTCAGACTCAACAATTATTCAGCTGACCCAAATTTTTTAAAAACTCGAGGAAAAACTTGGCAATATGAATAACTTAGCAAATTTATCAAACATTAAAAAATATGCTTTAAAAACGTGCATATGGCTAAATTTATGGACCATATTACTAATTTCCTTTGTATATAGATCAAAATTAGAGTTCAATACACTTCATAGACCAAAAAATGAGTTCAAAGTTTCAATATCAACAAAAATTACGAATCATAAATTTCTTCTATGACTAAAGCTCAAAAAAGTTTGTTTTTGTTGTGTGGGTGTCATGGAAGTGGATGGCATAGCTGTAGTATCCTCAACAGGAGCCATAATAGGAGCCTCAGGCATAGGACCAAGTTGTGTACATGGTGAACTCGCCACTGACAACTAGCCAATCTCGCCCTTTGAAGCCTCATATGCTGCCATATTTGCTTGCCATTCGACTTGATTCTCATCCTCAACAACCTAATCTAAATATGGATCAATGTCATTGAGGTCAAGTGCACCATGTGTATCCTACCCCTGTACCTTCTTTTCATGTAGTCGAAGGTTGTACTGCACAAAGACAAGTTCATTCAAGTGCTTTTGAGTCAATCTATTCCACATTTTTGTGTGAATGGCCTCCAAAACACTCCAGTTGTGCTCACAACCAAAAGCATTACACGACTGGGATAGAATGCGAATGGCAAGCTTTTGAAAATTAGGCGTTGTGGCACTAAAATCTTCCCACCACAAATTTGCAAGGGCACCATTTATAACTTTTTAAGAATTTTAGTAAACTTAAAAGTTAAAATAAATTGTAAACTAAAATTAAACTTGTATGTTTTTTTACTTGACTGCAAAGTGTCTCTTCTACGAATGCACAAAATTGAAGAAAATAATGCCCCCTCCACCCTCTTATAACTTTGTAACTCATCATGTACGAGGTCTCAAATGTTGTCATCGGGGATCAACATCTCAATACACATGTTGAGGCCAAGCTTAACCTCTGTAGTTACTCTAAATGAAGGGGAGAAGAAAAACATGGAGTTCAAATAGTAGGCAACAACATGAATATGTTGGTGGCATTGTCAGTTCCACCTCTGATCAACAATGCACCATATGGGTTCATATTTGGTTCTATTCAACCCATACAAATGTTGAATTGCTTCTTTGGCCATATCCATGGCCTCATATAGATACCCCATGGGGTTTTTATCTCCATCCACCAAATGCAAAACGCTGACCAACGGTTTTGACACCTAAAACAAGAGAGTGAATGAAAAGGAAATTACAAAATTAAAGTAAATAAAAAATAAATTAAAAAAATTAAAATTAACAAATTAAAATATCAAAATTTTACAAAAAACTTGTAACATAGTAAAATTAAAAATAAAAATAAAAATTTTGATCAAAAACTTACCTTGATGATCTTCTCCACAGTCTTGGCAAATGTATCATAAAAAATGGTCTTCACGACCTTCTCTACTTCAACCTTTTTGCAGTAATGACTCTCCAAGCTCCTTTCACTCACAAACATGTGCTTAAGGTTGGGCAATGTAGTTGCTATACTCTACAAGGTAAGGACATTAGTTGCCAAGCGTGTGATTCCTGTATGCACAAGCTCCTTGCCATTAGTGTGCTCTCTCATAAGATTTAGAACCCATATGTGATTGTAGATGTATTTGGTAATATTCCTTGTATCTTCCATTGCATTCTTCACCCAACTTAATTTTCCTATGTCCTCAAGGAGAAGGTCAAGGTAATGGGTGGGACAAGGGCTCCAAAACAATGTAGGGTGTCTCGCCTCTAGTAGTCTACCAGTTGCTACATATGCAACTGTATTGTCTGTAACTATCTAGATAACATTATCCCTCCCACCTCCATCACCACCTCATCTAACAAGCTACACAAGGTCTTGGCATTTTTTACTTCACCTGAGGCATTGACTGACTTCAAAAAGACCAATTGTCCTCTTGAAGCCTCTAAAAAGTTAGTGAGTGTCCTATTCTTGGCATATGTCCACTCATCAGATAAAATGCTTCAGCGTTTGCTTTTCCAAATTTGTTTTTGTTCCTCTACTAGCTTATATGTGTTTTGGACCTCATCCTCCAATAATGGGCCACTCAATTCATAACTTCTTGTGGCCTTGAACCCCTTACTTGCCACGGTCAATGCAGTAACCTGCTCCTCCCAATAAGGACTCAAAACAACATTAAAGGGAATACTATTGTAGTACCAAAATTTGGCACATGCCAACTTTGCCTCATGATGCAATTCCCTAGTCCAAGTAGTACCTTCCAACAAAGGTTGCGTACTAAGGGTGTTATGAGGAACAAAAAAACTAGAACTGTGGCTGCCCACACCCCCTAATCCTCATATTCGTGGCCCAATGGAAGAAGAGCCCCCATATCTCCCCTAGTGTCTGACCCTGTAGAATTGTGAAATGTGGGTGAGGCTCCCATTGCTTTTGTTGTCTTCTTTTTTTCTTCTTTTTTGCACTCAAATGCTGAAAGGAGAGCTCTCACCTCATTTTGAACCTCTAGAGTTCCTTTAGTACATGGCATAACATCTCGGCAAGGGATCTGTGCAAAGTGATATATTAGACGATTTATATCTCCTCTCATATCCTTAGTACAATGGTTGCAAATAACAATTCTCTTTTTTGGACCTTTTGTCCCATGTTTCCAACAAGGTTCCTTAGGCTTGCCACCTTTTTAACTTGTAGTCGTGGATGCCATATTCTTTTCAAAAAATAGAAATCAAGCTTGGCAAAAGGGAAATAATAAAAAACAAGAATTAATACTGTAAGGCTCAAACTAAAATCGTCATTAACAAGCTACCCTTGTTTAATTATAAATTTTTTAATGGATGTCGGATAGCCCATAACAACGATTTTTAAAATTTTAATGATTGTCACCAGCCCATGACAATCGTTAAAATTTTAAAAAATGATTGTTATGGGCTATATACACTGGTGATGGTCATTTTAAAAATGTTAAACAATGATAACTAGAAAAAAATCTTTATTCTACTCCCATTTATTCTTCTATTGTATTTATTGTAAAAAATGTTTTAGTTTGTTTCTGGTTGGTTAAAATATTTATGACAGGCAATTTTCTACTTCGTCTTTCTTGCTAGTCTTAGCCATTTATTATTTGCCTCCTAAACAATTTTTTATATCCTTAGTTACCGATTCCTCTAATTTAAATTTTCTAACATTAAATCATTGGACAATTAATTATATGCCGGGTAGTTTGCTTTGACTCGTCACTCTATAGTATAACCATTAAAATATGCAAAAGAAATGAAAGACATTGCAAATGAGAGGTGATTGAATCTTTCTTTTTGTTTTTTGTCTTGTTACATATTGCATCCATTTCTAAATAGGATACAATAGGAATAAATATTATTTACCACAAAAGCTAGAAGGCAAATTACAAATCCAAATTGGTTTTGACCAAACTTCCACATGACATATGAAACACATAATAGACCTCTTCTCTGTTGACTAAATAAACCCCCCTCAGTTATTTTATTGATTTTTTGGAAGAAGGCTTGGAAATTGAATTGAGATTATCACAAGACTTTAAAAGACTTCCTTAAGTTTTAGAGCATTGCTGCATGTGTCAAATTGGAGGACAAAATAGTTATACAGTTGAAACTTCAAAAAAAATAAATAGAACATATAGACATGTAGTTGCACAATGCCACAACCCTCAAAATCGTGCCCTAGTTCACTGTTCATGGTTTGTTGCTCTGCGCTTGTGTCAATCTAGTTGAAAATAATGAGTGAAAATAATGAAATTGCAACCCTTTTTCATCTGAAAACATTTGGCGATTTTTTTGTTTGGCGCAAGTTTTGCAGGAAGATGCGATTTATTGCAATTTTTTTGGGCAAAATGTGCCGCAATTTTTCAACAAAACCTAGCACAAGTTTTTCTTGCAATTACTCGTGCCCAGAGATTTTCGGCGAGTACATGCGAGTCCTACAAGTATTTGTCAGGTTTTTGATCTATGATTAAAATAACTGAAAGAAACTAAAAGTAGTTGAAATTTTAAAAAGTAGATACAATGTATTGAATTTGCAATTGTTAGTATGAGCAAAGAATGAGATGAGAGAAGAGGCTTGTCTATTTCAAGGAGAGATGGCAGCTTTATATTATTGAAGAATGTCGAATAATAGATGACAGTTGCATAGGCCATAATGATGTCAATTACAAAAGATGCTAGTAGAGAACTGTAATGGGAGTTACACTATTACATTTTAATCTAATTTACTAATAGTATCCTAATAACCCCCCTTAATGACTAAACTAGAAGGATCCAGAGGTTTTGTCATGTCCCCATTTCTGGCATGATCACCAAACAGAGAATGGAGTTAGCTTATCTTCATTCCCACAGGCTAATTCATCTGAACAAGGGAATATTCTGGTTGAGCTAAGGCTTGGAAAAAATAATGTTGTTCAGAGGCTTGAAGAATGGAACGTTGGCTCAACTAATTTTCACTGGCAAGATGGAAAATGAATTAATGCAATTTTGCACTAATTATCAAAAGAAGGCAATTGAATAATAATATTTTATTATTATTTAATTTAAGCGCCAAGGAGAAAATATAAAAATAAATTAAATAATATTATTTTTAATATTATTTAATGTTGGCGCCCACTTGGAAAAAAAAGGAATAAATAAAATAAAATAATGGTGCTCATTATTTAATTTAATTTGGGTGCTCATTGTGGAGATAAAAAAATAAAAATAAACTATATATTGGATTTAGGCGCCACATGGAGAAAAGAGAAAATGAATAAAAAATAATATATTGGAATTGAGCCCTCAACGTTGGAGGAATAAATTCAAAGAAAACAATAAAATAATATTGTTATTTGGGCGCCCGTCATGGAGAATGAAAATAATACAGTATTGGTTTGCAAGGAGGGAAAAGTGAAATTCAAATCTTTAATTTGAATTGTCGGCCTCATCGAAGATCCAAGTATAAAAGAAGGCTTTGGAGCCTCATTTCGACATTATGAATCTTTTGGCAACTTTCACAATTATGCTTGGCAATTGTTTTGCTTGATCTTCCAAGGATGAAAACCCTTGTGGAGTTGCGTGTTGGACGAAAACCCAATCACACTTGGAGGTGGATTCATACGGAGTTCACATTTGCACTACATTGGAGACTTGTTGGAGCTTCGTCTATTCATCATTCGAGTTTTGGTCAGAGACCATTGTTAGAGATTGAGGCTTGAAGATCCATTGCTCATCATCGAAGACCTTGATCGAGTTTGTTCAAGATTTGCATTGAAGAATTTGATTGAAGATATCTTGCATTTTGATTGAAGACTCTACATCTATTGAGCGCTGAATTGCAGAGATCTTGTAGGTGTATGTCAGTGAATCTTATTGGCAGCAGTAAACCCTAGTCGCCGCCCATGTATTGAAGGTAATTTGCATCATAAGTGAAATTGCTGGGTCTTGGTGGGGTTCGGCCTAGCATTAGCAGCAGTTTGGAGGTCTTTGGCATCATAACCACCAGCAAGGAGGAATGATCTGTGTTGAGACAGCAAATAGCATCCAGCATGCATCAATTGATCACTATGAAAGCAGCGATCAGCCTATCTCTGTGACAGCGACCAGCTAAGAGGCAGTGACCAGCACTGTAGGGTGTTGCAGATCAGCACTCAAACAATCAGCTTGAAGACAATATCCGTATCAGTTCTGTATGTGAAGTTTGGCATCCTTCCATTGCATCTTTATCACCACTTCGGTATGTCAAATCTCTGAGTTTTGTAACAGCAGTTTAAGAGCATATTGTGGCTATCATAGAGCCGTGAAATTTTGATGTAATTGAAGGTTTACAAGGTCTGATTATGTAAACAGTGAGATCTGATTTGTTTGGTCAATCATCTTGCTATCAATTTGTATTGGGTGCAATTCATTTCAAAGTAGTTTAGATGTATGTTGTTTGCCCTAAATATTTTGGCATATGCTTCTATATTTCATGTTGTTGAAGACAAATTGAAAAGGTGCAAACAAGAAATCAGAATTTCTGTCCTAGTGTTTGATTTTGAAATTGCAAGATTCAGAAAATTGTATGCAAACCTAGAACGGGACATGACAGGTTTACTCATGAAATTACAAGATGTGTAGAAATGGAGAAAAATCTTTCCAGGAGCAACCTTCATGACAGCAGACACATGATAAAGATATGCAAAAAGAATATAATGAACATGTTATGCTGTGGAGTTATCAATTGGTTTGGTTGTCTTCCAAGATGATACATTTGATTGTGTGAAGTCATTGTTAGGCTCACCTTAAAAGTACCGTTGGGGCCTTCAAACTACAATAAATGATTGCTACAGAGACAGTCTCAACTAGAGACAAATTTGGTCTCGGTTGAACCTTAGCCAAAATGGAGACACCCTTAGTTTTGTGTTGTTGATACACAGGTGGAGAATCACCCAAAGGTAATGCATTAGAACACCCCATGAACTTGAAGGTACATTTGTGAACGGGGCCATAGTATTGGATTTTGTCTTGATCTCCTTAGATTTATGACCAAACCACGGTTCCTTCGATGTAACATGTAGAACAAGATCAACAAGTTTGTATAAGCCTTTGTACACACTGCTTGGCCTTATGCCTTGAACAATTACTCTATTGTGGTTTACATCACAAACAATGCACTCTTTTGCACAAAATTGAACTAGAATGTTAGGATTTTTTGTAATCTGGCTAATAGAGTAAATTTTTGTTTAAAGTTGGAACATATCTAACATTCCGTTTTAAAAGTTTGATGCCATTATTGAGTGCAATTCTGACATCACATGTGACTTGCCGTCATAAGAGAAATAGAATCATTGTGATTATCATCAATAGTAAACTTGATATACTAGTCCTTTTGACACGTGAAGTGTCTGGATGCACCTAAATCAAAGAACCAACAACTACTTTTAGCACTATTTGAAAAAGCCATCAATGCAAACTCCTCATCATGGTCTTCCTTAGCAATATTCGCCACATTAGCTTCATTCAATTGCTTGTGGGATAGATTATACTGTCTTTTCCTGCAATCATTCTTAACATGCCCAAATTTTTGGCAATATAAGCATTCTACCTTTCTTCGTGGTTGTGAAGTGGAAGAAGGAGAACTATGGTTTGTACCTTGAGACCATGTAGCAAGTGCACTTTCTAAACTCCCAGAAGAAACTTCACTCATTTGCTCTTGTCGTCGTTCCTTTTGCAACAAGTATGAACTGACCTTGTCAAAGGTCAAAGTTTGGCTTTTCACCAATAGGTTCAGAGACTCCACAAAAGTTTCATAGGAGGGTGTAATGTCCCCTTTCCTATATGGTGTTAGCCTATAATTGGTTCCTGTAGGGTAACCACGGTGGTTAGGGAACTCAGGGAGTTCGGATGGATGGTTTCGGTGAGCTTACTATTTTTAGTAAGTTAGGGTTTCAACTATTTTGGGAAATTCAGTATTGGAGATGGAGCGTTTCGATGAGACCTTTCCAACGGTCTATTGCTCATCAAATTCTGAGTCCATTTGCCCTTTCATATTAAAGTCCGTAAGTTAATTTTTTATATTTAATATTTTGACTTTATTATATTGATGTGGTGACTTAGTAAAAAGGTGTTAAAAGGAAAAATAAGTCACCTATGGACTTGGACGCCTCCATGAGGCTAATAAAGTGAATTTTAAATACTCTATTTCCCTCTCTCATGTGGTCGACCCTCAAGGGGAAAATATAAAAGCTAAAACAAAAAGAAAGAGCTCATTCTGGCCTACTAACATTTTATGTGATTTTTGCTCTGCAAGAGTATGAGGGTTTGAAGAAACCATTTGGGCTTTTGGAGACGAAAACCTCCATCAGTATTAGCTATCCACAGGTGTGAGAGACCACCCAAGGAGGCTTTTGGGCAGCTGTAATCAGTGGTTGCATTTGTACTTCATTTTGCATCATCCGCATTGTTGCGGAAGGGTTTGCACAAGGATATCTTCCATCTTTCGACACCATAATTCCATGTGGGTATTGAAGAACATAATACAAGCTTTGGCATCGATTTTGAGTGTCTTTTGATATGTTTTGGGCTCCATAACCTGGCCGTACCAGTGCTGTACCTGGCCGTACCACAGAAGGCCGAGTTCTTGTTTTGTTGGGAGTTCAAGCTTGATTTTGGTCTGAAATTTGCCTCTTGGTCTAGGCGACTTAGCTGCAGCAGTTTTGGGACTGAATATTGCAATTCATGGGAGATATTTGCATTTAGTTGCTGCTGTTCCATTCTCCAAGCCGTACCAGCCAGCCATAGAGACGTGGGTCCTCATTTATTTCACTTTTGGAGTTCGATTGTGTGGTAAACTTCTGGTATCAGACAAGATCTCTTTTCAGGAGCAGTTGTATGCATTCATCATGGAATAAAGACATTGTTGGACATCTTCATTCTGCTGTACTGTCATATCAGTCTTCATTTTGTATGGACAGCGAAATGGGTATGTGAGAGATTTCACTATTGTGGTTATCTATCTTCTAGGTATTGTTTATATATGCTTTGTAATGCATTTCAAATGAAATAGAGCAACTGGGTATTTCCATTTTATTGTATTTGCAAAGATATTTGTATGCATGTTTGTTATGTTATGGAAATCACACAAAAACACAAGTAGAGCTCAACTTAACCACAGAAAACTCTTCTAACGGTGAATGAAATCCAACCTATATCAACAAATCTTAAAACTCATAAGGGGGTGGGTTATTTCAGAGGGCGGTAGGTTGTTGATGATTAGAGCAATTATATCCTTCTCGTCCACTAGTTTGTTGACCATGGTGAGCTGATCTCTAAGATCTTTCAGTTTCAGAAGATGCTCTGACAAAGACCCACTCTCATGCAATTTAGTAGAAAGCAACAAATTCTTCAAATACAAGACTTTGCTTATCTCAGGTATTTGATATTTATCTTTTAAGCCATCCCACAGGGTATGTGCAGATGTAGCGCTTTGAACTTCAAGAATTAAATCATTTGATACTGATAAATTGGGAATCAATAGAGCTTCCCTATGATGCCTACCATAGACACTTGGGTTATTGATAGGCCTAGTTTTTGTGTCTAATAGGATTCTTTCACATTCTTGATACTCAATGATAGCAAGTACCTTGTGACTCTATATATTGTAATTTTTCCTCATTAATTTTTGTGACTCTAGCAACACTAGGTTTTGAATATTGGCTATTAAGAAACCCCCCCAAAAAAACCTTTCTTGAAACTTTAAAAAAATATACTAATCTGATTCCTTGAAAAATAAATTTACCCAAAAAAAGATCAACCTTGTGAAATATTTGATAAACCTCTTCTTAAATATGACCCAACCAATTTTAACTTGATCCCAAAAAATAAATTGACCTAGAAAATAAAGTTTGCCTAAATCCCTTTAAAATATATTTGGAAAACTCTTTTTAAACATTTTTGGACTTTAAACCTTTTGAATGTTGAGAAGACTTTATAGGGAATTTTAAAAACAAAATATTCACGATTAGGGTTTCAAAAATATAGGAAAATACTTGCGTCCTTCAAAAACTCCCACAATTTTTTTTGACCATGACCAAAAATGTCTGCAATATCAGCTACGACCCTAATGATCGTTATGTTGCGACCTTTTGCAAATTTGTTCAACACCCTCACGATTTTTGGCTTGGCCACATCTAGATGATTTGCGACTAATAAAGAAAATCACAATATTTATCTACCTCATGCGATAGATTTCGTGAGGTTCCAGTGGTGACCGGAAATGCCCACAGCCCGCATGTGACCTTACATGACCTTTAGTTGTGCATTTTGATTTGAATTCCTGTGATTTTGACTGGTATTCAGCTGCAATTTTCTTGTGATCTTCTAACATTTGCTTATGATTGGAATGCAATGTCTGCGACATTGCAAAAAACCCTTGCGATTCCTTCACTCGCGACCCTTCACAACCCTCTTCATGAATCCGTGATATCTTGCAACTTGTCTTTTTTAGTGACTTCTTGCTCGCTCAACTTTCTCTTCCTGAGACCGAACTTGGCTTTGATACCAATGTTAGTATGAGCAAAGAATGAGATGAAAAAAGAGGCTTGTCTATCTTAGGGAGAGATGGCAGACTTATATTATTGAAGAACGTCTAATAATAGACAATAATTACATAGGCCATAATGATGACAATTACAAACAAAAGATGCTAATAGACAAGTGTAATGGGAGTTACACTATTAAATTATTTCATATTATTCTAATATACTAATAATATCCTAATCACAATTACAACGCTGCCCCTTTTAGGTTTTTAGTATTTTTTCTTACAAAGTCGACTTTTTTAAAAAAAAATTAATACACCAAATAGATTAGGTTTTTCAATTTTGCAAAAATGGGATGTTCCCTCCAAGTCCCCGAGACATCAAGAACATTAACCAGCTCACCGTGGAATGCTATATAATAGGAGGCTGCCATGAAATAACCACCCAAGGTTGAAGCCATCATATGTCTATAAAGAGATGGGCACATTGCCCTATCTATTATCCATTTTTCAAGTGTTAAGGTTATATTTGGTGCATTTTGTGCACCACCTATGTTCTATTTTTTGGTCACTTTTTTATAGTTGCATATTACTTGAAGAATTAAGTAGATCTCGACAATAACATAACTTTTGTCATTTTATTGAGCTAATCTAGCAATCCTCATACCTTTTCACATGTTTTTCATCTTGATGATGGGTCATGGAGTGTGATCTGAAACCTTGATGCAAAAATCAGCACAATTTTTTTTCTAGAAACTCTTCTAAGTGATAATATAACTTGTTACAATACCCAAAACAACTTGCTATAGTGAATAATGAAACAAAGTATACACCCCAAGGATATATAGATTATGATATATATAATGAAATGAGGTATACACCCCAGTTATCTCTTATATTGAGTATCCATTGAGGCATGCATCCCAAGTATATATAGATGCCAGTTGCCAAAACTAAATAATATAAAGATAGGTTGTTATCCATGTCTTCACAGCCCAATGATACCTCATATGATTTCATATGGGCTTGTGTTTCCTCATAACTCAAGGATACCTTGACCCAATAACTCATATATATAATATAAAGATAGGTTGTTCTCCATGTCTTCACACCCCAATGATACCTCACATGATTTCATATGGGCTTACGTTTCCTCATAACTCAAGGATACCTTGACCCAATAACTCATTGGGACACCAAGAAATATCCTCAAGAATACCACAAGTTGGTATCTGAACAGGCCCAATAAATTAGGCTTGCATGCAAGAGCAATACCTGTACCAACATAAACTCTATTGTAGAAGCCTCTTAGGCAACTCATAAAAAGCTGCAAGCTTTCTTCACTGTGCAGGTTTTCCAAATGTTGCATGAACACAAGGGCATCAAAAAATGGTTATAAAAAAAATGATTTTCATATTAAGGGGGACAACATATAGTAGAAAAATTGATGTAAATGAATGGGGGATTTTCAGATTTGCTGGCCAAGTTGGAAAGAAGATGATGACCCTTAACAGAGAGTAACTCAGGTCAAGCATCAGATTTATGTGCTTACCTTGCCGGCACTTTAACATACTTGGAAGGATTAGGTAGTCTCTTATAGCTGCTTATCTCTCCCCACATCAAATGTGTAGTTTGATGTCATCTTCAACCTGCATCAGTCCGAAAGCAATACAAACATTTTATCTTTAGTGAGTGTTCTTGTTCTTGCAATCAAGAATAATACTGGAAAGACAAGTAATATAAAATCATTCACTATATGCATCAGTGCATCCCACATATAATGGGTCTCTTACATTTCAGCCCTCTACATTAATCTGACTTCTTATGAATTTAGGGGGCAACCATTTTTTTATGGTGTGAAAATTTACAAGAATTCAGAACGTGTACATAATCTAATGGGGTGCTGTTACATGAACCAATCTTAGTTATAGTTTCTGTTAGACCTACAAGAATGTAAATTGGCAAGGTAATAAGATACAAGTTGACTTGATCAAAATGCAGTTGCAATTCTGTTAAGGATCATAAGCAGGTTAAGTTTTTTGGGTTAAGGTAAGTAAATAAAAAATAAAACTTTGTTGGAAATGAACACATGACTGGGACTTCTATGTCCATGTTATGCATAATTCAGTAGGCCCAAAGTTATCTTTTCAAGTAATAGCTTTATCCCTTCAATAACTTTCAGAACATTTGATACACTCAAACAAAATCTTCAACCCTGAATGTTGTAGAGAGATGGGTTGATGAAAAGTAGTTTTATTTTCACAGTTCTCCAATATTTAAATGATCTGAAATCTGTTTTCCTAGTGAGCTATTTGAAGCAAACATGTCCCTCTCTCGGTAATACTATTCATGTTTCCCTCCTAGTTTTAGTAATATTCTTGAGACAATTTAAAAAGTTAAATATCTTCATTTTTTCGAAGTCTTGATCATGGTTAATAATTATTGATTGTAAGTATGTGCTTTTCCATATTGGCATATCGTCTTCCATGGTAAATACTTTGTGCAACAAGAATAAGAAAAAACATTTTCAACTGAATTTATCTATAGATGATGGCTTTTAGCTTTAAATATTTTATCTACCATCCTGGAATTCCTACGTTTTCAAAAATTTACTTCCAGTGAATCACACGTAAGTTTTCTGTTGGTTTAATTCTCTCTCTAGCATTTAATGTATATCATCAAGGTATTGCTAAGGTTCACAACAGAGGTTAGTCATAATATTAAAAAAGACTTTTCTCATTTTGATGAGAAGCTTAAGCTATTAAGTCGATATTTGCAGATCGTAAAACAATCTGATCTATTGCATGGATTGAAATGGAGCAAGTTTGTTTGTTAATCTTTTTTGCATGCAGAATATCCGAGCATTGCCAAACTGGTACTTAGGTTCTAAAATCTCTTAAACCAAATCCTTTTATGACCTGCAAACAAAGTGGGGATAGATTATATATATGATCTGTATTTATGGCCATTATATGAACCTATGCCCCCAAATATGTAATGCTAGAAACAAAGAAGATATTTCTTTTTGATTAAGAAACCTGGGACTGTGTGCCCATATTTATGTCATAACAGCATAAATGCTAATAACTGCACATCTTTTTCTGTTAAATTATTGAAATTCAAAATTGAAATCACATAATATCTACATAGGTGTACAGCCATTCCCATACAATTGATTTATAAGAGATTATAAAAATGACAAATATTGTGTTTATTGGATGTTAGGTCCCAAGTACAGAACAATAGATATTTATTTGTGTCTCCCACGCTTGACATGCATAGCATTTATGTTATTATTTCCTTAAGATGCATTTTTAATGATCTGCAGGCATGATCATATTCAATTACAAGATCCAATGAAAGTTACTATTTCTGTAGGCAAGGTTATAGGTTAGGGCTCCTTTGTTCCACTGTATGGAGCTGTGTTAACATTTTGATTTGTGTAGGTTGTCAGGCTAGTTCAGGGTAAGTTTTTAAACTTGTGTATCAAGGTGTTTTTGTGTTGTTTGCCTCAACTATCTTTTATATGGTGAGTTCTAGATAATCTTGCTACGTAGCAGGTTCCAAATTTTTTTTTTTGATAATTTATGGAGGGATTTTATAGGGGCCTCACCCTTCGAAAACAGGAGCAAAATACAGGACAACTAGCATAAAGGACATGAAGCCCATCGAGCATAGAAAAGAGAGGCCGAAGAAAGGCCTGCTTCCAAACATCACCCATATGATCTAAACAGCAGAAGAAACTAACAAACCACAAAAATGGAGCCAAAAACCATCACTTAGAAACCAAGGCAGGGAAGAAACACCCCGACCACCCAAGCCTTCACCACACCCAAGAGAAGAGCTCACATGAGGGATTGACATAAGCATCACATTTTTCGTCTTTGAAGCCTAATTCTCAAAATCTTCAAGTTGAGGGAAGTTCACATCACGGGTTACCTCCCTACATTGGACAGAATGGTGTAGAACGTCATCAACCTCAAGTGTACCTTGCAAGTTACCATAATGTGGCCAAGGACAGAGCTCAAATCCAAATAGAATATTTGCAGGTCGAGCACCTGGCTCTTGGCTGCCAGCAATTCCTTGTTAAACACACACATCTTGCATAGAAGTTGGCTGCTGTAACCCAGCTCTGGTTGACGAAGAGGCTGCCACCACCGATGAAAGAGGCTCCTCTGAGAGCAAGAAGCTCCTGACCCAGCTCCACACTTGAACATCAAAGACCTTCACTTCTAAATCTTGAAGGACATTCTCTTGAATAGAATATTTACTATGCATCCTGCCCGAGTCCCCAATTCCATTTGGCCCCAAAATGCATTTCACTATATTCTGGGAACCAGAGGCCGAAAAATCAAACACATTCTTCAGACGCCTGTCCAACACAGCCCCATGAAGGAAGCGGTTGTTAGGTTTCAAACCCTTCTTCCTGTGAGCCATAATGGCAAGGAACTAATAAATAAAGTAACAGAAGGCTGTGAGGCCCACAAGCAGCCAAAACATGAGAAAAGAGGACGGGGTAAAAAAAACACAGGACACGTTGCCATAAGAGAAGAGGGATCTGGCTAAAAAGGGAAAGCCCCATGTGCCACCTCACTCTTGCCATCAAGTCTAATGCCACATACAAAATGATGCTTTAAGCTACCCTCCATGAAATAATTGCTGAAGTGATGATCGGATGTGGTAAGCAAGCCATCTTGGGATGATGGAAACTAGGGGAAAAACATTTATCAAGAATGTTAGGCTAGGGGTCCACTCAAACTACAGACCCAACAACTGACAAGGATGCTCATGGAGGACGATCTATCTCAAGAAGAGATCCCAAACCATTCCAAGCATCTGCATGGTCTGCCACCAGGTGGGTGAAAAGAGAGAGGTCAACACTTGCATTAGCTAACAAATCTGCTGCCTTATTATACTCTCTAAAGTAGTGGGTGAAGTATACATCATCGAAGTTTTTGCAAATAGCTGGAGCTTCATCCAAAAATGACATCACTTTCCAATTCGGTTATTTTGTTTTAGACAAACTCTAAATAACCATTGAAGAGATACCTTCCACTATCAATTTCTTACAACCCAAATCTTTAGCCAGATGAAGACCTTCCACCACAGTTGCCCATTATGCCTCATTATTGGTACAGACACCCAATAAGAAGGAATTGCCTTCAACAAATCTCCTAAGGTCGTCCCTCAAAATAATTTCCATGCCTGCTGTACCTGGATTCCCTTTGGAGGCCCCATCAAAATTAAGCTCAAGGAAACCAACAGGAGGTTTACTCCAACGACCTTAACTTTCTAACTAACAACTTATCTCTAACCTCTTGAATGGGGAAGATTCCAAGATTATTACAGTGGCATTTTCTATTCCCATATGTAATAATTTTCTTCAGAAAATCTGTACTTCAAAGAAAGGATTTAAATTTTTAAAATTCTGTTTTTGCAAGGTTTTTATGGAGATTCTCTTTTCATATGCTAGTTCTCAAGGTCCAATTCTTTGTTTTTGTAACAGAGGCATACAAGAATGGAGAATTGGAAGAGTTATTGAAGGTGAATTTTTCTTGATATCTGGAAGCTTCAAGTCACTTGTATTTCGTAAGCATTATTGCATTTCATATTCCTATTGGGTCATAGGATTATGATTTGGATTCTCCTTTAACAAGGATATACTTTATCTACAGTATCCTTTAATAAATGTTGTATACATATGAAATGTGTAATTCTTTAGAATAAAACTTGTTATATCAAAGGGTTTTGCATATACTGATTCAAGTGGAACTTGAATCTTACTGTTCTTCCTTTTTCTGAAGACATTCTACTCTTACGATTTCTTCTCATGGGAATCCTGATAATCACAGATTTAATACTAAGCTTTTATATGTTTCTAGATAATATATTTTTTAACCCCCTTAATTCTGCTCCCATCTGAATTTTTTGGTTTGGATTTTGCCATTGCATAAGGATGTGCATTTATTAGATCTTTAGGTTGTCATTTGTTTCATCTTAACCATCTTCAATAGGCTTTATGGATAAGCTATTTAATAAACCACTCAAGCCTACTCACAGTATGAATAGCATGTTTGTAGCATAGCAGCAAAAAATGTTCTTGGAAATAAATTGGCAAACCAAAAGATAAAGATTTTTTCAAAAGTCGGTATTTAATTGGGAAAAAAGTCAGATTTTCAAAAACCACAGAAAAATGTCGAAAAAAAGAGAAAAACCTGCTGTTTTTTAAAATTTAAAGGCATTGTAATCGCATAGAGATATAGAGAACAACTAAAATAAGAGTTTATCCCATGAATTTTGGAATATAGATTTCTATGTTCATATCACCAATTACAACATTGCATTGCACAATGCATGGTGCATAAATGATAACTAGATACTAATAGTTTTCAAATTTTCAATTACAACCTACTCTGTAGTCTGTACAAAGTCAACCTGTGAACTAAGTACAAAGTTTCAAAATATCAGATGTAGCCAATGATTCTTGCTGCTAAGAAGAGAGCTACGTTAGACGGCTGCGGGTTTTGATGATGATGAGAGGGTAGTCATTCACATGGACAATGTGTATGTGTCCCCTACTATCCATGGTCATACAACAACTTATTACCCTGAGCTAATTTTTATTTAAAATGTCATTTAATTTTACCATTATTATTATTTACTTAAAATTGTGGTAAATTTGTTTACATGAATGTTTTAAATAAAATAAATATAAATTTTTAAGGAAAAAAAGAGAGTTATTTTGTTAAAAAAATGAACCTTTTTGAAATCAGGACAAAATGTTGAATGTGAACTTTCAAGGTTGAAATCACAATTAATAACATCAGCACCAAAAATCTTTGAAAATGCCTTGATTCTCCAAAAAAAAATCTCGTGAAAATGGAGAGAAAATAAATAAGAAATGTTCTTATAGTGAAAAAATTGCCCAAAATCAGCAAAAGCAGTCAAACATGCGATTAATCGTGATTTACACTAATTTATGATGATTGTTTCGTGTTTTTTTTTGGGTTAAAATTGGCAATAGATATTGCACCAGTCAAGTTGGGGTCAAAATTGCGATTTTCACATGCAAAAAATTGGCAAAACTGCTAGTTCATGATTTCTTGCAATTTTTTCATGATTTCTAGGGTTCGATCTGAGCCTGAATTTGACAGTCAACCTTGTGTATCAGGCCAATTTTTTGTGATGGTTATTCATATTGCCCTTCAAATATTAAAACATATTTTATTTAAAAAAATATATCATAGATCTCATATATATTTCACTAGCATACTGTATAATTTTTGACAATTTGCTAAAAATCTCCCCTTTCACATAATATAATCTTCCAACATACAGACATCAAATTTAAGCCCGGGTTCTATTGTTGCTTTTGAACATTGTCTTGGACAATGCTTTATTTAATGCTAATAAAATAATGTGTGCATCTACTTCATTACGTGCAACATGAAGGGAACATTTCCTCATATTCCCATGGGACTTAATGGTAAAGTCGGCAATATTAAAGGGAGAATCTCAGAAACATTAATGAGATGGGAGGTACATGGTCATAAAGGACGTGGAGTGAAGTGCATCTAAAACAACTGCAGAATCATTAGCACTAAAGGTTCATAAAATGAAAAAATTATAATTATACTGATCAGTGTCTAATGGCTCATGATTGGAGGGATGAGGAGACCTCAACAAACAAATAACTGTTTAAAAAAAGATGAATCAGTCAATCATGGGAAGTGCTAGTGTTATATTATTATTATTATTTTTGTTGTTGCAAGGCTCACTCCTAGTTCATCATGCTTATTGCTCCATCATGGAATGATTTATTCTATGCATTCCTTTATATCACTACAATGTATATGGTAATTAATACATGTCCATACCATACCTGCAAATAAAAATGACAACACTAAGCTAAGGGTGTTACTTTTAGTTACTAGTGTATGGTTGCTAATAATTGTAATAATAAAGTAATTTTAGATTTTAACAAGTAAACTAAATATAAGAGTTGAGGTTGCACTAGAGTTAGAAAATATAAATGAAAGAGGATGAGGAAAATGTGCCTAATTAGATCTCAAATTGTTGAGAGTGTGATAAAAAAAACTTTCGTGTTTGTTGCCTGTTGCTAGTGTCTCTCCACATGCATGTATCTTGAGGTCCCACATTCTTGTCCCTTTAGTGCATTGGAGTCCCATACACAAACGCTCACCTCCTCTATATTTACTATCCAAAACCACTCGTACCTATTAGAATTGTCCTTGTTATTGTAAAACCTATTTTTGATGGTGCATGACCTATTAGAGTTGGAGGATGGAAAATGTTGTGCCTAGGGCATGTCTAGGAGCTTGACTTGGTGAAACCTCTAGTTTGCATGTTTTAGTATAAAAGTAGTTGAAGACTCGGAGTGTATGATCCTATAAGTGTTGGTGTATGGAGTTGCAACACTAGAGGTGTTATGTGCGACAATGGTGAATGCAATAAGAGGAAAGTATGTGAAGAAGAGACAAATGGGGTGGATGGATGGATTTTGCAGGTCTTAGTTGTCCATGGAGGGTGTGTGATTAGGTGTGTAAGTGATCATTCTTATATCCAAGATTCTTAGTTTATTTTTCTTTAGAAATCCCTTTTTTAACATCTAATGTGTTTCCTAGTCATTTCTAGTCATTAGGGATGAGCTAGGGTTTGAATTAGGTGAGGTGAGAAAAAGTTCAATTTAAATGCAATGGACACAAGCACAGGGTCTAGTGTCCATGACAATTGAACATCAACATCAAGGCATGTGATAGTATGGGAGTGATGTAGACTTGAGAGTGGGTAAGAGGTATGAGCTAGGGGTGAGAAAACTACTAAGAATGGTTAGAACAATCATTGATCATGTTTATAAAAGGAAGCTCTAATTTGGGCACAAAGCGAGAGAGAAAAGTGTGACGTATGCACTTTTCATCTCTACAATACTATGCCATATTATATAGGTAACAATTGTGATCTTCTTTAGTTCTTCAATGAGATCACATACAAGCTTGAGTGCTTGCTCGCTCTTGATCAAGCCCTATTTTATCAACAATCCTAATCAAAAGTCAATAGAGCGCATGATTGATGCCTCGATCGACCATTTGAATGAGGATGATCAAATAGTTCATACAACCAATGGAGACAAATTGATTCTCTAGTGTGAACTAGCCTTGTACATCCAACTGCTGAAGATTGAATAAGACTAGAAAAGCTTGCTTCTTACTCATTTGGGGAGGTGAAGCAATTGGAGCAACTATAGTGATGGAAGGATTGTAGAACCTATTGATGTGAAATGTCTCCCCTTAGATAGGTGGATCTTATCATTTCCATGAAAAGGGACCCACCTATAATTAGTCTTTTGGCTTGATGGCCATGCATCATCTACCATTTAGGATGGTGTCTACTATTGCCATAGAGAGAATCAAAAGACTTCACTACATAATTGACTCAGTTGTGATCCTCAACTATGACATGCATTAAGAAGATGGTTTCATGATTAGATGACATACATCACAATGATTAGGTGACTTTCCAAGTTAAATACTAAAGTTTGGTTGGTCAATGGACTGGGTTGGAATTGTATCTTAGTTGGATGGGAGGACTCAAATTGTATTGCATTATGGCTGGTGACGCAACGAGAATCTAGAATCTTGCATTACAAACCTATTTGTGCAAAATCTTGATGATAAGATAGGAATCATATCTAACCTATTCCCCTCAATAGGGTGCATGAGTGGATGGGTTTTGTCTTATGTTTGATCGATTAATTTGTTTCGATGAGAAGAGAAGCATGGGTTTGTAGAGATGAGAAACACGAGAACATATTTAGGTAGTGTGTGCACATGGTTCCGTTAGTATTTTGTCTCTTTCACTGCATTTATTGAAGCCCATCCTCTTGTATGATATATCACAAACATGTGGATAGAGAAAAAAATCACTAGTAACAATTTCTCATAACATTTAATCATAGTAAATAAGGATGACATTAAATGCAACAATTCAAATAATCGACATCAAACAATTAGTTATCGCTGTAATCAATTTTTTCATCATAATTTACCATTTAATCAATTCTAATAAGTCTAATTAGATAGAACCATTAGTTAATCTATAATTAAAATAATAATTAATAACAATTCATAAAGTATTACACATTCATGGTGCATCATAAATGCATGTATACATGCCATCCTCCATAATCTAACAAGAAGTTGACTTTCATTGCACTACATCATGTGGTGAGAGAACACATTTATATGTTAGCAAATAATAATGAAATTAATGTTATCATGGATGGAGGATTCAATGAAGGATTGTCCAACCATGCAGCCAAAGTAGACAACATAACCCTCGCAACAAAATTTCTTAGAAACAACAACAAACTTTATTGATTTCACAAATTTGAATGATTACAACGTGCCACAATAGGATTCCTACATGCTAGGCCTTAGTCATTTGGTTACTGACATGAAATTATGCTACTTAGAATAAACTTATTACATTCCTACATGCCACACTATCAACGTCTTCATTCTCAGTATCAAACTCCATTTTAGACTCTCATTCTCATGCTTGCACTCTTCCTCTCAAACTTCATTCCCTCATACTTGATTTCTCCACGATGATGATGTCTTCAATCAATCACAAGCCATGTTTATGTAGTGATCTTAAGTGTCAAAGATGATTCACGTCAGCTATAAGGTGGTGCAGAGCTCTAGGCCACATGAAACGTGTAGTCGACCAATGTCAACAAGTTCTAAATCCATGCGATGATAATGGAATGAGGAATTTCCATGCGACACTCAACATACATCCTCTTTGATCAAATGAATCTTCACACACATTTCTTTCCTGATGTAAACTCTAAATAACTCAACACAATTGGGAAAAGTTACAATTGTGTAAGTCTATCAGCCCGATAGATGTTCACAAATCAAATTAGGCCCTTTTGGTGGTCCAATTCTATTGAAACGTGGATATGACATCCATACATCATTGTAAAACACACTCCCAAAATTGCAAAACTAGATCTCAAACTACGGTAAAATGCAGTGGCTTCTCTTGTAACTATCTAACAACTAAAAACCAACAAACAAATGAACAAACTAAAAGCAAATATTTTTTGTTGATGCAAGATTACCACTACACCTAGGGATGCTCCTGCATCAAACACTTGGGGTTAATAAAAAATGAGTTTCTCATTTTCCAAGACAATCTACCCCTGCCTGGGAACTCCAACTTGCAACTTGTTCGACCTGTTCTTTCCATCTCTTTAGGTATACATCAAGTGATCAACTCTGTGTGCCTCCTTCCTCCACATCATTTGTCATCTTATCAAGCTTCTTCTTTTCTGGTTGTGATACTCAATTCCACTAATCATCTTCTACGCCGCATCCTCTTGGCTTGCTCTCATTCACAATCCTCTTGCCTTTTCTACCTTCATAACCTTGTTTCTTATTTATGCCATTCATCTTCTTTGGTCAATTCTCTACTGTCGCATACTCTTCTGCACTACTTCTTTCTCTATCTTCCACTGTTGCATATTCCTCTGTACAACTCCTTTTCCTATCCTTCATATGTCTTGTTCTCTAGATGACTCCCCATTGATGACCTCTACTCCCCCATTCCATCTTTTGTGGTATCTCCTTCGCAGCTGCAATACTATTTGGTAGGCTTGTGGTGCCAAAGATCCTTGGAATCAATGCATAACGCTCATCCCTAATGCAAACTCGAACACTAGTCCTGAACTGCTTCTCGATCTCGTTCAACGAAATCAACTTATTTTTCTTGCCATCCTTCCAAATTGTCTATGTGTTAGCTCTCCCATCATATAGAACACTTCTTTCAAATTACTAGGGTCTTCCCAATCACAGATGACACATCCATTGGTGCATGTTGCGCAACACCTCATCATAGTATGCTCCTATCTTGAATCTCACCAAACATCGTTCTTCCACCAATATTTTGTCTCTCTGCTACAACCAACCAATCTTATATGGGTGTAGATGCTTCAACCTCTTCAATCCCAATTTGTTAACCATCTCTTCAGATACCAAGTTGTTTGTACTACCACTATCCACAACAACATTGCAACATTTGCCTACTACCTTTCATCTAGTTGTGGACAAACTCTTCCTTTGTGTCGATTCTCTTTTGTGGTTGCACCTCATCGCTCCCTCAAGAATAGTGATTCTCCATTTACTAGGTCTTTTTCTAAGCTAGGTGACGTCTCATCCACAAATGCAGTCCTTGGACTACCTTCTGCCCTCTTCCCTCAGCACTCAAATGTTCTATACATCCTTACCCACACTTGAAATAGACTCCTTTGAAAGATTTTCTCTCATTCCTCCCATATCCTTCTCTACCCTGTTGATATCCATCTCTACAATTGGCATAATTGCCTTCCTCATCTTTGTAGTAGTATTTACCAACATCTCTACCTCTACAATAGGTATTATTGTCATCTCTTTGGTCGCCACAATAAGAATCACTATCTTCTCTATCGCTACGGTGGGTATTTTGGCTTCCTCCTGCATTGGAGTACATGCTACCTCTCCCTTGACCCCTTGGGTATGCTCCTCTGTCGCCGCATCTCATCCTGCCACTCTAGAATCTCTTCTTTTTCTGTTTGTTGGTTCTACTTTTCTAGCCTCTAATTCAATTTCCTTACTGTGTTGAGGGCCAACTAGTAAGCCTCTTCCACTATTTGGATGTTCCACATGCCCAACTCTTCCTGGATAGATTTCCTCAAACTATTTATGTACTTTGCTACTTAGCTCTTTTCTCATGATGTCCATATCAGATTGTCAACCTATATTACTCCTTGGTATATTCTTTCAAGGTCATGTTTCTCTGTGTCAAATTACAATTCCTTCAACACTCTAATTGATAATTTACATAAATGAACTTGGACTTCAGCTTTTCTACATTCCTATCCCACTTTCCAATGCTAGGTTTACCTTTCCTATTTCTCTTTAACTGAACCTCCTTCCACCAGATGATAGCATGGCCTTTCAACTTAGTCTTAGCAAATTTCACTCTATCTAGATCAGTAATATCCTCATACTCAAAGTGCTCTTCTAAATCAGTTATCTAATTTATCAACTCTTTAGGGTTCAAATTACCAGAATAATTAGGAATCTCCACTCTATTCCTCTTACCAATAACTGATATCGCTCTCAACATCCTTTCTTCCTTGTCTCCTTCTTTGTTTTCATTCTGCTCAACAAAGTTTGCTTCTTGTTCTTCATAACTTTTCTTAGCCCTAGGGTTAGGGTTTCTTCTATGGTCTTGTTCAAAGGCATCCATTTAATTATGCATAGCTTTCATCATCTTATACATCTCTTCCATTCTCCTAGCAATATTGACAAAACCACACCCTCTCTTTGGCAACATCTTAAATCTGGTGTAAATTACCTTGCGGTAGTCTGTCCACAACCACTCTATAAACCACCTCACAATTGGTGCTCTATTTACGAGCTTCCTATGGGCTACCTCAGGTTTCGATGATCTACTTGCAAACCCTTGTGATTGTGTTAGAAATTAATCTTTACTTAGGTTATTTATTATAAGGTTAGTTTCCTCCTTATGAGGGTATTAACAACTTGCACACACATAGAATGAAAGGTGGCAACATAGAATATAGGAGTTACACATGCAACTCCTCTTTCATCTCTATTTAAGAGGTGCTTTTCTTCTTCTTCTTTATTATTCAAATTCTCTCAGAGAGTCTCTCTCTCTCTCTCTGTAATATTCTTTAGGCTTTTGCCATTTCATAATATTGGGGGTTTTTCTTTCTTTTTCCCCCTTACAAATTATCTTATCTTCTTGGGTTGGTGCATGCTCTAGTTTGATTCATCTTAATGGTAATATTTATCCTTCAAACAATGCTCTGCAGATTAATACTTTCCTCTATTTATCTATTATTTAATTTTCCTATCATGGTATCAGAGCAAGTTACACTAATTTTGTTCTGAGTTATATTGTTGAAGGTTTACCATTTCTTGAGCAACATTCACCATTGGAGACTTCATTTTTACGAGAGCTTGAGAGAAGAGTTGAAGCTATTTTTTTTCTAACTTGTGTGCAAGAAACAAGGTTTTAACCCCACTCTAAGCATTTTATTTCAAATAAATTTCTTTTTTGTGCTCCCTGTGCTTCATACCGAGGAATAACTCCTTTATTGCAGTTTTTTTCTTACTTGTACCCTATTTTTTCTTTCCTGCAAATCAAGACTTAAGGTATATTTATTTCTGTGAAATTTTTTCTGCAAAAAAATAATAATTTATTTTTTTGAAAGGAAAATTTTCTAATCAAATTTTAAAGAAAATTTTAAAAATTAAAAAAATATATAAAAAACAAAATTTTAGAGCTTTATAGCTTGTCGCCTTCCCTTGGGCGGCCGAGCCACTTAAGGGAGGCTGCCACCAAATAAAAGGCTGCAACCTTTTCAAGGCTGCAGACCTTCTTACGGTCTACTGCCCACTGTTGGGTGGTGTGGTTGTGGCCTTATGCCCCCGTCCCCCATTTCATTTTTTTAAAAATTTCTTTTTAAAAACAAAAAATTTTCCCTGCAAATAAAAACAAAAACAAATCTAAACTTGCAATCTAAATCTTACATTGTTTTCTTGATTTCGACCTGCAATCTGTAAGTTTTTTTTGAAGAAATTTAAACCCTCTATCGTCAAATATAAACCCTCTTTTTAAAAAAAAAAATTTGCATACGACCTCCTATAATATATATTTTTTTTGCATAATATAAAAATTCTGCATTCTCCATTGCCTCTACTCTCGATTCACTTACCTGCAAAAAAAATAATAAACTCTTTTCATGCAAATACAAGATTTATTAAAAAAAAAAATCGCCTTGCTTTTTTTCTTGCCATTTCACATTCATGCAAGCTTTAGTTAATTAATTGTGTATTATCTTTATTATTATTTTGTTATTATTCATAGTATAATTTAATATTGTTTTTGATTAAGTTAGTTGGAAAAGAGGGTATAATTTAATATTTAATATTGTTTTTGATAATATTAAGCTACAAACCTAGGTGAAGGTCCTGATAACAAAAGCCAAAAAGGCAGCAGAATAGGCCCAGAGCCTTAAACAGTCAACCAACAATAGATTAACAAGACATAAAAAAAACTAGAGAACCAGTTTATAAACATAACCTAAAGAAACAACTAATTAAAGCAGTTCTTTCCAGTCATCAGTAATCAAATTAAACATTTTCTCTTTATCCTCAAGCAGAGGATCCACGCCATTGTTTCGGTCCACCTGCAGAATAGAGAAGGCAAAAGCAGCCCTATGAGAGGACTTCATCACTAGCTTGATCAACACTTTGACTTTGCCTTCCATGGTTGACAGACGGGTCTTGACCTCCGTGATCTCCATCTCAAGTTTCTTGTTGTCAGTCTCCCTTCTAGCGCTCATCACCTCCTTGTCCAGGGTCTCCTGTATTTCAGTGTCCTCATTGTTTGTATCATAAAAAAAGTTATTCATGGACGCGAAATGGCTAGCACCGTCTTGATCCTGCACTGGGGTGGTTTTTACTTCCTTTATATCAATATCCTACTCAACCTCCTGCACAACGTCCTCCTGATCTGAGGCAGAGGAGTAGTCGACTATCTTTAGAACTTGGGGTTTTTCCCCAGTCGACTATTTAATATTGTTATTTAAGTTAGTGTTAATTATTTATTTCATAGTTTTATTTCCTTTACCGTTAGAATTTTATTAGCAAAGGGGTTTATTTTTTAATATTTTAATAGTTTTTAATTTATTTGAAATAATGTCTACTTTAATTCCAGAAATTAAATTAAATTCTTCTAATTGTCATTCTTGTAAAACACATCAGTTTTATTTTTTGATTTAAACATCTTTTGGAAGTTGCTACAAATCCTAAAGTAGAGCCAGCTTCATCTGCACCCCAGGATGCTCAAGACAAATGGAAGATCCAGAATGATGAGGCCCTTGGTCTTATAGGCATTTCAATGTCACCTGAACTTTATGTACATATAGGGGCATGCATGAAAGCCTACGGCTATCCTCAAAAATATTTATGATTGTTCTAATGAGTCCAGGAAGATTCAACTTCAATATCAACTTGAAGATTTAAGGTAGATTTAAGGTATACTGATTTCAAAAGTATGGATGAATTTTTTTTAAAAGTTTGATTCTCTTAATTAGTCAATTAACCGATTTAGGAGTTAAGCTTAAAGATCTTAGATTAATTCATATTATTCTTAAAAAATGTCTACCTAGACAATTTCAGCAATTCATTACAAATATTCATGCTCAATTAGCTATTCCTACATTAGCTATTCAACTAACTTATGATATTTTTCAAATTTTATTAAGGCAAGAAGAGACTAAATTGATTCAATTTGGTAATCTTAAAAATAGTGAGCATGCTTTTATGTTTAAAAATCATAGACACAAATTTAAACCTCACAATAAACAATATTGTAATCCTAAATATCATCAAAATTATAGTAATAATACTAGCAAGAATAACTCTTATAAGAGGCATCATTGTAATTATTGTGATAAAGATGGTCATTGGCCTAACACTTGTTATAAGAAACAAAATGATAATAAACATAAACAACCCATGAGGCAAAATCAACACAATAATCAACAAAATAATAAGATTAATAATGTTAATCAATCTAGGCATGCTTTTACTTGTGGTTATAATGCTTCAAAACCCCTTGAATGGGTTATTGATTCAAGTGGCTCTCAACATGTTACTTATCATAAAGAGATATTTGAATCAATGCAACCTGACAAGACTAATGTTCCACTTCAACTTGCTAATGATTATAGTTGTAAAGTAGAAGCAATTGGAGATGTGAATGTGCCTAATGGTAAGTTCCATGATGTTTTGTATGTTTCTGAATTAAAAACTAAATTTCTTTCAGTAGCTAAGCTTTGCCAAGATTATAAAATAGAATTTTATAAAGATATGTGTTATGTGGTTGATCCAAATCAAAGTAATAAAGTCATTGCTAATGCTAAATTAGATGAGGATAATTTGTTCAAATTTCATGAGTTTGCTACTTCTAAATATTCTTTACTATCTACCATTGATTTTAATATTTGGCATGAAAGACTTGGTCATATCAATGCTAACAATATTGCCTTGATGCAAAAATCCAATATGGTAGAAGGATTGCCTAGTATTATTCCATCCAAAATTGTATGCAGAGGATGCATGAGTGGTAAGATGCATAGTGAGTCGTTTCCTCATGGTCAAGCATAGAGGGCACATCACAAGTTGCACCTCATACATAGTGACCTTTTGGGATCCATGGAAAATGAATCCATCCAAGGATCAAGGTATGATCTTACCTTTGTTGATGATTATTCAAGAACTTGGATCTATTACTTAAAAACAAGGATCAAGTTCTTGATACTTTTGTTGAGTTTCATAGATTTGTTGAAAGGCAATATGGTTTTAAACTTAAAATCTTTAGGAATGATAATTGTACAAAATATGTTAATAATGCTTTTAATAGTTATTTAAATCCCTTTGGTATTAAACACGAGCTAATCATTCCCTATACACCTCAACAAAATGGTGTAGCGGAAATGAAGCATAGAACTATTGTTGAAATGGCTAGATGTATGTTGCATGCTAAGAACATGTCTTATAAATTTTGGGCTAAAGCAATGTTTTGTACTATTTATATTATTAATAGAACTCCTACCAAAACCTTAAAGGATATCACTCCAGAAGAGGCTTGGTCCGGTAAGAAACCTAATCTTAAGCACTTAAGAATCTTTCGCTCAATTGCTTTTGTTCATAAACCTAAACAAAAAAGACACAAATTAGAATTTAAATCTTCTTCTCATATTTTTGTTGGGTATGATGAACAATCTAAAGCTTATATAGTTTATAATCCCATCACTAATAAAGTCAAAGTTGCAAGAGATGTTTGCATTGTTGAAAATGGTGTTCATGATTGTTCTAAAGTTCTTAACAATGACTCTTCTCAAACCAAAGTTCTTGTTACTGAGGATAATCCTTCTTTGAATCCTCCTAATACATCTCTTAGCCAAAGTGATAGTGAACATGATGAACATTCTCATGATGATTCTTTCTCAAGTGATGATACTCCTACATCTAAATGTATGCCCAAATGGTTTAAAAAATTTGTTCAAGAAAGTTATGATATTTTAACTAGACTGGATAAACCTAAGGTTAGAAAAGCAAACTATTGCAATTATGCTTTAATGTCTAAAATTATGGATACAAATGATCCACAAAGTTATGCTCAAGCTAAAAATCAACCTCATTGGGAAAAGGCTATGGAAGATGAATATAACACTTTAATTGCAAATCAAACTTGGGAGTTTTTACTTTTACCTCTTGGAAAGAGTCTTGTCTCATGTAAATGGTTATATAAAACTAAGTTCAATGCCAATAATGAGGTTAGCAAATTTAAAGCTATATTAGTTGCAAAGGCTTCTCCCAAGTGGAAGGCTTAGATTATAATGAAATTTTTGCACCTATGGCCAAAATGCCAACTATCAAACTAGTTCTAGCTTTTGCTTCTCATATGCATTGGCCTATTCATCAAATGGATGTTAAAATTGCCTTTTTAAATGGTGATTTGCATGAAGAAATTTATGTCTCAACCTTTGGGTTTTGTACACAAAGGTAATGAACATCTTGTTTGCAAATTAAAGAAATCAATTTATGGTTTAAAACAATCTCCTAGAGAATGGTATTCTAAAATTAATGATTTCTTTATCTCTCAAGGTTTTACTAGAAGTCAAAATGATCCAAATTTATATATTAAACATAGTGAAAATGATATTGTGATCATTATCTTATATGTTGATGATTTGATAATTACTAGTAGTTCCAACAAATTAATTTTTGATACTAAGTCTCAACTAAATCACCAGGCTTATTACGTTATTTTTTGGGTATGCAAATTGGGCAAACACCTAAAGGTATTTTTCTTTCTCAACATAAATATGCTCAAGATCTCTTAGATAAATTTAAAATGAATGATGAAAATTGTGTTTCTACTCCTTGTGAATTAGGAACAAAATTAATGGTTGACATGTGGAAACTCCTTTTGTTGATCCTACTTTATATAGGCAACTAGTTGAAAGTTTGAATTACTTAACTCTAACTAGACTTGATATTTCCTTTAGTGTTGGTTTAGTTTCTAGATATATGTCTAAACCTCAACAAACACACTTTAATGTTGCAAAAAGAATTTTAAGATATATTAAAAGTACTCTTTGTTGGTGCCTGCATGAGCAGTCAGTTTTCAAGCATATAAACATGTAGACACCTTCCCTAGAAATCCAAAAATATTCTAAGTCTCTGGGCCTCCTCAGCATTTTTCAACTGCAGCATCATATTTTCTTTGGAGGAGGTCATCATCATCATGTTTCCGGTCATCACCCTTCTGTTTCTCGTGGGGTCATCATCATATTTTCTGCCTGCATGATCTTTCGCTGGGGTGGTATTTTAACATCGAGTGATCTTAATTAAGATCATCCTGATGATGTTGCTGCAAAGTTCTAAACATGACCTGATCTTCCGTGGGGTCATCATATTTGAACATCAGGATGATCTTAACAAAGATCATCCTGATGTTGTTTTATCACTTCATGTTCGTTGTTTTCTCACCCTGATGATGCTGACATCATTCTTATGTCAGGGTGATATCCGCTTTTCTGCCTGTCTGCATCATGATATTTTCGAAGGGAGATATCCGCCTGTCGGCTTCATGCATTGTCTAGTGGGGGGTGATCATTTCAAATATCCGTCATATTCATATATCACCTCGATCTTATAGTGGAGCTACAGTGCAACATGATTTTTGTGCATGAGGGTGATATTTCAAATATCTGGTTATCTTCTGAATATCATCCTGATGCCGACATGATGGTGACATCATCAAGGTCGGGGGTCATATTTTAACATTAGTCATCTTGTGGAGATCCCCCGATATTTTCAAATATGACGATGACGTGATCCGGCTATGAGGAGGTGCACGGTATGCAGATATGATGCTGACGTCATCAAGATTTTGTGAACATGCAGGATGTTCATCGGCTAGACATTTGGTATCGGCAAGGCAGGAGGATCTTTCTCCGATGCATCAAGTTGTGCCGATGAAGGCGATTATCATGCGGCTGATATTGCAATATGATGCTGATGTCAGGGTGATATTTCAAGCAGCAGGATATCATGCGGAGGATGATGATGAGGCTTATACTAGTGTTGTCGAGAGCAAAAGCACCGACATCATATATGCTCACGACCTAGTATATAAAGTAATGAAAAGAGTGCTGCAGGGTGCATGTGGGATAATTAGATCCTGCATGATTTGAAATATCAGGATGAGGTATTTTGGCGGGAAAGTTTCAGGAGCGCATAGTTAACTATTTTTCCCAAGGCCGCGAGTAGGTGGACATTAATGGCGGATGTTGCAGAGGTATGGGCGATGGCGTGGACGGATCTAGTACCCGACTGAAGATGTGAATCCCCAGGCGGCGGCGCAGGGCTCGAGATCTTCCCCTGTCTCCTCTCCTACCTGTTGCATTCAATGCGATGAGCACCATTTTCTCAATGTACTGTATCTAGAAAATTTTGAGTTGGCCTGGTGGTTAAGGCTGAGCACCTCCTTGCTGTATAAGTAGGGCTGTGTTTCTCATTTGAAGGTTGTTGAAGGCCTAAGGCATTTTTGTGTAAATAATGAAGAACAGGGCATGATCTTGGCTGTTTTATCCCATTTTGGAGTTTATGTGTTGCAGCATGAGTGTATTTTGCACATATTTTTAGTTTCAATGTTAATGTTATATGAAAAATGCTTATTGCATGTGTCTATCTACTTGTCTCCATTTGCTGCATGTTATTCTCCTTCTTTTGAATCTGGTTGCTAAGGGTTTCATAGATTCTAGGGTATAGATATCTATACTGCATGCTTGATCTGTAACTTCCATTCAAAGAGTGGATTAAATTATTTTAGGTTGAGCATGGGGAAGGATGCATGTCAGCAGGCATATTTGTAAGTAGAGGCAGTTAGATACCCATTCTTGGGTGATGTTTGTAAGGCAAGCATCAGTCCAACCCCCTGAAACTTGAGTGAAAGTTGCAAACCATCTGTTGTATACGTCTAGTTGACTCCTTGCCCAATGGATAGGCACTAGTCTGCTCCTGGGTCAGTAGTTATGAGCCAAAACCCCTTGTCTTGCATCCAGGACATTATGTCCAGCCATTTCATCACCTCCATCTGTTAGCTGTAGGAGTAGGATTATGACCCCTGCATACTCTCATACCCAACGAGACACATATGTCCAAGAATGTTGCCAACCTTGTGATCTATCATGCAGATCTTGGTCCATACATGAGAGTATTCTGCCTGTTGTTGTCAAGTTAGATCTTTCTATCATTGAGCTTGTCAAGGTTACATCTTTATCAAATAGGGACACCCCCCTTGGTGCGGCAAAACCAGAAGTGAAGGGGAGGCAGCTCACGCAACCTCCTGTATTAGTTGGCTGAATCTGCCTGTGCATTAGAACTGGCAAACCCTAATGCTGATTCAGAAGAAAAACCAACACTCTTAATGTTGGTCTTTTTTATGATGCAAATTCTAAATCTTCTTTATATGTTTATACTGATTCAGATTTAGGAGGTGATCCAATGATGGGAGATCCACTTGTGGTTATTGTTTCTTTGTTGGATCAGGTGCAATATCATGGAATAGTAAGAAGCAACAATCCACTTCTCTTGGCTCTACAAAAGATGAATATAAAGATTGTACAAATGCATCTAAAGAAGCACTATGGTTAAGAAGATTGCTTGAAAACTTGGGTCTATCTCAAAAGGATCCTACACCTTTGTATTGTGATAATCAAAGTGCCATTTCCTTAGCAAAGAATCTAATTTTTCACGCAAGGACCAAGCACATTGCTCTTCAACATCACTTCATTAGAGAGCAAATTGAAGAGAAACAAATTTCTCTTTTGTATTGTAAAGGTGAAGATCAAGTTGCAGATATTCTCACCAAACCTCTTTGTAAAGATAAATTTCTTCATCATTGTCAAAATCTAGGCTTACATCCCATTGATGGATATGATGTAATCACCCCAAGGAAAGCTTAAGGGGGTGTTAGAAAATAATCTTAGGTTATTTATTATAAGCTTAGTTTCCTCCTTATGAGGATATTAACACCTTGCACACACATAGAATGAAAGGTGGCAACATAGAATATAGGAGTTACACATGCAAATCCTTCACCTCTATTTAAGAGGTGCTTTTCTTCTTCTTCTTTATTATTCTAATTCTCTCTGAGAGTCTCTCTCTTTGTAATATTCTTTAGGCTTTTGCCATTTCATAATATTGGAAGTTTTTCTTTTATTTTCCCCCTTACAAATTCTCTTGTCTTCTTGGGTTGGTGCATGCTCTAGTTTGATTCATCTTAATGGTAATATTTATCCTTCAAACGATGCTCTGCAGATTAGTACTTTCCTATATTTATCTATTTATTTAATTTTCCTATCAGATTGTCTCACACTTGGTGATTTGACCACAAGACCTTTGTAAGTTGCCTCAGTTTGACAAATGCAAATTTTCCTCCTTCACTCCTTTCAACCCTCAAGATCTTGAACCTTATGCTTTGATACCACTTGATGCAATAATGGACAGAGGATCCAATGAAAGATTGTCCAACCATGCAGCCAAAACAAACAACACAACCTTCGCAACAAAATTTCATAGAAACAACAATATTAACTTTATTGATTTCACAAATTTGAATTATTACAATTTACTACAATGGGATTCCTACATGCAAGGCCACAACTCTTTGGTTACTAACATGAAATTATGTTACTCAGAATAAACTTATTACATTCTTACATGTTGCACTATCAACATCTTCATTCTCAATATCAAACTCTATTTCAAACTCTCATCCTCATGCTCACACTCTTCCTCTCAAACTTCATTCCCTTGCTCTCATATTTAATTCCTCCATGATGATGATGTCTTAAATCGATCACAAGCCATGTTTATATAGCAATCCCAAGCCTAAAAAATGATTCACATTGGCTACAAGGTGGTACAAAGGCAGAGGCAAATTTATTTTAGAGAGCTTTGAGTTACAATGGAGGTGACACAAAGTGCTGGTAGTGTAGCTTTGGTTACGACCACAATGGAGACCTGGCGATGCCATGAAAGGGTGGGCTCCCACAAGGGACTGTGCTCCACTATGAGAGGTGTGACTTCATGTAACATTTGTGGTGAAGGATCCCCACCATTTTTCTCTCCATTTGTTGCCCTGCTACCTCAAACACTACAACTTCTTCAACATCCTTCATGTCAGTATCCTTTTCTCTCATCCTTTTATACTATCTTTTTCCCTTTCCTCTCACACTATGGGGTTTTGTACGTGGATCTTGATCGATGGGAGTTTGCTCACAAAATATTTTAACTCTAGAAAAGGTAGTTGTTAGTGTTACCTTTTGAGTCACCCTTATTTATTTATTGGTAATATATCCTGAACAAGAGCTGGTTTGCTGTGTTGTATTTTGGGTCATATCTTTGTTTCTTAAATCGATTCTTGATCCTTCAAATTTTACCCGTTTATCATCTTTGTAGGCAAGGTTACTTAAGGTTTGAACCTTTGAACCTGAATCATTCTCAAAGTTCAAAGTTCAAATGGTTCGATATGTCCAAAGTGTCTCAAAAAGCAAGCTGTTGTTCTGTATATCTTAAACTTCTTCGAGTTTTCGCATTGAACTTGAACCCTTTTTGTTCAAAGTTCAATGGTTCAACGGCCTAAGGTTCAACACTCATTGCCTTCTAATAAGTCGTGTCATGAAGTTATCCTGTGTAATTAATGTATCGTTGAACCCTCCGCTCGTACTCTATAGCGAAGTTCAATGGTTCAAGGTTCAACGGTTCACTGTCTCATGGTTGGAACCCCTTTTACAAAAGTCACGTGATTGTCCATTGGTCTATGTAGCCTTTGTGTCTTTGAACCTTCATATTGAACCATATCCTAATAAGTTCAACGGTTCATGAGCTTAGGTTCAATATTCCCGTAAGTGAATCCTTTGTCCATTTATGTGATTCAATTGGTATGGTCGAACCACCACATTGAACCACGCCCTAAAGGTTCAATGGTTTAATAGTTCAAAGATTTGGAGATTTTGGTCTCATTTATTCCCGCGACTTTCTGAGTCAAATTTAGCGGGAAAGTTGGAGGAAAATATGTCAGAGACTCATTATGAAACCGAGAGTTCTAATTTGGCGGAGGTTACGGATAATCATTATACCATCATGATGGTGCGTGAATAATACTTGCTATTAATGAAGAGGTCAGAATTCATGTCTTTTCAATTATGTTTAGCACGTATTGCTTTGAGTGATAACTATTCAATCTGGTTAATGCCATTATTAACTAAGAACAAGCCGAATTCAACAAGTAAACATACTATGCAACGCAGAGGAGAATAGCGCAGGAAGTGTAAGGTTCTTGTTACTCAAATTTCACAGTGAATTTAGATATCTTGAAGGTGAGTTCTGTTCCTCCTACGTGCTATTCCTATTTCTTAGCTGGAAAGAAGAATCTCTTGAGTCTCTGTCATTATTTTCAAAATTTGAAGTGTTTTTCATTGTAATCCTCCAAGTATGGCTTTAAAATCTACATGTTTGGGGAATGAACATGGTCCTGGTCTTACCTATTCTCACTCTGAATTTGGAGATACTGCGCTAGTACAATACGATTTAGAAGAATTTAGAGAAAGAACTAGAAACCCTGTTCAAACCCCTACGATGAAGAAAATTGTAGACAGTGGTTTAGTTGAAGCTGTAGCTTTTCCTCAGGCTATATTGTGCCCAAAATTGGTTCAGGAGTGTATGAATAGGTACGAACCCCAAAACAGATGCATCAGAAATGCAAACAACGACGTGTTATTTCATGTCAACAGACAAACCTTCATGTCTGTGATGAAGATACCGCCTAAAGAGGTGTATTCCAGCCTTGATATTACTTCCTCCTATGGGCATTTCTCAGAGAAGAAATTGACTTAAAAAAGTGTAATAGCGAGAAATTAGCTGCTGAAATTTCAGAAGGGTGGTTCAAGGTTGCCCAGGCCACTTACTAGGGACCATCTGATTAAAGAAGTGAGGGATATTGTGGTATTATTACACAGATTGAAGGGTAGCCAACATGCGTATTATTGGGAGGATTGGATGTACTTTTTCATACAAGTTATCCTCCAAGGAGAGCAATATTTAGATTGGGCAGAAATTGTGGCCGATTGTTTGCATCAGGGTTTGAGTAATTGTCTATTTGACAGAGATTTTTATATGTCTTCATACCTGTTCTATTGTCTAGCATCTACAAGAGAATGGTTTGACCTACCTCATGCACCCTTAGCTGAGAATAGTAAGATTTATGAATATTATTCACAGTTGCAGAGAAGGAATTGCTATGAAAATTATAAAAGGGTTAATGATGTCTTCACTGGGAAAATGACCTATAAACTGGCAGGTAATCTGGGTAAAAGAATGTCCAGTGAAACAATGCAACTGATTAGCATCTATGGTAGCTTCTTCATTCAATTTTCTGAGTTCACTTACATCAGAGTTGGAGGATTTGACGGTGAACCTGTTAAGTTACCTAGATATGTGTTTGACCATTTCGTGCTGATGGAGGTATGTAGATAGCTAGCACATGTGGATAAGAAATTCTCAACAAAAAAGGGTTTTGGTATTTCTTTTCCCATCGAACTTGGGCATTATTCATGCTAGTCAAAATCTGATGCTTTGAATTTGGAGGTGAACCTTAAAAGGTTCAATTTTCAGTTCTTCACTGTCAAGTCTCAATTTGACAGCAAAGGATTTGTCAGAGATAACCTAGACCCTGGAACAGGGCTTTTACAGATTCCTAAGCTAGAGGATTACTGGGAAGACTGTCCAAATGAATTTGAGGTCAGGAGAAGGCTGTGGTGTAGGTTTTCTTTGGGGCAGATAACTACTCTCAATTTAAACATGGATATTTCTGGAATTATTGATGATGAGGAACAGGTGGTTGACCCACAGTTTGAGAGAGTAGAACAATTACCTATTCCAGAAGTTGACTGGAGCAAAAAGGAGGAAGATAGAATTGAAGTTAAAACTCTTCCAGTGATAAGGAGAACTGAGAAATGGTTGAGGGAAAAGAGACAGGAAGGGCTTAAGGATAAAAATGCCCAACAATTCACTTCAATGATTGGATCATCACTTCCCATAAACTCTTCTAACCAACCTATTGCTATCTGTGGTGCAGGTGCTTCCAAGCCATCAACTGAAAGAAGCCCTACCACTAAGAGGTCCAGAAGAGTCCTCACAGATATTTTACCCTCTTGTGTTACCAGGTTGAGGACCAAAGGTAAACGAAAGAAATAGGTTTTTGAAACAATAGTTGTTGATCTGAATTCAGAGGAAGATTCAGAAGAACCTATGGGTGACAAGGAACTAAGTCCACACAGAACAGAGGAAGTTGACACCGGGCCATAGTCAGGGGCCATTCTAGAGACCCCTAAAATATTAATGATTTCAAATGTATCCTCTGATGGATTGAACCCTGAGAAGACAACCTTAGCCCTTGCACCAAAGTGGCTAGAGAGTTCTATCTCCGACAAGAAAAAAATAATTCCTTTTGTTGTCCCTTTAGAGGACATGGTGAGCAAATGCTTAGGAAAAACACCTAAGCCTAAGAAGCTAAAGGTGACATCCAGAGTGGACATCGATCCAAGTACTGGAAACTGGAGTGCTGAGATAGCCAAACTAGTGACTGAGGAAGAAGTGCAGGATCCAACAGTGCAGGATTTCACTGTTGAGAGAGTGGATCTCGGTGCTGTGTCAAGAGCTGCGGATGTTCATCACCTCGAAGCATCAACCAAGAGGATAGTTAGTCGGAGTTGGAAAGATGAAAAGGATAAGAGGGATTTGAAGCAGACTCTGCGTTCAATGGCAGAGTACATCAATGCTATACATAATCCCAACCTGCAGCCGGTTTCATAATTCTCCCTGTCTTTCAACCCTAAATCACCAGTCAACCAAAAGATGCTAGATCAGGTTCACAGAAACAAGATGGTGGCGAAGACATTTGACAGTTGGTTGGATAGCATTGAGCAGAAAGGAACTGAATACATTCGTGAACTCAAGAGCATTTATGATCTGACTGCTGCCACCATTGAGGACCTTAAAGCACAGGTTGCTGTTTGGGTGAAAGATGAAGGTAAGTGGGTGAATGTAATAAACCAAATAGATGAAGTTCATAAATATGGGCTGGCGAAGTTTTTGACAGAAAAGAGCCTGATTGGTTTGGACGAAGATTTATTATATGTGAATAAGAAAAATATTGAATGGAGGAATTCCATATCACGGCAAGGACGCTTTGAACTTACAAAGTTAATTAAGGAGATAACAGAGTTCACTCAATCGCTGCAACATGACTTGCAATGCATTGATGTTAAATATGTAAAAGATGATGGGAAACTAGTGGAAGATGTCGATGCAGTGGTCCAATCTTTCAAAGATAAAATTGGCTTCGTCAAAGAAAATGACAATATTTTAATTGACGATTTCTCCCGGATTTCTAAAGTTGAGTCACTACTTTACCTCTGTATTGACACACTTCCAGAACACAAATAAAAATTTGGGAAAATGTGAAGGGAAAAAGAAGTTTGGAAGTCAAGAATAAAACATATAGGTATTCCCAACTTCCCGAAGATTTAGGAGTTCGTTGCAGCTTTTTAGGAGTGGAAGACTCAACGTGCTTCCCAGGCCACCGATGACAAATCTGGAGATGCAAATCTGTCGTCCCAGCCATGATCTTATTGGTTCGCTTTCTTTTATTCAGTTCCTCTATTATGCTATTTCTGTAATCTTGATCTTTAAATCAGTTGGTTATAAACTAAATCCCGTATGGGTCAGAGTTACTTTAACTCTGGGTTTGATTTACTTGATGACATGATTAAGACATTCATATATATAGGTTTTTAAATCTTGAAGAGGGAGAGAGTTAGAAAAGAAAAAAAGGAATTTTTTTAGCTAAACTGTTTTATGGTTTTACATTATGTGATGATTGTCTGAGAAATTTTTCATCTGTGAATGAGAAGAAGAAACAATTACTGCTTACTTAGATTTGTGCATCTGAGTGTTTAGAATCAGATTTTCTGTGTGAAATCTCCTTTCATCTGGTAATTGCTCTTTTATTGGACAACTCGTCATATGTGTTCTATTATTTATTGGTTCAACAAATTCATATGTATGTGTTCATGTATTTGAATGTATCAAAAGTAGAATCTGTGCATTCTATTACTCACTGTTACTGCATAAATTTATCGCATTCATAACATAGTTATGTATGAATGTCAGTTTGCCTTGAGCATTTTCTGGTTAAAAGTGCATTTGGATAGGTGAATAGATTAAATTCATTCGAAATCTTAAAGGGAGCTGTACCTAAATTTAGAGGGGAACTAATTTAAAAAGTTCACCCATTTGTTGCTTAACTCGTTTGTTCTTCGAAGAGGGGTATAGAGTCAAAATAAAACATTTTCAGAATAAGGACAAATCTGTTAGCCAACAGTTAGCAATATT
The DNA here is from genome assembly GCA_027924645.1 of Cunninghamia lanceolata. NCBI lineage: Eukaryota > Viridiplantae > Streptophyta > Pinopsida > Cupressales > Cupressaceae > Cunninghamia > Cunninghamia lanceolata. Next base: position 14,645,751 of record BSBN01000511.1, on the reverse strand, counting down.
TGTTGGAGAAAATATTCTTAATAATTGTTTTGAATTGAAAACACACACAGGTGCTTTGCCTGCACACTTTTAATCCTTTGTAATTTAATTGAATACAGATTTATATAGGTGTTTGATCTTTTCTAGATGTCACTTGAAGAGTCATAACATGGTTAGTGAGTTTGCGATTCAAAACTTTTTCAACAAATAATAAGAAGTTGAGTTCTAAGGAATAAAAAACAATACCTCTTGCAAAAACTTTGCAACACTCTTTCTTAAAGAACACTTGAAGCCCATGAACTCAAAGAACCCAATAACACTTTAATGTGGTCCTTAATAAACTATTTGTCCTTCTAAGAGAAGAATTATATCATCAAACAATTCATATGTCTCTAGGACAAGTTGTAGTAGAGAAATTTGTGGGTCGGTTTGATCCCACTGCTCCTTTCATTTATATCATTGACCTTGTTTAAATTTAATATATTTTTAGATTATAAAAATCTATAGGTAAGGTAAGGTTATTTATCAGGTCACACCCTAGCCAACATGTCACTTAAGTGTATCAGACCACCCTTGTGGGAATAAGGAGGTTTTACAGAAGTTAAAACTTTATACCTCTTATGTTTTGACCTCATGACCAAACTCTAAATTAGGTCTTGCCAGTCATTCTTTAGTATGTGCATAGACACATGCATGTATTTTACGCCATATGTATTTTGTGAATCATTACTACTCCTCCAGTGCTTAATGTATAGTGAAATTTTAATCCCATCCATTTCTTCATGATGAAGCATTGACCTCTTATTTGTAAGAATGTATTTTGACAATGATGTATGCATATTTATTATAATCCATTTGTGTTTTCTGAAACATCATCTCTACTCCAATGATTAACTTCAGATTGTATTTTTGATCCCATTCATTTCTTCATTTTGAAGCAACAACCTCATTTCGATAATGAATATGTTCAAAATATGTATGTATATTTATTGCAATCTATTTGTATGTTGATGAATTCATGCAGGACAAGAGCATCAACAAATGTTATCTATAGGCTAGCTTTAGAACTTATGTCATTATTCCCATTTCAACCATCACAATAAGAATATTTGTAAGTTTTATTTTGGCTATTATAGTGGCTGCACTGGGATTATTTGCTCAATACTATTGCAATTGGATTAACTATTGATACATATGGACCCATTAGTGACAATGTTGGAGGAATTGTTGAGATGTCTGGCATGAGTCACAAGATCTAAAAACCAATACCTTGCATCTCCTTTCAAAGATTGAACAAATAACTTTATAACAACATCTTCTATATCAACCTCATAATCTCCCATTAAGTCATTGAAAGTCTGTAGGTGTTTATTTGCTGATTCAGAACCTTTCCCACTAAACTTGGGCAAACTTTCTCTAACTTCACTAGGAATAGGGTTTGGATACCTTTGGATATTGCTAAAAACTATTGGTCGGTATCTTTCCATAAAGAAAGCATGTCTCTGAGGATATGACAGAGGCATTTGAGAACTTAGTATTGTGACATTTGAATTTGCAGGAGGATGGAAAGAATAGTAATCCATGTTCAAATATGCTTTCAATGAAATCCTTTTTCCCTCACAACCACTTGCTCATGTTGGCAAATGGTCAGCGCTCCCCGTGGGATTCATTACATGGACTAACCGCCTCCTATGGATTCATTAACTTTGGCACTTGTCTTGGAAATTGACGGGTCAACCTTTTGGTTTAACAATAATCATGGGCCAACAATTGGTATTAGAGTGAAAGGTCACAGGTTCGAATCCCCCAGGTAACATTGGGGGGGAGATTGTTGGAAAATGGTCAGCACTCCCCGTGGGAATCATGATATGGACTAACCCCCTCCCTTGGATTCATTAACTTTGGTGCTTGTATCAGAAATTGACGGGTCGACCTTTTGGTTTAACGACTAACATATCATAGCTCTACATATTAACAAAACTTTAAGAATTCACAACGGAAACCTTATTTCTCCATTATCTAAATCATTATTCATCACTAAATTCTTAGCATAAAATGTTCATATCCTATTGGGAATTGCAGAAGCTTACAAATCTATCTTCAAAGCAGATTCTCATTCAATATGAGAATAACAACTCTACACAAAGCATTTTCGCAAATAACTTCTACACATTTGATTTATTCTGCTCTGAGGATAAAATAAGAAGAAAGGACCAAATACTTGGGGATTACTACAAACCTCATAAATTCTCCCTCTATGATCAGAAAGTTTGTAGATCAATGCAATACACTTGCACAAATAGAAACAATTCCTCAACAATTGATCAAGTTCATTCGTAGAGTCGCCACCTCTTCAAAGAGGACAAAATCTTTAAGGAACCGAAAGATCCTCAAAGATCAAACACTTTTTTGAGTCCATTCCACTAGCAGAGCACCATTATTTCACAAAATATCCAGATACACCTTCACCGGCTTGGAGATACGCAGAGTCACTACCCTAAAATGGGGAATAAAATATGAACACACAAAATGGTACTTGTTATGTGGATAACAAGTGAATCTCTCAACTCTCATAGAATCTAGATATGTAAGACAACTTGAAACCTTGAAATGACTCAAAATTATTTAAGGATAAAACACTATTTAGCCAAGTCCCCAGTAGAGTCATCAATTTATTGGTGTTTCCAACTGATTACCTAAAATTCTCTAAAGATTTGCCAGATACTCATGACTGAGGGTTCGATGGCAGTGGCCAACAAACGAGAGTCAATTCAATGACAATCCCCTACACTTTATGGCTTTGTTAGACCAAAGGGGGGTTGCCCTACTCACAATACTCAAAGCTCTCCACCGGTTTACAACATGAGTATTGTCTAATAGTTCTGCTCTTCTCTTGAGGTCAAGAACTTATGAGATTCAAAACAACTTGGCAATGTTTCTTGGCAACTAATGAATTATAGGCTCAGAGAGTAGGTGTTCTAAAACTGGATGATACATAAAAATAACAAAAGATATTATGAGATTTTCTTGAAGAATGAATCGATTCTGGCAGGGTGATAATTTTTTGATCGGTGCCTATCCAAGGTAGAGAGTTAAATTTTAGATACCACATACATCTAATTTATCAATAGGTTTAATCATTAAACTCCCAATGTAAATGCCTTGCACTATACATCCCAGTATGGATTCTAATCCAAATCTACATAAAGATCCACAACATTATACTTAAACTCCTGATTTTGCTAACAACAATTTAATCTACTTCTGAAGCAGATGCTAAAAACAAAATTAGACTGAGTCTTTAACACAAAAATGAAATTAAAATATTTTCTATTAATTCCAAAAGAGCTCAGATACAATATATGGAGACAAAGTAGATTAGAATTCATGTATTATATTTTCTTGCTTTGATCAAAATCCAGACATACAAAATGTATTTGGTACATCAAAATCTTCCTATTCCCCTGAAATGACACTACAGACCAATATGCTAAGACCACAAATACAGAAACTTTGAACCATTAATACAAATGAGAACACCCTTTTATAATTCAAGGGGTCTCTTACATCGTTGAGAAAAAAAGCATGAGCAACCACCTTCTGTTGAAGAAACCATCATTTGAGGAACCAAAATCATTTTCCATAGTGGAAAGGCAAAACTGCATTTTGTCTTATATGCTCTTACCTTCTAGCATGGTAAAGGAGTAATCATCCTATTATCCTCCCAAAACATGGGTCATATTATACCACGTAGGCACTTAAGTACAACCAATTTTTGTTATGCTTCATCCCTTCAGGCATAGGTTTGCATGACTCCCCATCTTTCAATTTAGGGCTTCTAATTACCAGAACCTTCAAGGTTCTTGAGACAACCACCTGCTGTTGAAACAAAAAGCAGGTGAAATATCCTTTGTGAGGAAGCAGCTGCAGGTGTCACTATGAACCTAACAAACAACTAACTATTGCTATCAACTTACTTTTATTTCCTTATCCCCAATCGAACACTCATGATGAAATATCCTCCATTTGTCATAGTCGGGTCTTTGATGAGTGCCATCTACATGAGGAAAGGGAAGAGAGAGTAATGAGGCAGCTCCTCCTCTTCACCTTGACTGAAGACCCATAATAACACAAAGCTATTGGAGTCTCCAAACAACGAACAATTTCCCTCACCAGAATGACACTATGCAAAAGTAGGGAAATAAAAGCCAGTTTCCTACAACTACTTCTCACCTTGCCTTTTACCTTAACCACCCATCCCTAGAAACATACCTCTCATGTTTGGCTCTGTATGAACAGAGTAATAGCCAGGAAAATAGGGAGGTACTTCCTAAGAGACTGGGTAGTATACTAAACATAACAAAAAGGGAAATATTCAGCATTATACTTCTTGGAAGAGAATGGTGTACATAATGCATACATGAGCCTCCATTTATAGTAAAAAGCACATAGATCTCTACACCTGATTATCATTCCTCTTTTAGTATTTTAATCATTTTAGCTCAGCTACCTGTACCAATGATGTACTTAATCTTCAACTGGCAATCTTCGCAGATCATCACTGGTTCCCAAAAGTAGAAAAGGAAGCACAATAGTCTTAACACCAACCAAATTTTACCTTGATTCAATACCCCTGCAGACAGGGCCAGTCAAATCAATTTATCATAGCCAGATAAGTAACATTGAGACCCTAGGAAGTAGTATACTCAAGAGCCACATAACACACTTTTGTACCACAACTGCAAACACTTTCTTTGAAACCCAGCTGTGACTTAGTACCCTTTTCAACCTTACTTATGTGATCAAGAAAATTTGCACTTGTCAAAGCCCTTGTTTCCATATGAGAACGTTGTGGCTAGCTTATGCTTTTGGCATTTCATCAATCTAAATTTTGCATCTCGTCCTGTTAATTTGAATGTTAGGTGGAAAAGATCCAACAATTATGGATATCAAGCCTCCAAAATCCTCCTTCCCACTCTGTCAATCCCTCCACATAACCATCATATTATACAATGGATGCATAAAAAGTTCATAAGGATTTAAAATACTCAGTTTCTTCCTACGTGTCACATCTGGATATGATCTAGAAAGTAGACGCTTCATTCAAAACACCTAACCAGTCTTCTATCAAATGACAGAGGAAGATTTAGTACATGCCTGATTTTGCCCATCAGTCCCTGGTTACCAGCTTGAAACATCATCTACCATGCACCACCAGTCCATCATTTCATTTGAATTAGGGTCATAGATCACCTTTCGGGGGTAAATCAATGGCCAACACGCATAGTGCAAACCCTCATTCCAAACCCTCTCTACAAAGTGTGCAAAGGCACGAGCCGTTGGATTGATTTAAAACACATCAACATCATCGACTACCCACCTAGGAGAGGACACATGTCCTCACTATGCATTCACGCATTCACGACTTAAAAACCACTTGAAGCGTGGAGTGCGCATTGTTAGATCACCCTAGGTGGAAGAGATTAAAACATAATTGTCAATCTCAAACTGTCAGGGGGATAGGTGGCAATATCGCGCACTCGTGTAGTTTTGAAATTCTCCATTTTAAATCCTTATGCATGATGCACTTTTTGTACTTTAAGGCCAACAATACTAGAGCACGTGGCGTCCTATGGGTTTAGGACCCACAAGCGAATCTCCTCCACCTCTACAGTACAACCACATGTCGACACCAGCTTGACTCAAGAATTCTCGAGGCATGGGTACTTTAAAAGGAAAGCATGTAGTGCCAAATGTCACACTCGTTCAAGAATGGAAGGAGACAAAAGAAAACCCTCAGTGTGGATGCGTTGGGTGTTGGGTTAAGTAAAGAAACGCCACCCATTAGGTGCTCATTAGCACAGGTTTTGAAAGGGTAAACAAATGAGATAGCACATGAGAAGCAACTAGTTTTTCTAACAAGAGGGGGCTGGTATCACATGATGGTGAAGGGGATAAGTCGTAACTTATGTCCTTAGGTAACTGGTTAAGGAAGTCACCGACGAATTAGAACCATAAGGTTATTTGTAAAGGCACAAAGGGTATAGGTTTTTAGGAAATGACCTCCAAACCTATGCAAAGACACTAAAACCCTAGAAGTTTAATCAGTGCCAATAGGTACTTGGGGTGCTTAGGTTAAACCTTGGTTGAACCCTAGCCAACTAGGCCCCGAATCAGTACCCAAATTATATTTTTGCAATTTAGTGCTTGTTTTCAAAGAACTTGGTAACATAGAAATAGGGTGATGTCATTATTGCCTATACGAAATGAACTGTACACTGGATTCAATAAAATAACCATTCTGAGATTGAAAATGCACCAACCATACAATTTTTTATGGCTCCTCGACTATTTCGTAGAATCTAGGATGTTATAGTGTCACATAGTTGAAGTCCTTATAGGGCTAAAATGCAGGTATGATGGTCTTCTACATGTGGTTCTTATTAGCGTGGGTTTTCAAAGGGTAAACAAATGAGATAACACATGAGAAGCAACTAATTTTTCTAACAAGAGGGGCCAGTATCACACGACGGTGAAGGGGATAAGTCGTAACTTATGTCCTCAGGTAACTAGTTAAGGAAGTCACTGATAGATTAGAACCATAAGGTTATTTGCAAAGGCACAAAGGGTATAGGGTTTAAGGAAATGACATCCAAACTTGTGTAGAGACACTAAAACCCTAGAATTTTAATCAATGCCAACATGTACTTGGGGTGCCTGGGTTGAACCCCAGCCAACTGGGCCATGAATCAGTACCCGAATTATATTTTTGTAATTTAGTGCTTGTTTTCAAAGAACTCGGTAACATAGGAATAGGGTGATGTCATTATTGCCTAAAAGAAATGAACTATACACTGGATTCAAGAAAATAACTATTTTGAGCTTGAAAATGCACCAACCATACAATTTTTGATGGCTCCTCAACTATTTCATATAATCTAGGTTGCTATAGTGTCACATAGTTGAAGTCCTTCTAGGACTAAAATGCAGGTATGATGGTTTGCTACATGTGGTTCTTCTATAGAGTTTTCCCTGAAAGATTAAACTTTGACGATTATAACTAAGATGTCTTTTAGATCTCTATCAAATGGAGGCCAAAAAATTTAAAAGTAATCTTTTTCTTAGTTGCCTAATAGTAATATTTGGTTCTACTACATGGTACTTTAGTTTGTGGCTTCAGTGCCCCCTCATTGTGTGGCCAAAATACGAAATCAACTTTTGGAATTGATATGCCAAGATTGACAACCTTCCTTGTACATAGCATCAATGAAGATCGTTGAATCTCATTTTATGCTCAAGGATAGAATTCTTCTCTTGATGGCCAGCAACATATTTTTATCATGAGTTTACCCTTTGCTTGGTTGTTCATTATTTTCTAAATTTGATTGCATAGAATAGAAACTCTTGTGGTGCCTAGTAACTCCTCTTTTGCCCCATTAAAGTTAAGCTTCAAAGTTCCATAAAGGGGATTCTTCCATTTAATGATTAATCCAATGTTTCATGGGAATGTCCCCACTCCTCGGTACCCTGATGGATGCGTCCCATACTCTTCGTCTCATGCTATTTTACTACTAAAATTTACTACCCACTATTTTGGGAGAACTTCTAGGCGTCCTTGTTTTTCCTTGTCCTCCCCAAAAAGAGACCTAGTGGAATATAGGTGTAACACCAAGAGCCTTGGTCTCATTCTTTTTCGTCTCCTTTAATAGGGGGTACAAGGTGAACTCTAAGCAATGTTTGTAGAGAACCTAGGAGTGGGATTGGGTCTTTAATATGGTTAAATTCAATCCCTAACTCAAGGCGCCCATATGGTTACATAGAAGGGTGGGCATTGGACTTAGGTCCATGCATTGCCATAATTTTGACCCCTAACTCTAGGTTTCCCTATGGCTACTACAAGGTGCCAATGTGTCCATGGGAATATAACCTTGGTTTATGGTGCTTTTTGTTCTCATTTGTGGCCCTAAATGTGCTGGTCTAAAATGGGGGCTTTGAATGCCCAATAATCAAGTTTTAATGTTTGGGGATGCCCGATCAATTCATTTTGTCAAACTAAGGCTTTTGAATGCTCAATAATGAAGGTTTTGTGTTTGCGACCACAAAATGATTTCCTTAGAGTAAAATAGGGGTTTTGAATGCCCAATTCTTTGTATCAAAATGACCTTTTAATGCTCAGTAATCAAGGTTTAATGGTTGTAAATGCTCAATGAATTCTTTCAAGAAAAAACATGGTTTTTTAATTCCCAATAACGAAGGCTATACATTTATGGATGCCCAATTGATTCTTTCTAATATAACCAGTGTTTCTCCAGGTTTCTGGGATGGGGGATGGGTTTCTTGGGATGGCAAAAATTTTCCAAAATTTTGGGGATGGCAAGGGGATGGCTATATAATATATTTTAATAAAAATATATATAGGTTAAAAATATACATTCAAACTTCATACTCATAATAGTTGGAAATCGAAATCACATAGTATGTAAAATACTAAAATCACATACTATTATAATATTATTTATTATGTATATAGTATTATTTAGTGGATAAGTAATAAGTATATAGTGGATAATTGATCACATAGTATTATTTGCAATCTTTGGAGTTCTCTGGCATTTTAATTATGCTGAGAGGTGTCTTACAGTGGCAGGAAAGAGCTCAAAGATTCATACTCCCGTAACCAGTAAACAAAAATCATAAAATTAAAAAAAAAATCTTTATTAAAAAGAGAAAAAAAAATAAATTGAAAATAAATGAATTGATGACCTATGCTGGAGAAACAAATATAGGAAATTATATTTAAAAGATTTAAATGCTTTAGATTCCACTTGCAACATACGTCGCATAACATTTGTGGCTACTACAGCCATAAGATGTAACTACCACCAAATTTAGGCATAGTGTTAATGTGAGAGTGAATGTTAATTCGAAACTATTTGAAAAAAATAAAAAAAATCTGACTATTTTTAGTCAATCTGGCAAGTTGGCAAAGCATATTCCAAAAGGTTGTGGCCAAATTTGAGGAGCTGAAAGAGAGTTCAAACCCAAAAAAAAGAATAGATTAGTTTTATTGTCAATTGGATCTTTGCTAAGATTAGTTTTATTGTTTGAGTATATATTTGGTTTGTATTTTAGTTATTTATTTATTTATTGACTATTTTTATTGACATGGAAAGTTTTAGTTGTTAAAATGACAAAGATATGCAATTTAGAAGAGAAAAATAATTGGAATTGGATGTTTCTATTTTGCATTTTAGAAAAAAAAACATTTTCAAGTAAATGGTATGTATTTAAAAAATAAATATTTTTTTATGAACCATATTTATATTTAGCATGGATTATTTTTTTAATCACTAATCCTAAATCAATAATGCTGCATGATTAAATATATAAGTTTTATGATTAAATATATATGTTTTATATAAGTATTTCTTTATAAATTAATATAATGTTATATTATTATATTATTATTATTTAATATTATATTATTATAATATAACATATATAATGTTAGCAAGAGTCGTGGCCAACCGGTGAATCACTTTCGCAGAGAACTTTGTCAACATCTTGAACTTCCGCTCCAGCTTGTTGACCCTAGCCGAGAGGGTTTCAATCTCCTTATCTTTGACATCAACCTTGCCACTCTTCTTCTTCTTGCCAATTTCCTTGAGCACTTTCTCTGAGCTCACATAATCAGCCCCCTTAACATTGAGTTCAAGGAAATTACTGGGCCCATCCTTCGCTTCACCCTCCACATTTTCATTTTTAGTTTCCTTGTTGACAGAAAATTCACCCCCCAAATGTTCAGTCTCGGGAACAATAATGTCCACTTTGTCATTTTCATTTTTAGAAATACCATCACCCTCTGGGTCCACTGTATCCTCCTCCATCTCAGTAACCTCCTCCTTTTGGAGAGCAAGACTAGGCTTAGCTACAAGCCTCGTCAACCTCCTGGTCAATGGCACCCAGGGTTTACTATCAGTTATAGTGAAATCCACATCAACAGTGTTGTCACTTCCACCAATCCCTTCCTCAGAGGTAACCTCCTCCACCACCACAGACACATTTTTGGCCTTCTTCCCACTCTCTGTACCACTTTCTTCCTCCACCTTTCCTTTCTTCTTCTTCTGAGGGGTCACCTGGGAAAAATCACCAAGAAGGATTTTTCTTTTAACAGGGGTCTTCACAGAGGTCATGGTAGTCTGGTCACAGACCTTAGGCTCCGGGATTTTATCAGTAATAGCTTTTTCTTACCTGACTTAATGGACTTGGCATATTTCTCTGGAGGACGTCGAGCTTTCTAGCCAGGGTATGAAGGAGAAGGAGCTCAAGGAGTCAGGGATCTCTACAAGTTCTTGGCCGACAACTAGGATCAGATGTTTAATTACCCATTGGGGGATTTTTCTGTACTTTTGGTTTTATCTGCTGTTGGTATGCTGTCTGTCCCCTGTCTAGATCTTTGGTCTCTTTTTGGTTGTTTCTTGCTGGTTCAGTCAGTTTCTGTCTTTGGGGTTCTTTGATGGAACTCTGGTGTGCCTTTTTGGCTAATATGTTTAATGGGATCGACACCCCTTTTTTGCCACCTATCTTATCAAAACATATATAATGTTAGTGTTAGTATTAGAGTTAGAGCCAAAATTATGTTAAATAGGGATAGATTTAGAAATACGGTTAGATTGTGGTTTGAGGCTTATAAAACAATGCTAAGTGTAATCTTACCGTTATGGTAATAATTAGGGTTAGATTTAGAATTAGGGTACTTATTTTTAAGGAATATTTTAATCTCAATGTTGAACCCTAACCCTAACCCTAATACTAATCATAACCCTAATTTTAACCCCTAACTCTAATCCTAAATATAATATATAGTTTTAATTATTATATATTATAATAATTATTATATATTATAATAATAATTATTATTATATATTATAATAATAATAATTATTATTATATAATATTATATTATATTATGATTATATAATAATTATAAAAATATATCTAATCTATATTATAATTAATTATAATTCTTATAATTATGCTGAGAGGCGTTATACAATCAAAGCAAATGTGTGTACATTTTTATGGTCCCGATTTAAATTGATGTCTATTAACCCATCACGTCCTGAGCAGTAAAATCAAAATTTGTGGGAGGACTATCTGGGAAGTTCGTTGTGAATACACCATTAATGTCCAAAGTAGTATGTTTCAAGGATTGAAATGGTGGGTAGAAGAAATGATATGTTATTCATGGTTGCAGTAAATCGTCCGCCATTAGGGCCTCCATAGATTTGGGCTAGGGGATAAATCTTGAATGTGGGTACAAAACTTATACTCTCTGACTTTGCTGATGTTGAGTTTTCTTCAATGTCCACCTTAAGAAAGGTGACAGATGGGTATCTTCCACATAACGTATCAATAAATGGTAAAATCTTCTTGCATTATTCATTTAATCTTGATTTAAAAAGAACTTACTACCAGGACCAGGGTGAGCTAATGGCTTCTTTGTATTGATCATTACTGTAAACAACCTCAACTTCGCCTCCAAACTTCATATTGTATATCTCCTCACCACGAGACTTCTTCAGTATCACTTGAACATAAAAGAGAGACTGAGTGACTTCTTTATCTCCTGTACTTCCCCTCCTAAGAGTTTTGCATAATCCCTTAGAGCTTCCTCCCATTGCTCAAGCTCTGTATTTGATGTAGCCCGTCTAAGAAGAGCCTTGGTATAGTTAGGTTGAATGCTCAAGGCTAGATTACAATCTTCAACTGATTTCTCCCACTGACCAAGTTTTGATTTGCAGGTTGCCCAATTAGAATTAGGGTTAAAACTATGATTAGAATTAGGGTTAGGGTTGGGGTTGGAATTGAATTAGGGTTAAAACTATGATTAGAATTAGGGTTAGGGTTGGGGTTGGAATTAGGGTTGGTATTAATCACTTCTTATCATAATAATTATTATAACCCTAATTATTTTTACATTATTATAATAATAATTATGATTTAAAATAATTAGGGTTTATAATAATTATGATTTAAAATAGTTAGGGTTTATAATAATTAATATTATATCAATAATATATTATTCTAAAAAATGTATATATAATATTATATTATAATAATGTAATAATATCCTCCCGATAATGGGACAACTCATTAATCAATCATTATGAAGTAGGGTGGCGAGCTGTTTGGCATGTGTGAATGGAAAGATGGTAGGTTTCTATCATATCTTGTGGTGGCGTGGTTCAGAAGGCAATCTGCCTTTTTGATATGCGATCTTCTCTGGATTTCTCATTCTTTCTTATTTTCTGTTTGAGTGTTTGCAAGATAGAGATGGAAGGCGGTGTGGCTTAGGGATCAGGTTCTAGGGGTAAGGAGCAGAGGCCTCATGTTGCTCCTCACAAGCAAATCCCCTGCTCTGGTCTCAATAAGTCTATTGGTGGTTGCATGAAAAGGAAGTACACTCCGCAGAAAAGAGTTTAGAAAATCCTAGTGGAGGTTGCTATTGAAGGGTTTGTGAAGAGTATTGAGAAGGAGATCAAGAATCCAATCCTTTGAGAATGGTTGTTCCGTATGCTCAAGGTTGCAAAGGAAGTAGATGACCAGGAAGGGGTTAATGTAAGAGAAGCCATGGCACACTTATTGCTAGACCTAGGGACTTCCAGAGGCCATTGGAATGTTTTTGGTGCCACCCAGTCTATTGTGGTGGGGACCATGTTGTCGGTAGCTGATGTGTCGGTATTAACACATGAGGACCTGGTGGAGTCATCCAAGCAGATAGGGGAGAACCATGAATCAACCATGGGGCACTTGCATGACATTCTGTTAAACGTCCTGGATACCAAAAAGATGGTCAAAGGTGTGGCTACTGAACTTGAGGTTCTTGTTCCTCTGCGAGCTAAGCCGCTCTACACTTATGCATGCGATGAAGGCATTATCAATCTAGAGGGAGAGAAAGATAAGTGGCATGGTAGTAGGAGGTCACAATGATGTTTATTTTTTGTTTTCTATTTTTGTATAAGGTTTAGACTGTCTGGTTTGGAATGCGAGACGTGGTAATTTGCCCCACTCCTCTGACTGTTTAAAGATTATCTTAGTTAGGCAGATATGTATCTCTCTGTTTATGGAAAGATGTTACAGACAGGTGGGCTTAGCCCTATTTTTGATGGGTCCCAGTCCCTAACCAGGGTATATATATATAATTAATGTAATAATAGAAATATAATATTATATTATAATTATAATAAATAATTTTCTTTATTGTATTTATTACTATATTTATTATTATATTTATTATTATAAACATTCTCTATAATAATCTAATAATATTATAATAATGTTATACGATATAATTATATACTAGTATACCTATATTTAAAAAATATATCTAAAGTACACTGAGAAATATCTTTCTCGAGGCATCTATTCTACGTATGTGTGGTAAATTGATTTAAAAAATTAAAGATATTTCTGGAATAACAAAAAAAATCAAAGATATTTCTAGAATAATGTATATATATAATACGTCGAGAAGGATATAGAAAACACTTTTTATTCGATAAATTGATTAAAAGGTGCCTTGAGAAGGATATATCTTGGCGTATTTTATATATAAGCTAGTAACATCCTTTTTTGGTTAAAATTATTTACCCTAGTTGTAACCCTAACTCTAATTCTATCCCTAACCCTAACCCTAATTGTACTTGTAACCCTAACACTAATTGTAACATTGACCCTATTTTTATCTATAACCCTAATTCTAACCCTAATCATAATTTTATCCCTAACCCTAACTGTAATTCCAACTCTAACCCTAACAATTTTTTTGGTTATAAATAGTTTCCGTAATTGTAACCCTAACTCTAATTCTATCCCTAAACTTAATTCTATCCCTAACCCTAACACTAATTGTAATTGTAACCCTAATCTTAACCATATGTTTTTTGGTTATATATGTTTGCTCTCTCTCTCTCTCTCTCTCTCTCTCTGTCTCTCTTCCTCTCTTTTTATCTCTCTTTCCCTCTATATCTCTTATCTCTAGCTCTATCCCTCTTTCTCTATTCCCCCATAACTCTAATTCTATCCCTAATCGTAATTTATTAGTAACCCTAATTATATGCTTAACCCTAACCCTAATTGTAATTATAACCCCAATCCTAATTCTAACTGTAACACTAATTCTAAACCTAATTATAATCTCTCTCTCTCTCTCCTCTTCTTTGTTCCCCTCTCTCTAACACTTTAATGTAATCTTGTTCCTCAACATATTCAAATGCATGGCTATCCTCATAGTGGCATATATATATATATATATATATATATATATATATATATATATATATATATATATATATATATATATATATATATATATATATATATATATATATATATATATATATATATATATATATGTTGGGATATATATTTCCTTCACAATCCAAGTTCATTTACATTATCATGTTTTGCTTGTGCATGTAACCCTAACCCTAAGTCTATAATATGCTAGTATTTCTAGTTAGATTTAACCCTAATTCTAAGATCGTAACCTAACCCTAATCATAATTTTATCCCTAGCCCCAATTCTGTAATTCCAACTCTAACCCAAACATCTTTTTTTGGTTAAAAATATCTACCCTAGTTGCAACCCTAACTCTAATTCTATCCCTAACCCTAATTCTATCCCTAACCCTTATTCTATCTCTAACCCTAACACTAATTATAACATTGACCCTAACCCTAATTCTCATTATAACCCTAAACCTAATTCTAATATTGACCCTATTTTGATCTATAACCCTAATTCTATCCATAATCATAATTTTATCCCTAACCCCAACCGTAATTCCAACTCTAAGCTTAACAATTGTTTCGGTTATAAATATTTTCCCTAATTGTAACCCTAACTCTAGATTGCTATCCATAACCCTAATTCTATCATTGACCGTAACCTTAATTGTAATTGTAACCCTAATCTTAACCATATGTTTTTTGGTTATATATATTTGCTCTAATTATCTCTCCCTTTGCCTCTTTCTCTCCTATCTATATCTCTATCTTTTGCACTCTCTATATCTCTCGTGCTTTCTCCCTCCCTCGCTCTCTCTTTGTCTCTTTGTCTTTTTCTCTCTTCCTCTCTTTTTTATCTCTCTTTCCCTTTATATCTCTTATATCTAGCTCTATCCCTCTTTCTCTATTCCCCCTAACTCTAATTCTATCCCTAATCATAATTTATCACTAACCCTAATTCTAATTACAACCCTAACCCTAATTCTACTTGTAACACTAATTCTAACCCTAATTCTAATCCTTGCCCTAATTCTACTTATAACCCTAAACCTAATTCTAACATTGACCCTAATTTTATCTATAACCCTAATTCTAACCCTAATCAGAATTTTATCCCTAACCTCAATCGTAATTCCAACTCTAACCCTAACAATGTTTTTGGTTATAAAGATTTCCCTAATTGTAATCCTAACTCTAATTTTGTCCCTAACCCTAACCCTAATTGTAATTGTAAGCCTAATCTTAACCATATGTTTTTTTGGTTATATATATTTGTTCTAATTATCTCTCTTTGTCTCTTTGTCTCCTATCTATATCTCTACTTTTGCACTCTCTATATCTCTCACGCTTTCTCCCTCCCTCCCTCTCTCTTTGTCTCTTTGTATTTGTCTCTCTCTTCCTCTTTGTCTTTGTCTCTCTTCCTCTCTTTGTCTTTGTCTCTCTTTCCCTCTATATCTTGTCTCTGTCTCTCCATTTTTTTGTTCCCCTCTCTCTAACACTTTAATGTAATCTTGTTCCTCAACCTATTCAAACTCATGTATATCCCCATAGTGGTATATATGTTGGTAGATATATTTCCTTCACAATCCGAGTTCATTTATATTATCATGTTTGCTTGTACACATAATCCTAACTAATTCTAAATAAATATAAGGTGTAATTTATTTCCTTGTACATACTTGACATAATTTTTTTGAAATAATAATTTTATCATCCATTATCATGATGATCTACAAAACAATGGATAGTTATCTTTTTTTTTATTAACCTTGTATTCCATTTCACTATAAACTTGATTATGTACTCATTATAACCCTTATTTTATTTTATTTAATGATACAAAATAAATAAAATAATAATTTTTAAATAATAATAATTAACTATCTATAAATCTCTATATTCATTTTTGAATATTTTGTTGAGAATCTATTTTATTATTAATAAAAAAACATTTAATTAATGATTTAAAAATGGAGAAAAGGAATAAAATCCAATGAGCTCCCCGTAATGATGATCATTTACAATCCAAGTTCTTTACATTATCATGTTTTTCTTTTGCACATAACCCTAGCCCTAAATCTATTATATGCTAATATTTTTAGTTAGATTTATATTATATTTTCTCTTTAATAGTGATCATACAAAATAAATAAAATAATAATAATTAACCATCTATAACTCTATATTTATTTTTTAATATTTTGTTGAGAATCTATTTTCTTATTAATAAAAAAATATTTAATTAATCATTTAAAAATGGGTAAAAAGAATACAATCCAATGAGCTCCTCTTGCTTACATTTTACTAAGTATTTGTAATGGTCCTACTTTTTAAGTGCCTTTTTGTGGAGCAATTTTTTGAAAGCTATTTTTATTTGGTCTCATTGTTTTTATAAAATACAAAATATCTCTATATTTATTTTTGAATATTTTGTTGACAATCTATTTTGCTATTAATAAAAAATATTTAATTAATCATTTAAAAATGGATAAAATCATGAATGTTGCTAAAATACAGATAAAATCACGAATGTTGCTAAAATGGATAAAATCACTGTTGAAGCAATCAACCACCAGGATCAAATCTGCAAAACCAAATAACCTTCCACACAAGAGAGACAAGCAAAAAGAATGCTATATTGCCATAATGTAACAATGTACTAGATTACATAATGTACAATGAGGCCTTGGTTATAAAGACCAAGGTGAAACACAAGATGTTGTAGTCATGTGACAAGTGTCTTAATCCTATGACATATGACAACTATAGGATACGCTGACAACTATCAACAACTATCAATAACTAGACAAACTAGAAACATCTAGAAGACAACTATAATGCTTCCTAAGTCAATTTAAGATGTGAACATGTGTGTGAGTATTATTTAACTAATAAATAGTTAAATAATATGAATTATCCACACAACAAGGGTTAAACCGAATAGGTAATAACCCTGTTCACACCAACACCCCCCCCCGCCTTAAGTGCAACTTAGGGAGGAACAAACAAATGCAAAGATGGGTCTGGGCAACAAGGCCATGTTAGGTACCCATGTACAAACAATCTCTCACAAGTGGAGAAAAGGAGAAAACCTCATGGGAAAAAACTCCTCTCCAAAAGAGAGAAAAACATGCAAAGTAAAAGCATTAAAAAGTGAAGGAAGGAGGACTCAAGAAGACCCCCCAAGGACAACTTCCTTCACCCCAAGCATCGATCGCAGCTGAAGATAATGAGGCGATGCCAAAGGTTTAGTGAAGATGTCCGCAACCTGCTCTTCAGTAGGCAAGTACTCCAAGCTGAGAACACCATCCTGGATGAGATGCCTGATGAAGTGCATGTGGATCTTGATGTGCTTAGTACGCTGATGCTCCATGGGGTTGCAAGAAATGTGAATGGCACTATGATTATCACACCAAAGTGTAGTGGGATGATCTAGAGGAAATCCAAACTCAGTCATCAACTATTGAAGCCAAAGAACCTCCTGGCTAGCCAAAACTACACCTCAATACTTAGCCTTTGTTGATGATAATGTAATAGCTATTTTCTTCTTGCAAGACCATGCAATTAGACTAGAACCAAGGTAAAAAACAAAGCTAGAAGTGGACTTCTGATCATTAACATCACCAGCCCAATCTGAGTCAGTGAAGCCCATAATGGAAGAAACTCCTGATGTATAATGAATGCCAAAATGTGATGTGCCCTAAATATACCTTAAGATACATTTGGTTGCCTTCCAATGAATCTCATGTGGCTCCTGAGAGAACCGGGAGACAAGTCCAGCCGTAAAGGAAATATCAGGACGACTGCATGTCAAGTACAAAAGACTGCCAACCAACTGCCGATACAATGTAGCATCAACTGTGGGAGTAGTGCAACTAGTAGATAGTACAACACCTAACTAAAATGGTGTAGGGGCAGGCTTACAATCAGCCATGCCAAATCTCTGAAGCAAATCAAGAGCATACTTCTGCTGAAAAATGAAGATCCCCTTAGTAGTCTGGCGAACCTGAAGACCAAGGAAGTAGCGTAGAAGACCAAGATCTGTCATATCAAAGCGCTCCATCAATGCTTGCTGAATACTCTGGATCATGGAGGTAGAACTACCTATGAGAATCAAATCATCCACATAAAGCACAAGGATCAAAAGATCATCTCCACATCTCTGAGTGTAAATTGTAGGGTCAGAATGGCATCGTGTGAAACCAGAGGAAAGCAAGAAACTATCCATCTTCTCATAACAAGCCCTAGGGGCTTGTTTGAGACCATATAATGAACGACGAAGCCTGCAAACAAGTGAAGAGTTCTGCACAAAACCTGGAGGCTGCTCCATGTAGATCTCTTCATGAAGATCACCATGCAAGAAGGCACTCTTCACATCCATCTGATACATTGACCATCCTTGAGATGCAGCAAGAGAAAGTACAAGACGAATAGAATCCATCTTGGTGACAGGAGAAAAGGTCTCAGAGTAGTCAATACCCTCAACTTGAGAAAACCCCTTAGCAACAAGACGAGCCTTGTACTTGTCTATAGAACCATCAGCTGCATATTTGGTGTGGTACACCCACTTGCACCGAACCAATTTTCTTCCCTTAGGAAGAGGAACAAGATCCCAAGTATGATTCTTCATTAAGGAAGAATACTCCTCAACCATTGCACTGTCCCACTCTAGAATACTTGCGACATCTAAAAACTTATGAGGATCCGTGGAAATAGCATGGATCAAAAGACTGACTCCTGCTATCTATGAGCGAGTGCGGTGAGTATCTGTGGGATCACCAACAAGTGGACCAGCCTCCTCAAGAGTAGTGCAGGCCCATTGAGGCAAAATTGGTGCTTGAGGAGGTGGTGGAGCAGGACCTTCATCTATATCATCTTGAAGAAGCAAAACATCTTCAAGTGATGATGAAGTAGGCGGAGTATGTAGTGAGGAAGAAGAAGTGGTGGAAGAATTCACTTGTGTGAAGGACTCATCAAAATGGACATCTCTACAAAAGTAGAGATCCTGAGTGACAGGATCAAACAACCTGTAAGACTTCACATCCTCACAATAGCCAACAAAAATCAAAGGTTGACTCTTCTTCTCCATAGCCTTATGCTGACCATTCAGAATGAATGCCCAAGCCTCACTACCGAATACTCTAAAGAAGGATACATTAGGCTTGACATGGGACCAAGCCTCCTCGGGAGTCATATGTTGCACTGCCTTGTGAGGCATATGATTCTGAATATAGTTGGCACAATTGACTGCTTTAGCCCAAAAGGCGGGATCCATAGACCTAGACTGTAGCATGCAATTTGCCATCTCCCGTAATGTCCTGTTCTTTCTCTTGGCCACACCATTCTGCTGAGGAGTGTAAGGAACTAAAAACTGATGCTGAATTCCATGCTCACTATAGAAATCCTGAAAATCTTGGTTCACATATTCCCCCCATTATCCATGCGTATCCGTCAAAGAGAAAGACCTGACTGTTTCTCCACAAATGCCTTGTATGTCCTGAATGTGTCAAAAACATCACTTTTGTACTTAAGAAAGTACACCCATGTGTGTCGTGAGAAAATATCAATGAAAGTGAGCACATACTTGGCCCCTCAAAATGAAGGAGTTGGGAAAGACATGAGATCACTATGAACCAACTCCAAGGCTGTCGGAGCTCGTGTAGCCTGACCCTTAGGAAAGGGAACCTAATGATGTTTGCCAAGTACACAACCCAGACAAACTCCCTCTCTACAAGAAATCTTAGGTAGACCAACAACCACCTTCTTTGTGCTCATCTGCTAAAGATAACTGTAATTCAGATGTCCAAACCTTTCATGCCAAAGCTTTCTCAAGGCATCAGCATGTGTTATAAGAGATGATCTTGATGAAGACTCAAATCCATCAAATCGGTATAGTCGTGATGCATGATCCACTCTCCCTATAGCAACAACTGTCTCAGGATCCTGTAGCTGTCTAATAACCACATTGTGAGGAGTAAACTCAACTTTCTTCCCATCCCCAAAATGACAAATCTGATATATGGAGAGAAGATTGTCAGAAATCTTAGGAATAAAAAGAACATCCTCAATGCAACCATCTTGCAATTAAACGGTGCCTGTTCCCATGACTAAAATCTGTGAAGAGTTCCCCATTGCAATCTGACAAGTGCGAGTATTAGAAAGAGTCTCAAGTACATCAAGTGAATTGGTCATATGATGTGAAGCACCTGAATCAAGTATCCAACTATCTAAAGATGAAAGCAAGCCATGTGCTGAAAGAGCATGTCCTTTGCTTGTAGAGGAGGGCTTGGGAAGAGAAATCTTGTGCTTCTTCATAGCTTCCTCCAAAGCCTCTAAGCTCTTAAAATAATGAGACTCATCATGACCTGTCATGCCACAAAAAGAACAAGTGCCACCTTTCTTCTTCTTTGTCTTAGAGGAAGACTCATCAGATTTGGAAGGATTAGGTGGAGGAGTGGGCTTGTGATCATTCTTCAGCTTTGGTTTGAAGGGAGACTCACTACCTGAAGGAGATTCTATCTTGGGCTTCTTCTTATTCTTACCTTTACCCCTGGAAGATGAGGCCATCAAGGCTTGACTCTTAGAACTAGGAAGCACATCCATTTGAAGTAACTTGGTTTGCTCCCAAGTAAGATGCTCACAAAATAGCTCAAAGCTAGGCATCTTAAAGTCTTTCCCAAAGGTATCCATAGTAGAATAGAAGGTAGATGAAAACACCTGAAATGGGCCCTTCAACTTCGACAAAATCAAGAAGATACATTCCTTTTCAGTTTTATCATGCCCACATCCTTTCAATTGTGACAAGATCATCTTGAATTTCTCTAGAAAATCTTGGATAGTAGGAAAACTGTCTGGAGAGAGTGATGTCAATTTTGCTTGTAGTTGCAAGATTCAGAACTCATTGATGGTACCATACAATTCTTCAAGTTTATCCCAAATTTACTTAGGTGTTTTACACTCCGCAATATGAAACAACAAGTTGTCTGATACATGCAATCCTATGATTCCCATAGCTTCATCTAATTTGTTCTTATAAGAAAATCTTTCGAACTCTTTAGTGAAACTAGGTGGATTATCCTCTAGCATTTGCCAAAGTCCTTTAGATTGAAGTAGTTGTTTCATTTTTAACTTCCATGTGTGGTAATTATGTGGAGTGAGTGGTTTTATCGTCACACTTTTTACCATGTGTAGCAGAAAAACACCAAGAACCAAAGACACAAGGGCACTTAAATTGTACCTTTTCACCCCCCCAAAATATATTAACAATGTGATTGTAACCCCCCAGCAAAGTATAATGAAAGAATTTGTACAATTGACAAGCTTAAATCAACCGTTTATAACACACGATGATTTTTACAATTTTTGAACAAAAAAAGATTGTCAAGGGAAAAAATAGAAGTTACAATTAGATTCCTTGCAATTTTTTGAGCAATTTCAAAAAAAAAAATCACCAGATTTTCGTCGTATGCAAAAGATATGTCAGTTGCAAGAAAAGCACGAACTGTACCTTCAAGCTGAAAAAACTAGCAAAAAATGATGAAATCTAAACAAATCACCTGCACGACAGTGAAATTCACTGAACCAGCTTTTCGATGACTATAAGAACGTGAAAATTTGCCTCCTAGTTTGCAAGATATGGCAAAAAGAAAAATTCTCCCTCTGTCCAAATTTGTAAAAAAAATCATCCTCAGTGAGTAAGCCAAACACCTACAATTGCTGAACAGGAGCCTGGGCGCAGGTTGGGCGACTCTGATCGGTCAAGTACCTTTTCGAAAGCTAAGAATTGTTGGTAGGATAACCAAAAACTCAATTTGAGGTTGTGATGGGCCAATAATATGAGTTTGTGAGGGCCTAGTGTGTGTTGGCCTGAGCTGATCCCTTAACACAGAATGGTGATGCGTGGACGCTGAGTCAAGCAACAACGACTAAGATCAATAATTAAAACATAGATCTTGTCATTAATATCCTCCAACACAAGTTCCAATTCCAAAATACAAATGCGAAGGCCGCAGATCTTTGTCGAATTGGTTAAAAAAAACTGAGGATGCCAAATGCTTGGTGTCTGAGGTGCCCAAAAGATCAGATCTGATGCATATAGGAATCCATTATCTGAAGATGAGACTGAGAAAACCATCTTTTGATATCTGAATGCCCAAAAATTAGGCCACAAAACACTTCTAGGGCCGAAGATCTAAAGGTGCACACTGAGATCTTGAAAAAGTATCTAAAAATTGTAAGTCTAATATGCGAATAGAAGCCTGATGAGTCCGAACAAGATGAGCAGATAGAACACTCCAAACAATAGGCTAGAAGAAGCCGAACACCTCAAAACAAATGCCAGGGTTTGAACAATCAAATCCGCTACACTCCAGTTTTGAGCCATTTTGGTGACTCATCTAGATCGAGCTAAGAGTTCGGCCCAAAATGTGGTCTGCTGTCCAAAATAGCTGAGATAGCCTTTGAGGAAGGATGATTAATCAGATTTCAGAGTTCATCTATATCAGGAAGGTTGTGCCACAAAACTTTCACAATACACAACCTTCAACGATCAAACCATGGGCTCGAGCTTAGAACGACAATGGGTTTTGTGAGCTTGGAAATAAAACAGATCTAAACATGTGTGACTAACCATGGCCTTAGTGCTGTGAAGGTGACTAGGTAGGCCTGAAAACTCCCAATCTTGGCCAATCACTTCGCCAAAGAAGGTTGATATCAAACTAGGGCCAAAAAAGGCAACATACAATCAGGTTGAATTTGCCAAAAAAGTAACCTGCACACCAAACTAGCGACCCACAACTGCAGAAATATAGTCTACAAAAGCCAAATCTAGGCCAAATCACACCCAAAAAAGACCAAAAAACAATTGATCTGATCTATTACACTGCAAATAAAGAAGAAATTGCAGGGGGTTGAATAGCCCTCTGCTAAATTTTTTTTTGCCTTTTTGACAAAAATTTTTCTTCAAAAATGCATATAATAACAAAAAAAAGTTGAAAAATTACCTATGTCCAAAATCAAGTTTTGGACAATCGATCCTTACTAATTTGGGTGATCTGAACTCAACGGTGAACTCTGTTTTGAGCCAGCATGCATCAACAAAAAGTTGACGGCAAGATCTCTCCAAAAAAATGAGAAGAGGCTTGCAGGATAAAAGCTCTGATACCATGTTGAAGCAATCAACCACCAGGATCAAATTTGCAAAACCAAATAACCTTCCACACAAGAGAGAAAAGCAAAAAGAATGCTATATTGCCATGATACAACAATGTACTAGATTACATAATGTATAATGAGGCCTTGGTTATAAAGACCAAGGTGAAGCACAAGATGTTGTAGTCATGTGACAAGTGTCTTAATCCTATGACATATGATAACTCTAGGATAAGATGACAAGTATCAACAACTAGACAAACTAGAAACATCTAGAAGACAACTAGAATGCTTCCTAAGTCAAATTAAGATGTGAACATGTGTGTGAGTATTATTTAACTAATAAATAGTTAAATAATATGAATTATCCACACAACAAGGGTTAAACCGAATAGGTAATAACCCTGTTCACACCAACAATCATGAATGTTGCTAAAATCACACTTGATCACAACATGCAAATACAGAGAGTGAAACTTACACTAAAACCATTCACAAATGTTGCTAGAATTACACCTGATCATAACACGCAAATACATAGAGTCAAACTTACTGTAAAATCATTCACAAATGTTGTCAAATTTACACCTGATCATAACATGTAAATAAAATCATCCACAAATGTTGCTAAAATTACACCTGATCATAACAAGAGAGTAAATCTTACTGTACAACTATTCACAAATATTGCTAGAATTACACCCAATCATAACATGCAATACAAAGAGTAAAGCTGAGAGTGGTTCTTTTATTGGCTACCCTATAGAGTAAAGAATAGTGTTGAACTTCTATAGTCTTGCACTATCTTGTGATAATGGTGCGCTGAAACTCTATAGTGCTACGAACTTTTGCCTTGGATGCTATTTCTTATTTCATCTACACCTACCTTTGGCCGTAAACTCACCAATAAAACCTGTGTTGAAGTCTTCAGCTATGTATTTCTTTTGGAAGCTACTTACTATAAGACAACATATTTTAGGCATTCTACCTTGCAACTATAATGTTCCCACGTTTTGCATATATGTTTACCTGAACATTTCCAAGTATAATATTTGACAAAATCCACTTTCAATCATACTTTAATGGGCATTCATACCCTCTTCTACAGTTATCATTTTTGCACAGGCGAGGCGTGACACTTTCCATCGTTGGCTTTCTCCTTACGAGTGCAAATTATAGCACACTATTCTTCATCGTCTAGACATGTATTCGGTGGTGCCTTCTTTTAGTTTTTGTTCACGCTCACCTTCAACTCAGCTCACATCAACGTATTTTTAAGTTGACTGCAATTTGAAACTATAAATTACATAAAAATTGTCATTCAAGTCCAATACAAACCTTAACTACCCACAACACTTAAACTAGTCTGCCACGATGCAAACCTTCCCCATATTTGGGAAGGTGTTGAATAGTGGGGAAAGCATTCCCTCTATCCAAAACATTAAATTTTGAATTATTTTTAAATCGGTAAAAGATAAACAGTTGAAAATAAAATTTTGTCTTGGAAAAAGAAAATTTAGAAAACTTGAAACTCAGACTAAATAGATTTTGTTGTGCCTCTGGTGCTAAGGTATCTTTCAATAAATCTATTCTTCTTGGATGGTCTGATTCTCCACCTGATTGGGTTGGTGAGGGGGATTGGCAATGGGGGCCCTAAAAAGTTGGTCAGGTTTTTAGGGATTCCTTTTGCCATTGACCCCACTACCCCTCTCTAAAGCACATGTGGAATTGGTTGTTTGCCAATATTGAAGTCAAGCTTAAAAATTGGAACAGACAAGTGTTCTCTCTGGCAGCGAGATTTTAGGTTTGTCAAAAGATTTTATCTACTTATACTACTTTTTATGCTTCCATGTGGTTATTCTCAAATATGCAAATTGATAGCATCCAAAAAGTGATTAGGAATTTTCTCTGGTCAGATGGTAATGGTAAGAATAAGAAGCATTTTGTAAATTGGAAATGGTGTTGTATCAGCAAAGACTTTGGGGGCTTGGGTTTGAAAGACATTAAGTTTCAAGGCATGGCTTTGGTGGAAAAATGGATTGTGGGATCCCTGGAGGGCAAGGAGCCTTGGAAAGTCCTTGTTAAGAATAATATTAGGCTGACTCGCCCTAGGAAAGCTCAGGACTGGGGTAACTTGCATCCTTTTGATTGTCTTTTTGGGGACTTCAAAGTGAAACCTTTTGGGTTGGTGGTCTTTGGGTCCATCTGGAAGTTGTCAGAAATCTGATCTCTTTTTCTGAAGTGAATTGCACTTTGAAACAGTGGGGAGGGGAATTGTTCTATTTGGTGGCATTTGAAATATAAAGGCAAGCCCTTGGCGCAGATCCAAGGTTGTTTAGGTTTGAAATGGCATAAGCTGGGCTTGTCTGTTTTGAGTGACGTGCTCTCTGTTAATGACATCAGAAGCTGGGATAGTTTATGTAACATCAGAAAATGTCCCCTTGGGGGCTTTTCCCTCATAAGGTTTAGCTCCTGGGTCTTTTAGCTGCATTTAGGACATCTTACATCATATTTCAACATCCTGATGAGAAAACCCCTAAGTGTCTTGGCAAATAGGACCTAGGGGGACCACTTGAGATAACCCCTACCCAAAATAGTGGGGGAGGACTTGGGAGCCCGCGCCCTAGTCCTGCCCTATTTTAGGGTAGTCCCAATTTTTGGGTGTCAGCTTGTGACCGTTATTTGGGTCTTATGCCGACACGATAAGTTTGAATTACGAAATTCTTGGCGGGAGTGTTTGTAGTTGCATATAAAAGCATGTTTAGGCATTCATTTGTAAACTAGAGCATTAATAGATGATCATTGTGAACTTTAGGCATTCTAAAGGTGATTCAAGGCATTCATTGTGTTGCAAGAGTAGATTAGTGTTGTCTATGTGTTTGTATTTGCAGGTTTGAGTGATCATCTCCTCATGGCATGAAGAGCTTCTTCCTCCCATGAGATCTTCACTACAAGGTATATCATTTGTATTATTGAGCATTTATCATTTGGTTTTTGTCTCTGCCTCCCAAGGGCATGCACTCTCTATTTGACAACGGTGTTCGGAAGACTTGAATGTCTCTTCGGGGCTTGACTGAGGCAAGCCACTAAACACCACAACCCCC
Organism: Cunninghamia lanceolata; assembly: GCA_027924645.1. Lineage (NCBI taxonomy): Eukaryota > Viridiplantae > Streptophyta > Pinopsida > Cupressales > Cupressaceae > Cunninghamia > Cunninghamia lanceolata. The sequence goes on along the minus strand of BSBN01000511.1, from coordinate 14,619,226 downwards.
TCCCAAAGTTTTCATGATTGCAGGTTACATGTGTTAGATCTGGAGAAAGTGAAGTTGTAGGAGGGTACAACAGAGTGTCAGAATTGCAGATTAGAGAAAGAAACAACTCCCTGGACTAGGGTGCCTGCTCATTAGTCCTCAAAGTTTTGTGATGGGAAAACCTTCAGTACAGCAGGAACAGGTTGCAAATCTTGTTTGTAGATCTCGACAAAAAGCAAGGTACTAGACTTGGGTGCCCGCTCTTTAGTCCCTGACTATTCCACTTCGAAACCCCAAAAATAGTTGCACAGTTATTTGTCAGTCCACATCTTTCTGTAGCAACATTTTTTTGTTATTCGTCTGTTTACTGTCGTATTTGCATAATTAGGGTTTTAAGGTATAATTGAGCATAAGAGAAGATAATTGGCAATCAAATCATAAAAATCCAAATTTCCCTACATTCCCATAGTGACCTAGGGTAGGATAGTACATTGCAACTCGACCCTAGGTCCTTAAAAGAAAAGGTGAAATGAGGATATACACCAAAACTACCAAAAACCAAACATCCAAATTTTACCCTTTACATTTTGGTGAACCTGTGTTATTGGAATTATTTGCACCTTGCTGAGTGTTTTGCTTCATATTTACAGTGATTTCATTCATTCATATAGTCATTCATCTTATTGCATTGGAAAACTTACAAAAAAATTGGAAAAATTAGAAAAAAATTGCATTCTAGGGTTTCTAAGTTGCATCAATTAATTTGAATTTCATCAAATTTCTGATTTTTGCATTAGATCTGATTTAAATAAAAGAAAATTACGAAAATTTATTAGTTTGCATTGCATTTTCATCATAAAATTGCTAGGGTTTTGTTGAAAATTGTGAAATTTGCATATAACCTAGTAATTCCAAAATCTAGGGTTTGTAGGTAAAATCTTGGTTTAGATTTTTCTACTAATTTTATAGGCTCATTTAAATTTTCATTTGACTGTAGTCTTGCATTTTAGAACAAATTTTCTTTTGGATTTCAAAAATTTGCATTTTTGCATAGAAAATCTCAACAAAAAACTAGCATTTTCATTGATTTTTCACTAGATTTGCACTTGCATTTTGCATGTTAGAGCTTGGAAATCATTTTTAGATCTAATAATATTTAATTTTCATCATACATCAGCTTACAAAACATTCATATAGCATTTTACATCAAGATCTAAAACCTAGGACTTGAAAAACATTGATTTTCACTAAATTTGGCCTTACCGACTCTTTAAATTTACACCATAGTAGTGTTGTGAAGAGTATTTTTGCACTAATTGGTTTTTATCAGGGTAATTATTTTCTAGCCCTCCTAAAAATCTTCACAACACCTTTTTATTGGCCTCTTGTATTGAAAATTTGGTGAAAAATTGCACGTTTTTGCTATTTTTGCCCTAGGGTTTGGCCTAGTTTGCACTCCAAGTGTGTTGTGACAAATTTTATGGATTTAAGTGACTAATATCATTGCTACTATTTTCTGCACCTCCTAAAATTCTTTACGACACCCCTTTTGCTAGGTCTTGGAATTGAAAAATTGTGAAAAATTGCCTATTTTTACTATATTTTCACTAAGGTTTGATCTTGAGTGGCACTATAAGTGTGTTGTGAGAGATGTTTTGGCAGTAAGTGGCTGTTATTACTGATATAATTTGTTTTCCATCATCATTTTCCTCACAACACCCTTTGTCATGCTCTTTTGCATTGAGATTTGGTGAAAAAATCGCATATTTTCATTATATTTTGACTTGTCATCACCTTAGATTTGCATCAAGAGTGTGTTGTGAAGAATATTATTACTGTATTGGACTAATATCAGACATATAATTGGTTTCCCTTGATCAAAATCCTTACAACACCTTTGCTTTCACTTATTTGCATTGAAAAAGTACATAAAAAATAAAGCATTTAGGTCATTGTTGCATATAACTTTGCACTTGTCTTTTGCATCAATTTTGACAAGCTTTCAAAATCTGATTTTGCATTGATTTGAGCATATACACATGGCCTCTAATCGCAACAACAACAATAAGTTCCCTCCTAAACCTTACATGAAGAGAAAGGTCCTTAAACCTGAAATTGTTTTTACACCTCATGATAGAACAACTAGAGACACTAACGGACCTTTTTACATCACTATGAAAATAATGGGAAACCCCGTGGATGGAACACTTATTGATCCTAATTGTATGACTAATGTTGATATGGAAGAGTTCCTCTATTTACATAATTTGATGCAAGAATCTTATGACCCTTTAGACATGATGATTAAAACACATAAGGGAACCTTTATAAAACCTTTGGGTAAGATATCATTGTTGGTAACTATATTTGAGAAACATGTAGAACAATGGTTTGATGTTGTCCCCGTTTTTTATCACTTTCACATAAAATTGGGACACCCTTGGTTAAAGGAAATGAAATTTGTCCCTTCAACAATTCATAATTGTCTAAAATTTCCTTTTAAGGGACATGTGATTACCATCCCCCGAAATAAATATAAACCTTTTGTTGAAAGAAAACATTGCACAATGGATTACTTTTGGGAGAAAACTGAAGAGAAACCTGAACCACGAACAGACTTTAACTTCTTGGGTTATAGAAATTACAAAGCAAAACTGTTACATCCAACGACCAGACCCTCTATGCAAGACATAACAAACAACAAGCAACCCACATTTGAAGAGAACCATAGACCGAAAGGACAAGGTCCCTATGCTGAGGTTCCTCCCTCGCCATCCTTACGAGGATCGGGAGGTTATTATCAATAGAAAAACATTCCACCTAGACAAATGAGATTTGATCCCAGTGCTTCCTCTTTTAAATTGCAAAAACATATGAAAGAGCAAAGCCCTATCTTACAAGAGATAAGTGGTAAAAGAAAGAGAAATAGAAAAGCAAGAGAAAGAAGATGAAGAAGACAAGCTTATGCCATAAACCTTGCCTCTCAACAAGAAAACATTGATCCAAACATTGAACCAAACAAAGATGATCCTAACAATAAACAACCTTGGGCTATGGTACCTTATGTCCCACTTTCCTCTAAAATCTGGGAGTGGAAAGATGATGATGATTTACTTGATGACCGCTAGCCTCAGAGATCCTATAGGTAAGTATCTCTAATCCTTTATCTCTCTCATGATGTGCTTCCCCCGTGATGTGTTATGTGTTGTTTAGGCCTCCTGGGATGACCCTTGATTCTCTTGTAAGGTCTGGGATACCAGGAGACTGCCTCTGTTGTGACCTTCTTCTATTTGGATAATCATTCTTGTATATTGCCTCTCTCTCTGATTTCATTGTTGTATGTTGTGTCTTAAGGACATAGTGTTGCGGTTGGTGACTTGGGGGCACCCTCCTATGTGACTGTCCCTAAGACACTTGTTTCTCCTCTTTTATTTACTATTTCCCTTCCTCTAGTGTTTTTATCTAGCGGGCGGATGACGAAAAACATTTATACTGATGCAGACCTAGCGTCCCTTTCGTGAGAAATCAAAAATTGGACTTAGTTCCTAATATGACGATGGGTTTGTGTATCTTATCCGACGCTTGGCTAGTGGAAGCACTCGTGCTTTCCGCGTAGTGATTCTGATGATGTTTGTATCTCATTTACAAATCATAACAATACTGATGCTCTGCGCACTTTGTTTGTCTTTGAATCTAGCCTTGGTGGTACTCGATTCAAAGATCTTCGTGATATATCCCCACGGTTATCCTCAAACTCTGAATTCATAGTATAACCTTGGCTCTTTGTGTGGTCAATCATATGCATTGATGTTGTTGTTTATTATGATTTTGTAGACACTAACATGTTTCTTGTAGGGATGTGTTTGTGAGAATATTTGGCGATCGTAAAGTACATCTCACCTCCGGGGGGCATGGGCTTTGCAAAAGTTTATGTTCCCTTGTGTGTTTTATTCCTATCTTAACGTGCTTGATATCGATGCATGATATCAACCACCTTAAGGTGGGGGCATATATAAGGTAAGTTGTCTGTTGTAAATGTTAGCAATGTGCTAGTCCTCATGTGCAATATAAAGATTTGTGTGATGAGTACATCTTGCACTCTGAGTTTGTTTGAAATCAATCAATCAATCAATCATTTAAGCCCTCTATGGAGGTGGGATATTGCATATATCCTTTTTATTTTAAGCCCTCTGCAGAGGCGGGGGTGGTGTATTTCTCGAAGCAAATTGCACCATCCTCTCATTTTCAAAAGTCCTCTGCGGAGGCAGGGAGTGGTTTTGTGACTAACTCAACCCTTAAGAATGTCTTTAGTGATTGTTGTGGCAAAGCCCAATCATTGGTGTGTGCCTGTAATATGCCTGAGATGGTGTTGGACCTAGAAATAGGAACACTCCATTGCTTGTCTGTCATGTTTTCTCCTTGTCTTCAAAGTGTGTGTTTGGCGTGCTTGCTTTGTTTGGTGTGTTTGTTGCCCCATATGTAGTCTAAAGACCTGTGCGATGAGTACATCCTGCATTTTGGAAGGTTTTGCATGTCTTGCGTGTGTGTTGCCCCATATATGCAGTCTAAAGACTTGTGCGATGAGTACATCCTACATTATGGGAGGTTTTGTTTACTTTCATGTACTTGCATCTGCATTTCATATATATGAGAAAAAGAAAAGAAAAGAAATCATTCATGTCTTTTATGCATTAATGTGTCTTCTATGCATTCAATGTATTCTTCATATTTTTCATGACTGTAACTATCTTCTCCGTGTTTTGCATGCTTGTCATTGTCTTCAATGTGTCTGGCGTGTCTTCTCCGTGCTTGGCGTGTTTGCTGTGTTTGTTGACCATACTTTAATGCATGTATTGGCCTTGCGTTTATACATACATTAAAGTGGGGGCTAAGTGTAATGTTAGAAAATGTCCCCTTGGGGGCTTTTCCCTCATAAGGTTTAGCTCATGGGTCTTTTAGCTGCATTTAGGACATCTTACATCATATTTCAACATCTTGATGAGAAAACCCCCAAGTGTCTTGGGAAATAGGACCTAGGGGGACCACTTGAGATAACCTGTGCCCAAAATAGGGGGGAGGACTTGGGTGCCCACGCCCTAGTGTTGCCCTATTTTGGGGCAGTCCCAATTTTTGGGTGTTAGCTTGTGACTGTTATTTGGGTCCTATACCGACACGGTAAGTTTGAATTACGAAATTCTTGGCGGGAGTGTTTGTAGTTGCATATAAAAGCATGTTTAGGCATTTATTTGTAAACTAGAGTATTACTAGATTATCATTGTGAACTTTAGGCATTCTAAAGGTGATTCAAGGCATTCATTGTGTTGCAAGAGCAGATTAATGTTGTCTATGTGTTTGTATTTGCAGGTTTGAGCGATCATCTCCTCATGGCATGAAGAGCTTCTTCCTCCCATGAGATCTTCACTACAAGGTGATATCATTTATGTTATTGAGCATTTATCATTTGGTTTTTGCCTCTACCTCCCAAGGGCAGGCACTCTCTATCTGACAACGGTGTTCGGAAGACTTGAATGTCTCTCCGGGGCTTGACTGAGGCAAGCCTCTAAACACCACAACCCCCTCGTAAAGTTTTTATGGTTGCTGGTTATAGGTGTTGGATCTAGAGAAAGTGAAGTTGCAGAAGGGTACAACAAAGTGTCAGAATTGTAGATCAAAGAAAGAAACAGCTCCCTGGACTAGTGTGCCTGCTCATTAGTCCTCAAAGTCTTGTGACAGGAAAACCTTCGGTACAACATGAATAGGTTACAAATCTTGTTTGCAGATCCTGACAAAAAGTAGGGTACTGGACTTGGGCGCCCGCTCTTTAGTCCCTGACTGTTCCACTTCGGAACCCTGAAAATAGGTGCATAGTTATTTGTCATTCCACATCTTTCTGTAGCAACATTTTTTGTTATTCGTCTGTTTATTGTCGTATTTGCATAATTAGGGTTTTAAGGTATAATTGAGCATAAGAGAAGATAATTAGCAATCAAATCATAAAAATCCAAGTTTCCCTACATTTCCACAGTGACCTAGGGTGGGATAGTACTTACATTGCAACTCGACCCTAGGTCCTTGAATGAAAGGGTGAAAGGAGGATATACACCAAAACTACCAAAAACCAAACATCCAAATTTTACCCTTTATAGTTTAAAAACAAAAATTGGGTTAATAGATAAACAAAAGAGGACATATTCAGTTCTGCTTGCAGCTTTTTCAAGTAATCCTGTTCGGCCCCAATTGTTAAATGAGGAGGACTGGTTGGAAAAATTGTATTGGAAAGATGAAACCAAGGTGAAAGTGTGTGAATCAAAAAGGATTTATAAGTTGCTTACAAACACAAATGAGATCCTAGAGCATTGTTTGAAAGCATGGAATCGGAACGTTGTTGTTTGAGATCTAGCTATTGTCTTTAGGAATATTTGGGCTAAACCCTTGGAACCCAAAAATGGGTGTTTTAGATGGTTACTACTTTTAAAAAGTTGCCTGTTGATCATAATAATCATGTTTGTACTATCTGTAATGTTTTTGAAACTTGTGACCATATCTTCTTTGATTGTCCTTTTGCCTGTCATGTTTGGAACCTATTCATGGGTAGTCTGTCAAATTGGTCATTGAGTAATGTGAAATTTGCAAGATGGAAATATAATTTGGTTCTATTTCAAGGTTTAATGCTAGATCTAACGCTCTTTGGCTTTCTTTAACAACTAAAATTTCATGGATTTTGTGGAAGAAAAGAAACGAGGACCATTTTCATGGTAGAAGAAGAAGTCTTATTGAGTAAGATTTAAAACTCACACTTGCTGACTTGTTTATACAGGTAATTCTTTCTTTGGACAACCAGTTTGAGCACCTTCTAAAGATTTATGAACAAGGTTCTTCTGGGATTTGCAAAGAGGATTTCAAACAGTCTAAAGTGAAACCATAGAGTCTAGACAAAGCTTATCAAAATTTTAGCATAAAGTTGGATGATCCTCACAAAAGGTATAGTGACCTTCATCTCTCCGAGCCTGGTTTATAACAAGGCTCTGAAGGTGGATCTCAAAGATTACACAAATCTCCTGACAGGCAATTGGATAGCTCTCATGTTGAATCTCCTAGTGAGATGAATGTTATGAATAGCAGGGTTGAATCTGGGTGCACAGTCATGGATAGCTGCGAATCAGTTCCAATGTTGGTGGATGATATGTTAGAATCTTGAGACGATTTGCCGAGTTTTGAGAACTTTTTGGATTGATATACGTGGATAGAACTGGTTTATTTTCAGTACTTATATGCTTTTGCAAATAACTACTTATTGTATGGATTAGTATAAGTATGGAGATTTTGTAAATGTGGCTCCCTTGGCCACAACGATTGTACCTAAGTTTTGATAATATGAATGAACTATCTTTAATACAAAAAAAAAGTTTAACTTCAAATGGTTTAATTTTCAATAGTTTAACTTATGATAGGTCAAGAGAATAAAAATGTACACTGAGAAGTATCCATCTCAAGGCGTCTTTGAATCAATTTATTTTAAACTATAATTGTAATTATTATATACTTTAATAATTCTAAATCATAATTATGTAGTATAATATTAGTAAACATTATAATAATGTGTTTATATTATTATTATTTTATTATAAATATTTATTCTTTCATATTTTAGATTAGAATAATTATTTCATATTTTTAATCACAATAAATAATTTAAATTAGAATAATTATTTTAAAGTAAACTTATTTTAAAGTTTCATAACATATTTAATTCCTAAAATTAATGACATGATTGTGTGATAATAAAAAGAAATTTTATTTTTTGGTTTCATAACATATTTAATTTTTAAATTTAATGACATGATTGTGTGATAATTAAAATTTAAACAAAATCAACAAACTAATAAACTTGAATTGGCACTGGCAACTTAGAGATTAATTGGTATGATGTATTGCAATGTGACACATAGAGCATCTTGTGTCTTGGGTTTTGGGGATCAAGGAAACTAAATATGACATTGAGCTCTAGGAGAATTGAATGAGCTATTTTGGCTTCCACCTGAAACACAATTAACTTGTTTTGTACTGCACCATTTTTTCTAAACGACTGTTGTACAAGGCATTTAGGCTAAGGCATTTATCCTTATAGAAGAACTTTGTATCACAATCGTCTTCCTTAGTTAGGTCAACAGCAAAGACGGACAGAGTATTTGAAAGAGTGATTCAGAAGATTGGAGAAGGTACTTTTTGAGATTTTTCAAGATTCTGTGCAATTTATGTTCAAGGATCTATGCTTATCATGGTAATTAAAAATGAACTCATTCATCTAGCTTATCATTTTGAAATAAATGAGAAGAAACTTTTTATAGTAATGAGGTGAGGCATGTAGAGCAAGTCTGATTCAACTACATTTTGGTTGTTGTAGGTTTGATGATAATCACTTAGGTTTTTAAATGTCTTGATGTTTAAGCTCTTTTGTTGTGGTTCTCTTTTAGCAGATGAAGGTTGTTAGTGACAAAGTTTTTCATTATGTACCCAAGTTACAAGTTTCACAAAATTTATATTTCGAATGATTTTTCAAATGTCCTAGTTCATCAGAGATGCTCTATGGTTAAAGGTTAAGTTCACTTCTTATAAAAATTAATTATCCCAAGAAAATACATGATGATGCAATGTGTGTAATCTATCTAAATGGGTCAATAAGCCATGGTCTTGGTTCATATCAATGTTGTATTATTCTTCCTATATCTTTGAATGATTTCATTGGAGTCATAGCCTTACATAATCAAGACTAAAGAAAACTAATCACATGTCATGTGTCTTAAAGATTATTAAGTTATAGTATTTGATAGGCATCCAATATCAGAGTGAACACGGTGATAGATTTAATGGCTATATAGTCATTTTTTGTGTGTTTAGTTGATTTGTTATTATTGAATTAATTTATTAGAATGGTGTAAATATTAAGAATTTAGATGATGGAAAGTGTTGGCTTTGTCAAAGGAAGTAATTTGGAAAGTAATTAAGAGAGTTGGTGATGCAGGAGCATCCTTGGTTCAAGAGCAATCTAGCTTCAACCAAAAACATTTGCATTTCAGTTTGTTTGCAATTTAGTTTGTTTCTTTTCCAGTTCAGTTCAGGCAGTTTAGTCAATAGTTGCATTTTAGACCTTACGGAGCTGGACTTAACATCTAGACATGTTCATCTACATCATATCCAGAATTTAGAGCGTTTGGAGTAAGTACCAGAAAGTTATCGCTATTAGAAGAGCGATTATTTTCTCATAACAGAGCATCCTGACAGTCTCAGACAATCAACTAAAGGAGAAGACTTGCAGAGCATTCCTAGATTGGTGGAGATTAATGATACATCAATCAATGATCTTTGATTCATGGTCGACCTTCCCTGAGATCCGCACATAATTCCATTCATTTGCGGAGGCGTTCTATGCATTTAGGTCTGACCTATATGTGTACACATGTTACAACTCTTCATTGGAATTTGTGATCTTCCTTGGCTGATGCGAAGGAATCTTACGATCCAGAGATGATATATATTTATGTAATAGATCCCTAGGAAAGAAATTATTCACATAGTGATAGTTGATAGTTTAGATTTTGTGTGAAGGAGCTTCAAAGCTATATCTTGTGTATATTCTAATATTCTATAATTAGGCCTTTGAGCCCTAATTGTAAGCCCACATGATGCCGGCCAGATTGTATTTGATTTCTATGATATACTAAATGACTGAATCTATTTTTGTTTCATATCTTTGAGTTGTTTCCATTGTGTTTACTCTTGCTGCACGGTCTGGACAGTTCATTATGTGAACCCTCCTACAGTGACTGCACCAAGTGGTATCAGAGCAAAAGTTTGAATCTTTGGGAGTGAATTGAACGAAGTTGGTGAGGGAATTCCATAAGATCTTGTTGTGGATAGATCATTGAATTGAGGCAGGTTACTTGTGTCACAACCGATCGCCGATTGTGAGGTAGTTGTCACTTTGTAGCTTGATCATTGAACTTGAGGCAGTTTGCACTTGATCCTAGGAAGAATGTCACCAAGGAGAGTTGTTGTTGTTCAAACAATGGTTGGTAGAATGGATGAGATGATGGAAATGATGAAAACAATGTGAATTTGATTGGATATCGTTGAAGAAGATAGTCGAAGAGGATTGACACCTAGACCTAATGTTGAAAGTGACGATGAAGAAGAATTTCAATCTGTTGAACAAATTGGTGAAACCCTAGGAGGTGATGAAGAAGAAGAATCAGATCAAGTTAAGATGTTGTGAGCTATTTTAAAGATCAAGAAAAGACCTAGAGTGGATGTACCAAACTACACTGGCAATTCGAATCTTGAAGAATTGATCAACTAGATAAATGACATGGAAGAATACTTTGAATATGAAGAAGATAAAGATCCAGAGAAGGTGAAATTTGTAAAGACAAAGTTGAAAGGACATGGTACTATATGGTGGAAGGAAGTTCAGTTGGATAGAAATAGAAGAGGAAAAGAGAAGATTACAAAATAGGATAGGATGGTGGCAAAATTGAAGAATCAATTCATACCCGCTGACTATGAGTTGGAGCTATTGAAAAGATTGCAAAACTTGAGACAAAAGGAGAAATCTGTGAAGGAATACACTGAAGAATTTCATAAGATGATCATAAGGATAGGACATAGTGAAGCAAGCAAAGAGAAAGTGGCTAGATACATCAGTGGACTGAGGTTGAACATTTAAGAAGAACTAAGCTTGGTAAGGATGACATCACTAGAGGAAGCATATCAGTTTGCTTTGAAAGTAGAAGAGAAGATGAATAAGAGACATGATCAGAAACAAAGAGGAAGAGGAGGTAAATTTTAGAGAGGTAGAACATTTTATGGAGGAGATAGATCACATTTGGAGTAGAACAAGCTTAACAGCCCATTCAAGAAGGAGGATAGAGATAGCAATACATACCGGAGCAATGACAAAAATTTTCATCACAGGGGCAATTACAATTCATACCTGAATGAAGGATACAAAAGAGAGGGAAGAGGATTCGATAAGAGAACATTCAAAGGCACTTGTTTCAAGTATGGAGGTGAAGGACATAGAGCATTTGAATGTAATCAGGGTAGTACAAGTAAGAAGACAGAGAACAGTGGAAGAGCAGCCTATGTGGAAGAAGAACCTGTTGGATCACCTAGTTCAGTTGGTAAACCGGAGAAAGGAGAATCACTTGTGATGAGGAGAGCACTATTTCAAGCAGAGACAAATGAAGAACCACCGCAGAGGAAGAGTTTGTTTAGAACCAGATGCAAATCAGGAGGTAAATGTTCTAAAGTTGTTATTGATAGTGGTAGTTCAGATAACCTAGTTTCAGAGGAGATGGTGACTAAGCTGAAGTTGGAGAGATTGAAACACCCTAAGCTTTATTAGATAGCATGGATTCAGGATGATCATAAGGTACTAGTGAGTGAACAATGTTTGGTGAAATTTCATATTAGATCTTATCATGATGAAGTCTTATGTGATATTATACCTATGGATGCATGTCATATTTTGTTGGGTAGACCTTGACAGTATGATAGAAAAGCTATACATGATGGGAGAAAGAATATATATACTATAACATCAAATGGGAAGAGAATTACCTTGATTCCTTTAGAGGATGATCCTAAGAGTGAAGTGTGTGGAAATGCTAGAATCTGTTTGGTAGATGGAAGAAAATTTCTGGATGGTTTGAGACATGAGAATATGTGTTATGATTTGATTCCTAAGAAGCCTGAAACATTGAAGGAGACTGAAGAATCACAACTGGAGGAGATAAGAGAGTTACTGATAGAGTATGAAGACATCATATCAGATAATGTGCCTGAAGGATTGCCACCTATAAGGAGTATTAGTCATCACATGGATCTTATACCGAGAGCTAGTTTGCCTAACAAAGCAGCACATAGAATGACATTGACAGAGAATGAAGAACTGAATAGACAAATACAATAATTGCTGAGGAAATGTTTGATTAGAGAAAGTTTGAGTCCTTGTGCAGTACCTGCAGTGTTAGCACTGAAGAAAGATAGAGAATGGAGAATGTGTATTGACTCTAGAGCAATAAACAATATCTCAGTTAAGTATAGATTTCCTTTACCTAGAATGGATGATATCATGGATTGTTTGAGTGGAGCAAGATATTTCACAAAGATAGACTTGAAGAGTGGATACCATCATATCAGAATTAGAGAAGGAGATGAATGGAAGACTGCTTTTAAGACAAATGAAGGATTGTATGAGTGGTTAGTGATGCCTTTTGGATTGACAAATGCACCGAGTACTTTCATGAGATTGATGAATGAAGTCTTGAAGAAATTCTTGGGTAAGTTTGTGATTTTATATTTGGAAGACATTCTGATTTTTAGTAAGACAAAAGAGGAACATTTGTGGCATATTAGACAAGTTTTGCAGAGACTGAGAGAAGAGAAATTGCTGATAAACATCAAGAAGTGTAGTTTCATGAAAGAGGAATTGGTATATTTGGGATTTGTGATTTATGCAGAAGGATTGAAGATGGACCATGAGAAGGTAAGAGCAATTGTTGAATGGCCTACACTAGAGAGTGTTGGAGAGGTTAGATCATTTCATGGATTGGCTAGTTTCTACCGGAAGTTCATCAGAAATTTTAGTTCAGTTTGTAACCCTATGACAGAGACAATGAGAGGTGACAGAAAAGATTTCAAGTGGATAGCTAGAGTAGATAAAAGTTTTGAACTATTGAAGCAAAAGGTGATAAAGAAACTTGTTTTGGCATTACCAGATTTTAATAAGGTATTTCAAGTAGATTGTGATGCTAGTGGGAATGCAATTGGAGCAGTATTAAGTCAAGAAGGAAGACCTGTAGCATATTTCAGTGAGAAGTTGAATGATGCAAGGAGAAGATATTCAGTTTATGACCAAGAGTTCTATGCTATAATTCAAGCCCTGAAAAAGTGGAGACATTACTTGTTGCCTAAGGAGTTTGTGTTGTTTATAGATCATCAAGCTTTGCAATATTTGAACAGTCAAGGTAAGTTGAATCAAAGACATATGAGATGGGTAGAGTTCATGTAGAGTTATACATTCGTGTTGAAGCATAGGAGTGGAAAATCAAACAAAGTTGTAGATGCATTGAGTAGGAGAAGGAACTTGTTGATAGAAATGAGAGTTGAAGTGTTGGGTTTTGAAGAACTGAAGAATATGTATGAGGGAGACATCGATTTTGCAGAACCTTGGAAAGCATGTAAGGAACCTGTTGTGACAGATAGGAGTGAGTGGTTGGATTATTTCATTCAGGAAGATATGTTGTTCAGAGGGAATCAATTATGCATACCTAGAAGTTCAATGAGATATAATTTGATCAAGGAGAAACATAGCGGTGGATTGGCATGACATTTTGGCATTGATAAGATAGTGGCTTTGGTAAATTAAAACTACTATTGGCCTTAGATACATAAGGATGCTAGGAAATTTGTGTAGAGTTGTAGAGTTTGTCAAGTTGCAAAAGGGAGTAGTCAGAATACTGGATTGTATAAACCATTGACAATACCGTAGAGACCTTGGGAAGACATAAGCATGGATTTTGTAGTGGGATTGCCTAAGACACAGAGAGGACATGATTCAATATTTGTAGTGGTGGATAGATTTTCAAAGATGGCTCATTTCATACCTTGTAAGAAGACAACTGATGCAATGCATGTAGTAGACCTATTTTTCAAGGAGATTGTGAGATTGCATGGATTACCTAAGAGTATAATTTTAGACTGAGACACTAAATTTCTTGGATATTTTTGGAAGACACTTTGGAAGAAGATGAAGACAAATTTGAAGTTCAGTTTAGCATTTCATACACAAACTGATGGACAGATAGAGGTAGTGAATAGGAGTTTGGGAAACTTGTTGAGATGTTTGGTTGGAGAAAAGACAGGTAGTTGGGATTTGATTCTTTCACAAGCGGAGTTTGCATATAATAATTTAGTAAATAGGAGTATAGGAAGAACACCTTTTGAGATTGTCACCATAGTGGACCCTAGAGGAGTTGCAGAATTAAGAGATGCCAGTTTGGAAGAAAAGAGAAGTGTAGAGGCAGACAAATTTGTAGATCACGTGAGGACAGTGCATAATCAGGTGAAGAAGCATTTGGAAGATATGAACAGCAAATATAAGGAGCAAGCAGATGAGAAGAGAAGACACAAAGAATTTGTAGTAGGAGATGAAGTGATGGTATACTTGAGAAAAAAAAGATTTCTAGTTGGGACATATAACAAGTTGAAGATGAAGAAGTTTGGACCTTGCAAGATACTCAAAAAATTTGATTCAAGAAATGCATATGAAGTGGAGTTACCAGAGACATTGGGTATATCACCTATTTTCAACATTGCATTCCTATATCAATATCATGAAGTAGAGTTCAGTGATAGCCATGACAAAGATTTGATGAAACAGTTACCACAACAAGCACCAAAGCAGATTGAAGACATCTTAGACAGCAGAGTTGGATGCAGCACCAGAGGAAGACAATACAAAGAATATCTTGTGCAGTGGAAAGGCAGACCGGAAGAAGATTCATCATGGATTTCTCAGCCTGAGGTGGACCGCCTTGGTTCTCCCCTAGCCTCAACAAAGTCAGGGACTCACTTTTTCAATAACCCCAGATGTCTGATGCAGGAGCATCCCTGGTTCAAGAGCAATCTTGCATCAACCAAAAACATTTGCATTTCAGTTTGCTTCTCTTCCAGTTCAATTCAGGCAGTTCAGTCAATAGCAGTTTCTGTATTTTGGTCCGCATTCTACCGCAGTTACATTTTAGACCTTGTGGAGCTGGACTTAACATCTAAACATGTTCATCTACATCATATTCAAAATTTAGAGCATTTGGAGTAAGTACCTGAAAGTTATCGCTATTAGAAGAGTGACTGTTTTCTTAGAACAGAGCATCCTAATAGTCTCTGACAATCAGCTAAAGGAGAAGACTTGCAGAGCATTCCTTGACTGGTGGAGCTTAATGATACATTAATCAATGATCTTTGGTTCGTGGCTGACCTTCCCTGAGATCTGCACATCATTCCATTCATTTGCGGAGGCATTCTATGCATTTAGGTCTGACCTATCCGTGTACACACATTACAACTCTTCATTGGAATTTGTGATCTTCCTTGGCCGATGCGGAGGAATCTTATGATCCAGAGATGATATATATTGATGTAATAGATCCCTAGGAAATCAGTGATTCACATAGTGATAGTTGATAGTTTAGATTTCGCATGAAGGAGCTTCAAAGCTATATCTTGTGTATATTCTGATATTCTGTAATCAGGCCTTTGAGCCCTAATTGTAAGCCCACATGATGTCGGTCAGATTGTATTTGAATTCTATGATATACTAAATGACTGAATCTACGTTTGTTTCATATCTTTGAGTTGTTTCCGTTGTGTTTACTCTTGCTGTACGGTCTGGATAGTTCATTCTGTGAACCCTCCTACCGTGACTGAACCAGTTGGTTAAGGGTTTAGGTGGTCATCCAACTACCTATGGACTACATATTCTATAGAAGACATTGAGTTCAATCTGAAAGGGGCCTTGTGGCTTTGCCTAGATGGGGTTGTATGCATGTCCCTTTATCAATATTTCATTGTAAAATCAATGATAAGTGGGCGTGTAGATGGATTATATGAAGAAAAAATAATTTATTTTAATAAAACTTTTGTATACTAAAATTATTTTTTAAAAATTTGACACACCTTAAAATGATTACATAAAACTTATAATTGCAAATATAACTTAAAAATAGCACTACAAAAATACAATCAACTTATCCACACCAAAACAAAACTCTAAAAAGAAAAACAAATTACTTGTTAGATGCTCAATATACAATAATACTCCCAAAAACCAATAACCATAATATTTAAATTTAAAATTGCAAATATAACTTAATAATAAGTACAACTAACTTATCCATACCATATGGGCAAACAAAACTATTTAAAAAAATAGAGAACATAAATTACAAAAGAGTTAAAGCTACATGTTCATCCTCTTAGATGCTCCATATAAACACCAATATAACTGATGTGCTTTTATCAATTGAAACACTCAATATAACTTTGTGGCAGCTAGCATCTCTCAAAACCAGACTAGTGGCAGGATATATTTTCACAATGTAATTAATGTTTCACACATATGTTAGTTAATAAATTTCAACATGTAAACACTCAATATAACTTTGAGGCAGCTACGATATCTCAAAACTAGACTAATGACATGATATGTTTTCACAATATAACTAATGTTTCACGCGTATGTTAGTTAATAACTTTCAACATGTATTTAATGTTTTAAACATCGGGTGTAGGCTTCTTGCAGAATAGCAAATCAATTTTTTAATGAAAATTGGTAGTTATAAAGATGTGTGCCTTTATCACTTGCATGTACATCCTTAGAGATTCTGTAGTCCTATTATAATATTTTTATGTTGTCTCACAATATTAAGATTTTGGAGTTCTTTGTGCTGTATCTTGAAGTTGATTAATAGATCCAGATAAAGAACATCTTCAGACTAGCATAAAATGAAGAATGTACTTGAAATCTAAATTTCAAACGAGTGTATATCCCAATTAACATCAAACAAATGTTAGCTAGAAAACCAAGTTAATGTTGACCTAGTAATTGCAATCATACATTTCTTAAAACTTGGAACTTAGAACCAAGTATTTGTGAATTTGAGTCCAAACCAAAAAAACAAAAGGGGACCTTCAATAAAGAACTCATTTTTTAAGATCTTTGTATAGTACCAATAAGAGTAAGACATGTAAGGTGCATATAGGCACCAGACCATGAGATTAGAACTCAAAAATTATTGCAGTCAGGTAATCATTGCAATAGTCAAGATCGTGGTGTTAATTTTCATATAGAAATGTAAGTGTAAAATTAAACATTTCCATCAATGAGCTTAATAAGCTACATACTGCATAAGCATAAAACATCAAGAATGATCTACAAGTATTGTTTTATGTAGCAAAGATGCACATCCCAATTAGGATAAAATCAAAATTCAGAAATGTTACACTACAAATATTGCTCAAGTTGACCACATTCAGAATAATCTAAAAGAATATACAATTACATAGACACAATGCATTGATAGGCTTATGAAAACATTACGATCTCCTAAAATTATTGCAATAAAGAACAGAGTTGATTTTATATTAACACCAAGCTTGGCAGAAGAAAATGCCAACTGAATACCAACTTGGGGAAGGTTGAAACATAGGTCCACATATTATCTAGCATAGCCCCATTCTTGCAAAACTATTCCCTGTCAAACATTGGAGCAATTACTATAGTTCCAAAACTTAACTCTGCAAATAGCTACCTTGTCAAACCCTAAGTTTGTAGAACTTAACTCGGCCAAACCCTATATGAGCTCAATTGTTATATGCCAAATCATAATTCCACAAAGCTCCTTTCACATCAAATTTTAGTTCTGCAGAAGCAGCTTGGTAGGCCATGATTGCATACCTCAAGGCAGTAATAGTATACCATGGCCACATACAATGTATAGAAACGTTGCCCTATCAAATCATAAATATGTGTAACCAATACTCTATCAATCCCTAATTTTTTAAAATAGCTATCCATTGAAATGAAAGTTGCCCACAATTGTTACATTGACAAACCCTAGCTCTGTACAACTTATCTTCCAAACCTTACCATGCCCAACTCCAACTCTTTGCCTGTCAAACAATTAGTCTGTACAGATTTTACCATGCCAATGCCCCAAAGTCCACACAATTGACACATGTCAAACTCTACCTTTGCACAACCGTTGCATGCCAAACCCTAGATCTGCAAAATTGTTAGCAGTCTAATCTTACATTATAGAACTGCGATGCTAACAAACCCTAATTATGTAGATTTATTATCTTCATATATAACAATGCACATTTGTTGCTTGTCAAATACTAAGTGCAAAGAATTGTTACATTCCAAGCCCCCTTAAATTTGTACAAGTGTTACCATACCAAATTCTCATTGCACAGTATTCGTCTCTATCAATGACACATTTGATCATCTTCAAAACCCCAACTCTACGGGATACTTATCCAGCCAAACCTTAGTTTAGCCTAATTATTAGCCTGTCAAACCCTAAATTTGTGCAATTTTTAGCATTGAAACCTTAAGTTGACATAATTTTCATATAACAACCATCTATCAAACCCTTACGTAAATAATAAATGCGTGTCAAACCATAAAATTGAACAACTCTACCCTAAAAGACTAAAAAATTAAACAATTCAAACCCTAAAAACCATAAAATTGAACAATTCTAACCCTAGAAACCCTAAATTTGCAGAGCAAAGTATGCTTACAGTGATCAATCATTATCCCCACTTTCATCGCTAAAGTAATTCTTGCCCCTGTTCGCTTTGCTATCGCTCTTCTCCGCATGAGGTGCTCGAGTCTTCCCAGGGTCTCTTTCATTTAACCCTCTTGTGTCCACAACAGATGCTTGAATATCATCATCAAACTATGGTTCGTCCTCTTGAGGTCGAATATGAGGTTCAAGAATGTTGGTCTCAGGTACACCAGAGAAACATCTCAAACCAGTACAGGTTCCACAAACTTGCATGCATATGTAACAAACACATATCCTCATCAAAGCATTTTCTCTCAAAGGCAGACTTAGTCTAAATAATGGAAATCTTGAAGGAATTTATAGTGCAGAAGTTGATAACATAAAATGTTGAAATGCAACTTTTAACAAAAAAAATCCCTTTTCACCAATTTAAACCCCAAATGAAATATCTAAAAATTTGTCTTTAATTCTGAGCACAAGAGGAAGCATGTAAAATATATCTAATGACTGATTTGTGTTCATCCTCACTATCTGCATTCTGACCAACATTGCAATGCCCATTCGAACAATTGCAACGAACGCGTCAACATTCTAGGTTTTCCAAACATACAGAGCTCAACTCATGAATTGTTAATAGTAAAACCAAAAAAAACAAAGAAAAACCCTGTTCCGACATCTAAAACAGGGCAATTTTCCAAACCTAAACAATTGTTCTTATATCAGGGCGTGAAAAAAATTTAAAAAATGCCACAATTAAAAAAGAACAAACATTCTCAAATCTATGGCAACAAAACCTCAAGAAACTCCATCACTGCAAATTGTCAAAACTTTGACCGCTGGCCTTTGCATGTTTAATGGATTTCATGTGGCAGCTGTGTTAGTTAATTCCATTTTATTTGTGTCTACTTTCACTTCCAACCCAAACCCTAACTACCCGCATATTCCCTTTATCCAAAATATTAAATAGTTTAAATTATTTTAAATAGTTTATCTCATGACAAGTTAGTACATGTCAAATTAAATTGGGAGAATAAAAATGTACACACATCTTGTGATGCCACTGTATAAGGCCTCTCGGCATAATTAATTTCATTAACATTTTATAATAATGTAATAATAATATAAATTTAATAATATTATTATATTTAATATTGTTATGCCATATAATTTTGATTTTAAATAATTAGGGTTTTTAATAATTAGTACTATAAAATAGTTAGGGTTTATAATAATTAATATTATATTAGTAATATATTATTAATATATAATTATATTATATTCTATATTCTATATTCTATATTAATATATAATATTATTATAATGTAACAATATAAATACATATTATTATGTTTGATAATGTTATACGATATAATTATATATTAATTAAATTCATGTCTTACATGTTGCATTCCAACTGCTACTAGCTTATATATATTAAATAACAATATATAAACAAGTGCCACATAGTGGCCTATTGTAATTATAGTATGTGTTTTAGTTGTAATTATAGTTGTGTTTTAGTTTTGATTTTTTAATTCATTAGGTAAACTTCAAATTTACTTTTTGTCAAACCAACAAAATTGTTATTATTTATAGTTATAATATTAATAAAAATATTAATTATACTATTAATATTTATTATAATACTTTATATTTTATATTAATTAATATTATAATATTATAATAATATTATATAATAATATAATAATAAACATAAACATAAATAAAGAATGAAACACTCTAGAGGGGAAGTAAAGTGGATGTTACCTCCTGAAGGATGGACTAAAATTAATTTTGATGGGGCGGCTAAAGGTAATCCCGGAGCTGCAGGTAGTGGGGGGTGATTAGAGATAATCATGGTAGGTTTATAATGGCAGTGGCACTCCCTCTTGGTATACAGGCAAACCACTATGCCAGAGTTGCGGCTGCTTATCATTCTATTGCTCTAGCTCATGCTATGGGTCATAGAAAAGTCTGGATTGAAGGTGACTCCATGAATATCATTAATTGTCTTAATGGTAGCACCAAACCTAGCTGGTCCATAGAGACCTTAATCGTTGATGCTATTAAGTTATTAAAAACCTTTTAGGCATTCTTTATTTCTCACATTTTTCGTGAGGGGAACAAGGTGGCAGATGTATTTGCCAACCTAGGGGTCTTAAGTGAAGCTAAGTTTATATGGGATGAATTAAATTCGATCCCGATTAATGCTAAGAACCTAATTTTTAATGATAGTCTCAATGGTACGACTACCGAGAAGCTCTAAGGAGATCATCATGATCTCGAATGGCTTGTAGAACCCTCCCTTCCAGACTATTCATCCCACATGGATTATGGGTGTGAATTTAATAAATTTGGCTTTGCTTGTCCATTACATTACCTTCAGTATTATTTGCAGAGAGAAAACTTGTAGGGTGTGTTGTAATTTCAGTATAGGGGGTGACAAAAATAGAGTGGAACCTTCGTCTTGTGAAGGTTTCAGGCATAAACAGAAGGTATGGAACATCCTTGAGGCTAGAGGGCTAACACCTTTTATGGAAAAGCTTCACGGTGCTGATCCCAGTGTCACTGCCATGTTTGTGAAGGGGTATAAAAATAGGAGAGTCTCGACATATGGTTGGGATATGGCTATCACTGAGGATTTAATAGCCATGGTGTCGGGGCTTGCTACCACTGGCAAGAAATTCTTTAGGGAAAGGAAGCAGAGTGAGGAAGCTCTCAATAGCTTCTTCAAAGGGAATGAAAGGGAGAAGTTGGTGAAATTCTAGTCGAGAGGATACAACTGCCTTTCCATTAAACCTATCTGGGCGGAGGTTATAGAAGCCATCATGCGTTATGTAACCCTTGATGGAAGGTATGTTGCTATTTACTCCTACCACTTCAATTTACCAAATCATTTCAGACATGGTTTGTCAGTGTCCTTTCCTTTTTACTTGTTTTCTTCATTGGAGTTTGGTTTGAGAGAACACAGTAGAAACCCTAAGCTCCTTGTTCTTCATGAGAGTCTCATCCTTCTCATAATGGAACATATACAAATCAGCACCCCTAAAAAGTCTCTAAAGCATAAACCCACTTCCAAGAAGAAGGGTAAGGTGGTTTCTAGTGAGGAGGAGTCTGAGTCCGAGGATGAGGAATGGGAAATGGAAGAGGAGGATGAAGAAATTGAGGAGGAAACCTCAAAAAAGAAGAAGAAAACACAGAAGAGAGAGGTTTCTATATCCTAGTCGGAAGGGTTTGATACTGGTAATGACATAGACACCTCTGTCAAAGAGATTTTTGACAAAAATCTAAAGTCTCAAAAAAGGAAAACCCCTGCCTCGATGAAGAAAGGAAAAAAACCTATGGAGGAAGAGGAGGGGTGTGAACAGGATGTTGGAGGCTCTTCACAGAAATTGGGGCGTAAGTAAGGAAAAATGCCTAAGATTGTTGAGAAGAACCAGGAAGAGGAAGTGAGGAATATTGCTAGTAGTGCGGCCAAAAAATAGGGCAGCAAGCTGATGTAGGGGGTTAGGGTGATTCAGCCTGAGAAGGACAATGTCAGGGTGGACTCTCCTTCCATGTCTTTTCCTGAGCCTAGTGTAGGTGGTAAGTTCCCTAAGATCAAAGACCCCTCCATTGACCTTCCTAAGGATTTTGATAATTTGCTTGCCCAGGCAAAGAATAGAGATCAAGTTGAGGAAGTCTTTGAGCTGGTGAGGTCAATTCTCAGCATAGAATGACCAAGTGGTTCTTTTTGGAGATCAGCAGAATTAACATCAAATTTTAGGTGCTTCAGGAAACTTTGGGTACTGGGATCCACTCTACTGCTGAACAGGACACTCTGATTTTCAAAAATTGGGATGCCATCCCAAAAATGGAGGATATGGATAGGGAAATTAACAGGATGAGTGAAGAATTCAATACCAAGATTTAGTATCTTGAGGAAAAATTCTTTGAGGTTAACAATAACCTGGAAAAGATATGCAATATCATCAAACTCACTATCCAAAACAGCCTTAACGAGATGCGAGTGTTGATAAAGAAACTGAAAAAACTCAGAAAGGAACAGTTCAAAGATTTCAACGCCGAGGATATTATGACAACTGTGGATCAAGAAAATCAAGTTAAAGGTGATAATAACAAAGGCATAGGTAAAGAAGTGGTTGATGATGATACTGGTGGACCCTCAACCCGTACCAGAGGCAAAAACAAGAAACAGTTTGAAACAAAGAAGAAAGAGCTTCTGGAGTTTGCAAAGGTGCATGAGGCTTTCTACCAACAGGAAATAGAAGCTGCTGAAACTTTAAAAAAGATGAACAAATATCTTGTTTTAGTTTATATGGACTCTTGTAGCTACTCTATTATGCTTATGTTTTGGTTGTAGCTTCATGTTAGCTGTTGGTTGGCTTACATCTTTTTGTATGCTTCTTTTTGTGAAGGGTTTTGGGGTCCCCTTTTAAAACCTGTTTGACCACTTTAATCAAAAACATAAACATAAATATAATATAATATAATAATATGATAATAAACATAAATATAATATAATAATATATAATATTATAATAATGCAATTATACAAATATAATATTATTATATTTAATATTGTAATAATAATATAAATATAATAATATATTATAATTATAATTAAAATATAATATTATAGTAATATAATAATTATAATAAATTTATAATAATACTATAATTAAAATTAAATATAATATCTCTGTTTTCTTTTGAAAATTTCCATCTTTGGTATCAATCAAGGGTTTTATAAACACTTATTAATTTAATTTAAAGCATTGTCTTTTAGAATATGGTTTTCAAATATAACTATGGACAAAGTAACACCAAAAAACAGTCTATATGAAAAAATTATTCAAGAATTCATGAGAAGAATACGATAATAAGATATGACTAAATCATGCAAATGAGCCCTTTAAAGATCAACATGTGGTTAACAAATTCTCACTATTTACTTTGTATTGCCAAGATCACAATGGTAAAGACAAATATTACACAAAATGCTAGAAAAATGAAGATAAAGAGAGTACATGTGAGAAATATTCTAGTAGCTAAACTAAGTTTCTCATATCCATAAGGAGATGCACTAATCTTCTGCCAAGACATAGGAATCCATTCATAAGAGTCTTTGAGTGCAACACAAACCCCTATCCAACATTGTTTCAAGACATTTGAGAGTCTTTTAGTGCAACACAAACCCCTATCCATGCAACACAAACCCCTATCCAACATGAATGATTTAAATAAAAGCCAATGTAATAGGTACGACAATCACTGCAGCTGAATCAATTGGTGATTAACAGGTACGTCAACCACTGCAGCTAAATCAGTTGTCAACCACTGTAGCTAAATCAATTGGTGATCCTTATCCTCTCCTGACTTTGTATAGATGAAGAAATCCACCCAAAATAATGTTGGCTACCTATACAACTATAATTACAATTAAAATAAAATCATAGGAAATCAAAACCAAAATAATAACACAAATGTTTTTAACTTGTTATTAGTTGAAATAAAAAAACAAAAAATAATGTAATAAAAAACATTACAGACCTCTTATTTATCTGTTAATAACATTCATATGTTTATTGCTTTGAATAATCTAACTCCAAGCAAATAACTACTTAAAACCGTTGCCAAAAAAAATGACCTATAAACTGTTTCCTCAAAAAAAAAAAAGGAACTATAAACTGTTTCCTTTAAAAAAAAAAGGAACAATTTTAAGATTGTTTTTTACTTGTACCATAAATTTTATATTTGGTGAACAAAGTACACATTTATAAACTAGGAATAAATTAAATCAAAATGTTATATTGTCAAGAGAATATAGATTTGTATGAGTGAAACAATACACATTTGAAGAAAACAAATAATATTTATCTAACTTAACTTTTTTTTCCTTTAATAACCATAACAAAAAATTACTTGTTTCATAACCAAATTCTGGCAAAAAATTACTATTCATAATAATAATTAATAATAATAATATATAAACATTTATATCACAACAATATTTTAATTTAGTCACTCATTATTTAATCAAACATATTATTTGTTAGTACAAAAATTATAATTATGTAAAATCAATAATCCCATCAAAATATTATTATTATTAAGAATTATATTGTTTTATTGAATACAAATTAAACTATCATATTAATATAAAATTATTATTATATCATTATCATCATTATTATTATTAAGAATTATATTATTTTATTCAATACAAATTAAACTATCATATTAATATGAAAATAACAATATAATATTACACAATATAATAATAATAATAATAATATTAATTAAAAAAATTGTTAGTAATTTTTATATTTTTATACATAAAAGAATAATATAAATATTTCAATGATTTTATAATTATAATAATGATAATAATGATATAACATTTTAATAACCAATAACCAAAAATAATTGTTTCATAACCAAATTCTCCGCAAATAAAAATATTGACTCACTCATAAAAATATTTCTCATGTTCACGGAAAAGTTCAAATTTAATTCAAATTTATTGGACATGAAAATTTATAATGTGTTTTGATTGGTTTGCCAAAGGCATGCACTAAATTTTTATATATATATTATTCCACAAATATCTTTAATTTTTTTTAATTTGATTCGTAGAGATAGTAATCTGTATTGATAAGAAGGAGAAATTTACAAGCAGGTGCCTATAAGCTGTTTTCCTGCATCCATCAAAAACTGTCTTTCAAAGCTAATACCGTTGAGACCTTGCAGAGTCATATATGCAAAATTGCCATTTAAGGCTTACTAGACCATCAGAAACTAAGCCAAATACAGATGCCTACTAAGACTTATCATAGAGAGCTGGGGGTCAGGGACCAAGCTATTAAAGAAGGCCTAGCCCCATTGCCATGGATTGGAGCTTGCCAACCCATTCCACTTCCCCAATGTCCCCGTCTTCGCTTAGCATGTTCTGAAGAAAACCATAAACCTGAAGCACACGACCCTGGTGTTCGAGTAGTGCCATACCTTTTAGGTCAAGAATGAGGGGAAAAACTTTCACCACCTCCAGAGGATCCTTTGGGGAAGTGATGTCTTTTGGGTGGGGGATACCCACCCCAGGGATGACTGCACCGAGTATGGTATTGAGGCCGCCAAGAATTTTCGGTTTGAACAATTTAAACATCATATTTTTTGCTGCTCCTGTTGGCACCCCTGCATCTAGGAGAGAGGCTAGGAACTGGGAGGAGATGTGTGTATCTACCCTATAGAACTCATCTGCAGACATGAAATCTTTCCCTAAAATGAGCTTTACCGCTGGGAGAAGAAGACCTTCATGCCTCCGCAGGATTTGCTTGAGTCTCTGGTCTGTGATGGCTCCTTTGAAAGCCATCTGACGGACTGAGCTCTCCAACTAGAGAGGTGTCGACATTCCCAAGTTTAACATTCCACTAACATAGATCTTCACTATGAAACCGGAACCCTCCGTCATTCTGCCAACTCTACCAATGCCACATGGTTCAATGGTCATTTGAATAGGCTGGCTGTTTGATGATAAAGCCAAAGGCAAACGTCTGGATGCTTCTCTGTCAGTGCCAAACGCTGTCTACATTCATTTAACTGCGGGGATAAGAGAGAGGAGGATGTGGAGCATGTGACAGGTCGATTCGAAGAAGCCGCTGACCCAAAAATGATCACTGAGTGTCGACCGGGATTAACTTGCCATAATGCTAACTTATGGCAGCGACCCATCCAGGATATCGTGGATTGGGTGCCCACCCTACCCCCCTGAATACGGATATATTTTTTAAATATAGGTATACTAGTTATATAATATAGTTAGAATTAACCTCCATGCTACTAGCATAAGCAAATTTTTTATGATGCCCTTAAAATTTAAATACTATGACATACCTTAGTATAAATAAAATTATATATAAATCAAATATATATCATCATAATCTTATATAAATTTTGACAATCTCTTCAAAATGTCTCTTTTTGATGTGATACAATCTCTTTAAAATTTTAATTGTATTTTACGGCAAAAATGCCTAAATAAGGCTATACGACCATCAAATTTAAACCTTGCCCGAGAAATATGCCCCTATTTTTAAATTAGTAATCAATACGGCTATACGGCCATCAAATTTAAACCTTGCCCGAGAGATATGCCCCTATTTTTAAATTAGTAATCCTAACATTAAACGACTGATATTTCGGGTTACTTTACATATATTTTTTAAATATAGGTATGCAGTATAGAATGAAAATCACAATTTATGGAATCTGGATAAGTATATATGGATAAGTATATATATAGTAAGATACTTAAAAAAACACCTAATAAACTACTAAGTTTAATATGAGATATAATGGCATGGAGTGCATAATAGGATCCCCTTTTAATAAAAGGTATATCAATTAGTAAAATCTACTAAGGTTTGCCAGTTATATATTTCCAATCCTCCTCCGATTCCAGCAGCAGTATACTCAACCATTGCATGCTAAATTTCTGCAAATGTTGCGATTCAGGTACCCCATAATTTTCCTGCGTGTTAATTTTTATCTCCATTTCTTGCTCTTCTGTAAAATTCTTCGCTTGTTGCACATTTCTCTCCAGAGAAGAAGCAGCTTGTTCCAATTCACCGGTGCATAAATCTTGTATAGAATAGCAGAGAAACGGAAATCCCTATGGCACTGGCGAGGTGTTCAAAGGCTCGTCGTTTACACTGAATATAACAAGGGTTTTTAAATTCTCAATGATGATAATTTTATGTTTTTGGATGTCCAAATTTTTCTATAAAATCAAAAATTTTGAATCCCATTTTTTCCTACCTTTTAAACAAACAAAACAGGGGTTTCAAATGCCCTAATAACTTTTCCTTATCAAAACACGAGTTTTATGAATAGGCATGGGAGAAAAATATTTTTCACAGCAGGGATTTTGGAAAGCAGGAATGCTCAATAATAAAGGTTTTGCATTGTCTTCAGAATTAATTTCTTTGAATAAACATGGGTTTTGAAAGTCCAATTAATTGTTTCTATCAGAATGGATTTGTAATGCCCAATAATCATGGTTTAAAGCTTGTAAATGCTCAATAAGTTCTTTCTAGAAAAAAACAGGGATTTTTAATTTTTGATAATGAAGGCTTTATGTTTATGGATGCCCAGCTGATTATTTCCATTAAAACAAGGATTTTCAAAGCCTCAATGATATGGTTTATGTTTTGATGTCCAATTCTTTCCATGAAATCAAGCATTTTGAATGCCATTTTTTCCTCTTTAAAAAGAAAAAAACTCAAAGCAGTGGTTTTGAATGCCCTATTAATTTTTTCTTATCAAAACAGGAGTTTTATAAATAGGCATAGGAGAAAATTATTTTTCACAGCAGGGATTTTGGGAAGCGGGTATGCTCTCTATCGAGTTTACTCTGCCCAGAAGGAGAGGATGTTGGCATTGGAAAGGGAAGAGGAAGCTCAACGCCATGCAGATGAGCTTGTAGAAAAGCGGTATGTTGATATATGCATTTCAGATGAAGCATTTCAGCATATTTCTCTGTCTAATATATTTGCAGGCTTTCAGTTCTATGCTTGTTGTTGCTCATTCTACAAATTGGTAGTTACTGAATCTCAAATACCTGAAAAGTGTCCCTTTTTTAATTGTGTGGTTTATGTAGGTTGCAAGAACATTTCGAAAACCTCCAAAATATATCAGATTCAACCTCCCTAGCATTTGGTTTGGAAAGTCTGGATATTCGTCTTTCTGAGGAGTTGGATTATACTGAATTAACTGAAAGACTAAGTCAAGGGAGAGGGCACCTTAGTTCTGACGAGAAACTTCAGTTGTGGGAGAGACTCAAAATTCTAAGTATGTCTGAATGGCCCTGTTTTTGTTTCAAACTTGTCAATGTGGTTAATTGGTTATTTTCTCATTTTTTTGTCCCAAGGTTTCTCAACAGTTAAATGATATCATGCTACATGCATATTCATTACCTGAAATACTTGCGAAGGCGATATAAGCCCAAATGACATGATCCAGGCCTAGATGGCAATTCATTGGTGTTTATTAGCATTATGTGTCCAGCTTCAATGTTATGCTCTTCTTTCATTAATTTATTTTCATATCTATTTGCTGGTCAGGTTTTACAAGGACTGCATGTGCATTGTGGGCCATGACGGTGCTCAATTTATATATAAGAGCTCAGCTTAACGTTTTAGGGAGACACATCTTCATTGAGCAAGCCAGAGGGTTTGAAAATCTAGAATCAAGGGTACACTTCAACGCTCTTGTTATCATTAGATTTCATCTTATGTTTGCTGTAGACTGTCCCTGAATATGGCACTTGGTATTCCTCTCTATCTATTCTAGTGTTTACTGAATAAGCTTATGCTGCCATTTATTGGGTATGAACAAGGAGTTCCATTTTAAACATGCATGAATTTTAGGGTTGCTGCACTGAGATTATGCATTTTACAATGGAATAAGCTTCTTTTTCTAACTTGGCTGTTTTGTGACTGTTTTCTTTTGGTTTATCCTGTTTGTCCTGAACCCAAAGGGGATGCATCTGCCCATTGCGGGGTTGAAGGGTGGAGCCCTCGCCACCAAGCCCAAATTAAAGCCTTTGAGGCCATAAGGACCTTCATGGTGCATTCACTTTTTTTTGTTCTAACTCTTTCTCTTGCAGCTTGCTTTTGAGTTTGAAATGAGGGTGGGCAAGTGCCTTTATAGTATTTTTAAGGGTGGGAGACCTTGGTGAGCCCCCCTTTTAGATTAGGTTTAGGATTTTTTTTTCTTTTTCAAATTTCTGATTTTGTTTTGAAAAACAGGTATTTTTTAAAGTGTTAGGGGACACACTGCCATCCCAGGGACAGTCAAGGAATGTCTGCATGTCCCCTAACTGCCCTGGGGATGGCAGGGTGTCGGACACATCCGTCAGATTGGAACATCCTGAGGGATGTCCTTTGTACTGCAGGACTGTCTTGGGGACTGGGCTGCCTTTGGGGTGGCGCCCCAGGGGCATGGTGGGGGGATGTTTCGTTCCCATCCTGCCATCTCCGCCCTTTGTAATGTCACATTTACCCTGGGGATGTATCCCATTGCTTACAAGTAGTTGAAATGTGGTCAGCGTTTTAAGCCGGTCTAGGCATTGAAGAAATGGTTAGTTATTATTGTACACATATATTCCTTTCTAGTTTATTTTTTGTGAATTGTGGGTATTTTGATTTAACCTGGTGATTGGTTTGTTGAAAAATGAAAAGTTTGTATTAGTGGTACTTGGCTGGGCTCCTTGCCCTGATGAAAACATTTCAAATTTACCTGCAATGCAGGATCAGTCTGTTGCACTTTGTCAGCACAAATTCATTGAATCTGCTGATTATTTGCATCAGTATGGTGTCAGTGGCTTGATTGTTCAGATGCAACAGGTGGTTGAAAAACTTTTGAAAAGGTAAGCTGGAGTGAGATTTTTATTCAAACACATTGATTAATCTGGCCAAATCGTTTGCTAGGTTTTACTGATATAATGATGCACACTCTTATGCAGCAAGGATTTAAGGGAGCGTTTTACTTTTGGTGAATTATCTGATACTTTCACCAGAATATTGGAGGTTTTCTCAAGCAGATCAGTGCATTGGATAAATTATGTAATTCCAGAAAATGGAATGCTAAATGAAGAGATTT
The DNA here is from genome assembly GCA_027924645.1 of Cunninghamia lanceolata. Lineage (NCBI taxonomy): Eukaryota > Viridiplantae > Streptophyta > Pinopsida > Cupressales > Cupressaceae > Cunninghamia > Cunninghamia lanceolata. The sequence goes on along the minus strand of BSBN01000511.1, from coordinate 14,589,230 downwards.
CAGCTGGCAGCTCAATGTTTGGTGTTTCACAATTGCCACGTGCAGTTCTTAGTCCCTTTCAAACTGAGAGGGCTAAATTAGAGCAACTGATGGCAGAGACTCACGCTATTCTGTCAAGGTAAATTTTATTTGTCCTTACTCTTTGTGCTTATGAGAGTAATTTGGCATTAGCAATTTAAGTTTTATTTGTCGGTACTCAGTATGCTTATGATGGTAATAATTTTTCACTGTTTGTAATTTAAGTTCCTGTTTGGCCATATTTCTTATGATGGCAATTCTTGAGTTGATATCTAGTACACAACAGTATCAAGTTCAACTAATTAAGTGTGCATGGATTCCTAGTTGAGCAAGCTACCAAGTCTTTATAGGAATGTTGGTGTTACAGTTTGCTTCATTAAGAGATGTATCTTGCTACATAACTGATGCCTGCACTTTATTTGCTTATTGAAGTAATTTTCAGTTAGAATTTCAATTTACTCTTGTTTAGTTTGATAATTTTCTGCTGTGCATACTGGCTATTGAAGTTTTCATCACATTCCCGTCAATTAGAAGTTACTTTGATCACAAAGTTAAATCCTATCCGAAGTTTTTTTCTAAGGGGTGCATCTAATTTTTTTTCACTGACGGGAACAACGAATCCCTTCAGACTGCTATAAGATGATGCATTGATTCTGAATAAGATTATCTATTAAAGATGGTAATCTGATTCATTCTCAATTGTTTCTGCTGTGAACATTGCAAATATCGCATAAATGACACTAGTGCCAATCACAAGCATGGTAGCTGCAAGAAATGACACTAATTACCTTAAGGGAATGATTACGTTTTTGAAGTTGTCTTATAACCATATATTTGATAGCTTCATTCCTTTTCTAAAACTACAAGTTTCCATGAAAGGCATAATAGATGATGAGACAGCCACGTGTGTTATAGTGAATTGTATTAATCATAGTCACATGACCTAGTGTATTTTATTAAATGTGCTGCATAGCTACATGGGATTATTGTATATTCTTAATTGTATGTACATCCTTCTTTTAGAAGCTTTCTTCCTCTAGCAGATTCTTTGTACAGCCTTTGTACTCTTTTTATATAAATAATCCAAACGAGTGTACAACATGTATGGTGGCAGCCTATGTCACAAGGTTTGCCGAATTTAACCCATGAAGTTCGAAATCAAGCGAATTTAAAGATAACCCCCCAAAAACGTTTTAGTCCGCCTTGAAATTCATATAGAAAAGGGATTAGTTTTTTTTTATTAAAAAGTATTTAAAAATGGCATTTTCAATTAGGTTTTTTAGGATTTTTAATCCTGTTGACAAATTGTGGGTGTTTAGTAGTTTATAGTCTGCACTTCTGTTGACTCTTTTGGCTGCTTGTGTGTTTACAATCTGCGTCTGTGTTTAGTTCATTGGCTGCTTGGGTGTTTACAGTCTATAACTCTGTGCCTATGCAGTATTGTCGATTCGTGTGAGCTTAAGAATCGGCATTAAAGCACCTGTAAGTCTGCAACAGAGCGGGAGGTAGAAGTAATGTGTCACGAAAGTAGATTCATTTCCCTAATCCAACAATAGGAGCACAAGACTGATTCAGAGACTCTTGCCGAGGTGCTCAAGAATTGAAATGAAGAATCAACTTCAATGAGTAGAGAATGGTTTCGGCAGTGTATCAGTTTATCCGTTCCCTCCTATTGTTTGTATTCATATCCTGCTATGAAAGAGAGAACTGCTCAAGAAAATCTACATTTGTTTAGCTCCACTCAATTTTAGGGTTTGTTTGCTTTGCTGCATGGTTTTTGTTTTTTTCTATTTTTGTTTTTGTTTTATTTAATTTTTTCTTTTTTATAAGATCTAATACATTAAATTTTAAAATATGATGATTGCTTTATTTTTTTAATATTAAATTCAATAAATTAAATTTCAATATTTAAAAATATTTCATTTAGATATTTAATTATTCATATATTTAATAAATTTAACATATTTACAATATTTAGATTGAAAATTTAATTTATTTATATTTTAATATTTTAAAATTTAATATAATACTTTATTTTGGATTTATTTCTTATATTAAAAAATTGCAAATATATTAGTTGAATTTAATCATGATCTTTTTCTTTGCGAATTTATCTTTACCGAATTTGATCTTTTGCTGAACACAAACATGAACACGAACACGAATACAAACCTTGTGATATAGGTGGCGGCAATTTCATCTTTCTGTTTGTGTTGTTTCAAATATCTTCCTTGGTTCATATCATTGGTATCATAGTTGTCAACTCTAGTTGTTTCAAGGGTTTTGATCTCTAACTTGAGATCTAACATCTCTGGGTCTTTCCCGACCAGGGTACCACATGTAGCGTTCTTGAGAGTTCTTATTTCTTACCTTTCACTAGATCCACTATCTTCAACATCCTTCAGATTTGGAGAATTACTTCAACATTGATCTTCTTCATCGGATTGGCAGTACAACCGCTTATAAAGGGGGAGCTTCCTATATCTGTGGCAATGTTATAGTTATTCAAAGATATTTTTTCAAAGAAAAATCCTCATCTTGTAGTGCAGATTTCTTTGAGAAGAAGCATGCCCTGTCAGAAGTAATTTGTGAGAGCTTTCTGGCAAGTGGTTTTATTTAAATTTTCATCAGTAGTGAGGGATTCACAATCTTGAGATGTTGGCCTTCCTGAACTTTTGTATAGTTTTTTCAAGGTTACTGAATCAGCGGAAAACTAGGCCGATTCTGGGTACGAAACGTTTGGGATCGGAATTTGGGATGATGTGCCTGTGGGTTCAGTGTAATGTCCCTTACCTAATTTGCCCTAGAAAATTCAAATGCCACAAATTAGGGTTAGGGTTTTGGAATTACCATTTATATTATCTTCAAACTGCATAATTCTTGTGCTCTAATTCTGCAATCATGACATAAGAAAACACATATACAAAATATAGATATACAAAAATACCTCTTTAAACATTAGGGTTAGATAAGATTTTCTTGCATTCAAATTCATAAACAATATCCATATAGAATGATCATCTATTTATTACTATGCAGTTAACTCTGTTTATTCACTCAACTCAATCATAGAAGGGGATGGTGCTGAGAGGCATGGCAGGGCGTAGACTGCCAACAATGCCTCCATACAGTCCCCTCAGGGAGGCATGGCAGGGTGTTGCTCAGTTCTCCCGCCAAACAGTCCCTAGGGGGGGCTTGGCAAGGTATAGGCTGTCAACAATGCCTCCGTACAGTCTACTCAGGGAGGCATGCCAGGGTGTTGATCAGTCCTTCCTTCAAACAGGCCCTCAGGGAAGCATGGCAGGGTTCCCTCCACACAGTCCCCTCACCATTCTTCTTGGACTGGTGAGTCTTATGATATATATAAATGACAGTGATATACCATAAGTGAATCAGTCAATAGTCAATGATCTGACCTGCTATGTTTATCCAATAATGTTTAACAATATATCCTTTGCTGTCTTAACAGTCTATATGATTGCGTAAATAGATAACTCTCTGCAGATCCAATGTTTGCTCTCCAATTCAATGATTATTATCCCTTATGATTGATTGATTGTAAATCTGATCCTATACCTTGTCAACCTTCTCATAATTTATACTCCTCCAAGAGAAGTGAACTGCTAGAAGACACACCTCATTAATTGAATGGATTTAACCCTTGCTGATCGTGGCTCCTCATAAAAGCTTGCCTTTTCTATTATGGATCGCACCTTGTCTTTTGTGGATAATAAGACAAGTTAGTTTGTAAATTAGTTTGTCTTTTGTCTCCTCTGTTTTGTCTTATCTGCTTTTGTGGACAGCGCTCTTCCTCCAAAATGCAATTCGTTTATCCTTACAACATTTAATTATGGCTGTAGCTTTTTCTTCATGATTGTTAATCATCTTGGATAACGTATGCTAATCATATCTAATCGCACCACATCATTCTCAGTTAATAAAACATTTAAATCTTTAATTTAATACATCGACTTCTTCCAAATGATGATAGTCTGCCTATAGGAGAGGGGACGTGACAGTCCTCCCTTCTCAAGATTGCTTGTCCTCAAGCAATTATTGATCAGGATCAAATCAATCTTGTAAGTTTGTGATTCCTAGACATTGATTATCCTCGAAGAATTGTTGTTAGCATACTTGCCTCAATCCAATTGTTGACATAGTTCGTTAATATCATAAGATTGATAATATCCTCTAAGGTATGAGGATAATGTATCGTCCAATATTCCTTTGTTTCATGTACTTGTATTTCCCAATATCTCTCAACAACAAAACTAGTTTGGCAATTGGTAGGGTCCGTAACTTAAGACAAGTTTTCTCTCATCCTCAAGCAAATGAAACATTATTATGAAGATCAATTTGTTTTTCTTTTGGCAGATCAACCCATTGGGTTGGGTATGTCTTTGTGAGGAGATTCTTATGTCATTTATTGTATTTGGTTGGCACTATTATTTTATAGGAACTATTTAGCAAAGACGTGTATACTCGTTAGTGGCTGGTCATTCTGGGATGACACCAAACAACGAATCTTAGAAGTATGTGTATTGGCTTTACTTGTAGGTGGATGTTTGTAAACTTTAAAGTCATAATATGTTGTTTGCTATTCTGATCGTAGGAAACTTGGGTTGTAACGACCATTGTTGATGCTTCAAAAGTGCATGTGAGGAGTCTTCTAAGCAAGTTTTGGGTGTACCATGTGGAGTGAAAGACAATCTGAAACATGTTTTACCAGATAGTCATGGTAAACCTCATGAAAGGACTGTCATAACCAACCCAGGGCTGTCATTTGTATTTTAACATTGCCCTGGCATTCCAGTCACCTTGAAGGATTTCTAAACAGCAAGGACAATCATTTGCCCCTAAATGAACAATCATGTCAAGAGGAGGATTATCATACAATAAGAAAATCACAGTCCTAGATTCCCTTACTGTCATAAAGTTTATAGGATCCTACCATTCTTAAATTCTGCCGCATTACTCAAGGGACTGTCAAGTCTTAGAAGCATCGTTAGTTAAGGGAAACACAATCACCCAATTTAAGAGATTATGTCAAAAACCTTAGAATACCCTGTAAACTGCCTTGTGATGAACTGTCCAGACATGGTGACCTGATAAGGAATCAGATTATAGCACAGTGATGCAGAGGAATCCCGCAAAACTTGAACTGTATTAAGAACTATAGGATAGTACAAGATGACTGTGAACAGATATAGATTTCTCAACAGTGTACAGTGATTGTACTAGATAGAGTACATAGAAGATGTTTGATCCTGATTGCAAAGGTTAAATAAATGAAGTGAAAACTTATTAACTTCACCTAATATAACTACTAGCTTACTAGTGGCTGGTCATGTTCATCTTTATCTGAAAAATATATTTATGAACATCTTGCAGATGGTTCCCATTTTTCACTATCAAAGCATGTTGTGAGGCTTGACTTTTGATTACAAGAGTTGTGAGGTTAAAGTTTTATCATGATTCTAAGCAATTACCTTGCTTATAAGGCTTTAACTTATTATACTTGTTTGATTGGAACTTGGGGAATAAAAGAAAGATGCTGTCAGTATCTTGACCACAATACAGTCTAGATATGTCACAGCAATTCCTTTCAACAACCCTGGAAGTTTGATTTAAGAGTATTTTTACTGAACATAAACATACTCTCCCCCGCTCTGTCAGTAATCTCGATTGGGAACCACTTAGGGTATATTATAATGCAAGTTAGACTTGTATTAAGGACACCCTCGTTACTTGATGGATAAGAGTGAGAGTTGACATTAAGCTTACTTTATTCATAAACGCTCAATGGATCTTACTGTTGTCTCAGCTCTCAACCTTTTGATATGCAAATAGCAACTTAGCTAATGGACTGGCTGTATCCTTTAAGAGTGAAAGATGACAGCAATATTATGACTCCTCTGTCTTTCAGTTGTAACTTGAAATGGCTAAGGCAAAACCTTTTTGGTTTATATTCTTGAAGCTTATTTTCAATCTCTCTCTGGGCTAAGTGTAAACTATTGACTTTGTCTTGTCGTACTAAGACTAACTGGTTGTACTTATTGCAAATTGTCATGTTGGATTCTTTGAGTGTAATATAGATCAGTTATCAATCATGCTTGGAGCTGGGACAAGGAGGATTTTTTGGAGTAACCAAGAATCCGAACGTTCCAAAAATGAAAACTATTTGGGGTTCCAAATATTGAGGTATCCCATGGGTTTTGTGATTGGGACATATTTGTAAGCTTTTGGCAAAAGAATTTGTATGCATGGTATCATATATAATGTCTTCATGTTCATGGCATCGTATTGTATTGCATGGCTTCCATGTCACATTGTTGGGCATGGATGTTGACAACCGTAATCAGTCTTTTCTCAAATGAAATGCTCTCCCTTTTATATCTCAAGTTTGAGGGAGTCACACTTTTTCACTTCACTAGTTACAACTCTTCATTATCAAGAAGCATTTGACAAATAAAGCTTTGATAGATTTGGCATTTTCATAATTTTAAGTGTAAAGTCCTCTTAAACACACATACAATAAACTTGTTGGACAAACATTAGAAATGAAGCAAACCATAGATATATGTAATACATGAAGCATACGTGATACACGAAGTTTACATGTAAGACACAAAGCATGAAGCATACGTAATATACAAAGTATACACATAAATACACATGATACACGTAAGACACAAAGCATGAAACGTACACATAGATATATTAAGTATACACATAAATATATGTGAAGTATGAAGCATACACGTGATACACAAAGTATGCACGTAAGACACAAAGCATGAAGCATATACATAGATACATGTATTATACGAAGTAAATACATGTGAGGCATAAATACACATGATACATGAAGTATGCGTAAGACACAAAGTATACACGTAATACACAAATCACGTAATACACGAAGTATACGTTTAAATACACGTAATACACGAAGTATACGTATAAATACACGTAATACAAGGAGCATGAAGCATACACGTAATATATGAAGTATACACAAGTACATGTAATACAAGAAGCATGAAGCATACACATAATGCATAAATACACGTAATACATGAAGCATGAAGCATACACGTAAATACATGTAATATACGAAGTATGCACATGAATATACAAAGCATACACATGAATATGCATAAGTCATGAAGTATACACTTGAATACACGTAAGTTGTGAAGCATGTAAGGCATGAAATATACACATGGATACACGTAAGTCATGAAGTATACACTTGAATATACGTAAGTCACGGAACATATGCTGCAATATACACCCGAATACACGTAAGTCATGAAGTATACATTCGAAAACACTTAAGTCATGGAGTATACACTTGAATACACGTAAGTCACGAAGCATATACATGAATGTATGTAAGGCATGAAGTATACACATGAATACACGTAAGTCATGAAGTATACACTTGAATACACGTAAGTCATGAAAGATACACTTGAATACACTTAAATCATGGAGTATACACTTGGATACACGTAAGTCATGAAGTATACACTTGAATACACTTAAGTCATGAAGTTTACACTTGAATACATTTTGCATCAACTATCATTCATAGGATGGCAGGAAAGATGCTTTGATACCAATTGTAATGTCGCTTACCTAATTTGCCCTAGAAAATTCAAATGCCACAAATTAGGGTTAGGGTTTCAGAATTACCATTTATATTATCTTCAAACTGCATAATTATTGTGCTCTAATTCTGCAATCATGACATAGGAAAACACATATACAAAATATAGATATACAAATATACCTCTTTAAACATTAGGGTTAGATAAGATTTTCTTGCATTCAAATTCATAAACAATATCCATATAGAAAGATCTATTATTTTTTTTTTTAAAATGTGGCTGGTAAACTTTTTAATGTGATCGGTGACGCTGGCGTGACACGTCGTCCAGCTCCACACTAACGCTTTTGCTCGGAGCGATGAACCGGTGAGGCCACAACACGGGGGACCTCATCCCCAAGAAGGAACACTTCAAACCCACGAGCTCGTTGGCCCAGCGAAGGCGTAAAGCCTGCGAGCTTGTTGGCCCAACAGGGGTTTGAACTTTGGTGGCCGCCACTACAACCGAGCGACTTAACCACCAAACCACGCCCTTAATGGCAGAAAGATCATCTATTTATTACTATGTAGTTAACTTAGTTTATTCATGTAATGTCCCTTTTAGGAACAATACTAATTTTACCCAAAATTATCGATTTCCAAGCAAATAAAGGTTTAGAGAGTACCTTGGTTTGATTTAATTCCTGCAACAAGTTAGAAAGCACTTACAATATTACGTTAGCCTCATGAAGTATACACTTGAATACATAGAGTATATACTCAAATACACATAATCCACAAGGTATATACTTGAATACACTTAAATACACCACAAGGAATGAATACGGGTAAGTTGCATTAATACATGTAAATATACCATCGGACAATTGGAAAGGGGATTCGGTGCATCCCATACTACACCATGGACTCGTCCGCCATCCAAGGTCACCAAGTATACACATGAATACACGAAATACTAACAAACAAAGATCATATATAGCAACGTAACAAGTCTCAAGGACTATGTGGGCTCAACCATAGAGAGGGGGGAGTGGAACATGATGAGGTGTCCCAAGTTTCCTCTACCCTAGGCCCAACAACAAGACCTTATCCTCCGTTGGCCTCATGTGGTCCTTAACCATCATCATGAGGTGGCGTACCTAGTGAGGGCTTTACGCCGTTCCCCTCCATCACACCATCCCTTCCTCTTATGATTGAAGATCCTCCTTTTCACTTATATCAATAATTGACTCAAGTGAGGATAGTCCGGAAGGCTGCAATAGGGTGTCCTAGATCCTCAACACTAGGCCCAACAGCAGGACCTTATCCTCCGTTGGCCTCATGTGGTCCTTAACCGATGGTCCTTAACCATCATCATGAGGTGGCGTGCCTAGTGAGGGATCATTCACCATTCCCCCTCCTTGCAGTCCTACCTCAACCTTCCTTGATCAAATTATTATTATCCATAACATCAATATTATTGGCATCAATTTTCAATGCTTTTAATTGATATAATTAAAAATGCATTTGAATATATTTATTCATTAAATAAGTATAACTAATTATTCAAAAGAATAGGTTACATTACCATTCTCCTATTACCTTTATAACTATATATATCACTGCTGTTATATACATACCTGGCTGCCTTAATTACTTGCTTCTGCTGTCACTTCTATGATAATATATACATCACAGCTGATATATATATGTACATGGCTGTTTGTATTTCTTGGCCCTGTCTTGCACTAAATACTCAGTGTAATATAATCAGAAAATGTATCTTTTTCTATACCTCTTTCTTGCTGACCTGTATATCAGTTTTCTTTTGATTGAATATTTTATTTATTGTTCAAGTTCTATACCCCCTCCCTCTCTCACACCAACCTAAACTTATACCTTTAATTCCCTATGAAGTGAGTTGTCTTTTTGAAGAGGGATAACCTTTCACAAGGGACATAATCCTTTGTTAGCACTGCCCATTACTATCTAAACTTAATTGCTGATGTTTGTTACTTTATTTCAATTGCCACCATATACAAATAGATGCTTCTTTATATCAATCGGTACCTTTTCCTTAAGATACTCCCTTTGATATATTTGTGCCTCTTTATGGTCAGCGATCATTATTTCTGATTGCTTCTATTGTGACATTCGCTGCTGCCACTTATGTGGCCTTATGCCATTTAAAATATAATTAGCTTATTAATAGTATAGTATTTAATTTATAATATTTAAATATACATCAAATATTGTATATTTGATATTTATTTTGAATAGCTTTAAATATATTTCAGTATATATAAAATATAGTATATTTAATATCTAATTTGAATATATGTAATTTATATTATTTAATATAAATATTTCCAACTTATAATATTTAATTTAAAGGTATTCAATTTATGATTTTTAATAATAGATTTTAATATCATTCATATCTTCAATTTGAATGAATAATACATAATCGATTTAATTAAAGGGACATGACAATTCACTCAACTTAGTCATAGAAGGGGATGGTGCTGAGAGGCATGACAGGGCGTAGATTGTCAACAATGCCTCCATACAGTCCCCTCAAGGAGGCATGGCAGGGTGTTGCTCAATTCTCCCTCCAAACAATCCCTAGGGGGGGCTTGGCAGGGTATAGGCTGTCAACAATGCCTCCATACAGTCCCCTCAGGGAGGCATGGCAGGGTGTTGATCAGTCCTTCCTCCAAACAGGCCCTCAGGGAGGCATGGCAGGGTTTCCTCCACACAGTCCCCTCACCATTCTTCTTGGACCGGTGAGTCTTAGGATATATATATATATATATGACAGTGATATACCATAAGTAAATCAGTCAATAGTCAATGATCTGACCTGTTATGTTTATCCAATAATGTTTAACAATATCTCCTTTGCTGTCTTAATAGTCTATATGACTGTGTAAATAGATAACTTTTTGCAGATCCAAGGTCTGCTCTCCAATTCAATGATTATTATCCCTTATGATTGATTGATTGTAGATCTAATCCTATACCTTGTCAACCTTCTCATAATTTATACTCCTCCAAGAGAAGCGAACTGCTAGAAGACACACCTCATTAATTGAATGGATATAACCCTTGCTGATCGTGGCTCCGCATAAAAACTTGCCTTTTCTATTATGGATCACACCTTGTCTTTTGTGGATAATAAGACAAGTTAGTTTGTAAATTAGTTTGCCTTTTGTCTCCTCTGTTTTGTCTTATCTGTTTTTGTGGACAGCGCTCTTCCTCCAAAATGCAATTCATTTATCCTTACAACATTTAATTATGGCTGTAGCTTTTTCTTCATGATTGTTAATCATCTTGTATAACGTATGCTAATCGTATCTGATCGCACCACATCATTCTCAGTTAATAAAACATTTAAATCCTTAATTTAATACATCAACTTCTTCCAAATGATGATAGTCGGCCTATAGGAGAGGGGACATGACATTCAGGCAGGGTTCCATTTTTTCCTGCTGGAATTGTCTGGAATTGGCAGCTAGTGAACTCAGGAGATTCTGACAATGACGTGGCGATTCCAGTTCGTTTTTGCAGTGATTCCAGAGGCAGGCGTTGGTTTTGAAGGTTTTTTTTGACTTTTTGACCTCCAAAAAACCCTAAACTGTCATGTTTCATTCTTTTTGCAAGTTCACTGATTTTAGGTGCTGCAAAAACACTGTTGCAAATACATCTCTGCTGAGTCTGCTCGAACATGAAGGAGAACACAAATTATGGAATGATTTTTCTACTGCCACACAATCTTCACTTTTTGAGGAGTCGGATAGCCAGCATACTTTTACTGTGATGGCAGTTGGGTTGCATGTGGTTCATCTAATCAACCTGCATTATCTGATGTGAATGATGATGATGTTGGTCTTCATGATGACCCATATGATGATGATTACTAATTGTATTATTATATTGTTGAACAATGAATATCTATCATGACATTCAAGTTTGACAAATCGATATCGAATTAGTATAATTTGTATTTCAAATTTATAATATTAATGGTAGTTTTGTTTAGCATATGCATGGTATCTCGTATTCTGAACTTAATTCCTATTTTTAGGCTGCAAATATGTATATATTTATGATTTTTATATTTTTTTCAATTTTTTGTATGGATGGACCCAGCCCCCCAAATTTTTTTGCCATACCGGCATACCGTACCCACGTACCCGATTCTGATTAGGTAACTAGTTTTTTCCATTTGTGGCTCAAACAGAAAAGTTTCATAACTTGCAATCTGGGTATGGGCAAGTTGAGCACCGTTTTTGCATTAAATTACATTTTTAAATTTACTTTCTTAGAGGTTTTGTTTTAAAGATCATTGGCAGAAAAACCTTGGTGGATCCTCTACCTTATCGAACATCCAATCCAAAATGATTTCTAAAACTACGAGGAAATCCTCATAGGAATCCTCACATGAATCAACAAGCATTAGCACTTTTGTGGAGATCCTTGTCAGTCATTTTTCATCCGAATAGATTGTGGACAGTTAAACTTGGAACCTGAACAAGCTAATACAACAAATGCTATGTTCCACGGCGTTTCGGGGACGGGGACGGGGACGGGGGGATGCGTTTTGGGGACGGCAGTCTGAGGGCCAATTTTTGGGGACAGCGATATATGAATTTTTCAAAATATCAATATGAAATAGAGATATCATATATGATATATGCCAATAATTTATAAAACCCCACACCTTTAACCTTTCAATTTGCAACACAAATATAATAGTACAGAGCATAAATTGTTTCATTTTGGAGAATTTGGTCCCTAAATCTGTCAATCTGAAGCTTCACTCGCCTGTTTTACAGGGACCTCTGGCCCACAACTAGCTTCTGAGGGTTGTTCTTCATCCTGCATTTCAATGCAAAAGAAATTTCATACAATCCTATGCCTCACTAGCATCCTAGCAATTGTTCTGATACATCTCTTTCATGTAAGTTGTAATAATCTGCTGGAAGCTCTGCAGCATGATTGCTAGATCTGTACTACCAACGAATTAATTCCTGCAACCTGCAGAGAAGAAAAATCATGATATCACCATGCACATATTTCAATTTAGAATGTTGAAGGGCATATCATAGGGGTTTTAGAATATCATGTATGTTTTGGATAAGGATTATTCCCAGCCTGTGGATCATTATTTATACCAATTGTCATGAGATATTACTATTCATTCTTCTCACTAGCAAAACTGCAAATGAAGTCCCTTTTCATGGCACAGATGACAAAATGAAAACCAGAGAGCTCAAAATTGGGAAACCATCATTTTAATTCCTCCGTTTAAGGTCAAAGCTTAAAGAATAAGCTCTGAATCAAATAAACTAACATCAGCTGCGAGCTTGATAGGACAACCTTCAAAGATTTCAGAGGCAGCTTTAAGGATTTGGTTTCCATCTCTCAAAAGCACATTTGAGTATAAGGTGAGAAAAAGCTTGCCACAATCTATTATGTAAGAACCATGATCATGAACGAAAACTCTAGAAGACATTGGGGATGCTTGACTGCCCCCGGGATGGTCGAGGGACGTCTCCGACGTCTCCAGGCGTCCTGGGGACAGCCAGGCGTCCCCTATCCTCTTCATGCCGTCCCCGACATTCGGTATGCATCCCAGAGCCATTTCCTTTTTTCTTGTTTCACAGGGGACGCCAAGGGGACGTCCTTGACTGTCCCCCCGTCTCGGAAACATCACAGGGGACGGGGATGGGGACGAGGCTCGAAGAGCAGGGGACGCTTTCCCGTGTACCCTTGAACAAATGACGTGTCCCCCGGATTATGCTTCTGCAAAATCAATCCATGCATATCCATATGACATCTCCACAGTGGTTTTACCTAGCAACCTAGCTCCACGTACACAACCAAGGTTGTCATCTTTACTAACTACATTCATTAAGGAAAATGATGATTCCCTTTTGCTACCATTTCGATATGATCCCCACCATCTGTCATGTCCCTTCCCCCTATGGCCGACTCCTTATAGCAGCGAGCCATATTAATTGAGCGATGATGGGGAAAGCAGGTACTAAGTTGCCAAGGGGGAGGGCTGTGGTATACACCCTCTTAGGCTTGGCATATGGCTTCGGGTGGACCCATCATGCCCCTTCTCCCAACTATGTTGCATTGTTGATAACCTTTAGATGTAATACAATTGTCTAACCCTAACAACATATACATATTTGCATATAGTGTTCATGTGGTGAATGCAGTATCCCAATCCAAGATTACTTCACTAAAAAAGATACTTACTTAGTAATTCGGAAACCCTAATCCTAACTTGTGGTATTTGAATTTTTTTAGGGTAAAATTAGTATTGTTCCAATAGGGGACATTACACCATCCTAACTGCAAGTCATCATGCACTTCTCAAATGATTAGCCACATGACCTATGGTGAATATATTTTATTGAAGACTACAATTCTCTCACAGCAGGTTCCAATTGCGAGCAAGTCACTCTCTTCCTTAGTCCAATTAGAAATTCATTAAATATCCTATTGTTCATCCCCTTCCTTAACTGACAACAGGTCTTGATCTTGAGTGTGCTTCCTCACAGCTCTCAAAATGGACTTTTCAAAGCTTATTGTTGGCATTTTCTCCTCTTATTTCAACATGTACCATTGGATTCTTTTTTATAAGCAGGGAGGACATCCACCAAATTCTCAATCAGTAATTTCTATTGTTGAGTTCTATGCTACAGATCCAATCCTTCCTTAACTACAGCATTATCTTTGCAGTATTGGAATTTTTTTCCATGCAGATTGATCGAGCGATGACAAATTCAAATAGGCTTGACAAGAGACAACATAAATGTAGATAATTCTTATATTGACTCACTTGTTCATATCTAGCCCAAGATTGATTCATGCACATGATAGAGAATCAATCAGCCATTTCATCACTGGGGATTCAAATTCAAAAAAGGAGATATGAAGAGGGGAATTGCTGCTTGTGTTGAGCATAAGCATAGTTAGATTAATGTTCGATTGGACAGACTGCTATGGTAGCAAACAAGTGAGTCGGTCATTGATAGGAAGAGACATGTGTTGAGCATAAGCATAGTTAGGTTAATGTTCGATTGGACAGGCTGCTATGGTAGCAAACAAGTGAGTCGGTCATTGATAGGAAGAGACATACATAGGAAGTGTGAAAAGCAGGAGTAAGTGTGATTCGCCACTCCCACTGTGTCTTGTTTCTATATTATTCTCTTTCCAGATTGGTATGGGTTCTAGGCGGTTGAGAAAATGCCTTGAGATGAGAGTATCACAATACTACTATCCACCGAAGGCAAGGCATCAGCAGCTGCCTTTCTAGAGTTAGAAACTTCATATGGGGATCTTTTTGACATGGACAAAGCTTTTTATTCTCCAAGATATTTCATTCAGATATCACTTGCTGCATTCCTAACTGAATCAGATAAATACAAAAAAAAAAAAAGAACAAACAAAGACGTAAAAATGGGAAGCACTTGCTCACCCAAGATGGACTGCACTTGCAAAGCCTGCTCTAACACGAGAACTCACACAATTGCGGCTTTCTATGTTTGCATTGAGAAAATAGGTTTGAAAATTGAAAATATACATCTGTTAGGGCTTTCCTTCCCTATATACTCAATGGAAAAAGAAACCCTAATCAACCCATGACTTAACTCTTATTAACAATTCATTAATCCTACATAAACAAAACATGATTTCAATAATAAGTTCAAGACCAGGGACTAGGATTAGGGACTAAAACCCTAAGTATAAATCATATGTTGTGCCCAAGTACAAAACAGAGTAACACTTTATATTTGGTTCTCTAAGGATTCAGTAACCATGACTAAACTAATGCTTTGAGAAGATTTGGTGCATGTTTTTGAGATCAGTTCATATTATTTACAATTTTGTTTACCTGATTATTAGTGTACATGAGATTTTCGTCCATTAGATTGAGATAAAGCTTCTGGAAGCTCTGTAATTTATTTATATTGATGATTTGGATCACTCCATGATCCATGATCTTTTGCTTTCATCCTGATGATGGATAATGGAGTGTGATCTGAAACATCTGCACAAATAAATTACACAGTTTTCCAGAAGCCTCTATCTGATTATTCATTATTGTTAAACAATTATTTATAATGACATGATTGATGTCTGGCTGGTGACAGTGATGACTTTAGGGTGATTTTGGAACGAGCACTTAAGGCTGTTTTGGATAACATGATGAGAGAGTTCCATACTATCTTTGAGGGCAACACTTCCGGGGGAATTCCTTTAGCTAAGATCTTACCTCCAGTGGCTCGTGTAAGTACCGTCCTCCTGGAGCATCCTATAAAAAACAGGTTCATCAACATTATTGGTAATCTTCCACAGGTGCAATCATTTTATGCTCTTGTTTATGCAAATGTTGGAGCAATGTCGTAGTAGTTTACTTGTTTCATTACACCCTGTATTTTAGTCAAATTTTCATATTTGCTATGTAATTAATTCATGTTCTTATAAGCTGCGGCTATGGCACATGGCATTTGCTGTGATTTTGTTCCGAATTGGAATAATAATTTAGTGCAAGCCATGTGGCTAAGGCTTGCCAAAGTAATTTTGTATAGTATGAAAAATATCACTTTTTAGGTTTTTAGAATATCGAGGATCTAAAGAC
Source organism: Cunninghamia lanceolata (assembly GCA_027924645.1). NCBI lineage: Eukaryota > Viridiplantae > Streptophyta > Pinopsida > Cupressales > Cupressaceae > Cunninghamia > Cunninghamia lanceolata. The sequence continues at coordinate 14,572,956 of BSBN01000511.1, read as the reverse complement.
ACTTTCAAATGATTTCATTCCTTCTTGACGAAGGGCTATCACATAGTGTAATGTGATATGCTACAGATTTGCATTTAATGGCTTGTAAGATGCGGAATTTTTGGGAGGTGAAAAAGAGGGGTTATATATGGGTCATCCTCATGATGTTTGACATTTGTCTTTGTAGCTTGTCACTAATCTTCTAGTTTCATTTAGGGCCTGGATTTAGTATGTGTTCAGAAGTATTTTGTCTTCTAGCAATGGTCACTGAAGTATACAAAGCACCGCACCAGCTTATCGAGTTGACAAGAAATTTAGGAGCTCATAAATGGTTTACTGACTCAGGCTTTTCCATGCTGAGCAATTAGGACCCTCCTCTTCTCTATCGCTTCTCTTACCTTCCCTCCACCATTTGTGAGTAGAGTTGGAAGAAAGCATGAGTTTTCTTTTCCATTCAATGAGTTGGATTATGAAAGCATATTGAATGAATGAAAACAGCCGAGTATTATTCAATTTGATTTTATTGGCTTAAAGCCAGGATAGCTGTTTCTGAGGATTAGAAAGAAAGAAGGAAAGGGATTGTATTAATGTTTACAAGTGCCCAAAGCAGGCCAGCTGTACTTGGTTTTTTGGTTAACCTTTTAAAGATCACAGTTTATGGGAGAAGAGACTATGCATATCGTTTTAGCATTGAAGGAATGGAATCTTGCCCGTGGATGGAGCTACACTGTTCTCCTTGGGAGATCAAACCGGTCAGTTTATGTTAGTCATAAATGATTAGGTATATGAGTAGATTTATCCAAATTGAAACAGGTATAAATTTATCTACTAAAAGATAAAATTCATCTGCTATATATGTTGCACATTATTTCCCCTTTGGGAGAAATGTTTCCTTTTTCATTCAAATTTCATATTTAATTCTAATATGACAATCAAAGAGGAGCATGCTGTATATTTAATACAAATGATCACGATACGTTGTTTATCGTCTAGACTAATATATTAGAGAAGGTACTAGAAAATAGAACTATGGGTTGCTGGGATGAACCTCTAGATTATGCATGACTTGCAATTCAATTGTGTATTTACTTTTTGGTGAAGATCTTGATTCTCAACACTAAAATTATGTCAGCTGAGATATAATGGCGCTGTTATAAATTGAAACTGAATTTGTATTATGTCCACAAATGACTAAATTATTCTATGGGACTCAATTACAAGGGTTAAGATTAATGGTTCAAAGGAACCCTAAAAAAATTGGTGAGGGACTCTACAAAGAAGAGAATTAATACAAAAAAAGAACAAGAATATTTTAAAATGTACGTTGGTGAGTGGTTTGGGTTTTCATGGCCTTAAGGAATTATCCTCATTGTTTCAAATTGAATCATGTAACAAGAAAAAACAACTCTTTAGTAGTTAATGTAAAACAACCTTTATTATAAATATAGCCTATATATAGTTCTTTGTAAGAAGGTTGCTTTTGAATAGACATGGTTGCTTTGAGTGATTTGGTTTTCAAGATGCATTTGGGTGAGAACATAACTATGGAATTGCTAATATTATGGTGTATAGAGGCACACAAAGTGATTCATCTAATGAGTCATGATAGTGCGCATAATGTAAGATGCAAAAGAAAGGATTTAAAATTCTATTTCAAGATGCAATGAACAATTTTGTATAAATATCAAGGTGACAAGATGTTAGTAGGAACATTGATACTCCCAAAACTTACAGTACTTAGGATGAATTGATATCAAGTAAAGTATATGTTTATATTTTATAAGTGTTATAATCTATTAAAAACTTGGGAAGTTGGAATACTTTAAGTTGTAGGTTGGGGCAAAATTTGTGAGGTCAAAATTAGTAAGATGTCGGCAAGCTGATGTAATACAATTGATTAACATTTATTGGTTAGTTGTTAGATTGGGATTCTTGTCTGCACCAGCGTTGAAGTTTGTAGATATTCTTGCCATTGATGTTTCCATGGGTTTGGCTATGCTGTTAGGTTGGTGCTGGCATGGTTAGTGTAAGAGTGAAATCTTGGCTGAATGTTAAGGTTAGTGCAAGTTGCATAATGGCGCAGAAGGTGTCACCACAATTTGGCAACTATTGTGAGCAATGTAAACATGGTGATTGGTAAATATGCTGGTGTCAATGTTGGGTTTGGCTTTGGACCAAACACACCCATTGGCACAAACATAGTTACGTACATTGGTGTAGATTGTGTCATCTAAAATATGTGCACCCTCAAAGAGCATGGAACTAAAAAATTCACTTGCTTCCTAATCATTCACCCTCGTAAAGGTAGACTATTGCTTCCTAGAGAGAAATTTAGTTAACTTACAGTAAACTTATTGCTTAGTTTCCTAGCTAGCTTGTGCAAGCAATTGCCTGACTTTTGTGATGAATAATAGTTGTTTCTTATTTCATTTTCATGTCAATGAATAATAGTTGTTTCTTATTTCATTTTTATTAATAAATATTGGATTCAATTGCTTCTTAGAGAGAAATTTAGTTAACTTACAGTAAACTTATTGCTTAGTTTCCTAGCTATCTTTTGCAAGCAATTTTCTGGCTTTTGTGATGAATAATAGTTGTTTCTTATTTCATTTTCATGCCAACTAATTTCCAAATATGTGATTAGTCTTTGTTGGAGCCATATAGTTGCTGACTTTTGTGATGAATAATAGTTGTTTCTTGTTTCATTTTCATGTCAACTAATTTCCAAATATGTGATTAGTCTTTGTTGGAGCCATATAGTTTGGATCAAAAAATTCTACGCTGAAATGATTTCTACTATAAATTAGAAGCAAATATAAATTAGAAGCAAATTCAAAGGGTTTGAAGGGTGCAAATCTACAAACAATTTTAATCAATGCTAACAGATACCTTGTTGCTCCTAAAGGAGGCAGTTTAAGATTCAAATTTACATCTCCAAAGAGACATGGTAAAATTTAGGTTGCTTGCTATACGAGGATGAAAATCCCACCTTAGTTTCATGAACAAGTTTTGGCTTGTAATGAAAAAGCCTTGATTTGAAAGTTCATGGGTGCTTATTGTAGAGAAGTAAAAGGTAGTGGAATCAACTTCTTACACTAAACCTTCAGAGGAGGGATGCATACATTTTTTAAAATACGATCTAAACGACTATAGAAAATGTAGAAACACAAAAAAAATATAAACAATGCAAACCACTATATAATGATTTATGTGGGGAAAATCTTGATATAAAAACCCCTCTAAAGCAACCCAATGTATTATTTAGTAACAAGAACAAGTTAATATACACTTGCAGAGCAAGCTTTTATAAGAGTATAATCACCAACATAATTCTAAAGTGATTTCGACAACATTTTGGCTTGCAGATTACACCTTTTCAACAACACGAAGCTACACTCTAATGTGGTAAATTACAAATCACAAACCACAAATGGTTTTTCAAAACGTGCCAAAACCATGGGCTCAAATGTAGCATCCAAAATAACATTCACCTTCAATAAAAAGATGCTTATGACGTGTCATAATTCGTCATAAGATTTGAATATAACTCCCCATAATTTTAGTTTCTTACATGACATAAGATCTGTCATAAAATTTGTCATAGGATCCTACCAAAATAGGGCGTCTTGTATCTACTCAAGATATTCTATTTAATGACATCTTATAACACCTCAAGATATCTTGACACATTGCACAAAATGCTAACACTAAGTGGAACGCCTCATTTTCTAATGAGTGTCATTTTAATTAAATAATAATAAAAAAAAGTAATTGCGATGTTAGTAACTTGCAAAGGTTGAGATACTTTAATTCCCAACATTCTCCCATTTGTCGAATACCTTGCCAGAGCAAGAGGGAAACTCACCAACATTAAAATTTAATTGCTAAGGGTCAAGAGACCTACAGACTCAGAACATCATTTGAATTTCTCTGTGTCCATGGGCTTAGTCAAATCATTTGCTACATTTGTCAAAGTTTCTACCTTCTCCAGCTTCACCCTTCTATTTTTGACCATATATCTAACAAAGTGGTATTACACATCTTTGTGCTTAGTATTTGCATGGAAAGTCGGGTTCTTCGGTAGACAAATTGCACTCTGACAGTCGCAATAACTATAATTGCTGTAATGTCCCCCATATAGCTCATTGCACCAGTGGACCAGGGTTAGCCTATAATTCGACTTCCGTAGGCTAATGGAGGTGTTTAGGAAGTCATTCCAGGGACTTACTATTTATAGTAAGTCAAGCGCTGAGCAGTTACTATTTTTAGCAGGGCAGTTGTGGAGGTCCTTGGCACAATATTCATGGTCTCGATATGACTAGAGCTCAAAACGATATAATATAAGTCAAATTAAAATTCTAACTTATATTATTTTATGAGACCTCTATATGACTTTAAGTATAAAGTAAAGTTATTTTATAAAGTGTAAGTTGTAACTTAAAGTTGTATTCCTAGGGATGGGCGCCCCTCATGGAGTGATAAGGGGTTGAGATATAATATAAAACAATTAAAAATAATTCCTTCTTGGGCGTTGGGAAAGAGGCAAACAAAAGGACCAAAAAGAACCTCATTTGGTTATGCGAAGATTATGAAATTTGCTCTCTTTTGTGAGATACTTGTGCTTGTAGCTTTGAGCCTGGCTCTAGGGTTTGATCATGACAGTGTTGGGACGAAAACCCATGCATTGATCCCTTTTTTCGTGCGTGGAAGATTGTATCAAGAGAGGTTATTGGAGGCTTCATCCAGAGGTCTCATTTGTGCATTCAAGAAATACATTTCGGAGGAGATTTGAGCTAAGAATGGATGTATTTTGAAGGATTTGTTAATGTAGCTGATTGAACATATTTGGAGGACATTTTTATGAGGTTTTTAGTGAAAGTTATTGTAGTTGCAGCGCCTTGTGTGCAGGCCGTATTCCTATACAACAGGCCGTACTATTAGAAGGGCCGTACCATCATTTAGTAGCAGATTGGTGGATATTTTGTGGAGTTTAGACTTTCTTTTGGGGTCGCCACTACCTTGCAATACCAGCAGATGCAAAACAGAGAATAGAGGAGTTATTTCTAGTAGATTTGTGGCTGTTTCTAGCTTGCAGCAGGCCGTACCACCTCTAGGAGGTCGTGGGCATTTGTGGGTACCAGTTCCATTTCATTTGCATTGGTTAGAGCCTTAAGCTTTGGCGTTTTGGAGACCATATTCATTGCTACAGCTTGTATTTTGTGGTGAACAACATTTGTATGCACTTTCATGGTGATTTTCCATAACTTTGTATGCTGGTGTAACTTCGGCAATGAATCAAGTTGAAGAAATTCATATGGGTATGTCTTTGTAATTAGTTTTACCACTTTTTATGATTTGGGTCTTTATCTGTTTGTGCAAATTCATTGTATCTTTTCTGGGTTTTCAATATATGTTTCATATTCTGTGTCAATGGTGCAAAAATCATACATGCAAACACATGCAATGAAAACCTAAACCCAAACCATTAGAAACACACTAAAACACATACAGAGTTGACATATACCAGGGGTGTATGTTACAATCGCTCCTTGATTCAACCCAAAATCTAAACACAATCTTTTTAACCAAATGGCTTTTTTGTAGGCATGATTAGTTGCCATATATTTAGCCTCAGTAGTGGACAAAATGATCATAGCTCGCCGCTTGCTCATCCAACTAATGACACCACTAAATAAAGTAAACACATGCATTGGTGGATCTTTTGCTATCGACATCTCTAGAGCAATTCAAGTCCATATATCAACAAATATTCAAGGAATGCCTGTTTCATGTCATATTGCCACGATAGCACAAGGAATACTTTGATGTACCCTACAAATATTTGAACACTCTTTTTATTGCATCCTAATGTATTCATCTAGGATTTGACATAAATTTGCTTAGAACTCCCAGTGCATGGGCAATGTCAGGTTTAGTGCAGACCATGACATATATAAGATTGCCAATTGCACTTTGATAAGGTACTCCACCCATGTCTTCCATCTCTAAAGGAGAAATAGGATATTGTACAACAAATAATTTTGTTCCTAAAATAAAAGGAACGCATAATGGTCTAGAATCTTGTATATTGAACCTTTGTAAAATTGAATTCATATATTTACTTTGACCAATTTTCTCTCTTTTTATCTCCATTCCAAGAATGTGTTTTGTTGCACCTAATTTTTTTTATTTCAAATCTTGTTGCAAGTTTTTTATTTTACAAATCAATTCTATTCCCTTTTCAATAAATAACATGTCATCAATATAAAGTGCAATAATCAAGAAATGATCACCATCAATTTTGTAGTAAACACAATGATCCAATTTGGATTGTTGAAATCCCAAACTGAACACAAATGTATCAAATTTTTGGTACCACATTCTAGGAGATTGTTTGAGGCCATACAATGATTTATTTAACTTATAGACCAAATATTCTTTACCTTTAACCAAAAAGTGCTTAGGTTGTGACATAAATTTATTTCTCCAAATCCCCATGAAGGAATGTTGTTTTCACATCCATTTGCTTGATTTTTAAATTATAAGCTATTGTAATTGAAAGCAAAAATCTAATGGATGGCATTTTAGAAGCAAGAGAAAAAATCTCATCGTAATCCACCCTCTCAACTTGGGAGTAACCTTTTACAACCAACCGTGCTTTATATTGTTTAACATTACCATTAGAACCAGTTTTTTATAAATACCCAATTTTAGCCAATGGGTTTGCGTACTTTGGGCAAAGGTACCGAGTCCCAAGTGTTATTCTTTTTAAGTGTTGTCATCTCTTCATCCATGGCTATTTTCTAGGACTTTGCATCATGCATACTTAAAGCCTCTTGAATATTTCTTAGTTCATCAATGTTAGTATTTAAAGTAAAAATACAACTCCAATCGCTAGGAGAATACCTTTTCAATGGTTTTCTTTGTCAAGTTAACCTTCGTACAAGTTGAGGTGGAGGTTCTACCTCCTCTTTTGAAGAATTTGAGCTTGGAGAGCTCTCCCCAACTTCAGGTTTAATTTGGGCTTTTGATTCAGCTTTCTCTGGAGTAGGAGGAAATTGAACCACTTCTTTCTTTTCAGTTTCTTTTGGTTGCAATACAATCGAAGGAGACCTAACTTCTCTCAAAATAACACTTATATTGTATAAAACTTTTTTGCAATAGGATTCCATAGCTTGTATCCTTCCACACCATGATTGTAACTGATGATACATTTTATTGCCTTGTTCTCCAATTTTGTATGCTTCTTCCTCGACACATGTGCATATGCCTCACAACCAAAAACATGTAGATGCCTTAACGAAAACTTTATGCTCATTCACACCTCCATAGGTATTTTGTCAACAAGAGCTGATGTAGGAGACTTGTTTATCAGGTAGCAAGCAGTGGCTACAACCTCAGTCCAAAAGTTTTGTTCCAAGCCAACTCCACTTAGCATACTCTTAGCCTTCTCCATTAGTGTCTTGTTCATACATTTTGTAAACTCCATTCTATTGAGGAGAATGCAAAGTTGTCTTATGTCTCTAAATATTGCAATCCTTACAAAAGTTATCAAAATTTGTAGAGAATACTCATTGCCATTATCAATTCTCAAAATCTTTATTTTCCTACCAGTTTGCATTTCTACCATAGCCTTAAACTCTTTGAAATGACTGAAAACTTTAGATTTACTTCTGAGAAAATAAACCCATATCCTTCTACTGTAGTCATCAATAAAAGTAACATAATAAACATATTTAGCAATCGAAGGAACATCAATTGGACCAAAAACATCCGAATGGATTAGATTGAACAACGTAGAAGACTTGTCAGAACTAGAATAAAATTGAGCATGATTTTGCTTCCCATATATGCAATGTTTACAAAAATCAAATTCAAGGTTGCAATTATATAAAAATTCAACAAGGTTTTTTTTTTTTAAGATTCATAGTTCCTTCTCACCTATGTGGCTTAATCTTTGGTGTCATAACCGTTTTCAACTAGTAATTTTGTCTTTGTAGAAAGAGCACCCTTAGGTACTCAGAAAGAACAACTATCTGTTGAAGAAGCTAAAACTCATTTTCTCAATGGAATAGATGAAGATTCGGTTTGTATAGAAGTACTATTGCACCGTATTGTGCATATATCCAATGGAATAGATGAAGATTCAATTTGTATAGAAGTACTATTGCATTGTATTGTGCATACATCAAGCTGAAATAATTTGCTAAATCTGACATCCCTTGTAATAATCATAGCACCTCCAACCATCTTGCATCCAAAATCAGAAAAGACAACTTGCACACCCACATCAATTAATTTTCTTATAGATAAAAAGTTTCATGCTAACCCAGGGATATGCAAAACACCACTAATTCCTTTAACTCCACCATCATAAAATTTAATCTGAACTCTACCATGACCAACTATTTTAAGGTGAGAATCATCAACCAAGCACATTTTTCCTCCATCAAAATCCTCATACTTTGTAAACCAATCTGTATTAGAAGTCATATAGAAAGATACTCCTGAATCCATCAACCATGCATTATCCCTTGCATGTGTTGCCAAAGATGCAATAAAAGCATCACCATCCTCCTTTTTAGATTCAGAATTAGAATCATACTTTTTTTCGTCTTTTTCTCTTCTTTACATTCTTTTCAGAAGTGTCCAGGCTTTCCACAATTCCAACATCTTGTGTTGGACTTTCCAAAAGACTTAGATCTCCCCTTGGATTTGGATCTAGACTTATCTTGTTGTTTCCCATCCTTCTTGTCTCTTTCCTTAGATCTACCATGAACATGCATGGCCTCCTTGGCACAGAAGCTTTTCTCTTCATTTCGAAGCTTTTCTCTTCATTTCCTCTGAAAGTAAGGTGCCAACAACATCATCAACCTTCAAAGTTATAGAAGTACTCCCAATGGCTATTACCAAGTGGTCCCATGAATTTGACAACGTGTTGGTGTTCCAAATTACACTCCACCAATTCTTAAAATACTTCGGGTTTTGACAAATCAGTGGAAAATGGTCAACGAACATGAGATATTGTCTGAAGAGAATCTCCTCTACACTTTAGGCTCTACAAAACCTAGGTGGGTTTCCCTTCTCAAACACTGGTTATGGAAATATGACTTAATTAATAACCACATTGTTGGATAGCCAATTTCTTTCACATGGAATATGAAGAGATCAAGATATGTAGAGTCATGAATAAAACTTTCTTCTAACCTTTAACAACTACTGTGAAAGTAGTGAATAATTAGGAATAAATTACATGACAAGCATGATTCGTCACTTTGAGTGTGTATGGGTGGTTGGGGAATTGACGTAGCTTCAAGATTGGTACCTGTTTTGGGAAAACAAAGTCACTATTGTTTGTAAGGCTTTACAATTAGAGTTCCACAAATTGAAAATCAATTTATCTTGTTAAATATACCAACGCCTCAATGTTGATATTGATTTTTTAATGATGGCAAGCACTACACAGATCGTTCTTGAATATCCATTTAGATTGTAAATGACAAAATTACTTAGTATGAAAGATTTGCTCTATTTTCTTGAAACATAAACTAACACACACAATATTTCTTAATAGCAAATGTATCATGGGAGAAACAACAAATCCTTGATTATGTTAATTCTCGATTGTCATTTACAGAACACAAATGGAGATGAAATGCATAACAGTTTGCATTCTATCATTTAAATCAACTAATGAGAGTACATCACAAAGACATTTACTAACCCAAATCTCCTATCTCCTAAACACAAACTACAAACAATAGAAGTTACATCCTAGGTATTTTCCCACCAACCCTTTGCAACAATGAGTGCATCCTTTTTATAGAATAAGGGAGTCTCTTACAATCCTTTAGATGAATGACACGTACAATAAACCATAATTTGTTGGTAAGGGGCAGAGCATGTGAGCAATTATATTTGTCCCTTTAAACAATTTAAACCATCTGTATCTTGTTTGAAATAGTATGATGACTGGGCGTGGGCAGATAGGTAGTCGTGGGGAGAGCTCATGAATTAATCTTCACCTGCCAAAGCTAAGCTGGCAGCACCTGCCCTCTGTGAAGGTGGGGATGATGAAGATGCCAGGTGTCTATCACTAATTTCTTTGAATCTATCCATAGAATCCCAAATAGTCACCTACTTCTAGACCACCCAAATGTGATATCCTCCCTCTGTAATGCATCAATATGGAGGGGAGGAGGAACTGGAAAGGAGCGGCCCTGCCCAGACATCTGATTTTGCCAATCAAAATTGGCTATTGGAAATTATGATTCCTCTATATCATCCAATGAGCAACTGCATGCAGTTGGAGTGGTTAAGCAATAATGTCCACTTCTCATGAGGTTCCAGCCACTGGAAGGTGAAATTGATGGAGCAGAATGGCTGACATAGAGATAATCCCCTTCATTTTCGTAAACCTCCCATTCCAAAAGGAGACAATCTCTATTTTTCTATTTTTGAAAGCACATAACTGCAGCCAAGAAAACCTTGTCATTCTTTTTCTGAACAAAGACAACACCTTAGGAATGCTGGGAAAGACCATAGCCATAGATTGAAAGTGATAAATGCTACGATACAAGATATCCCGTTCCTTTATAACCAAAAAGGTGGCCCATCATTGAAAGCACAAAAACCAATTCACATGTATTTCTATAAATGATCCTTATCCTCAAAACATGTCACCCCACCGATGCGGATCATCTGATCAACTTATCAGTTCTGAGAGGATAGCAAAAGTCTCATCATGTCACAGATATGCTGCCATATCACATCTTTGTAACCACATGTTGAATCCTTCTTTCGACAGTCAAATGCGGCCTATAACCCTTTCAATTCTGCTGACATGAGTGACATATCTGGTGCCTGACAGTACCTTTGTTTCCCTTATAAAGTTGTTTAGGCTAGAGTCCAAATTTAGTAACTTATCCATCTCAACGATATATCTCGCTTGATCCTACTATCAAACGTGATTGATTTGATAGAATTAGGGATAACATTCCCCGATTCCCTTTTCCATTCTGCCAATGTCCTTTCAGTCCCATCATTGCTACGAACTGGTGGCAAGGTGTACCCTTCAAGGGACTTGAAGTACTCCATTTTATCTTTTAACACCATATCGAGCTTTCCTTTGGAAACTGACACCTCCTTGAAATTCCTTCGACAACTTTGATTATTTCCTCAATATCTCTTCATGCAAATGAGAAATTCCATTGATACTGATTATATGCCTTGCTCAAATGGTAGAAACCATCATGTTTGCACTAAAAGCTCGAATGAACGGAGCTATTGTGCCATCTGTTAGCCGTTCCTTGTTTTGAAGTTACCAAGAGCAACAATTCTGAATCCCAAAAGTTCTAAGTGAAGGCGTAGATAGAAAGAGCATCAAATTTCAACTAGGGTCACCTTTGGAATTATTTGAAAATTTGTTGAAATGAGCAAGTTATTCCATTCGGATATCCTAACTGGACATCCCAACCGGACATGACATTGGCGAACTTAACAATCCACATCTAGATGAAGATACCGCAACATAGCATGTTGACCAAGTTCCAGGTGTAAGTGGTCCCTTAAACATTTGAAATAACTTAGAAAAAGCTCTGGACTTGACCCAATCTAAAATGTGATTTAATTCTGTGAAACAAAGCATCACCTAACCCAATCTTCCATCCGAACATGACATTTGCAAATTCTTAAGATCCAGTTCACTTTGAAGATCCACATCCGGTTAGCTGATAAGGCAATTTGCATTTGGAAATTTTCTTAATGAACTTATATACTAACTCGAACCAGATCTTGCACAAAGGACATTTGGCTTATCCTGTGTTCGATATCCGGTTGGACTTTCACACCCGATAGTACATGGATGAATCATTATGACATCACACTCCAACCTGACATATCTTGCCCGATATATCTATCCTGGTCAAACCAGACATATTCCAACCTGACATATTAGTGCCACTAGAACTAGATATCGAAACATAACTCGATATCCCGTTAGAAATACAAAGGAACGCAATCGGATCTAGACATGAAGACAACTTAATATTAATATAAAGAGGTGCAACCGTATGTTCAGACATCTAGGTGGAGCGATGATCATAACTTAGCCAAAATCATCAGATTTTCGCCAAATTTGAACTGCAGATACCCATTTGGCTCCTTAACAGGATGATCCCCTTACTTGGGCATAATTCCAACTGGAACTATCAAATTTTTTAACATCCTTTCCTTAGGAAAATTGTGAGGAATTTTAACAAGACTTTGCAATTTTGAGTCATGGAAAATATGAGTCTCAACAGTGGCTCTAATTGGGATGCACATTCTAGTAGAAGGTGGAGAGGATTTAGAAAATCTTCGGGATGCGCACCAACACATAGAAAATAGCAACACAACGAAACACTTCACCATGGGCCACATGCAAACATAACTGCACATAATAGAAACACAGAGAAAAAAGAAACCTAACTACTGAGCATGGAAAAGGTAAACCGAAGCTCAAGAGAAATAATGTTTCAAGAACTGTCCATGCATAGGCAATTCTTTGTATTCTCCAGCAATGCTCCCGAGGAAATAAGAATCTTCCCCATGGGTATTTAGTACTGTGTATGGGCCTAACCATAGGGATTCAAACTTCCTATGTTTCCCTTTGTCCTGAGATCTTGCATTCCATACCAATACTAGATCCCCACACTCAAACCTTCTGTCTGTTGCCTTCTTGTCAAATAAATATTTGACCTTTTGCTGCATATTTGTTTAATAATTCGGGATTTTCTCCTATTTTCATCCAGTGCTATTAACTGATTCATCTTGCAAACCATTGAGTCATTACCATCACTCTTGAATGAACTTGTGTACTGGTATTAAGTTGCTGATAGGCATATTTGCATTCATTCCACACACAAGTTCATAAGGGGAGCTTCCAGTGGACTTCTTGACGGTCACCTTGTCTGCTCATAAGGCCAGCCCGAGTTTTGAATCCCAAGACTTCTTATTCTTCCCCAACATTGTCTTCACAATCTTCACCAAGCTCTTTTTTCTAGATTCTGCCTGACCATTTCCTTGAGGGTGGTATAGTGAAGAATAAGATAAAGTTATTCCATGATTAGTGCAAAGATCCAAAAATTCTATAGATCTAAAACACATAGCATTATCAACAATCAACTTGTTAGGTACACCAAACCTTGTAACTTTGTTCCATAACAAAATTTATTACCACTTTGCTAGTTCCCTGTTTAGTAGGGATTGCTTCAATCCATTTAGTGAAGTAATCGATGGCAGCTAATATCCACTTGAAACCTCCATTGGATTTCTCTGTAATTTTGCCGATGAAATCAATTTCCCATTGCTGAAACGATGCCTCAAAAGTCTATGGATTTAAAGATAAAGCTCCTAATCCCTTCAATTTACCAGAAAATCTCTGGCATGAGTCACAACCTCTTACTACCTGTGAGAATCAGCAAACAATGTGGGCCACCAATACCTTGCTCTAAGTATTCCGTGAGCAACTTTTTTAGTCATGAAATGTCCCCCACAATCTCCACTATGCATTTCATTCATAACTTTAAGAGCTTTAGTTTCATTTAGACATCTTAAGAGGATACCATCTCTATTTCTCCAATATAATTCATGTTCAGTGATGACATACCTTAATGCCTACAACTTCAATGTCCTCTTTTGGTTATTAGATAAATTGTCTGGACACTTCAAGTGGTGTAAGTAGAAAACAATATCCTTGTACCAGTTTGAATCCTCAAGGTTGCACTTCTTCAACAAGGGTACATCGTTCAAACAATTCACCTGAACTGCTTCTAGATTAGACTCAACCATAAGTTTAGCTAACCCCTGGCCTCTAACCAGCTTGGTAATTTGGATGTCAATGTTGAATTCTTGGATTTGGGTGTTGCCACAATAATGGGTTACACTTTCTGGGACATCCTAATTCTTGTTGAAATCACATATTTTTAGAAAATATAATGATTTAAGCCTTGAAAGGTTCCATTTAAAGGATTTTAATTGAAGAGGGTTTGATCAAATACCCTTAGATTCAAACCCCCTTGGATAGAACCCCGCTACTTTTAAACCATACCTATAATGGAGTCTCCTCTACACCTATCAAAATGCTGATAAAAAATCACTTTTGATTTACCTTTTTGGGGATCAAATGAATTCATTTAAAATTTATCTTTTGTAAGTATGTAGGCCTTATTATAAGCTTCCCAAAAAGTATAATTTTAAATATATTTAATTTGATTATTATATTTATTTTTTATTTCTTGTGAATGTAAGTTTTTCACTGAACATCAAGTTCTTTGTTCTACACATCACTTTAAAAAAATGTTGTTTACTATTAAAAACTAGTTATTAAAGGAGACACAATTTTTTTTACAATTTAACTCGAATTTAAAAAAAAAATAATTTAGAATCTACAAACAAAATCTCACAAATCACTAGTTTGCATCATCTTCAAATTCCTAATGGTTTAGCGGCTATAGGTGTTAGAAATTGAAGATTTAGTTCAAAATGTTGATTTCAATGCCAAGTTTGGCCAAAAAGTGTAACCCATTATTGTGGGATGACCCATTTTGTTTATCCATCTACATCTTCTGCCAGTGACTTTCTGTTGCACAAAAACATCCTTTATTGTAGCATGAGGAACATAGGCCACAATTTTGGCCCCAACGAGGTACAGTATGAAATTCTTTACTGCCTTCACTAGTGCATAAGCTTGCTTTTCCATGGAGTCATACTTTAATTCAGCTGCCTGTAATGACTCACTGAAGAATGATTTTTATGTCCCCTCCCCTAAGAGCTAACATAATGAGCACCAACTTGTTTACATAGTCCTGCAACCAAATTTGGAGAAGCATATTGCCCGAAAAGATCTATTTGTTATGTTAAACTGGATTCCAACGAAGCATGATTAGGTAATCTTTGTTAGCAAGTTGTAATTATTTCATTAGGGAGATCTGCCAAGGCCCGACAGGGAACATGCAATAGCAAAGTTTGCACAGAGATTCAAACTGATGTCAAAGAGGTGCATTTCTCATCTAGTAAGTAACATAACACAATCAACCATAAGACAAATACAATATAATCATATATATAAAGATTATAAAGCAGTGACCAAACATTTATTATGAAGTAAGTTTGATGTCTGATTAATATGCAACAATTATCATTATGTGATACCCCCAAACAGATAAGTAATTCATTGATTTGAAGACTTAAATTATGAGGCCTATGAAATATGGCTCACCTCATTAAGGCCAACCACCTTGAACATTGATCGACCATTAAGGAGCAACGAATAGTTTTTATAGAGCGCACTAGAAGGCAATGATACAATTTGTTTATGAAGAGTTTTATTAACTAAAAGACATCCCTGTTCGTTGAAGACACACCCTTGCAAGATATAAGAAAATATAAAAGCGAAATCGCCAAGGGAGAAATAGATCATCAAGCGATCAAGGTACAAGAAAGATATAACATAGATAAATCTGTAGAAAGAATAAATAACGATAAGCAAAAATAAATACAATGCATTATAAATAATTTAGAACATATATCTAAAGCATAACAACATAAGAAGAAGAAATACAAGGAATACAAAACTGATTTAGAGCAGAGATAAATATGTAGACTTCAACAGTAATATATAGATTATTATTTAGTCTATAGCACATCTCTGCCATATGTTAATAAGCATTAAAATATACATATAACACTGCAACAGTCTGTAAAAGGGTAAGGAAGGAAACCTGCTTTAAGGGAGAACAACTTAGGGCACTCCGCTACAGTGATAAGTAGGGAGAACAACTAGACGGGCATCCTATTGCACTATGAAAGGGAGGGAACGGCTAAGGGCACCCTATTGCAATTTCCCATTCCAATCCCTGCGTCGAGGGACTGTTGATAAAATCAGAGATTCATGTACAAATCAAACTTGCTGCATAATGATGAATATATGATTCCCTTGCAAAAATAATAGGGTTTATTTCATGAACTGTATTTGCAATTTTACCTAACTGATTGCATGCTTCCAGAACAAAATTCGTTCATCTTATTCCTAAGTAAAGAGATGTATTCCTAACTACCTTATATGCTTGTTCCATTTGGTTTTGTGAATTTGGACATAATAGAGATTGATCTAGCAAGGGGACATTATACATGTGTACATGCTGAATATTATAATAGTGATTAGAATTCTATATGTGACATCATTGGATTATATGTTTATTTATCTGTTGATAACTAACATGATTGCATGCCCTAAATTAGGTTTATCTTGCTTAAAGCATTCAATTGGTAAGTTATAACCCTAATGTGTTAAATTTGTGATTCTAGGGCAAGATTCAGGGCAATTCCAAAAGGGGACATTGCAATTGGTATCAGAGCATCCTTCCTGCCATCCTGTGAATGATAGTTGATGCAATGTATATTTCATGACTTACGTGTATTCATGTGTATACTTCATGACTTACATATATTCATGTGTATGCTTCGTGACTTACTTGTATTCATGTGCATACTTCATGTATTACATATATTTACGTGTATGTTTCATGACTCGTATATTACGTGTATTTATGCATATACTTTGTTTAATATGTGTATGCTTCATGCTTCTTGTATTACATGTAATTATGTGTATACTTCGTGTATTACATGTATGCTTCATGCTTCATGTATTACATGTATTTATGAGTATACTGTGTCTTACGTATACTTCATGTATCATGTGTATTTATGAGTATACTTTGTGTCTTACGTATACTTCATGTATCACGTGTATTTATGTGTATGCTTCATGCTCCACATGTATACTTCATATATTACATGTGTCTATGTGTATACTTCATACTTCGTGATCCCGTGTACTTATATGCTTCATGCCGCACATGTATTTATGTGTATACTTCATATATTATGTATTCTTCATGCTTTGTGTCTTACGTGTATACTTCGTGTATCATGTATGCTTAATGTATTATGCATATCTATGTGTTTGCTTCATGTCTATTAATGTTTCTCCAACAAGTCTACTATGTGTGTTTAAGATTACTTTAATCTTAAAATCTATGAAAATGCCAAAACTATCAAAGTTTTATTTGTCAAACGCTTCTTGGGTTGAGAAGCACTAACAAATTAACTGATGTAATAATGAAGAGTTGTAACTAGTGAAGTGAAAAAGTGACTCCCTCAAACTTGAGATATAAAAGGGGAGAGCATTTCATTTGAGAAAGACATCCAAAACATCACTGAAGAATTCAATCTAGAATAGAACCCTAAGTGATTTTACAAGTAAATTAAATTAGGTTCTCAAGAATAATGATGATGCGAAAAAGATTGAAACCCCAAATACCAAAAGTGTGACCCTTCAAATGTAGGACTTCCTTAACAATAAAATATAAAGGGGAATCATTTCCTTGTGAAGAAACTATCAATAGGAAATGAATCTAACAATCAACTCAAAGGTTAAGTGTTATTCTCGGAAAGGGCAACCAAGAAGAGTAGTGACTCCTTCAAGAAATAGATAAAAAAGATAAATTAACTCATTGACATAAGCAGTTGTCACTCATCTATTCATCAAGAAATCAAGCAATCAAAATATCAAAAGTTTACCAAGGAAGAAACAATCAATCATAACCACTCAACATAGTTGATTCTAATGATATAATTTGACTTCCAATTCTCCAATAAAAATCCACACATTGCCACCACTAGTTGTCGTAGAAACTTAGGCATAACTAAAGATACAAAGATGGATTAAGATTATCTTTCAAACTTTGAGATTTAGGTACATTGAGATATCATCTTGACATAGGATGGTCAATCTCTTAAAAGCCAAACCACCATTTTTTAGAGAATGTAATGAAGACGACTTAATTCTTTAGGAACCTACAAATTTGGAATCTTGAGAGATCTTAAGAGAAATGTTGGAAATCTATTGTAAGGTATATTCATCAAGCTTCTTAAGGTAGGAACCATTGGTTCTATTCATTTTGGACAAGATCATAATGCTTATTCAAATCCATAACACATGTGATCTATCCCACACTCATTGAAACAAAGGCAATACATGGATCAGTCTCCAAAATTGATCTAGTGAACCAAATTCACTTTTGTATTAGATCATTTCTTTCAGGAGTCTCCTCCTAAGTTCTTTTCTTGATCAAGTAACTCCACATTCATAAAGATCAAGGACATTAGTATTAGGCATGTAGGAACATTAGATAAATTTGATACAAATCAAGTTACAACAAAATTGTTACATAAGCCTATGCTAAGTTATATTATGGGCCCACAACTCACAAATCCCAGGATCATTCTCACCTATCAAACCTTGGGATAAATTGATATTGTTTAAATAACTTAGGTACTCACCCAAATATGAAATAAATTTAGTACCGAACATGGAGATACATCAAAGAGGAGTGATAGCCTCTAATTGAATTAGAAGATGGAACAAGAATTGGATATTAGGATAAACCTATAAATTTAAGTCCTCCTATTGCTGCTAGGAATGCTAAACTATTGTACATCTTTCATTTTATTGACTTGATCAATCCCATAAATTTGTACTTAAATATTAATTACCTATGGGTATACAGATGTTTGACTAGGTTAACTAATACAAAAAACCCTATAAGCTCCTCCTTAGAAACAGACTTATCGTAAACTTTGTTTGAATAAAATAAAACATACGAAAGTTGTCATTCAAACATCTAGATCCTTTACACGAAAGCAAAATTAATTTTACACAAAGGAGTGGGATCTTGATATTCACAACATTCATGCAATCCATCATGATTTTAGATTTCAACAAGGGGTAATGAAGAGTTGGTATCATTGCCTAGGATCCTTGTAGTGATGAAGTGAGAGAAAACTTGTCTTAAGTAACAAAGTCTTGCAAATTTCCAACACTTGGTTTTGTTGTTAAAAGTTATTGAAGTACATGAGCCAATAGAATTGCTCTCATAATTTAGAGGGTAGTATTGACCTTATTGGTAGTCAAGTTGAGGCAGGTATATCAACTACTACTCTCCAAAGACATAGAGTTGAACATAACCAAAATAATCGTCACTCGGTTTAAAATCTCCAATTCCTATCACAGTATCACAATAAAAGTTAATGACCTCACAAGAATATAAATCTACAAGATTGATTTAGAATCTTGGTAATGTCAAGAGTTTCTTATCTTGTGATTGTTTGAGGACAAGCAATCTTGGGCAGGGCAGTCTGTCATCTCCCCTCCCCTAAGAGTCGACACAATGAGCACTAACTTGTTTACATAGTCCTGTAGCCAAATCTGGAGAAGCATATTGCCTAAAAAGATATATTTGTTACGTGAAACTGGATTCCAACGAAGCATGATTAGGTAATCTCTATTAGCAAGTTGTAATTATTTTATTAGGGAGATCTATCAAAGCTCGACAAGGAACATGCAATAGCAAAGTTTGCACAGAGATTCAAACTGATGTCAAAGAGGTGCATTGCTCATCCAGTAACATAACACAGTCAACCATAAGACAAATACAATATAATCGTATATATAAAGATTATAAAGCAACGACCAAATGTTTATTATGAAGTAAGTTTGAGGTCTGATTAATATGCAACAATTATGATTATGTGATACCCCCAAACAAATAAGTAATTCATTGATTCAAAGACTTAAATTATGAGGTTGATGAAATATGGTCGACCTCATGAAGGTTGACCACCTTGAACATTGATCGACCATTAAGTAGCAAAGAATAGTTTTTATAGAGTGCACTAAAAGGCAATGATATGATTTGTTTATGAAGTGTTTTATTAACTAAAGACATACCTATTCGTTGAAGACACACCCTTGCAAGATATAAGAAAATATAAAAGGGAAATTGCCAAGGGAGAAATAGATCATCAAGTGATCAAGGAACAAGAAAGATATAATAGAGATAAATTTGTAGAAAAAATAAATTATGCTAAGCAAAAATAAATACAATGCATTATAAGCCGATAAGGGCGTGGTTCGGTGGTTAAGTCACTCGATTGTAGTGGCGGCCACTAGAGTTCAAACCCCCATTGGGCCAACGAGCTCACATGCTTTACACCTTCGCTGGGCCAATGAGCTTGCGGGTTTGAAGTGTTCTTGCTAGGGGATGAGGTCCCCCGTGTTGTGGCCTCACCGGTTCATTGCTCAGGGCAAAAGCATTCACGTGGAGCCGAAGGACGTGTTGCACCAGCGTCGCCGGTCACGTTAAAAAGTTTACCAGGTGCATTTAAAAAAAATACAATGCATTATAAATAATTTAGAACATATATCTAAAGCATAATAACATAAGAAGAAAAAATACAAGGAATACAAAATAGATTTAAAGTAGAGATAAATTTGCAAACGTCAACAGTAATATAGAGATTATTATTTAGTCTATAACACACCTCTGCCATATGTTAATAAGCATTAAAATATACATATAACACTGCAACAGTCTGTAAAAGGTTAAGGAAGGAAATCTTCTTTAAGTGAGAACAACTTAAGGCACTCCGCCACAGTGGAAAGTAGGGAGAACAACTAGACGGGCACCCTATTGCACTATGAAAGGGAGAGAACGACTAAGGGCACCCTATTGCTAAGGGTACCCTATTGCAATTTCCCATTCCAATCCCTACATCGAGGGATTGTTGATAAAATTAGAGATTCAGGTACAAATCAAACTTGCTGCATAATGATGAATATATGATTCCCTTGCAATAATAATAGGGTTTGTTTCATGAACTACATTTGCAATGTTACCTAATTGATTGCAGGCTTGCAGAATAGAATTCATTCATCTTATTCCTAAGTAAAGAGATGTATCCCTAACTACCTTATATGCTTGTTCCATTTGGTTTTGTGAATTTGGATAGAATAGAGATTGATCCAGCAAGGGGACATTACACATGTGTACATGCTGAAAATTATAATAGTGATTAGAATTCTATATGTAACATCATTGGATTATATGTTTATTTATCTATTGATAACTAACATGATTGCAGGACCCAAATCAGGCTTATCTTGCTTAAAGCATTCAATTGGTAAGTTACAATCCTAACTATGTTAAATTTGTGATTCTAGGGCAAGATTTAGGGCAATCGCAAAAGGGGACATTACAATGACATTGGTTGCTCTTGAAGCCATTGCCATTTTTCTGCAATAAGATATCATCAATTGTATGGAATAAAGCAATAGAGAACAACTGGAATGGCCAGGAGAAGTTTGGTGATGCAAGCACTGAGGCTTGTTTAATTGCCTCTTTTATATTCGTGAATGACCTGGTAGGCTTATCACCCCACTTTATATTTGCCCCTTCAACATTTTAGAGATGGCTTTAGTTTTTTCAGTGAAATTTGCCACAAACCTTCTCACAAAATTTATTTGACGAAAGAAAGATTGAACCCCTTTGATTGTCTTTGGCTAAGGTATCCTGTCTATTGCTGTTACTCTTTTTGGATCAATTGTAACCCCATTCTTAGACACTATATGTCCCAATAACTTGGCTTTAGTCGCCCCAAACATGCATTTCTTTGAGTTGAGTGAGATTCCGTACTTTAGGCTCCTTTTGAAGATCTACTCTAACTGATTACAATGATCTTATTCCTTCTTAGAGAAAGCTGTCATATCATCTTGATACCCGACCATGATGACATTGATTAGATCAGAGAAAGCAACATCCATGGCCCTCTGAAAAGTAGCCCAGGCATTTGTTGACCCAAATCGCATCCTGATATAAACATAAGTACCCCAAGGAGTAGTGAAAGCAGTCTTGTATTGCTCAAACCCCTTTACCATTACCTGATTATATCCTGAGAAACCATCCATCATATATAGTAACTCACAACTTGTTACTTTTTGCAACATAGCTTCCATGTTTGGCAAGGGATAATTATCCTTCAGAGATGAAAGGTTAAGGTTTTTGAAATCAACAAATAACCTTATATGACCAATTTTCTTTTTGACAAGCACTAGGTTGGACACACATGTAGAATGCCTAATTGGTTTGATAATTCCTCCCTCATTGAGCTTAGCCAATTCTTGTTGCATTTTTGGTGCCAGAGTAGGATTTATGGGCCTTTGCTTTTGCCTGAATTCTTTAGCATTAGGCTTCAAAGGAATCTCATGCTGAAACAAGTGTTCTCTATAAGCCTTAATATCATCATAAGACGAGGCCGAAACTTTCTTATACCTTCTTAGCAAGGAGATAAGCATAGTTCTGATCTTGGTATTTAGCTTCTTACCGATATAGACTTTCTTGGATGTGCTTCAGTCCCCAGATTGACTTCCTCTAGTTCATTTTCATTAACAAGAGCAAGCTTGGCAACATGAACGTCAGTTCCATCAAATACTCTTTCTAGGGAAACCAATCCCCTTGGAATTTTATTTATCTTTAATTAAATAACCCTAGTCCCAAAAATAGTATCCTTTGTTGATAACTGAGAGGGGGGGGGGTGAATCAGTTATCCTAATTATTTCCCTTATTGAACTTTCCTTTTAATTGATGCAGCATAGAATCAAACACAAAAACATTAATCATGAAATAAGAAACACATGACACAGTATTTTTGACGTGGAAACCTTGTTAAGGGAGAAAACCACGGGGTGATTAACCCAAAATTATTCTCTGTTAGAAGAATAGGAAATTACAAAAATGGCACTTGCCAATTAGGGCTCACTGCCCGAGCACACTGCTCACAAGAGGCCCACTGCCTACAAGAAGACACACTGTCTACAAAGTGATGAGAATCACAGTCTTGAACTGATTGGAAGCATCTGCATATGCTGGAGTTCAGTTCCGGTTAGGCTCAGTACACTGATCTGCTGCACTTCATCTTTCCTCTATTCTTTATTCTGCTATCTTTCACATACCGGATCCTTTTTGCTACCTCTGCTCTTATCTGGACTTATTCGCATATATCTCCACATCAACACACCCTTCACAACTAAATCCATCCTCTATATATATCCGCACAAGTAATTTCATCACCTTTCTAGTCGGCATCCGGAACAGTCTAGTTTCTTACAAACTTTTGTTCTGTCGGCTGAATCCTTCCTCACCAAGCAATGCGGATCAAGCATATACTTGTAGATATCATTAATCATGTCGGCCAACCATGATTCATGCCTTCACAACCTCTGTCATCAACAGTAACACATCCGGAAAGCAGTCTGATACTCTGCCAGTCAGTTCTTCCTCTGTTTTCACTGTCTCTCAGGAATCCGGTACTCAACCATTCATATCTTTTTCCTTGTCCATCACCGGAGGCTAAATCCTTGGAATATACCACTCAAGGTAGTCCTCTTGACTTCCCCAAATCCGCACTGCACCAAGACACTTCCTCTGAGAGATCCGGACCAATCTGTCGGACCTTGCCACATGCTCTGTTCTTCTTCACCGGACCACAACATTCTTTATTCTGACTTCCGGTAGAGACACATCATGACTTGCGGATATGTGGGATGACCTTTGTTGCCATCAATGACAACAACCATGAATCCATATAGTGTCTCTTGCCAACAATCTCCCCCTTTGGCATTGATGGCAACACTTAGTGAAAAATGACTAAGTGTTTTCACTATGCTCCCCCTTTGCTGATGCTCTGTCTTTATATACAATTTCTGGAACTCCCCCTTAGTTGGATTCCTCATTTTTCACTGCTCCTCACTCCCCCTTTGACATCAATGGCAAAGGGTAGGGTCCGCACACCAAAATTTTCAAAAATTTTCTATATATAGCCGCATATTTACATACTCACATGTACTGAAGAATGTCTGCAAAGGATGTCTGCAATTGGATCATTTCTGTAGCCCAACTTTGCTTCATTCTATCCAAAATTGAAATGTGACCACTTAACAAAAATGCAAACGCTTCTGCCCGCTTGAGATCTGTCGGATCTTTTGTTTGGGCGGTGGTCTGAGCATCACTGATGGCCTCATGCATAGTTTCCAACTTAGGGATTATAATCCTTCTAAGTTCTCCCATCCGGTTAGTGATGTTCTTTCTTTCCTTCTCAAGATTTTTTATTTCATTCAAGACTGCAATAGTCTGACATTCTTGATTTATTATAGAGGAAGAGAGAGGATCAAAACTTTGAGATAAGCTTTGTAGCTTATCCTGTTCCTCTTTTATTTTCTTGTCAAATGCTGCTGTTGCCTTTGACCAGGATATACAAAATTTATAGATGTCACCGCCATCCTTAAGAGCATTCTCTAAGCTCTTTATTCCAATGCTCACAATCTTCCTATCTTTAGAGATTAATTCTAATATTTCTGAAAATCTCTTATCCAAAAATTCCTTCCGGACCTTTTCTTCAGCTGATTTTTCTAGAGAATCAAAATGTGTATCAACACTGCTAACTAAGGTTTTTAGATTACCGGAAGAGGAGGCTGTCGGATCTATCTGGATTGATGGCATGATCTTTACAAGTACTCCGGAAGCAGCCTCTATCAACTCACAGTCTTCCATATGAGACTTCAAGAGCTTTTCATTTGCCTTGGCATTTGCAAATGAAGCTATCTTCATTGTTTGTACCGGAGAGAGAGAGTCAAAATCAAATGGGCCTTTTAGAAGCTCCGGTTCATCAATCTCTAAAGTTTCTTTGCTCAAAAATTGTTGAACAGTTTGTGCAGTGTCTCTTGCCGGAGACAGATGTTTCTTTTCTTCTGCAGTCTTAGAACTGTCAACCTCTTTGTCTTTCACCACTGCTTCCTTCTCCTGTAATTGCTCTTCTTCTTTGGATCCAGAGACTGTAGGGGAAACCGGAGGAGAGATATTTGTCTGTTCAGGGCTCACTTCTTCCGGAACAGAAGATTCCAAATCAGCAGCTGTTTCTGCACCTAAGTCCTCTACAACAGGAAGATTGAACCTTTTGAAGGCCTTCCGGAGGATCTCTTCTGTTTCTTGGGCCACTTTGTCAGTCTCACCAAGCATGAGTTGATTCATCCTGGCTTTGCTTCTGAACTCATCTTTGCAGTCCTTGAAGATAATGTTCATTGTCTTGGGATCAATTTGAGGATATAGCTGAATAGCTATCTGCTCCCGGATCTCAAGATCTTTAGCATGAGCATTATTCTTTCTTACTTCCAATTCCTTTTCTAGGCTTTTAGGAATGAGAGATAATCTCAATGAAAGCCTTATTATATATGTTCAGATATTTAACTGTGGCTTCCTGCAGAGTCTTTTGGTCAGCCTCACTGAAGTCATCATAGGATTCAGTCATTGGTTGAAGGTTTCCATCCACCGTGACCGACTTGATTATGCTCTCTAGAGACAGAGTGGGCTTTTCAACAGTTACCTCTGCCATTTCATCCTTGTCTTGGCCTGTGGAGGGCTTACCGGATCCTTTCTTCTTCTGTTTCTTTATTTCTTTTATTCCCTCATCTGACTCTGTTTCCTCTTCATCCTTTTGGCTTCCATAAGCCCTTGTGGCTTTTGTCTTGGATCTCTTACCGGATGCCTGGACTTCCGGTTTAGAACTTTTGGTTGTGGGA
Organism: Cunninghamia lanceolata; assembly: GCA_027924645.1. Taxonomy (NCBI): domain Eukaryota; kingdom Viridiplantae; phylum Streptophyta; class Pinopsida; order Cupressales; family Cupressaceae; genus Cunninghamia; species Cunninghamia lanceolata. Next base: position 14,547,461 of record BSBN01000511.1, on the reverse strand, counting down.
GGTGCAGATCTCTTTGATGATCTGGTCCGGGTGGGAGCTTCAACCGAAGCACTTTCTTTACTTTTCTCTTCTTCCTCAGCTTTCCTCCTCTTTTCCCGGCTGGCATCAAGTGCCTCTTTTGAGATGCCTAGGCCTTGAGCAATGTGCTCTACTTCTTTTCTCACCTTTCTTTTAATCTCAGGTTCCCTGAGTTCTACATGTATTTTTACACTCAGCTCCTCAAAGGTTCCAAACCTTTCTGCCTTAGGATCTTTAGGCTGACTTAGCATGTGTTGAACATGCAGCTCCACTATCTGTTCATCCACTTCATACCCCATGGGCATGATCCAGACAGTCCTTGGCTCCACTGCCTCCATTAGGCACTGATCAGTGTCAACCATAAAACACACTGAGTCTTTGTATTTTTCAACAAGAGACTGGGGAATTCTCTCTCTTGCTTGCATCATGCTCTGAAAGTTTTTGAAGTATCCCCATAGAGCTGTATTTCTCGCTTTTGCATCCCCAAGTCCATGCAAGTAGTCTCTTATCTGGACTGCAACAGGTTTGTCATTCTGCCATACCCATCCACTTGTTCCGGGTAGCTCATTCATGAAGTAGAAGAATAGACATACAATAAGAGTACCATACTTAAAGGAATTCTTCTTATCCTTCTTGATTTTCTGTATATTTTCCATTAATTGGCTTAGCAGTAGTTCGCAGAGATCATATTCTGCATTCTTTCTTAGCATTTCATAGGCAGTGTATACTGCAGTTCCGGATACAGAATTCTCCCTGCTGGAGTGATAGATCTTGTATCCTATTATCATTGATGCATATTTGATATCCGGATCCGAAATATCTTCAATGGTCATTGCCCTCTTATCAAATTTTGATCCGGTGGCCTCAGTTACAATGTTGTTCTTGACAGATTTGAGGATAGGTACCCCTCCGGAAGAGTATAGACCAGTTACTGCTCTAATTGCCTCTTTTGTGATCTTGCAGGGTCTATCTAGCCATAGAAAGTTGTCATGCATCCTGCTCAGTACATACCGGACCCATTCATCTTCTTCAAAGCTGGGGAAATGAATAAATTGCTCAAATTGTTTCTTCTGGATATCCTTATACTCTGGTTTAAGCTCAAAAGCATTGTCTATCAGTTGCTTGTGATAGAGGTCTCTTAATTTGAATTCCCCAAATTCTTCAATGCTTGCATGTATGTAAACCCTAATGTCTTCGGTATGTAAAATTCCGTGAGGAACACTAGAGAAGGCTCCTAGTGGATCTACCTCCAATGATTTGTAGGGATGTTTCTTGAATGAGGGGCGAGGTCTATCAGAGATCTTAACTATGTTTGGAGTAGCCATTCTTCAAAGATTTGCAGTGAGGTAATGAAAAACGGAGAATACCTTATGCGCCTTCGGTTTGCACGGAGTGGTTGGATTGATTTCTTTATGCAATAACTTCGGCAGGAGATCCTTGGTGTGCTTGATGAACCTTGTTGCAGAGCTCCACTTTTCGCTTCTTCTCGAGTGCAGAATGAGCAAATGACCTTTGAGAAATCCCTTAAATTGCTCCGCGAACCCTAATATCTGTCTGCAATAAATGCTTCACCTACATCATTCCGGTTTGCTTTGTCTGGATAGTTTGGAGTATCCCGGATTAGTCCTGATCTGTGGATATCATCCGGATCTTTCAATCATGAATAAATCGAGGTAACATATTACAAGAACATCCCAAACACTCTGTCCAATCCGCAGAACAAGATAGTGCATTTCCGGATCTTTCCGGACCTTTTTGTAATCCTTTATCATACCGGAGCATCTCCCTGAACAGGTCTTATTTGATCGATCACAGCTTCTTCATAACTCCATGCGGACCTCTGAAAACTTGACTGAAGTATCTCAAGACTCATATCTACAAACCCTTTGATCCGCATCTTGTGTCACATCCGGCACCACTTGTTTGGCTGGGGGAACAAGATTTTCTTTGAGTCTCCCCCTGAGCCTGAGCTCACTTTTTAATTTCCGGAAGAAATATCAGCACCAGAGTCTGGTGCGGATCCAACCTCTACATTCTCTGAACTTTTCTTCACCCAAATCTTGCTCATCTGATTCCTAACCTCATCCGCATTCATCTTTTGTTTGCCCTTGTCTTGATTCTGATTATACACCGGACCTCTTTTGTCCTGATTCTTGTTTCTGCAGACTTTAGCATTATGACCGGACCTATTGCAGATTTGGCAAATAACATTTCTTTGCATATTTGATTGATATCCTCTTGATCTGCATTGATTAGCCATATGACCTACTCTATTGCATGTGAAGCATCTACCTTTGAATGATTTGTTTACTTGCATAATTCTGCATTCATGGGATTTGTGTCCATACCTTTTGCAGTTGAAGCACTGTCCGGAGAAGGATGAATTAATCTGATTCATTCTCATTCTGCACTGATTGGCTTTGTGACCAAAGTGGTTGCAGCTGTGGCAGTATCCATTGAAGGATGGATATCTTTGAGCATTTGGCTGTCTTACCGGAGGTCTTCTAGGCCTGCTCCTTGGATTTTCTGATCCAAGATTCTTCTGACCGGATCCGGAGCTTTCTCCTTTCTCATATCCCAAACCATACTTGTCATCTGTCCTCTTTTGACTTCCAAGAAGAACTTCAAGTTGAGCAGAACTTATCTTGAATTTCTCTTTATATTCATTTGCTGTTTGAAGGTCTCTTTTGAGAGAGGCAATTTGATCCTCAAGTTTTCCTTCATTATCTTTGGCATCTTCAAGATCAGATTCAAGATGTCTGATAATCCTGTCCATCTGGTGGCATTCTTCTGATTTTTCTTTAAGAGATTGTCTTAGATTGTCTTCAGCCTTTCTTTTTTCTTCAATCTCTTGAGTAAACTTTATAGTTCCTGATTCCATTTCATGTCTTAACATAATGACTTCTTTTGATAACTTTTCACATAACTTGGTTTGCTCAGTCAATTCTTCATTTGTATTGCTTTCTTCACTTTGTCTTGCCAACTGTTGAAGCAGCTCCTTTCTCTTTTTCATAGAGAGACTTAATTTGTCTTTTAATTCTCTCATGAATTCATCAGCCTGTTTGAGTCTTTCCTTTAATTCACTGACTTCAGAATTTGACTGTTCAAGATCCTCAAGAGCAGTCTTGAGTTGCTCTCTTAAACCATATGCATCCATTTGAAATCCCAGATCTTCCTCAAGCTGTTAGGCTCTATTAGGAGGAACTTAGCTCTGATACCAATTGTTGATAACTGAGAGGGGGGGGGGTGAATCAGTTATCCTAATTATTTCCCTTATTGAACTTTCCTTTTAATTGATGCAGCATAGAATCAAACACAAAAACATTAATCATGAAATAAGAAACACATGACACAGTATTTTTGACGTGGAAACCCTGTTAAGGGAGAAAACCACGGGGTGATTAACCCAAAATTATTCTCTGTTAGAAGAATAGGAAATTACAAAAATGGCACTTGCCAATTAGGGCTCACTGCCCGAGCACACTGCTCACAAGAGGCCCACTGCCTACAAGAAGACACACTGTCTACAAAGTGATGAGAATCACAGTCTTGAACTGATTGGAAGCATCTGCATATGCTGGAGTTCAGTTCCGGTTAGGCTCAGTACACTGATCTGCTGCACTTCATCTTTCCTCTGTTCTTTATTCTGCTATCTTTCACATACCGGATCCTTTTTGCTACCTCTGCTCTTATCTGGACTTATTCGCATATATCTCCACATCAACACACCCTTCACAACTAAATCCATCCTCTATATATATCCGCACAAGTAATTTCATCACCTTTCTAGTCGGCATCCGGAACAGTCTAGTTTCTTACAAACTTTTGTTCTGTCGGCTGAATCCTTCCTCACCAAGCAATGCGGATCAAGCATATACTTGTAGATATCATTAATCATGTCGGCCAACCATGATTCATGCCTTCACAACCTCTGTCATCAACAGTAACACATCCGGAAAGCAGTCTGATACTCTGCCAGTCAGTTCTTCCTCTGTTTTCACTGTCTCTCAGGAATCCGGTACTCAACCATTCATATCTTTTTCCTTGTCCATCACCGGAGGCTAAATCCTTGGAATATACCACTCAAGGTAGTCCTCTTGACTTCCCCAAATCCGCACTGCACCAAGACACTTCCTCTGAGAGATCCGGACCAATCTGTCGGACCTTGCCACATGCTCTGTTCTTCTTCACCGGACCACAACATTCTTTATTCTGACTTCCGGTAGAGACACATCATGACTTGCGGATATGTGGGATGACCTTTGTTGCCATCAATGACAACAACCATGAATCCATATAGTGTCTCTTGCCAACATCCTTTTTGTCAATAGTTTCAACAAAGTTTTGGAAGTCTATTTTCGTAACTGTGGTATTCATCAACACAATTCATAAATTTATACAAATCCTGATCATCATTAAAAACTTGCCAATGGCATATGTTATCGGGGATAGATGGCCTAGTTAACACCTCTACCTTTGAAATTCCAGCAAGGTTTAAATCTTCTGGTCTGATTGCTATGTTAGACAAGAAATTAGCCATAACATTTTTACTTCTTTCTACCCAGTCAATGGAGAATGCATCAAAAGCCTCAATAGTATCCCAGACTGCATTCCTGTATTGCTTAAGCCTCTAGTTTTTGGAAGCATACTTGGATCTGATATGTGAGGCTACAAGTTTTGAATCTCCAAGAATTTTAAGCTTCTTAATTCCATATTTTATTGCAACCTTTAATCCAAAGAGCAGTGCTTCATACTCAACAACATTGTTTGTGCACTTAAGGCCTTTTCATTTGGATAAATAAACACAACCCCTACTCCAGATCCTTCTTTTGAGCATGCCCCATCAAATTGCATTGACCATATCCCATCACCTTCAACAACAATCTGAATTTCCTCACCGATAGTTGCATGTTCCCCCTAATTATCTTCTACTGCCTCTACTCTGAAATTGCCCATGTCAATATCTAGAAAACAATTTTCTTTTGTAAGACCATCAATGATGGATGAGGCTCTCTTTTCTCTTTCTAACCTAACCTCCTTCCCATCCATTAGGATTATGGCATATAATGAATCCATTTGAATACTTCTCCCAACTATAGAGGCCCACTTTTTGGATAGTAACATTCCATACTGAGGAGGAATGTCTACCACTGTGATATTCATCCTATATTCCTTCTATAGATAGGCTTCCAACTTAAATCCAATGTCCTTAATTACCCCAATTATAGGGACCTCCCTGGAGTCCATGGAAAAACATTTCCCATATGCTTTTGTCACCTTGAGCCCCAGTTCATTCATCACCTTCAATGATATGATGTTTGTAGAATCTCCATAGTCAATCATACAATTCTTTATAAATTTTTATTTTATGATCAAGGTGACATAAAAAGGATCTCCTTGAGAAGGACACTTGTGCATGGTAGTCCCTAAATACACTTCAAGTATCTTAGAACTACGTTTCTTACTACTTTCTGGTGTTGTTCCCTTTTTATTAGACTATGCACCGCCCTTAACTTTTGCCTCTAATTGATTTGGTACTGCCTCATCAATGACAACCAGTGCTCTATTCTTGTGCTTGGGTATCCTCATAATTTCTAGTAAAGGGACAATTATCCTAATCTGGCTAAGGATATGGTCCATGTCCAATGGAACATATTTCAGAAAAGAATTATTTGGAGGCTGACTTGTTTGGATGATAGGGGTCTTGGTGACATCTCCCTTTTCTTTATCCAATTTACCCTTAGGTATTTCAGCATTGCCTTTATCAACACCCTTTCCCTTTGTATCCTTAGTCTTTTGGTGTGAATCAGGTTTGATCATCTCATCCTTTGATTTGGCCTTGACAGTAGGATTTTCTTTAGGGCCTTGGGTTTTTTGTTTTTCCTTGATGAAGATGCTACCTGCATTCCCTACAGTATTGCCCTCACCTTGAGCCTTTCTGCTTCTCAAGTTGTAATCACTTTTAACTTGGGTGATCTTGACAGTAGTGAGGGCTTTGGTTTCTTCATCAGTTGGCCTTCTCAATCTAACTTTGTGGGTCGTAGATTCCAATCGGAAGACATGATGGTCATCCTCCTCATCATCATAAAAAAATTGCTGGTGCTGAGATAGTGCCAACTGTCTTCTATCTTCAATATCCTCATTTAGGACACCCTCTTCTTCAAAAGAACAATAGTCATCACTAATAAAATTGTGGGTAAAAACCATGTTGATATCTTGGTCTTCTTGATCATCCATGTCACTACAATCATCACACGGTCCTCCTGAATCAGTAACTGATAAAGCTACTGCACATTGAGATGGTGAATGACGCACTTGGCACACTAAACACCACAAGTTATCTTCCACCATATGCACACCTCTTTTAAAAGGGTCAGGAGTTTCTCTACTAGGATTCCTCTCTAATCGGTTGGACTGGCGTACCAATATGCCAATTAGTATTGTAGGGCTGATCGAAAAGCCTATGCATTCTTTCCTGCTTGGAAAAAAGTTGACTTATCATTTGAAAACCCTTTATCATTCCTAGCTTAAGAGAGTTTGATTTCATTGAAGGCATGAAGCAACTTCTCATACTTATCTTCATTAGTAGAAGTCTTACTTGCCTGTCATTTGTCCTCAGGTACCATCCTCTGATCACTTCTCTTTGGAACCTTCCCAGATGCTCTATGGTTGCTTTCTATGTTAGAAGCCACTCTGTAGGCATCTCTTAATGTTTGAGGATCCTTATCTCTTAACAGGAACCCCATCTTACTATCATATGCATTGCAATATAAAACCAAACACATTGATTCGTTTGGTCTCATATGAGGTGGGATCTTGGCCATTACCTTAGAAAACCTATTATTGAATTCTGATATCAATTCATTCTGCCCCTTCACAATACTTGTGAATTCATTAATTGTGAACCTAGCATCAGTTTTATCCCTATAATGCTCTTGGAAGATGGTCTGGAATTCATCCCAGGAATTAATATTGGCTACTGGTAAGCTCTTATACCATTCTTTGGCAGATTCATCCAAGGATTATACAAATAGTTTCATGAGGACATCCTCATCTTCAATCTCGAAGTCATGAGTTAAATTATCAAAGTATCTAAGGTGGTCCTCTCCTGACACATCATTATTTCCCAAGATTTTTATAAGTTTGGACCTAACCTCATTAGGAACTGGGTTAGGGTATCTAGGAATCCCTACAAAGTTCATTTGTCTATATCTAGCTAGGTTCAAGGGTGGTCTTACATTATTATGTCGACCAGTTCTCCTACCAAGATTATTCTGGGCCCCTGCATTTGCATTCATACCTTCAATAGGGTGATTCATCTGGCTAGCATTGTTAGCAAGATTAATTCTCCTCCTCAATTCACTTAGCTCAGTCGCATCCTCCAAGCTAGCTATTTCTGACCTATGGAAATCAATTTCCCTTAATGGATCCTGACTTGTTGGAGCATTTCATCTTCGAGGTCTTGGCTCATCAAATATTTCTTCATCTTTTTCATCAAAGCCAACATTATGATCTTCTACATAATGTCCATTCATTTAATTATTGTACCAGTTTGTAGCATTATTACCACCCTGGGACTGATTCTCAGGTTCTTCACGAGAACCCATATTCACTATATTTGAACATGAAGGGTAAGCTCCGGATCTTACATCCTCACCAAACCTACTCAAGGTTTCTTGCTTCTCCCTCTTGACCAATTCCTGACGCTTTACAACACACCACCTTTCCTCCTCCTTAGACATAATTATTCTATTTGTTGAAACGTCACTTTCATATCCTACCAACTTCTCTTTACTACTTGGACGTTCATTATCAATAGGAGGGTTAGATGACTTACCACTATCTTTAAGCTTCCAGACTGTATGATCTTTTCCTTTTCTATCTTCGAGCATCTTCTTGTTCGGGTTGTTTTGGTGCAATGATCTTCTCATGTCCATCTTTCTTTATAGAGTGAAATATTCTTGGTCTTTTGATTTGTAGAGTCTCTACCCACCTCAGGGATTTGGACAAGGAAAATCACAATCACTCACAGACTCAACAAGGTGAATTTCAAAAGACAAAAGATCAACAAACTTTATGCCGATTGGCTATTTCAAATGACTAGTGACGCTTTACTCAGGATAAGACACAATTCTAATTAGTCCCCAACAGAGTTGCCAATCTATTGGTGTTCCAAATTGCACTCGAATTCTGAAAATACTTCGGGTTTTTTGACAAATGAGTGGAAAATGACCAACGAACATGAGATATTGTCTGAAGACAATCTCCTCTAACTTTAGACTCTGCAAAACCTAGGCGGGTTTCCCTTCTCAAACACTGGTTATGGAAATATGACTTAATTAATAACCATTGTGTTGGATAGCAGATTTCTTTCACATGGAATATGAAGAGATCAAGATACCTAGACTCATGAATATAACTATCTTCTAACCTTTAACAACTACTATGAAAGCAGTGAATAATTAGGAATAAATTACATGACAAGCATGATTCATCACTTTGAGTGTGTATGGTTGGTGGGAAAATACTTGGGATGTAACTTCTATTGTTTGTAGTTTGTGTTTAGGAGATAGGAGATTTGGGTTAGTAAATGTCTTTATGATGTACTCTCATTAGTTGATTTAAATGATAGAATGCAAACTGTTATGCATTTCATCTCCATTTGTATTATGTAAATGACAATCGAGAATTAATAGAATCAAGGATTTGTTGTGTCTCCCATGATAGATTTGCTATTATGAATTACAGTGTGTGTTAGTTTCTATTTCAAGCAAATAGAGCAAATCTTTCATATTATTGTCATTTACAATCCAAATGGATATTCAAGAATGATCTTTGTAGTGCTTGCCATCATTGAAAAATCAATATCAATGTTGAGGCGTTGGTATCTTTAACAAGATAAATTGATTTTCAATTTGTGGAAGTCTCATTGTAAAGCCTTACAAACAATAGTGACTCTGTTTTCCTAGAATAGGCACCAGTCTTGAAGCTATGTCAATTCCCCAACCACCCATACACACTCAAAGTGACGATTCATGCTTGTCATGTAATTTATTCCTAATTATTCACTGCTTTCACAGTAGTTGTTAAAGGTTAGAAGAGAGTTTTATTCATGAGTCTAGGTATCTTGATCTCTTCATATTCCCTATGAAAGAAATCTTCTATCCAACACTATGGTTATTAATTAAGTCATATTTCCATAACTAGTGTGAGAAGGGAAACCCACCTAGGTTTTGTATAGCCTAAAGTGTAGAGGAGATCGTCTTCAGACAATATCTCTTGTTCATTGGCCATTTTCCACTGATTTGTCAAAACCCAAAGTATTTTAAGAATTGGTGGAGTGCAATTTTGAACACCAACACAATGACCACAACAAAGTCAACATCGATCCTCTTCATCCATTTTAAGACCCATTGAGTTCAACTGTGCCATCAACATATTAAATGCATTTAGATGGTCTGCAATTTGTCCACTTTCCTCCATTCTCAAATAATAAAGCTTCTTGTGTAGAAAAAGCTTATTAACCAGTGACCTTAGTTGATAAATTTTACCTAACTTTTTCCACAATTTCTTAGTAGTGGACTCCTCATGGACATTTATCAGAATAGAATCTGCCAGGCATAGTCTGATAAGACTTTTAGCTTTTTGGTCCATTATATCATACTATGTAACTGCGGTTGCATCAGAGTACCTATGAACTTTTTCATCTATTGCACTCCATAAATCTCTGTCTACAAGTAAATCTTCCATAGCTCAAAATTTACGCCATAAAATTTCTCTACCTCAATTCTCCCTAATGTGCTTGCCATCTTTATTTCTTGCAATTAGATCACAAAGTTTTCTACTGCATAAGCTCCCTTTCAAAATTGGATTAGCTCAAAAAATTCAACAACCCAACAATTAGAACCATAGGTGAATAGGTTCTGATACCAATTGTAGGGAAGAAAAAGGTAGTGGAATCATCTTCTTGCACTAAACCTTGAGAGGAGGGATGTATATAAGTTTTAAAATATGATCCAAACAATTAGAGAAAATACAAAAACTATACATATATTTGAAAAAAATATTTAGTAACAAACTACCCTTCATTTAATACACATTGAATGATTTTTAATTATTTTTGTGGTAGTTAGGGGGCACATGCTTAGTGATATATTTATAGACTTTGTACACTTCAATAATTAATTAAAAAATATTTGTTAAAAAGTTATATCTGTGACAAGCTATGTGATCTTATCTAACTTTCTAGAAAAGGGTTTTGAAAAATATTTAATGAAACTATTAGAAGGGGCACACCTACATGTCTACTACGTTTCATTGAAAAAACAAAATTACCTTTTAGAAATGTAACTATTTGACTGACTTAATTTAACTATTTTCAAACACACAAGATATAGTTTACAAACTAGATTCAAAATGCTACATTTATTGTTCTTGAAGTATCTTTAAATTTTGAGCATAGGCATCTTGAATCATCCATCAAAGTTTATGTTTCTTTATTTAAAAAAAAAAGGTCTTTTAATCCCCCATTTTTGGCTCCTCAATTTCATGCACACCCTTGTAGGTACATTAATTTCCTCCTTGACTTAAGAAGATGGAGCTAGGTGGTTGTAAGTAAATTCAAGGAATTTAGAGAGATTGTATATGTGAAAGGTGTATCTTGTATTCTTTTATCTTCAAAGATCCTTGCATGCAACTTGTCCTTCTTAGTAAAATACTCTCCCCTAGTCATCTTGGAGTTTTCCATTAACACAAGTAAAGAAGATCATTGATTTCTACATCTATAAATGTAATTAGGAAGCCATAAATAGGAGTCAACACCTTAAAAACCAATTAAAAAATAGATAATGTCACAAGCCTCACTAATGATGTATATAATAATTTTTAAATATCACCAAGGTAATAGGTGATATCAGTTATGGAGGAGAAAAAAACAAATAACTTCATGATTCCATGATGTTGACCAAATAGGGAAATGGATAAAGTAGGAGAAATGAACAACCAAAGGAGGTCAAAATGGGGTTTTTAGCATTGGAATCAAATAATGAGGTCAATATGAGGAAAAAATAGGGCTCGTGACTAAGGAAATTATAATGACTCACAAGACACCTCTTGACTAGTATTTCAATTGGCCCATCCTATAATGCCCACTAGCATTTGTGCCTTGCATGTTATTCAAACTGAAATATTATATTTTGTATCAAGGTGTTTTCATTGTGTACCTTAGATACTTATGTTGTGATTTTATATGTTTTATCTATAAATGTGATATTTGAATTGCCATCGATGTACATTGTTAATGAGGTTTTGTATTTTGGATTTGTTTACTATACCATGCTTGTTGATGATGTTATATTTGTATTTCTATAGAGGTGTATGGATCTCGTAGTTGGATTTATATGTTGTGTTGGATATTGCTATCATACTTGTTGATGATGCTCTTTTGGTTTTGCATTGATGTGTATGAATCATGTGTCTGGATTTATTGTGGTCTTGTTTATGCTTGGGCTCAACAGTGTTTAGCTTCATTGTTTTCCTATTGGCATGTGATTTTGCCTATGCCTTTTGAGTTCAGCATTGTGATGGGTTATTTTAAATATGTATATCAAAATCATGCTAGTGTAGACGATTTTCATTTAGATGTAGATTTTGATATTGTCTCTTTGGTGGATATATATGGTGCTTTGACTATTTTGTATTTGATAGGTATGCCTAATGTTTTCTTTTAGTGTGCAGGCACATGTTTTACCCAACAATGATTAATTGGAGACAATCAACTTGGGTAAATGCACTAGGGAACCGAAAACCCAGAAGGATCAAAGATAGATTTTTTGGAAAGGTTTCGATGTCCACAAAAATTATGAAATCCCCAAAATGACCAAAACACCCAAATGAAGGTTCCACATGATGTAAAATGATGAACATAGCCCGAATCTTTGAGATCATCCCAAAATTTTAAGTTTTAGCCCTTCAAATTGAACATGGGGGAATGGGGATCTAGGACACAGGGACCAGGGATGTCCTGATGTCCATGAAAAATCTAAAATTCCCAAAGTAGCCAAAACACTAGAATGAAAGGTTTATTTGATGCTGGGTGACGCATATAGCCACCATCTCTGAAATCATCTAAAAATTTCATGTTTTGACCCTCCAGATTGAGCATGGGGAAATGAGGATCTAGGACATAGGGACCAAGGATGTCTTGATGGCCACAGAAAACCCAAAATTTCCAAAGTAGCCAAAACACCCAAATGAAAGGTCCATTTGATGCTGGGTAACACACATAGCCACCATATTCAAGATCATCTAAAAATTCCATAATTTGACCCTCCAAATTGAGCATAGGGAATGGGGATTTTGGAGAACATTGGAACCAGGAATGTCCCGGGTTCCAACAGGATTTGGAACTTGGAACCCTGCACCCAGAAGCAAGGAAAAGACAAGGAAGGCACAAAACAAAGAGATTTTACGGGATTTTTTGCAACAATAAGATATGGCCATGGCATGGGAAGGTAAAATAGTCACCACAACATAAATTTTGACCAAGGCAAACCCATTAAAAATTTCTCATATCAGTTATTAGCAATGGGTGAAAAATTTTCTAGACAACATTGAGGTGTAAAATTTGGGATTTTTTGAAATTTTTTAGGCATGTGCCAATAGGGTGAAGTTTGTATTTACGCTTTTGATACATATGCATCTCAATATAGGTTTTCTTGTCACCATGTGGTAGAAAATTTTGCATCGATGGGATAGAATGTTGGGTAAGGGTTTAAGTCCCAATCTAGTTATTCCCCTTATGTGCCACTACTTGATTGATCCTAATGTAGCATGAATGTATTTACCTCCTGTAGGTGAGGTTTAGTGTGGTGTTGAATGTATATCACTCCACGATGTGTGTGTGGATGTGTTGGGATCTTTTGTCATAGGTTAAAGTTATGTTCTTGGCTTAATCATGGTACGTTGGATGATTGATAGGTGTTACAAACTTATGTAGCTATATTGTGATCATCTTGAATGTGATATTTTGGTGAAATACCATTCTTATGCTGAAAGGTTAATTCTAGTGGATGTTGTTGATAGATTTCAAAGGAGACCTTGTAATGAATTAATCACATAATGATGGATGTGAAAATTTGTGCTAAAGCTAAGTAGTGAGTGCAAAACTACTCATGTTTTATTTTTTTGTTGGGTATGCATTGCCATTAGAAACATTGATAATTGGATAGAGTTAGCATTTCTTAGAAATTTTGTTATGTTGGTAGTGTGATGGGGTAATAGTTCCTTGGAAACCTAAGTTATGCATAGTAAAGGTAAGTAGAGCATTATGATCTTATGTTTTATGATGTGATTGGAGTCTTAGGAGACTCATTTGCATATTACTTCTTGAGTGCATTCTCTTACTCACCTCGGATTCTAGAAAACCTGGTGTAGTGTAGCATTTGACTCCCTTGCTAGTGACTAGAAATAGTCACATAGTAGTGTATATAAAGTGTAAATTCAAGATTGTGATACATTTTTTTGGTGATTGATGAATTTTCTATCTATCTATAAGGGCCAACATTGATTTAATTATCTTGTTTAGAATTAGCTTAGCCACCAATCTTTGATATTTGTTAACTTGTGACTTTATGGTCACACTTCATTTATTGTTGAATTTTGAACTCACTTATTGCCTTATTTTTGGATTTGAAATTTCTTCCACTTTGGTGTTACTTTCAATTGTTGTGATGGCTATGCTAGATTGTTTAAGTTGTTGGTCATGTATCATGTAGTTCTCTTATCTACCATGTCCAAGATGGACTATTGGTGGATTGTATAAACGAGTGATGTTAGTAGCTAACTTGGCACATAACAAAGCCAACTGGAGGATAATACACACTATGTGGAGGTTAGAAGATGACAGAAGATGATAAATAACGCATCCCTAGATATATTAGATATATCATATATATAGTGATAAGATATAGTAGAATGTAAGTAAGCATGATAGGAGAATAGGAGTATGTTCTGATGTAAACAATGACATAGAAGTCATGTATGTAACTGGTGAGGCAGAGACTTAGACCTACCGAAAGATGGATCTATGATGTGTACATTTGGTTGTTGTTATATATATATATATATATATATATATATATATATATATATATATATATGGAGATCTGCCGATACTGGGTAACTGCATGTGTTATCTTATTTTGATGTCTATGTGATGCTCTGTTTTGTTATTCTTTATGTTTTTTCTATCAACCTCTAGCTACTTGACTAGGGTATAAACTAACTACAAAGACTTGACTGAGGACCAGATCTCCGGACCGGTATCCCCTCTACATTTCTTGCAAACATTTGGTTCCATTGCTAGGACCCTGGGAGAGGGTAGTTAAAGATTGGAAGGGAAAAACATTTGAAAAAGTAGTGGAGAGTTTCAGAAAAATGAAAAGGCGAGGTTGGCAGGAAAAAATTTCAAAAATGCGGAGGAATTTCTTTCTCCTTAAGTCTCTACCTCTGCGAGAGGGGGGCAGACACTTAAGGGGATGGCAAGTGGGAAGGGGGTAGGGTCCACAAGGACCTTTCAAATGATGTGACTCTTCAAATAAGGATTCCATGGGATATAAGATGACTAATGGAACACCAAATCTAGTAAACCCATGATGAAAGGGGAACAATGGAAGAAAAAGAAGATCGATGAAGAAATCAAGACCAGAATGGAGATAAGAAGAGAAGAGAGATTGAAGCAAACTCAGGAAAGACAAGAATGTTACCACAGAAGAATGGAAAGGGCACAAATGATGGAGGAATAGTAGAAGGTGTAGAAGAAAAGACAAAAGAATTTGAAGAGCGCGCCACTGAGGGTGCTGCCGGAAGGAAGGAAGAAGACAAGCGTGTCATAGAGGATGCTGCTGAGCGTGCCAAGGAGGGTGTTGTCAGAGAAAGGAGATCAAAAGGTGAAGAGATAGAGGGTGTTACAAAGAATGTTGGTGAGTGCGTCACTGTGGGTGCTACCAGAGAAGAATGCAAAAGGGAAAGAAAAGAAGTAGACGAATTAGGGTTTATATCACAAACTATCGAAACACATGAGTTACCACCAAAGATTTTGAAGAAGGATGAGGAATATATAGAGGAATTAATTTGTTGAAGCATAAAGAAGATAAGAGGAGGAGAAGATGAGGTAAACATTGAGAGGAGTTTTGAGGGTTTTGGAAGGTTATTTGAATCACCACTAGATGCTGACATGATGTCATTCACAAAGAAAATAGATTCCCCTAAAAGAGACACTATGAAGAGACACAACCCTTGGACCATGAGCCACATCGAGTGCATATAAAGTCAAGAGAATTTCAGTTGAGAAGGAAGGTATTGAAGAAAACATAGAAATAGAGAGAATAGCAGTGATCTAGAGCAATTTTGCAGAGGTTTTAGGAGAGTACTTTGAGATCTGACTACAAAAAGATAAGGGAAGAGAAGGAAAGTGAATTGAGAGAAGACAACATAACCAGAGGAGTAGTTTGGAAGAAATTCACAATAGAGTACCAGAGATTGTGAGAAGATCAATCATGGATACGGCTATCAAGTTACTTGTATTTGAGGACACTATTGAAACAGTTGAGCATATTTTTGTCTTGGAGTCAATTTGGAACTAGAAGGGAGAAACAAGAGATGAAATCAAGCAGTTTGACTTCATAGGCACCTTGCGGAATGAAGCATTAAAGTGGTATAGGAAGACATAACCAAATAGTGACAAGGAGTGGAAGGAAATCAAGAAAGCATTTTTGGAGAATTTTGGAGTTCCAGATGTTCCGACAGAAGGGGTAAGTAAGATGAGAGATTTTATGCAATTGGAGAAAGAATCAATAAAAGATTTTGATAAGAGATTCAAGGAGACAACTAGGAGATTGGAGGAACCACTGACTGAAAAGCAAAAGATAGAATGGCTTATTTTTGGAATAAGCCCTAAAATAAGGTCAGCCTTAGATGGAAGAATATTTGAGACATATGTAGAAGTAGTGACACTAGCTTGCTGGATAGAGTCTCAATCTTGGCATAGACAAGATAAGATGAAAGAAAACCTAAAAGTGAAGAAGCTGAAATTGGAATTGGAGCAATTGAAGTTGAGGTAGGAGGTATTGGTTAAACAGGAGGAGAATACACAGAAGCAAAGACCTAATATCTAGTGCTCATATTGTACAAGAGAAGGCCACTTGAGAAATGAATGTCCTAGGATGAAAGGTGAAAGACAAGCTTCTACAATAAAAGCAAACACCAAAGCAACAATGAAAATAGTCAATTCAGTATACTGTGGATTATGCGGAGAATGGGATGACCATGAAACACCAGATTGCCCATCACAAAACTTTCAGAGGAGAAGAGATTTTGTTGATGAAGAAGATGAAACATGGTATGGTGGAAACACTACAAACTCTTTGGAGAGCAGTAACATGACATATATGAAAGAAAGAAACTCAAATGATCATGACTACAAGTAGCCAAGTTGGAGAAATCAGAAGAATGTCAATGCCATACAAAATTCAAATTCTAGCAGTCCATCATATAGAAATAGCTATAATAATGCTGACATAGAATGGTTTGGAGGCTATAGAGGAGGTAGAGGCCGTGGAAGAAGGCAAAGGAGGGATGATGCGACATGCTTCAATTGCGGTAAGTTAGGACACTTTTCTAATGAATGTTGGGTCAAAAGGAAAACACAATGTTCATTCTGTAACAACACAGAGCACGATTTATTCTCTTATGAGAGGGCACAACAATACTTCTAGAATGCACAACCACAATCTAAGAGTGATGAGTTACATAACTTGAATAATGAAAAAGGAGCAAGGATCATAAAAAGGGCACCAAAAGATCAAGGAGCAAGAACTTGTTGGAAGAACAACAGAGAGGAGAAAGACATATCTTCCAATGAATCCATAGATGAAGAAGAGTACTACCAGAGAAGCACACCAAAAAGTACTGGAAAAGAGAGAAGGAAAATGAAGGAGAAAGTTGCGGTAGTGACAAGACAAGGAAAACATACCAGAAGACATTATATCATTGAGACCGAAGACAAAGACAGTGAGGAGGATGTAAAATTTGTCCCTACTAAGAAACAACATGAAGAAGTTGTGAAGGAGGCTAAACAAACAATAAGAAAGGAACAAGAAAAGGAAAAACAATACAACAATTTTTCATTGGAGAAGTGGATGCCCTCAAGCAGTTAGCCTATTTGACACAGCAACACAGACTCATTGAGAAATTGAAGCAATTCTCTAAGTATTGGAATAAGGAACACAGCCAAAAGAGTCAACTCCAGAGGATGGGAAGGACAGATAGAGAATGAAAGACAAAACCACTTATGGTAGATGTGCACATCAATCACAAAAAGGTCTGGAATGCCATGATAGATTTAGGAGCAAATGTTAACACGATAACAAAGAAGATTTGGGAGCAATTAGGAAGACCTAATCTAACAGAGAAAACCTACGACATCATTTTGGAAGATGGATCTAACATGCAGACAATGGGAACTTGGAAGCAAGTGGAAGTTAATCTAATGGGGATCAAACATGTCTTAGATTTCATTGTGGTAGCCATGAAGGATCAAGGAGAAGCTTTCAATGCACTTTTGGGCCTGAGATGGTTTGTAGATGCAAACAGTGTCATAGACTCTCGTAGAGAAGAGTTATCATTTGCCAATGAGAACAAAGTGGTCAATATCCCTTTGGGATCATCAATGGAGGAAACATATATAGAAGAAACCAATTAGGATGATTATAGTGACAAGGATGCAAAGAATCTCGATACAATTACAAGGTTGGATATAAAAGAGACAACATAAGAGCCTAATTTTGAGGGAGAAGTGGAGATAGAGGATGATCACTATAGTACAGATAGTGAGGAGATTTTAGAAGCTTAGATGAGAGAAGAACTAGAACTAAAAATAAGGAAAATGCTTGGTTATTGGAGTATATTCATGATCAAGATGGGCGAAGAAGACATAACGCAATCCTCTGCACTTCATTAGACCTCACCGAAGATTACATGCGATGCATTCAAGGAGGACAAGGAAGATATGTTGAATACAAAAGATAACTGAGAGAGGTGGGTGAATCAATTGTATCAAAATTTCAAACCCTCACAAACATTCAGATCCACGTTAACCTTTAATATTTTATGTTGTTTAAGCATTAATCACAAATAAAAGAAACTAAAACATAACAACACCAAACACAAGACAACACTAGATTTTACGTGGAAAACCTAAGAAGGGAAAAACCACGATGAGGATTAGCTCACAATATAAAGTAGTAGCAATACCAAATTACAAAAGACTCACTACCCAAAAGAGAGAATGCTCACTGTAGGTGGCTCACTGTCCCAGTGGACTCACTGCCCATTGAGAAAGAAAGAGAGAAGAGAAGAGTGGCTCACCGCCAGGCTTTGAATTGATATAATATCATCTAACCTATGCATGGAGCTCAGTTCCAA
This sequence comes from Cunninghamia lanceolata, assembly GCA_027924645.1. Classification (NCBI taxonomy): domain Eukaryota; kingdom Viridiplantae; phylum Streptophyta; class Pinopsida; order Cupressales; family Cupressaceae; genus Cunninghamia; species Cunninghamia lanceolata. Next base: position 14,528,960 of record BSBN01000511.1, on the reverse strand, counting down.
TGAAGCTCAATATCCATCACAACACAAACAACACCTTCATAGTAACACTGAAAATAGTAGACACCTTCTGGTCACTACATCCAGTAGCCTAACACATGAAAGCTCTTACTGCATTGATCAAATCCACATCATAAACATCATATCCCTCATGCATACATACATCCATGACACCTTGACACTTATTTATACCAACATCAATCATGAAAACATTCTCCAAGGTCGACAACACATCTTAACCCATAAAATTTTTGGACCTAAACATTCCCGCAAAGGAAAGGAATGAATGCAAACCACATCATGCCTTAGCAAGAACCTAAATCCACTCTTACACGCTTCAACATGCTTTCACAATCAACAAAGCACAACCGCAATTAGTGTAAACAACCAAGTCGGCCAAACTTGTGTTAACACTATGAACTTTTAAGTGTACGCTTCCTTAAGACCAAAAGATATGCAGACCACGAACCAAGCTCGAACATGATCTAGAAACATCCACAAGCACCTGAAAACCAACAAGTTTCTTTGCAACATCTTTCACCTGTTGCAACATCTTTCACCTGAAGAAACTTCACACTAGAGTACTTAACCAACTATATCATGCTCTGCCATCATCCACAACTTAAGAAATGTACTTGCGGAGCACCAAACCATGAACCACTTGAGATGAAGGAAAATATAGACTTTATAAGTACACATCCAGAACCACAACACTTGAAACCATTCTGCGGAGAAATGTGGAGAAAATACTCTCTCCTAGACACACTGCAAACACTGTCAAACACTGTTCTCAAACTGGTGAACACAACTTTTACTGTACAACGATCCGGAGCACCAAATTCTAGATATAGCATCTTCACATACTTCTAAACAACATATCCAAACTGCATACTTAGATTTCTAACACAAAAGAAATGCGGAGCAAAAACTCAAACAAGACTTTGTAAGCCAAAAGACTTCTTCAACACATTGTTTTGATAATCAATAAAATTTTCTCAAAAGAACTTGGAAACCCAACAACACAAGCATATCCTCAACATCTTCAACACCTCTACAAGGCAACCAAATCACTTTTAGCAAGACAACTTAATCAAACAACAACAACCTTATTAGAAGACACAGTTGACACTAATGACAACACAAGCTTGTTGACATCAATGACAACACCGATTAGCACATACTTGCAACAAGATATGGATCAAAGATCTCACCGGGTAAGTCACATTTTGAAAAGAATTTCACATATCAAGTTGCTTAGGTTTTTAGGCATGCAGGACCTACATAAATACCTAGCAGAAATGGATACAATATTTTCATATAAAGAGATAAGATTACAAGCGACACAACACACATTAGTATGTAACATTGCAAATTGGTGGAACACACACAAAGACACAATCAACTGGTGGACAACATTCAAAATATTCATGAAGACAATATATTTGCCGAAGGAGGGAGAATATGACACAATACCCAAGTATTTAGTTCAGATTTCACCACAAGAACACTTGTCCATGTACATAATGGTATGGAAAGGCATAAATGGATATAATTAGGTATTTTATACCTACTTCTTTTATTGGACACTATCACCAATTGCATAGACATGGTATATCAATCAAGAATGAAGGAAAGAAACTAGATACTAGGAAGAGCTACAAAAAGACTTCATTCATACTTTCTCATTCTTTGATCCAGATAAAAACACACACACAACACACATCAGGATCCAGGAGATGACTTTTCAACAAGACGCAGAAGAAAAAGAAGCCAAATCGGAACATAGCTCATTAATGACAAAAACATAAGGCATTTGAAAAGTCATAGAATGGATGAATAAAGAATCATATCCGGAGAAACACAAATGCTACAAAACATCATAACAGGAAGAAGAAGAGGATAAAGAACCTGGAATAAAAATAGAACAAGGGGAAAGAGAGCTGGCGGAATCAAAAAACAACAAGGAAAAGTACTACAACAAGCCCATCCGACTAAGGGAAGAAAACATTGCCAAAGAACGAGATTCTAAGCTAGCCAAGATAGGAGACTATTGGGATGAGAAGGAAGTGGCACAAGTAGTAGAGATTCTATCTGAGTATGAGGATTCGTTCCCTGGAAAGTTCATAGAGATGAAGGGAATCAAAGAGGAAGTTGAAACAATGAAAATTCAACTAAAAGAAGGATACAAACCAATCAAGAAAAGGCCATATTGGATGAACCCAAACATGAAGAAAAAAGTCAAAATAGAACTTGATCAGATGTTAGAAGCAGGGATCATAAAGCTAGTGGAGGAGGCGGAGTGGATTAGTCCAATGGTAGTACAAAACAAGAAAATAGGAGAAATCAGGATTTGCAGAGACCATAGAGAATTGAACAAGGCTTGTATTCATGATCCTTTACCTACACCATTCATAGAAGGAATCCTGGAGTCAGTTGCCAACAGGGAAATCTATTCTTTCACTGATGGATTCTTTGGATATCACCAGGTAAAAATTAGAGAGGAAGATCAACCCAAAACAACATTTGCATCTAAACTAGGATCTTTCATGTACATAGTTATGCCATTTGGGTTGAAAAATACACCTGCAGTATTCAATAGAATCATGGTCAATGCATTCAAGGAGTTTATACATGATTTTCTGGAAGTTTATTTGGATGATTGGACTATATTTAGACTGGTAAAAGATCACACACAGACATTGAGGTTAATGTTGAATAAGTGTAGAAGCTTGCAATTATCTCTAAACTTGAAGAAATGCACTTTTGTGGTACCATTTGGAACACTATTGGACCATATAATATGCAATGAAGGATTGAAGGTTGATCCCCTAAAAGTTGCCATTATTCAAAGCTTGCCACCACTAAAAACTACATTTGATGTTAAAACATTCCTAGGGTATACCGGTTATCACCAGAAATTCATCAAGAGTTATGCAACTATATCAGCACCTATAGAAGAATTATTGAAGAAAAAACATGGCAAGAGTATCACATGGAATGAACAACAACAAAAGGCATTTGACACTTTGAAGCAGAAGATAGCAGAAGCACCAATACTCATATTTCTGGATTGGTAGAACACATTCCATGTTCATGTGGATGCATCATGAATTACAATAGGAGCAGTACTAACTCAACCAAGGGGCTCTAAGGATCACCCGATAGCATTTGCAAGTAGGAAACTATTGAAAGTAGAGAAGAATTACACAACTTAAAGAGAAGCCTTAGCAATGGTGTATGCATTACATAAGTTCCAGCATTACCTCCTGTCAACACCTTTTGTATTCTACACTGATCATGAACCATTGAAGTACCTACTCAACAAACCAATCATCCAAAGAAGAATTTGCTAATGGTTACTCTTGTTTCAGGAGTTTGAATTCTAAATCATGGTGAAACCAGGAAAGCATAACCAGGGACCTGACTATTTGTCTAGAATTGAGACAGGAGAACATCCAGAGGTACACAAAGAAGAACTGCTTGGTGCAAATCTTTTTAGAGTAACTATGGTGCTAGAAGAATTGGAAGACATAGCATACCACTAGCTACAAGGAAATTTCCAGCAGAAATGCCATCACAAGAGAAACAAAACCTAATGTGGAAATCTTTTCCATACATATTAATTGAGGGAGAGCTACATACCCGAGGGAAAGATGATATCATCAGAAGGGTAGTATATGAAGATGAAAGAGAAGAAATGCCAAGGGAAGCACATGAAGGGATAGCTGGAGGACATAATGCCAGAGACATGACAACAAGGAAAATCAAACTAGCCAGGCTATGGTGGCCTACACTTTTAAAAAATGCAATTAGATATGTGAAGAATTGCGATGTATGTCAGAGAATAGGAAGACCTATTGCAAGAGATGAAATGCCACTGAGACTAATTTTAGCACAATTACCTTTTCAGAAATGGGCCATTGACTTCATTGGACCTATAGATCCACTGGCAAAGCAATCTAAAGCTAGATTCATCATTACCAGAGTAGAATACCTCACTAAGTGGGCTGAAGCACAACCAACAAGAGATTGCACAACGAAAACTACTGCTAAATTCATCTATGAAATTATAATTACCAAGTTTGGCTATTTGTTGAGCATAACCAGTGATCAAGGTAAACATTTTGTAAACAAGATGATTTTAGAGCTATTGGAAAATTTCATGATAACACACAATAGGAGTTCACCATATCATCCAAAAGCAAATAGAGCAAGTGAAGCCCTGAATAAAATCATTAGGGTAGCATTGACAAAGATATGCAGTGGGAACAAAACAGATTGGGATCTAAAAATACCTGCGCTACTATGGACATACAGTAGAACCTTCAAAAGAACCACTAAGTTCACTCCCTACGAATTGGTATATGGGATAGATGCTACAATACCGGTACACTTCATATTGCCAAATTTACGGACGAGAAGGACTCTAAAATTGGGTGAAGAAGAATCTCTCACACAGAGGATTGAAGAATTGGAGAAATTGGATGAGGACAGATTGATTGCAACATATAATATGAACTTGGAAAGGAACAGACATAAGGCCTAGCATGATAGAAACTTGAGGAACAAGACATTCAAGGAAGGTGATTTGGTACTCCTATATGACAACAAGTTTAAGAAGCAAGGAAAATTGAAGACAAGGTGGCTAGGCCCATACTACATTGAAGAATTTGCTAATTTAGGAGTAGTTAAACTAAAGAATATGGAGGGCAAACTATCATCCGGATATGTCAATGGTGCCAGACTCGAAATATTTTCAATCGGAGCAAGACATGTCGTGAGGACAAGACATAATTTTGTGGGGGGAATGATGTTAGCAGGTTACTTGGCACAAAATAGAGCCAACCATAGGATAATACACATTATGCAGAGGCCAGAAGCTGACAGAAGATGATAAATAACACATCCCTAGATATATTATATATAGAATATATATAGTGATAAGAGATAGTAGAATGTAAGTAAGCATGATAGGAGAATAGGAGTATGTTTTGATGTAAACACTGACATAGAAATCATGTGTATGTAACTAGTGAGGCAAAGAGTTAGATCTTCGAGAAGATGGATCTATGATGTGTACATTTGGTTGCTGTTAATATATATATGGAGATCTGTCGGTACCGGGTAACTATGTGTTATATTAATTTGATGTCTATGTGATGCTCTATTTTTTTATTCTTTATGTTTTGCTGTCAATATCTAGCTACTTGACAGGGGTATAAACTGATTACAAAGACTTGACTAAGGATTGGATCTCTGGATTGGTATCCCCTCTACATTTCTTGCTAACAAGTGACTAGCAAATAATGTACTAGTTCTTAATTCTTGTGTTTGTTAGAACTATGGTGGAGTAAAGTTCCCTATACTCTTCTGGCATGTGAGTGAATGTTATATGAAGTGATTGAGAAAAGCTATGAATTTTATTTGCATTCATGTAGGAATGACAGTGAATGACATATATTGGAAATTAATTTAAGGAGTTTAGTTCTTATTCTATGCAGGTAGATCATGTCAATGAGTTATGCTTTCAATACTTAAATGGGATGTGTCTTGCTTGTTCCATGATTGTATTTCTTGGACATGTTACCATGCATCCTAATGTTTTGACATTATTAGAGTGTATGATGTTGTGTTATAGACACAAGGAACATGTTACTAAGTTACATGAAGGTGATTGTTGTGTTGTCTAGACACGATTCCGTAGCTACACATCTATTCCAACATAGTGTAGGGTGTGGTGGCACATATTATTATACTTCTCATATTATAATTAATTGCCTATTCTTGTTGTGTTAATCATTTTGTGATTTTAGTTGTTGTAGGAATTTCCCCTTGGTAGTAGTAGAGAATTCCTAGCATGGTGCTAGATTTGATGAAGTGCTTGTGTGTGAAAATTGTCATCTTGTACCTGTGATTTTTTTGAATGTGTAGTATATGACTTGAGAAGAAGTTTCATGTTACCTTATCTAGTTATGAATCTATGAACATAATGTGTTGCATTACCCATTGTATTAGAATAATAGAACATCAAATTGATGAAGGAATGAAGCCATACCTCTTTATTTGATTATTTTCTCCTTGGTATGCCTTGTGTGTGTAGCATGTTGAGCTCTCTTGAGTAGTGTTCTTTTGTGGTAAGGAGGGTGCCACCTAGATCCTTTCTTCCAAGATCCCACATGTTTGACCATGGAAATATGGAAGAAGAACAATCCCCTAGGACATAAGCTAATTTGGGATTTGAAATTTTAGAGTCTGGGAGATTCTATCATGTCTTTGACATTGTGAAGGGACCATCCCAATAAAGGAGAAGGAATATTAAAAAATTCCTCTCCATTTGGAAGTGGAGTGCAAGGAAGGGCCTCTTAGGGAGTAGCCTCAGCCAAATGTGAGTTATGCCATTAGTGGGAATGAAGATGAAGTAGCTATTAGTGTTGGTTCACCTCAATCCTTGAGGAGTTAACATAGTGCATAGAGGACTCAATCTCTACAAGGACCATAAGGAGTGTATCCTAGGGGTGGAAAACCCATAGTGAGAGAAGGAGGCAACATCATAAGGAGTTCTTCGCTCAACAGAGAGCTACAGGAATTGCCTCACAACAACAATAGGTTTAGAGGTAAATCTCAATGGAGTCCTTGGCTAAGCCAATTTAGTGTTTACCATGAAGAGAAATAGATTCAATAGTAATTTTAGAGTGCCCTTCGACCCCATTAGTGGGTGAGGGGTTATCAATATTTGTGTGCCTTTTTGAGGGGTTTTCTTCATTTGATTAGGTCTTAGTGTATGCAACCTAGGATACTTGGGTCATCTTCTTCTTGTGCTCAAGTGGGTCATTTAGCTAGGTCATGTCCTCAAAATGTTGTGGCAATTAATGATCAAGATATTGCAATCTTAGAGGAGTCACTGGGTATGGTGGTTAGTTTGCAATGAGCTCACATGCATCATTGGTGGAAAAAATTTCTAGATTGAGACCTAGGCTTGGCAATGGTTTAGAGGGTTGATCGTATGGGATCAACAATTTTTGTGAAATAATGTGTGCCATGGGTACCTTGTCCTTATCTTTTTGTAGGATTTCAAGAGTAGGCCTAACCCTAGTGGGGGAGGATGAAATGCCCACTAGCATCTATTGCATGTTATTAGAATTAGGATATTATATTTTATATTAAGGTGTTCTAATTGTGTACCCTAAATACTAATTCTATGATTGTATATATTTTATCTCTATATGCAATGTTTTGGATTGCCATCGATGTACATTGTCGATGAGGTTTTATATTTTGAATTTTTTTATTGTATTGTGCTTGCCGATGATGCTATTTTTATATTTCCATTGAGGTGTATGGATCTTGTAGTTGGATTTGTATGTATATGTTTGGACTCATGCCATGTGTTGGATACTGCAACTATTGTACTTGTCAATGATGTTCTTGTGGGTTGCTATTAAGGTGTATAAAACATGTGCCTAGATTTACATACATGTGTGGGCTTGTTTATGCTTGGGCTTGGTAGTGTTTAGCTTCATTATTTGACTATTGACATATAATTTTACTTATGCCTTTTGAGTTCAACATTGTGATGGGTTAGTTCACATATGTATATAAAAACATGCTAGTGTAGATGATTTTCAATTAGATGTAGATTTTTATATTATCTCGTTGGTGGATATACATACATACATATATATATATACATACATATATATATATATATATACATATATATATATACATACATATATATATACATACATATACATACATACATATATATATATACATACATATACATACATATATATACATACATATATATACATACATATATATACATACATATACATACATATATATATACATACATACATATATATATATATATATATATATACATACATATATATATACATACATATACATATATATACATACATATACATATATATACATACATATACATACATATATATATATACATACATATATATATATATATATATGTACATACATATATATATATATATATATATATATATATATATATATACATACATACATATATATATCTATACATACATATACATATACATACATATACATACATATACATATACATACATATACATATACATACATATACATACATATACTATATATATATATATATATATATACCGTGCTTTAGGTATTTTATATTAGACTTGGGTACACCTCATGTATTCCTTGAGTATGTAGGTGCACGTTTTCCCTAACAATAATTAATTGGAGATAGTTAGCTTGGGTAAATGTGTTGTGTTTTATCATTTTCTATAAGTTTGGTTGACTTTTGTGATAAAATTTATTTAATTATTTTCTATAAATTATTATGTTTTGGTGGATTGAATATGTGTTGGTAATTGATTAAGTAATGGTTTCTATAGTTTCCACAATATATTTTAAGGTCATGTGATTTAATGAAATCTATGTTTATTGGAAAGTCATATTATTTCATTTCACAAAAAGTGAACGTTTTCCTTATGTTTGGCATTGAATTATTTAATTGGAATAATCATGTATTATCAAAAGGAATTAAAAAAATTATTTTAATAAAATCATGTTGTGTTATTGTTTGGGGGAAAATTAGAAAAGAAATGAAAAGAAATTTTGAATAAAAGCATTAAAAATGGCCTTTTTGGGCATTGAAAATTTTGGGATAGCACTTGGCTTGTTTCTTTTAGTGTTTCTCATCTCTTCCTCTCTGGGGAATTAGATTTTGTGAACATTATGGCTTCCTCTTTGCCCTTCCTTCTCTCGTATTCTTCCTCTCTTGGGCATGGGAAAATGAGGAATGCAAGTCACTGAGCATAAGGGTTTTTGGACAATAGTGTTTGCCCTAATTTTTGCTTCCTCCTTTGCATTCCTTGGGCATGGGAGATACTATTCGACTAGGCATTGGATTCAAGGTGTATGGTGTGGAAAAGAGGAGATCCTACCCTCTAAACCCTCCATTTCTCTACCTATCTTTTATTGTGCTTGGCTGGAAGGTAAGTGGTTGAATTTGGTTTGGTTACACATTTCCTTCATGTTGTTTGGCCATGCCCACCTTAAGTCGGTACATTGGCTTTCCTTTTTATAGGAAAGATTATGTGGGTGGATTCTTGGATTGATGGGAATCAATTCAACAATCCTCATGTTATTTGGGGATTTTGTATTTTATGTCAAAACTAAGGTGAAATTTCCTCAAAAATTGTATGTGTTTGGAAGAGAGTGTTTTCCATGCCCTTAACCCCAAAAGAGTATGCTTAAATTCTTGAATTTTATTGTTTGAAAATTTGGGGAAATTTTACATTGAAACCTTGAAGTTTTGAAAAAACTTACATGCACTTTGTTTATGAAAAATGAATGTTGTATTTGTCAATGTAATGCATTATGTGGGAATATGGATTATTGTGGAAAGAAGTGGGAAAATCAAGTGACCTTATATGTGTGCCTTGGTTGGATATTATTCCTCATGTTATGTGTTTACATTATTTTGTTATGAAGCCATATGAGTTGAGGATTCTAGGATAGAATGCAGTGGACTCTCATGCCCATCCACTTGTATGTTGAGAGAGGATGAATCAAGGAGAGAATAAGACATGATATAATTAAAATGAATGGGGGATTACACATGTAAAAACTAAAGAAAGATAATTTGTGAGACACTTCCATATGCCTAAGAGGATATGTGGAAAGGATTGTGAAGGACAAGTGTGACACTATGACATTTCTGAGACCATGGATCTTGGGAGACTTGCATTCTAATACTAGCATCATTGAGGACCTCAAAGGGATGGGGGCACACTCCTCAACTTTTGCATGGTAGATACCCACTATGACACTCCATTGCCAGTACTTAGGACAACTCTCTCTTCCATTTTGTACCTTGGATTACATATCCAATGGGTACTTGTGATCTCTTTGCATATGTTTGATTGGCATGTTATTCCCAATCTTGTATGTAGATGTATCTTGTGTCTTGTGTGATGTTTTCATGTGCATGCATTGATGGTGTTGGTTTATATTCTCATGTGTGCTTACTTGGTGTAAACCATGATTATGTATTTGGAATGTGTTTGCATTGAATGGTAGATGTGTACTCCTCATGTATTATTATGTAGTGAACCTATGTTTGTGACGTGGAGTTTTTGTGCTTGTCCAAACCCATGTTTGATGTGAGTGCATTAAAATACTCAAGCCGGTTGTCTCCCATTCAAAGGAATGGACCTAAGGGTTCCACATGGTTGGGTTGCATTGGACCACCATTGGGGACTTGTGGATTTCTTAGAGAAGCTTGGAGAGTACACAAGAATTATCCATTATCTCTCCTTATGGCATTATGCCATTTTCATGCTTTGTAGAAAATATATAAACTCATGACCTTTGATGCCCTTATATGTAAATTGTATGATTGTCATGAGCAACAGTGTATTTATTATATTCCACCCTTAGAGGAGATGTAAACTCTAATATTTGTTATGATGTACCTAACCCTGAAGTAAGATTGTGTATGGTTGTTTTTAAGAGATTCTCATGTTGACTTGACTTAGAGTATGTGGTTAACAAGTATGCATTCTTGTCTCTTCATGTATCCATGTCATAGCCTTTTTAGAAACTAACTTCTCTTCTTTTTCATATGGATGATGCTATGCTGTTTGCTATGTTTCTATCATCTTTAGTGGTTCTCTTTATTGAGAGCCTCATCACTTTCTTGCACGGGTTATCCATGGTTTGGACCATTTACTAGGGCCTTGAGAACTCCTTTCTTGGCCAAGTAGGGCCCTCATGTACCTGAGTGCATGGCCCATACCATTTTCATACATCATATAAAATGAGGGAGTAATGCCCTAATGTTTGAAAAAGATAAGCTTGCTCAACTTGCCTTGTAAATTTTTACACAATTATAGGCTACTCATCAGACTACAAAATTTGAATTATAGGGCAGAGGGAGTTTAGCCTTAGCATTAAAACCGCAGGTTGGAGATTGCATTTCAGATCTTGAAGCTTGAAATGCAAGTCAATTTTTTGTTTGGATTGTCCATTTGAAATTGCAGTATTAATTGCAATCAAGGGTTGAAGTTTGAAATGCAAAATACAAATCAGACTTCAAAGTCTAAGATTCAAGCCAATAGTCTTTCAATTCTTTGACTGGAAATTACATGTAAATATTTATATCGTACCCCAAAGTCTGAGACACATGTTGTAACTAGCCTTCAAGGTATAAGTGAAAGTCTCTCTATGTTTGGTGTTCAGTGTGTTGTTTAGTTTTTGCAAGAAGTGAAGAATGTTGGTCAAACTTTGAAGTCCAAAGCTCATAGTGCATGTTGGACTCCAAAGTTCAAATTGTAGACCTTCATTGTATAGTGTTCAGTGTTTGGCAAAGGGATCATGTTTTGCATGTTCTACATGGAGTTGATTAGACTCCAAAGTCTGATATGCATAATGTAGGTCAAACCCTAAAGTTCAAGGTCCTATAGTTTTAGCCCTGAAGTCCAAACTAGCTACGTAGGGTACAAAATAGAGGCCAAGGTCCAAACTCTGAATTAGTATGGGGTCTGTCAAACTCAAACTTTAAAGTTCAAATTTGTGCATGCTTATCCTTGCTACACCCTTAATATTGGTGTACATCGGGTTATGAATAGTTGACTTGTGGCTATCTTAACTCCTAATTAAGTCATGTTATCATTATTATATTATTATTTAGTTAGTTAGGTTAGCCTAGGGCTTATATAGGGGTGTGTCTATTCGGTCTAAGCATAATTAGGTATATATAGGAGGATGTGAGTCTTATTTCATCATCATATTGTGAAGTGTGTTCTCATTGGAGATATTTGGAGGTTTACCCCCTCAAAGTGGCCTATTATTCTTAGTTATTATCTATTGGAATTAGTCCAGACAACTGAGAGGGTGGGGGGGTGAATGAGTTGTCCCACAAATTTAATCTTTTTTACTTTTTAATCTTCTTTAACAACTTTCAATTAGATAAGCATTAAAGCATGAATCAAAAACACAAGAGCGGAAATAAATTGAACACACATAACACCAGAATTTTTACGTGGAAACCCGGTTAAGGGAAAACCATGGTGGGGGTTAGCCCACAAGATTCGTACCCTGTTAAAAGTACTTAGAAAAAGAGAAGGCACATGCCTTCAGGCTCACTGCCTAGAGCTCACTACTCAAGAGAGGCTCACTGCCCACATAATTTTGATATAGGAAGAATTAACTAATAAATAGCATCTACTTTATGCCTGGTTCAGTTCCTTTGAAAGCTCACAAAAATTCTTCTCTACTCCAAATACTTCTTCTCAAGTTCTTCATCTAAATATCTCTTGTTCTTCAACTTCTCCTCTACTCTGCTCTACCTGTGATCCTTTCTTTGATTTTATTATTTTCGCACAAGGATAATTTTCCACAACTCATCAACAAGTATTTATACGCTTCATCAACCTTGGAATAAACATCAAGGTCGGCACTACAAACAACTGACTTAATGCGAATCACTAAGTTGTCAGCCAAACATAACTAGGACTCAAATCTTCCTTGATCAACATGCCATGCTTCATAGAATTGCTTTTAGATCATCCCCAACATGCTAGAATCATTTGGTTGGCCAAGACTGGGAAGAACAACATCAAGAAGAAAATCTTCTTTGACAAGCTCAAACTTCAATGCGGACCTCCACCATAGTAGTCATACGATCTAGAGACCTCCACAAGCATATTGAATTCAACAAAAACATCCACACTCCAAATCATCAGAATCACTTGCATCTTCCTCTGGAACCTTAAGAACACTGTCTGTTATGACTGTCACATTAGAAAGATTGCTTGCGGACCTCCAAACTACAAACCACTTGAATAGATGATACACACTGACTTCACAAACACACCTTTAGATCCATAGATCATCATTTGACATATCCGGAACAATCCAGACCTCTTTCTTGTCATTCTGTCTCTTCTGAACACTGTAAAACTGGTTCTACTCAGATGGCCATAGCTTCTTCAAATCTTCATGCAAACCCTTCAAAACTTAACTGGAGCTTCTTCAGACAATCCACTACTTGGCCATATGGTCTGCATACATTGATCCTCATTAATTTTCTCAATATTCTCAACAATCCAATCTTCTATATAGGTAGCAAAATAGGATACAGTTGACACAAATGACAACAAGGATATGTTGACATCAATGACAACACCGCTTATACACATATTTGCAACATTACCAAGTATTTGCAACATATTTCATATCATCTTCTTCTATTGTGCAAGTTAGTTCATTACAAGTGGTATCAGAGCATGATCTTGGCACCGTAGAGGCAATGTTTTTTCTCAATATTGGAGGCAATTTTGGGAAGAGCATATCTTTCAGATTTTAGCGAATTGTTTTCTAATTTTTAAAGGATTTTTGAAGACCATATTAAAGAAGCTACAATCTAGATTTCAGAGGAATTGGAGCATAATTGAGTGAATTATTGTAGAATTACGGTTTCTACACAATTTATTTGGGATCTACATATCTCACATCCTACTAAATTGGAGCCTGATTTTTATTGGGTTTTTAAAGACGTACTATAGGAGCCTACAGTCCAAATTTTGGAGAAATTGGAGCATAAATAAGCGAGTTATTACAAAATTAGGGTTTCCACAAAATTCACTCTCAAGGCTGCAAATTTGCTTATTTCTTAGAGATTTTTCTGGGTGAGAGGTATTTTGGCCCTAGTAAGTTACAATAAAAGTTTTAGAGAATTTAGGTTTCATTTGTGTGATTTATTTCAAAATTATTGGTTCCAATCATGACGAGGCCTGCAACAAGGGGCAAAAAGAATGTTAATTCACACCAGGGAAGACTCCTGATAAGGATGGGGTAACAAAAGAGGATATTAATCCTAATGAGGAAATTAGTAAGGTCAAGGAAGATATTTCCTCAATGAAGGTGGATATGTGTGACCTAAGAAGAGATATATCAGATATACAAAGCATGTTAAGTGCCTATATGAAGGAACCAAGAAAAGAGTTCTCAAGCAACCAAGGTGAAACCTCCGAGTCGGCTAATACTGACACAAATTTTAATACTCCTATGGGATCTAGGAATTTGTTTCCAAAGGTGGATATGCTCAAGTTCGCTGGAAAGGATCCTCTAACATGGATAAACCAAATGGCAAATTTTTTTGAAATACATCAAATCCCAAATGGACAAAAGGTCACAATGGCTTCCCTATATCTAGAACCAGATCAATTTATTTGGTATCGTTTGCTTTGGACTCATCAAAAGAAGAAGGGTCTCACCATCTCATGGTCAATTTTTATAGAGGAACTCCAAGCACAATATAGCAATAGTGTGATAGACAACTTCTTCAACCAGCTTGCTAAACTTCAACAAATAGGATCAGTTAAGGATTATATTCAACAATTCCAAAGTCTATCCTTAAGAGTGGATACAATTACAGAGGAGAACTTGAATGATTTATTCTTGGGTGGTCTCAAGGATCACATTCAGCATGAGGTACGCATGTTCTGTCCAAATTCTATCTCTGAAGCAATGATTATGGTGAGACAAATGGAGGAAAATTTTTTGGCTAATAGAAGGGAGGAATTACCTAGTAACAAAGTTGACAAGGCTCTTGCATCATCATTTACTCATCCTATTAGGTTGACACCTCAACAATTGGAAGAGAAAAAGGCCAAAGGGTTATGTTTAATTTGTGATGGAAAATATCATAAAGGACATAAATGTGATGAGAAGAAGTTGTTCTACATTGAGGCTACCTATGATGAAGATAAGGATGAAGAAGATAAAGTGATGGTGGTAGAGGACTCTAAAGATGTCCAACCAACTACCTCTTGTCATGCACTATTAGGTATTAATAACCCACAAACACTCAAGGTCAGGGGTTTCCTTAAAAAACAAATAGTGACAGTATTGATTGACTCAGGGAGTACACATAACTTCATCAACAAGCAACTAGCAGCAAAGTTAAATTATTTTGTCTACCCTACCCACGAATTCTAGGTTATGATTGCAGATGGTGGTATAGTCAATTGTTTAGGGAAATGCCATAGTATTAAACTCACCATGTGAGACTACATGATAGATAGCCCTATGTTTGCTATACCCATGGCTGGAGCAAACATTGTTTTGGGAGTTCAATGGCTTACTACCTTGGGCACAATTGAGATGAATTTCTAGGAACTATTCATGCGCTTCTACTATGGGGATTAAAAATATGAGCTAAGGGGTTTACATGCAAAGAGTCCACAATTGGTGAGTGCACACCAATTGTCACTAAAAAAGATATGGATAAATGTGTGGCTCAATTATTGTCAATGGAAGTGCAACAACCAAAGATTCCTACTTCACCTTTTAGGAAAGTAGTTACAGTTTTGGATCACAAGAGGGAACCTGATTTGTATGGGCCTCATAAAGGTTCAAAAAAGATTGACAACATAGACTTCAAATTGAGGTTACCTAAATCAAAAATCATACAACCTTTCTACCATCTCTATCTTGGAGAATGTTAGTAGACTCAAAAGTCCATCCAAGACAATGTTACCAGAGCTTGATGAAGAAGGAAGAATCATTTTGGAACTAGAGTACATTCGTCAAACACCCACGAAGAAGCTGAGGAATAGAACTCTCACTGAGTATCTCATCCAATGGAAGAATTTACTAGTTGAAGAGGTCACATGGGAGGACGAGGAGTTCATTCAAAAGAATCCACACTTGATTAGCATTGGGGACAATGCTTCTTTGAAAAGGGGGGCATGCTACGCCCTTAATATTGGTGTACATCGAGTTATGAATAGTTGGCTTGTAGCTATCTTAACTCCTAATTAAGTCATGTTATCATTATTATATTATTATTTAGTTAGTTAGGTCGACCTAGGGCTTATATAGGGGTGTGTCTATTTGGTCTAAGCATAATTAGGTATATATAAGAGGATGTGTGTCTTATTTCATCATCATATTGTGAAGTGTGTTCTCATTGGATATTTTTGGAGGTTTGCCCCCTTGAAGTGGCCTATTATTCTCAGTTATTATCAAGTATTTGTAGCATATTTCATATCATCTTCTTCTATTGTGCAAGTCATTTCATGACAATCCCCAAGGTCTGAACTTGTGTTGTTTTCCTTCATCTTCCTTCATCTTGAGATGCTTGAGGAGTGGTTCATTGAACAAGGTAGAAGGGGGTTGCCTTTTGACACGAAAACCCCAACCTTCCTCTAGATATCGTTGGTTGAGTTAGTCATAGTGTTTTAGACCCATGGTGTAGTAAGTCTTCCGCTTGTGTCTCCTTGCATAGTACATATGTATGCATGTCAGGTGTGTTGTCATATGGTGTTGTGGCATCATGTGCATGTAGGAGTGCAATGTTTCATGCTTGATGTCACATTTGTATCACAAAAAATGTTTGTTTCCAATTTTTGTCAATTAATGCCTGAGGCGAGAGCTTGGGGTATTACATATCCCAATCCTTATTTAGGAGGCTAATGTATCCACAATTCTTGACAAAACAAAATGTTAGTAAAGTCATCTTTAAGTTTATATAGATTGTATATTTTATTATATTTTTGATCAATCCATCATTAGCATTTGGGAGGGATAACACCTTTTTCTCTTAGGGAATGAGGGAACTCTAGATGAGATTCCTCAAAGCCTCAAGGGACCCATATGTGCCATCACACTTGATGGGGTTGAAGGGTGGACTTCTTACTATGTAGTTCACCCATGAGGTTTGTAAAATTAAAAATTCCGTAAGAGACTATCACCCTTATAGGACCCATACAATCTTGTTTTAGATAAGTGTAGAGTATTGATTTGCTTTTCTTTTTGCCATCGCATGAGGAATAATAGAAGAACATATTCATAAATAGAATACAAAGTTATTGTATAAAATAAATGAACTGATTCAAGAAAATGCATGCAAAAATTGCCCCACCTCTTATCTTGGCTCTATTGACACATTTCCACCCGGAAGAAATGAAGATCTTTAATGAAATAGAACTCATTTAAACACAATATTTCAATATCAAATTTTTTAATACATTTGTATAAATTACATAAAAATTTAACATCCTATATAAAAGAAAACAACTTCTTCAAAAATATAAAATTAACAATATAATTTTTAATTTAAATATTATAAAAATAACTACAACCCTAATGTGATAAACATTTGAAAATGATTTAACCTTATACTGCTACAAGAAACACAATCTAATAAGCAAGAAAAGCAAAAGGAATCCAAAGTTCATGGTTCAAAATTTAAATGCCAAGATATCTCCATTTACAACAAATTTAAAGCTGGATATCTAAACCTGTTAAAAAATGCAGGCTCTTTTCTTGTTTCACAAACAGTCCACTCATTTTAATAGGTTTCCATACACGTATCATTACAGGAATTTCTAATAAAATATTACCTAATTTTAAACTATAATAATAATGTTCCAGCAGTTTATTGTCTGCACAATTACTCTTACTTTTCAATACAACCTTACACATTTTAGTCAGATATAAGTTAGTCTAATGCAGGTTAAGAGTTCTTCCAATACTGTAGACTGTCACCTGGCATGATATATAATATATCATGTTAGAATTCAATAATGCAGTTCTTACAATATTGTCTCTGATAACACTTTCTGCCTTCCCTTCCAAGCGATAAATAAGTTATACATGTAGCCAACAAAATGGACAGATCTCCATATAATTGATGTTAGCCAGGCAATTTCTCCTGCTTTTTACAACATTTAGCTTAAGATATGACACAGTCTAATTGGCTTTAGCGTGATCTCAAAGCTCGGAGATTCCATCTGAGTTGTCAGGTTTCACATTTTGAAATCGTCATTGGATGTAGAGCAAATAATGGAGACGCGGAGATAGACTCGTTTATTTTATTTTCTTAATATATATGTGCAGGATATGTTACATGCAAAGACTGTACTTTCCAGGAAATATCTAGGAATGGTGAAAGTTGCATGCCCATGCTGTTACTCTTTTTAGTTTTTCTAATTTTGAGGAAATCTCATATATATATATATATATATATATATCTTATTTTTATACATTCACTTATGTATCTATGTTTGTTTATTCATTAGCCACCTTGATTTGATTGTTTGCTCACATTGGTACATTTCTGTGGTTGTAGGGATGACCCCATGGTCATGAACTTGTCCCTTTTCTTTGAAAAATTTAAAATTCATATTTGGCCAACTAGCCCTGTTTGTCTTCCTAGCTTGAACCAACCAAACACATGTATACATGTATGGCACAATTTGATGCTATTTGCTAATATTTAAAGACATTCAATGTATTCGTTGTAATCATTCATTGAAAATACATATGTTCTCTCTTATCCTAATAGCAAGTGCATTAATTTGGTTTATCATCCGTGGCTAATCTAGGTTAATTGTGGTTAATTAATTGCATCTATTTAATTATCCTATGTTAGCTCTAAGAAAACCTTATCTTCCTCTACGTTTTTGGTGAACCAAATCAATCCTACACATCTTAAACTTCTTTTTAGGGATTTGTATTACATTAGGGTTTTTAGATCTATGATTTTGTGGGTTTTTAGATCTATGACTTTGTGAGTTTGCATTCTATTTTCTAAATTTGAACATCCTTATGCTTTATTGATATATCTTTTCCTAGGGTTTGGTGCTTATGTATACTTCCAATTTATCACCTACTATACCCACTCTTACATTGACATTAGGGTTTGCATTTTCACTTGATTTCAGATCTAAATTACCTCCAACTTTTTTATGATTTGAGATTACTTTACCCTTGCCATCTTATTGTTTATTCCTCAAAGAGGTGCTCAACCCAAATATGGTTGTCCATTCTAATAAGAATGATATCATTAATGTTGTACATACTGAGATCAACTTAGGTTTCCAAGAGGATTATGACCATGATACACATGTGGCCCAACAAGATATTCAAATTATAGGGCAAGCTTTCATAGGTGCAAATTACAACAAGCTCAATCTCATCATCAAATGGCAAATTTTTTCTATAACATAGATGGATGTGATGACACTCAATCTTACAATTGGTCTTTCATTGCTTTCTACAATGTTTTGGTATCATAATGTTAGTAATTGATTTAGGAAATTAAATGGGCCCCATTGAATGCCTTTGTTGAGCTTTATGTTTGTGTCTCTATATTTTAATCCCACCCATATGTGCTACATTTTTCCCTTTTCATGTGATGATTAAGGTTTAGTTCTTTTCCCACGGTGGCCTAGTTCATTGTTTTTCATTCACTTAAGTCCCCTACATTTTTCCAATTTGGTTGTTTACACATGTTTGGCTAGTTGTTTATAACTTAAGTTAGATCCTCATGAAAGTGTGGTAACCAAGAACCTACTAGGAAGACGGAAACACCAGACTTGGTAGGTGATTAATGTACTCCCTAATGGCTTGAGATAATACACATCAACATTGGTGGTAGGATGTGTTGGCATGTTTAATGCCATCATGTTGAAGCATTATATGGTTGTTGTTCTCAAGGGTAGATACATAGGCATAATGGTGGCCCTACATAGTTGTGTTGGCATAGTATTGAAGTGGTAGTATGTGGAGGTGGTGAGGTGACCTAGTACATACCACTAGTCATAGCTTAGTGGATGCACATATTTAACAATATAATGTTCTCAATTGATAGGTTGGTATTCCTAGATCATTAGTGGTAGGGCCTAATCACTTGGCAAAGCATTAGTCTAAAGGCAACAACATAATAGTCTATGTGTCCACTTATGATTTGAATAAAAACAATGTTATTATGGGTTTGCAACTTCACTCATGGTAATTTGATATGATCCATTCATGTTAATTAGATCAACCAACACCATTTGATTTATGTAAGATTTAATGGGCTTGGTAAGAGTATTAAAAGGTGAGGTGGACACTTCACAACATGTATGGCAACATGGATTTTATTGGGTCTAAAGACCCATGCATAGTGCTTCTTAGGTGGGTTCATGGTTGTGTACCAATGATCAGTTGCCACATGGCTCTAGTTGCCATGCATGGTGGGGCCATCTAGTTTCTTGTTGCTAATACATTCACTTGTGGTTTTGTTCAAGGCATGGTGTGTGTGTGTGTGTGTGTGTGTGTGTGTGTGTGTGTGTGTGTGTGTGTGTGTGTGTGTGTGTGTGTGTGTGTGTGTGTCATAGTTGTTGCCTATGGATCAGGGGCTTATCAACTATCAACATCAGAAGGTGAATTGTTTGATGACCCCATCAACAACATGCATCTTCAAAGGTTCTACACCTAAATAAATCTAATGCAAGGGATGTAAGAAAAAAAAGAAAATAGTGAAAACCTGGCAAACAGGCGCTATTTATGATGGTGCAATAAAAAGCAAGTGGTGGAAACCTAGAAACAGGTGCTATTTGCGATAAACCGCTTCCTACATCTTTTAGAAAACCCCAACTCACATCCATCTTTCCTACCATATCTATCAAATAACTACGTCCATTCACAGTCACCTAACAGTAACCTATCATAGCTTGGTGCTCTTTCATCCTTATCACCTTATCCAATAAGGTCATCAAATCTTTTCATCCATCCTATTATTTTATCACAGGTTCATTATTAGTATCACCAGTACACCGAACTATGTCGCCTCTAAGTTATCACATAGGCAAGGCCATCATTGATGCACCCCTAAGGCTCCTTCCCCATTCATGCATATCCCAAATCCTACCATAAATCTACTCTTCATCCATCACCAGTGTCATCCTTCAAGGTCGAACTACGTTGCCTCTGCATCATCACGTAGGCAAGGCCATCATCGATGAGCCCCTGAGGCTTCCCAATCCCTAGGTCTTAGGTCCACATAGTCCACCTAAAGTGAACTACGTTGCCTCTGCGTCATCACATAGGCAAGGCCATTTATCAATGAGCCCTCGAGGCACTAGGTCAGTCCATTAGGGTCCATTTCTTCATGTCTATTGTCAGTTCATCCATAATAAATTGATCTATTACTTGACTAGGGGCAAATCCTTGACCTAGTTAGTAAATTAGATTTTTGAATGCTACAACTCAGAGGATAACAAACCAGATCATGGTTTTTATCACTAGACAGCAAGCAGTGCAACAAAACAAGCTTTAAAAACATTGTCTTGGCAAGAAGACATTTAAACTACACCTGACAAATCCTAGCCTGCCTAAAACATCAAATGTGATTCTATCAAGTTATTGCAAGAAAACATATATCTATGTCAAGAAGGTTTTTAATGGTGGTTTAACATCTTATTATCAGGATTTTTGTTATTATGTCTCCTATGCTACTCAAGGATGTCAAAAACTAGGGATGCTATGATGGGAACATGATTATTTTATTTGTTTGTTGTTTGTGGGTTTAGCTTTAGTAATGTTAAGCCTTGTCTAAAGACGTGATCAACAAAATGATCATCGAGGACATTAGAGATCTAAACATGAAATGAGTGTAATCCTTATCTATTGATACGCAAGCAATACTCAGGTCATCTTGGTTCAATTATACTTAGATGCTTGTATTAACTTGCTAAATCAAAATCCATGTAAGTAATACTCAGGTCATCATGGTTTAATTATACCTGGATGCTTGTATTTTCTTACAACATTTTAAAAGCTCAATGATGAAACAAAGTATTTCAAAAACTTGTACAAGAAGATGACAAAATCCACATCCATACATATCAAATCGCATTCCATTTCATTTCATTATAAGCAATTCATCATTACCAAAATTCCAAGTGTTTTTACGATCTAACCTATCTATTTCATCTATTTTTCAAATCATCCTTCTAAATCATCATTCATTATCCAAATCATTCTTCTAAATTATCTTTCATTATCCAAAGTCAATTCTTCTAAAGTGTCTTATTATTCTATGATTGAGTATACTTGGCATTAGCAAAGACAAACCATTTTTGCATATCATAAACATGTCCATTTTTGCATATCATTTTAAGTCATCAGGTTAGAAAAACATGGTAAATCATAATTGTCCATAACAAGTATCATATAATTGTGTCATTCATCCATATGAGTTTCATACATAGATTTTATCATCAAAAATCTCACAAAAAACATAGATATCAAAGTGTTTACATATTAGATCATCATCCATAAATAAAACAATTAAAACATCATATGTTACATCTAAGTCATCATAGTGCATGCATTAGGTCATCATAAACGATATGCATATAGGATCATAAACATGCATATAAGTCATCATGTCCATCATGTAGCTCCTAGAAACATCATGTTGCATAAGTATCAAGTGCATAATAGAATCAAACAAACATGATTAGCAGCATTGCACATAACCATAATAATAATAAATCATCATATAGAAGTGTCCATCCATAAATGCAATATATAAATAGTCCGTCAAGCACATGATCATATATCATCATCAGAAATAGTAATGTCCAAGTATACAATGATATCGCAAAATAATACAACTTGAAATGTCCACAATAAAGTGTATGTAAAAAACTGCCAAAAATAATACATGTCTAAAAGAGCATTTAGGTGGCACTGCCTCCTGAAGGTGCTGGTTGCTATGGCTGGTGACTGCCTAATGGCCCTATACCTACATCTGGTGGTCTCTTAGATGGCCCCATCACCCCTCCAATCTCTATGAAAGTCCTTCGTGACCTACTACGGTAGCTAGGGTGAAAACTGCCTACTCACTGCTCTGGGGGCACAGCCTGCTCATAGAGTGACTGCCAGTAGAAAATCTCCTGGCCAGCCCTCACCATCTCTATCACTGTCTACCCTGTGGGACCCTGTCTCATAGTCTATTGTACCTACTCTAGCAGCCCCTCAGCCCTAGTGTATCGTTGGATGGTGGTATCTCTCTCCAATCTTGCAGTCTATAACTCACCCTGCAGCTGGGTGATCTGTCCCTATATCTGCACCAACTGAGCCTACTGCTATGCCAGCTGTGTCTACTGCTGATCCACCTAGGCTCATAAGGCTGCCAACTCCCCGTCATCTTGTCCCTGTCCCCATCCCTATCCAACCTACGGCTGTGGGGGAAGCTGCATCTGTCCCTGCAGTAAGAGTTGTGCCTGCTGGGTGGGATCTCTGTCAACCCGCGTCTAACCCTCCTACCATCTCCATCACCTCCATCACTCTTGTCTCCTCCTCCACTACCTCCACCATCATCACCCCCACCCCTGCCACTGCAACCACCTCCTCCTCCTCCTTGCCTCCATTGTCATCGTGGCCCCTCATCATCCTCCTCCTGATCATCTAGTCTCAGGGCTCGCTCTCTAGGTCTTGAATAGCGAGGGAATGAGTGTGCTGCAAAGTAATTGGCATAATCCTATGTCATGCCTACATCCACAACTATCCTCCTCATCGGCCATGACTGATATGGTATCTACAAAAACTCTACTCATACCTACTCATAAGATGCACCAGGACCCCATCAAGGACGCTCCTTGTATGTCCTAGAAAAGATGGCATTCCCCTGGAGTATCCCCTAGATCTTGCCAAACTACCGGTACACACGAGAAATGATGTGCCTCTCAAGAATATAGGGAGTCCTCCCTATCAGCCACCTGGTCTGGAAATAAAATGGTAACTCTGAGGCATCCTTATCCCATACCTCACAATCTAGGTAGGGGTGCCAAACAACTGAATCGACATTGTCAAATGCATGTCGCCAGTACTCTAGCTTTCCCAGCTTGGGCTGGGAAAGACTTTCTTGGAACATATAAGAATATGGTTGATCCCCGCCCCGAGTGCCTATACCAATCGGTCGAGTAATCACAATGTGACACCAAGCCCAAATCTGTAGAAGCAAGACTCCACATGACAAACTAGAAGATTCATCGTACACAAACTTGTGCAAATCATGATAAAGGTGTGCAAGCAAACACACAGCCCAAGCATATCAGGTGCCCTCTGTAATGATCCACTCTAGAGCTCTCCCCCATCCAACTGCAAAGCTGTGTGATCTCCTGTTAGGGCACACTATCCCTCCAATCAACCCAACAACAACCAATGGAAGAGACTCATAGTAGGCAACCATGTCTGCCCAATTGATCTCTGTGCCCTCAATGGTATCATCATCAAAAACTTAGTGGCACTCATCCAACCCAGCCCCAGTCTAAGACTCGTACTCCATGAGCTCTCCATCAATTGGAATCCACAGAATCTGATGGACATCCTCCAAGGTCACAGTAATCTCCCTAGTAGGAAGATGGAATGTCCCATCCTCGCTATGATATTGCTCAACAAGCATAGTCAACATACCAAGATTAGCCTGAATCTCAGGCATAAAGCAAACAAAACATAACCCTGTCGATCCCAGAATCAGGCGATCAATCTCTGTCAAGTACGGTCTAAGCAACTGTGTCACCGAAAATCACTCTCGAGACATAAGTACATCATCAAGCTCCTCCTACAATTAGCCAAGCACACATTAATCAAACAAAATCAACTAAATTACAAATCTATCTATCAAACATCAAACAACTTAGCTATTTTTAATAGGAAATCTATCCTATCATCTCTCCTGAGATTCTATCAATCTCAGAGATGACCTATTAGTTGGTGAACATCGATCATGATGTTGACTTTATCAAATTGCTAAGTATTTTGACTATCTAAAATAGATGCGCAGTTCTATTTTCCATTTGTGCAGAATCAGGGTGGATGTGTAGAATCCCCTTGTATTTGCGTAGAAGCATTCAATTGCGCAGGTTCAGGAGGTATTTGCGCAACATCATATCGTATGCGCATCATTATCGCGAATACGTAAAAATCCCCTTTGTTTGCGCAGCTTTTTCAGGGATGCGCAGATCCTTCACGTTTGTGCAACATTACCATGAATGCGCGGCATCCCCTTGTATTTGCGCAACATTATCACGAATGCACAATTCTATGGACTATGTTTGCAAAAATAATGAGTTTGCGTTGATTCATGTGGCATTTGTGCGGAATCGTGGCGTTTGTGCCGATTCGTAGGGCATTTGTGCAAAACCATTCTTTCACCTCATTCAAAACACCTAACTTTGACTAGATTTTTTACCATAATAAATGCACCTAGCTAAAATTGAAAGCGTACTTACTGGTGGGCCGTACTCTGCTGGACGGTTAAATTGTCGGATCCTCTCGAAGTGGTGTAATTTAACTAGAATCTGCTGCATCGTGGTTGTGTGTTGTTCACACTAAGGCTCTGATCTCCTATAAACTCTCTAGCAAAGACACATATGTAAATGACTAGGAATGTGACCCCACACTCCTATTTATAGTTCATTGAACCCTAATTGGAGGTGTTTAACCTTGTGCATGTTGGGGCATGTTTTTCATCTAATTTTTCTTCCACGTCAACCAATTTCTTCATCCATGTAACCTGTCATTCAACCTTTCTCATCGTGAGATTGTCTGTCATTCCATCATCACTTTCTTCCCATCCAATCTCTTGAGAGGGCATCCTATCGTCATCAAACTTGTACCAGGGGAAACTAGGGCATGTATCAATCGCAGAAAAATTTTATTCTTTGAAACAACGTGATAAAACACATTGTCTCAAAGAGGGGAAAAATGTATACACCTAAAAATGGCTAAGTCAAATTAAATAAATATTTAATATTTATTTTATTCCCATTCCTCTATCAATGAATAAATTCTATAATTTATTTATATGATTCACATCATCATAATTCTACAACAAATCAATTTATCAATTCTTCTAATGTCATCCCTAATTAAATAATTCTAAATTATTTAATCAAATCTTCTTATCCCAAAGTCAAAAGTCCCTAAATCCACATCATCCAATCCACCTCACTATGTTGCACACATAATTAAATATTTTAATATTTAATTATCTATTTTCCCTCACCCACATGTCCTATTATTCCTCTAACCATCCCTATTCACATGGATATGGTTTCTCCATGTCATCTTGGTCAAAAGACACCTTGAGACACTTGTCCCATAAGTCCCTATATTCCTTCCAACCATCCTACAAACAAGGTCTCCTTCTTTGACCTTCATTCTATGGTCTTTGTTAGCCTTGTGACATGTGGCCTCATGTCACACCTTTCTCTCCACCTTGTCAAGGTGAGAGGAACATCTTCCATATTTCTCTCCCTCATCCCAACCAACCAAATCTAAACCGTACACATCACAAGACTTCTTCTCCACCATTGAGATCATGACACTTGGAATTGGCCTCTCCTTGGCCTATAAAAAGAACCCTCATTCCCTCATTTCAAGCAATCCAAGAGCTTTTGTAAACTTACTCTGCAAAAATTCTACCAGCATGCCTTTGGCAAAGTATCATCATTGCATTTGCATAAATCCCATTATCATCCAATCATCCAACCATGGCTTCATATTTCCACTATCCATCATCCTAGAGTTGCATTGTTAGTTTAATCTTCATTGCATTATCCATCTACAACCATTCTCATATTGTCGTCTTCAACATTAAGGAAGTACACACTTCTGAGAGCTCAACTCATTCATAAGATCAATACGAGATATGTAACAATGAAAGCTATGAGGTAAATTGGTCTATAAAGGTAATATCTTTGTTTATTTGTATTTGCATCAATTCCATTGAGTTATTGGATATTTAGTAGTTTAATACTGTTGTTCATATTTCCTCTAACAGTGATGATGTCATCACATCTTCAATATTTTTTGTTAGAAATGAAGGTAAACAACTATCAATAAAAACTGAGTACAACTATAGCTTTGCAAAACCAAAATGGATATAGTACGAAATCACCAAAAAAAAATAATGGAACATAAGATCAAACACATAACACCGTGTTTATGTGGAGAAACCCTTTCGGGAAAAACTCCACACAAGAAGAGATGCACTAGTTTGTTTTAACTTCAATAGAGTTTACAATACAACACTATAAATCTCCTCTTCTATCTTCAATCCAACAACGCTTGTTTTTCTAGTCTCAACTCTCTACTACAACACAATCATAATACAATATCCTCATAAATGGTTTGCCTTCTAGGGTAAGAAAGTCCAACATAACGTCTACTATCAAATCTGTGACCTAATGATGAATGGTCCAAATTTATAATGGTAATTTATATATAAAATGTGGCTTCCATGGGCATTGCCTGAAGACCCCCACTGAGGCATGCAGCCCCTGGACCCCCCAGATAACCTACATCCATCAAGTACTGAGATCAAACATGCGGTTGAAACAAGATCGCTACTTGGTGAATACTTCTTCCCTTATGGAAATTTACAAAAAATATTAGGAGTAATTAATTACATAGGATTTACAAGGTTGATGGCACCTTAATCCTAACATTTTTAGATATAGTTCCATATATTTCCTCTCCTAGTTCTACTTCTCTACAGATAGTTCTTGATTTGGAGGAGACATCTTTTTTCCAGCGTGAGTTCACTAGATTTGTATTGCGAGACACACATTTGGATTTGGGTTCCCTTTTCATTTAGATTGTGGGAATTGCTTCTACATCTACCATTGGATTTATTTATTTTGAAAGTGAGAAATGTTATTTGCAAGCAATAGATTATGTTCTATCTTTGAGCACTCATCATTGGCATAGGAGCTACTTCTTTGTGGGGGGATCTACCATCCTATTCATTTTCTCTCTCCTATGGGGAGTATTCATTGTGTATTTGTGATGGACTTGGATGTTTGTGATCCATCACTTGTACATATTTAATCTTTTCAGTCTTTTGGAGAGGAGTTTTTTTCCATGTGGTTTTCTCCTTTTGTCTGTTTCTAAGAGATTTTTTGTACATTAAGCCTTGTAGTTGGGACCCATCTTTGCATCGTTTGTATTTTTCTCATTCTCCCTAAGTTGCACTTAAGGGGAGGTGTTGGTGTAATTATTTATTTAATTACATTGTATTAAGCTCACTTAGGGCTTTTAACCTTGCCTTATAAAAGTAAGGTCTCTCATGTAATTTATTATTCCAATATCATTATTGCATCCATAATCAAGCAATTTTTCCTCTTATCTCTCTCTTGTAGAAGGTAATCTCTAGTTTTGCAAGTGATTTTGGGAGATTGAGTCCATGGAGACTCTTACACCACTTCTTCTCATGATCACATTTTATTTTGATATGACTTTTTATACTTTTAACACTTACGGATATGCTATTATACTTTATTATGATAATAGACTACGTGAACACTAGAACTATGTTTAGAATAATAGTCAATTATCTGTTTGGATGATGAATTGGTCAACTAATGAATATGAACTTATTTACATTATCTATATCCAAGTATAGAATTCATGTTTATCTTATTGTTGTGGATCAATTTTAGAATAGTTTTAATTGTGCAATGATGTATCTCAATGTAATTGGATAGATACTATGTGTTTTATGTGATTATGTGTAAATGTGATTTCAATGGTGGATTAAATTTGTCATTAGATTATCATTGAATCATAGTAATGTTAGTTAATTATGATTTATCTATGGTGTGTACATTGATTTAATTATAAATTTCACTTTAGCTATTGTTTTGGATATATTAACGTTTAGGTGCAAATGTGCAGGTTAATTTTCATGACCAATGAAAAATTGTGGAGGTTATCAAGAAGCCACTATTGTGATTCTCCAATATACATAGGCCCTATCCTAAGAGGGGATAAAGGTTTTCTTATGTAAATGTGTTGTGTGTGAAATTTGTTAATTAATTTTTAATTTAATATGATTATTTTTATTATTAGTAAGTTGGAGTTTGGTTAAGTCTAAGAGGGAATTTTAGAAATGTTATTTTCTTA
Source organism: Cunninghamia lanceolata (assembly GCA_027924645.1). Lineage (NCBI taxonomy): Eukaryota > Viridiplantae > Streptophyta > Pinopsida > Cupressales > Cupressaceae > Cunninghamia > Cunninghamia lanceolata. The sequence continues at coordinate 14,500,184 of BSBN01000511.1, read as the reverse complement.
TTATTTGAGTCAAATTAAACCCCTAGAGTGATCACCTATGAGATGGGTCCATGTTGAAGTGTTTAAAATATGTTTTAAAAGTGTTTAGAGCCTTGAAAAGTGTCTTGGAAGATAAGTGATGAGATTTAGAGGCAAATCTGATTTGGGTGGCAAAATCAAACTTTTTCCTAGATTCATTGTATCTAGACAATTGTTCTTTATTTAAAATTTTCCTAAAACTTTGTTTAGGGTTAGATCTTCTATTTTTGGATTTATCACATTTTATTTTCAAGTGGCTTGGAGAATAAAAAATGGGAAGAGATGGAGATCTTTGGAGAAGAGGAGGGAGTGAAAAGATTGGATCAAGAGATCCCAAATTTTGTTGAAGTATTGAGGTAGGCTCTTAAGCCACTTTAGAGTGTATATTATTGTTTCTTGTTGTTGAAATGATGCTTGAAAGCTTGCTAGTTTTTTATGAATATTCTTGGTATTGCATGAAATCCCTCTTATTATGTTAGTATTATGTGTTGAAACTCGTTTGGGATGGGTGCTATGTGTTTTGGGTGTGGATCTTTTCAATTGGGTTAAGATCCACCCATGTAATGAGGTTGCGAGAGATGTGGACCCTCTCTTGGAGAAAAACATACTTAATCTACATTTATTTCAAGGCATGAGTGCCTTTGCATATTTGTGTGAACTATGTTTCTTGGTGATATAAGGAGTATTCATGTGGGAGTTGTAGTGTTTTCAAGGCATTGACTATCTTTGTGTTTTATGTGTGATATCATAGGATGTAAAAAAATACTTTGTGAATTTATGTCCATAATGTTGTGGGAGGTGTGAATTGGTGATGAAGTATTATTATGTGTTTTGGTGTATGTGGGTGTTGAAAAAGAAAAAATAATTGATGTCATTTCTATTTTTTCTAAGAGGTTAGAGTGTCCCCTTGACTCCCCCTTTTCTGTGAATCTTACCAAAATTCATATGTGATATTTAAACCTATGGGTGTTGTGTTTTATGTGTATTCCTTTGTTGTGTTATGAAAATCAGTTTCTATGAGGACCTCCTAGCTCAAAGGTGGGTTTGTGAACAAGACCTATATGGTTAGGAGGTGAGCAAAATTCCATTGGTTTGACTATGAAGCTTTGTTTTGTAGGTTTGTGAAGTTTTCAAAGATGGCAAACTTGTACTTTTATGAAGACCTTACATGGGTCTTTGAAACCCTCTTTTGAAGCTAAAAGATTGTTGTAAAATCCTCATTGTGAAGATGTGTAATGTCTTTCTCTATTTATGCATATTGACACTTTAGATTTGTTTAGAAAATAAATTATTTAGTTTTCCTTATTCATGTGGGACATGTGAAATAAAAAATCTACTTATATGTCTATTGTATAGAAAAAAAAATTATTTGTATAAATCTTTATAAGAGATAAAGGCATTGCATTTGAAAGGTTTTCTTTTGTTCAACATAATTGTAAGTACATAAAAAAATAGGAGTATATTCTAGTAGTAAACAAAGGGGTTTATTTATTGTAGATACATTCATTGTTAAGGGAAATCAAAATATAATTCACTTAAAATATTGTTTTAGGGATTTAAAAAAAATACATGCATCTATGTTTTTAAGTGTTTTAAAAATATATTTTAAAAATGTATGTATAATGTGTGTATATATGTGTGTGTGTGTGTGTGTGTGTGTGTGTGTGTGTGTGTGTGTGTGTGTGTGTGTGTGTGTGTGTGTGTGTGTGTGTGTGTGTGTGTGTGTGTGTGTGTGTGTGTGTGTGTGTGTGTGTGTGTGTGTGTGTGTGTGTGTGTGTGTGTGTGTGTGTGTGTGTGTGTGTGTGTGTGTGTGTGTGTGTGTGTGTGTGTGTGTGTGTGTGTGTGTGCCACAATGTCTAAGATAGATGATGTGTCCAATGTGTAACCAATGGAAGGCCACCATGTGTCAATATGATGGTGTTTCTAGTGAGCCCATTATATGTTACCTCATGGATGAGCTAAACAATATTTCAAAGTTGTTTAGTAAAAGTAAGGTGCCAATGTGTCTATTTCTTATTGAAATGGTAGAACAAAAGGGGGTGGAGGCCTTATATATTTCCCCATCTTTCCTTGGCTTATAACAAGGCTATGAGTGAACACATGGATATTGTGTTAAATGATCTTAATGGTTAATAAAATGACAACAATGGAAGAGGCTACATGTCCACTTATGATTTGAATGAGAAAACAGTGTTATTACAGGTCTGCAACTTCACTCATGGTGTTTTAATATGAGCCATTGATGTTAATTAGTTCAACCAATACCATTTGATTTATGTAGGATTTAATGGGCTTGGTAATCGTATTAAAAGGTGAGGTGGACACTTGGTAGAATGTGTGGCAACATGGATGATTTTTTTGGTCTAATGACCAATGCATAGTGTTTCTTATGTAGGTTCATGGTTATGTGGACCAATGATTGGTTGCCACATTATTCTAGTTGGCATACATGATGGGGTCATCCAATTTCTTGTTGCTAATACATTGTCTTGTGATTTTGTTCAAGGCATGAAGTAATGTGTAAGATAGATGATATGGCCAATGTGTAGTAACCAATGGAAGGCTTCCATGTCTCAAGATGGTGTTTTTTCTAGCGAGCCCACTATATGTTACCTGGTGGATGAGCTAAACAATATTTCAAAGATTGCATAGTAAAAATAAGGTGCCAATGTGTCTATTTCTTATTGACATGGTAGAACAACAAAAGGGGGTGGAGGCCTTATACATTTCCCCATTTGGCCTTGGCTTATAACAAGGCTATGAGTGAACACATGGCTATTGTGCTAAATGATCTTATTGGTTTGTAAAATAATCAATAGAGTTTCATGTGGGTCTACATGGGCAACATCAAATCAATGAGTGCTACATGGCTATTAGATGGTAAGTTTCATGGGCTCACTATGCTTACTTGATGAAGGATCCAACTATTTGTTTAGGGCATTTTATATTGTAAAGGTGGGTTGTGTGTTCAAATGTGGTTGGATAGTGAAATGAATGGTAAGTAGCTTTGCCAACTACATTATTTCCTCAACTATTAATCTTTTATAGATCAATCCCCACAGTTGATCTTGTGCAAAAGTTCAAATGCTTGAAGAATTTTTTTTTGCACCCAGTAGTCAATACAAAAAATGCTAAGGGACATGGTAGTAGGGTTTTTACAATAGAAAAGTAGTAGAATAGTGCAAATACTAGGTGGCATGGGTTCTTGAAGGATTTATTGACACTCCCAAGTCTTGGTAACATGATTGCAGGTATGAGTGGTCTAGTCAACAATATATTGGCTATGTGTAGAGGAAAAACTTGTCTTATGGAGTTGTGTACTATGCAAAGGAAGTATTGTTAGGAATGATGAAGAAAACACAAGTGCCTATGTTGTATGCGATAGACAAGTAAATCAAATCCTTTGTACATGGGCCACAACTGTAACATTAGTTTGAGCTAGGAATTAACATAGTTAGATGAAACTAGCAAGCTTTGTGTGCATGATTAAAGGGGATTTCTCCCTATTCTTGTACATAGTCCAATTCTAAGAGAAATTTCCTACCTATAGTGAGAGATCAAGTCTAATTGACTACATAAGTGCTAAAGTGAATTTAATGCTTGAATAGAGATTTGATGTCTTGCAAAGCTTCATATTATTACATATGTCATCATTTTAATAAATGTAGGGCATAATGACTATCATATATCCATGTTTTAAAGGTGTAAGAGGGGTTGGTCATTGAGCCAAGTTGATCTTTGGCCATTTTTGTATAGTGTATTCTTTAAGTGTAGTCTATGGGATTGAATGATGTGTGCCATAGATTGAGATGTTGGGAAAAGTTTATGCTAAATATAAAGAAGGCATTGTTCTATAGATGTAATGCCCAAAATATAACATGGAAAACAAACACAATATTACTAATTTTTTTGTTTCTTTTTTAAATACAACTAACCCATAACCCTGCAATAAACATATGCAACCATGGTTGACACCTCAACAACTCTAGCAAAAGCACCACTATATATGCAAAAAAGACATATAGGTGACACAGACATGCACATAGAGAAATCACCTCATTCTACCATAAGACTAGAATAGAAATCGCCCAAGGTGACACACTCTTCAAAGAAGATTCACAACATGACTAACCACTTACAAAAAGAGTTATATCAACTCCAACTATTGATGAAATTTGTTCGCATTACAACTCAAACAAGGAAATAATTACTTCAAGGAGATGATACCAACTAAATCATCACATTGACTCATTAACTAGGGTAAGATAATGATTAATTCTCGTGAACTATTGATCATCTTGTGAGTGTAGTAAAGTAAAGGGGCAAAATAAGAATTAGTGAATAGGGGGTTGTGATGTCATTGAGATTTGACATCATTGATCTATTCTTGATCAAGGGTTCTTGCTATCCTTGAAAGGCCTAGTAGAGAAGGTGTCAGTAAAGAGCCATGCGGTTAGTCAAATAAAGAACATGGTGTGCCTAATGTCTATTCAACACATATTCATTTCTAGGTTTATTTAATTGTTCTAGGGGATCTTGGATCATTGATGGTGCCACATGGCATAGGCATGTGGCATCCATTATTTATGAGTTCACTTGACCACATAGGAGATTGTGGGCCATTGATTTTGATATGTGAGAAGGTTTGTGAAGGAAAATGACTAATTCATTGGTTTTGATATATGACACAACCTTCTAGCTATTGTCATTCACCAATGGCTAATCTATAACAAGTATAGATATGAATAATTGAATTCATATGCAATGTGATGATGTTCTAGACCACTACCAAGATACCCATAGAACCAATCTATGAATTAACATTTGTTGTCCATCATTTCTAATAGTCATAACATTGATAAAAGAAATAAGAATCACCCCCAATAATAATTCTAATAGAAGGTTTGCTCCCAATGACTTGCACTATGAACACTCTTGTACAAGTTGAAAGATAATGACCACCTACAACATGTTATATAACACCTATAGTAGATAAACCTACACCTACAATATCAATAAAAGTGATCTCCTCTTTAATTTAACTATACTTACATCATAACAATTCACCTTTAATTCTAGTGTAGGTAACCTATGGACTTGTTAAACTGTACTTGCATCATGTGCCTAACTGTGGAACCTTCTTGATCCAAACATATCAACTATATTTTAGATCAATTATGTTTTTGATTAAGATAATCAACAAACTGGGGTGCTGATCCCTTTTACACAAAGGCCCCCAAGGCAGAGCAAAACATGCAACAAATAGGCCAACAACAACACAAAAACAACAGAAAGACAACAATTCTGCTGTAGAACAAAACAAGAGATCTAAACAACACTAGATCCTAATGAAGCAAATCTCACTCCCTTAATCCTCAGTCGCGAAGAAGCAACAAATTTGGGGAGACCTTTCATTTTACGTTGAACCATAGTTTAGGACAACTCTGAGTCAAAATCCTCAAGGCGAGGTGAGAGGAGGGGACCCTCAATAGACGCCGCAACCTCACCCATTGAACCAGAAGCCGACAGCACAGAAGAAGAAATAAGAGTTGACGAAACAACAATTCGACCCAAAGTAGAAGGGGCCAACATAGTATCTGAAGATCTAACAGAAGCGGTTAGAGAAGTTGAGGGGTAAGCCTCATCCGCCACCATAGGGGGCAGGTAGATTCTCATTGGGAGGCACATCCCCCTGGGAGGAACTATCCTCCTCAGAGGAATCATACTCCTGAGATGAACTAACCATCAAGTGATCAAGGAGAGCATCCTTCCACCAAGCTATAGCACTCTTACGGTTAGAGAGAGGACAACCAGAGGCCAAGTGACCAATAGAGAAACATCATCTGCATCTGAAGGGGAGACCTTCATAGTCTAATTGTTGCATCCAAATCCTGTTCCCAACTATCAAAACTACATCTCCATGGAGGGGTCTAGAGATGTTAATATCTACTAGGATGTGAGCGACCATAGTGTGTCCAATCAATGAGGTAGTAGAGTCTACCTTCAAGAAGCGACCAATAGAATTGCTAATGCCCTCATAGCATGAAGCCTCCCAAAATTGGAGAGGGAGATTCAAGAGATGAACCCAAATAGGTCTAATATTCAGTGGCTCAGAGAGAGGACTGAAGGAAGGAATCCAAGGTTTGATGAAGAGAGAATGCTCACACCACAACCAAACCCTATGAAGAAACCCCTTGCATAAGGGAAGAGCTCAATTGTACCATCCACAAACGACTTCCATGAATCCACATGACCCAATTGTGAAGATCAGGAAGAGATGGCCAAAGCCCGTTGAATCTTTAGATCACCCCTCATTTGAGATAAAACTCCTCATTTTCTTAGACTTCTTGGCCACACATCACCACTGAAGATGATTGAGCACAAGGCAATGGTTGAGAGACCCCACGCAGAGCTGTGTGGGATTGGTCTCCCAAGTTATTAACAACCTCAGAGAAAGATTTCTGAGGTCGTCCTTGAGCACTGGTCTTCAAAATAGGACCCAAACCCATAGGAATCCTTGCAGCCTTGTCACGAACAGGGGTAGAGGAGGGACCAATGCCTAACTCTGGAAATAGGGCACATAGATCTTCAGAGATCTGAGTAATCGGGTTGAAGGAAAGACATTTTTCCCAACTTGCACCCATACGTCACGTCCCACACAGGCGCAATGACATCATTCGAACACACATCGGTCTCCCGCTCAAATGCCATTCAAAATGATATTAGATCAATTATGTTAGTAAGCTCCTCTCATGGAGATTATCTGATAAAATATCTCCTCACATTTTCACAGTGCTCTCAGGCTTCTTATCTTTTTCATGTTCTAAAGGGAGAAAGCAATTTAGAATTTATAAATTTCTAAGTATATCTAAGCAATAAGTCACTATTAACACATGCCAAATTCCATAAATAAGTATTCAAGAGAAAGAAAAACAACTTAATAACATTACATTAGTAAGTTACTCTCATGGAGATTATCTTATAAAAGTTCTCCACACTTTCAAGTGTGCTATCACATTATATTATCTTATAAAATTCTCAATTAGCCTAGAAAATATCCTATTGCTCATATTACATAACTCTTGATTTTGATTGGCTAGTTGGCACACTATCTTACTTTCTTAATTTTTTTCCTAATAACTCAAAATAAGAAAATAACATATATTCCTAACTGAGGATAAAGTTAACAACCTAAGTAATATTAAGGAAAAAGGTAGGTACATGGCCACATCAACACTTTTAAGGGCTATGCTATTATGTATTTTCAAAAGCATTTAATAAATATTTGTTAGATTTTTCATTCTACCCCCATTCTTATTTTATGTAGATGGTTTAGCTTCATTAGAGTGTTAATTTGTTACTGCTATTACTAGAAATTTACTATCTATTTTGTTGAATATTTAGATTTCGAGATATTTGGTGCATATCATGTTCCTTTGGGAGATTCTAGAATATTATCATTTCATTATTTATGGGTAAGTGCATGGAAATGGGGGACCAAAAGGGGACACATTTTCTAAAATTGGTAAAAACTAATCTAGGATGAAAAATTGAAGATAAACATGTTCAAAATTTGAAGATGTGACAAGAACAAGATTTGTAGTGCTCAGAATCTAGTTTCTAAACTTTTTTTTTAAATGGAGATTAATAGGTTCAAATAGGGGGAGTACACAAATTGATCCTATTTTTGTTAGAAAAATATAACATAGCATCTAGTGCACTGCCCCTAAAATGTTGACTTTTTAAGTATTTCACAAATCACTTAGTGGAAAATTAGCTAACATTATGTAATTTATACCTAATTTTTCTGCTAATTTTTTCATGAATATATGATTTTTTATGATTTTTCAAAGTGGACACATCCTAAAAAATAGAAATTTGAGCATGCTCCCCCCTAATTTTTTTGAAAACTAATCAAAAATTAATATTTTTGAATGTGTATATAATAGATTCTAGAATCTAAAAATATAATTTGTTTCAAATTTGGATGAAAGGGTAAAAAATGACATAAAAAATACTATACATAGGTTTTCGGCAAAAAAAGAAGACACTAGCAAAATAAATTGAAGATAGAAATCTTAATGTTTTTAGATTTAAAAAAAAATACATGGTTAAAAAGTTAATAAAAAAATTAAGGTCATCTTGACATTTTTGAAATTAAAATTGAAAAACATGTAAACATGATGGAGAGCACACTCAAGATTTAGTTGATTTTCTATGTTTTCTTGAAAACACATATTTGGGCATCCAAAAGGTAGGTCCAACCTTTTGGGTTGGATGTCCAAGGCAAATCCAACCCTTAGGGTTAAAAATTCCCAAATCAGTTAGAAACATGAGCACATGCTTGCATTTTAGATTGCCTAAATAGGTGAGCAATAGTTTGCAAAAGGCAAAACACGTGAATTTGGATCCACATGCTCTATTTATTCCCTTGCTTTGCACTTTCTCTGACATACAAACACACTTTTGATGCTTTTGAAGATCTAAATCATTAGTTAACAAAATTATCTCACTTTTTATTCTTGTATCGACGTAGAAGATTTCAATTACATGTCTTTAAATCAAATTTGATATTATAAATCATTATTTTCATGTTTTGAGGGATTGGAATAATTATTGATAAAACTAACCAATTTTTTGTCCTAGATTAACAAAAAATATTCTAATTGCACGTTTTGTATTTGAATTTGATAAATTATCAATTATTGTTTTTTTTTGGACCAATTATGTTAGATTGATATAGAATTCAACACCATGCCAAGGAAATGACCAAAAAATTGAACACTGGAGGAGTGTGAAGCCGAGAATGCAAAGAAAATAAAACGAATGAGATAACTTCATGAAAATAAAAAATCTTTGCAAATTGAATTAGATCATGAAGCATCCAAGAAAGAGAAGGATTTGGAGAAACAAATGGAATGAATGCAAAAACTTTGTGAAAGTAATAAATTGAACATGTGACAGTTGAAAGTACGTCATCTTTGCCATTTCAATTTGATATTGTAGAAATTCTTCAATCACTGATTGAAGATGATGATGCAATTTCAAATGTAAATATAGATGTTACACCAATTGATCAATTGTTGAATGAGAAAAAATCATCTAATCAATCAAGTTTTCCATTGAGAACACCTCTTAGAATTTTGTGTAAAAAATTTAAGTTTTAATTGAAATTGATGAGAATATTCTAAAATCAATGCCTAATAAGAATCATGAACATACTTGTAGAAGAAATGTTAATAAAATATGAAAAATATTTTTTGAAAACTTAATTGAAAATGGAAGATGTCAATTGTTTGTTGAAATGATGAAAATATTAAGTTTAGACCAATCATGGAGATTCTTGGTCTAAGAATATCAAATATTAATAGAGAAAAATCTAATCAATGCATATCAAAGCGTTGGTTCCACCTAATGCACCAAAGATAGTAATGCTACACGACGTGTCATTACATCAATTATAGTAAGTAATCAAATAAAGAAATCTCGCTTGATAAAAAAATAAGTCAAGCCCTAAAAATAAGTAGAAAAATAATAATGAAAGTCATTGAGAGACATGAAAGAGTTGAGGACCCAAATAGCAATGAACTATGGGCATTCTCTGATAGACTCCCATGGAAAGATAAAGTCATAGTTGAAGCCTTAAAATCTCTAATTGAAGAATTTTGGAAAAATAACACAAGAGTATCTCTTAATCAAAGAGATGTTGTAAAAAAGAGAATTAGTTCTCAAAATCGTGAGCCACATCCAAAGCATTTTTTGGATATGACTCAAACACAAATTTTCTCCAAATTTGTAGAGAGTTGTCATCAAATAAAAATTAGTCAAAGGTATTTTGAAATGAAAAACCTTTTTATGTCAAGATAAATTCCACATGCACAACTTGTTTTTGTAGAGTCCACATGAAATTTTCTATGCATTATGATATTTTTCGACATATATGTCTATCTTTGCATACTAATGGTATTTTATAAGAGTTTATGATAGAAGATCCTCCTATTTTTTGTGAAAGAGTAGATAGACAATTATTTTTATAAGAAATCATGTTTGGATGGAACAATCCAAACATGTGATAGTTGTGGTGGTTTGCAATGTTTGAGAACTTGTGTACACATAGAGAATACACATGTGATTAGAAATGAACCAGAACCTTTTGAGAAATATAAGTTAGTGACATACACTCTAAAAGATGGTAAAGAGGTAAAAAAGTGTGAATTGGTGACTGAAAAATACTAGTATTTAAATTTATGCCCATGTTTTGAGAAAAGATAGTGTATACATATGCAAGGCATGCACATAGAGCTCAATGGTTGGACTTGCAATTCAAGTTATAGATGGACACATTTCATCTTCATATGATTGTGTCAATTGTAGACTTTTCAGAGAATTATACACTACAACCATAGAATTAGGCTCAATCATAGTACTACAACTCCACTCAGGTTGCTATATTTGTGCATATAACATTCATTCATGCACCCAATAATATAGAGGAAGATAGAAAGATCTTGAGGGAGTATCATTTTTATATTAGTGATGGTCGCACACATTCTACAGAGTTTGTGTAAGGTTACTTTCAAATTTTCTATGGTAATTTGAGTAGTAGGAACATCATATTTGGTTAGCATATCATATGGTCAAATAATTGTACATCACAATTTAATAACTCACAGATGTTCTATTGGTTGAGTAGGATGGCTATGATGAGTGGTGTTCAGCATATATGGAGAGCATGTATTAAAAGAGCCTTAACACAAGAAGAGTTGAAGTACAAAGACTGCGTGAAGTTGACAGATGCAACATCCATCATTGAATGGTGTAACTCTACAATGGGTCTAGGTAATGAAGATATTCTATAGTTCATAGATTTTCTTAGTTGATAGAAGAATCTAACATTACAAAATATGAAGATTGTTGTATAGTCATAGGATCGAGTGAGTTCTACTCTTTTAGAATCTCAAATGCAACTTCATGGACTATTGATACGAGGTGGATGGCTTGCTTTTGTTCATGTACAGATTTTTCTTGGAATGAGTGTGAGTCAAAAGAGTGGGTCAATGAATGGTGTGCTAGAACTTTAAACCCACTTGAGACATATCGACTTCCAGGAGCACTACAACTCATGGAGATGGAATTATCAGTTGACTTTGACCATATTTCAGATCTAGTTGAACCAAGTATTATAGATGCATTACTTAATGAAAATTAATATTATTTAAATTATGATGTAGTATTTTTGTATCATTTATTAAATTAATCTTTTTGTGCAATTTAATGTAGGGCATGTTTATGCAGTTATTGGAGATGAAGATAATGATGAAGGAACAAATTATTATTTATATGTTGTGTTGAGGAAAAAAAGAAATTGGCAGCCCTTGTCATAGATGGAGAAAACATTGAGTATCCTACAAGATCAATGGTTGTTACTAGAACATGGCTTAGAAGGTACCCAATGAAGAAGTTTAATGTGTAGTTGTTTGAGGACTTTGACACATATAGGAAAATTCTTCATTATTCTAACCTTGTTGTGGCATATGGGGTTACAAGTTTAATTATGGCTCCAAACATATTGAGACAATAAATGACAAGGTCCTGAATATATATATATTTCTCAATAAATGATAACATAAAGGAACTACACCTACCAAAACCATACAAGATCTTTGCATGCTCTCCATACATATCCATTGATCCAGCTAGCCCCAATGGTGGTATAATGCCACCTAACCCTATGGAACCCTCAGGTCCACCCCTTTGAACTGAGAGATAGTCAATTGAACAATCATACACACACATAATACAATTATGAGGAAGATACAAAACATAGCATGACATAATTCATGAACATACATCATAAGGTTCAAGAGATGTCATGAAAACAACATCACACTCAAGAAATAATATTAGGGAAGTATCAAGTACCAATGACCCAACAAAATTAGGAAGGGAACTACTAAGTATCAAAAGTAGAGTGTCATTGTTGTCTTCCATGATTCCATATAGGCTTTAACATGTATGCAACAACATTAGTACTATCATGCATGATTACACTTCAATTTTCAATGCAAGTAGGTTCTCATGTTTGTTAATTTAGTTAATTTTAATATTTGAAATCCTAATTCATTTTATCTCATTCTATTACTCATACAATGCTTCATATTGGAATGTCCCCAATTCTGCAAGCATGGCATGGTTCCCCTTCACCCCCTAACATTAGTATCCACTCCTAGGTTCAAAAGTCAACATTTGCTCTTGAAAAGTAAGGCATTTCCAAAAACAAGATCAAAGTTCATGATCCTCATAACTAAAAGGTTGAGCAAACAAAAAGAATCATAAGACTCTTCATCTCACAAAATAAAACAAGCAATCATGGTTTAAAAATCAAATTTCTATTTTCTTGAATTTAAAACTCAACCATAAAAGTCACCCAAATTCACCATTAATGACATCACTCAAGAACTCCAAAACTTATCTTCCAAAATACACAAAAAATTAAAAATTCAAACACACCCTTTAGTGCCAAAAAAGCACAAAAACAAGCATTCCCACTCTCAAAGGATTGTAAGAAATTTTTTCCATAACTTTGGTTCTATTTTGCAGTTCAAAAATAATCTTGGCTCCATTTTGCACTTTTCAAAAATAATTTCTAAAGCTACAAAACTAATTTGAATCTACCTCTAATTACATACAATCCACTCCATTCACTCCTCTAATGAATATTCCATATGCATCCACCTATTGTGGGCATGGCAAAAGTAAAGTTTGCATTTTAAAAGCATGAACAAACAAGAAGATTACCTCTTCCAAGAAATCTACCAAAAGAAGAATATCTCCTTGAGAGGTAAGGATGCAACAAGAATCTTTTTCCCAATCCAAAGCAAATCCAAACTCAAGCTATTCCAACTCCTGGAAAATTTAAACACACAATATTTCAATAGAGAATTATTTTCAAAGGAGGGAGAGGTTTTTGCAAGCATCCAAAATAAAAAGGTCCCTCAAATGTCCTTTCCTTTTTCCTTTTCTCTATTTTTTCATATTTAAATATTTTAAAAAAGTACTTTTACAATAATAGATATTTTACCCAAAGATATTTTCTAAATAACATATGTACTTTAGAAATTAACTTACATTTCCAATTAGACTAAATTAAAATAATTATTTTACCAAATACTTTACACATTCAATTTAATCAATTTGGCTAAGGCATAAAGCCCAAACAACTTTTTTATATTTTAAATGTATAATTTCAACATATCACAATATTTAATGTACAAAACTATTTCATGATAATAATTAAATGCTTAACTTTTACATTTAACATATAAGCAATTGCAAACACTCCATAATATGTAAATATGAAGATCGATTAAATGCAAATGGAAACCAAAAGATGAAATAAACACACATAATGAAAGAACACACATTACTAGTTTACTCACAACACATGGATTTAGAATTGACTTCGTTTCAGATCTTGGTTTCACAAATATCACAAGATACATTTTACAACTCAAGTTGAGTGAAACACAAAGATACACATAACATATTTCCCAAACCAAACTATCTCAAATAACTACCATTGGGAAAAAAACATTTGCTTACACACTCAATGAAACATCAGACATAGACCTGCTTCATACAAGATAGTTGAAGTATAATAAAAACACTCAACATGATATAATATAACTAAAATAATATTAATACTACATCAAATAATAATTATTATAAATATATATGATTCCAACCATAAATGGAGACATCGATAATCAATAATAAATATGGTGTTAAACTAGGCAACATAATCAATCACATATAATTGTTATAGAGAAAACTACATGAAGTTGAAACTCTAAATAGTTTGCACACATAGTCACAATGTATGCATCCCATAATACATAGTTGGATAAAAGATGCCAATACAAAAAAAATCATCGATAAGGTACATCAAAGGAAATACAAAACTCTCATTGAGAAGTTCAATATCAAACAAATTAATATATACAAGCAACTGTATAAGTCACATATGCCTGAGACCTTACATGTTGGATCCAATCGAGATTACATTTGGATCTATTTTGAATTGAACCTAGTTAACTTTTACATTCACATGATGTACCATGGTCTATTGTAGCACAAATAACTACAAAAAGTTAATTGTTTATTGGCTCCTATGGTTAGGCAAGTAACTTGTCCATTTCCTTGGTGAGTTGAAAGTTTACATATGCTTGGTGGTCAATGTGTGACAACCACTTATGTTGAGCTTAAAATGAGATTTAAATGCAATGCTAATGTGAAAAATGCATAAGATAAAAGGATTTAAAATAAAGGGATTTTTGTTTGGTGAGAGATTTTATTATTGGAGAGAGAAGGTATATTAGGTATAAGGTTAATAAAAATAAGTGTTATAAAGTGTTTAATGCAATTAGTGTATTTGAAATTGATTCCTACATTTCTATATTTAATATGGTTATACATAGTGCTTGTATTTTCAAGGTCATTCATGCTATCCGTGTTACACCTGTGTTTAAGGTGAAAATGATGAAGACGATTTGTTTAGTGTCTAGGGTTGATTTTGCTAGTTTGTATGAATCCTCCCTTCACCTCTAAACATTTAAGGACTTTAGCTGAGTAGGAAGTCTGCTACAGGCCTTCAGTCACTCATAATATAGGGAAAAATTGGAATTGTGTGATTTAGTTGTTCAATTAAGTCCACTTATGCTCAAAACCCTAATTATGCAAATTCAGAAGCAAACAGACAAATCACAAAAATTGATTGCACACAGAGATATCAAATGACAACCAAATGCATACCAGATTTCAAAGTTTAGAAAATAGAAAAGTTAGGGACTAATGAGCAGGCGCCCTAGTCCATTGCCACCATTTCTATCAGGATTTGGGAATCCTGTCTACAACCTATTCCTGCTATTCTGAAGATTCTTTAGTTGTTGAATAAGAGGACTACTGAGCAGGTGCCCAAGTCCAGGTCCCTATTTTCTTCTCTGATCTACAATTCTGATAGTCTGCATTGCTCTCCTACAACTCCACCTTTTCTACTCCTGCAACCTGTAACCTGCAATCACAGAAAAATGGATTGGGGGTTTTGGTGTTTAGAGGCTTGCCTCAGTCAAGCCCCAAAGAGACATTCAAGTCTTCTGAACACTGTTGTCAGATAAAGAGTGCATATCCTTGTGGGATAGAGGCAAAATACAAATGATAAATGATAGAAAACACAATTGGTATCACCTTGTAGTGAAGATCTCATGGAAGGAAGATGCTCTTCATGCCATGAGGAGATGGATGCCAAATCTACAAATACAAACACAAGAACAACACAAATTCTGCTCTGTAACACAATGAATGCCTTGAATCACCTTAACATAAACTTGTCAATCAAAATGTCCATCTAGTTTACAAATGAATCACTAATCATGCTTATATATGCAACTACAAACATTCTCACTAAGAATTTCATAATTCAAACTTACCGTGTCGGCATAGGACCTAAATAACGGTCATAAACTGACACTCCAAAATTGGTCCTGACTTAAAATAGGGCAGGATTAGGGCGTGAGCGCCCAAGTCCTCCCCCTATTTTAGGCAAGATTATTGTTAAGTGCATCCCCTGAGTCCTATTTGTCATGAAACATTAGGGTTTTCTCATCACGAGTCATCAAAATCATGCAAGATGCTCTAAATGCATACTAACGGACCCGAGAGCCAAACCTTAAGAGGGAAAAGCAGTGTACGTCCCCGGGGGTTTTCTGTCATTCCAAACATCTTGGATGTTTTGGGGACTTGGGGACGGGCACATAATGCCCCCTCGACGTCCCCAAAATTTCATGTTTTTAGGAACGTTCCCTGCGAACGTCCTACAGGTTTGGGCTCTGCAGCGCTCCGGGGTCATGTGGAAGACCTTAATTTTTTTAAATCGACCCCTAAAAAGTGTTTAACAAATACCTAAAATGCGTTGAATTTTTTGAAACCTAAAACACGTTGAATATTTTGAAACCCTAAAACGCGTTGAGTTTTTTTGCGGCAACGTCTTTTCATTTGCAAAGGTCTTTCATTGGCGACATCTTCGGTCTGAGCATTGGTGAACTCTAAGCATTGGTGAACTCTGAGCATTAGAATTTGGCAAACTCTGAGCTATCGTCTTCACACCCGGCACCGACCCTGAGCATTGGCGTCATTACCTGCAACATTACCTTCAACTTTCAAGGCTTCACCATTTCAGATTTCTCATTGACGCTTAATCCAATTTGGATTCACGAAGACTATTTTCGATTTCCTTTCATTGACGCTGAGAATTGAGAAATTTCAAATTACAATTCACCAGACTCCAGAGGTATTTTATTTTTTAATTTAGTTTTAGTATTTAATATTTAGTAATTTATAATTGAGGACCATTCAATTTTCATTTAGTATTTATTTAGTATTTAATATTTAATATTTATAAATTATTATGATAATATATAATTTTATTTAAGATTATAATTTATTAATTTATGACTATATAGTAATAGTATATAGTATATTAATATATAATTATAATATAGTATAATAGTTATACTGTATTATAAATTTAAAATTATAACATATTAATATATTTAATATTATATTATTAAATTATTTAACAATTAATATTATTATATTTGTGATTGAACAATTGAACTTGAAGTGTATTATAATTTATAAATTATTAAATTTTAATATTAATGAATATATTTATATTATATAATATTAATAATAAATATGAATATTTAAATTAAAACAAAACCCAAATATCTTAAAATAGACTCATGAAGGTACAGATGAGAACCAAAATCAGAAAATAGAAAAACATTTTATTGCAGTCCTTCCAGTGCTAAAATCTGTCCAGTAAACTGAACCGGTTGACCTACAAATATTGAATTTCTAATTACTTGAATTGGTGATCTGCCATATATTCACTATCTGGACACATTAGAAAACATTTTTCAAACGGATTGCAAAACATTTAAATCTCTCTTGTGAGAGATTTAATAATTAATATTAGTTCCATTGTCAAAAGTATGGCACGTTAAGAGTTTGCTGGTCATCTTGTTGACCATTGAATGAAATCACTCTTAACAAATGATTTTCCAAAACAAGGCATCCAGATGCAAATGTAATCTTCTTGGGAAGTGCCCGCTGCCATGGTGAGTTTTCAGCTTATTATAGTTATCAAGAATTGGGTAGAAGAAGTTTCAGGATAGTGTAACTGGATAATGTAAGTGTTTCCCAAAACCAAAATAGAGAAGAAGCATAAAGATTTAGTGTTCATGCATTGGAAATAGGACAACTCAGATATCTGATATATAGTTTTTATTTTTAACAAGAAAGTTAAATGAATAGATATTTTATTATTTTTTATCAATGTGTATGTATGTATTGGAGAGGAGATATCAAATATGTATGTCTTGTTGAATAGATATGTATGACAGTAACTAAACCTCTATATGGCTAAATGTAGGTACTCCTCAAAGTTCATATTGATATTTGTTTAGTGAGGAATCCGAATCATTAATCAAGATGGATCCTTTCAATGTGATTGCTGATTTAGATATGGAGAATGAAATAGAAATACCAATTGATGAGGATGAAGAATCAATTAGCCTAACAGAAACTCCAAGCACAGGTAGTTCAAGTACAGCTGCAAGTGTATTAAAATCTGATTGCCCTTCAGAGTTGTTGTCATGATATGCCAAAGGGCCTTTTAGCAAGAAAAATCCCTTACAGCAGTTTGCAACAATACAGGACAGAAATAAAACACCTCATTCAGGGGGAAGTTGATTATGGAAATGCAACATTTGTCCAGAGGGTAAGTGGTATGGCAGCATAACAAGGACGAATGCACACTTTTTGCATATCCCTAATAAAGGAGTTGGGGGTTGTAAGGCTCTCAATCTTCAAATGAAGGCTGAAATGATCAAATTATATTCAGGGGAAATCACTTCACCATCAGCTTCTACTACATCATCACAAAGAGGTTCAAGTTTACCACTTTCATATCCTAGTCCATCATTTGGGGTGAGTGCAGTGGAGTCAAGGGGGAAACAAAAAGCTACAGAATCATCCTCACCAAACCCAATCACAGATATGTTTAATGTGCAAGCAAGGGAGGCTACAGATGAGGCCATTGCCAATTTCTACTTTGGCAATGGCATTCCTTTCCATGTTGCTCGATCTCCTTTGTACAGGGAAATGCTTGAGAAGGTAAGGCAAGCCGGTCCTAGTTATGTGGGTCCTGGTGAGACTAAATTGAGAACCACACTCTTGGATAAAATTTATTCCAAGGTTAACTTGTTGATGGAGGAGATGAAGGCCAAATGGGTGAGATATGGTTGTAGCATAATCATGGATGGGTGGACGGATATTAGACACTGTCCACTCATCAATGTTATAGTTTCATGCATTGATGGACCTTACTTCTTGCGAGCAATTGATTGCTCAGGAAAACACAAAGATGCCGACTTTCAGTTTTAGATCCTGAGAGATGCCATTGAGGAGGTTGGTCCTCAAAATGTGGTGCAAGTGATTACTAATGCAACAAATGTTTGTAGGGCAGTAGGTATGTTGGTTCAATCTACATATAGGCACATCTATTGGACCCCCTGTTGTGTGCATGCTATGAACAATGCACTCAAAGACATTGGAAAGATAGAGTGGGTGAAACAGGTGGTGGCAGATGCAAGGGAGGTGCAAATGTTTATTTGCAACCACCACATGTCATTGGCATTATTTCGGACCTTTGCAAAGAAAGAATTTCTCAAACCAGTTGAGACTTGATTTGCTTCCTATTTCATTCTACTAGAGAGGATGCTTGAGTTGCAAGAGCCATTGCAACTTATGGTTATGACACAAGATTGGAACAGGTGGATGGAGTCAAAGACTGAGCAGGGGAAGAGGGTGAAGGAGATTGTGGTTACTGATACTTTTTGGTTGAATGTGAGATACATCACATCTTTTGTACAACCTGTTTTCACTGTTATCAAATTTGGGGATTCTGATAGTCCTAGCCTTAGGGAGATGTATGACTGCACTGATAGCATGCTTGGCCAAATGAAGGCAGCCATTCATGAGAAAGACCCCACCCTAGAGTTGTACAATGAGCATATTCACCCCATCATCTAGGAAAGGTGGAGTAAGTTGGACACCCCTCTACACATGGCTACGTATGCTTTGAATCCAAAGTGGTATGTGGAAAGAGTTGGTAGAATTCTTCCTATTAATGATGATGATGTGAAGAATGGCATCATGAAAGCCTTCAAAAGAATGTATAGTCCTGAGGAAGCTTCATTGATCAAATTTGAGTGGATTAAGTTTACAGAACTAGATGGCTACAAGAGTTCGACAAGGATTGATAGGCTCACCCTGGCACAGGATAAGCCAGTTAGTTGGTGGACACTCTATGGACCTCTAGGACCATTGCGCACACTTGCCATTCATCTTCTTTCACAGGTTTCTAGTTTCTTAGCTGCTGAGAGGAACTGGTCCACATATAGCTTTATCCACTCTCTAAAGAGGAAAAGACTTACCTCTACGAGAGCGGAAAAGCTTGTTACAGTGCATAGTGCCTTGCGTCTGGTTGGTCGCAAGGCACCTTAGTATAGGCAGAGCCCAACGCAGATGTGGGATGTAGAGCCCGAGGACCCAGAACAACTTGATGATGACCACAGTGTGCAGGTGGCATTAGAGGATGCACTTCCTTCTGGCAGTTCCAGTTATGAGGAGTTTCCTACATATGCTGCTGCTGCTAATGATGATTCTGATTATTGAGTTTTCATTGTTCAGTTATAGTCTATATATATCATTTTTGGCAATTTAATTTTGTCATTTTGATGTTTCAGTTTTTCACTTGTGTAATGAGATTATGAGACTCTAGTAGCTACTTTGTACTTTGAACTTTCAAAGTTCAAACTTCTTATAAGTTTTAAAGTTTATAACTTACTTGAATATTAGTACATTTCAATTTGAAGTTTGAAATGGATCACGATTTTCAGCTATTGGTAACTGCCTACTATGAGTATGACTATGAATTTGATTGTTGAATGATCATTGATATAATATTTGTTCAATTATTCAATGTTTAAAGTTTATTGTTAGTGTTTACTATAAGTTTAAGTTACCTCAACATGTATCTCCTTTTAGATTTTAACTTTTTAACTTATATATATTTTTATTAAAATATATTATAATAGTCGTCCCCTCGCTGTCCCCAAAATTTTGGAAATTTTTTGCTATCCTCGGAAACCCGTCCTGCCATCCCGGAAACCTGAGAAACACTGGGGAAAAGCCCCCAAGGGGACATTTTTTGATGTAACAACCTGATAGAGCTTTTAGAGACTCACATGTGACATCAAGTGGATCCACTACATGATGTGGATGCACTTGATGCTATCCATAGAGTGTAATATAATCAAAGAGGAGTTTGGAAGAAAAAAGGAGGTTGGAGAAATAACCTAATCTCAAGCTAGCTTCTCACTTAGAGATGGTCAATTGCATGAGAAGCTAAATTAGATCTTCAATTTATTTCCCCTTTGGATTAAAGGTGGGTTATGTTGACCTAGTTGTGATCTAAAGTTTTGGTAACCAAGACAATAAAGTTCTAGTGTCTAGGATAGTGAGTTGTGATCCAAAGTTTTGGTAATAGTGATAGTAAAGGTTTGGTGTCCAAGATTGTGAATGTGATCCAAAGTTCTGGTAACCAAGACAATGAAATTCTAGTGTCCATGATAGATAAAGGAGGGACAATTGTGGTAACTAATGTAGTGAAGTTTCAGTGTCCATGATAGGTGAAGGAAGAACAATTATGGTAACGGATGTAGTGAAGATTTTGGTAGCCATGAAAAATGAAGGAGAAATGGTTTTAGTAAGCAACATAGTGAAGTTTTGGTGGTCATTATAGTGAATTTTTGAGAGTGTCATAGTTCAACAAGTGGTTGTTTGGACTGTTGTGTTTGTCCTACTCTAGTTTTTGGTATCCCTACCTCAATAAGAAATATGATGTAATTAAGGGGGGGATGTTGGAAATATTACATCATATAGTTAGTTTGTAGTTTTACATTAATGTTTAGATTAGTTAAATAGTTTGTAGTTGGATAGTTTTTAGGTAATAGTTGGCATGACCTTTCCATAGTCCATAGAATTCAAAAAGAAGTGCTTTTGATTTTTTAAGTTAAATCCAAAAGCACTTTTTTTGGAGTTTCTAGGTAATTATTTTATAAGTATTTAATAGTTACCCAAGTGGTTGGAAAGAAATGGCTTTATAAGCCCATTTTTTACATTGTAAAAGATACCCAAACATAACATAATTTTTGTGTTCTTTTATATTATGTACTGATGTAATTCTCTATTATCATTTCTATTTTTTATCCTAAAACCTAGGAAATCAAAATGAATCCAAAACAATGTGAAAATTGAGACGTACCATTTTTCATCATTACAATAATAAACAATTCACCGTCCGTTGAGGTAAAAGAAATACTATAGAATAAGCAAGAAAAGATTGAATCTATAAATTCATATCCCTAGATATCTTCTTTTATAGCAAATTTTAAGCTGTAACTGCTTGGAAATTGGGTCTTCACTGCACCTCACGAGAATAAGATAATGTATCAACTATAAAGCAAAATACTAGTCTGAACTCTTTAATTTAAAGTATTGGGCGACTTTAAATTATAATAATCTTGTTACAGTTTATTATCTCCATACCATGGCCAACTACTCTCAAACTACAATACAACTCGACAAATTTTTAATTACCCATATAAATTTAATGCAGCTATGAGTTCTTCCGACACTGTAGATTGTACAAGACATATAATATACCATGTTGGTATTAAATAATGCACACTCCTTCCAAAACTGTCTGATAAGAGTTTCAGCCAACTTTCTTGAAGAAATAAAGAAGTTAAACACGTCGCCAACAAAACCGACAAATTACTATACAAATACTGTAATCCAAGCAATTTACTTTTCTATGATAACATTTGTTGCAGACTGTTGTAATGAAGTTATGGCACAGACTTTGCTGGCTTCCGCGTTATTTCAAAGCCTGGAGATTCCCAATGAGCTGTCACGCGTTTGACTATTTAAAATAGCCATTAGTAGTAGGGCAAATAATAGAGCCGTGGAGATAGGTTTAAAAAAAAATAAAAATTCTATATATAGGTACCTAGAAAGGGCTCAATGTTATGTTATATATATAGTTCATATAGGCTTCTCTTGAGAATGTGCATATATCCTAATGATTTTAGGGTTCTGAGGTGTAGTTTGGATTTCTGTATGTGAATTAGGTGTAAAAAGTCTCAATATTAGATATCCTTATTGAACAATTTTCAAGGTTAAACAGATGGGTAGTTTGAGAGCTAGTTATAGTCTCATCCATGGAGTAATCCAGAGGCTGAGGTCATGGATGGGATTCTTAGTGTGGTTTATGCATCACCCTAAGCTTGACCAGAAGCTGCATTCTCTTTTGAAATTCCACTGCAGTAAGGTTTTAGAGAGCTCAAATTACAACGCCCAGAAGTCAAAGGAGCAAATTATTGAAGAAAAAGTTGTCAGTTTTGAATCAGATGTGAGACCTACATTGGTGCTCCCTAAGGAGTACTTGCAGAGAGTGTTTAGTATGTTTGATAGGGATGTTGATGGATTGATCAGCAGTGAGGACATTAGATGCATATTGGAAAATCTGGGATTGGTTGTCAGCTCAGAACATCTGGATATTACACCAGATTTTTTGGGGTTTGATGAGTTTTTGGGCCTCTATAATAGCCTCTGGGATGAGTATTATAGAGGTGATGTGGAGGATGAGGATGGTGGTGAATTAATGGAAGTGTTTAATGTGTTTGACAAGGATGGGGATGGGTATATCTGTGCTTCTGAACTGCAGCAGATTCTGCATTCTCTGGGACTCAAGGAAGGAAGAGATATTTCAGTTTGTGAGAGCATGATCAGTAAAGTTGACATAAACTCTGATGGGAAAGTGGATTTCAATGAATTCAAGCATATGATGCTGCTCAAGTAGCTTTTTACCAGATCTTCAAAAGAGTCCATATTCTGTTGTACAAAGCATATAAAATCTAGTAAGAACTGTTTGGATCTGGCCGATAGGACTGGCTTACATTAAGTGACTTGGCAGTGGAAGGTCAGTTGTTTAAAACTTTGGCCCCCATTTGTGCTCCTCCAAATAATTCAAGTCTAACCTTTGAAAATCAAATTTATAAAAGCAACTTGTTTTATTGCTGTTTGTTGGATGTTGGATGTTGGATTTATATCTGAAATTTGTAACTATGGTGTTTCTTAATACAACCATATCATAAAACATTCAGCTGTTTTGTGTTCATTGAGTTTTTGAATCCTCCTTCGTATTTAGACCCTTTAAACTTGCCCCAACTACAAATTAAATGTATTTTTAAAGTTAAATTTTAAATTTTAATTAAATTTCTAGTCAGAGATGAAGATTGGGATGACTAAAACCAAATTTCAGATAAAATTATATGTGAGACAATTAGGGCTGGCTTGATTGCTGGAATATAGAGAATGGTGATCTAATCAATTTTTTATGATTTTTTAATTTTTTCTAAATTTCAAAACTGTGGTAAAATTCTTAGCAGGAGGAACTAAAAAAATTGGAACTATAATATAATTCTTTATGACTGGACGGTGAAATCAGGTGAAATGCTAATTTGTTTCAAGCTACCAACCTTCTTACTTCTACAATACCGTTGCATCCACTCTCCATGTGGAAGATGGCTTTATTAAAAGATTTTGCGTGCACCTTTCAAGAACTTTCAGTGATAGAAATATAGTTGTTTTCTGTGAGAGTGTTTAAATATAGATTCTTTTGTAACTAATATAATAATGGTTGTTTTTAATGTTATCTTTACTTACTCGGAGAAGAGGTGGAGCTTCTTCACACACTTCTTTGGCATTGGAGCAATGCTCCTTGCGCTGTTAGTGAGCTTTTGTTCTATATGGTGATTAAGGCTACAAGCATCACTCTTGTAGTTGATAGAGTTTTTCACTTTCATTCGACAAGAACTTTTTTGTGCATGGTTTTGGTGGTTGGAACCCTCTTCCCTAAAATGCAAAATTCTGCTTTCTCTCCTTTTTTTTCTGGTCTCTTGTCATTTGTCTAAAACTCCCACAAATAGGTTAGGAACTCTTAACCCATACTATATATATCTTGTCAACAACATGGTGGAGAGATAATCAAACAATTTGACTCCACTCTTGTCAACAACATGGTGGACAGATAATCCAAACAATTTGACTCCACCTGGAGTTGAACTTGTTGAACCCATTGCCTACTTTTTTCTATACTTTCATTATATTTTTGAACTTTTATTGTTCATGGCACACCTCAAATTAAGTACTATGTTTTATGTTTTTACCACTTTAGCATATTTTTATAGATCTTGTTAATTAATTCATTGGCCTCCCCGCCCTATGATATTTTAACCTTTATTAGTATCTGTCAGGGACTATTGCAATGAGTTCACACTTATCTAGTTATTAATCTATTGATTGTAAACCAATCAAAATAAAGGATTATTTTTCTTGTTGGACAAATTTGATTTAAATTTGTACTTTTCCTATGTCAATATGATAAATTTTTAACAAAAAATATTGAAAAATGATTTATCTGTATTGTCATTGGTTAAAAAAAAATGACCTTTGCTCTGCAGATTGTTGGAGAGTGCAACAAAAAACTATAAATGTGGAGAGAATTTTGGTTTGAGGGGAGCAGGTGGGAAGTAGACACATTATGAACACAAATTTTGTCTCCCACTAGTTAAGTCATGCCTAAATGGATGGCGATTTTGTTTCATTAGCTAAAAGTAATTTAATTTTAATTTAGTTTTTAGGGTTCTACACATTTTATTTTATATAATTAGATTATTTTAGGGATTTCAATTTTATTTACTCGAGTAAAAAATCTTGGATTTCAATAAATTTATTACATTTTTTATTTTATTCTTCAAACTTACAATATTTTAATGCATTTTAAATTATAAAAGTATTAGTA
The DNA here is from genome assembly GCA_027924645.1 of Cunninghamia lanceolata. NCBI lineage: Eukaryota > Viridiplantae > Streptophyta > Pinopsida > Cupressales > Cupressaceae > Cunninghamia > Cunninghamia lanceolata. The sequence continues at coordinate 14,475,115 of BSBN01000511.1, read as the reverse complement.
TTATTACATTAATTAATTCTTTAATCATTATAATCATTATTATTATTATTATATTATTTAAATATTCAATATTTAATTTTGAAAATTTATATTTAAATTTCAAGTGAAAATATGAACATTGAATATTTAATACATAGAAAACAACTTCCTATTATATTAAATATACAAGAGTTTAAAGACTATTTGGTTACTTTGCTTGTATTTAATTGTTTTCTTGTTGTTTAGAGAATTTTTATTTACCTCTTAATATGGTTAGCCATGTTAAGTTTGAAGACATGCATTAGTTGAGTAGGTAAATAAAAAAAATGAAAGTAGTACTCAAAAAATAATATTCAACTATAATCTTTCTCTTTGTTTCATAATATTCAGTTGAGTCAAAATAATATTTTCACAAGAAAATTTTTATTTACCTCTTAATATGGTTAGCCATGTTAAGTTTGAAGACATGCATTAGTTGAGTAGGTAAATAAAAAAAATGAAAGTAGTACTAAAAAATAATATTCAACTATAATCTTTCTCTTTGTTTCATAATATTCAGTTGAGTCAAAATAATATTTTCATAGTTACATATCAAATCTTATAATAATTTATCAAGATTTAACTATGTAATATCCATGCAATGACAACACTAAATAGGAAATATCATAGCATGTTAGTCCATAATGGGGTATTTGTTATTGAAAAATAAATAAATATATTGTTGGATATGGTGTAGAGAGGGTCATTATATTAGTGTCAAATTTAAACCCTAATAATAAATATATATTTATATTAATACCTTAAACCCCATCTAATGCCTACCTACAATGACATGCATTAGTTGAGTAGGTAAATAAAACTAGTAGTTGCACAAAATTTATGCTCAACAAATAGCGATAGGTTTATAATATCTCATTTGTAATGTAATAACAAAGAAATTCATAAAGTTATAAAAAAAATAAACATTATTAAATATATTAAACATTATCATTTTAAGATCTAAATGCAACAATTTAAAATAATAAATTTTTATCTTTAAAACAAAGAGTCTTGTGATTTTCATTAATAAAATTTTTAAAAACAATTTAATATATTTCCATTTATACATAATATTTGAAAATAAGTATAAATTAAAAATTTCATGATTATTACTAATTAATACATTCTTTTGAAAATACAAAAATATTAATATTTTTTTTAATTTAGTTTAATAGCTATATTTTTCATTCATATCTCATATGTAATGTAATAGCAAATAAATTCATAAAATTATAAAAATAAATTACCATTAGTAAATACATTAAACATTATCATTTTAAGGTCTAAATTAAACAATTTAAAATAATAAATTTTTATCTTTAAAACAAAGAGTCTTGTGATTTTTATTATTAAAAAATTTAAAAACAATTTAATATATTTCCATTTATACATAATAGTTGAAAATAAGTATAAATTAAAATTTTCATGATTATTACTAATTAATACATTCTTTTGAAAATACAATAATATTAATTTTTTTAAAATTTGGTTTAATAACTATATTTTTCGTTCATTTATAAAATTTTAAAAAATTATTTATAGTTTGGTAATATTTTTTTGATTATTTTTTAAAAGAATGTATTAATTAGTAATAATGCTAAATTTTTTTAAAAGGCCTTGCAAGAAGAAAAAATAGCTATTTTCAAGAAGGAAAAAAATCATTTGCAAATCTTCACTGCTGGAAAAAAAAACAACTATTTTCAAGAAGATAAAAAATCATTTGAGATCGTATTAAATAGATTGTAAAACTTTAAAATTTGTAGCATGCTAAACTAATTAAAACCCATGAAGGCTCAATGCTTTATAGCCTTAGTAAATATTTTGGCCACAAGTTCCCTATGATCACATTACTGTACCATCAAGTAACAAGTCTCCACTGCACTTTGGTCATTTCACTATACAAAATTAGTACTAAATAAGTTAATTTTGTATCATCAACATAGAAAAGCTTATCAAGAAAGCTAGTGCCAAGAATCTCACCAATTAGATTTTCTCAATACATTTGCAATAGCATGGAATATAATAGACAATAATATATTTTGCTGCTCAGCCTGGGAGAGTTGAAGGTAGCCAAGAGAATTGGCATATGTTAGGATAGGTATATCCAGGACTGCCAACAAAGAGATTGATTGAATGTGAGCAAATAAACATATGTTGGTCATGCTGGGTTATTTGAGGAAGATAACTCTCAGGTAACCTTGTTGCAAGATGGTTATGAGTTTTCCATTGAAGGATTAAAAGATATAAGTTTGACATAATGGATTTGACCATCTGAGTAAAGATGATCCTACAAACTTTCACTGGGCATGTATGCATACAGTAATAAACGCTGGTCTAGATGCACATAGTAACCAATTAATTGAAGTATGTAGGGAGAATGGAGTTTGCTTAGGAGGTCTACCTACAAAATAATATAGCCATATGTGACAAAGTCAGGTCTAAAAACCAGCATTACATTGGTAATTCCCTGTTCCATATAAGGAAAATAAATATTTTTACCTCCAGTCTGAATTCATATTCCCCCTGCTTGCCATGTCTGTGAAGTTGTTTGATTGTTGCAACTCTTCTGTTTGGTAGAAATTAATTGTATAAGATACAAATTTAGCAAATGATTCTAAAAGTATTTGTAAATATCGAATTTAATTGTATCAAATATTGTTGTAACTTAAACATATAGTGTAAGTATTACCTTTATCAGTTGTATCGATGGGCTTAGATGGCAGAAAGGTGGTTATTTTCTGTGACTGCTTCGTTCTGTCCATTAATCTGCATATTATTCAAAACAAGAGGTAAGATTATAGCAATTATGAAACATGAAATGTCAATAAAAACGTAAGCATACAGATGTACCTGGATGTTTTTACAGGAAAGTATTTGTAAACGAGCCTCTTCTTTCTTCTTGATTGTTGTATATCGATTGTTTTACATTTTACAGTAACGTGCAAAGGAGAATGCAGGTTCTATGCGAAGATTCTCTATGGACTTCACTCTGGATATTGCTTTGAATAGAAGTGCTTGTCTCTCAACTTCTCCTATGTTTATTGTAGCTCTATCTAATGTCAATCCTTGAGACTTATGGATTGTTATGGCCCAAGCCATGGATAGTGGAAGTTGCCTATGGTTCCCACATGTAACTGGTGGGATAGGGATGTTGTTTGGATTGTCTTTATCCCATGGAGGACCGATGTAGCTATCAAATTTGATGACAACATATAATGGCAAATCTGGGGGTTTGCCATCATCACTATAAACAATACCTTTAATCTATCCTAATGACCCATTTACAAGGCCTGTCTCAGTCCATAGATTTGTTGTTAACATTACCCATTGGCCTATGTAGAGAAGCACTTCTTGTTGTAGTTGCTCATCATCAATATAATCATTTGTGTTTTTCTGAGTTCTTTGTGCTACACTAACTTCTATAGGAACATTCAAAAGTTTTAGCATTTTCCTATTATGTAGCAAAGCGAGATTGTTAGTTGCGAATAAATGCATGGATGTGTTGAATTCGTCTATTTCTGTCGTGGTCAACATGTCATTTGTGCATTTCATTAGTACTTCCCAATCATGTTGAAGTGGTTGGGCATTTCTTATATTTTGCAGTATGTCACGGAATTGTCTTTGAGATTGACTTTCACCTTGTTGACGGAAAACAGTCTCTAATGTGACGACTACATTAAAAGTGTGCCATAACATTAATGCAGTTAAATGCGATGCATATAGAGGCTTGTCCATAATGGGTGGTAGCTGGCCAAGGTCATCGACAAGGATAATTGAAAGGCCACCAAAAGCCTGATGTTGTCGATCGGGAAATGCCTCACGCAAGCGAGTATCTATTTTCAATAACAACTTTGGCTTTATGAAGCTCATCTCATCTATCAAGACATATTCGATGTCTTTCAAGTCTTTTTTGGAAAAATGTGAGTGATTGGCCTTGTAAAGGTCGCATTTATTTGATAGGGATAATTAGGCATGTGTGGATTGTAGTGGCTCGAATGTTGTAGGCAGACACTCCTGTAGGTGCGAGTACAAGCAAGGTTTTTTTTTGTTTATGTTGGATCCATTTAGTGTGTTTCTAATGCAACTTATTAAATATGATTTGCCAGTGCCCGCTGTTCTCTGAATGATAACGTGTAAAGGCTCCTTTGGGTATGGTTGCATGTGATGCTGAGTAATGATGTGTAAAGCAAATTGTTGTCTAGGTGATAGCTGGTAAGTTGTTGTATTTGATGGTGTAGAAGAGTAAACATGTTCATTTGACAGTTTTCTCCTAGAAATGAAATCAACAGCATTTTTGTGCAAATGTGGAAATACATGACTTCTATTCCATGTGTAGTTGATGTCAAAGTCATGTCTTCCAAGAACCTGTAACTCATCCACAATGAAGCTAGCGGGGATAGCCATTTGTGATAGTGACTCCCACTCGTATAGGTCATGGTCATCTTCTATATGTATCATGTCATCTTCATCTTGGTCTTCTTCATTCAACTCATGGTTTTGTGTTGTTCGGTTGACATGCCAAGGGGAGTAATTGTTTGCTTTCATCGATTTCCAATTTGTGATTATTTCTTGTTTGGTGAGACTTATGTTTGTTGGGATGTCGCGAAAATGCTTGTATAATAGTAGCTCACTCCAACAGAATGTTTCAAAATGTTCATCATCTTCTGTTGGAACACTATAGAATCGAGGTGAGACGTTTACAATTGCCTTGTCTTTTCTCTTTTGCCATTTGTTTCCTTTGTGACGTGCACAAAATTATTATAACTGCGCAGATTGTATGAGAGAGGTTGTTTCCAAATTTGAAGGTCTTTGCATGTAGGATCTTATATAGGTAGTTGCCAACTCAGACTCATCAGTTGTTTTTGTTATACGTTGCAGTACTTTTTGACCTACATTGAGAGAGACAAAGGTTCAACTACAAGAGACAAGAGGCAATTTTTGTAGCATATGGCAAGTCTCTTGTGCACCGATGTCACGATCTACAATTATTTTTGTCATGAATTTTTGATATGCAAGCAAAGCCTTTTCTTCAGAGTTGACAACGTGTGCTATCTGTTTCAACATTTGTAAGCAGCTTTCAGATTTTTTCTTAGCTTTTGATGCATACTTGGCTATGTATTTGAGAACAACTTCTTTTGAAGTGACAGGTTGGCAGTCAACGTTAGCATGCCATATTCCTAACATTTCAAGGCTATGGATATTCAGTCTATCATCATTTCTTGCTGGCTCGTACGATTTGTGACCTTCGTTGTCGTAGTTCAAGGTTGAGTTCATCTGTACTTTCCATGGAGCTTTATAACGACACTCAATGTTTTGATCCCTTTTTCTTAAACATGTTTGTTCTGTACATTTTGTGTGTCTTTGGACAATATTTGTCAACTCTTCATAGTCTACCTAGGCATCTATAGAAAATATGTGGGAAGTATCTAGCAAACATGGATCATCTGAGGGATTTCAGTGGGCCATGTTAGTTCTTTGATTCTGGGTGCGAAGGTTCCAAGTAGAGACATACCTATCAAAGAAATGTCTAGCTCTTTCGATATCATTATAATTGTTCCAATCAAGTCTGTCCATGTTTGGTGCATTTCCTAACCACAAGAATCCATGTACATGAGCAAAACCTCGATGTTGCCATTCATATCTATATCAATAGTCTTTTGTGTCTAACAATTTCTCAGTAACCTCTTCTCAGAAAATTGAGAAGCGTTGGTGTAGGTATAGGGAGGTTGTGTGTGGGTTTTGAATGACATTTTCTGTAAATTGCCTTCTCTCATATTGCAAATGCACGAGGTCATTTCGTGGAAATAGTATATGAAGGTCAGGCCATTTCATATCAGCAGCACTCAATGTGAATAACAATGTTGGAGAACCCAATTGGTTGATCATGGTTGTTAGATCATATCGACATTTGTTTTAGTAAGAACTTGTGCCACGTAAAGAAGTCCCAAAGCACATTAGCTGCTCAGCCAATTGATCATCTGATAAATTGTGCAAACGATGTCGAAGCGCTTCTATGGTGGTTGGTATGTTTTCTTCTATGTTTTTTTTAAGTAAAACTGTGGCAGCTTGCTGACTGCGATGGCGCATCATGAGATTGTATAGGAAATAGCGAAACCTAACATGTTGGCCGAATCTGTTATCATGATATCTCATTAGATGTAGAGCATATTCATGCATGTGGACCTATTTGGGCCTAGGCTAGAGGGGAAGTGCATTCCCTCTTGGGAAGAGCATAAGAAAAGCCATATCTAGTAACCCCTCAGTGTTGTACTCATTAATTGACAAGGAATCAATAGTAGGCCATGGAATAGTGTCTGAGTCTGTATTATTTAGCTGCAGAATCTGTTTAATGGCATCCAACTCTCGCTTTTGATTAGGAAAATTTGGAATAAAGGAAGATGAATGTGCAAAATCATATACACTGTCATCATCAATGTTAGTTTCAGTAGCTACCATTGTTGGTTGTTGAGTATCCTGTTTGAAGTTACACATCATGTGAGAAACATCCGTGCTAGTTTCAGGTAGTATGGATAGTGATTCCATATCTATATGGACATCTCTGTAGTATGGGTCATTCTCTATTTTATACCTAAGAGCATCCAAAACATGTGTTCTACTTACGTAACAGTCATAGTTTTTCCCTTCATTGTTGGTTCGTCTAACTATGATAACTTCAATGTCTTCTAACCTTCGTGGCAAGACTTTTGCAATTGTTGTAATATCTTGAGGGAAACTTATGGTGTGTCCGCTATATTTGTATTAGCCTCCCCGGGCATGGGTTACTTGTAAAACTGGTGTGACATGGGCTATAAGCATCTCCTCTACCTATGTAAGTAGTTTTAATACCTTTGGTTGCTCACTTGGATCTAAGTTGTTTTCCGCAGAGAACCGGTGGACCCCTTTCTCTGTGTGACATCTAGTACAAACTTCATGTATACCAAGCATGTGAGTACACATGCCAGTATAAGCTTCGTTACATAAAATGCACATTCTTAACTTCGATAATGCATCAATTCGTTGCCTAAAATGTTTCATTGATTCAACGTATTTGGGAGGGAAAAGTCCTTCCCTTGTTGGAACATGTCAGGGATGGATCGCAAAATCTCAGCTATCATAATTTCATTTGTATTGTTGAGATTGTGTACTACTTGTTTATCCCTTTCCCCGTATGCTATGGATTGTGATGGGTTGGATGTTTGCTCTATTGTATTGCTTGCACCTATAACAGTTAGTCTACTTGTTTCTGAAAATTTTGACACTTCTGTATGTGTTAATGATGTTGGTATAAATGTTGGTGGTTTGTTTTGCAGGTATTGCAAGCGGCGACGAGCACAAATTTGGTCCCTATGCTGGCTGTAATATAATCCGTTTCTTTCATTTTTGATTTGCCTCTGTCTTTCAATGTCTGTCACTGGGCTTTGTGTATCCATTCTTAAAATAAAAATTAGATGTCAGTTTTAAATTTCTTGAAAATACATCAATAAAATGCAAAAAATAATATACAAAGAGACTTGATAATAGGTAGTTGTTTGTCATGTTTGATCATTTAAATTATTTTTAAATATAATTGATAAATGTTGGAATCAGAATGACAAACACCACATAGAAGAGTAATGAAAATGACTTAATAGCATATTCAATCCTGCATATTGATATTAGTGACTTTTTTTGGTAATGGAAGTTTCAGTGATATCAAGTTTTCACAAGGACATAAAAATTAGACAATCACAAATAAAATCTAAAATTGCTAGTTTTGTGAGAGCCAAAATGCTTATGGATTCAATGAATGTATTTTACAGAATGAAGTGTCTGTATATAAGGCCTTGTATTTATTCATTTAATATTCGATTCACCTGCAGTCAAAACATGTAAGACCTATTCTTTGTTTGACTTATTTGAGATGCACAAACATAATCCCTCTTTGGTCACGGATGAAACCTTCAGTATATTGATAAGAAGATATTCAACTGCCCACATGGTAGAAAGAGCAATTGAGACATTCTACAGGCGGACAGAATTTGGCCTGAAACTCGATACAGTGGCATTTGAAGTTATTCTGGATGCTCTCTGCAAAGCTAGGCATGTCCAAGAAGCAGAAGCTTTGTTTAATTTGAAGCAGAAGGAATATAAACCTGATATGAAGAGCAGGAACATAATTCTCAATGGATGGTGTGGTTTCCCGAATTTGAGGGAGGCAAAGAGGTTCTGGAGTGACATGGACAAGAAGGGATGTAAACCCAATTTGATAACATACTCTATTTATATAAATGCTATGGCTAAAAAGAGCAAACTGGACACAACTCTGACATTGTTTGGGAAAATGTGGGACAAGGGATGCATTCCAGATGTCCCACTTTGCAATGCCATATTAGATGCTCTTTGCTTGAAAAAGGGAATTCCTGCGGCTCTGGATGTCTTTGGTGAAATGAATGAATGTGGTTGTCTTACAGATACAGTGACTTATAATACATTGATAAAATATATCTGTGATGCTGGGAACTTAAATGGAGATCTAATGTGAAGAAGTGTTGAAGATAAGTGTCAGAATAAGAGCTTGCAGGAATACCATTCATCCTACCTTCTAAAGTTCAATATCATATAAGGAGATATTATTCATCACAATTAGCTCAAACTTCACCTCTACTAATGCTAATGTGTAGGGGTATGAATGATGTTTTCATCCCTCTATAGATTCCAGTGTTGTCGGCTCAGAGATGATACCTGGAAGTAATAGGCGTGGCTGGTAATTAGGGAATTGCACCAAAAAGATGCTGTTGGTCATTGAAAGCAACTCTTGCTTAAGTCCAGGCCCAAATGGATGCTGGGATCAGAGTATAAGTGTCGAAGACACCACCCTTTGCCTTTCTAATTGCCCTGCCCTTCTATTAAGGTGGTGTTGCAGAGTGCACAGTGGTCGCACTTCAAAACAGGGGTGAATACCCATTAAACCCACCACCATCGGTGAGACTCAGATCATCGGCGGAACCTTAGTCTTTTCTCCGATGCGCCGATGGGCTTCGACCGTCGGCGAGACTCTTTACTATCGGTGGACACATATCAACTGCAGCCAATGTGCTGATGACAATTCTTCTCGTCGTGACTCCCAACATCGGTGAACACCTACAAACACTGGCTGATGTGCCGATGGACCTTTTGTTGATGTCGACCTTGACCTTTGTTTATCGGCAACACTACGATCTTCACATCAACTATCCCCTGCATAGGGTCAATTTCTCTATACATTGTGATAGAAAACAAGTTGCAAGTGTTCCAAGAGAAGACAATACCTGGTTTATGGAAGTTTTTATCAGGTCCCGAAGCTCTTAGAGGCTGGGTACAGGAGAACTGGCAAGCGAAGTGGGTATCTTGACGATGCCAAAAGGCAATTCCATTGCTATCTTCTCTTTAGAGAAGGAAAAAGATCATGTATTCTTACAGTGGAATGGGCAACCTAAAAAATAAACTTGATATTTATAATCCACAAGGACCTGTTATTCATGTGTGTTAAGCAGGTGTGACATTATGCTAAGTGCATGTATGAATATTGTATGGCCAAAAGAAAAGCAAGGACTTTTCAAGCAAGGAATGTCATTTTGACTGCCTCTGCCTCTGAATTCACATTGTTATTCATTTCGCGTTGTGAATAAGCAAAAGCATGTGTATGTAAACAAGATAAACATTTGGATGATTTTCAAATAATTTTATAAATTTATTCCATTTCAGAGTTACATTCTTGTTTTGTCACTAAACTGACATTATGCCTCTACAACAGAAATACAATATTAGGGTTTAGCATAAAGGTGTTTGATAAAAGACAATAACATAATGCATTGTAATTGTTATAGTATGGAGAAAAAATAGAAATTAAACTCCTAAAGGAGAAAATACAATATCAGTACTTAGCATAAAGGTGTTTTATTAAAGACAGTGACATAATGCATTCTAACTGTTATAGTATGGAGCAAAAACTGAAATTGAACTCGTAAAGGAGCAGAAGAAAATCCCAAAGCATCTAAGTAGACAATCACAATAGGGTGTGTAGACAATTTTTGAATTGAGATCAGAAAATAGAAAATCCAACAGCGAATATAAATGGAGCTTAGCAGCTTTACAAATAAATCTGATTTTGGATCGCTCAAGACTCATGATACTATGTAGCAATGAATAATAACCATTTTTTATGCCAACAAAAGTGTGGGATCAATCCGATTGAGAATTAGATATGCATGAAGAAGATAGGAAGTTGAAAAAATAGTCACTAACTTGGTGAAGCGAATAATACCTAGAATTAGTTCAAACATCAAGTAGAATTCTAGACAGTTCAAAATTGCACCTAACTGCCACATTATCAGCGGTGGCATTAACCTACCTACAATTTTAATTTGCAAACAACACTGAAACTGGAAATGTACAATGTCTATTATACAATGGTGTTCATGTAGAGGCAGACATTTATTAAATCTGGGACAGCAGGTAGTTGCACTCATTGTCAAATTCGAATCTTGTAGCTTTTGTAATTGTTGCTTTCAGCCTTGACTCAGAGTTGTATATCTCAGTCCTAGCTGAGATGGTGAAGAGGAATTGCTTGAAAAGGACATCATTGATTATAGATTGAGGAGACGTCTTAGCATGGACATCATACTGCAACATGTAAAGCTCTTTTGCAGATATTTGCAACAAATCTTCAGCAACTTCATTAAAGGCCACAACCCAAAAACTCTAAGTGTGGTCTTGAATTTGAAGGCACAAGAGGTATTTGTAATTACATTCTTCAAGAGGAACCCCACATCTCATGCAACACCATTTACCATCATTATCTTCAATATATTTTTTCTTACACTCTTTACCATTAACCATTAACGGACAAGCTGGGTAACAGAAGATGTCACTTTTTACAAACTTGATGGTCACTTTCACTATGGCCTGTAAAGGTTGAGACATTGTTTTAGAGAATTCCAAAAGAGATATAATAAGCATCCATACAGGTGATGTAGTTGACAGTGCTGAGTTGGGTATCCTCTCTATATTTCAAATGTCTGAGTTCCTCTACCTCAGGTATTGCAGGGTTTATAGCTAGCACTGTAGAGGCAGTAGTGTTGACAACTTTCCTATTAAATTTAGTAACACAACCACTCTTAATAGCAACCACAATAGCTTCTTGGGAGTCTTTCATTCTTTTGATTTCCATACCTTCTTTCTCTGAAAGAGGACCCCATAAATTTAATTGAATGGAGGAAAGTGACTTCTCTTCCATCTGTAAGCTTCTCCTCAACACTTTGGTTCCATCTCTATGCTGTATAGTTGACGTATCACTAATGGTAGTGACAATTCCAATAATATCAACAAGGCTATTATTGTCCATGTTTGGAATTTTGTCAATGGATGTGAATTTGAAATTATGTTTTGGCACTGAGGGGTCATCATCACAATGCCGCAAGATTGAATCCTGCTCCAGAGTGATTTCAAGATGGCTATTGAGCTTGTTGTAGTTCCTATTTGCTTCCTTTATCGAGCCTTTTGAAAGTGTGTACAAGGCTCCAACTTGCACCTGTTCATAATGGAGCTCTGCTATATCATTGAAGCAAGTAATCCTAATTTCAGTCCCCTCATTGTCTATCATGTCAAAATTAAAAACTTGTCCAGTGTTCTTGGGTGTCTTAAATTTGTGCATATTCTTCTTTGTTGTTACCTGACCTTTAATTGTCCATCTTCCCTGGTAGGGGTTCAAGCATTTGATAGGGCTTATATGTTCAACCGTGTTCTCATGTCGAGAAGATGTATTTATACCAAACATTGCACTCTGACTGCTCGAAGAGCTATTTGAAGAACCTCCCATATCTACATGCATTTGTTGTTCCTGTTGTTTGAACAAGAATTTGGGTTGGCCAATTAAATGGCATTCTGTGGCGATGATTTCTATTTCAAAGAGTATCAATGTCCTGTAAGAATTGAAGGAAAAGAATGGTGTAAATATGATGACACATGTATATTTGGCCATGAATGACAAAAAAACTCTGAGAAAGATGAATCCTACCTTGACTTTGCAGTGGAATGACATATGTAATTCGTCAATTGCACTATAGATCCTACCTTCAATGTTTGGGATGAGAAAAGCATAGTAAATTTTCTGGGGAAAATGGCTATCTGCATATGCAAGCCATCGGACAACACAACCTTATACCATTCACATGAATCTGAACCAAGACTTAGTTTCTTTAGAGAAACAATTTGAAGCGACGGAGAGGTTACTATGTCCCTAGCATTTATAGATTGAATTACTTGAGCAGTGAGTTCAACTGCCATTTGAACACTACACACAGAGTGTTTTCAAATTTTATTAGTAGAAGTCAAATGATATAAAAAATTGAACACAAAGAACAAGAGGAAATGTTCATTTGTTCTATCAAACAGATGCAGATGCTGTATCATTTCACTGAGATTTTGACATATTCTTTTCTCCATTTAGTTTACAATAAAAAAAATTAAATTATCACAAAATTTTGTAGGTAGCTGTGAAAATCAGGGGTAATTCACTGAGATTTTGACATATTCTTTTCTCCATTTAGTTTACAATATAAAAATTAAATTACCACAAAGTTTTGTAAACAACTTGAACACTACACAGTTTTTTTTCAAATTTTTCACAGACTTGGCTGAGTGATAGCTTGGTTGCCAGACTCGACCCTTTTTTTGGTAGCTACGTCCTATCGGTAAATATGACAATAGTATCATATAACCATTATGCTAATTATCAACCTATATTTTAACCCAACCTCTTTTCTTCACTATAATGACTCCAAAAAATATAGAACTAATAACACTAAACTTGTTTTAATTTAAAAAAAAAACACGAAAAATAGAAATATCTGAGATTAAAGCAAGCAACAAATGCAATAAATACTCAAACTGCTGTTATCAAATATTGTTTATAATATTGCATCTTAAAAGGTCTTTGCCTCCTTCTGTCCGAACAAGCTTTTGTCAGTAGCTTGCTTTTAACATGACTGCAACCCTAACTTTATTACCCTGCCCTTCTTAATATATTCCCTCCAACGTAAAAGAACCCTAAGAAAACCTACCAAAAAAATTCAAAAAAAACTAACTAAAATTTGTGCACAGATCAAGGCAAAGACCAGCTCAAGCTATACAGAACACAAATTAAAAGCTATACTAATAAATAAGATACTCCTTCATTCTATAAGAAATATATAATTATACATTATACTGAAAAAATCCTCTAAAGCATGACAATTTCCTTTCTTAATTACCATTTAATAAGGAAAGTAAATAATGAAATACAACAGGATAAGATTGTAGATGAGTTAGAGTAATTTAGTTTCTAAAAGAAGATAAAGAAAGAAGAATAACATTTACCAAAACATCTATTTATATGTAAAGATAGGAAGGTAATGTTGTTTGCAATGAACAAGTCTCTAGCCACTTTGAAACAGGAAGAAACAAGACATGGCACACAGTCAGAAGGGCTTAAGAGACACCACAATTTTCAGCGAGAAGAAACAATTTTCTTTCTTAATTACCATTTAATAAGGAAAGTAAATAATCAAATATAATAGGATAAGATTGTAGATGAGTTAGACAAAATTAAAGCAAACACATTCGGTAAGAAAAAATTGAGCTATAGGAGTTTAGAGTAGTTTGAAAGTCAATCATCACATTCATTACACTACACTGAGTCATGAGTGTCGATAGTATAAATCTATGAAAATAAACCCTACAATCATAAACGCTCTTTGATGGAGCAAAAACTAACCTGGTAATTGTAGGTGAGTTGTTTCTCTTTTAAAATGTAAGCAACTTAGAGATAGCATGGAAGAAGCATGTGAACCTTTGTCACTTGTTCCAAATTAAATTGGAAAAGGCATGCCATGGGCTCACTGAAAGCCTTCAAAGACAAAATGAGAATGTATCATTTGACCGGTTAAGTATAAATCTAGAAACATAAAAACAAAAAACTGATTTCAAATGCAGAGAGAATATGAAGTAAGTATGGCATGAAAATAGATTACAATCATAAAATCATAAACCCTATGTGATGGACCAAAAACTAACTTGGTTATTCTCCGCGAGCTGTTTCGATTAGCAAGAAGCCATGTAACGGCTGCTCTGGCTGCTGCACTTCCCATTTGTAATAAAAATGAATTTCATAACAAATAGCCACAAATTTCATAAACCTATAAACCTAAAATGGGCATCTATCAAGAAGGCGGTAACAAAATAGAACGTGGAAGGCCCAATCCAGCAATCTTGCAATTTTCCTACAACATGGGCCATTGGACATACGCAAATCGACAAACAGAATGGTGAAAAAAGTTTTCATGTGCCTTTGTAAATAGGCAAAAAGAAAAACAACAGAGTGAAAAAGATTTTCAGTGCCAAATAATTTTCTGGCGGTCAATTTCTGGCGTCCGACGAATTTCCAAGAGCAAAAGCTCCCACTAATAGCCTATCAACTAATAAATGAAAGTAGTACTCAAAAAATAAAGATTAAGAATTCAACTATAATCTTCCTCTTTGTTTCATAATATATCTATAATTGACTTGTACTCATCTATAGAAAATGTCCAAAACTCTTTCAACAAAAGCTTCCCTTGGTATCTCACTTTATCCATTTGTTGTTAAAATCAAATATGAGTAGTGTAATGCCCTGTCATGCAACCCTAGAGAGTTAGGTTAAACTATGCAATAAAATGTAGATTTTTTTTTCTATACAAGTAAAAGTATTAATCACCAGATAACTAATCACATCAATTTAATGATCTAAAATTAACCTCTCTAAGGAAACACAACTGCATTAAGGAAGATAAACATAAATCACTAATATGCATAACTCATCAAAATGTCCACTAGCAAAATTTGATACATTATAGAGAAGTTACATCTTTATTTTACAATAATGTTTACAAGTACAGAGAAGTTATTGATACATGATTACATAGATACAAGACTTCCTATCTAAATAAATCGAAATTACATAATGGGAATCATAAATATACAAATCTGGATCCAAAAGGTACAATGTAAGTCTTCAAGTATAGATGTAGTACTGGAAACTAGAGAGGCACATTTGCTCCAAACACGAACCATGATGCCAAAAGACCAATGGAATATAGCTCATCCACTCGACCATGTGGAACCCTGAGGTCCACCCCCGAGCTAGGAGATAACAATGAGGTCCCATGACAGTAACAATAACAAAAGGGCCAACTACAAACAAGACTACCCCAGGTTCACAACTCGGACAAGACTAGACTCCACAATCAAACATCCAGAGGCAAGAAAACACAAGAACAGGGAAAGATAGAATGTAGTAGGTAGGAGTGTCATCACATTGTTCTTCATGGGTTGCCTTGACTGTCTCTCTCTAGACGCCAACCCCCATCTATGGTTACCCTGACAATCTCTCTCATGGCTCCGACCCCATAGGTCAACACATGCGGAAACTAAAACCCTCTCATCCCACCTTTAGCCTAAACTAGCACTATAGGTGTGGGAGAGGCATCCATTTATCTTGCTTAGTGTGAAAAATTTACCCTTTTCCCCTAGGTTAATTATTAGGTTTTCACTTGATTAACACTTCCAATGGGTTAGCCACTTAGCCACTTTGGGTGCCGGCCCCACATTGGAAGTCACTCCCCTACCTACACCTAGTTGTCCCATCCCAACCAAACAGTTGCATCACAAGGACAAAACACAAGTGTAACACAAGACATACCTCCTTGTATTATATCTCATCAAAATTCAGTTCATTATTTTGCACTATCACCATAAGGCAACTAAATAAAACATAGAAACTATCGAAAACTCAGAGGAACCTCAAGTGAAAAATCAACACATCTTAATCACCATTCTTCATGGCAGACCATCACTACAATATGGGGTTTGCAAAAGTCCAAGACTTGTTAAACAATATTCAATTTCTCCTCTCTCCTCAAAAGAGACTGTCAGAAGCGAACCTCAAGTCTCATAGTACTTTCACCCATATCAAAAGTCATAAATAAGGCCTTTGGATAAATGACATTAATCAATGAAACCCACAAAATTGAAAGACAAACATAACCCTCGACTTGAACTCAAACACAAATCACTATCATTCACAATCACTTGATAGAGCTACAATTAAATTTAACATAAATTTAAATCACAAAAGAATAGATGAGGATCCATCAGTCTAAGTACGTTAATCCTTTATTTTGGTTAGGACATTAAGCCAATTTGGATCAATATGACCTAATCAAACAATTATGCATATAAAACTATCCCAAGAATCACACTAGTTTCAACACATAAAATAATTATTTTGCTATGCCATTACCATCCATCAATTAAACTTTCTAATCCTACATGGTGTCCTCTATTCATCAATGAATATAATTAATAAATGACTATTGTTGTAACTAACCTAGACTAAGAATTTGGATCACCCCACAAATCTCATCTAAATATTTAATCCTAGCAAAATAGAAGGAAAATTATAGTAATCATCTAAAATAGATAGTTTCCATCTAGGCAAATAATTTCAATCTCATAAGTTAACTTCCTAAAGTCAATACATTTAGGCATCAAATATACTACAATTCCATTCTTAGTTTACTAACAAAATGGGTCCATTCTTTCCTATTCCTTATTTCTTTATTACCACTATTATTTTCTACTTAGATAAAATTATGGGTTGAGATTATCAAATAATAGATCTATTATAACATTCCTTGTCTTCCATACAAATATAATATAGATTTAACCAAATATTTAAACTTGAAGAAGGTATGTGTTGACATAGGGAATCAGGGTTACATAATATCTTTTGTATTAAATAGGAATCACCCTATTAATTCTGAACTAAAGGGAGTTGTAATAAGATATGGTAACCTCTACCACAATTAGTGGAGACATTAAGATTGTAACAAGAGATTGAAAGAAAGTACTAAGTCTTATTTCTAAATTTTAAACTACAGAACTCTCACTTGAGCAAAGAGTCTCCAAAAAAAAAGAAGAAACTTAACTATTTCTACCTAAACCTAAAAGGCAAGCTCAGGTGCTACCAGATTTAAGAGAATTATCTAACTCACCTAAGAGAGAGAGCATGGGATGATTATCTGATAGCACAAATCAGACGCTAAGGAAACTTGGACGCATGTATGAAAGTAATTCGATTAGAGAGAGTATCTTATAACAGTTCAAGGAAAGCTCTCCACCATCGTTCTATGGAATAAGGTTTAAGTTTAGCCAAAAATGAGAGAGAGCGAGTAACATTTACAGAGCCCGGCAACATTTGCTACCCAACGAAGAATGCCACCAACGACAGTAGCGACAACTAAGGAGGAACATGAATGCAAAAATGTGGAGCACACGCCAGACGCGGAATCTGTTTGACAAAAGACCTCATTGAAATAAGATCGTTTGATAAGAAATGATTGCAGGATATGGGTTTGTTGATAATGCCTCCGTATTGCTCAAGTAAAAGTAATTTACAGGTTTAAATCCAAGCTTTGCAACCTAATCAACGTTATACCAGTCTGTACATAAATGGAAGTTGCAGACAAGGTATGCATATCTAACAAAACACAATTAAAGGTGGCTTGTTCGACTATAGTAATTACTAGTGCCCTAATAGAAATGTATGCAAGAAGTAGATTTATACCTCGGACACACGACCTTTTGGGAAGTAAGCCTAAGAGAAATGGATTCTCACGGATTGCAATGATTGCGCAATATGCACATATTAGATTTGCAATGTTATTCTCAAAATGTTTGATTAAAGCAAGCCTCTCTTATGACCTCACTGTTTATTGTCATGCAGGTTTAGTAGATGGTGGCTGAATGACATAAGTGATTGATCTAAAAGTAGGCTTGGTTGACCTCCCTGGTTCGTGCGGTTATGAGCAAAAACACTCTAAATTTTATTATGAAATGGAGGCCACAGGGTGAACTATAGATTCAGAACATATTCAAAGAGGATAAAATATCATTGGTATACATTTGCATGCAATTATGAACAAATTTTGAAAGGTTTTAATAATGTTGAAGAATGACATAGGGAGCAAGATTTCAACCAGATTATAACAAATCAAGAAAATGTGCAGACCAACACACACAACAAACAAGACAGTTTATACTGAATGACATACCCGAAAATTACTTTCGAGCTTTCAAATCTTCCACCTGTTCCATCCTCTTCTCCTCTGCAAGTTCTCTTCCCTCTCACTAAATCTTCTTTTTCCCCTCAAATACACTTCCCAATACAAAAATAGACCAGAATAATAAATTCCCATATCCTCCATTTTTTCTGTTACAGACCTCCACTACAAAATATTAAATGCACTTCTTCCACCATTTCTGGAATATTTTCAAATCTGTAAAATCGTCCGACACCCACTCAAACCAATAATTTATTGACAAAATAAAATAATATCTTCCAAAATTAATCAACTACTATAATATTAATTATTAATGATTATACATTTTATCATTATTATAATTAACTATTAAAACAACTAATTTAATTTCAATAAAATCCAATTATTAAATCTTCTCTAATTTCTACATTAATTAAATATATTTAACTTATTTATTATTTTTGTTACTATAACAATTTATAAATATTCTACAAATACACAAATTATTTAACCAAAATAATTAAATATCGACAAAGCTTTACACCTAAGTCACTATATTCTATAAAATGAACCATAAGACTACAATAAACAACTCGAACCACATAATCAACAAATAATGACAACCACATACCATAGGATGACCAACACTTGAAGACAAGTTCCAACTGAACAACACTTACACCCATGATGGAGAATACATGGATGGTGACAAACCGAGGGAATTGGCTGACAGAGGAAACCTCATGTTATCTCCCATCCACATTATCCATTAGTATAGAGGCACGCTTAGACCTGTTAATTCAAGTGGAGTTGATGCCTGGTACTTGCAACCTACATCAAACCAAGGTGTTGTATACGAGCATATACATATATATAATCAAACATACTGTGATAGGGAATCACAGCGTAGTAGGGTGCTCATAATGAGTAGTACTACACCGTCCCTTCACCAAAAGCATGACATATAACATGTACATCTCTAACTAACAATCAGGTATCGTGACATCAAACAATCACATAAAGCATGATAACTCTAAGCTACATATTTATTTAACCATTAACTGATCATGCCAAAAACACATCATATACTATTCATAACATCAACAATGTCATCAAAATGATCATAACTAAATATCCACAACTACATCAGTAAATCCATAATCCATGATGAGCATAAATAAGTATAAATAAGTAATCCATCATCCACATGTCTCAAAAATGTCAAGATATAAATGAAATACTAATAGCTACTAGAAAGCCAAAATGAGGGGCACTACATCCTCCCCCCCATAATCATGCTTACTCCTCGAAACCTGCAAATAAGTAGGGATATAACTCCCACATCCTGGGTGCATCCTCCTAGGTAGCAGAAGTCTCATCATTAGGATTCCACTGGACCCTAACCTGCTCCACATCTCTGCCCCTGAGTGTGAGTCTCTTGTGCTACAAAATGCCTACGAGCTCCAAAGCTAGTTGTTCGTTCTCTACCTGTAGAGTATTCCAATCAAGAACATGAGCAATATCTGTATAATAAGGTTTGAGTACAAAAACATGAAACACATCATGGATGCGTGAAAGCCTGGGCAACAAAGCAAGATGATAAGTGACAGGACTAATCCTATCCAACACCTCAAATGGTCCAACAAAGCATGGTGCGAACTTAGAGACTTTAACAGATCAGACTCTTTTGCGGTCACACACGCAGGAACACTCAATCCCCAACACAAAATTGACAATTGACCCTATGAGCATTTGCATACTTTTTCTATTTGTCTTGTGCTACCACCAAATGCTCTCTAATCTGCTCAACCTACTGCTCCATCTCTCTAAGTATATTCAATTCTAGAAGAACTCTATCCTCAAGATGATCCCAACTCAGTGGAGTTCGACAAGGATGACCATACAAAGCCTGAAATGGAGACATATCGACAGAGCTATGATAACCATTATTATATGCAAACTCCACCAGGTACAAATAGTCCTCCCAACGGCTTTGCTGATCCATAACATATATCCTAAGCATATCCTTGAGCACCTAATTAACCCTTTCAGTCTGACCATCAGTCTCTAGATGGTATGCTAAACTAAAGTTCATCTATGTCCCAAAAGCATGCTGCAAGGAAGTCCAAAGGGCTAAAATAAAGACTAGATCCCTATCAGAGATAATCCTGTGAGGAATCCCATGCTATCCGACTATGTCCTCCATGAATACTCTGGCCACCATAGAAGCATTATAAGATGAACGGATAGGACAAAAGTGAGCCAGCTTCGTCAACCTGTCCATAGTGACCATAATAGCATCATGACAAGGGGAGGAAATAGGTAACCCAACTATAAAGTCTAAGGAAATGATGTTCCATTTCCCTTCTGGGACAAGGTGGGGTTGTAAAAGACCTGCAGGGTGCTGGTGCTCTGCCTTCACCCTCTGACACTCAAGACACCTCGACACAAAATCAACAATATCTCTCTTCATACCACTCCAAAATTACAACTGACGAAGATCTGCATGCATCTTCTTGACACCTGGATGAGCCAAATAGGGTGCCTGATGTGCCTCTAACAAGATCAAGGTACGAAGACCCCTAGAACTAGGAACATAAATACAACCCAAATGTCACAAAAGGTCATCTGACTCAAGAGAGTACCCAGAAAATCTACCCTCTAAAGGTCTACCTAACTCAACCTTAGACTTCACTTCCTAATACCAGCTGTCAATGAGAAGTGCTGCAAGGATCTGACCTCTCAAATCCACTGCAAGAGTGATTGCTGAGATCTCATGCCTCTGATGACTAAGAGCATCTACCATGACATTCTCCTTGCCCTATATGTACTTTACCTCAAAATCATACTCACACAAGAACTCCATCCATTGCCTCTACCTCGCATTCAGGTTTGGCTAAGTGAAAATATATTGCAAATTGTGATGATCACTGTGCAGCTCAAATCAATGTCCCAAAAGAAAATGCCTCCACCTCACCAAGGCATGAACAACTACGGCCAACTCTAGATCATGTGTGGGATAGTTCAACTCATGATCCTTGAGTTTGTAAGACTCATAGGCAATCACGTGACCATCCTGCATCAGCACTGCTCCCAAACCCTACAAAGAAGCATCTGTACACACAACAAAGTCCCTAGTAGGATTAGGAACTGCCAGAATAGGTGCACTAGTCAACCGCTCCTTAACACTCTAAAAACCTGCCTGACACTGCTCTGACCAAACAAACTTCTTCCCTTTCCTCTGAAGAGAAGTAATAGGGTGAGCTATCCTCGAAAAACCCTGAACAAACTAGCGGTAGTAGCCTGCCAAAACCATAAAATTACGAACCTCAGAAATATTAGTAGGTGCAGGCCAATCTATAATAGATTGGATCTTCAAAGGATCCACCGCAATACCCTATCCAAAGATGACATGACCCAGACACTTCACCTCTGTCTAAAAGAATTCACATTTCGCCAAATTAGCATAAGGCTAATTTTCTCTCAGACACTGCAACTCCTGACGCAAATACTCCTCATGCTCCTCCATAGTCCTTGAATAAATCAAGATATCATCCAGAAATACAAGGACAAACCTATTGAGATAAGTGTGAAATACACCATTCATCAGGCTCATGAACACAAAAGGTGCATTCGTCAACCCGAATGGTACAACAGTAAACTCATAATGTCCATAACGGGTGCGAAATGCTGTCTTATGAATATCTACCTCAAAGATACGTAGCTGATGATATCTTGACTTAAGGTCAATTTTTGAAAACACCTTAGCCCCCTTAATCTGATCAAATAGATCATCAATCCGGGGCAAAGGGTACCCATTCTTCACAGTCACCTTATTAAGCTGTCAATAGTCTATACATAGCCGCAGAGATCCATTATTCTTCTTCACACAGGTGCTCCCCATGGAGAAACATTAGGTCGAATGAATCCTTTGGCTAACAACTCCAACTGTAATCGAAGCTCCTTAAGCTCCTAAGTGGTCATCCAGTATGGAGCTCGTGAAATAGGCTCAGCGCCGGGAACCAAATCAATCCTGAAGTTAATGTCATGCTTAGGTGGCATCCCCAGAATCTCACTAGGAAAAACATCAGCGTACTCTCTAAGAAGTGGGTGATCATCAAGAGAAGTCTCTCGACTCTCCTCCATCTCCAAGTCATTAATTGACACTGTGAACAACTGACAACCCTTACGCATACACCTCATAAGCCGAATAGAAGAGATCATACACCAGGAAATAGGTCTCTAAATACCAACTACCTCAACTTCTCTACCAGCATCATCCACACACCTCACTCACTTATGCCAACAATCTATCGCTGCCTGGTGAGCATCTAACCAATCCATACCCAGTACTATATCATATGAACCAAGGGGTAGGATGCGGAGATCTATTGTGGTAGATAGAGGACCAATCTTTAACTCACAACCATGCACTAGAGACTCAACTGCGACCTTAGCCTTAGATGCTAACTCAACCTACCACCTAACATCTTGCTTTGCTGCCACTAAGCCACAACGCTCCATAAGAGATGGAGAAATGAACGAATCAGAAGCACCAAAATCAAAAAGAACAAAAAAACCAATACCTGCTATCAATCCAGAAGCCTCCACCACAGTGCCTTGATGCTCTGCCTGGTGGTTATCAACCACTGCAAAAACTCTATGTGATCTACTTGCATCACCTATAGTCAGCTCTGAAGCTGCCAACCTATTTCCAAAACTTGAAGCATTCCTCTGAGGACACTATCTAGCTATGTGGCTTTGTTGGCCGCAAGAGAATCACCCTATGCCTCTACCAAATCCTTAGCCACTTTGAAATGCATTGGAGTGCTGATAGGTCCCTCTACTCACTGTAGACTGTGTACTCTAAGCTAGCTAATTGTAGCGGTTATGCTTGTTCCGCTGCCAAGACTAGTCCTTCCTATTCTAAAATCTATTACCCTACTAAGGCTGAGTATTCTTTGGTTTGGCCTGAGAATGCTGCTGTTGTCCACCCTTTGAGGGTGCATGATAACCTCTATAAGAACCTACTACCTGAGTATGACCACCATGAGACTCGAAGCTTGTAGAAGGTGCACTACCAATATGCACACCTCTATGACCTCCAAGAGCCATAGTCAAATTCTCCTCTACTAACCGGGCCTTCTCAACTACTACCTTCATAGTCTTAGGCTCGGACACATGCACTCCTCCATTGATTCGGGCATTGAAACCCTTGATAAAGTGCTATACTAACACTGTCTCATCATCTTCGATGCCTACATACTGCTTGAGCTCATAAAATCTATGCTCATACTGCTCTACTGATATGGCCATCTGCCTCAGCTCATGGAACTCATTTGTGCGATGCTGCTTCAAATGATCTGATAGGAAGCGAGCTCTAAATCTCTCTAAGAACAACTCCCAAGAAATAGTACTAATGTCTAAGTGCAACTTCTTCTCCTCTAAATGCCACTAGGTAGAAGTAAACCCTCTGAGATGCAAAATAACACATCTAGCCTTGGTGTTACTACCATACCGATGCATGGCAAAACACCTACCCAAATCTAGTAACCAGGTCTCTGCCTCCAAGCCACTACCAGATCCATCGAAGGTGGGAGGACGTTCCCTCAGAAGATCTCTCATGTGACTGGCTAAAGTGGCCTCTTGTTCAGCTATCAATTCTCTCCTTCTAGGTGATCTCTCTCTCTCTAGCCTCTGGTTCTACTTCGTGTCCCCCTCCTAGATGCTCTACTTCCTGTCTAGGACCTAGACGGGCAAGGGTCTGCTAAAGTAACCTACGCAATTGAGCTCCCTCTGGCTGACCTTGATTTTCCATATTCTGACCCCCGCCTTCCTGAGTACTCTCACGAGGGGAACAGGGAGGAGGTGTACCACCATCACCTTTGCCACGTCCTCTACCCTAACCTCTACCTCGACCCCTAGGCATCTACCTACACACATGCACAACACCAAGGACAATTCAATACACATAGTGAGGAAACTATAGAGTTTAAGCACTAGGTTACATAATGGGTTCAATCTTAACCAGAGTACCCAATTTTTAAACTTGTCTCTGATACCAAATGTAATGCCCCGTCATGCTACCAAAGAGAGTTAGGTTAAACTATGCAATAAAATGTGGATTTTTTTTTTCCATACAAGTAAAAGTATTATAGCTCAAGTGAAAAATCAACAAATCTTCTTTTTCCCCTCAAATACACTTCCCAATACAAAAATAGACTAGAATAATAAATTCCCATATCCTCCATTTTCTTCGTTACAGACCTCCACTACAAAATATTAAATGCACTTCTTCCACCATTTCTGTAATATTTTCAAATCTGTAAAATCCTCCTACACCCACTCAAACCAATAATTTATTGACAAAATAAAATAATATCTTCCAAAATTAATCAACTACTATAATATTAATTATTAATGATTATACATTTTATCATTATTATAATTAACTATTAAAACCACTAATTTAATTTCAATAAAATCCAATTATTAAATCTTCTCTAATTTCTACATTAATTAAATATATTTAACTTATTTATTATTTTTGTTACTATAACAATTTATAAATATTCTACAAATACATAAATTATTTAACCAAAATAATCAAATATCGACACAGCTTTACACCTAAGTCACTATATTCTATAAAATGAACCATAAGACTACAATAAACAACTTGAACCACATAATCAACAAATAATGACAACCACATACCACAGGATGACCAACACTTGAAGACAAGTTCCAACTGAACAACACTTACACCCACAACGGAGAATACATGGATGGTGCCAAACTGAGGGAATTGGCTAACAAAGGAAACCTCATGTTATCTCCCATCCACATTATCCATTGGTATAGAGGCATGCTCAAACCTATTAATTTAGGTGGAGTCGATGCCTAGTACCTGCAACCTGCATCAAACCAAGGTGTTGTATATGAGCATATACATATATATAATCAAACACACTGTAATAGTGAATTGCAACATAGTAGGGTGCTCATAATGAGTAGTACTACACCGTCCCTTCACTGAAAGCATGACATATAACATGTACATCTCTAACTAACAATTAGCTATCATGACATCAAACAATCACATAAAGCATGATAACTCTAATCTACATAATCATTTAACCATTAACTGATCATGCCAAAAACACATCATATATTATTCATAACATCAACAATGTCATCAAAATGATCATAACTAAATATCCACAACTACATCAGTAAATCCATAATCCATGATGAGCATAAATAAGAATAAATAAGTAATCCATCATCCACATGTCTCAAAAATGTCAAGATATAAATGAAATACTAACAACTGCAAGAAAGCCAAAATGAGGGGCACTACATCCTCCCCCTAGAATCAGGCTTCCTCCTGGAATCTTGCAAATAAGTAGGGATATAACTCCTAGATCCTGGGTGCATTATCTGATAGCACAAATCAGACGCTAAGGAAACTCGGATGTAGGTATGAAAGTAATTCGATTAGAGAGAGTATCTTATAATAGTTCAAGGAAAGCTCTCCACCATCATTCAATGGAATAAGGTTTAAGTTTAGCCAAAAATGAGAGAGAACGGGTAATGTTTACAGAGCTCGGCAACATTTGTTGCCCAACGAAGAATGCCACCAACAATAACAGCGACAACTAAGGAGGAACATGAATGCAAAAATGTGGAGCACATGCTAGACGCGAAATCTGTTTGACAAAAGACCTCATTGAAATAAGATCATTTGATAAGAAATGATTGTAGGATATGGGTTTGCTGATAACGCCTTAGTATTGCTCAACTAAAAGCAATTTACAGGTTTAAATCCAAGCTCTGCAACCTAATCAACGTTATGCCAACCTGTACATAAATGGAAGTTGCAGACATGGTATGCATATCTAACAAAACACAATTAAAGGTGGCTTGTTCAACTATAGATAGTAATTACTAGTGCCCTGATAGAAATGTATGCAAGAAGTAGATTTATACCCCAGACACACGACCTTTTGGGCAGTAAGCCTCAGAGAAATGGATTCTCACGGATTGTAATGATTGTGCGATATGCACACATTGGATTTGCAATGTTATTCTCAAAATGTTTGATTAAAGCAAGCCTCTCTTATGACCTCACTGTTTATTGTCATGCAAGTTTAGTAGATGGTGGCCTAATGACATAAGTGATTGATCTAAAAGTAGGCTTGGTTGACCTCCTGAGTTCGTGCGGTTATGAGCAAAAACACTCTAAATTTTATTATGAAATGGAGGCCACAGGCTGAACTCTAGATTTAGAACATATTTAGAGAGGATAAAATATCATTGGTATACATTTGCATGCAATTACAAACAAATTTTGAAAGGTTTAATAATGTTGAAGAATGACATAGGGAGCAAGATTTCAACTAGGTTATAACAAATCAAGAAAATGCGCAGACCAACACACACATCAAACAAGACAGTTTGTGCTTAATAACATATCCAACTTTCGAGCTTTCAAATCTTCTACCTGTTCCCTCCTCATCTCCTCTGCAAGTTCTCTTCCCTCTCACCAAATCTTCTTTTCCCCTCAAATACACTTCCCAATAAAAAAATAGACTAGAATAATAAATTCCCATATCCTCCATTTTCTCTGTTACAGACCTCCACTACAAAATATTAAATGCACTTCTTTCACCATTTCTGTAATATTTTCAAATCTGTAAAATCCTTCGACACCCACTCAAACTAATAATTTATTGACAAAATAAAATAATATCTTCCAAAATTAATCAACTACTATAATATTAATTATTAATGATTATACATTTTATCATTATTATAATTAACTATTAAAACCACTAATTTAATTTCAATAAAATCCAATTATTAAATCTTCTGTAACTTCTACATTAATTAAACATATTTAACTTATTTATTATTTTTGTTACTATAACAATTTATAAATATTCTACAAATACACAAATTATTTAACCAAAATAATCAAATATCGACACAACTTTACACCTAAGTCACTATATTCTATAAAATGAACCATAAGACTACAATAAACAATTCGAACCACATAATCAACAAATAATGACAACCACATACCACAGGATGACCAACACTCGAAGATAAGTTCCAATTGAACAACACTTACACCCACGACGGATAATACATGGATGGTGACAAACTAAGGGAATTGGCTGACAAAGGAAACCTTGTGTTATCTCCCATCCACATTATCCATTGGTATAGAGGCACGCTCAGACCTGTTAATTCAGGTGGAGTCGATGCATAGTACCTGTAACCTACATCAAACCAAGGTGTTGTATACGAGCATATACATATATATAATCAAACACACCGTGAGAGGGAATCACAACATAGTAGGGTGCTCATAATGAGTAGTACTACACCGTCCCTTTACCGAAAGCATGACATATAACATGTACATCTCTAACTAACAATTAGGTATCATGACATCAAACAATCACATAAAGCATGATAACTCTAATCTACATAATCATTTAACCATTAATTGATCATGCCAAAAACACATCATATACTATTCATAACATCAACAATGTCATCAAAACAATCATAACTAAATATCCACAACTACATCAGTAAATCCATAATCCATGATGAGCATAAATAAGCATAAATAAGTAATCCATCATCCACATGTCTAAAAAATGCCAAGATATAAAAGAAATAATAGCAACTGCAAGAAATCCAAAATGAGGGGCACTACATCCTCCCCCCAGAATCAGGCTTACTCCTGGAATCCTGTAAATAAGTAGGTATATAACTCTCGCATCCTAGGTGCATCCCACTGGACCTTGACCTGCTCCACATCTCTACCCCTGAGTGTGAGTCTCCTGTGCTGTAAAATGCCTATGGGCTCCAAAGCGAGCTGCCTGTCCTCTACCTGTAGAGCATTCCAATCAAGAACATGAGCAATATCTGGATAATAGCATCTAAGTACAGAAACATGAAACACATCATGGATGCATGAAAGACTGGGTGGCAAAGCAAGATGATAAGTGACAGGACCAATCCTCTCTAACACCTCAAATGGTCCAATAAAGTGTGGTGCGAGCTTAGAGCCTTTTCCATAATGGATCAAACTCTTTAGGGGTTGCACACACAGGAACACTCGATCCCCAACAGAAAAATGTTGATCGACCCTATGAGCATCAGCATACTTCTTCTGTCTGTGCTGCATTGCCACCAAACTCTCTCTAATCGGCTCAACCTATTGCTCCATCTCTCTAAGTATATCCAGTCCTAGAAGAACTCTATCCTTAAGATGATCCCAACTCACTGGAGTTTGACAAGGATGACCATACAAAGCCTGAAATGTAGACATACCAATAGAGTTGCGATAACCATTATTATATGCAAACTCCACTAGGTACAAATAGTCCTCCCAACGGCTCTGCTGATCCATAAGATACATCCTAAACAAATCCTCAAGGACCTGATTAACCCTCTCGGTCTGACCATCAGTCTCTAGATGGTATACTGAACTAAAGTTCAGCTGTGTCCCCAAAGCATGCTGCAAGGAAGTCCAAAGAGCTGAAGTAAATACTAGATCCCTATCGAAGATAATCCTGCAAGGAATCCCATACAATCTGACTATGTCCTCCATGAATACTCTAGCCACCATAGAAGCATTATAAGATGAACAGACAGGAGAGAAGTGAGCTACCTTCATTAACCTATCCACAGTGACCATAATAGCATCATGACGACGAGAGGAAACAGGTAACCCAACTATAAATTCTAAGGAAATGATGTCCCATTTCCACTCTGGGACAAGATGGGGCTGTAAAAGACCTGCAGGGTGCTGGTGCTTTGCCTTCACCCTCTGACACTCAAGACACCTCGACACAAAATCTGCAATATCTCTCTTCATACCACTCAAAAAATACAACTGACGAAGATCTGTATGGATCTTCTTGGCACCTGGATGAGATGAATAGGGTGCTTAATGTGCCTTTGACAAGATTAAGGTACGAACACCCCCAGAACTAGGAACATAAATACGACCCAAATGTCGCAAAAGGCCATCTGACTCAAGAGAGTACCTAGCAAATCTACCCTCTAAAGGTCTACCTGACTCAACCTCAGACTTCACTTCCTCATACTAGCTGTCGGTAGGAAGTGCTGCAAGGATTTGACCTCTCAAATCCACTACAAGAGTGACTACTGAGATCTCATGCCTTTGATGACTAAGAGCATCTGCCACGACATTCTCCTTGCCTTGAATGTACTTTACCTTAAAATCATACTCGCATAAGAACTCCATCCATCGCCTCTACCTCACATTCAGGTTTGGTTGAGTAAAAATATACTACAAACTACGATGATCACTGTGCAGCTCAAATCGATGTTCCAAAAGAAAATGCCTCCACCTCACCAAGGCATGTACAACTACGGCCAACTCCAGATCATGTGTGGGATAGTTCAACTCGTGAACCTTGAGTTTGCGAGACTCATAGGCAATCATGTGATCATCCTGCATCAGTATTACTCCCAAACCCTCCAAAGAAGCATTTGTACACACAATAAAGTCCTCGGTAGGATAATGAACTGCCAGAATAGGTGCACTAGTCAATTGCTCCTTAAGGGTTTGAAAAGCTACTTGACACTACTCTGACCAAACAAACTTCTTCCCTTTCCTCTGAAGAGAAGTAATGGGGTGAGCTATACTCGAGAAAGTAGCCTGCCAAACCCATAAAACTACGAACCTCTGAAACATTAGTAGATATAGGCCAATCTATAATAGCTTGGATCTTCAAAGGATCAACTCAATACCCTCTGTGGATATGACATGACCCAGATACTTCACCTCTGTCTGAAAGAATTCACATTTCACCAAATTAGCATAAAGATGATTTTCTCTCAGATACTGCATCCTCGAATAAATCAGGATATCATCCAGAAACACAAGGACAAACTTGTCGAGATAAGTGTAAAATACACCATTCATCAGGCTCATGAACATATTGTAGGAGTCAAGGACAACACTGAGAGAGGGGGTGAATTAGCGTTGTGTGAATTTTCAAATCTTTTGCAAACTTTAACTTTCAAAACACAAGAAGAGAAAGCTATCATTAATTTGTCAAACACATATGCACATGACTGAGAATGAAAAACAAAAACTCATGAGTAAATCATACACACACAGAGAAGATCAATATACATTATGACACAAGATTTGCATGAGTGGAAAACCCTCCAGGGGTAGAAAAACCACTCCAAAAATGCCTCACTGGCTTTATCAAAAATCTCACTGATTACAATGTTTAGAAGCACCAACTTCAAGGAGCACCAACCCCTAATACAGAACAAACTAAAAAGTGTGCAAGAAGTGATTGTTGCTCAATCTGATTTGCACCATTATTCAACATGTCTTCTCTAAATTTGCAATCATACTAAAACCAATCTGCTTATCAATTTCACAATCTCTGCATAATCAAATTACTTGATTCACAATACATTCTCAATGTCTTCCTCTGCATTTCATCTTCAATAAAAACCTGATTCAGTTTATCTTTGCATATGGTCTTTAAACTTCATAAGAATCAATCTGTATCACAAGTTGTATTCAATTTGCATATTGATTCACATCCATTTCAACTGTATCATCATATCATCTTCATCATTGGTCTGCATTTTATCCACACATTTTCAAGGCACACATGATGACATAAAAATCAGAAATTAAATATCCTCTCCCAACTTTTCACATTCTTTGCACAAACAATTCATATCAAAAATTCATTGATAATCTCCTTTCATTTTCTTTTCATCTTCCTGAAAAAATCATTTCCAATTAAATCCCATTCAAAACTTTTCATATTCTCTTTTAATCTGCAAGAAACAAAATGAAAAGACTCTCCAAGAAAAATCATTTGAAGCTTCCACAAAAATCCATCTGCAAAATCTTTTCATATTCCTTCAATAATTTATTCTCCTTCTCTGCAAATAAAGTCTTCAATAAAATCAATTCATCTCTGAAAAACAATCTCCAAATACACTTCATATTCTCTCTGCACTTCAAAGACTCTTAAAAAAATCATCTGCAAGAAACCAATCTGCCTCAAAAAGAAATCTTCAATTTGGATGAAAAAACCATCTTAAAAAAAAAAATTCTCTAAAAAACTTTCCAACAACAAGGTTTTCAAAAAAGCAATTTTTGTTTATGTGTAGGCTTCCTTCATAATAGTCTTTCATGCCACGAGATTATAAATAAAACTCTATAAAATATCCAAAAAGAATCTACCTTTTTCAAAATACCAAAAACAAAAAACTTCATTGCAAACTCCACTCAATGTGCTATCATAGAGATATGACATCCCAATGTCCGTCAAATTAGGAGTAAATATAAAAAGTTTCTAATTTTGAAACAAGCCATTGATAAGCTTTTTCACACTCCTCATGGTTTGAAAGCTGACCATTGATCAAGATTTGGCGCTCTTATCCTTTAAAACCACTTTGAGACCACCTTTGATCCCGGTTACTAGGAAGGCGAGGCCGGTGAGAGACACGACTAAAGCCCCCTTTAACATGTAAAAACTTAAGTTGTAACCTCTAATTAAAGGTCAACTTAATAATATAACAAAAAGTGACACAAATGCTGACGGGTAAATATGAACAAAGGTTTTAAAGACTTAAACAACCTTTTGATACACATTTAGTGCATTAGAACTAGGGTTTCAAGAACTTAACCTCCTAGCACTTGAAATAATTAACACAGAGATAATTGCACACCATGACCACAGAGATAACACTAAATAACTCTGCATAACCCTGCATTGATTAAATATATTTTGCCACTTTGTTTTGCAACCAAATAAAAGAACCATGACATTGATTTCTTAACTGAGTTCACACCAAATTCCTTGCAACTCATGATTCTGTCCCATGAGCTATCATCAACCAACTCAGACCATATGAACTATCATTAACAACATAAGAAGCATCAATCAATCAACAACATGATTTCATCTAACTGATCATCCAACAAAGAAGGCATCTACTGCACACATCAGATTATAAGAAAGACAAACTTCCATCTCCTTGATACTGGTATAAGTCCACTTGTAATGTCAACCATAGAACCACTGATCAAGACATGATACCCCCTTTTTTTATTATCCTAAATAACATATTCCAAGGTGATTTTCTTCATAATCTTTGTAAACCAAGTAAACCATGAATGAAGATCACATCACATATCTTGTCTTGAGCACAACCTGTGACTTTTAAATTCACATCATGTGAACTTAAATGTATGACATCACATTTCCAAACTTATGATCAATGACATCCTGAAACAAGAAGAAACTCTTACCATCAATACTACATTGCAACTCTACATCTCTGTGAATTGACCAATCAATGAATAACAATCTCCTCCTGATGACCTACAACAACTATGGCAACTTTACATCATCAACTGAACACACTTTTGACATCAATGACAACCTGTCACCATCACATAGAAGGCACATTCATCAACCTGAATGGTACAATAGTAAACTCATAATGTCCATAACGGGTGCAAAATGTTATCTTATGAATATCTGCCTCAAAGATACGCAGTTGATGATATCCAAACTTAATGTCAATTTTTGAAAACACCTTAGCCCCCTTAATCTGATCAAATAGATCATCAATCCAAGGCAAAGGGTACCCATTCTTCACAGTCACCTTATTAAGCTGTCGATAGTCTATACATAGCCGCAGAGATCCATCCTTCTTCTTCACAAAGATCACAGGTGCTACCCATGGAGAAACACTAGGTTGAATGAATCCTTTGGCTAACAACTCCTCCAATTGCAATCAAATCTCTTTAAGCTCCTGAGTGGTCATCTGGTATTGAGTTTGTGAAATAGGCTCGGCGCTAGGAACCAGATCAATCCTAAAGTCAATGTCATGCTTAGGTGGCATCCCCAGAATCTCACTAGGAAAAACATCAGTGTACTCTCTAAAAAGTGGGTGATCATCAAGAGAAGTCTCTCGGCTCTCCTCCATCTCCAAGTCATTAACTAACATCGCAAACAACTGACAACCCTGACACATACACCTCTTTAGCTGCATAGTAGATATCATATGCAAGGAAATAGGTCTCTAGATACCAACTACCTCAACTTCTCTACCAGCATCATCCACACACCTCATTGACTTATGCTGACAATCTATAATTGCCTGGTGAGCATTTAACCGATCCATACCCAATACTATATCATATGAACCAAGGGGTAGGATGTGGAGATCTACTGTGGTAGATAGAGGACCAATCTTCAACTCACAACCATGCACTAGAGACTCAACTATGACCTTAGCCCCAGATGCTAGCTCATCCTGCCACCTAACATCCTGCTTTGTTGCCACTAAGCCACAACGCTCCACAAGAGAAGGAGAAATAAACGAATCAGAAGCACCAGAATAAAAAAGAATGAAAAAACCAATATAGGTCTCATATCAATTTAGAATTCTCCACCATGGTGCCCTGATGCTCTATCTAGCGGTTATCAACCGCTGCAAAAACTCTGTGTGATTTTCCTACATCACCTACAGTCAGCTCTAAAGCTGCCGGCCTATGTCCAAAACCTGAAGCATTCCTCTAAGGACACTATCTAGCTATGTGGCCCTGTTGGCCGCAAGAGAAACACCCTGTGCCTCTACCAAATCCTCTACCACTCTAAAATGCATTAGACTATTGATAGCTCCCTCTTCTCACTGTAGACTGCGTACTCTAAGCTCGCTGATTGTAGCAGTTATGCTAGTTCTACTGCCAAGACCGGTCCTTCCTATTCTGAAATCTATTACCCTACTGAGGCTGAGTATTCTTCAGTTTGGCCTGAGAATGCTGCTGCTGTCCACCCTTTGAGGGTGCATGATAACCTCTATGAGAACCTATTGCCTGGGTATGACCACCACGAGACCTGACACCTGTAGAAGGTACACTACCAATATGCACACCTATATGACCTCCAAGAGCCATAGTCAAATTCTCCTCTACTAACCGGGCCTTCTCAACCACTACCTCCATAGTCTTAAGCTCGAACACACGCACTCCTCCACTGATTTAGGCATTCAAGCCCCAGATAAAATGCTGTACTAACATAGTCTCATCATCTTTGATGCCTGCATACTGCTTGAGCTCATAAAATCTACTCTCATACTACTCTACTGAAATGGCCATCTGCCTCAGCTCATGAAACTCATTTGCATGACGTTGCTTCTAATGATCTGACAGGAAGCGAGCTCTGAATCTCTCTAAGAACAACTCCTAAGAAATAGTACTAATGTCTAAGTGCAACTTCTACTCCTCTAAACGTCACCAGGTAGAAGCAAACCCTCTAAGATACAAAGTAGCACATCTAGCCTTGGTGTTACTACCATACAAATGCATGGAAAAACACCTACCCAAATCTAGTAACCAGGTCTCTGCCTCCAAGCCACTACCAAATCCATCAAAGGTGGAAGGGCATTCCCTCAGAAGATCTCTCATGTGACTAGCTAAAGTGGCCTCTTGTTCAACTGTCAAATCTCTCCTTCTAGGTGATCTCTCTCTCTCTCTCTTTCTAGCCTCTAGCTGATCTACTTCCTATCCCCCCTGGATGCTCTACCTCTTGTCTAGGACCTAGATGGGCAAGGGCCTCCTCAAGTAACCGACGCAACTGAGCTCCCTCTGGCTGACCCTGATTTTCTATATTCTAACCCCCGCCTTCCTGAGCACTCTCACAAGGGGAACTGGGAGGAGGTGTACCACCATCACCTCTCCCATGTCCTTTACCCTGACCTCTACCTCAACCTCTACCATGACCCCTAGGCATCTAACTACACATGTGCACAACACCAAGGACAATTCAATACACATAGTGAGGAAACTTTAGAGTTTAAGCACTAGGTTACATAATGGGCTCAATCTTAACTAGAGTACCCAGTGTTTAAACCTGGCTTTGATACCAAATGTAATGTCTCATCATGCAACCCTAGAGAGTTACGTTAAACTATGCAATAAAATGTAGAATTTTTTTTTTCTATACATGTAAAAGTATTAATCACCAGATAAAGTAACAACTAATCACATCAATTTAATGATCTAAAACTAACCTCTCTAGGGAAACACAACTGCATTAAGGAAGATAAACATAGATCACTAATATGCATAACTCATCAAAATGTCCACTAGCAAAATTTGATACATTATAGAGAACTTACATCTTTATTTTACAATAATGTTTACAAGTACAAAGAAGTTCCTGATACATGATTATATAGATACAAGACTTCCTATTTGAATAAATCAAAATTACATAATGGGAATCATAAATATACAAATCTAGATCCAAAAGGTACAATGTAAGTCTTCAAGTACAGATGTAGTATTGGAAACTAGAGAGGCACATCTGCTCCAAACATGAACCATGATGCCAAATGACCAATGGAATATAGCTCATCCACCTGACCATGTGGAACCCTGAGGTCCACCCCCCAAGCTAGGAGATAACAATGAGGTCCCATGATAGTAACAAGAACAAAAGGGCCAACTGCAAACAAGACTACCGTAGGTTCACAACTCAGACAAGACTGGACTCCACAATCAAACATCCAGAGGCAAGAGAACACAAGAACAAAGAAAGCTA
Source organism: Cunninghamia lanceolata (assembly GCA_027924645.1). Lineage (NCBI taxonomy): Eukaryota > Viridiplantae > Streptophyta > Pinopsida > Cupressales > Cupressaceae > Cunninghamia > Cunninghamia lanceolata. Next base: position 14,439,312 of record BSBN01000511.1, on the reverse strand, counting down.
GAATGTAGTAGGTAGGAGTGTCATTGCATGGTTCTTCATGGGTTACCTTGACTGTCTGTCTCTTGACGCCGGCCCCCATCTATGCGTACCCTATATTCTCTCTCATGACGTTGACCCCATAGGTCAACACATGGGGAAACTAAAACTCTCTCATCCCACCCTTAGCCTAAACTAGCACTATAGGTGTGGGAGAGGCATCCATTTATCTTGCTTAGTGTGAAAAATCTACCCTTTCCCCCTAGGTTAATTATTAGGTTTTCACTTGATTAACACTTCTAATGGGTTACCCAGATAGCCACTTTGGGCACCGACCCCACATTGGAAGCCACTCCCCTACCTACACCTAGTTGTCCCATCCCAACCAAACAGTTACATCACAAGGACAAAACACAAGTGTAACACAAGACATACCTCCTTGTATTATATCTCATCAAAATTTAGTTCATTATTTTGCACTAACACCATAAGGCAACTAAATACAACATAGAAACTATCGAAAACTTAGAGCAACCTCAAGTGAAAAATCAACACATCTTAATCACCATTCTTCATGATAGACCATCACTATAATATAGGACTTTTGCAAAAGTCCAAGACTTATTAAACAATATTCAATTTCTCCTCTCCTCAAAAAAGAGTGTCAGAAGCGAACCTCAAGTCTCATAGTACTTTCACCCATATCAAAAGTCATAAACAAGGCCTCTGGATAAATGACATAAATCAATGAAACCCACAAAATTGAAAGACCAACATAACCCTCGACCTGAACTCAAACACAAATCACTATCATTCACAATCACTTGATAGATCTACAATTAAATTTAACATAAATTTAAATCACAAAACAATGGATGAGGATCCATTAGTCTAAGTACGTTAATCCTCTATTTTGGTTAGGACATTAAGCCAATTTGGATCAATATGTCCCTATCAAACAATTATGCATATAAAACTATCCTAAGAATCACACTAGTTTCAACACATAAAATAATTATTTTGCTATGCCATTACCATCCATCAATTAAACTTTCTATTCCTACATGGTGTCCTCTATTCATCAATGAATATAATTAATAAATGACTAATGTTGTAACTAACCTAGACTAAGAATTTGGATCACCCCACAAATCTCATCTAAATATTTAATCCTAGCAAAATAGAAGGAAAATTATAGTAATCATCTAAAATAGATAATTTCCATCTAGGCAAATAATTTCAATCTCATAAGTTAACTTCCTAAAGTCAATACATTTAGGCATCAAATATACTAAAATTCCATTCTTAGTTTACTAACAAAATGGGTCCATTCTTTCATATTCCTTATTTCTTTATTACCACTATTATTCTCTACTTAGATAAAATTATGGGTTGAGATTATCAAATAATAGATCTATTATAACATTCTTTATCTTCCACACAAATATAATATAGATTTAACCAAATATTTGAACTTGAAGAAGGTATGTGTTGACATAGGGAATCAGGGTTACATAAGATCTCTTGTATTAAATAGGAATCACCCTATTAATTCTGAACTAAAGAGAGTTGTAATAAGATACGGTAACCTCTACCGCAATTATTGGAGACATTAAGATTGTAACAAGAGATTGAAAGAAAGTATTAAGTCTTATTTCTAAATTTTAAACTACAGAACTCTCACTTGAGCAAAGAGTCTCCCAAAAAAAGAAGAAACTTAACTATTTCTACCTAAACCTAAAAGGCAAGCTGAGGTGCTACTAGATTTCGGAGAATTATCTAACTCGCCTAAGAGAGAGAGCACGGGACGATTATCTGATAGCACAAATTAAATGCTAAGGAAACTTGGACGCAGGTATGAGAGTAATTCAATTAGAGAGAGTATCTTATAACATTTCAAGGAAAGCTCTCCACCATCGCTCGATGGAATATGGTTTAAGTTTAGCCAAAAATGAGAGAGAGCGAGTAACGTTTACAGATCCCAGCAACATTTGCTATGCAACGAAGAATGCCACCAACTACAACAGCGACAACTAAGGAGGAACATAAATGCAAAAATGTGGAGCACACGCCAGACGCAGAATTTGTTTGACAAAAGACCTCATTGAAATAAGATCGTTTGATAATCAATGATTGCAAGATATGGGTTTGCTGATAATGCCTCAGTTTTGCTCAAGTAAAAGTAATTTATAGGTTTAAATCCAAGCTCTGCAACCTAATCAACGTTATGCCATCCTGTACATAAATGGAAGCTACAGACAGGGTATGCATATCTAACAAAACACAATTAAAGGTGGCTTGTTTGACTATAGTAATTACTAGTGCCCTGATAGAAATGTATGAAAGAAGCGGATTTATACCCCGAACAGATGACCTTTTGGGCAGTAAGCCTCAAAGAAATGGATTCTCATGAATTGCAATGATTGCGCGATATGCACACATTGGATTTGCAATGTTATTCTCAAAATGTTTGATTAAAGCAAGCCTCTCTTATGAACTCACTGTTTATTGTCATGCAGGTTTAGTAGATGGTGGCTGAATGACATAAGTGATTGATCTAAAAGTGGGCTTGGTTGACCTCCCCGGTTCGTGTGGTTATGAGCAACAACACTCTAAATTTTATTATGAAATGGAGGCCACAGGGTGAACTCTAGATTCAGAACATATTCAGAGGATAAAATATCATTGGTCTACATTTGCATGCAATTACGAACAAATTTTGAAAGGTTTTAATAATGTTGAAGAATGACATAGGGAGCAAGATTTCAACCAGATTATAACAAATCAAGAAAATGCGTAGATTAACACACACAACAAATAGGATAGTTTGTGCTTAGTTCCCTCCTCTTCTCCTCTGCAAGTTCTCTTCACCCTCACCAAATCTTCTTTTTCCCCTCAAATACACTTCCCAATACAAAAATAGATCAAAATAATGAATTCCCATATCCTCCATTTTCTCCGTTATAGAGCTCCACTACAAAATATTAAATGCACTTCTTCCACCATTTTTGGAATATTTTCAAATCTGTAAAATCCTCCGACACCCACTCAAACCAATAATTTATTGACAAAATAAAATAAGATCTTCCAAAATTAATCAACTACTATAATATTAATTATTAATGATTATACATTTTATCATTATTATAATTAACTATTAAAACAACTAATTTAATTTCAATAAAATCCAATTATTAAATCTTCTCTAATTTCTACATTAATAAAATATATTTAACTTATTTATTATTTTTGTTACTATAACAATTTATAAATATTCTACAAATACACAAATTATTTAACCAAAATAATCAAATATTGACACAACTTTACACCTAAGTCACTATATTCTATAAAATGAACCATAAGATTACAATAAACAACTCGAACCACATAATCAACAAATAATGACAACCACATACCACAGGATGATCAACACTCGAAGACAAGTTCCAATTGAACAACACTTACACCCACGATGAAGAATACATGGATGGTGACAAACTGAGGGAATTGGCTGAAAGAGGAAACCTCATGTTATCTCCCATCCACATTATCCATTGGTATAGAGGCACGCTCAGACCTGTTAATTCAGGTGGAGTCGATGCCTGGTACCTGCAACCTGCATCAAACCAAGGTGTTGTATACAAGCATATACATATATATAATCAAACACACTGTGATAGGGAATCACAGCGTAGTAGGGTGTTCATAATGAGTAGTACTACACCGTCCCTTCACCAAAAGCATGACATATAACATGTACATTTCTAACTAACAATCAGGTATCGTGACATCAAACAATCACCTAAAGCATGATAACTCTAATCTACATAATCATTTGACTATTAACTGATCATGCCAAAAACACATCATATACTATTCATAACATCAACAATGTCATCAAAACCATCATAACTAAATATCCATAACTACATCAGTAAATCCATAATCCATGATGAGCATAAATAAGTAATCCATCATCCACATGTCTCAAAAATGTCAAGATATAAATGAAATACTAACAACTGCCAGAAAGACAAAATGAGGGGCATTACAAGTAATGCAAAATCCTCTTATACACATCTCATAATACTTGAATTTAGGAAAACCGTTATTCCTTATAAATACTTGTGTATCCAAATACCAAGAATAACCATATAAACTATTAGATGATCAAAATTATCACTATCTAGATGGCGTGTTCTAAAAAATCATGTCTTTCCTCAACACAACATACCAACCAATAATTTGTTTGCTCTATATTTTCCTAAAGTGCAACCAAAATATATATGTCATGTACAACAAGACAATGACTAGTATAGATCAGTTGAGTCAAAATAATATTTTCATAGTTACATATCAAATCTTATAATGATTTATCAAGATTTAACTATGTAATATCCATCCAATGACAACACTAAATAGGAAATATCATAGCATGTTAGTCCATAATGGGGTATTTGTTATGGAAAAATAAATAAATATATTGTTGGGTATTAGGTGTAGAGAGGGTCATTATATTAGTGTCAAATTTAAACCCTATAATTTTTTTATAAAACAATAGTGAAAAATCCCAAGAAGTTAAATCTCCAAAACAACAGGAAATTAACTGCATAAAACCCTAGGCAAATATGAAACAAAAGATAAAAGCATATTTAATCATTATAAACATTATTATTATTATTAAAATTATACATTAATTAATCATTATAACTATTATTATCATATTATTTAAATATTTAATATTTAATTTTCAAAATTCATATACAATTTTAAGTGAAAATATGGACATTGAATATTTAATACATAGGAAACAACTTCCTATTATATTAAATATACACCATAATAACTTTTTTATAAAACAATAGTGACAAGAGTTTAAAGACTATTTTGTCACTTTGCTTGTATTTAATTGTTTTCTTATTGTGTATAGAATTTTTATTTACCTCTTAATATTGTTAAGTTTGAAGACCATTTGAGCTCACATTATATGAATTTTTTAAGTAAAATATATATTTATATTAATACATTAAACCCCATCCAATGGCTACCTACAATGACATGCATTAGTTGAGTAGGTAAATAATATATGAATAATTTGTTTTTAATCTATATTTAGTAAAGCCTTTGAAGTTGTTCGTTAAAAGTTAGTTATCTTTGTGGAATAGGGGGATTATTTAAAACAAATGGTTATTAACAGAGAGTTAAGTTGTTTCGAGCTCTGGTTGTTATATATATTGAACATAGCCAAGTTTTCTACCACTAGAGTGCATACATAGTAAAATTACTTGTTTTTTAATGAAAAATTTAAAATCTTGAAATATATATATATATATATATATATATATATATATATATATATATATATATATATATATATATATATATATGGTTATGGTAAGTGCTACCATTTTGGGGGTAGCTCCCAAATCAATAAATAATCTAGTGCTTGTTGTCTCACAAGACACTCCATCCACCATTTGTCCTTCAGTATTTCATGTTGTTCCTACCATTTTGTTTCATTTTTTTGTGTCTTAATGGAATGCAGAGGAGGGATGGCAAGTAACTTAAAAGAGGATTTCAACATTATTTATTCAAGAATTAAAAATCTATAGTATCATGGAAAATATTTAGATAACTGACGTGATGTATTTTTTATTTTATTCTTCAAACTTACAATATTTTAATGCATTTTAATAAAATGTAATACTATTCAATATTATTACATTTTAATTTTTAGGCAGACATTTCAAATCTTTACTCATCCAACTACGACTAGAGTTCTACACATAAATACAAATATGCAGGCTTTGTAACATGTAGTTTTATAGTTAAGAAAAATATTTTAGTGTTAGCTTTGTAAAGTTTAGTTTTCTAGTTAAGGAAATAATTTAGTGCTATTTTATTTTACCAAATTAGATTTTTTTTTTCCAATATTAAAATAATGTTGTTTACATCTAGAAAATTGCATTTTAGATATATTTTTCTAATAAAATTGTATTTTAGATATATTTTAAATTTCTTATTAAAACACTTATCTATTAAGTTTTGCCAATAAATAAAATAAAATTAAGTGCTTCAATAATATCACCAATAGATAAGAAAAAATACATTTACAAAACTAGAAAATAAAAAGTGTTGAAGAGATAAAATATTTGTAAAAAGAAATGTAAGTTGCTAACAATTTAATGTATTATTAGAGTCCAATTATTCACACTGCTGGTAAAATTCAAGAGCCCTTTTATTCTAGCTTTTTCTGAAGCTTTAGTTATAATTTTGCAAATATTCTTTGTTATAATCGATATTGAGTGAGCTCTTCTTGTGGAAGAGATGATGTAAATTCAAGTGTTAAACTATAACCAAAAAAGGGAGATTTTTTTTTGGGATGTAGTGGTTTCAATACAAATGGAACAAAAACACATATGTATCTAGGAGACTAGGAAAACAATATGTGATATGACATTATCTAAATCATAAGGTGGGAGGTCTGAGATTTGAGCATGGCATGTTTTTTTATCACTTTCCACTTGCCCATCCTTGTGAACTTGTCTACATGAGATTCAATAAATAGAATACTATAATGCATCCTGGAGATGCACAAAGTCTTTTTTATCGGCCCAATGTTGAAACAACATTTTTGCCTCTATCATCCATAATGTCTGATAAAATTTATTGCTCCATGTTAAAAATGTTGTATTAGCTTTTGTCACACATGCTATTTTTACATGTCCTTTTAGTTATAAGTAGTCAACATATATTACAAAATAGTCCTGGGGTTCAACAAAGATTTGATCCATAAAATGAATACGTATTTCGCTGATGGGCTATCAAGGAACCATAATTTATTAATTTGTCCACATATATCATGTAGTGGTCTGGCCATTCAGGTTCTTTTCTTGGATAATAGAAAAATCTACATACTAAACATTTGGCATCATAGGGGTTTTTATCTGGAACATGTGTGAGATTTCCCCATACTAACAGATTTGTTTAGTTTGCTTGTTTCTTTTGTATGTTTGTAAGTGTGTTGTTTCTTATTATTGCAATAGGTTTGTTGCATGCAAGTTTAAATTATCATGTGTCCTTTGTCACTAAAATTCATAAGGCTTGGGAAGAGTTAAGTTAGTAATTAATGGAGGACATTTAATGTTTGTTTCAACCTTCATTTGCTCTAGTAAATACAATTATTAATGTCTTGCATCATTTATGTTTATTTAATTTTTTTGGAAAGCTATGGCACTTCTAGTGGTGTTATAATAGGGAAAGCAATACATGTACCTGTTCAAAAAAATTTGGTGTTCTAGAAGCTAGTATTTATTTTCTACAACCAAAACCTCTAATGATTTTTATATCATTACAGAGTTGTATGGCTTAAGAACAGGTCCAAATTATTGTCTTCTTATGCCTTCCATACTAGTATGAAACGTTTATGTTTGGAACATGTTTGTTTAATGGTATATTATTTGAGAGGCACCAAATCTTAATATTAGTTAGGGATGGATTAAGAGGGAGATTTTTTGGTACTCATGAATAATGTATTTGTCTCTATTTGCAAGTCAAATGTTATGGTTATAAATAATGCATCCCTATTCATAGTTAGAGTGATGTTTTTATAAATTTTTAATTTAATTTAAAAAATAAATTGTAGTTTTAATAATATATGTATTTTTATTATAACAAGTGCCCCTTGTACTATTGTAATTAAGTATGTCTTCTAGTTGTAATTTTTTTCTTAAAATAAATATTTGTTGTTTAGAGATTCAATATATATAATTTATAAATTTGATATTTCAAATATTAATGAAATAGTATAATTAATTATATATTGATAATAAATAATGTTTATAATAATAAATATAATAAAAAATAGGGTAATAAATATAATAAATAAAATTATGTAATTTTAATTATAATATCATTATAACTATATTATAATTACTATAAATTTATAACTGTTATATTATTATAATATTATATTTTAGTTATAATTATAATATAATATTATATAGTATTACATTATTATAATATTCTTATAACTATATTATAATTAGTATAAATTTATAAATGTTATATTATTATAATATTATATTATAATTATAATTATAATATAATATTATTATATTTTTTTATTCTCTACCCATGGATAGTGATTACATACTCAGTGTCTCATCATCAGGGTAACCCATCTCTTTGCCAAACAAAGTCATTACAAATAAACATGTCTTTTCAGAGTTCATGTCTCTTCATCTAACCAATGATTAATTTAATCATCGACATAGACTTTGAAGGGACTTCTAATTGTCTTCTTTCCATTTGTTAACCTCTTTTCAATGTGGTCTTCTATGGCTATCGGCAACAAAATTATTATTTTTCTCTCATATTTACTTTGATAATATTAATTGTGACTTTTTCACCAATCTATCCAAGGGATCATAATATTACTCTATTCGACATGCTCTTCCCTCTTTAATATATGTTATCTCATTATTGCGATAGTCATTACAGGAGGTAACATGATGTTTTTTCAATATTGTTGTTTATTATTCTTGACATTCAGTAGAATTTGATGGACATGTAACTGCACTCTTTTGAATGGTAAAAATCTAAGTGTAAATTCAAATCCTATAAAATTTGAAGCCAAATGGGTTCATTTGTGAGGGACTGTTGCGACTATAAACACTCTTCAAAAATTAATTTTTCAATTATTGGAATACAATTTGTCTATACAACCAATAGCTAAGCAACAAAAAAAATTACAACTAAACAAATACTATAATAACAACACTACAAGACAGGTATTGGCCACTATGTGGCACTTGTGTATAATTAGCATTCTATTATATTTTAGAATATAATATATATGTAAGGAAAAAAACATACTTTATAATTAATTTAAGACTTTATGTCTGATAAATTATTGAAATTAATATATATGTAGGGAAAAGAAAGTATACTTTACAATTAATTAAAGATCTTAAGCTTTGATAAATATATCAATGAAACATAAGACAAGTAAATTAATATGAGTTAGGATTAGAACAAATGCAAATAAGAGTTAGAATGTTGCTTAGTTTTATGTCTATTTAAAGTTATCAATGATAGAGATTATGTTATATGGCATTTTTGACAATTGGATTCAAAATTCTAATACTGTATATGCATTTATCAAGCTATGACAACTTTATACTACAACTTTACAACTACTTTGGACTAGGGCATGGTTGTGGTTTAGTCCATGGACACCTTATTTATCTATGGTTTTATCCTCTATTGAAATGAACTTCAATTATGTTTGCTTTGGCTTGTACTTGCTTCCAAGATAAATGGGTTATTGAGAAGCACTTTTAGGATTTATTATATACATATTGAAGTATGAGACTTCCTTGATAGTGAGACAACCCCTTCACTAATCTCATTGTGATTGAAGACACAAAGGATAAGATATGCACAAATGCCTAGTGTTGTATTCATGAATGTTGATACATAAAAGAAGGTGATCTCTTGATAGCATAAATTTTGATATGCTCTAATGATATTTCCTAATATTTATATGTTCTTACTTGATCTCTTAATTCTACTTTATTTTAGGTCCTTACTAGTGTCCTAGGGCTTGTCCTTAAATACATAACCTTAGGTTCTCAATTTGAACTTGTTGGCACCTAAGCTAATTGGTAACAATTAGAAAATATGAAAGGATTAGTTCATGGAGGCAGGAAAAGAATTTTGAATTGGGAGGAAGAGGCTATGACCACATTACTATTTAGGAGATAGATATAGTCCAAGATGTATGAATGGTTGAAGTGATAATTGATCTTGACCAGTCATAACTAAAGTAGGATAATGAGCAATAGGGTTTAAGATTGTCTCTTGACATATATGTAAGATAGAATAGATTAAGTGTTAAGACAATGTATTTATGACAAGGCTAGAGTGAGTGTAAAAAAAGAGGGTAAAAGGGTGAGGTATGCAATTTTCTCTTATATAATAAATCCAATTTTTAATAAAAAATATTTTGCACCATTCTTTAACTTGAGAAATAAAATATTTTTTGTTGTTTCAATCTTATGAATAGTTTTAAAGAATATTTTTATTAAATTTGATAGATACCTATATGTGATGAAAAATTCAAGCCATATTTTTTTCTTATCATTAAGATGAGTGTTAAAATCACATATGGATGCTCCTTATATAGATAAAATCAAGTATATCATGACATATGGGTATGTTCATAGAAATGGGGGACCAAAAGGGGGTCAAAAGTGGCCACTTTCTTTTTTTCTTAAATTAGTAAAAATTGATCTTAGATGAGAAATTCAAGATAGTCACACTCAAAATTTGAAGATGTGACAAAAATAATATTAGTAGTGGTCAAAATCTAGTTTCCAAACTACTATTTTTCTTTAAAATGGTGGAGATTAATAGGGTCAAATAGGGGGAGCACACAAAGTGGTCTTGTTTTTGTCAAAAAAATGTAACATAGCGTATGGTGTGCTCCTCTAAAATGTTAATTTTTTAAAATTATTTCACAAATCCCTTTGGTGGAAAAATAGCTAACATCATGCAATTTATGTTTGATGTTTTTACTAATATTTTAATGAATATATAATTTTTTACTAACTTTCAAAGTGGACACATCCTGAAAAATAAAAATTAAGCATATTGCACAAAACTAATTGAAAATCATTTTTTTGAATGTGTATAGAATAGAGTCTAGAATGTAAAAATATAATTTGTTTCAAATTTGGATGAGAAAATAAAAAATGACACCAAAAACACTATACATAAGTTTTCGATTAAAATGAAGACAATATAGAAAAAAAATTGAAGATGGAAACCTTAATGTTTTTGAATTTAGAAAAAACTACATGGTTAGAAAGGTAATAGGGAGCTTGACATCATTGTGGCATTTTTTAGATTTACATAAAAAAATGTGCAAACCTGATGGAGAGCATGCTCAATATTTACTTATTTTTGTATGTTTTCTACAAAACATGTATTTGGACATATGACATTTAGGTCCAACCCTTTGGGTTAGATGTCCAAGGTAGTTCCAAACCTAAGGGTTGGAATTTCCTAAAGCAAGTTGTAATGCATATGCGTTATAAAATACTTAATGTGTGCGTTATAACACATTCACATTTTAGTTTACATAAAAAATAGTTCATCAATTGCAAAAAAGGTTAAACTCATGATTTTAGACCCACATTCTCTATTTTTTAATGTGCACTACATATTCTATGACATACAATATGACTTTTCATGCTTTTGAGGAATTACAATCATTGTTTGACTAAACTTATTCACTTTTTCTTCTTGTATTGACATAAAAGATTCTAATTGCATATTTTTAAATTGAATTTGATATTATCAATCATTGTTTTTATATTTTGAAGAATTTGAATCATTGTTCGGCAAAACCAACTATTTTTTTTAATCTTGCATTGATATAAAACATTCTAATTACATGTTTTTTGTTTGAATTTCCTAAATTGTCAATCACTGTTTTCATTATTTTGATAAATTATGTTAGATTGATATAGAATTCAACATCATGCCAATGAAACAAGAAAAAAATCAAACACTAGAGGAGTGTGAAGCCAAGAATGCAAAGAAAAGAGTGTGGACTTTTGCCATCGCACCAAAAGCACATACTTGTGGTGGAGAGGGATCTCATCGTCGATATAGTCGCTACACCAACACCCCCAACACGATAGAGCCAGATACAACCACGTACCATGTGGGATTCATACCCACTATGTACCATGTCGATAAGTCGAGCTTACGCGGATGAAGGGTCGAGGGTTCGAGGGACTCGAACTGATGACCTGTGCTCTAATACCATGTGGACTGTTAGATTTCTACCCAAGAATGCAAGTGATTGAGAGAAAGCAAAATAGAAATCAGATATGCACTAAATAAATTATATTCAACTCAAGAGAATGCAAAGCATTACAATAGAATGGGATGCTCATATGAGAGCAAGAGGTGGGTATATATATGATATTCCACCCAAGAGACTCAATACACAACCAATGTGGAATAAAGTGAAAAAGTCCCTAAGTAAGCTTAACCTAGTGTGAAAAGAGCTAAGGTGGAGAACAAGCTAAGAAAGAGCTAGATAGCAAAGTAACCTTGTTCACACTAACACCCCCCCTTAAGTGCAACTTAGGGGGAAATGTGACAAAATGCAAAGATGGGTCCCGGCAATAAGGCCTGATGAGGTACCCATGTACAAAGAATCCCCTCAAATAGAAAAGGAAGGAGAAAACCCAGTGGGAAAAAACTCCCCCATGAGAGGAAAAGAAGAGAGCCCAAATAGCCCCCGCTCAATGTAGAATCTCCTGCACTGATGGTAGATGCCCGATAATGAATACTGAAGATGATCCACGATTGTCGAACAACGTTCCTCCCCTTAGGAAGAAACAAGACCAAGAATGTATGCAAGATTTCTTCCCATTCCTTATAGGAATATGAAGGAAGAAGGATAAATGTCTTTGAACTTTGTACATTATCCAAAGACAACAATGATGCTCCTGAAAACTGCTCAAATGTCTCCAATCCACTACCAAACTGTGACTGAATAGAATGATGAAGAACAATCTCAGAAGATGATATCTTCTTTGAAGACAAGGAAACCTTCTCCAAATGTTGCCCAAGGATCTCTAAGCCAATGCCAAACTGTGACAAATATTGATATGGATCAGGTACCATAGAAGATTTAGGTACAGTAACCATGGATGTATGGTGCTCACCATCGGTAAGACAACTGGACCAATGAGAATCTGGTACTTTTGCAAAGGATGTCAACATGAATGATGACTAAGTTAGATGTGTGGACTCATGAGTATCTGCAGAAATAGTCACTGTAGAAGCAAATGTAGGCAAAGAAGAAACAAGAGGGTCTGAATGTGCCCTCAAAACATCTGAAAAAGAATCAACTCCATCAAAGAGAAGATGAATGAAATCAATAGTGATAGCCATCACAAATCCAATCAATCTCTATCCACACAAAGGATGATAAGAGAGATCATACAACCCCCCCATAAGTAGAGTTTTTTTTCCACACTTTTCTGTTTCTCCAGATCATCCGAAGATGCAAGAGAAGAGCATACACATGTGCTTCGAAAAACACAACTCACAAACTAGAGTTTTCTCCACACTTTTCTATTTCTCCAGATCATCCGAAGATGTAAGAGAATAGCATACTCATGTGCTTCGAAAAACAACTCTACACTCTCAGATTTCTAAAAAAAATTCTAACCCACAACTCACAACCGCTCTGATACCATGTGAACTTTTGCCATCACACCAAAAGCACGTACTTGTGGTGGAGAGGGATCTCATCGTCGATATAGTCGCTACACCAACACCCCCCCACACGATAGAGCTGGATACAACCACGTACCATGTGGGATTCGTACCCACTATGTACCACGTTGATAAGCCGAGCTTACGCGGATGAAGGGTCGAGGGTTTGAGGGACTCTAACTGATGACCTGTGCTCTGATACCATGTTATATTTCTACCCAAGAATGCAAGTGATTGAGAGAAAGCAAAATAGAAATCAAATATGAGCTAAATAAATTATATTCAACTCAAGAGAATGCAAAGCATTACAATAGAAAGGGATGCTCATATGAGAGCAAGAGGTGGGTATATATATGATATTCCACCTAAGAGACTCAATACACAACCAATGTGGGATAAAGTGAAAAAGTCCCTAAGTAAGCTTAACCTAGTGTGAAAAGAGCTAAGGTGGAGAACAAGCTAAGAAAGAGCTAGATAGAAAAGTAACCCTGTTCACACTAACAAAGAGAACTAATGAGACAACTTTGTGAAAATAAGAAAGTAAACTCCATAGATAAAGATATACCATCTTTATCAATTCAATTAGATCCCGAAGCATCCATTAGAGCCATGAAAAACAAGAATTTAGAAAATCAAAGGCAACGAAAACAAAAACTTTGTGCAATTAAGAAATTGAATCCCAGAGTTGAAGGTACATCATCTTTGCCATCTCAATTTGATATCGTAGAAAATCCTCAAACACCAATTGATTTAATGAATAATAAAATGGTAGACACTTAAAATTCACCTTTACATTTTAACTAATTTCAATCCCTCTAGCTCTGATTAATTAAATAAATTATTTTATTAATCAGGCCCTTTTTCGTTATCACCAACTAATTAAATAAATTTCATTTAATTAGTACATCCTAACATTAGTTAATTAAATAAATCATTTTATTTAATTAACCAAGCTAATGTCCTAACATTAGTTAATTAAATAAATTATTTAATTTAATTAACTAAGCTAATGTCCTAAAATTTGTTAATTAAATAAATCATTTTATTAAATAATTAACTAAGATAATGTCATTGATGTAGAGTAGGGGAGGCTTTTCAAAAACACCTAAAAGGATTCATGAAGTTCATTTGACTGACTTTCCTAATATGACAGGCTTCCTCTTCAACTAACATACTTATCAATGGTTGAGAAATGCACAAATGGTGGTCTTATGAGTTCACCCTCTTACTAAACTCTCACCACACCTTGACCCACTCTATTTTGACAAGCTAAGACCACTAAAGGTCTCCAAGAACCATAACACCCTACCCTTCTAGGTGTTCCCTTGTAATTAGCCCAAATTACTTGTAGCCCTTGGAATAGGGTTTTTCATGCATAATTAATAGAATACTTGGCAAAACCATGAAAAAATTAGTTTTTTAGATACCTATTAAGCTTCTTCACAACATATCAAGCATGCAGTATAGGTTTCTTTAGAACACAGGCCTCAAAAAGTGACTGTTCCTGCTGTTCTAGGCCTAATTAGGCCTCCATTAACAAAGCAAATGTATGTTAAACTTGACCCAAACTCCCAAATCCTATTCCAAGGCATGTATGGGGTTGAAAATGGACAAAATATGTCAATTTTAGGGATCTAGAGTCATCCCAAGTCAAACTTTTATCAACTCACTACTCCACCTATGCTAAAAGACCTAATACATGAGGATATTAGGTGTAAATGGATTCAACCACTGCTCTTTTCCAGTCCTCTACTCCCATAATGAAAACACAAACAAAATATAACCTCCTCAGCTCCATTCCACCCATTATTGTGATATGTCATAGGTGGCATGGGTCAAAAACCTATCGTTTCACTAAAACCCTCAAAATCCTAGGGTTTAAGACCTATTTTCAGAAAAGAAACCACCAAATGGTGCAAAAATAATGAAAATCTTCCCAACTTGATCCAAATGAAAGGTATCTCAACACATTACAAGATTTCAGACATTAGGAGCTATGAATGCATAGTACAGAATCATACTAGGATGTTTAATAGCAAAAAATATAGAAAAATGCAGAAAAACTAGAAAATCTTTTTATGTCTTCACTCCAAAATTCCTTCTCTTCCTCCCTCGACATGTATGAGGCATAAATAACATGCATACAATCAAACTCCACATTCTCCATAATTTCTCCATCATGGAAAAGCCAAAAAGAAGGCTTAAAACATCCTGTCCACTAAGGCTGCTTAAAATAGAATTTTCTAACTTAAGCAATATTTAGGACTCCACTCTTGGTGACCACTAACACATAAAAAAAATGGTCTCAACTAGACTTTATTACATCATTATGGAAGTAAAATCCACCTAGGTTCTTTATTAAAGCCAATAATTCAAAATTTGCCTTGATGTCTTAGTGCCCCTGCACCATACACCCAAGGAGAAAGGATCTCAGTCTCCACCTGAGATCAAATCAGGGACTGTAGTTCCATGTTTTGCAATGTCTTTAGCTATCATCCAAGTCACATCTTCATGAGGGAGACCTTGCCACTTCACAAGGTATTAATTATAAACCTTATGTCTTGTTCTCTTGACCTCCTTGGTATCTAAAATGGCTTCAAGTTTGACTGGTGCAACAGGAGGAAGTTCTCTGATCCAATCAACATCAACAACACCTTCATCAACATCTGTACCTACATCCAAAGATCCCTTGAAAGGATATAAGGTAGCAATGTTAAAGACTGGTGAGATAGCAACTCCAAGAGGAAGTTCTATCTCATATTCATTTTCACCAAACTTGTGGACCGCCTTGCATGGCCCAATCTTCTTCATCAGCAACTTAGTGTATCTGCCCTTAGGTAGCCTCTCTTTTCTTAGATGTGCAAGTACTAGATCTCCAACTTTGAACTGAACATTCCTCCTTTTCAAATCTGCATGCTTCTTGTAAGTTTCCACACTCTTCTTGAGTTGTTCTCTGACTTGATCATGTATATCTTTCATAGCCATTGCAAACTCCTCTCCTTCAGCACTTCTCTTTTCTAACCCTCTCAAATCTCTTAGTTCAAATATACCTCTTGGGTTCAATCCACACACTACTTCAAAAGGACTCTTCCCTATGCTCCTATTAATGGAGTCATTATAAGCATATTCTTCCTGAGGGAGAACAAGATCCCATTGCTGTCCATGTTCCTTTGTGAGACATCTAAGCAAGTTCGCCAATGATCTATTAACTACTTCAGTCTACCCATCTATTTGTGGGCGATAGGCAGAGTTGAAAGTCAAATTGGTTCCTAGTTTCCCCCATAAGGTCCTCCAAAAGTGGCCTATAAATTTTGAGTCTCTGTCTGAAACAATAGTGAGGGGAGGTCCATGGATTCTAACTATCTCCTTGAAGAATAAAATTACAATGTTCGATGCATCACTTATGCATTTGCAAGGAACAAAATGTGTCATCTTACTAAATCTGTCTACAACTACAAAGACATTGTCCACTCCCCTCTGAGTTTTGGGTAGGCTTAATACAAAATCCATACTGAGATGTTCCCAAGGTTTGCTAGGGATTGGAAGAGGCTGATATAGGCCTGCATTTGAACTAGATCCCTTGGCTCTTTGACAAACTCCACAAGTTTCAACAAATTTTCTGATATCTACTTGCATCTTAGGCCAAAAATAAAATCTTCTTACCTGATCTAGTGTCTTGTTTAGCCCAAAATGTCCTCCAAGACTCCCACAATGCTTCTCCCTTATGAGATTTGTCCTCATAGAGCACTTAGGGATGCATAACTAAGCTCCCTTGAATAACAGTCCATCTTGCAATAAAAAATTAGGAAATTGATCATGAAAAGTACCTTGAAACCATTGGCAAATAGATTATACCTCTTTGAAGTATGCATCGACAGCATACATGTCCTTCAATGCTTCTAATCCCACACTTTGGAGTTGTATTTCATGCACTAGGATTGATCTCCTGCTTAAGGCATCTGCTACCTTATTAGCTTGGCCTTTCTTGTGCTTGATGGTGAATGTGTAACTCTGCAAGTACTCAACCCACTTTACATGCCTATGACTCAACTTGTCTTGGTTGTTCAAGAAACTCAGAACATGGTTATCTGTGAAGACTATAAATTCCTTGGGCAAGAGGTAATGTCTCCACTTTCTTAGGGATTGCACTAATGCATAAAGTTCTAGGTCATATGAAGAATATTTTCTCTTGGCTTCATTGAGCTTTTCACTAAAGAAAGCTACTGATCTGCCCTCTTGGCTCAAGACTTCACCTATTGTAGATCCACTGGCATCACACTCCACTGTGAAGATCTTGTTAAAGTTAGGTAAATCAAGGATGGGTTGTTGTGGCACTCTATTTTTCAGGTATTCAAAGCTCTTTGCTGCCTCCTCAGTCCACTAAAATTTCCTCTTCTTATCTCCTTTGATGGTGTCAAGGATGGGAGAACAAATATGTCTGAAATTTTTAATAAATTTCCTATAGAAGGTAGCTAAACCATGAAAGATTCTTACCTCTCCTACTAATTTTGGAGTTGGCCAACTGAGAATGGCTTCAACCTTGGAAGGATCCATCTTAAACGTGCCTTTGGAGATCACAAAACCAAGGTATACTAGTTCTTCCTTCATAAACTCACACTTTTTGAAGTTGATCATCAACTTCTCCTCATCTAATCTCTACAAAACCATGTCAAGATGCTACAAGCGCTCTTCCTTTGTCTTGCTAAACACAAGAATATCATCCAGATAAACAACAACAAATTTGCCAAAAGGATTCAAAACCTCATTCATTAACCTCATAAATGTACTAGGAGCATTTGACAGTCCAAAGGGCATTACCATCCATTCATACAGTCCTTCATTGGTTTTAAAGGCAGTTTTCCATTCATCTCCTTCCCTTATTCTAATTTGGTGATATCCACTTTTGAGATCAATCTTTGAGAAGTAACATGCACCTCCCAAACAGTCCATCAGGCCCTCCATTCTAGGTATTGGGAACCTATATCTGATTGTGATTTTGTTTATTACCCTTGAGTTAGTACACATCCTCCACTCTCCACCTTTCTTGGGTGCTAAAATAGCAGGGACAACACATGGACTTAAGATTTTTCTGATGAGACCCTTATCTAATAATTCTTGGACTTGTGCTTTGATTTCTTCATTTTGTTGTGGGGTAATCTTGTATGCAACCTTATTAGGCAAATTGGCTCCAGGGATTAGGTCTATGTGATGGCTGATATCTCTCATGGGAGGTAAGGAACTTGGCAACTCATCTACCACTATATCCTTGTACTTGTTCAACAAAGACTGAACCTCACTAGGTATGTCTCCCACCTTATTTGCTACTACATCAAACTTGGTCTTAGGTCTGATTACTACTGGAAATCCCTATCCTTCCTCCTTAATTGTTTGCAAAAGCTCTTTCTCTCCTACTACTATGATGCTAGACCCAACTTGTTTATCAGGTTCTTCCTCTTGAAGGGGTGTTAAGGAGAATGAGACTCCATCCTTCTCTATCACATAAATGTTCTTCTGACCATCATGCTTACTCTTTTTGTCATGTTGCCAGGGTCTTCCTAGCAATAGGTGACAAACATCCATAGGAATGATGTCACAAAGGATCTTATCTTTATAACCTCAAATGTTAAACTCTACCCATGACTGTTCATTTACCAAGACTTGTTGGCCCTTGTTTAACCATGACACTTTTAGGGTGTGGGGTGAGGAATTCTTTTCAGGTTCAACTTCTCTACCATTTCTAAGGAAACCAAATTGTCAGTAGAACTAGAATCAACAACTACTTTGCATACCTTTCCATGTGACTTGCAAG
The DNA here is from genome assembly GCA_027924645.1 of Cunninghamia lanceolata. Lineage (NCBI taxonomy): Eukaryota > Viridiplantae > Streptophyta > Pinopsida > Cupressales > Cupressaceae > Cunninghamia > Cunninghamia lanceolata. Next base: position 14,420,219 of record BSBN01000511.1, on the reverse strand, counting down.
TTGTTCTAAACAATAATTTCCTTTGTGATGGCTCCCTGGTTATTGGCACCTTGAGGAGTGTCCTCCTTATCATCAATGTATCACCTATCTCAGGGGCAGTAGGCTAAAGTGGTGAATTGACACTTTCACTATCCTCTTCATGCACTATCTATGTTATGCATTCACCTCCATGAGAACTTGATGTTTGCTTGTCTGGGCACTTGAATGCAGGATGGCCAAACTAATTACATTTGTAACATTTTCTTGAGAAGGTGCTTGACCCTCTTCCTTGACCACCAAATGTTCCTCTAGTGTTAGGTCTTCTACCTCTCAAACTACCCCTATCACTTGATTCTCATTTTTTCTCTTACTGTCCACTTGATTCTCCTTGTTGCTTTTGGAATTATGTCCTTGCCCCAAAGTTACCTCTGCCTTTATTATTTTTTCCTCTACCCCTAGCCTGCTATTCTTGTCTTCTGCCCTCACTGCCAGTTGGAAACATTCTTCCACATTTCTAGGGATGGCAAGGCTTATTTCATCCTGAATATTGAGCCTAAGCCCATTGATATACCTAGCAATTTTCACAACCTCATCTTCATTGTGCCCTATCCTCATGGTCAGCTTGTGGAATTCTTTAGTATAAGCCATAACATCCATTTCTTTTTTCTTTAAATTCTGCAACCTCTTGAAGGTTTGAATTGCATAATCCTTTGGAAGGAATTGGCTCTTTACTTTGGACACCATCCGGTCCCATGAACTAATTTTTGCTTTTCCTTTCCTCAACCTCTCTGATTGAACATAGTTCCACCATGTCAATGTTGGTCCCTTCAACTTGGTCTTTGCCAATTTGACCTTTTGCTCCTCTGGCATCTCTTTGTACTCAAAGTAGTTATATAAGGAATCAATCCAATCTAATACTTACTCACTATTCATTTTTCCTTCATACATGGGTAACTCTATTTTGACATTAGTGCTTTCTCCTTTCATAGTCTGCAGCATCTTCAAAAACCTTCAATCATCTGGATCCATCTCTTCCACATTAGATCCCTCTTGAGGGTTTGCATTCTCACCCTCATTCTCTTGGTCACTCTCTTCCTCAATGACCCCACCTCTTCTTAGGTTCACTTCAATGGCTGCAAGTCTAGATAGGACTCCATCTTGGGATTCCTTCATCATTCTCACTTATCTAGTGAGGATTGGATTATTTCTAGGAGGCATCTTGTAACTATTCCTCCTTCACACTTCAACTTTCTTCTTTCTTCCCAATTAGAACCTGAACCTAAGATTTGATACCACTTGATGCAAATTAGGGGAGGCTTCTCAAAAACACCTAAAAGGATTCATGAAGTTCATTTGACTGACTGTCCTAATATGACAGGCTTCCTCTTCAACTAGTATACTTATCAATGGTTGAGAAATGCACAAATGGTGGTCTTATGAGTTCACCCTCTTACTAAACTCTCAACACACCTTGACCCACTCTATTTTGATAGGATAAGACCACTAAAGGTCTCCAAGAACCATAACACCCTGCCCTTCTAGACGTTCCCTTGTAATAAGTCCAAATTGCTTGTAGCCCTTAGAATAGGGTTTTTCATGCATAACTGACAAAATACTTGGAAAACCCATGAACAAATTAGTTTTTTAGATACCCATTAAGCTTCTTCACAACATATCAAGCATGCAATATAGGTTGCTTTGGAACACAGGCCTCAAAAAGTGACTGTTCCTGTTGTTCTAGGCTTAATTAGGCCTCCATTAACAAAGCAAATGTATGTTAAACTTGACTCAAACTCCCAAATCCTATTCCAAGGAATGTATGGGGTTGTAAATAGACAAAATATGTCAATTTCAGGGATCTAGAGTCATCCCAAGTCAAATTTTTATCAACTCACTACTCCACCTATGCTGAAAGACCTAATACATGAGGATATTAGGTGTAAATGGATTCAACCACTGCTCTTTTCTAGTCCCCTGCTCTTGCAATGAAAACACAAAAAAATATAACCTCCTCAACTCCATTCCACCCATTATTGTGATATGTCATAGGTGGAATGGGTCAAAAACCTATCGTTTCACTAAAACCCTCAAAATCCTAGGGTTTAAGACCCATTTTTAGAAAAGCAACCACTAAATGCTGCAAAAACAATGAAAATCTTCCCAACTTGATCCAAATGAAAGGTATCTCAACACATTATAGGATTTCAGACATTAGGAGCTATGACTGCACAGTACGGAATCATACCAGGATGTTTAACAGCAAAAAATACAGAAAAATGCAAAAAAACTAGAAAATCTTTTTATTTCAACACTCAAAACTTCCTTCCCTTCCTCCCTCTGTTAGGGTTAGCTGAAAAAAGATATCAATTAAATGTAAATAAAGATTAAATAGAGGAATGAAAATACACAGAAATAATAACAACGAGAGACAAGTTTTAACGTGGTTCACCCAAACTCGGGCTACATCCACCAATAGAGAGTCTAATATTATTATCTTGTAAATCAAACCAATTTCAACCAGCAATCCCTACAACTCAATACCGCTGCAAATGTTGCAATACAATATCAACAGAAACCCTAACCCTTAGCTGCTTTTATCAAGCTTTTTGTCGGTTACAAAAATAGGTTTTTCTTATGTCGGTCAATAGAAAAAATAACTCCCGATGCCTTTATAAAATAATAAAAAATTGTGTGAGGTTTCAGGGGCATTGCCCCCGAGCCCCCACGGGGGTGTTGCCCCTCGACCCCACCCTATATCATGATAGGGAGCGTGCCAGGGGTGCTGCCCCTTGACACTATCTTGGGGGCATTGCCCCCAAACCTCCGCAAGGGGCGCTGCCCCTTGACCCCGTAGGAATTTGGAGGGAAACCACGTTGATAAAAGTGGGGTAAATTTAACCTCCAAGTCTGATTAGGCTCCATATAACAACACCCTCGACATGTCTAAAGCATAAGTAACATGCATACAATCAAACTCCACGTCCTCCATAATTCCTACATTGTGGAAAAGCCAAAAAGAAGGCTTAAAACAACCTGTCCACTAAGGCTGCTCAAAATAGAATGTTCTAACTTAAGCAATATTTAAGACTCGACTCTTGGTGACCACTAACACATCAAAAAATGGTCTCAACTAGACTTTATTACATCATTATGGAAGTAAATTCCACCTAGCTCTTTATTAAAGCTAAAAATTCAAAATTTGCCTTGATGTCTTGGTGCCCTTGCACCAATCATCTTATCCAAAATCTACATCACATTTTCTTTTAATTAAAAATTCATTTCCTAGCTAACATCCATTTTAATAACAAATTTTAATCCATTTCATCAATCCTAAGTCAAATCAATTTCAAATCCTAGCCATCCATCCCTCAATCCAAAATGAAATAAAGTTTGAATCTCCACCGTCCATTATCCCAATGACATCTACACCCTCCATTCTCACACGTGATTCTCACAAATGTGTGAAATCTCTCACTTGACATAATCACACACCCCCTTAATTCTCACACGTGTGAGATCAATCACTTGTCATAATCACACATCCCCGTGATTCTTCTCACACATATGTCTTGTCCATTTGCACCTCCCCCATGCTGCCACTTGTAAGATTCTGATTCCCCCATCCAAGCTAATCAATCTCCATGGTCCAAGTCAAGATCAAATCCTAGCCCTCCATTTATTGAAAGGAAGCTAGGTGTGCGGAAATCGCTTCCTACACTAATCTATTAAGGAGAGGACTATGTAAATTCAAATTTATCCTAACTATTACAACAATGTTAAACCATTAACATGAAATATTGCAGCAAAACACAAGAACTAGAATGTAGACAGAAGAAGAGAGACAAAGATTTATGGTGGGGAAAACCCTTATCGGGTGAAAAACCCCACACTCAGAAACCTACACAATGTATTAACAAATCTGAAAGAATGTTTACAATACACTTGCAATGCAAGCTTCAATGGTCTTCAACACTCGTGTCTAGAGTCAATCCGGTAGCATAACAGTACCTGTAAACTTGTGATAAAAACTCCATCTCCAAGCACCTGTATATAAAGAGAAGTAGTAGGAATGGAGGTAGCTTCTAGAGCAAGTCACACAAGGAACTCGTCCAAATCCATGTGGCCCAATTTTCAAGGCCATAAAGCATGCATATGACACTTGTAAGTGATTCTCTTTCATCCCTTACAACCCCCCAACTTGGGCACCCTAAATTTACCCAATTAAGGTATGACAGATGCTCTTACAATGTCATAAAATCCGTCATATATGACAACTCTTACAGTTGTAAGAGAATTTGTCATAATTGTCTATTAATAACAAATTCTCTTACAACCTTGTCATAGTCAAACTTGGGTGCCTACTTCCCCATGCAAGATGCTTTCGGACACTTGTCTTCCCCTGTCATATAATCTTCCATTTCTGGCCTTACATGTCATAGATTCTGTCATAGGAATCTATCATAACTCTTACGCGTCATAAACCTCTTACAACACCTGAAAGATGCCGACACATGGCAAAACTCTTCTACCACAAGGTGGAACACCTATCTCCTCATATGAGGACAAAAATACATGTGGTCACCTTCCATGTAGGATGACACATCACCGTGCCAACTCCCACAAAGTGACAAAATAGGATTTGCATCCAAAATACAATAATAGGCAAAAAATAAATACAATTAAATAATAAATGCTAGAAACTTGCAAAGGTTGAGACACCTTAATTCCCAACATTCTCCCACTTGTCAAACACCTTTCAAGAGCTAATGGAAATAACATGGTTTAACTGCTATAGGCCGAGAGGCCCATAGACTCTAAACACCATCTAAACTTTTATGTGCTCACTGGTTTCACCAATGCATCTGCAACATTCTTCAAAGTATCTACCTTCTCCAAATTTACCTTTCCATCCTCAACCATGTCTCTCATGAAGTGAAACTGAACATCAATGTGCTTGGTTCTAGCATGGAAAGTTGGATTCTTTGCAAGGAAAATTGCACTTTGACTGTCACAACTAATTGTGATCTGACCTGCATCAACACCAATATCAGAACACAATCTATTAAGCCAAATGGCTTCCTTACAAGCATGAGTTTCTGCCATATACTTAGCCTCTATCGTGGACAATGCAACAACAGGTTGTCACTTACTCATCCAACTAATAGAACCACCAAACAGTGTAAACACATAAGCACTGGTGGATCTCCTGCTGTCAATGTCACCTGCCCAATCTAAATCCACAAATCCATGAATATCAATAGAATGCGGAGGTCCTAAAACATTACCATGATAGAAAATGGAATACTCGGAAGTACCCTTCAAATATCTAAACATTCACTTAACTACATCCCAATGAACCCATCTAGGATTAGCCATAAATCGACTAAGGACTCCCACTGCTTGGGTAATGTTTGGTCTTGTGCAGACCATAGCATACATCAAATTGCCAACAACACTAGCATAAGGTACTCTGCTCATGTCCTCTACCTCACTTGGAGATTTTGGACAATCCTCAACAAACAACTTTGTCCCCAATGAAATGGGAACACACAATGGTCTACAATCTGCCATGTTGGATCTGTCCAACACGGTCTTCACATACTTACTCTGGCTTAACCAAAGTTTTCTATTGGTTCTGTCTCTTCTGATTTCCATTCCTAGAATGTACCTGGCTGTCCCTAAATCTTTCATTTCAAAATGTGCTGACAACTGAGATTTAAAATTAGAAATCATATTCTTACCCTTCCCAATGAGCAACATATCATCAACATACAGTGCAACAATGAGAATACGATCACCATCAAATTTAAAGTGCACATAGTGATCCGATTTTGATCTCACAAATCCAATTGACAACACAAAGGCATCAAACTTCAAGTACCATCTCTTAGGGGATTACTTCAAACCATACAAAGACTTCTTAAGTTTGCAAACCAAATTTTCTTTACCTTCACCATGTAATGCTCTAGCTGTGACATGTAGATTTCTTCCTCCAAGTCACCATGAAGGAAAGTTGTCTTCACATCCATCTGTTCTACCTCCAAGTCATAAGCTACTGCGAGTGACAATAGGAATCGAATGGATGTTAGCTTTGCAATGGGAGAGAAGATCTCACCATAATCTATACCCTCCACTTGTGAATACCCCTTCGCAACCAATCTGGCCTTATACTTCTCAACACTGCCATCTGCACCAATCTTCTTCTTGAACACCCATTTGCATCCAACGGGTTTCTGTCCAGGAGGCAAAGGCACCAAGTCCCAAGTTTGATTCTTTTCCAAAGAAGCCATTTCTTCCTCCATGGCCTCCTTCTAGGAACTTGCATCCTTCATATCCAAATCCTCTGATACAGTTTTAGGTTCATCACTTTTAGTAAGCAAAGCATAAGCACAACTAGAATCAAGCAATGCAAAACCAAACCTTTCAGGTTGCTTTCTTATCCAAGTAGACCTCCTCAAGAGCTGAGGTTGAGGTTCAACTTCTTCCTCTGAGCTTTCAGAGCTGCTAGAGCTCTCCTCATCATCAAGTCCAACATTGTATTTTTGTTCAGTCTTCTCAGGGGTGAGAGGAAACTGAACAACATCCTCTTTCTTTTCTTTTCCTTCTGGCTACAAAATAGTGGAAGAACATGTAAGCTCTGTGAAGATGACACTTCTGCTATACAACACTTTTTCAGCCACGGGGTCCCAAAGCTTGTATCCTTTACACCAACACCATAGCCGATGAAGATACACTTAACAAATTTGTTCTCCAACTTTGACCGCTTCTCCCTAGGCACATGTGCATATGCCTCACAACCAAAAACATGAAGATGCCTTATTGAATGCTTTCTACCAGACCACACCTCCATGGGTGTCTTTCCAACAAGCGCTGATGTAGGAGATCTATTTACCAGATAGCAAACACTAGCAACAGCTTCAGCCCAAAACTTTTGTTCTAGGCCAGCTCCACTAAGCATACTCCTAGCCTTCTCCATCAGTGTCCTGTTCATCCTCTCTGTAACTCCATTTTGCTGCAGGGTGTATGGAGTTATCTTGTGCCTTTCAATCCCAAGTTCCTTGCAACACTTATCGAATTCTATAGAACATAACTCACCACCATTGTCAGTTCTCAAACATTTAATCTTTTTACAAGTCTAATTTTCAGCAAATGCTCTAAACTCCTTAAACTTGCTATAGACTTCAGATTTGCTTCTGAGAAAATAAATCCATGTCCTTCTACTGTAATCATCTATAAAAGATACAAAGTATATAGATTTTGATAACGAAGGAACATTAATAGGACCAAACACATTAGAATGAATAAGGTCCAACACACCAGAAGACTTATGAGAACTCGAGTAAAACTGAACACGGTTTTGTTTTCCATAAATGTAATGTTTACAAAAGTCAAACTCAAGATTACAATCATCTAATCCCTTAACGAGGTTCTTATTTTTTTTAGGGTACGTAGACCCTTCTCACCAATGTGGCCAAATCTCTTATGCCATAACATTGTCTTTTCTGCAGGAAGTTTAACTTCCAATGCACGATTACAACCATCAAGACTAGAAACAACAGATTTCTTCACTGCTCGTTCAAATGGTGGGGATGAAGTGACTGCTTCCCTCTTCCTTGAGTTAGAAGAACTATTGCATTGTGCAATGCATGCTTCCAGCTGAAACAGAGTACCTCTTCAAGTACCCTTAGCAAGCACTGTAGATCCTCTAGTCATCTTGCCTCTTTCTTTCGAAAAGACAACTTGCACACCTGCATCATTCAAACTGCTACAAAAAGTAGGTTCCGTGCTAAGCCTAGGATTTGCATAATCCTAGAGATCCCCTTCACTCGACCATTAGGGAATCAAATAGAGACTCTTCCATGACCAATGATCTTCAGATGAGATTTGTCACCCAGATACACCTTTCCACCATCGAACTCCTCATACTTAGTGAACCAGTCTCGATGCGAGGTCATGTGGAATGATGCACCAGAGTCGATTAGCCACACATCATCTGATGCATGGGTTACTAGGGATGCGATGAAAGCATCACCATCATCTTGTGACTTGTCAGAATCTGAATCAGGAGCTTTCTTCTTTTTCTTGTTCTCCTCTTTGCATTCCTTTCAGAAATGCCCGGTCTTGCCACAGATCCAACAAAGAGCCTTGGAATTTCTAGGAGATTTGGATCTACCCTTCTCATCTTTCTTGTCCTTCTTCTTCCCTTTCTCCTTGGGTCTTCCACGAACTGCAAGGGCCTCTTTGGCTACCTCAGAAGACTTTCTCCACATCTCTTCAGACAACAGTGAAGAAACCACTTCTTCCATTTTGAATGTGGATGTGGTGCTTCTGATTTCCATGACAAGATGATCCCATGAGTCCGGTAGAGAACAAGGCAGGGTCATACACCGATCCTCCTCCTCCATCTTTACACCAATAGATGTTAATTATGCAACCATCATGTTGAAGGCATTCATATGTTCAGCAACGGATCCTCCATCCTCCATTCAAAGAGAATACAACTTCTTTCTCAGAAAAAAGTTTATTGACTAGGGATTTGGCTTGATACACATCCCCCAACTTCTTCCAAAGGAGTTTTATAATAGTCTCCTCATGGACATTTAACAACACAGAATCGACAAGACTAATTCTTATGAGACCCTTAGCCTTCTGATCCTTGAGATCCCAGTCAGCTTGTGACATTGTAGTTGGTTTAGTTCCACTCACACTATCCCAAAGGTCTCGGTCAATTAGCATGTCTTCCATCTTGAGCTTCCACGGCTCGAAATTACTGCCATTGAACTTCTCTACTTCAAATCTTCCGAATGTGCCTGCCATATCCTTGCTGCAATAAGATACAGAATGCTCTGCACAAACTCCCACTCAACCTAAGATTAGCTCAAAAAACCCCTACCCAACAACTAGGACCAAAGGTGATTGAGCTCTGATACCAACTGAAAGGAAGCTAGGTGTGCAGAAATCGCTTCCTACACTAATCTATTGAGGAGAGGACTATGCAAATTCAAATTTATCCTAACTATTACAGAAATGTTAAACCATTAACATGAGATATTGCAGCAAAACACAAGAACCATAATGTAGACAGAAGAAGAGAGACAAAGATTTATGGTGGGGAAAACCCTTATCGGGTGAAAAACCCCACACTCAGAAACCTGCACAATGTATTAACAAATCTGAAATAATGTTTACAATACACTTGCAATGCAAGCTTCAATGGTCTTCAATACTCATGTCTGGAGTCAATCCGACAGCATAACAGTACTTGTAAACCTGTGATACAAACTCCATCTCCAAGCACCTGGATATAAAGAGAAGTAGTACGAATGGAGGTAGCTTCTAGAGCAAGTCACACAAGGAACTTGTCCAAATCCATGTGGCCCAATTTCTAAGGCCATAAAACATGCGTATGACACTTATAAGTGATTCTCTTTCATCCCTTACAACCCCCTAACTTGGGCACCCCAAATTTACCCAATTAAGGTATGATAGATGCTCTTACAATGTCATAAAATCTGTCATATATGACAACTCTTACAGTTGTAAGAGAATCTGTCATAATTGTCTATTAATAGCAGATTCTCTTACAACCTTGTCATAGTCAAACTTGGGTACCTACTTCCCCATGCAAGATTCTTTCGTACACTTGTCTTCACCTATCATATAATCTTCCATTTCTGGCCCTTACATGTCATAGATTCTGTCATAGGAATCTGTCATAACTCTTACGCGTCATAAACCTCTTACAACACTCGAAAGATGCTGACACATGGAAAAACTCTTCTATCACAAGGTGGAATGCCTATCTCCTCATATGAGGACAAAAATACATGTGGTCACCTTCCATGTAGGATGACACATCACCATGCCAACTCCCACAAAGTGACGAAATAGGATTTGCATCCAAAATACAATAATAGGCAAAAAATAAATACAATTAATTAATAAATGCTAGAAACTTGCAAAGGTTGAGACACGTTAATTCTCAACATTTATCTCATCTCAAATCTATAAATCTAGGCTATCCTCAAGCATTTCTACATGATCTCATCTCAAATCTATAAATCTAGGCTATCCTCAAGCATTTCTACATGAAAAAAATTTGCAGGTATATGTTGTTGTATTGAGGAGCCTCCAAGAGCAACTTCAACATAGCATCAACATCACATCAACACACACCACTTGAAGCAATCAAAGGCATCATGGAAGGTATAACATTGTTTTGTGTTTAGTATTACTTAACTTTATCTTTCATTTCATGCTCTTATCTAAGGTAGAAGTATATTATTAATTTGTACAAGTAGTTTAGATTTCACTTCTACATTTTGGCATTGCCCATAAAGTTAAAAATCACTTTTCTTTAGTTTTAATTTATTTTGTTTAGTGTAAACAAATCCCCAAAAAAATAGTTAGAAGTTTTCTTTTGTTATTTTTGTTTTCACTTCGTGTGTGTGTGTGTGTGTGTTCACTATTTTAAAAATTTGCATTTTTAAAAACAAGAAAAAGAGAGTTTTCTTTTTCTTTACTCTATATAATAGTTTTAAAAATAATTAAATACAAAACAAACAAATAAATAAATAAAAACAAACATCAAAGCATTTAAAATTTTAAATCCTAAAGCATGGGCTAAAAAGCTTGTGCATCCCACCCATCCCCCTAACCCACCCTTGTCACTCCCACCCTGCCCTATTCTACGTACTCCCCTTAGCCCAGCCTTGTCCCCCATCTCCTTTCACTCCCACCCACCCTCCCAAGCCTTAGCCTATCCTACCTCAACCCACCCCCTTCCTTGTACACCAACCCCCTTTCCCCCTATGTTTCCATGTGCCCCACCACCTTCCATGCCCTTCCTCCCACACTCAGCCTACTCTCCTAGGAGGCTCTTTGCTCCTACTCAACATCTACGCTCTGCTACCCCTACACTCTTGTCACTCCCCACATGTGGCCTCCACTTTTCCCCAACCTATGCACCACCCTCCACCCATCCATTTAGCACCCCTCTGCTCCTTCATCACCACCCTCTACCCCACTCCTATATGTGTTGTCCTTCTCCATGCTCCACCTATTGCTCTACTCTACTCACCCTTTGTTGTGTAATCACCATCTACACCACTTGCCCTCTGTCACTACCACTCCCCCTTCACTCCTATGACACCCACTCAATCACCTGAGTGGTGCTATCTTGCCACCTAATTATCCACTCATGCAATTCCATCCTACCACCTACCTCCACTGGCTTGGTGGAGTGCCACCAAAACAGCCCCTAGGGCATATTTTATTTCCCTAAATAGGTCTTTTTTTTCAAAACCTCATAACATTTGCATATGAAGTCAGTTTTTCATGTTTTTATAGGCATTGGAAAGTTGGGTTTTCCCTCTTTCCTATGGGTTAAATATATTTTTTTTCCATTTTATCATAAAAACTAGTATCAATTTGAACTCCCTTTTTGCATATTTTTCTCATGTTTTGTCCTCTTAACATTTTGGTTGCAGCAACTCTCATGTATCAAAGACCAATTTTGAAAATACTACCACTTTGTGGTTGTAGGTTTGATTAATTGAAGACTTATCTTTTCAAACCATTTACACCTTGCATTTAATAAGAGAAATTAATCTTTGTTTGTCATTTCTTCTTTAGATTAGTTGTTTCTTTGTTCATGGAGCAAGGGTTGTGTATGCTCTCCTCTTGAGTTGCAAGGCAAACTTGAGGATCAAAAGTACCATTTTCAACTTGTTTTACTTAAAGGGGAATGCACATATGCTCTCTCCTCGCATCTTATGATAATCTTAGAGAAAAAAAACAAATGTCACTTTTTATTTTTATTTTTAGCGAGTCTAGCTTAGATTTCATCACCAATTGGTGACCTAAACCCTCATGTTCTGATGGGGTATATAAATTTGGGAAAGAATCAAAAGACTCTCCTATTGAGGGACATTTATCATTTCTTCTAATCTTGCAAGGAACGGTATACCTTGCAAAGTGAAGGCAAAGAGTAGGTTACCCTCTTGCACAAAACCATTAGACATACCCCTGATTTAATGGACTTGGGCCTCACATACCTTTGGGTATATATAGGACACCCCTAGAAAGCCATGTCAAGCCTAGTTGGAGGACTTTGACTATACATCCTTGTGATGCACTGGTAAGTGGTTAACCTCAAGAAGTTACTCACCACATACCCCTAGAAATAGGATTATAGGCCACGTATGCTCTTCTCTCACACCTTAGTGTGATCTTGAGGATCAAAAGTGGTTAGTGCCTCCTCATGGCCCTACTTTCCATACCTAGATGAGGCATTATCGATGGGCATACAAGTGCATACACACCCACTTGAATAATCTAGGTTGTTAGTTTGTTTGCTTTTTTTGCAATTGTGCTAAACATGTTCTTGTCTTTTAAGATTCAAATCCAAAACAAACCTTTGCAAATCACTTCATCATTTTGAAATCACATTGAAACTCAACAATCTCAAACATATTTTGAAGCTAAGGTACTTAAATATAAATCCAAACCCAATCAATCTTCATAATCCCCATCCTAATCACCTTGATCCAAATTGTTCTATCAAAACCTTAATCCCAAGATACCATCATCCTAATGCAATCTTTAAAAATTGAAATCCTTAGAACCTTAGGCCACTCCTAGGTCCTAAATCTAGCTATCCAAAATCAATTCAATCATCAAATCCTTAAATTGAAATCCCTAGATAATCCTTGGGATCCAACATCTCACAATCCAATCCAAAACAAACAACCCAATAATCCAATCAAAAACTCAAATCCAACCATCTAAAATTCAAATCCAAGGTTCATCTTTAAAACCCACACATCCAAAACATTGTCTTTGTAAGTCAAAACAAATCAAGTCCTTTGTATGTCACTCATTATCACTAGGATCAAGTCAAAAACTGACACTAATATGGACTTTGAACAAGAAAACCCACTCTCACATAGAGTCCATATAGGAAGTGCCTCTTGCAACCCAACTACCCATCATGATGATAATGGAAGCCTATACAACCATTATGTATACACATATGACCAAGATGACTTTTTCAAGTCCAAGCTAGGATGATCTATGTTCAACTAATTTCTCCTTCAAAACAAGGACAAATTTGAACTAGACATCTTGAAGAATCAAGGGTTAGGCTTCCCAAAATTTTTGACTTTGCTACCATCATAGGTCAAAATTCTCTTTACCATTCTCCTCTATGTGATCATGACAGAGCCGATGATCATTCCCTGACCCTAATGAATGCATAAATACCAACAAATTTGGTGGAAGAGGAGATAATTAAGCCACAAACAACGTGGACCCCACCCAATGCAACACTCATGGCAAAGGTCACTCTCACCAAAACTTTCAATTCAACCATACCATCCCTTCTTTTCAAAATCTTGGCACCCCATTCAACCATGAATGGTGGAAAATGAAAGATGTCATCAAGGTCCTACAAGATGGTTCCATCAATCAATAAAAGGGATATAATTTTGAGGACTTTTACCCCTATCCTCTTGACATATCACTCTCACAAAAACCTTTCCTTCCTCATTTTGAAATTCTTAAATTTGACAAATATAAGGGAAAGGGAGACCCATGTGACCATGTCAAGGATTGTTTTATGGCATTCCAAGAAGTGTCCCATGATGATTATTTCTTAATCTTCCTCTTCCCTAGGAGCCTAGGTGGCCAAGCCCTTGAATGATTCCTTCACCTACCAAAGGGTACTATTTTCTTCTTTTCTAACCTAGTGGAGAAATTTGTGAAACACTTCTCCTACAACATTGAACATGATTTGGCCATGATGGACTTATGTAACACCAAGAAAAGAAAAAGGGAGAGTTTCTCATCCTTTTTACAATGATGGTAGAGCCTTGCAAGTAGGTTCCCATGGCATATACCAAAAAAATAAATAGTTGATATTTTTGTCACCAATCTCAACCTTGAAATGGATTTTCATTTACAAGTTCATTGTGTCTCTTCCTTTGACAAGATCATTAAAAAGGGGTGCAAATTGAAAGAGCCCTTATCAACAAAGGACTTGTCAAGGTATTCCCCAAAGAACAAAATCCTAACGAAAAACTAAAGTTCTTCAACAAAAACAAGAACGTGGTTGATGATAGAGTCACAAACTCTAAAAACATAGAGGCCATGAAAAACCATGCTAGTGTTACCATTCCTAGAGGGAAACCTAAACAAGAAATTAAGAAATTCTAATACACACCCTTACCTAGGAGAGCCCATGGATGTGGTGTTTCACAAATTATTAAAATGAAACATGATCATCTTCCCCCTCTCCAAGCCATTTGATGAAAGAAAACATAAACTAGATTGGTACAAGTCAAACAAATACTATGAGTATCACAAAGTCAAAGTCTATGCCACTAACAAATGCATGCAACTTAAAAATTATATCCAAGATCTAATCAACAAAGGAGACATTGAAGTAGAAGGGCAACCATCATCTTTTCCAAACACTCAATTGGGAATCTACCAAGAACCCTTACCAAAGAACAATAAATCACATTCCTCATCCAAGTCAAGATAAAATCATGATACTAGTTAATATAATATCCATTATCATAATACCTCTCACAATTATGATTCCATTGTTGGAAACATTGAGAAAGCTAGTACCCAAATCAATACCATCAAAATTAAAGCATCTAATTGTGTCATAACCACATGACATGGTGGGTTTACCATTTAAGGGACTCTTCTATCTACTCTTAATGACTTGTAAAACCTTATTAAATAGCTTGAGAAGACTCCAACATACATATCAATCTTGGATCTTCTCAAAACATCTATTGTTCATAGGGAAGTATTAGATAGGGTCCTACAAGAGTCAAGGGTCCCTTGCAACATTGACCCCTCCCATTTTCAAGTGCTTATTGGCTATCTCTGAATACTACAGTGCCTCACCTTTAGTGAGAAAGATATGGCATCTTTGGATCCCCCATAATTTCCTTTGCATATAAAAGCTATCAAATATAGGGTCAAAAGAGTGCTTATAGATAATGGTGTAGAGTTAAGTCTTTGTACTTTGAAATTGGTTCATCTTATTGGATATGTGGAAGAGGCAGTGAACTTAGAAACAATAACAATCAAGGCATATGACAACACAAACAGAGAATTTGAAGGGACCATGACATTACCAATAGAGGTTGGATCAGTCATACAACCAACCCTGTTTCATTTTGTTGATCTTGACCTCCCCTACAATATACTCTTAGGCCTCGCTTGAATCCATACCATGCGGGTTGTTGCCTCCACCTTCCACCAATTCCTTCAATTCTTTCATGAAGGCATTAAAGTTACCATCCCTGTCGATACCCACCCCTTCTAATATTGCAAGATGTTGGAAGTGCAGTATTGAAAATCCCATCTTTATCCCAACACTAAAGATGCCATTCCTATCTAAGATAAACAATCCTCATCCCACATTGATTTGAGTGACCTCCCATCATCATCCACTCTTCCACCCACTAAATCCAAAGTCAAGATTGTCAGTTCACAAGTTTTGGGGTGTATGAACTACAACAAGATTTTCAATGTAGGCATGCTCCCTTTATCTCCGTGATCCTATGGTTGTCTCAACTAAAATAAATCATAAAGTGCATCAAAGTATAGTATAGTTCCATAACTTTTGTGCAAGCTAGTCTCTTAGTAGATGAATAGATCGAGAGTTCTGATAGTACTTAGCTTCATCCTAAAGAAGATTTTGCATCATGGTACCAAAATAATGAATATCCCATAGCCCTTAAAATGTGCAAACATATGAGATATCAAGGTGAGGGCCTTGAGCTACATGAACAAGGGATTTTTGAACCTATCCCAGTCAAAGTACATCTAGGAACATTGGAACTAGGATGTGTACCATGGGATGAGAAACCCACCAATCCTAGTGATCCCTCTGAGACCATTGGGGATGTCCTCTTTTTATGTCCAAAACATTGGGCTACATGAAGAAGGGATTTTTGAACCTATCCCAGTTAAAGTACATCTAGGAACATTGGGACTAGGATGTGTACCATGGGATGAGAAACCCATCAATCCTAGTGATCCCTCTGAGACCATTGGGGATGTCCTCTTTTATGTCCAAAACGTTGGGCTACATGAACAAGGGATTTTTGAACCTATCCCAGTCAAAGTACATCTAGGAACATTGGGACTAGGATGTGTACCATGGGATGAGAAACCCACTAATCCTAGTGATCCCTCTGAGACCATTGGGGATGTCCTCTTTTTATGTCCAAAACATTGGGCTACATGAACAAGGGATTTTTAACCTATACCAGTCAAAGTACATCTAGGAACATTGGGACTAGGATGTGTACCATGGGATGAGAAACCCACCAATCCTAGTGATCCCTTTGAGACCATTGGGGATGTCCTCTTTTATGTCCAAAACATTGGGCTACATGAACAAGGGATTTTTGAACCTATCCCAGTCAAAGTACATCTAGGAACATTGGGACTATGATGTGTACCATGGGATGAGAAACCCACCAATCCTAGTGATCCCTCTGAGACCATTGGGGATGTTCTCTTTTTATGTCCAAAACATTGGGCTACATGAACAAGGGATTTTTGAACCTATCCCAGTCAAAGTACATCTAGGAACATTGGGACTAGGATGTGTACCATGGGATGAGAAACCCACCAATCCTAGTGATCCCTCTAAGACCATTAGGGATGTCCTCTTTTATGTCCAAAACATTGGGCTACATGAACAAGGGATTTTTGGACCTATCCTAGTCAAAGTACATCTAGGAACATTGGGACTAGGATGTGTACCATGGGATGAGAAACCCATCAATCCTAGTGATCCCTCTGAGACCATTGGGGATGTTCTCTTTTATGTCCAAAACATTCAAACAAGTACCATCTATGACTCCTATGAGGACTTAGTCTCCACTAATCATTTTCATGGTACCACCCTCCTCACCATTGAAATCAACCTTCAATATCTAGAACTCATCTATTGGGATCAACAAGATACCATACCCTTGGAAACTTTTCAAAATGAAGAAGTATTATCTAAATTTTTAGAACTCCAAGATCATATTTTGAAAGGAGATCAGAAGAAAGGTTTTGAGATAGACCTCAATATGCTAGCATACTTTGGGGTAGAGAAAGAATTATCTCAATCAAAAACATCCAAAACATTTAAGAAGTCTATTGAGAAGAATTCATCCCCATCCCTCAAGAGAGAACAAGAAGAGATACCTATGGGCGAATAATTCCATCTCCCTCTAGCACCCACACAATTACAATATGGATCAACTTTGTTAGCAGATGATGCTATTGACATCAACTTGGGAATAGATGATAATCTAAAGATCACTCAAATCCCAGCTACCATGGATCTTGAGGAGAAGGAAACACATACTACCATAGTCAAAGAATTTTTTGATGTATTTTCCTGGTCCTATGTAGACATGTTAGGGCTAGATCCTTCACTCATTGTGCATCACCTTGTTGTGTGATAGGATGCCAAACCTATGAAATAAAAGTTGTACAATATATACCCCAAGATAACTCTCTTCATCAAGGAGGAATTACAGAAACTCCTAGAGGTAGGCTTCATTCATCCTATCAATTACTCTAAATGGATCTCTAATGTTAAAGTACCTATCAACAAAAGACCAAAGGGATCTAGATTTGTACAAACTTCCATGACATCAACAAAGCATGACCTAAAGATGACTTTCCTTTGTCCAATATTGACCTTATCATTGACTTCACAATAGGACATGAGATGCTCTCCCTCATGGATGGATTTTATATATATCTAATCAAATTTAAATAACACTTGAGGGTCAACACAAAATGACTTTCATAACACCATTGGGAACACTCTATTGGAATTAGTCCGGACAACTGAGAAGGGGGGGTGAATCAGTTGTCCCACAAAATTAATCTTTTCTACTTTTAATCTTCTTTATCAAATTACAATCAGATAAACATTAAAACATGAATCAACAACACAAGAGCAGAAATAAATTGGGCAAACATAACACCATAATTTTTAGGTGGAAACCCGGTTAAGGGAAAACCATGGTGGGCATTAACACACAAGATTCATACCCTATTAAAAGTACTTAGAAGAAAAAGAGAAAGCACATGCCTTCGAGCTCACTGCCCAGAGCTCACTGCTCAAGGGAGGCTCACTGCCTACATAATTTATGTTTAATACATAAAGAATTAACTGATAAATAGGATCTTCTTCATGCCTGGTTTAGTTTCATTGAGTGCTCACAAAACTTCTGCTCTGCCCCAAATACTTCTTCTCTAACTCTTCATCCTAAACATCTCTTGTTCTTCTGCTTCTCCTCTGCTCTGTTCTGCCTTTGATCCTTTCTTCGCATTTTATTATTTTCACACAAGAATGATTTTCCACACCTTAACTACACACATTTATATGCTTTATCAACCTTGGAATAAACATCAAGGTCAGCTTCACTTAACTCGGATCACTATGATGTCGGCCAAACATATCTGAGACTTGAATTTATCTTCAACAACATGCCACGCTCTAGAGAATTGCTCTTAGACCATTCGCAACACGCTTGAATCATCCGGTCAGCCAAGACTGGGAAGAACAACAACATCAAGAAGTAAATCTTCATCAACAAGCTCAAACTTCAATGTGGACCTCCAACATAGCAGTCACATGATCTAGAGACCTCCATAAGCACATTAAATTCAACAAAAATATTTGTACTCCTTCAAATCATCAGAATCACTTGCATCTTCATCCGGAACCCCGAGAACACTGTCTGCCATGACTCTCACACTAGAAAGATTGCTTGCGGACCTCCAAACCATGAACCACTTGAGTTGATGATACACACTGACATCCCAAACATTCCTCTAGATCCATAGATCATCATTTTATATTTGTGGAACAATCCAAACCTCTTTCCTATCACTCTATCTCTTCTAAACACTGTAAAACTAGTTTAACTCAGATAGCCATAGCTTCTTCAAATCTTCATGTGAACCCCTCAAATCTTAACTGGAGCTTCTTCAAACAATCCTCTACTCAGCCATATGGTCCGCATCTGATCTTCATTAATTTTCTCAATATCCTCAACATTCCAATCTTCTAAACAGACAACAAAAATAGGATACAGTTGACACCAATGACAACAAGGATATGTTGACATCAATGACAACGCCAATTAGGCACATATTTGTAACAATCTCCCCCTTTGTCATTGATGGAAACATATGATGTGAAAAACTGATTCAACCATCAAGACAAGAACTTCTCCCCCTTTTCCTTATCACTTCTGCAACTACTTTCTTCATTGCTCCCCCTCTCATTAGCAACTAGTTTTTCACATGATTTCCCCCCCTTTGATATCAATGGAAAAGGGCACATATTTGTAGTCTTTTCTCCTTTTTGTTTCAAAACAATCCCAAAAATTGCATGCTGACTACTCTCGTTGAGTAGTACCTTCTTAACGTCATTCCTGATCACAAGATTTGACTTTGAATTCCACTGGACTAATGCACTCTAGTGCATCTTAATTATGATTAGAAGGGGTAATAACCCCTAACTTTTCTCTGAGATACTCAAAATTATCCTTGGGAAGAGGCTTAGTGAATATATCCGCAATCTGATCCTTAGAAGACACAAACTCCAACTTGACTTCATTCTCATTTACCTTCTCTCTCAAGAAATGAAACTTGATGGATATGTGCTTAGTCTTTGAATGCAACACCAGATTCTTTGAGATGTTTATTGCACTTGATTTATCACATAAAATTGTAACAGGCTCTTCAAACACAATTTTGATATCCTTTAGCATTTGCTTCATCCACAAGACTTGAGTGCAATTTCCTGCTGCTACTATATACTCTACCTCTACAGTTGACAGAGATATTTCCTCTTTCTTTTTTCTCATCCAAGAAATCAATCTCCTTCCCAAGAAAAATGCACCACCACTAGTACTTTTCATGTCATCCACATCTCCTGCCCAATCAACATCTGTATATGTATGAAGAGTGAAGTCATTGTCTTTTGGATACCACAAGCCATAATCAAGTGTTCCTTTGAGATATCTGAAGATTATTTTGACAACTACAACATGGGATTCTTTAGGATCAACTTGAAATCTAGCAACAAGCCCAACTGCATTCATGATATCAAGTCTGGTCTGAGTCAGATAGAGCAGTCCTCCAATCATTGATTTATATCTTTTCTAATTTGCCTTAGGGGAGTCATCATCTTTACTCAACTTGCATCTGGTTACCATAGGTGTACCTACTGGCTTTGAATCTTCTATTCCAAACTTTTTCAACAATTCTCTCACATAGTTAAACTGAGATATGAAGATACCTTTATCTGACTGAGTGATTTGCAGACCTAAGAAGAAATTCATCTCACCAAACATGGACATCTCAAATTCACTTTGCATCTGATCAACAAATGTTTTGCACATACTCTCATTTCCACCAAAAATGATATCATCAACAAATACCTCAACAATTAGAATATTCTCTTGATCAATCTTGAAGTAAAGATTACTGTTAGTAGTGCCTTTGTTATATCCTAGCTTTAGATGATACTTATCTAATCTTATATACCAGGCTCTTGGGGCTTGTTTGAGTCCATATAATGCTTTCCTCAACCTGCAGACCATATCTTTCTGATCAGACAACTGAAATCCTTCTGGTTGCTCAATGTAGACTTCTTCTAATTCTTTGTTTAGGAATGCTGACTTGACATCCATCTGATAGACCTTGAAATCTTTATAAGAAAAAAATGCAAGAAATAATCTGACTATCTCTATTCTTGCCACTGGAGCAAAAGTTTCTTTAAAATTAATTCCTTCTATTAAGGGAAAATTGGATCTAAATGAATAATCAATATAATATATCAATAATACCCAAAACTCAATGAAATAATGAACAAAAGAGATCAATCAAACAATGAACACTACAAAGCAAACCTCCTTTAATTCTCAGCTTCCATTGATCACCTATCTCAAATGATCTTGTATATGAATATGGCCCTCAGAAGGTGCACTTCCTTGCTATGATTCCTAGATGTTCAAATGGGAATAGCTATGATAGTTTTGCCATGAAGATGAGATTCACAACAATGATAGTAGTGATATGGTAACAAGTGTGATCGCAAGCAATGAAGGAATTGGTGCCAAAGGCACGTTGTAATTCCTGTAGAGTAACAATACTTAACGCTTAGATGAATAAAATGGAAGAAGAGGGTTCAATTTATAGACTTGAGAGAATGAAGATCAATGGTATAGAAAGAATAAGAAGATCAACAGTTGAGAACAATTGAGGAATGTGTGCGAATAAGAAGAAGACAAGTGTCACCCAAAAGCTATTTTATATGAGTTAACTACTTTCTTTCCTAAAGATAAGACATGCTTTTCATAAATTAGAAATCTTTTTTCTAATTTAAGAGATATTGATAAAAACAAGGTTGATTGAGTCAGTTAACTCAACTTGTGATTTGCTTTTGCATGATTTAAGAGAAATTAAATAATAAATTATTTAATTTTGTGTGCATGAAGAAGAAGACTTATTTTTAGAAGATTTGGAAGATATTTGAAGAATTAAAAGATAAGAAAACAAATTAAATAAATAAATTTATTTAATTGTTGTGCATGCTTTGGAAGAATAAATAAAGTATTTGATTGTATTTTATTTTTAGATATTGAGAGGATTTAAATAAATTTGATTAATTTATTTAATTTTGGAAGAATGATTTGATTTAATTAAATAATTGAGAATTATTTAATTGTTTGGAAGAATTTAATTAAATGAAGGATTTTATATAATTTTAACTTTAGAATAGGTAATTAAATATTTTGATATTTAATTAACTTAGAGGAATGTGAATCAAATAAATTTATTTATTTATTGATAGAAGATTTAGAATGGAATAAATATTAAGAATATTTATTTAGACTGAATCGTGTCATTTTTAGGCATATACATTTTGCCCCTCTTTGATGCAATGCAATTTACGGCATTGCTTCAAAGAATAGAGTTTCTAATAATGATACATGCCCCAGTTTGCCCCTGGTACAGGTTTAACAATAGGATGCCCCCTCAGGAGATTGGATGGGAAGAAGGTAGAAAAGCGTGAGATAGACAATCTCACGAAGAAGAAGGATGAAGAAAGAGCTGAATGATACGCTATGCAAGATAGAATGATAACACACATAAGCAAGTAAGTATGCACAAATGATACAAGAACAAACAAGGTATTACCCCTATCGAGCGGTAAACCAACAATATACTCATAACGATATACAACAGTGTTGTCATGGTGGGGAACAATATATCCCTAGACCAACATGAAGGATAGTGTCTGGTTTTAGGAAATGAAGCATGTCGTGTAAGACACGTGTGTTGGTCTGATTTTGGTAATGTTACATCCTGTATAAGACAATTGATTGATTAACTGATCGAGTTGGTTTCAAGACCACTGATTGTGATTGAATCATTTGACAAGATTGACTTAACTTGATTGATATGGACTAAGGACAAACTTGCATTTGGATCACTGCTCGGGTTGACCGAATTGAGAAGAATGGACCACAATGATAGATAGAATATTGATTGATAGAAGAATGACTTGATTAGAAGGAATCACAAGCTTTTATAAACATTGATACTCTGCATTCTAGATCATTTATTGCATGGGATATTGGATGCTTTGGAAATTTTTATTGCATGGGATATGGATGCTTATGGATGCGAATGGTTTTTTGACATCTTAATAGTGCAAGTATTTTGAAGTACTTATTTCATCATTAGGCAATTTTTTTTGGTACTTTTTCTGAATGTTGTAAGAAAATACAAGCATCTAGGTATAACTGAACCGAGATGACCTGAGTAAATTACTTACATGGATTTTGATTTAGCAAGTTAATACAAGCATCGAGGTATAATTGAACCGAGATGACCTGAGTATTTCTTACATGGATTTTGATTTAGCAAGTGAATACAAGCATCGATATATAAGTGAACCGAGATGACCTAAGTATTTCTTGCGTATCAACAGACAAGGATTGCCCCCATTCATGTTAGACCTTTGATGTCCTTGATGATCTTTTGCCGATCATGTCGTTAGACAAGGCATCACATTACTAAATTTTAATCCACAAGAAGAAAACAAAGAAAATAATCATGCCCCCATCATAGCATCTCTAGCTTTAGGCATCCTTGAGTAGCATAGAAAGACATGATAACAAAAATCAAGATTCTGTAAGTTAACCTGATCACAAACACAAAACATTTTTGCATTGAGATGTGTTTTTCTTGCCATAATTTAGATAGAATCAGTTTGAATGCATAGGTACTTGTTTGCTTGCTTTTCTCTGGATAGGTTAATGCCTTGTGTCAAGATTTCTATTTGAAAGCGAGCTTTGCTTGCGCTTGCTTGCCTTGCAAAAGGTTCCACAATCCTTATTAGTGAGACAAACCCTAAGGGACTGACCTAGTGCCTCGGGGGCTCATTGCTAAGTGGCCTTGCCTACGTGATGACACAGAGGCAACGTAGTTCAGGGTTGACTTTGATGGACCTAAGATATGGATCACATGAGACACGATATAGAACAAATATGGATTAGACATGGAATAGATATGGATCAGACAAGACACGATATGGAATAGATATGGATCAGTCATGGAATAGATATGGATTAGATATGGAACATATCTGGATCAGATATGGAACGGATAATACTGATGACAAGGAAGCACCATGGATAGACAGATGGATGGGTGATAGTAGATACAAATGGTTAGGTAGAAGGAAACAAGGATGTGATCTCCAAGGACTATGTCACATAAGAATAATGTGCCCCATTGTAGGTAGAATACTTAGGATTTTTCATGGCAACATTTGTGATGATTGGAGGATGGGAGGATTAATGATGGATTTTCTTGGTTTGGGAGGGATAAGGTATGTCAAGAGACATCAAAAACATTTGTCAACATTGTGCCCCCAATCTTTATGAAGATCAAGAAAAAAGAAGGGAATATTAGGATAGATAGACTGGACAGTATAGGTAGGTAATGGATAGAAGGATAGGACAGGAAATGGTATGGAAGGAAACTAATAGGAGAAGAGTGATATGCCAATGAAGCAAAGTGCCCCCAAGTGTAGGTGACGTAGAAGATCAACTTACACACGACGCCTGTTTGCCAGGTTTTCATCATGGTACTTATCCAAGGTGCCTATTTGCTATATTTTCACCATTGGATGAAGGGATTTTTTTTATTTTTTATTTTTGAATAGGAGAAGGCAAATATAGAAGGGAGAGACTCAAGTATCTAGTTCCTTGAAAGGTGATAGTCCTGCTAGAATGATGTCATTGCATGGACCATGTCAAGTGTTCCCATAGATGCTGGTAGGAGATTGGATGATAGTGAGATGGAGAAGGTAGATAGTGGATTTATGATGTAGAGTATGGAGAGAAGGCTTATGTAAAAACATGAACCATGGGAGTAGGATGAGGAAGATATGTAGGATACTAGTAGAAGGAAGGGGAGATAGAGGTATATGAAAATGTTGTGGGATGGAAGGGAATCATGACCAATGGTTGCACATACCATGATAAACATTGAAGCTGGTGACAGGAAAGTAGTGTAGGAAGCAACGAAGACTTTTGCTTGTGGATGAATGACTTAGGCATGTAGGGATCCACATAGACTAAGTATTTTTTTAATTTTTGCTTGTCATGTGGGATGGAAGAATTGGAGACTTTTGGATGGAAAGGGAGAAAGTGGATGGTTGAGATTCTTGAGAGGTAGATGCCTCATGTAACTTGAGGGATTTTTTCTTAGGTACCCAAGCCATTTTGTTTTTAGAAATTACTTGTGAAGGTATGGGTTTGGGTGTATGCAACTTTTGTGTAGCTTTTGGAGTAATCATTTGTTGGATGTGGACCCATACCTTTTTCAGCTTGGCGTATAGGTGTGTGGGTGTATGCCCCTCTTGAGAAGGATGCTTCTTTGATTTTTGGCTTTTGTATCCTAGGTCATGAGGAATCTTAGGATTTTTTACTTTATAGGTAGAGGCATCTAGATTTTTATTGTTGAATTCCCTTGGGATGGTGGAAGTGGAGTGGGTGGAAGCTCTTTGTTTAGACAACATGTGCATCTGTTGGTCATGATTGGGATTATTAGAGGATTTATTGGTGGATGGATAAGGTATTGGAAGAAGTGGTGGTAAAACGCATGGAGGGATGTTAGGAGTTGGAAGTAGCAGAGGTAGATTGGATGGTGGAAGGTGTATGGTCACATGCTTTTGGGATGTGTAGGATGATGGAGGCGGAATGGCAACATATGTTTTGGGGATATGATAGGGTTTGTGATGGAAAGTGGGGGATTTAGGAGTGGAGGAGGTACCAACATCTTGAGATTGTCCACCTTGGGGTATGTATCCAAGGTTGCATGAAGGAGGAGGAACATTGACATGGATAGGCTCCAAAATACCTTGTTCATGAAGGCCTAAGCCTTTACCTTGATAGTTCATACATTGGAGCATGCGGTGGACAACGGGATTATGTGTAGGTGGGACACTAGATACGAGTTCTTTATTGGATGGAGAAGATGAGATAGAGGATAATGGTTGCTGGTGTTCTAAGGAGGAACACTCATGAATGAAGGTGGTAAGACCAAGGATATATGGTGGGGGATTTACAACATGGTCGATAATGGATGGTGGAGGATTATTATTGGTTTGATCTTCTATGCTTGCTTGGGAGGCAAGTGTCTCATCAAGGGAAGTGGAAGTTGTTGGATCCTGGATAGGACTAGATGGAGTTATAAGCTCAGGACCATGGAACACATAAAGTGGGCTAAGAGGATCATCATGGTCTGCTTGATCATAGATAGGCTCATGATTGTAGATGGGATCTTGATCATAGATAGAATTTAGCATGATGGAATTAAGGTTCTCTTGTATAGGTTTTTCATCAATGATAAGATCTTGATCATAAAAAAGATATAGGTTATGGAGAGGTTAGAATTGGATCTCTAGCTCTTGTATAGGATCAAGTTGCTCATGGATAGCTTCTTCATCAAAGATAGTATCTTGATCATGGAAAAGATATAGGTTATGAATGGTTTGAAATTGGACTTCTTGCTCATGTATAGGTATAGGATCATCGAAAAGATAAATGTTATGTAAGGGTCAGATGTGAGTGCTTTGATCTTGATTTAGACAAGGGGTTGATGTTTCCACATGTTCTAAAGTGTGCTCTTGACATAACTCTTGAGGTGCTTGAATTGGAGTGGAGGCAGAGGTCTCTTGGATAGGAGCTCGGTCAACAATCTGAAGGTGCGATGGATATTAACTTTGGCTCATGGTAGGAGGTTCTTCAATATGCTCAAGGGGTTGTAGGTTATATGATGAGGTTAGAGTAGTGGACATGCTTGAGGGTTCTTTGATAAGGTGAAGGACCAAAATTTGGGGACATGGTTGACTCTCTGCTAGTAGCCCTTGGATCACATCCTTTGTAGGCACTTGGGTAGATGCATGAGGTAATGGATGGGTGGATTTGGAGTTCTCCATGGTAGGATTAGTATGCTTTGGGCCATGTGTTCTAGGAGATGGTAAAGGAGGACTAGTAGATGGAGTGGTATATGTTTTCCAACTTGAGGTGGTGCTTGCCTTGTCAAGAGTATCATGAAGACAAGAAAAGGATGTGTGCTTTTGGGGCGAGGTGTAGCTAGTACTGGCCTGTTCAGCTTGTAAGATTGTCATTTCTTGTTGTATCACTTGGAGTTCTTGGGCAATTGCTATACGATCTTGGGGCGAGATATCGAAGTCTAATTGCTCTTGTAGGTATTGGAGTTCTTGAGAAATTACTTCTAATTGGTTTGCCATTCTAATAGAAATTGACATAAGACTAAAATGGGTACCTAGAAAACCTAAAATTTTTCTCTGAAAAGATGTGGAAATGCTCATTGTCTCGGATGCGCAGAACCAGATGTGTAGCAACAGAGGATACAAGCACATGAAGTTGACACAAATGTGTAGTACTAGTAAAAAGTAGATGCACAGTAATAGGTGATATAAGTGCAGCAAGTTGGTACAAATGCGTAGCAAGTCGGGACAGATGCGCAGCTTCAGATAACAAATGCACAGTTTTGGTTCTTTCAGTGTTTTTGCAAATTTTTGGTAATTTTTCTGATGTTTTTAGTTTCTTTTGTTGCAAGATGGTCTCTTTGATTTGATTTTCTATAATTATGGTATGAAGACACTGTTAGTGCCTGAATTGACTGACGATTTTTGAGCAATTTTCATGCAGGCACTTTCCCTAAATATCCAAAAAAATGTTCTAAGTGTTGGACCTCCTCAGCATTTTTCAGCTGCAGCATCATATTTTCTTTGAAGAGGAGGTCATCATCATCATGTTTTCTTTGATGGTGGTCAGCATCATCATGTTCTCTGTCGACTTGTTTCTCATCAGGATCATCATGTTTCGATATCGGGTGATGTTTTGATATCATCCCGATCCTGCTGATGAGCTACAATGTGCCTTAGTTTTCTTGCGGAGGGTGATTTTTCAAGTCTCCGGTGATCTTTCATTTATCACCTTGCCCTAACATGATGATGATGTTGCCCCGATATTCTGAAGGGGTTATTCTTTGAGTTGTTCGACCTGACTTGTTCTTTCTTAAGGGTCGTCATCATCATCATCATATTTCCAGTTATCACCGTGTTGCTTGCGAAGGTCATCATATTTTCTGCCTGCATGATATTTCGCCGGGGTGATATTTTTATCATCGGGTGATCTTGGTTATGATCATCCTGATGATGTTGTTGAAGAGTTCTAAGTGTGACCCGATATTCACTGGGGTCATCATATTTTGAACGTCAGGATGATCTTAGTCAATATCATCCTGATGATGTTGTATCACTTCATGTTCGTTGTTTTTGTCATCCTGATGATGCTGACGTCATTCTTATGTCAGGGTGATATCTATTTCTCTGCCTATCTGCATCATGATATTTCCAAAGGAGGGGGTGATATTTTCATTTTTGAATATCACCCGGATGTATGTTTGTTCCAGCGTCATGATGATGCTGATATCAAGGAGATATCCGCCTGCCGGCTTCGTGCATTATCTAGTGGGGGGTGATCTTTTCAAGCATCATCATATTCATCTATCGCCCCGATCTTATAGTGGAGCTACAGTGCAACATGATATTTGTGCATCAGGATGATATTTCCAAATATCCGGTTATCTTCCGAATATCATCCTGATGTCGATATGATGATGACGTCATCAAGGTCCGGGGGGGTCATATTTCTAACACTGATCATCTTGTGGAGATCCCCCGATATTTGCAAACATGATGATGACATCATCCGGATATGAGGAGGTGTGCAGTGGGCAGATATGATGATGACGTCAGCAGGATATGACGGTGACGTCATCAGGATGTTCATCAGCCAGACTTTTGGTATAGGCTCAGCAGGAGGATGTTCCTCCGATGGATCAGGTTGTGCCGATGAAGGCGATTATCATGCAGGTGATATTGCGATGATGATGCTGACGTCAGGGTGATTTTTCGAGCGACAGGATATCATGCTGCTGGAGGATGATGATGATGAAGTCTTATACTAGTGTCGTCAGGAGCAAAAGCACCGACATCATATATGCTCATGACCTAGTATATAAAGTGTTAAAGAGGTCACCGCGGGATGCATGTGGGATAATTGATATCCTGCATTTTCAAATATCATGATGATGAATCTCGGCGGGAAATGGTTGCGATGCAGAATTGATGTTTTCCCGAGGCCGCGGGTTGGTGCGCCATTAATGGCGAAGGTTGCAGAGGTATGGGCAGACCTGGTACCCGATTGAAGATCTGGATCCCTAGGCGGCGGCGCAGGGCTCGAGATATCTTCCTGTCTCCTCCCCTACCTGCTGCATTCATGTTTGGGCGCCAATCTGGTAATGCGTTGAGCACCATTTTGCTGGTACTGTGTATCTGGCGGGATTTTTGGTCAACCATGTAATTAATTTTTGTGGTACACTACCTGGCTGTTATAAGCAGGAAGTGTTACTCATTTGTGGTTGTTGAAAACTAGACATTTTGGCTCTGTAATAAGATACAACTGGTTTTGGTTGCTCTGTGCAGCAAAACTTGTGAGTTTATGTATCTCCTGTTGTACGATTTGGCATGAATCCACTGATTTCATGGTTAATCTTATATGAGTAATGCTGTGTTTGCATGTGTTATGTTAATTCTGTCTCCAGTATTGCATGTATTCTTCTTCTGAATCTGGATATTTGGGTAATGTTCATATTCTAGAGCATAGAATTCCTATGTTGAATGTCTGATCTTTTAACTTCTGCTCAAGGGGTAGATTAAACTGTTTTCAGGTTGAACATTGGGAAGGGTATACTGCAGTAGGGATGCCATAAGTAGAGATAACTTAACACTCTTTATTGGGAGATATCTGTAAGGCAGATATCATGTTTATCCCCCTGAAATCCAGTTTTAGCTATTCATGCTGATCATTCACAGGTGTATGTCTACCGACTCCAAGCCCTGGATAGGCACCAATCTAGCTCTGTGTTGAGATTATACACCAGGTCCAGGTTTGCATCCAAACATCATTTCAAACCATTTCATACTTCCACCTGTTAGTTGCAGGAGTAGGATTAGGAGCCCCCTGCATGCTCTCATACCCAACCAGACATATATGTCCAAGAATGTTGCCAGCCTTGTGATCTATCATACAGATCTTGGTCTATACATGAGAGTATTCTGCCTGTTGTTGTCAAGTTAGATCTTTCTATCTTTGAGCTAGTCAAGGTTACATCTTGAGTTATAGGGATACCCCCCTTGGTGCGGCAGAACCAGAAGTGAAGGGGAGGCAGCTCACGCAACCTCCTGTATTCAGTTGGCTGAATCAGCCTGTGCATTAGAACTGGCAAACCCTAATGCTGATTCAGAAGAAAAACCCAACAGACACAGTAAACACAAAGAATGTTTTTATGGTTTTTTATTTTTTTGACTCTTTTTGGACTAAAAGAAAGCAAGTACAATCCTAGGTTTCAAAGGATAGTATAAAACTGAATTCTCACTATCTCTAGTGAAGCATCTTTAGGAGGTGATAATCGCCCTTCCCTGCACTAGATTATAGGGGTTTTTGGCCACTAAGACAAAGGTGTTTAATAAAGGCAACCGTTCGAGTGGTTATACATGCAATAGCACTACTCTCCATTATGGAGTCTCCTAGCCTACAAGGGTTGCGCCTTGGAGGGTTTTGAGGGAGGTTGGCTGTCGGTATAACACAACTTCACTCATTGTTTGAAGCTTTCACTCCAAGCATAATTTATTTATAGTGGTTTGGTAGGGCTTGGCATTTAGCTTGTTACCACTTAGGGTCATCCCTACTTGGATGAACGATATCCAAGAGCAGGTCCCTCTAAAGGAAAAACACATGCAAAAATGATATGTCTGGCATTTTGGTCACCCAAGATAGGGGAGAGCATAGTCCTGGTATCATTCGCAAAACACAGAAGACAGTGGTTCTTTTCCCCTAGTTAAAATGAAAAAAACTAGATGAGCTATCTACTTGGGCAAGCACACAAATTTGTTAACTTTGAAGTGATAACAAGATAACAATGGTTCAATTTTACCCAAATAGCAATGATGTGTTCAATTTTATCCAGATAGCAGTGATTTGTTAACTTTGAAGTGATAACAAGATAGCAATGGTCTAGTTTTACCAAGATAGCAATGAGTTGTTAACTTTGAAGGATAGCAATATAGCAATGATTCAATGATATGCAAGATAGCAATGATTCAATTACCGCCTTCCTAGTTAAGATTGTGAGATTTGCATGAGCATCCATTTACTTTCCTATTAGAAATCGAAGTGTGAGTTAACAAGTGCAACTATATGATTCTAAACCAGTATTTAGCCTGCAAAATAGATCAAGAGTGTTCCTGCAAAAAGACGTTAGCATTAGCAAAAACTTCAAGGAAACCCTAAAAATCACTGCCTAGATCAGATGCATAGCTTTAGAGCTTGAATACGTAGAAATAGAGCTTAGAAGTGCTGTAATACATATGCGCTAAGACAGAGGTCAAAAGCGCAAGAAAATGGTATATATGCACCAAACTGATAGATGTGCCATATCATAGGATAGATGTGCCAAAACAGAGTCTATATGCACTGAAAGGATATATGCACCGGATCAGAGACTGTATGCACCGAAATGATGTATGCACCAGAACAGATAGTAGATGCGTGTTAGGATGTGTCACATGCATAGTTTCCTCCTATGTACAACTTTTTAAAACACAAAAACTCAATTTTTGGGTTAAATTGGGGCTACGCCCCATGGTGGGTGCCAAAAATGTTAAGGGAAAATTGGATATAAATGAATAATCAATATAATATATCAATAATACCCAATACTCAATGAAATAATCAACAAAAGAGATCAATCAAACTGTTGTCACATAGAATTGCACCCTGCTTGGAGAGAGTCCAAGCATTCTAATGACATAATGGGAATGATCTCGAAGTGTGGGACCTTGCGAACTGAGATCAGGCCTCCAGAGAAGGCTAGTTCCTCATTCTAAGCCTAATGCTTAGGGTAAAAAAGTATAAACCTAGTGCTAATGCTTGCAGGGGAAAAGGGTTAGAAGGAAACTGAAATGAAAGGGGTGATACACCAGATTTAGTGAGCAATAGTGATTTTGGAAGAGAGACACAACAATGATCTTAATCATGAAGGGAGCTCACACAAACTTATAGGGCTGATTGAGGCTTTGATATGAAGATCTAACCTATAGAGGAGCCATTTTACTCATAGAATAGATTATAACTTCAAGTAAAACATAGAAATTGGGACATAAGAGAGGCAAGAAATCATGCATATATTGATCATGAAGGTCAAAAACCATTACAATAAAAAATACCCAGTAGCAGGAAAAGACATAGTTTAGCTAATCACATTCATTGGTGGGTAAACAGGAAGACAACAGAGGCTAGATTTAGGCACAGTGAGTCGCATTCCCTTACCCTGTAATTACACTAAGAGGTCTGACTACAAGAAATTTGGCAGCATAACAGCCCAAAATAAAACCATCCCCCTCTATAGTGAGGTTACATTGCATTCTATAGATCAAGTTCTTGTGCAAAAGGCATTGAAGTCGCTCCACAAGACCCGAGGTCATCAATGCAGGAAAAGGGCGTAGAGATAGGGGCATGGTGAAAGGATAGGAACCATGTTGCTGGCAGGTCTGCAACCTGAGAAATGGTTGCCCACACGGAAAAGAGGGCAAACCATGAAGTGAGGAGCACAAAAGTCGTTGCAGGCCATGAGGATATCTACCAGCGAGCCAGAGGAACCCATGTGCATTGAAGAATTTGACCATCCACCATGAATGCACCCACAAAGCTCACCAATCGAAGTTTTGTGAAAATATCAGCCTCTGCACATGCCAAATCAGTCATTGAGACGTCCTATCAGCTGAGCATGCAAATCTAGATCATATTTTGAAAGTGAGAAAATTCCACTTAAAAACTCGCTAGATGAAAGAGGAGGCAAAATAAGCACTTTTGCCTTTTGAAGCATGTTGAAATTCGCCAGAATGAGAGAGATATCCATAGTCAAAGTTGCGGTCAACTGCACTTGCATATCGCTTTGCATATATTTGAATCTCCCTTTATATAAGCTTCTGTATGTGCAATTGTATATACAATAAAATTGTGAACATACAAAAGTGGGCCTTTACTTTTGTATCACCTTTTGTATATATGCCCTTGCCACGTGTCATCACTTCATTGGTCGCTAAGCTAAACCTAAGACCCATCGTTGAACATTTGCATCTTTATCAACCATCAGAGAGACCTCAAACTGAGCTGCCGATACACATTGTCTCGCCAAAAATCCATTGTATGTGTCTTTGTATATGTGATTGTATATGAGATACAATCGCATGTACATACAATGCGGAACTCAATGGATTATCAACCAAAATGGAACCTAAGAACAGATCCGGCCTTGTATCTTCTCCTTTTTTGCATATCGGCATATACATGCAATTCAACATACAACTCAAGAACATACATTGAAAATTGCATACAACCGCATCTACCTTTCTAAATCAGATTGCATATTCTTTCAGGTCCGGGATTGTATCTCAGAATTGTATATTGCCTTGTATATAAGATTGTATGTGCAAAGATACAATCACATATACATACAAAAAATGGACACACCCTTTGTATCTCCCCCTTGTATATTGCCTTGTATATGCGCTTGTATATTGAATTGCATATACAAGGATAACTCGATTCACCTTTTGTATCCCGCTTTGTATATTACCTTTGCATCTTCCTTTGGGTCCGGGACTTGCATCTCAGGATTGCATATGCCATTGTATATTACACACATGTAATATACAAACAAAACCGCATACATATGCCTTTGTATCTTCCCTTGTATATTTCCCTCAAGTCTGCCTTTGTACACTCACCTTTGTATATGCATAAGCTCTTGTATATTGCATTGTATATGCAATATACAAATGGAGATACATACAAAATAACTTACAACGAACCCGATGTATAGTAACATTGTACATGACCAAGATACAAGGAAAAATTGTATCTGAGATACAATTCGACCAAATGACAGAAAACCCCAAAACAAGGATGACGTCATCATCATATACATGAAAAATGGCTAAGTATAAAATTGAGAAATCTCTGCGATGGAAGGCACTTGAAGACAAAAGATTTATGGGTTTTTCTGGGTTTTCTACAAGGATTCTCTAGGAAAGTGTTTTGGGATTTTGGCAATGTAGAGCATGGGTAATTAAAGAATTTAAGCTTCTTCTCCTTCTATTCAGGCTTTCTCTAATCAGATTTCTTTGATAGAAGGAGGGAAACAAGAATACTTTGTGGTCAAGAAAAATATGACAACAATTTTAGTGACCTCTTGGGGATGTTTGCCTACTAAACAAATTGATCAGTGGCCTTATACATCCATTGGGAATGGAGTCAAAAGAGACTGCAACAAGAACAGAGGAGCTGGAACACTGGGCAAGCTACCAAGCCAAAACAACAACAAGCAAGCATGTATCTCCTAATGAGAATACAACAAAGTGCAAGGGCACTTATTGAAAGGAAACTTAAAACTAAAATAAAACCTACTCTAATCCTAAACTAACTAGTCAGAGGTGACCTTAAACAAAGCCATTAACTGGTTCTTGAAAGTAATTGCCCTTCCTTAACAATTTACAATGTTTCTCATGCATGTGGGCAGTTAAAAAGAGGCGAGGGAAGGATAGGCATATGGAAAATTGATAAAACACCCCCCACAAAATGGAGATAAACTCACCTATCCACCTGGACTGATTGCTGATGTTGCTAACTTGTGGTGAATAAATGGGCTGATCCCACCCATTTTGATGCTCAACTTCATGCTTAGAGGTAAGCATGACAAGTTGTGACTCCTCTTGATGTGTCTCCAGCTGGGCTAGATGCCTGATTGGGCATCCCCTTGAAGTGACATGCAAATCATCATGGTTGATCTCATGTCTCTGTTCTGATTGCTTTTCTTTTTACTGGTCTGAAAACTCTAGCTCTTGTATCTCAATTAGATATATGGTTGTCTCCATCTCATGAACAAGATGCTCATGATTTTCTAACTTAGGCTCAGAAAATGAGCCATGTACATGCTCAAAAGAGAAGACTTCCCCACCAAGAAGCTGATATCCCTGCTGGATAATAAAGAACAAATCTTCAATTTGCTCTTGCCCATGTTCAGTCTCCTCATTAGTCAATGGACCATCCTCTTCCACTATGGTGTCTAATAACTCATCAAAGCTATCAACTCTTGGAAGGCTCTTAGAAACAGCTGATTCAAGCTCAAATTCCTCATCATTACCCAAGGAAGTACACTCCAAACCAAGCTTTTCTTCTTCAATGAAGGAAGGAAAAAACTCAAATATTGAAGTAGCCTCTTGAAACAAACTTTTAGTTGATTTATCAGCCTCGATTTCCTCAAAACAACAAAAAGGAAGCTCCTCCAACCAGCTAAGACCTTGCAAATCAGATTCATGAGAAATTTCTTGAATTGAAAGAATGGACTCCTGTTCATCAAAACTATGATCTTCCACTTGTTCCATGTCTGATTTTTCTGATTTGGTGGCACAAAAGGGGCTATAAGTAGTTATCTCTTCATCATCTTCACTTGAAATATCCTCCTCTTCACCTATATAGCCTTCCTTTTCCCTTCATGCAATGGGTCCTCCTTTGAAAAGGGAGATGGTGGGAGGGCAAAAAAGTTTAACTTATGAAATAAGATAAACATGCTCATTACTAAGCTGATTATGTGGCATTATGGGCTGCTCTTGGTTATGAATTGATATGAGAGGATTGGCCTTTACAAGGTTTGGTATTTTGTAACCAGGATGCTTGGTCCAAGAAGGCTGCCATGGTAGAGAAGTGTGAGGCTCTTTCATAGATTGACTTTGGTTTGAAGGATGAAATTGTTTGAAGCTAGGAATATGAGAGAAATGTTTTACTTTAGGCTTTTGCACTTGAGCAAGCAATTGTTTTATTTGTTCCTCCTTAGCTGCAAGTTGCATGTTCAAGCACTCTTCCTCATACACCCTTCTATTTCCTGCCTCTTGCTAGTGCAAATAAGCTTGATATGCAAGCTCTTCTTGCTACATGTTATATTACATTTCTCTATCTATTTCTCAAAATTGCCTTTGGAAATCCAATAACGAACTCTTAATGTTACCCAAATCAGTATCATTTTGGGACTGACTAGGGAGGTTGCATGTTTGATTTAGAGCAGAATGGGTTTCACAAGGCTGACTATAGGCATGAATAGGTTGCAAACAAGGATAAGCATGAGTGGTTTGAAAATTCTCTTGTTGGTAATGCTAATTGTAATGAGGCAAAGAGCTATTTGGAGGCCAAAAGTTTGAAATTTCACGAAATGGAGGAGAAAAACCATAGTGGTGTTGAGAACTAGACATCGCAAGGGTAAAGCATGAAGCATAGGCAAGTCTAGATAACAAATTAGGAATGAATATGGACAATAGGGGCTTGAAACACTAGGATGTTAGTTAGAACACCAAATAGAGTCACCAGGTGCTGAGAAAATAGTTTCAAATGGTAGAAAACTAACAAGTAGCACCAACCTCATTAGCTGCATGTAATCTGGACTGTTGGAACCAGTTGATTCTTCACTTGTAGAGTCGCCAGGTGTGTAAATATTGCCTCTACAGGCTGATGTTGTTGACATACACACCAAAAATCAACAATGAATAAAGGACTTGTGGACTATGATAGTCCAATCGGTCCCACCGGGCGTGCTAGAAGTTGTGTTGTCACATAGAATTGCACCCTGCTTGGAGAGAGTCTAAGCATTCTAATGACACAATGGGAATGATCTCTAAGTGTGGGACCTTGCAAACTGAGATCAGACCTCCAGAGAAGGTTGGTTCCTCATTCTAAGCCTAATGCTTAGAGTAAAAAGTCTAAACCTAGTGCTAATGCTTGTAGGGGAAAAGGGTTAGAAGGAAACTGAAATGAAAGGGGTGATACACCAAAATTTAGTGAGCAATATTGATTCTGGAAGAGAGACACAACAATGATCTCAATCATGAAGGGAGCTCACACAGACTTATAGGGCTGATTGAGGCTTCGATATGAAGATCTAACCTATAGAGGAGCCATTTTACTCACATAATAGATTATAACTTCAAGTAAAACATAGAAATTGGGACATAAGAGAGGCAAGAAATCATGCATATATTGATCATGAAGGTTAGAAACCATTACAATAAAAAATAACTAGTAGCAGGAAAAGACATAGTATGGCTAATCACATTCATTGGTGGGTAAACATGAAGACAACAGAGGCCAGATTCAGGCACAGTGAGTTGCATTCCCTTACCCTGTAATTACACTAAGAGTTCTGACTACAAGAAATTTGGCAGCATAACAGCCCAAAATAAAACCATCCACCTCTATATTGAGGTAACATTACATTTTATAGATCAAGTTCTTGCGCAGAAGGCATTGAAGTCGCTCCACAGGACCCGAGGTCATCAATGCAGGAACAAGGGTGCAGAGATAGGGGCATGGTGAAAGGATAGGAACCATGTCACTGGTAGGTCTGCAACACAAGAAACGGTTGCCCACATGCAAAAGAGGGCAAAACATGAAGTGAGGAGCACAAAAGTCATTGCAGGCCATGAGGATATCTACCAGCGAGCCAGAGGAACCCATGTGCATTGAAGAATTTGACCATCCACCATGAATGCACCCACAAATCTCACCAATTGAAGTTACTGTGAAAATATCAACCTCTGCACATGCCAAATTAGTCATTGAGACATCCTATCAGCCGAGCATGCAAATCCATATCATATTTTGAAAGTGAGAAAATTCCCCTCAAAAGCCTGCCAGATGAAAGAGGAGGCAAAATAAGCACTTTTGCCTTTTGAAGCATGTTAAAATTTGCTAGAATGAGGGAGATATCCATGGTCAAAGTTGTGGTCAACTGCACTTGTATATCACTTTGCATATCTTTGAATCTCCCTTTATATATGCTCTTGTATGTGCAATTGTATATACAATACAATTGCCAACATACAAAAGTGGGCCTTTACTTTTGTATCACCTTTTGTATATATGCCCTTGCCACATGTCATCACTTCATTGGTCACTGAGCTAAACCTGAGACCCATCGTTGAACATTTGCATCTTTATCAGCCATTGGAGGGATCTCAAACTGAGCCGCCGATACACATTGTCTCACCGAAAATCCATTGTTTGTGTCTTTCTACATGTGATTGTATATGAGATACAATCGCATGTACATACAATGCGGAACTCAATGGATTATCAACCAAAATGGAACCTAAGAACAGATCCGGCCTTGTATCTTCTCCTTTTTTGCATATCGGCATATACATGCAATTCAACATGCAATTGCGGAACATACATTCAAAGATGCATACAATCGCATCTGCCTTTCTAAATCAGATTGCATATTCTTTCAGGTCCGGGATTATATCTCAGAATTGTATATTGCCTTGTATATAAGATTGTATGTGCAAAGATACAATTGCATATACATACAAAAAATGGACACACCCTTTGTATCTCCCCCTTGTATATTGCCTTGTATATGCGCTTGTATATTGAATTGCATATACAAGGATAACCCGATTCACCTTTTGTATCTCGCCTTGTATATTGCCTTTGCATCTTCCTTTGGGTTCGGGACTTGCATCTCAGGATTGTATATGCCATTGTATATCACACACATGCAATATACAAACAAAACCACATACCTATGCCTTTGTATCTTCCCTTGTATATTTCCCTCAAGTCCGCCTTTGTACACTCACCTTTGTATATGCATAAGCTCTTGTATATTGCATTGTATATGCAATATACAAATGGAGATACATACAAAATAACCTACAATGAACCTGATGTATAGTAACATTGTACATGACCAAGATACAAGGATACAATTTGACCAAATGATAGAAAACCCCAAAACAATGATGATGTCATCATCATATACATGAAAAATGGCTAAGTATAAAACTGAGAAATCTCTGCGATGGAAGGCACTTGAAGACAAAAGATTTCTGTGTTTTTCTGGGTTTTCTACAAGGACTCTCTAGGAAAGTGTTTTAGGATTTTGGCAAGGCAAAGCATGGGTAATTGAAGAATTTAAGCTTCTTCTCCTTCTATTCAGGCTTTCTCTAATCAGATTTCTTTGATAGAAGGAGGGAAACAGGAATATTTTGTGGTCAAGCAAAATATAACAACATAAATAATGAACAATACAAAGCAAACCTCCTTTAATTCTCAACTTCCATTGATCGCCTATCTTAAATGATCTTGTCTATGAATATGGCCCTCAGAAGGTGCACTTCCTTGCTATGATTCCAAGATGTTTAAATGGGAACAACTATGATAGTTTCGCCATGAAGTTTAGCTTCACAACAATGATAGTAGTGATATGGTAACGAGTGTGATCGTAAGCAATGAAGGAATTGGTGCCAAAAGCGTGCTATAATTCCTGTAGAATAACAATACTTAAAGCTTAGATGAATAAAATGGAAGAAGAGGGTTCAATTTATAGACTTGAGAGAATGAATATCAACGGTATAGAAAGAATAAGAAGATCAACAGTTGAGAACAACTAAGGAATGTGCATGAATAGGAAGAAGACAAGTGTCACCCAAAAGCTATTTTATTTGAGTTAACTACTTTCTTCTCTAAAGATAAGACATGCTTTTCATAAATTAGAAAGTTTTTTTCTAATTTAAGAGATATTGATAAAAACAAGGTTGATTGAGTCAGTTAACTCAACTTGTGATTTGTTTTTGCATGATTTAAGAGAAATTAAATAATAAATTATTTAATTTTGTGTGCATGAAGAAGAAGACTTATTTTTAGAAGATTTGGAAGATATTTGAAGAATTAGAAGATAAGAAAATAAATTAAATAAATAAATTTATTTAATTGTTGTGCATGCTTTGGAAGAATAAATAAAATATTTGATTGTATTTTATTTTTTGAGATTGAGAAGATTTAAATAAATTTGATTGATTTATTTAATTTTGGAGGAATGATTTGATTTAATTAAATAATTGAGAATTATTTAATTGTTTGGAAGAATTTAATTAAATAAAAGATTTTATTTAATTTTGACTTTAGAATAGGTAATTAAATATTTTGATATTTAATTAACTTAGAGGAATGTGAATAAAATAAATTTATTTATTTATTTATTTATTGATAGAAGATTTAGAATGGAATAAATATTAAGAATATTTAGTTAGACTGAATCGTGTCATTTTTAGGCATATACACCTTCCACTTGAGAATATCCTTTGCATACCAACCTTGCTTTGTTTCTTACAACTTCACCATCTTCATTTAGTTTGTTCTGGAATACCCATTTAGTTCCAATCACATTTTTGTCATCAAGCCTAGAAACAAGATCCCAAGTGTGATTCTTTTCAATTTGCATTAATTCTTCTTCCATTGCTTTTACCAACTTTTCATCATTGCAAGCTTCACTTACTAATTTTGGTTCAATCTTTGAAATCAAACAAATCTCTTCTTGATCTTTAGAAATTCTTCTCCTAGTTTGAACACCTTTATTTCTATCTCCTATGATCTAATTTTTAGGATGATTCATCCTTACATACCTGGGAGTTTTGGGATTTGCTTGAACTTCTATTTCTTGACTTTGTTCCTCAACTTCTGCATTATCCTCTTGAGTCACTGAATTTTCTAGATCGATCTGGATCTAAATCTGAGTTTGCACTTGCCTTTCTTGACTTGGATTTTCATCTTGATCATCTGAATCATATCCAAAAGACCTGGAATGTCCTTCTTTGCTCTCATCAACTTTGACATTGGCACTTTCAACAATCTTTTTCAACCTCTTGTTAAAGCACCAATATGATTTGCTTTGAGTAGAGTAACCTAGAAATATTCCTTCATCACTTCTTGCTTCAAACTTGCCTAGATCCTCATCTCTTTTGATATAGCATTTATTACCAAAAACTCTGAAATATCTCACAGTAGGAGGATGACCAAACCAGAGTTCATAAGGGATCTTACTAGAATTGCCTTTGATCTGCACTAGGTTAAGAGTGTAGACAACAATACTCATAGCTTCTCTCCAATAAACTTGTGGAACATTTGTTTCCATCATCATGGTCCTGGCAACTTCTTGAATGGTCTGGTTCTTTCTTTCCACAACTCCATTTTGCTGAGGAGTCCTAGGAGTAGATAACTGTCTTTTTATTCCATGCTTTTCACAGAATGTATCAAACTCACCGGAGGTAAAATCTCCACCTCTGTCAGATCTTAGACACTTTATCTTCACACCAATCTCATTTTCCACCATAACTTTGAATACTTTGAATTTGTCAAGACCTTCTAATTTTTCTTTTAAGAAAGTTACCCACATCATCCAAGAGTAATCATCAATTAGCAACATAAAATATTTGTCTCCTTGCACACTTCTAATTCTAGCAGGGCCACAGATCAATATGCACAAGTTCTAATCACCCACTTGAAAATTTTTCTTTACTTTTGAATGAAATTTTGTTCTATTTACCCAATTGACATTCTCTACACATGCTATTAGGTTTCACAAGTCTTGGAAGATCTCTCACAGCCTGAGTAGAACTTATCTTGACAATGTTATCAAAATTCACATGACACATTCTCCTACGCCACAACCAACTTTGATCTGTCTGAGCAATCAAACAAATTTTTCTAGAACTACTTAAATGAAAGATGTTACCTCTAGTTTGAGTACTAGATGCAATTTCAGTTCTAGAGCTTTCCAAGACTCTGCATTTTCCATCCTTGAATCAGAGATCATAACCCTTGTCAACCAACTGTCCAACACTGAGAAGATTATGCTTCAGTCCTTCCACATATAGAACATCTTTGGTATTATTCTTACCATCAAAAGAGATGGATCCTCTGCCATGGATTCTATCAGCTAAGTTGTCTCCAAATTTCATAATTCCACCTTCATATTTTTCAAATCTTATAAACTTAATTTTATCACCAGTCATATGATGAGAACATCCACTATCAATTACCCATTCATCCTTTTCAACAACCTAAGCATCCAAGGCACTTTCCACATTTACACAATTAGCAGATTCAGTAGACACTAAATCTTCTTCTTTGATAGCAATGAACACCCCATCATCTTTAGTGGAACCTCCATGATCGGATTCATCATATGTGACTCCTTCTCCATCTTCTTGGACATAGTAATATTTCTTCTGACCTTTATATCTGTTAG
This sequence comes from Cunninghamia lanceolata, assembly GCA_027924645.1. NCBI lineage: Eukaryota > Viridiplantae > Streptophyta > Pinopsida > Cupressales > Cupressaceae > Cunninghamia > Cunninghamia lanceolata. The sequence continues at coordinate 14,378,375 of BSBN01000511.1, read as the reverse complement.
GGTTTGGCTTTGAAAATTTCTCTGGACATCTTGAGGCAAAATGACCAATCTTATTACAAGCAAAATATTTGAATGGCAACTTCCTTCATACTTACCAGATCCTCTTGGCATTCTTTTGGCAATAAGAGCTTCAAGTTCTGTAGACTCAATTTCATCATCTTCAAGGTCCTTCCTTGCCTTAGCAAATCTGTTTGATCTTCCTAAAGAGCTTTCATCTGGATCATATATTTGTTTCCCATATACACTGACCTTAAATGTAGATTCAGATTTAGGAAGAGAATCACGAAACTCACTCATTTCAAAAGCTAAGAGCTTACCAAATAACTAATCCCTTGTAATAGTGGTCACTGTCCTGATCTCTTCAATGGCAGCAACCTTATGCTTGTATGATGTAGGTAAGGATCTGAGCACTTTGGCAACAATCTCTGATTCATCCAATACTCCACCAACATTTCTGATACCGGTCACAAGTTCATTCACTTTCTGCATGTAGGAAGTAATGTTTTCATCTTCACTCATTACCAATATTTCATATTTACCTTTTAGGCTCTGTAGCTTGGCACATTTGACATATTTGTCACCTTCATACAGATTTTCCAACTTTTTTTAGATTTCATGGGCAATTTTCAAATCCAGGACATTTGCCAATTTTGTATCAGTCAGGGCACTCAATAATGCTTCTTTGGCTCAAGTATTGCATTCAACTTCCCTAAGTTCATCTAGAGTAGTAGGGCCATTCTTCAGAATCTTATACTCATTCTTTGTTATCGACCAAAAGGCATCACCCATACATTCCAAATGACACTGCATGCGTACTTTCCAAAGGAAATAATTTGTTCCATCAAATCTCAGACTTTCCTTCTTATAAGTTGACATCTTGGATCTCCTCAAGTGGTCAAGCTTCTTTTAGAGGATCTAGCTCTAATACCAATTGTTGGAATTATTCCGGACAACTGAGAGGGGGGTGAATCAGTTGTCCCACAAAATTAATCTTTTCTACTTTTAATCTTCTTTATCAACTTACAATCAGATAAACATTAAAGCATGAATCAACAACACAAGAGCATAAATAAATTGGGCACACATAACACCAGAATTTTTACGTGGAAACCTGGTTAAGGGAAAACCATGGTGGGGGTTAACCCACAAGATTTGTACCCTGTTAAAAGTACTTAGAAGAAAAAGAGAAGGTGCATGCCTTCAAGCTCACTGCCTATAGAATTTATGTTTAATATAGAAAGAATTAACTGATAAATAGCATCTTCTTCATGCCTGGTTCAATTTAATTGAGTTCTCACAAAACTTCTGCTCTATCCCAAATACCTCTTCTCTAACTCTTCATCCTAAATAGTTCTTGTTCTTTTACTTCTCCTCTTCTCTGCTCTACCTTTGATCCTTTCTTTGTATTTTATTATTTTTGCACAAGGATGATTTTCCACACCTCAAATACACACCTTTATATGCTTTATCAACCTTGGAATAAACATCAATGTTGGCTTGACTTAACTCGGATCACTATGTTGTCGGCCAAACATATCTGAGACTTGAATTTATCTTCAACAACACCCCACACTCCAAAGAATTGCTCTTAGACCATCCGCAACATGCTTGAATCATCTGGTCGGCCAAGACTGGGAAGAACAATAACACCAAGAAGTAAATCTTCATCAACAAGCTCAAACTTCAATGTGGACCTCCAACATAGCAGTCATACGATCCAGAGACCTCCACAAGCATATTGAATTCAACAAAAACATCTGCACTCCTTCAAATCATCAGAATCACTTGCATCTTCATTTGGAACCTCAAGAACACTGTCTGCCATGACTCTCACACTAGAAAGATTGCTTTCAAACCTCCAAACCATGAACCACTTGAGTTAATGATACATGCTAACTTCCCAAACATGCCTCTAGATTCGCAAATCAACATTTTACATTTCCAGAACAATTTGGACCTCTTTCCTGTCTCTCTATCTCTTTTGAACACTGCAAAAGTGGTTCAACTCAGATGGCCATAGATTCTTCAAATCTTCATGCAAACTCCTCAAATCTTAATTGGAGCTTCTTCAGACAAGCCTCTACTCATCCATATGGTTTGTATTTGATCTTCATTAATTTTCTCAATATCCTCAACATTCTAGTCTTCTAAATAGACAACAAAAATAGGATACAGTTGACACCAATGGCAACAAGGATATGTTGACATCAATGACAACACTGATTAGGCACATATTTGCAACACACACTACTATCAAGTCATGCCCTTTGGGTTGAAAAATGTAAGAGCTACCTGTCAGAGAGCCATGACTATCATCTCCCATGACATGCTTTGTCATGATGTTAAGGACTACTTAGATGACATATTGGGCAAAGAAAAAACTAGAGCTAACCACCCTATAGTTCTATGATAAATTCTACAATGAATCAAGGAATATAAGATCTATCTCAATCCAAAGAAATGTGTGTTTAGAGTAACTACGAGTAAATTACTTATTTGTAGTGTTTCTAGATTAGGCATAGAAGTGGATCTTGCAAAGGTTAAATCTATCACAAAAATACCTCCACCCTGCAATCTTCAATAGGTTAGTAGCCTACATGTAAACTTACAAGCCATTTGAAGATTCATTGCTCAACTTGCAAACAAATGCCAACCATATGCTCATCTCTTAAAGAAGAATACAACTTTTCACTAGGATTAGACATGTCAATAGGCTTTTGATCAAATTAAATAGTATCTGACTAATCCACCCATCCTTATGGAAACTACTCCTAATAAACCACTATTGTTGTATATTTCTACTACTCAACACACTTTAGATGCCTTGCTTGTACAACATGATGACCAAGGTTGAGAAATATTTGTATACTATCTAAGTAGAACATTGGTTGGATATAATCTAACTATACACCTGTGAAAAATCTTGTCTAGCTATGGTCTTTACTTCTCAAAGACTATGAAACTACATGATCTCACACAAAACAAAGCTCATAGCTAAAAATAACCTGCTCAAGTACCTTCTCTCAAAAACTACTTTGACAAGGTGAATTGATAAATGGGTCATGATCCTTAATGAATTTGACATTAAGTATGTGGGTGCAAAATAATTAAGGGATAAGTGATTGCAGATTAAAGAAGAATACAACTTTTCACTAGGATTAGACATGTGAATAGGCTTTTGATCAAATTAAATAGTATCTAACTAATCCACCCATCCTTATGGAAACTACTCCTAATAAACCACTATTATTTTATATTTCTACTACTCAACACACTTTAGATGCCTTGCTTATACAACATGATGACCAAGGTTGATAAATATTTGTATACTATCTAGGTAGAACATTGGTTGGATATAATCTGACTATACACCTATGAAAAATCTTGTCTAGCTATGGTCTTTGCTTCTCAAAGACTATGAAACTACATGCTCTCACACAAAACAAAGCTCATAGCTAAAAATAACCTTTTCAAGTACCTTCTCTCAAAAACTACTTTAGCAAGGTGAATGGATAAATGGGTCATTATCCTTAATGAATTTGGCATTAAGTATGTGGGTGCAAAATAATTAAGGGACAAGTGATTGTAGATTAATTAGCAGAAGCATTGTTGGGAGACACTCGCCCCCTCACTCTAGATTTTCCTGATGAGTATATCCTCACTCTTATAGAATCAAAACAATGTAATATCTAATTTGACAAATCCACTAATTGTGGCTTGGGGGTAGGCTTCTTGTTGGATATATGCAACCATATAGACAAATTCCTCATAACCCAATAAGAGATTCAATGTGCAATAAACCAAAAATCCACATGCAAAAGAAATAGACAATCATACCATCAATGCTAACACAAGATATACCCTAGGAAAACCCTCATAGAGGGAAAAACTAGCCTCTAAAAGCATGCATCTCTCATGTATTATTTAGCAAATACATATACAGAGATAACCTCTAAAACATCAAGCTCTCTCTACCTGCAATGCATGTGAACAGGCATGTAACCATACATCCCATGCCATGCTTCAAACCCTCACACTTCCAACCTACAAGAGAAGCTACAAACCCAGCCAAGGGAAATAAGCTCTCACTCAATCCAAATAGCCAACCTCTACAACTACCCTTGTGTTTGCTTTTATATACATAAGATCACACAAATACAACATGTGGTATTGTAATACCATTTTCCCCAATACCATGTGTCTACAAAACCATTGTCCCTGCATTTGATTAATGGTACTAAGTTTTCCCAATTAATCAAATAATTACAAATAAAGTAATTGACCCAATGTTACATACAACAATTACAAGTGGCATCCAAATAAATATCCAATGTGGCTAAACACATCACATGATGCACTACAATTAAATATTTATTTTATGTAATAAAATAATATCTATGTTATGCAAGGTGTACAGTACACTTCCAACATTCTCCCACTTGTATATAATACATAAGGGATCAACATGTAAACTCAAAACATCAAGGGAAACCATCATGTGTGCCCAATATGTACCATATAACCATCCATGTGTTCCATGTGCTCCAAGATACCTACAACAATAATCAAGGTGTCCACCATCTCAAACAAGAATCTCCTCATCCTCCATCTAGCCTCATGAAGAATAAGATCCTCCAAAGAGATGTCACACTAAACTGTCACATAGAAGCAAGAAACCTGCATCACTGATATCCAAACACAAGCACCGAATCTAATGGTAACAAATAGGCTCAAGTAGCTATCAAGAAACGATCATAGCTAAAATAGAAACCACAACTAGTTGCTAATACATCAACTAACCATACCTCCAAACCAAGGTATACAAATAATAACAAGTAGACCTTATGCCATCAACATATCCAACTCAAATCACAATGATAACAAGTCCCTATATATACTCAATCCTACGTAAAGAAGTCCTCCAAGGTAACAACACAAACCATGTGATAATCAAACCTTAAGACCCTCCATACCACAACATAATGAGAACATCCAACAAAGGAATCATATACATCATAGAACTCCCACTACATGAGTAAATGTCAAATCTGAAAATAGATTAAGGAATCCAAAGATCCACTAATAGGCCATACATAGAATATGTGGCTAAATCCTCTATCGCATAGTGCCAAAGAACATACATAGACATACAAAATCTATAAACTAAATAGTTGCAAAATAACTCTCCTCAAGTCCATATCTCTCCCAAATCCTCCACATCATAAGAGAAAGAAGTCAAAGAGACTCAAAATCTCCATACACATCTCAACTCCAATGTCATGTGAACATAAATATCTAGGAAGAAGAATAAGACCAATCAAGAGAGAACCTACAAATCATAACCATGTCCTATCCACACTAATGTGCTATAGCTGTGAAAAGTACTATCTCCTTTACAACCCAAAAACAAGAAGCCTCCAAAACATCCAACAACAAGATGTAAGCCTCTCAAACCAAAAGGTAGATCAAACTCATAATCATCCCAAAGAAAAAATAAGCCCAAAGCCACTAACCATCTCCATTACATACAATGATCTCATGACAACTCAAGATCAAACATAATGGGATAACTAATCACATCCATGTATCTACTCCTCAAACAAGTCCTCACAACCATAATCCATAGCTCAAGACTCAAGAATGAGAAGATAAGACACAAATGAAGAATACATTTGAAAATTAGGTGGGCATACCTATCAAATCATTCACTATTGAGTGAACCAAAAGTGGGTATGATATTGCTCCTCCAGGATGCACCAAGTCTCAAAGACTCTCTCTAAGAACAATCCCCTCATGTCCAACCAAGGTGTAGGCTCCTTGGTCTTGCTGCTGAAATCCTCATTAAAGATTAACCATCTCAACACATGTCTCTAATCCAAGAGAACTCAAGCCTCACCTAAGTCTCCAAGTATCCATGAGTACCTCCATGATCAATCCATGCTAGACTCCAAATGCAAAATCACACCATCATGAAGCTCCCAAGCACATGACCAATGTACCCAATACCAAGAGAACCATCAAATCACTAATGCACACATCCTATCTCAAGTGAACCTGTATCATGCCAATACTCAAACTAATATCCAGAATAAACCAAGACACAATACTAATCATCCTATAAGCAAGAATCACTTGTCAAAACTAACAAACCATAACCAACACCTCAACTAAAGGCTCCAAGAGTCCTCCATGGTACCAAGATGTCAATATCTCCAAATCACATGAAGATAACCATATCCTGCCAAAGCTCCCACTGAAGTGTGATATTGAGCTATATAGGGCAACATCATAAACATCAAACCATCAAACCCATCACTGTCAAAAGCTCCCACTGAAACCTGTAACCAAGCTATCCATGGCATCATGATAAACATATCCTACATGAAGATCATCCATGGCCTCAACACAATCAAAGAATCTCGTTGTAACGACACAGCTCCCAAAAGGTCGAGCAAACCATAATCTCCAAAACCAAAAAGATGAACAAAACCTGTAAACCAAACATCAATCCAACACCACCAAACCTTGCACCTGTAAGATAATCATGTCATGCCAAAGTACCAACCAAACAAGGAACATCCATGACACCATGATCAACATTCAATGTACCTACACCAAACTCCCATCAAGTCTCACAAAATTGTACCATATAGCCAACAAACATAGGTCCCATATCATGACTGTATTAGGTAATACCATCTCTCTCTATATCTCAAATGACAAGCAAACCAATGCAACATGTGACTAACCCAAGCCACAAATCAGAATCTGCATCAACATTGAAACATCTATAGGCATAAACAACCCACATCCAAGTCATAAATGTAACCTATAGGTATAGACAACCTACAACACTACACAACCTGTAGATCTCAAAATGTAGCATGCAAACTCAACAATACATGCATAATGCTGTCAACCAAGGATAATTAGAGATAAACATGTAAATTTATAATTACTCAAACACCAAATCATTCCATATTCAATTTGCCATTGACTCACAAAAGCACCAAAAGTCAAAGGAACCCAAATGAGCTCAAACTGATATAATCTTAAAACTCCTTAGAATATCATCTCCAAACCTATACCACTACGTAGTTCTTAGAAATAACTTTCCAATGCCTATAAGAAGTCCAAAATCTGACTTTGTATGCACCTCTTATGCCCAGTCAAATCTCAAAAGCAACATCTGGCTTCAATTGGCAAAAAACTGGTCAAACTAGCAAAATTAGGAAAAATCACCAACACTACTATGTAGTACATGGAGAGACCTTTTCGTTGACTATAAAAAGTTGAAATTTTGACATCCTGGGAGAAAGATATGGCCTCTGGAAAAAATCTACCCAATTAGCCTATATGACTGGCCCTGGTGGCCCTCTGGTGGCTAGGCGGTGGCTGGCCGGTGACCCGCCAGCGGCGGCGGTGCCCTGGTGGCGCGTGAGCAGAGAAGTGGTGGAAGAATTAAAAAATGTATTAAACAGGGTTTAATTTTGTTTTATCTCCGTTTGAAAGGTTTGAAATGTTTTTAATAATTTTTAATTGTTTAAGAGGGGTTTTAAAGCCCCGTGAGCTGGCTGGACGCTGGCCCCGCCGGCCTCGACATTCTTGCCGGTCGGGAGCTGCCTGTCGGTAGCAGTCCACCAGCCTGTCAGGTCGTATGGCATACATAGGCCATGGACCTACTGTCACAGGTCCTACGCACGGGGGGTACGACCGCCCCAAGACTTTTAAATTTGTTTTTTATTTATTAACCAAAAAACCATGCAGACTTTAGGGAAAAATGATTTTTTTTTAATTACAAAATTTGATTGTACCTCTGCACCAAAGGACCTCTGATAATGATGACTAACAACTGTACATATTCTCTGACGTGTGCAATACCGCCAAAGATTCCCCTGTAGATTCCTCAAGGGTACAAAATAGGGCAAAAATTTCTGTCACCAAACATAGTCATGTTTTATATGAAAATATAGGTTTTTATGCCTTTTGGACTCAACCATGGGGTTTATTTTTGTCCAGGAGGCTCCTAGCAAAAGCTCACTCCCTAAAACCCTCATACAAAGAGCTCAAATTGAAAATCCACATGCCAAATTTCCTTCAAACCCTAGATCTGTAACAACCCAAGTCTGCAAACAACCTTGTAACCAGGTAAATGCCTTAATTCCTTCCATGCAAAGCCATGAATTCCACTATACAAAAAAAATCCACTCATAGCTAGGGTTATAAAACAGGGTTTTCACCCATATCATGGAAACCAAGCTCTCATACCAAATGTTGGAAATATGCAACCATATAAATAAATTCCTCATAACCTAATAAGAGATTCAATGTGTAATAAACCAAAAATCCACATGCAAAATAAATAGACAATCATACCATCAATGGTGACACAAGATATGCCCTGGGAAAACCCTCATAGAGGGAAAAACCCAGCCTCCAAAAGCATGCATCTCTCATGTATTATTCAACAAATACATGTACAGAGAAAACCTCTGAAACATCAAGCTCTCTCTACCTACAATCCATGTGAACAAGCATGTAACCATACTGTTGATGATTGTTTTTACACATTCATAACAAAAGTCAAAATTCACAAAAATGAACCTAACTGTCTTGAAAGATATGAAGAAATCAATTAAGATTACTTAATCCCAAGTTTCTATATGGTCAGGTCTTGATCTTGTGGATAGTTCAGTAGGTTAATGTGAAGCTGTAATATGTAAGGGGTCTTACTTGATTTAAGGTGTTTTATGGCTCATTGGGCTCAAATTATGCAAAAATTATCACAAATACCAACATTTTCTTCATTCCTTTGCATAAATTTGTTACTGTATCACAAAGCTTTATATGATTTATATTAACACAAGCGTTTCTTTTCAAATATTATGAAAATTGCCAAATATCAACTCAATCGTTCATGTTTCCTTCAAATATCAGACAATCTCCTTTAAATCTCTACGTTTAAGCTAAGTATTTCAAATGTTTGGGAAAAGTTAGAGAAATCTAAATTAAACTTCATTCTGCTACAGGATCTAAATGTTCTGTTATTCACGTTGTAAGCAGTACAACAAACTTGATTAAATCCACAGACTAAACCTTTAAATGTAAGCCCTGAGTATTTTCACAAATATACATTCAAGATTGCAAGCTTTAAGAGATATTATTTCAAATACAAAGAAGAGCCAGAAGACACTCTGAATATAGACGCAGAATTCTAGATTCATTTATATTCAAAACACACAGTCATATATGATTTACAATGTATGAATGACTCTTAGCTTCATTAATCAACTTCACAGAAAACTTATAATGCTTTACAGATACAATAAGAAAGCTAGATGTTCCACGCATTCCTTATTGCAAATAAAGGCAACCTCCTTCTATTCTAAACTAAAATGCTCTTCTATTCAAAATGCCAAGACAAATTACAACTTGTAGCTTTGTCCTACAAATCCCTGTGTAAGTGCCTGTGTAGGTCATTACAAAGTAAAAGGGCTCAATATATAGATTTGATTACCCCCAATTCAATTCCCAAAACCCTAGTCAATCATTGGTCTATATCTCAAGTGCAACATCAACGGTGGAAAACAAGTCCTGCCAAAAATCTCTGAGCAGCATACCCATACTGAGCATAAGGATGCCTTTTGGAAACCCTAACAAATCCTGTGAAATATCTTCTGTTGCTTTGCCCTTCTAATAATGCTTCTTTCCACCTACATACTTCTTCTCATTAAAAACCTTTACTCCCTTCACTTCCTTTTGCGATCCGATCTGCCCCTTGTGATGTCATCGCCATTAAAGCTCCACCTTCCATATCTCTACATACCTACCAACAAACATAAAAATGGATTTTAAAATTCACGTCGATTTTGTCAATTTATATCCCTTCTGAATGGTAGATTGGCATGAATCATAGCAATTAATGGTATTAATTACAGCAACTAATGGTATTAATTACAGCAACTAATGCTCCAAAAGTTTAGCCTTCTACTCTAGTGTTTGTGTTTTAAACTTTTTACCATTAGTTTAATTCTACATACATACCATTTTCCTTGTATGTTCCCCTTTGTATTTTTAAACATACAAACATTCTATGCAAGAAATCAAACTAAAGTTCCCTCCCTTTTCCGCTTTTTCTATACTTGTACCTTTTGTTTTGTATATCGCTCTTGTATATTTTCTTGTATGAGCACATATACAAACAACCCGATGCAAACCTCCTTTACCTTTTATCTCCCGTGGTGCTTTTAATTTCTTTGTTTATCGGGTATGTATGTTATGAACATACAAGCATTTAAATATACAAAGACCTTTCTATATTGAACTTCTTTTCACATCCGACTAGTATCTCTTCTTTGCATCTTTCGCTTTGCATATCAGCTTGTATATCGAAGACATACACTGTAATTATACAAACCTGATATGCAATCGGTGGGGTCCACTTTACTTTTCACTTGTATCTCTACGATACAACAACACTTGTATCCAACCCCTGGATACAAGTTCGGATACATACAAACTCTTTTGTATGTCCCTTCGGACTTCAACTTTTTATAAACCACTGTTTACTTACCTTTCAGCTCCGTGGTATGCATAAAGTGCAATGCATCCTTCGAAAGACTTTAAGGTATGATGTATCCTTTATATCAAATTTTAACCCCTTTTGAGTTCCGCACTATATGCATATTAAAATGTATGTCTCCGAAACATACATACAAAGCACGAAACATACAACAATAAAATCTCATTTTATAATCCCTTCGGTTCCACGACATGCATATTCCTGTTGTATATCATCTTGTATGTCCCCCTTTTTCAAACATACAAACTTAAAAACAGACATCCGACGGACTCAACCGATTATGCATTTAAACTTTGAACTTTTTCAGGCCCGACTTGTATCTAAGAATAAAATGTTACCAAAATGCATACAAATAAAATGACTTAAAAAAAAAAACTGACAACTCCCTTTGTGACTTATACAACAACCTGATATACAAACAACTTTGTATACAACCGACCTTGTATACAAACGACTTTGTATATGAGCAACCCGATATACAAATAGCTTTGTATATGCAATATACAAACCCTCCCATTGTACATTTACCAAAAACATACATATCTTGCAAAATATTGTGAATTTTAACATGGTTCAAAAAGAAACCCCCACTCATTTTTGACAAGGAATTCACCCATATTCGGCTCTGTGCTAAGGAGTAAAATGGGGCGTGTTGTGAGCATCACAACAACTAGCAACCAAACAAAACAATCCAAATAAAACCATTAAAGAAAACTAAATGAAACAAATTCATAACTTCCAACTATCTTTTCTACAAATCATTATTTAACTTGAGACCTAATGTATTCAATAAGGTGCATGAATCTTCCTTTTAGTTTAAGTGGGTGCACGTGATTAATAATCCTCATCTTGAAAATTAGTTGAACAAACTAGTGACTGATATTAGTGTACATAGTTGATGTCATTCCCTCATAGCCAACCGGATAGAGCCTTACTGCTAGTAGGTGTCCATAACTCTGACAAGGTTATCGTTACAATTCTCCTAAGTAGAGTCCCACTTCCAGCAAGCGTCTATAGCCCCGGTAGAGTTACTTAGATGACTTAATCTAGATTTTTAGTATAATCCATTTTATTTATTTATTTTATATTTTGAGTGAGATAGAGACTTCATAAGATATTGCAGTTGTAACTTCATGATGCAAGGAATGATCACTTGCTGAAATTAAGCTGTTAATTGTAATGGTAGCAAGGGTGACCTCTAATTTTTCACCTAATATCTACACTGATAGGTTCAACAAACCCAAGGATTTTAGGTGTGTCATTGTGAGAAACTTCCCTCGAATACTCAACCCACAGTTATTGAATACAAAATTTCATAAGTCAAACAACTTTCTACATTCATGACGGTCACAACAAGTTATGCATAAATTTCAAATAATTAACCTGAATGTTCTAAATTTTCTATTGTTTTTAGTGGTTACTAGTATGCTCCTGCATACTCTAAATCAAAATAAAGACCCTAGCACATAGGAAAACAACAAAGCAAACAAAACAAATGGACTGTACAAACAACCAACAAAACAAAACAAAAAAAACAACCCAAAACTGTACATTATTTACATTATGATACACAGAAACAAACAACTCTCACCCCAAGCCTAAAAGTAATGTTTCAAATGTTGGCCATTAACTGGTAATGGCACATCTTCCCCAGTCAAGGTCTTGAGCCTGAAAGTATTGTCTCCAATTATTTCTGCGACCTGTAATGGACCTAACCATAATTTGTCAAATTTTCCATGATTTCCTTTCTTTTCATGTGCTTTATCCCAACACATCACTAAGTCTGATATTCTAAACATTTTAACTCTTGCTCTTTTATCAAACCATCTTTTGACTACTGCTTGATGTTTGGTAAATTTCTCAATGGCTTGATCTCTTTTCTCATCCAGTTGCAACATCTGTATTATCCTGGCTTCTCTATGATCATCAAAGCCTAAATATTCATTAGCAAACTTCTAGACTGGTATTTTAAATTTACTGGAAGTATGGGATCAATCCCATAAACTAAGTGATAAGGTGCATTGCCTAAGGCTGACTTAACCTTAGTCCTATCTACCCACAGCACATATTTCAACAATGTGTCCCACTCTCTAGGATTATTTTCAGTTAGCTTCTTGATTATATCCAATAAAATCTTATTTGTGGACTCTGTTAACCCATTCCCCTAAGGATAATAGTTTGAAGAAAATTTTAAAACTATCCCATATTCAAATGCCCATTTAGAAAATTTTAGAGAAGAAAAAGCAAGGCCATTATCACATACCAGTGAATATGGAGTTCTAAACCTGGTTATGATGTTTTCTTCAAGGAACTTGATAACTACCTTAGTAGTAGAGAACTTGCAACATGTGGCTTCAGTCCACCTTGTACAGTAGTCAGTTACTATCAGTATAAACTTATGTCCTACAGATGATGGAGGATTTATGACCCCAATGAAATCTAAGCCCCATTGTGTAAATGGTCTAGACTCAATCACTGGCTGTAATGGATTAGCCTGATTCCTTCCCTTATCTGATGTAGTTTGATAGGTGTGACAACTTCAAATATGACTCTTTGTATCTTTAAACATTGTAGGCCAATAGTATCTTGCTCTCAATATCTTATGTGTGGTAGCTAAATGGGAACCATGAGCAGCTCCATACTTATTATGTAACTCTGACAATACCCAATCTGCTTCAGCTCTGTTTAAACATCTTAAACATATCCCTTCATGGTTCTTCTTGAATAGAAGACCTCCTTGTACCATGTACTTCTGTGCTTTAATCTTTAAAGCTCTCCTCTGAGAAGATTTCATCTTATTTGGATATTTGCTGGATATTAGAAAAGTGTTCAAATCATCATACCACCTTGATGCATCACTAGAATTTAACACATACTACTATTTCACCAAATTTGGATCTATGTTTTCTATGGTTTGTACTAATGCTTGTCCTCTGACCAACTTCATTGGAATAATTTCCATATCAAACTCTTGCAATGTTGTAATCCATTTGGCTCTTTTCTCTCTAGGCTCATTCTGCATCAGCAACATCTTCATGGCTGCATCTAGTACTATGGCTTTAACCTGACTATGTAAGATATAATGTCTAAACTTTTTCACTGCTCTTATTAATGTAAACACCTGTCTTTTTGTATCAAGATATTTTAGCTATGAATCCTTTAGAGGTGCACTCATAAAAGCTATGGTCTTTTCTTCGTTGTCTTCTCCCTTTTGTGTCAAAGAAGCCACAACTGAATGTGAAGATGCAAAAGAATAGATGTAAAATGGCTTTGTATAATCTGGACTCATCAACACAGGAGCATCAAAAATGGCCTCCTTAATATCTTCAAATGCAGCTTTAGCTACTAGTTTCCATTCTATCTTTGCATCCTTCTTCAACATGGCGTTCAATGGTTGCACAATTTCTGCAAACCCTGTAATAAACTTCCTGACAAAATTAATCTTACCAAAAAATGACTTTAGTTCTTTCTTACTATTTGGTAATTGCAATTTCTTTATTCCTTCTATTCTATCAGGATCAATAGATATCCCATTTTCAGAAATGACATGTCCTAATAATTTTCCTTCAGTTACGCCAAATGAACATTTCTGTGGGTTAAGGGAAATCCTATACCTTTCACATCTTTTAAGTACTCTTCTCAGATCTTCAGCATGAGTGGATGCATCTTTAGAGTAAACAGTTAAATCATCCATATAAATAATAATGCACTTACTTGATAAACCACGAAATGCAATATCCATGGCTCGTTGAAATGTGGCACCTGCATTGATTAGACCAAAAGGCATTCTTTTGTATGCATAATTTCCCCATTTACAAGTAAAAGTGGTCTTCAATCTATCCTCTTTATCTATTAAGACCTAGTTATATCCTAAGAATCCATCTAAGAAAGACATTATTTTAGCCCCATTTACTGCTTGCAACACTTCATCTATTGGAGGCAAAGGATAATTTTCTTTTTCAGATGCCTTGTTCAAATTTCTAAAATCTACACATAACCTAATGTCTCCACTTTTCTTTCTCACAGGTACTAAATTAGCTACCCAGGTTGAATGTCTAATTGGGAAAATTATTGTAGTAGACAACAATTTTTTCACTTCTTCAAAGATTAAAGGCTCTAAAATATCATTCACAGGCCTTTGTTTCTGCCTAAATGGTTTAACATCTGGTTTCAAGGGTATCACATGAGTTATGATGGACGTATCATATATTTTCAAATCTTCATACGTCCATGCTATGACATGTTTGTACTCTTTCAGAACATCCACAATTTCTTTTCTCAACTCCTCAGAGCTAGCCCTTCCAATAAGTACATTTTGTGGATTCTGCTCTGTTCCAAGGTTATATGGATCACACTCACCTCCCTCAGTTTTAGGCAAATCCTTCTGTCTTACTACCCCATCAAAGTCAAAAATCTATTCTAACTCAATCACTCCTTTAGGTAAGAACTATCTTTTAAGTTGATTATGTCTTCTTCATCCCAAGACACATTAGGCCTTTCTTGTTCATCAATAATTTGAGATTCAAATACCTCATTACAAGTTAGAAAATCTACAATTTGCTAATCCCCTTCAAATACCTGAAAATGAGTAACATTATCTGGTATGCTAGGAACATTTACTAATTCAACAACAAATCTTTTTAAACCTAAAAGTTTTAAGGGTTATAAGTGCTAGCAGCAACTGCTAATGCATCTGGTCTATGGTTCAATTCTCTAGGGATATGTTCTATGTTAAAAGCATCGAATGAATCTATCAAATCCCACACCCTATGCCTATAACAAACCATCTTTTTGTAGTTGCATGCATACAATTTCCTTACTTGCCTGACCACTAACTCAGAATCTAAAAATACCCTGATCATTTTTACCTTTTTCTTGATAGCCATAACAAGTCCATAAATCAAAGCTTCGTATTCTACAATGTTGTTAGTACAAGAAAACTATAGCCTATACACTGCTAAATATGACTTACCATGAGGATCTATAAGCTCCACACCTGCACCTGCACCTTGTTTAGATTTAGATCTATCACATTTCAGTGTCCACATGCCATCTTTATTCTTTTGACCCTTTATTTTGGCATGTTTTTCTTTTTCTATCACATGTGAGGTGCTATCTTGTTTATTCATAGGCAATTCATTTTGACCTACTTGCATATTTATACTTTCAGTTTGTAAATCAGAATGACAAATACTCTTGTCCTTTGTTTCTTCTTTTAAATCTGGGATCAACACATCTATGTTATTGTGAAAGTATTTCTCTGGTTGATTAGGATTAACCTTTCCTTCTTACAGTCCTACTCCCTTTGTGCATTTTATGTATTAATATTCAATAATATCTTTGCACATTCCACAATTTTCTTCAGAATGAGGTTTATCATGAACTCTACACATGTTTTTATACAATTTGCATTGAACTGGAATATTTTGTTCCATGCACCTTTCCATTTCTTGTCTAATGACTTGACCGAAACTGTTTATTGCATTGCTTTCTTCATCAGAAGAATTTCCATCAAACTCAATGAATAATATTGTTTCCTCACTAACATATTTTTCTCTAAAATTTAACATCAGGATTTCTTCAATTTGTACTCCCTTGTCAGTGATTCTATAAACACCAGGTTCGATAGAAGCATACAATATCTCATTAGTCTTATTGTATTATGTAATCATGTGTTTCATCCTGGGTTCTGCTTCTATCCTAATTTGATTTGGAACACCTCTCCAAGGTAACCACATATGTGAGAAATCAGTGGCCATATATCCATTCAATGTTTTGGACCAGTCTCTACTCAACAACATCCCATAATTCATAGGTATATCCACTATTTCAATGTCAATAAACTGACTTACCCTAGGATCTGAGGCTAATTGCATTTGAATATGCATTAGTTCTCCTATCACATTAACCTCAGTTTTATCCAATTGTGTAAAAACCTTAGCAGATTTAGTAGGAGTCAGCCCTAAAGTTTTGAATATTCCCAAAGGCATTACATTAGCTGATGCACTAGAATCTGCCATGCAATTATGTATGTTCTTTCCACACATCCTAATGGTTAACAAGAAAGGAGGAGCTTCTTTCTTATCTGCATACATTACCACATTAGTGTTGGAAGGCTGCTTAATTTTCTTACTCTTTTCTTAGGTTGTGAATCTCTACTAGGAACACTCACATCAGCAGAAACCTCACCTATCACAGATGTATCCAAGGATTTTATGAAGGCATTTCTAACCCCTGGACTTTTCAATAATTCACACAAAGGTATACTGGCCTTAATATTTTTCATCTCTTCTAATAAGTAACTCATCAACCTCATTGTTTCTACTGTCTGTTTTACTTGTTTGGACCTTTTGTACTACGGTTTCATTATTTGCATAATGATTAGCCTTTAGTATAGTAGGATTATTACTAGCATTCTAATCTGGGGGAGTATTGAAATTTCTAGGAGGAGTGGAAGTAGTGAAAGGACCTCCTAGCCTAGTGTTATTTCTCAAATTGTAGGTGTGATTTTTGTTTAACTACTGAAAAGCCTGTACCTCTTCTGTTTCAAATAACACTTCATTTTTAGTTTCAAAGGGAAACTGAAATGCATTTAGTACCAAGGCTGATTCAGGATATAGGTTCTCACAAAAATAAGGTTCCTCCTCTAACAATTAATCCTCTTCTTCTCTAGTTGCAAAGGTAAAAGTCTCTAAGACTAAAGCAGTCTCATATCCTGAGGGCACTACTTCATTACCTTTGGGAATGAGAAACTCAGAAGTGGGAGCCTGTACATCCACATTGAAAATACTGGCTGCTAAATGGAACTGAGGACATTCTAGTTCAGCATGGGCACTAGTATTATGAATTTTGCACCAATTCAAGGCTACGTTGGCCATTTGAATTCTAGCTGTTTGTTTTGTATCCTGATTATCTAAATTGTCAAATGGAGAAGCTAGAGTGCCATTATTTGGCCCCATGTTCCATGTCTTAGGTGGCCTTGGTTTATTCTGATTTCTATTATTATTAATCCAGGCTCTGTTATCTATAGTTGGTCCCCTGTTTTACATCAGTTGTCCTGGATTATGATTTTGATTCTGATTGTAATTCTGGTTTTGATTTGAACTTTGACCCTGGTTATAATTCTAATTATGATTCTAGTTAGGGTTTGGGTTGTAGTTCTGACTATAGCTTTGGTTATGGTTTTGACTGTATCCTTGGTTGTTTCTACCATAGAAATTTTCATTTTTCAGTTGTGTCATTTCAATAGTCAATCTTCTCAAGTGTGTAGTAATTTCCTTGATTTCTTCTCTTTCCTCTTGTGCCTTTGCCATAAATGTATCCTCAGGAGGTTGGAAGAAAGATTGACCACTGCTCTAATTATTATTGGCAGTGTTACCAGTATAAGGGACTATGGACTGGATTGGGACAGGATTATACACAGGTGTGTATGTAGGAACTGGATTCAATAATGGAGTGTTATGTGTAGGGACTCCATTCCAAGGTTGTATTTGATTTTGTATCACAAGATTTCCTCCGTTAAGAAATGGATTATAAGTTGTTTGCCTCATCTCCTAGTTGGCTGCCTCCTTATAGGCTTTAGATATTGTATCTATGTCAGCTTTTCTTTTGACAAACATAGCCGTTAGTGGATCTAGGGCAACATAATACATGGCTAACAATGTATATGCATTTACTGTGTAAGGATCTACCAACCTAGAATAGGCTTTTTGAAACTTGTCATTAAAATTGTCAATCAGCTCTCCTTCACCTCTCTTTATTACAACCAATATGTGATATAAGGTGGAAGGATCTATTGGTCCTCTAAATCTAGACAAAAATGTTTCTTCCATAAATGCCCAAGAAGAAATATAACCATTGGGCAAGTTAACATACCAGTTAGAATCTTGCTCATTAAAGGTGTAAGGAAATAACCTACACACAACATCCTCATATTCTAACCTGGCCCTAAAGCATGCCTCCTTAAATATCCTAATGTGATCTTCTGGATCTTGATGCAACTGGTACTTAGGACATATCTTTTCAGGATTCTTTGGCATCTCATGATAATCAGGGAATGTTATGGGAGAATTAACATTAAAGTAATCCATTCCAGGTACTTGTGCTTGACCTGGACCTTGGGGAATACTTGGATTTCTCGGTGGATTTGGATTTCTGGGAGGACTAGGACCTCTAGGAGGACTAGGACCTCTGGGAAGACCTGAACCAAGATTTAAAGATCTAAATGAAGAACTGTCAGGACTCACAATGCTATGGATACTAAAAGGTGATCTAGGAGGCATTCCAAATGAACCTCCTGCGTGTGATATTCTAGGATTCCAAATCAAAGGACTCTTACTTTGCCTTTTATTAGGTAATTGCACAAATATATCTTCTGAACTAGATCTAGACCTAGTCACTCTACCACTGTTATGAGCCAGATTTACTTAGAACAAACCCTAACTCCAATCACCCTCCTTCTAGTGTCAAAAACTATTGATGATTATTTTTACACATTCACAACAAAAGTCAAAATTCACAAAAATGAACCTAACTGTCTTGAAAGATATGAAGAAATCAATTAAGATTACTTAATCCCAAGTTTCTATATGGTCAGGTCTTGAACTTGTGGATAGTTCAGTAGGTTAATGTGAAGCTGTAATATGCAAGGGGCCTTACTTGATTTAAGGTGTTTTATGGCTCATTGGGCTCAAATTATGCAAAAATTATCACAAATACCAACATTTTCTTCATTCCTTTGCATAAATTTGTTACTGTATCACAAAGCTTTATATGATTTATATTAACACAAGCGTTTCTTTTCAAATATTATGAAAATTGCCAAATATCAACTTAGTCGTTCATGTTTCCTTCAAATATCAGACAATCTCCTTTAAATCTCTATGTTTAAGCTAAGTATTTCAAATGTTTTGGAAAAGTTAGAGAAATCTAAATTAAACTTCATTCTGCTACAGGATCTAAATGTTCTGTTATTCACGTTGTAAGCAGTACAACAAACTTGATTAAATCCACAGACTAAACCTTTAAATGTAAGCCCTGAGTATTTTCACAAACATACATTCAAGATTGCAAGCTTTAAGAGATATTATTTCAAATACAAAGAAGAGCCAGAAGACACTCTAAATATAGATGCAGAATTCCAGATTTATTTATATTCAAAACGCATAGTCATATATGATTTACAATGTATGAATGACTCTTAGCTTCATTAATCAACTTCACAGAAAACTTATAACGCTTTACAGATATAATAAGAAAGCTAGATGTTCCATGCATTCCTTATTGTAGACATAGGCAACCTCCTTCTATTCTAAACTAAAATGCTCTTCTATTCCAAATGCCAAGACAAATTACAACTTCCAGCTCTGTCCTACAAATCCATGTGTAAGTCCCTGTGTAGGTCATAACAAAGTAAAGGGGCTCAATATATAGATTTGATTACCCCCAATCTGGTTCCCAAAACCCTAATCATCGGTCTATATCTCAAGTGCAGCATCAATGGTGGAAAATGAGTCCCGCCAAAAATCTCTGAGCGGCATACCCATACTGAGCATAAGGATGCCTTTTGGAAACCCTAACAAATCTCGTGAGATATCTTTTGTTGCTTTGCCATTTTAATAATGCTTCTTTTCACCTGCATACTTCCTCTCATTAAAAACCTTTACTCCCTTCACTTCCTTTTGTGATCCGATCCGCCCTTAATGATGTCATCACCATTAAAGCTCCACCTTCCATACCTCTGCATACCTGCCAATAGACATAAAAATGGATTTTAAAATTCATGTTGATTTTGTCAATTTATATCCCTTATGAATGGTAGATTGGCATTAATCACAACAATTAATGGCATTAATTACAACAAAAAATGTGCCAAAAGTTTGGCCTTCTACTCCAGTGTTTGCGTTTTAAACTTTTTACCGTTAGTTTAATTCTACATACATACCATTTTCCTTGTTTGTTCCTTTTGTATGTTCCCCTTTGTATGTTTAAACATACAAACATTCTATGCAAGAAATCAAACTAAAATTCCCTCCCTTTTCTACTTTTTCTGTACTTGTACCTTTTGTTTTGTATATCGCTCTTGTATATTTTCTTGTATGAGCGCATATACAAACAACCCGATGCAAAACCTCCTTTACCTTTTATCTCCCGCAATGCTTTTAATTTCTTTATATATCAGGTATGTATGTTATGAACATACAAGAATTTAAATATACAAAGACCTTTCTATATTGAACTTCTTTTCGCATCCGGCTGGTATCTCTTCTTTGCATCTTTCGCTTTGCATATCAGCTTGTATATCAAAGACATACACTGTAATTATACAAACCTGATATGTAATCGGTGGGGTCCACTTTACTTTTCACTTGTACCTCTGCGATACAACAACACTTGTATCCAACCCCTAGATACAAGTCCGGATACATACAAACTCTTTTGTATGTCCCTTCAGACTTTAACTTTTTATAAACCACCATTTACTTACCTTTCAGCTCTGCGGTATGCATAAAGTGTAATGCATCCTTCGAAAGACTTTAAGGTCTGATGTATCCTTTATATCAAATTTTAACCCCTTTTGAGTTTCAAACTGTATGCATATTAAAATATATGTCTCCGAAACATACATACAAAGCGTGAAACATACAACAATAAAATCTCATTTTAAAATCCCTTCGGTTCCGTGGCATGCATATTCCCGTTGTATATCATCTTGTATGTCCCCCTTTTTCAAACATACAAACTTAAAAACATACATCTGACGGATTCAACCAATTATGCATTTAAACTTTGAACTTTTTCAGCCCTGACTTGTATGTAAGAATAAAATGTTACCGAAATGCATACAAGTAAAATGACTTAAAAAAAAACTGACAACTCCTTTTGTGACTTATACAACGACCCGATATACAAACAACTTTGTATACAAGTGACCTTGTATACAAATGACTTGTAAATGAGTGACCCAATATACAAACAGCTTTGTATATGCAACATACAAACCCTCCCATTGTACATTTACCAAAAACATACATATCTTGCAAAATATTGTGAATTTTAACATGGTTCAAAAAGCAACCCCCACTCATTTTTGACAAAGAATTCACCCATATTCAGCTCTGGTACTTAATACTATTTTTTCTTTATTTTCAACAAGGTTTGTAACTTTCACTTCCTTTTCCCTTTTACCACCAAACAGACCCACACATAAAGCAAAAAGACACAGCCACAACAAGGGTCCTCATTTTGATAAGGAGTAAAATGGGGCGTGTTGTGAGCATCACAACACATACATCCCATGCCATGCTTCAAACCCTCACATAGCCAACCTACAAGAGAAGCTACAAACCCAGCCAAGAGCAATAAGCCCTCGCTCAATCCAAATAGCCAACCTCTACAATTACCCTTGTGTTTTCTTTTATAGACATAAGCTCACACAAATACAACATGTGGTATTGTAATACTATTTTCCCCAATACCATGTGTCTACAAAACCATTGACCCCACATTTGATTATTAGTACTAAGTTTTCCCAATTAATCAAATAATTACAAATAAAGTAATTAACCTAATGTTACATATAACAATTACAAGTGGCATCTAGATAAATATCCAATGTGGCTAAACACATCACATGATGCACCACAATTAAATATTTATTTTACATAATAAAATAATATTAATGTTATGCAAGGTGTACAACACACTTCCTATTCCTCACACCATAAGGGGACCTCATCCATAAGGCCATCAAAATTGGCTTCCCATGTACCAACAATATAGTAGAGTATGAGGCATTGATTTTAAGGCTCAATCTTGATACGATGTCATGATAGAAATAGAATGTGGTTATGATGGCCCCTTTATCTCAGGGGCTATGATGGTACCTTATTATGACGTCTCAACACAAATGAGGCAACCCTAGTAGTTAAAGAGGTTCATGGTAGCATTTGTAGAGCTCATACCAGTGGTCTTTCCCTAGCCAAGAAATTCCTTTGCACATGATATTATTGGCCTACCATGGATCAAGACACTTGTCAATATGTGAAGAAATTCCTAGCTTGTCAAAAGCATTGAGATTTGATCCACACTCCATCTCAAGCCTTGCATCCCATCACTACTCCTTGGCCATTCTCCACTTGGGGCCTTGACCTTATCAACAAGATCAATCCTACCAAATATGACAACCATAAACACATTATCACTTCCATCAAATACTTCACAAATTGGGTCAAATCCATTCCACTCACTTATGTGACTAGTAAACAAATATACAAATTCATCCTTAACCACTTCATTTATTAGTAAGGTATCCTCATCTCCATCATTGTTGATAATGGAAAATCCTTAAAAAATAAAGAAGTTAAATCCCTTTGTGAAAAATTTCATATCAAACATAAATGGTCCACCCCATATTACCCTTAAGGTAACGTCCAAGATGAGGCATCTAATAAAACCCTCATCAAAATTCTTAAAAATATTGTCAATGATGTTGGTTGTGACTGGCACCTCCAAATTTATCCCACCCTATGGGTGTACTGCATAAGCATCTACCCCCCACAAGAGGCACTCCATATTCCCTTGTGTTTATAGCTAAATAAATATTACCAATTAAGGTTGAGCTACAATCCTTACAGATCTCCCTATAGCATTTGATTGATGATGACAAGTATCGACTTGCATGACTACATCAGTTGGATCTCCTCAATTAACATAGACTCAATGCACTCAATAATAAAAGTTGAAAGTGTATCAGAATCACCTTCGTCACAACTATAATTGGTGCATAAAAGCTAGAGAATTTCAAGTTGGTAATCTTATCCTAAAGGAGAATTAGAAAACACTAATCAAGACAAAGAAAAGAAAGGCAAGTTCAAACCAAATTGGTCAGGTCCCTATGTGGTCATGGCTAAATATGGATCAAAAGCTTACAAGTTGGCTACACCTAATGGCCAAGAACTAGAAGAGCCTTTGAACATTGTGCATCTCAAGCATTTTTACACTTGATCAAAAGTAAAAAATCTATAATTAAAATAAAAAGAAAATTTTAAAAAAAAGTAAAGAGAAAAATTACCCTTTGGTGAAAACCACTTTTATGTGCCTTGGGAAAGCACCATGATGAAAACTTACTCATAGGCCTCATGTGTGAATAACCAAGTAATTATTATCTATAAGCACTCATATCTAGGGGCATCTTTCATCCACCCATCCCATCCATTCCATCTTCATCCTCCCCTTTTTATTTTGAACTATGGACTAGGGGTAGTAGATTGATCTATGCTTTGGGAAGAACTCTTGGAACATTCCCTTTGGCACCCTTGACATTATGGCTAGACACTCTTCTACAACATGACTCCTTAGACAAATGAATCAATCTCTACTTCATGCAACCTAAACCAACACTCCTAATGCAACCCTCTACCTCATCCTTTAAAGAACATCCTAGATCAAACTAATCAGTTCTCATCATCATTATTAGGGGCAAGTAATACTTGTCAAGAGGAAAATCCTTCTTGGTGTCCTTTTAGGATCTCCACTTCTTCCTATTGTGTGCCTTTATGTCTTTATGTTTTGTTTCTTTGTGTCCTCTGCACTTTTTAGTATGTCATCCCATCTACATACTCCACCAAGGCTACCATGGTCCATTATACCATGTTGTTTATTAAGTACATGTTGTTGGGATATCTCTTTTTTGTGTTTCTTTTGTCTTTCCTTGGACTATTTGCATCATGGTTTATTATTTATCTTTTGCTTGTTTTACTTGTTCCTGAGTCAGTCCTTTTATGCATAAAACATCATGTCACTTTGATCTGTATATCTTGGTGCATCATGTTTTATGCTACAACAAAGAAGTTTATCAACACATTTGGAATCTCCTCAATAATTCCTTTCATATACCTAAAATCACCAACATTCATCATATTACATCAAAAATCCCTCCAAATGTTGAGGTATCAAAACCAACCATCAATCAATCAAATCCAAACCTATCAATCTATCCTAAAACTAGTCTCCCATGCTTAGAGAATAATTCATCCTTCCCCCCTCCCTTCCATCATTCTTCATCAACTTCTCCTCCTTCCTCACCTCTTTTCCATCCTCTTTTTTTGAGAGACCACCCATGATATTTCCACCCACCTGCTCTCTCAAGGGGGAATCCCTCATCCATATCCATGTACTAACTCTATTTATCAAGATCTGAATCTAAACCTTGTTTATAATCTACAATGGAAGTTGTAAATTATAAATTACAAATGAAGTGTGAAGTGTGGTCTTCAAGGTGGGGTTCAAGTTTGGTATGTAGTTTGCAAAAAAGTTGCAAGTTGTAAATGAAATGTAAAGTGGGGATTGCATGATGGAATTTAGGTCCAGTATGTTGTTTGCAAAGAAGTTGCAAGTTACAAAGAAAATGCGAAGTGCACTGTGAGGTGTAAATTACAAACTATAGTTCAAGTGCAAAATACAAATTGCAAACTGGAGTTCGCATCCGATATGTAATTTGTAATGAAATTATAGATTACAAATTGAAAAGTATATGTGAACTATGAACATGGAAAAAACTTAGGGCAAAAAATAATTCTAAAGAAATAAAAATTACATGTTGGGGTTCATATGTGGTTTGCAATTTATAAATTGCAAACTGCATATCATTTGTGAAGTACGAACTAGGACATGGAAAGTTTTCATTGTAAAGGAAAAAATAGATTCCCTAAGCATGAATTGTATGCAATTTTAATGATTTTAAATGCTAAAACATGAATGTGAATGAGATTCAAAAAACATTAATAAATTGCAATCTTTCACAGGTAAAATAAATCAATTCAACACATGCAATTACTCCAAAATGAAAACCCTAAATATCCCAAACATGCAACTAGAAAAACTAGAGAAGAAAGAAAGAAAAATGAGGAAAACTTAGGAGATGTAAAAAATCAGCACTGTAACGTCAGAAAATGTCCTCTTGGAGGCTTTTCCCTCATCAGGTTTAGCTCCCCGATCTTTAGCATGCATTTAGGGCATTTTAGTTCATTTTTTAGCATCTCGATGGAATGAGACCTAGGTTTCATGGCAAATGGGACCTAGGAGGACCCCTTGAGCTATACCTTGCCTAAAATAAGGGGGAGGACTTGGGCGCCTGTGCCCTAGTCCTGCCCTATTTTAGAGCAACCCTAATTTTTAGGTGTCAGTTTATGACCGTTGGTTCTTTTGTCGACACAGTAAAGTTTGATTTTTAAAATCTTGGCGGGAATACTTGTTGGTGTATATATAAGCATGTTTAGGCATTCATTTGTAAACTAGATGATTACTAGCAATCTATTGTGTTCTCGTGGTGATTCAAGACTTTCTATTGTGTTGCAAGAGCAGGCTTGTATGTTTTGTGTGTTGATATATGCAGATTTGAGCATCAATTTCCTCATGGCATGAAGAGCATCTTCCTCCATGAGAGCTTCACTACAAGGTGACATCATTGTGTTTTTATCATTGATTCCTTTGGCTTTTGGCCTCTACCTCATAAGGGAACATCCTCTTTATTTGACAATGGTGTTCAGAGACTTAAGTGTCCTCTGAGGCTTGATTGAGGCAAGCCTCTAAACACCACAACCCCAAACCAAGTCTTGTGATTGTAGGTTACAGGTGTCACATCCAAAAAAAGTGGAGTTGCAAGAAGGCTTGGCAGGCATTAGGGATTTGAGATTTGAGGAAAAGGCAGGCATAGGAGCACTTCTAGGACTAGGGCACCTGCAACAGTGTCCTCTGCAGACAGATGTTAGAAAATAGAAGTTACAGGACTGATCAGTGTCAGAAGGAGGTTTAGATTCCTTGAAAAAGTAGGTACCTTGGACTTGGGTTCCAGCACCATAGTCCTCAACTATTCCACCTCAGAATCTTGAAAATAGGTATTCTGTGATTTGTTATTTTACTCCCATCTGCAAGAGCTTTTTCCATTATTCGTCAATTTGTTGTCGTATTTGCATAATTAGGGTTTTAATGGTTAATTGGACATAAGAGAAAGAAAAATTGATAATTAATTCCCTAATCCAAGTTTCCCTACATATGTAAGTGACCTAGGGTATGATAGTGCTCGCCACTCGACCCTAGATCCTTCAATGTATAGTGGAGAGGCGGATTTAAACATCTAAACATTAAAACATTGACAAATCTAATTTTCCACTAAACATTTTGGTGAAGCCATGTTTTTAGACTTAAATTACAACTTGATGAGTGTTTTTCTTCAGATTTGGTGTAATTTCATTCATTCATATAGGCATTTACTTTATTGCATTGAGAAAATTTCAAAGAAAATTGAAAATTTTGAAAAATAAAAAAAAATTGCATTGTTTGGCCTACTAAATTGCATTAATTCTTCCTAAATTTTCCTAATTCATGATTTTTGCATCAGATATGATATAAAATATAGAAAAATCCAAAAATTCAAAATTTTGCGTTGCATTTTCATCATTTAATTGCTAGGGTTTTGTGGAAATTTTGACAATTTTATATAACCTAGTAATTCCAAAATCTAGGGTTTGTAGGTGAAATCTTTTATCGGATTTTTTTACTAATTTTATAGGCTCATTCAAATTTTCATTTGGCTTTAGTCTTGAATTTTCATGTGAATTTGCATTTAGATTAAAAATATTTGCATTTAGATTCAAAATATTTGCATTTTTGCATAGAAAATTTTAACAAAAAACTAGCAATTTTGATGCATTTTCAATAAATTTGCATGGGCATTTTGCATATTAAGGATTGAAAATAATTTTCAGATCTTAGAGTAAGTTAATTTCATCATAAATCAGACTTCAAAGCATTTTCATAGCATTTTGTGTCAAGATCTCAAACCTAGGGCTTCAAAAACAACGATTTTCACTAAAATTGGCCTTATTGACTCTATAAACTTGCACTAGAGGTGTGTTGTGAAGGATATTTTTACATTAATTTTCTGTTATCAAGGTAATCATTATTTTCCCCTCATAAAAAGCTTCACAACACCCTTTTATCGGGCTCTTGTAGTGAAAATTTTGCAAAAAAATACACATTTTAGCTATTTTTGCCCTAGGGTTTGACCTAGTTTGCACTCCAAGCGTGTTGTGATAATTTTATGGATTGAGGTGACTAATATTATTGCAATTATTTTCTATACCTCCTTAAATTATTTACAACACCCTTTTTGCTAGGTCTTGGAGTTGAAAAACCGTGAAAAATAGCCTATTTTTGCTATATTTTCACTAGGGTTTGACCTTAAGTAGCACTAAAAGCATGTTGTGTTGGGTATTTTGGCACCAAGTGGATGTTATTACTGATATTATTTATTTTCTATCATCATATTCCTCACAACACTCTTTGTCATGCTCTTTTGCATTTGAATTTTGGTGAAAAAGTGCTTATTTTGACATATTTTCACTATAATTTGACTTGGCATCATCTTAGATTTGCATCAAAAGAATGTTGTAAAGGTTATTATTGCTGTATTGGATTGATATCAGACATATTATTTTCTTCCCCTGATAAAAATCCTTACAACATCCTTTGTTTCATTCATTTGCATTGAAAAAAGTACAAAAAAAAAGCATCTAGGTCATTTTTGCATATAGCTTGGCACTTGAATTTTGCATAAAGTTGGGAAAGCTTTTCAAAAATATGATCTTACATTAAAATGGCACCTTCATGTCATTTTTCAATGGTATCTTTACATGCATTTATCAAAAACCTTGATCTTGACCAATTTTTAACTCTCATGAGTGAACATGCTACGATTTTAGAAAGCTTAACTGAGTTCTTCTCCATGAGTAGCAAGGAAAAATATGATGATCCCATAAGTTATCCTACTTCCCCTATAACTGAATACTCAAATGAGAATCCTACGGATAGCTTTAGTAATTCCACTACTCTCCCTGGCCAAGATGAAGCATTAGTGAATGAAGAGCTCCCTTTAACAAAGAACATTCCATGGGTAGAAAATAAGCATTCATTTAATAATAATCATTTGATTCATACCTCTGTGGATCATCCCACCAACCTTCTTCCTTTAGTAGACTATTTGCACACCTTGGATTTCACTAAGGAAGAGAAGACCTTTAATGTCCCTCCTTTGTTTGATTATTCAAGTCATTTGGACATCACTAAGAGGATAGAGAATAAATACAATAGTAAGCTTCAACAAGAAAATATTACACCTAGACAAAGGACCTTTGACCTTGGTGCTTCCTCCTCTACAACAAAAAAATCCATAACAAAGCAAAGTTCCATGTTACCAAAACTAAGTCGTAAAATACAACAACGTCAACTTGCAAAAAGGAGGAAGGCAAGGCGACGAGCTTACCTTAGATCTCAACAAGAAAACATCAATCCCAACATTCAACCAAACAATAATGATCCTAATGATGAACAACATGATGAGCAAGATATGAATATGGCTATGATACCTTCTACCCCACCTTACTCCAACATTAGGGAGTGGGAGGATGACAATGATTTACTTGATGATAAGACTTAGCATGAAGACCCTACAGGTAAGTATCTCTAACCCTTTATCTCTCTTGTGATGTGTTTCCCCCATAATGTGTTATGTGTTGTTTAGGCCCCCTAGGATGACCTCAGATTCTCCTGTAAGGGTCAGGATACCAGGAGACTACCTCTATTGTGACCTTCTTCTATTTGTATCATCATTCTTCTAAATTGCTCTCTCTTTGATTTCATTGTTGTGTGTTGTGTCTTATGGACATAGCGTTGTGGTTGGTGACTTGGAAGCACCCTCCTATGTGACTATCTCTCAGACACTTGTTTTCTCCTCTCTTATTTATTTTTTCCCTTCCTCTAGTGTTTCCACCTAGCGGACAGATGATGACAAACATTTATACTGATGTGGACCTAGTGTCCTTTTCGAGAGCAATAAAAAACATGGACTTAGTTCCTAATATGATGATGGGGTTGTATATCTTATCCAATGTTTGGCTAGTGGAAGCACTCGTGCTTTCCACATAGTGAATTTGATGATGTTTCTATCACATTTACAAACCTTAACAATACTGCTGCTCCATGCACCTCTATTTGCCTTTGAATCTAGCCTTGGCGGTACTCAATTCAAAGAGCTTTGTGATATATCCCTACGGTTATCCTCAAACTTTGAATTCATTGTATAACCTTGGCTCTTTGTGTGGTTAATCATATGCATTGATGTTGTTGTTTATCATGATATTGTAGACACTAACATGTTTCTTGTAGGGATGTGTTTGTGGGAACATTTCATGATCGTAAAGTACATGTCACCTCCGGGGGGTGTGGGCTTTGCAAAAGTCGGTGTTCCCTTGTGTGTTTTCTTCCTACCTTAACGTGCTTGATATCGATAACTGATATCAACCACCTTAAGGTGGGGGAATATATAAGATAAGTTGTTTGTTATAGATGTTAGCAATGTGTTTGACCTCAGATATAGAGACTTGTGCCCCAGAGTAGTGCATCGTGCATCCTAAGTTTGTTTGCAATCAATCAATCAATCAATCATGTAAGCCCTCTGCAGAGGTGGGATATTGAGCATATCTTTTTTCTTAAGCCCTCTGCAGAGGTGGGGATGGTGTATTTCTCAGAGCAGATTACATCATCCTGTCATTTTCAAAAGTCCTTTGCGGAGGCGGGGAGCGGTTCTGTGAATAACTCAACCCTTAAGCATGTCTTCGGTGATTGTTGTGGCAAAGCCCAATCATTGGTGTGTGCCTATAATGTGACTAAGATGGTGTTGGACCTAGAAATAGGTACACTCCATTGCTTGTATGTCATGTTTTCCCCATATCTTCAAGTGTGTGTGTTCTGGCATGCTTTTTTTGTGTGGCATGTTTATTGTCCCATATGCAGAGACTAGAGCCCTCGAGTAGTGCTTCCTGCATTTTGGGAGGTTTTGCGTGTCTTGCATGTGTGTTTCCCCATACATACAGAGACTTACGCCCCAGAGTAGTGCATCCTATATTATGGGAGGTTTGTTTACTTTCCAGTACTTGCATCTGAATTTCATATATATGTGAAAAAGAAAAGAAAAGATATCATTTCTATCTTTCATGCATTAATGTGTCTTCTATGAATTGACTATCTTCTCTGTGTACTACGTGACTATAGCTATCTTCTTCATGTTTTGCATGCCTGTTACTATTTTCTATGTGATTGGTGTGTCTTCTCCGTACTTGGTGTGTTTGTTGTGGTTGTGACCTTACTTTAATGCATGTATTGGCCTCGCGTTTATACATACATTAAAGTGGGGTCTAAATGTAACGTCAAAAAATGTCCCCTTGGGGGCTTTTCCCTCATAAGGTTTAGCTCCCAGGTCTTTAGCATGCATTTAGGGCATTTTACTTCATAATTTAGCATCCCTATGGAATGAGACCTAGGTTTCATGGCAAATGGGACCTAGGAGGATCCCTTGAGCTGTATTCTGCCTAAAATAAGGGGGGAGGACTTGGGTGCCCGAGCCCTAGTCCTACCCTATTTTAGGGCAGCCCCAATTTTTGGGTGTCAGTTTATGACCGTTAGTTGGTTCTTTTGCCGACATGGTAAAGTTTGATTTTTAAAATCTTGGTAGGAATGCTTGTAGGTGCATATATAAGAATGTTTAGGAATTCATTTGTAAACTAGATGATTACTAGCAAGCTATTGTGTTCTCAAGGTGATTCAAGACTTTCTATTGTGTTACAAGAGCAGACTTGTATGTTTTGTGTGTTGATATATGCAGATTTGAGCATCAATTTCCTCATGGCATGAAGAACATCTTCCTCCATGAGAGCTTCACTACATGGTGACATATCATTGTGTTTTTATCATTGATTCCTTTGTCTTTTGGCCTTTGCCTCACAAGGGCACACCCTCTTAATTTGACAATAGTGTTTGGAGACATAAGTGTCCTCTGGGGCTTGACTGAGGCAAGCCTCTAAACACCACAACCCCCAAACCAAGTCTTGTGATTATAGGTTACAGGTGTCGCATATGGAAAAAAGTGGAGTTGCAAGAAGGCTTAGTAGGCATTAGGGATTCAAGATCTAAAGAAAAGTTGGATAGAGGAGCACTTCCAAGACTAGGGCACCTACAATAGTGTCCTCTGGAAACAGATTTCAGAAAATAGAAGTTACAGGGCTGATCAGTGTCAGAAGGAGGTTCAGATTCCCTAAAAAAGTAGGTACCTTGGACTTGGGTGCCTGCACCATAGTCCCTAACTATTCTGCCTTGAAACCCTAAAAATAGGTATTCTGTGATTTGTTATTTTACTCCCATCTACAAGAGCTTTTTCTGTTATTTGTCAATTTGTTGTCGCATTTGCATAATTAGGGTTTTAATGGTTAATTGGACATAAGAGAAGGAAAAATTGATAATTAATTCCCTAATCCAAGTTTCCCTACATCTGCAAGTGACCTAGGGTATGATAGTGCTCGCCACTTGACCCTAGATCCTTCAATGTATAGTAGAGAGACGGATTTAAACATCTAAACATTAAAACATTGACAAATCCAATTTTCCACTAAACAGGCACTAAATAAACTTGGAAGATCACAAATTCTAGAGCATCATCAATTACAAATGAGCTAGATCGTTAGAAGAATGAGATGACATGGGATTTAAAAGAACCCCCACACATGGGACATTAATGCCCACCTACCAAAGTCTTTGGAGTTTCAAAGGAAAATTGCATTCAAACCATCCCTTTGGCATTCAAATTTTTAAGGAGGTTTTGCATAACTATGGGCTTAGATCCTAGACTTTTAGGGAGATTTTGCATATCTTTGCCAAAGTTAACTTCACAACCTAAAAGGGGTTAATGTGACTTTACCCTTCAATTCTTAATGTATTTTCAAGCATTAGGACATAACATCAAATTCATTATAAACTATTTTGGTACAATATTGGCTTAAAGACCTGAGATGAAAGACAAAATATCACAACTAGATAAGATAAAATTTAAAACATAAAAAATCACAAGGACTAACTGAAAGGAAAAATAATAAAAATCTAATATAAGGGTCCCCAAATTGGAAAAATTAGGGGCATGTTGTGAAGCTCACAACATCTCCCAAAGACAGAAACTAGGTAGCCCCCTAAATGTGATGCCTCCTACACTCAAGATGGAAGGATGATACAACAAGTTGAAGAAAACCCATGCATGTTGAACAACATTCCTTCCCTTAGAATGAAATAGAGCCATAAGTACATGCATTAGAAGGTCTTCCCATTTTGAAAATGAATATGACAAAAGAACACACAAGATGAATATCTCTAAATATTATGCATCAATCCTCAAGTTAGTAATGAGAGGTGCCCAGATCTTATTAGGTGTCCTAGGGATAAATGCTAATGTAGACAACTCAAAGCACTATGAAAAATGCTAAAGAACATAAGACAATGACGAAGGAGATGCAACGATGGAAGCATTGTCATCAAAGAGAACTAAGTCATCAATGGTGTCCTCAAGATCATAAAGATGAGACTTCAAACATAGATGTAAAATGTCTAATAGATAGATGTCCCAATGAGGTGGACCAAAAAGACTAATATGAACCTACTCAAAAGAATCAATCAATGTCTATAGAAAGGGAACCAAAAAAATTTTAAACGTAGTAGGAGATGATGGAAGAGTGTCAGTAGATAACTCTAGAACCTCATTTGATAAAATGAATTTTAGGTTTAGGTGATCATACTTCCTGTCCTATAAATAATCCACACTATCTGCCTTAGTATGAACATCTACCAGAAGATTATTAAGACAAAAATATGTGAAGGCATATAATCTCGACTAATTATCTATCTCCCCGACTTCAACTGTAACATCTCAAACTGAAATGCTAAATAAAACATTTAAAAATATAATAAAAAAATTGCACAATCTCATTATTCTCTTCTTTTTTTATGATACAAAGTAAAGCAGGTACATTTGCATTTACAAGATACATGATATAATACATCATATGATGGTCACTTTTCATGCGACTTACAAAATTTTTACATAAATACATGTACAATGAAATAATGTCTTTTGTTCACAAGTCTTTGGTAGTCAACTACAAGAGGGAGAGCATCACCCTGATGCTTTTCCTCCAACCACAGATCGGTGGTCCCCCACTCACCTTCTTACTGGAAGTGGCCCTTCCCTTCATGAGGGTATAGATAATGAGAATCAACTGATTCCATGTACCATATGAGAACTAGTGTAGTGTCTTAGCATGAAACAATCGGGTTTACAACTTCTAGTCTATCTCTAGCTATGTACAACCCCTCTAATTGATCAAGCTATCTAGAACACAATGAAATGATAATGCAAGCAATGACTTTTGCATTACTTTGGCCAAATTTTTTATAATAAAAGAGTCGACTGTTCACACACTTCTTTCGACTTGGCTCAGACTTACATTCTTTCTATCTTCAGTAACCGATAGGGTATATTAGGCAATTAAAAGATAAGACTAGTCAGTTCCTAAACATACATTGAGCTCCTCTTTGCATTCTCACAACTGTCAACTACTCACTGGTCAAGAAACTCGTCCTTCTATTTCAAACATAGTCATATAAATTATACAGCCATTTTATCAAATCTGAGACTAACTCCATTCTCTCAAGTCTAGTCAGAGGGGTTTGAGCATATAACTCTTAGAAGGATTTCACCCTCAATTAACAAGTTACTTAGGGATATTACCCTATACTTGTCTATTGGTGTTACCAGTAAACCTTTTACTATAGGTCAACTAGACGATTACAAGACAAAAGTCTAAATGACTTAAATCGTACATTGAGCCCCTCTTTGCATTCTTGCAATCCTAGGTCAATAACATACTATTGGCCATCCTTAGCCAAGACAAGATAATACAAAAAGTACAGATTCATATCCACATCTTATATGACTACCAAGAGAATGTTACATATGTTTACTGTCAGCTATTCACAGCAAGACAAATGTATTGTATGTCAAGTTGTTAGCTATTCAAAAGCTAGCCACCACAATGTAAGTTATGGTAATGATCTTTATCACAAGTCAAGCACTTTGCTCCATAGTTTTCTAATATGTACTCTTATAATTTAGTTGCCTTATGACCTTAAACAAATGCATTATTTCATTCTAAACAATATTACATATAGTGACAAGATAGTTGACCTTTACAAACATAGGCATGGACACTAGATGAGACTTCTATTGTATTAGGTGGCTCAACCTTTAAACAAGGCTCAATTAAGGATATACTTACCTTTTGGCCTCTACGGGTTGTTATCCCTCAATTAATTTCTGGGCTTTTCAAATTTTGTTGTTTTCCCCTCTTCGGTATGCCAATTATTTGTTTAAGTCCTAAGCATTATCTTCCCCTTGTTGTTTTGGAAAAACATTCAAATTCATGGGTCTTTAAGGTTTCCCAACCTAGTCGCTAGTTTTCTAAGTTCCTTAACCTGGTCGCATAGTTCACAAGTTTTCAAACCCATCGACTCTCTTTAATTTTCCTTTTATGAAGTCTCACAACCCGTATGTTAGTCTTTGTGGTCGGTAAGTCAGAGGTTTTCGAAACTTCAAAAGCTCTGACTTGGGGTTCTAAAGTTTTTTTTTCTGGCAACTCAGTGACAGCTAAGCTACGAACTAGATCTCAATGCAATCAATGATTATTTAATGGGAGGTATGACAAGCGCGGTGAATGTCTTTTCATGATCTTTGGAAGGTGAACAAATTTCAAATTCATTTTCTCAAGACACAGAGTTAATGCCACATCAACCTGGCATTTAAAACACATTGTGGCACAATAACTGCATGTTTATTTATACTTGATGATGGAAATTTTTCCAAGTTGTATGCTATCATTCCTTCTACTCCACGCCATTGCTCTTCCAGTACTTAGCTATTTTTTTATCCCTGTTTAGTAGCAATAATGAAATTCAAATACCAAGGAAATTTCCATCACTCTAGTATTGAAAGTAGTTGGTTCGATGTGAGAGATACCGAGCTTGGACATATTGACCTAGCGTGGTATCTCTCACATGTCAGAGTGGTTTAACACATGTTAGAGGTTTTCCTATTTTTGTATAGAACAGAGACTTGGTGATTGCTTGAGAGAGGAGGTACATTCCCAAGGCTCTA
Source organism: Cunninghamia lanceolata (assembly GCA_027924645.1). Classification (NCBI taxonomy): domain Eukaryota; kingdom Viridiplantae; phylum Streptophyta; class Pinopsida; order Cupressales; family Cupressaceae; genus Cunninghamia; species Cunninghamia lanceolata. The sequence goes on along the minus strand of BSBN01000511.1, from coordinate 14,342,706 downwards.
GAAATTAGAGAAAAGGATAGGCTGATAGTAGCAAAAATTGATCCTACAACTATTTCTCAGGCATTGAGAATCCTAGAAAGGGAAGATTTTGAAGACATGTCTGTCGCTGTGGGAAAATTTTTTTTCTAGGCAAATGAAGATTGGTGCAAAAATTCTATCACATGCAACTGGCTGAAATCCAAAAAAAGAGGTAAGTCCCAGTTACCCTCAAAACTTAAAAGAGCTCATTTCAAAGACAAAATTTTAGATATTATTACCCTACTGCACCGAGTAGTTGGAAGTGAAAACACAAACCCTTTTGAGAATTGGATGTGTCATTTTATTCTATTAATATGCAGTGAGGGTAAATTCATAAACTAGGCTAAAATTATTAGCTGTCATTTGAATGAACAATTGGTTAAATTTAAAGAGACCTTTAAATTTCATATGTGCTCATATCTGATATACATTTTAGCCAGCCAAGAGGTTGTCTGGGTAGGATTGAGGCCACATGGGTCTTTAACCCCAGACACACCTATGTATGCTTATTTCTCTCATCTCACTAAAGAATTTGGAATGAAAGATTACTATTGTGTAAATGATGTCTTCCTGATGTTTGTTGTGAGGAAATTGGATGCAAATCCTGAATTGAGAATTTCTCCTGAGACTGCTTCAGTAATAATGGAGTTTGGAAGTTTCCAGTTTGATAGGTTCACTTACTTGAGAGTAGGGGGTTATGAAAAGGCCCCAACCAAGTTGCCTCAATATCCTAGTGATTACATTATTTTTCTAGAAGTCTGCAGACATATGGCTATTGTAAATGTTAAGTATCAAAGTATGAGAAAAAGAGGGCACTCTTTCCCATTAACACTATCTTCTTATTCTTGTAAAACTAATAACATTGCTAAGGGAGCAGAACATGCTCTTAGCGAATTCAATTTTCATTCTTTGACAATGAGGCCCAATTTTGACAATAAAAACTATGTAAAACAAAACTTCCATGGCTCTGGCTCCTATGAGCACCATCCCAGCCTAGAGGACTTCTGGGAAGACTGTATAGATGACCGCAAGGTCTAAAGAAGGAATTATATGAGGCTCACTCTGAGTCAAATTCGAGCATTTGGCCTCTCCCTTTACATTCCAGAGGAAATTGAGCAAAACTCTGAAGTGATTAATGTTGAATATCAAACTCTAAGTACAAAGGCCCTTCCTCAAATAAATTGGTTAGAGAAAGAGGTTGTGGATGTCACAATTCATTCTGCTGCAGTGATAAAAAGAACAAAAGATTGGTTGGCTGAAAAATGGCTCAAGCATGCTGGCTCACCTCATGAGCAAAGGAATTCCAAGGCTACTGAACAAAGGAATGTGCAAGGTTCTAGTGTACAAAGTTCTTTAGGAAGACAAGATAAATTACTGTCGAATTCTAACTCACAATCAGGAGGTGATGGTCAAAGGCCTGATGATGTTCTCAAATTGAAATTAGACTATGAATTAGATAGTCTCCCTTTATCTATTTTGAGGAAAAAGAGCGTTCAAACCAAAATTTTGCGTATGAATCCTAATCCTATCCTTGAACAAATTGTTAATGACGTCTCTTTTCCCCCATTTTTTGACATTCCCTCTCCTCCTATTGATGAGGAGATTTCTATCTCTATTCCAGTTGGCAATCAAAATAAGATTGCTCCAAGCAATGTGGATACCAGTGTAGTGTCTTCCTCCCCAACTTTGTTGAAAAAGGCAATAGATAAAAAAAGAAAGAGTGTGCCCGCTTTGGCAGTTGAAGTAGATACTATTGCCAAGTTGTTGCAAAGTACCTCAAAGCCTAAGAAGGCTAAGAGGGTGTCCAGGATGGTAACCGATACTACTTCAGGTCACCAGGTGATAGAAATTGCAGACCTTGTGAAGGACCTAAATGAAAATGAAAGTACTGAGGTAGACTACAAAATAAGTCATATAGACTTGGGTCCTTCTATCGTGGAGGGAGATGCCTACCATGCTAATTATTATGTGAGTACTTTAATCAAGAGGGCTAAGGAAGAAAGAAAGGAAAACATAAAATTGCAGTCTCAAGTTCTCTCTTTGAGTAATTTCATTTAGTCCATAGTGACATCAATGCCTCATGAAGCCCTCAGATCTGAAATTGCAGGAATTGATGCAAACACTATGCAGCAGATAAAGAAAAATTTGAATTTTGCTAAAGCTGTGAATGAATGGATTGAGAAATATTCTTGCGAAAGCATATTTTTCCTTAGTCATTTAGTACAATCCTATATTCAAGTGCACAATAAGAGAAAAGAATTGGTTAGTGAGATTTAGTAGATAAGAAAAGAGTAGGGTAGCACCTATGTGATTTCCAAAGAATTCTCTAAGCTAGTGGCCATGGATTCCCTTACACTCATCAAGGAGAAAATAATCAGTGACCTGTAGGATGTCGACCCTTCTTGGGCCAACTCCCTAGAGTGGAAGTTATCCATGTATGACAATATTATTGATGAAATTAACAAGACACTGCGCCTGTACCTTTATGCAATGATTGAAATTAAGAATGACTGCAATATGTTAGAGGTTGACATCACTAATGAATTTGGGGAAAACCTATTCGATATGCTGGAAATTACTCAGAGATTCAAAGATACTTTCAATAAGGAAATCACAGATCCCAAGACCATAACTGGTGAATCTTTGGGAAAGTTGGATCAGATGCAGGTGTATCTGAATTCTTTCAAGACCAAGGGTGACAAAAGCCATGAGACTTTAGATGGAGCCAGTAGAATGTTGAATAAGTTGAGAACCAGACTGGAGATAACAACACCAGGAAACAAGAGAATTACTTTCGTGATTACCAGGTACAAGGAGTATAAGATCAAGATGAAAGCACGAGAAGCCATGGCAAAGGAATGAGATGGTGAAAGTATAGAAGACTCAAGAGAAGATGAAGGGGTGGCCGCTTAGTTGTTTTTATTTCATGTTATTTCTTGATATTTGGCTCAAAGACTTATTCTTGAAACTTTATTATTTTAAAAATGGTTGTCTTCAAGAAACCATTCTATTTTCTAAAGACATTTATTATGTGGACATTATAAATATATGTATGCAGGACATAGTATGGATCTTTTTTGGGCAAACTTTGTTTTACTCATTAAAGTTAGAAGTTTTTGTTATATTCCACTTTTCAATCTCTTCAATATAGAAAGGAAATTCAGAATGGATGTTCAAGCAGACATAATCTTTGTGTTATGGTGATTGGATACTATTCTTCTTATGTTGAATATATTGCCAATGCTTGTTTTTCTATCTGTCTTGAAGTATTTTATATTTGTTCTGCTTCAATGCTATGGATATTTATCTTTGAATGAATGTATCATGGTGATGGATTCATAATTTGTTTATTCAACATATTTATTGTTTGAAGTCTTTGAACTTCTATATTTTTCAACCATTTTAAAAGTGTGAAATTTCCTTTCGAAGCTTTATGGTCAAAAGCATTACCTTTCCTTTGCTTTCTAGTTAAAAGAAATACATAGTTTAATTCATTGTACATCATTTGAAGGTAGCTACCACCTTGTAAAATAAGCAGAGAGTTGGTTATAAAATACTATTGTAATTGACTCAATTGTGATTACATTTGTCATTGTTTGGGTGAGAGAATATAGAGTTGAATGATAAATCTGTACACCAACAAATTTTTGGTGACTCTACTAGGGATACTATAAGATATGAGTTGTGAGTTGCTTTAATGGTTCTTTAGAGACGTAACGCTCTAATCCTTCAGCCTAACATAGATTGTCCTGTAGGTGATCAAGAAGATATTGTTATTGGCTTAAGATTGCTTGCCTGGTAACATAGAAGAACCAATTTGCAATACAACCAAGTTAATGAGGTTTTAGAAGAAGAAGAACTTGGTGAAATCATAAGAGATAATGCCAGGCATTTTGGTGATGCCCAAGAAATCATCTTTGTTGAGGCCGTAGTACCTGTGCCATGAAGAGAAAGAGTCTTTCCTGTCGAAGCCCTTTCCAACAACAGATACAAAAATCAAGTAGCTAATCAAAGAAACCAATTGAACAATCAGCTAAATATTCCATAAATTAATCAGTAAGTGAAGTTAGTGACTCTATATCTTGTTGTTGTTTTGTTCAAATCTAGCTTCTAAAAGATATACTAAAGGAGATAGAAAGAAAGGGATATTGGATAATGATTTTGATCTACTAGAAGCTGTCAATTTCTTGTACTTCCCACCTAACTGAAAGGTTAAGTCTGTTAGCAGACCACCATCCCCTCCCCCAAAACCAAGTGTCATAGGAGTTTCTAATAATTCTTGTCAGGCTCTTCTTTTACACGGGATTGTTCTCCCTCTGTAAGTTAACTTTCCTATTCATACCCCTCTTATCATGGCTTAGCCTCCACCTGTTCCATGGGGAGCCATAATAGGTCCTCTTAATCTAGGAGCTCAACTACATGACTTGCCCAAGGGTTCCAGGAAAATCATACCCAAATTTAGAGGATATGGGAAGGTTACTCCAGATGAGCACATGTAAGCTTTCTTTGTTGCTTCCTTAATTCTTGCCATGCTACATGAAGACGTTGCCATGAGACTCTTCATAGAATCCCTGACTGATACCACTACTGATTGGTTTTACCATCTCCCAAATGGTTCTATTAATAATTGGGCTACTCTAAGGACCAAGTTCTAAAGTAGATTCAAGTCCACAGAGAACAAGCAAGTCCTTCTCACTCAACTGGCCACTATGAAGAAAGAAATTCAAGAACCAATGAGAGAATTTGTTGCTAAATTCAATAATCTATACAATAGAATTCCTAAGAACATGAGACCTATAGATGACTTATTGAAATGCTTCTTTATCAATACCCTTCCACCAGATGTTAGTTTCACCATTAAGAGGGAAGGTGCAACTGATCTAAATGTAGCCCAGGAAAGAGCTATATCTATAGAAGATGACTTGATTATCGCTAGGAAATGGAAGAAAGAACTTTAGACCGGTAAACCCTCAGCATTAAATTCTACTGATCCTATTATACAAAGATTGGCTAATGATAGCATCACATTAAAAAGGTAAATGCCTAAGAATCCACTCCAGCCACAGTATCAAGACATACCTAGGAAAGATTATGGCCCATCTATCGAGTATAACAGAACATTGCGCTTGATTGGTCCTACTCAGAGGTTGGCTATTGAAAATAGATCCTCTACTAGTAAAAATAACTACATGATGTGTAATTTCCATTTGACTTCAGATCATGACGGATCCACCTACCCATAAATGTAACTATTTTTCTCAAAATTAGCTATGCTTCTTTTTGTAGACAACCCCTACGAAACTTGTTCATTTCGTAGCCTACACTCTAAGTTCACAAATCAAGACAAGTACTCTTGCTCACGTGTGAAGTCATCTGACATCCTAGAAGAGTTTGTGACATTTCCTTATGACAATTTCTCAAAAATCGTGAAGCTTGTTTTGGTTGTAAGCTCGCCAAAATATCAATTATTGAATATTTTGAGGTGTTAGAAAAGTTTTTGTGTTTACATGCAAAAGTGGCCCAAATAATCACTATTACATGTGTTTTGTTGTTTTATATGCAATGATGGCTCTTTTGGCCACTTTTACATATTTTATTAAAAAAAAAATTTGACCTGCATAAGCGGTCCTAACCGCCGCCCGTGCACATTCCCTGACAAAGTTTAACTTGTAAAGGCGGTTGTTCTTACTGCTTATGCACATCAAATCTTCACATGTATGAGTGGGCTTTTTCACCGCCTTGACAGATCTCTCCAAATCTTGGAACTATGGTGCCATTAATGCCACTCGCGTCGGCATTAATGGCTTCAGGTTTTAACCTTTTTTAAACATGTTTTAGTCATTTTGATTAGTTATTTTCTATTGTCAAAACCTTGAACAAACCGGTAAACCCTCTTGGAGATCATTTGATCATGACTTTGGGGGATTCAAGTGTATTTCACCATTTGTGCATGAATTAGGGTTTCACATTGGCCTTTCTAGGTAAGCCTTCACTTTCCGTTTTTCTTTCATTTTCCCGCTTAGGTATGATTAGTATTGTTAGGGTTTATTTGATGTTTTTCATTTTAAGATTTATGTAAATGTTTTCATTCTATTTTTGGTCATCATTTTACACATATTGAGTGTAGTTTGAAACCCTAAGTTGAATGATGTGTGTTTTCACCATTTCCTTTGTTCGAATAGTGGTAGATTTGTCAATCCTTACTTCATCGTCTTGTGAAAACTTTGGTTGTTTTAACCTACATGCATTGGTGAAGTTTTCCCCCATTGTCACATCCTTTAGGAGTCATTTTTCCCACATGTAAGGGCGGTTAAAACTATCGCCCTTACATAACCCTTATGAAAACCTTCCAACGTGCAGAAACGGCTAAAACTCTCACTTCTTCCCACAACTCAGAATCTCCAAAATAGATGCATGGGCGGTCCATTTCATCGACGACACATGAAATTTTCTTAGTCACATGCATGGGCAGTCCAATCCGCTGACTTTGTAGGTTTTTCAAAGACAAATGTTACCCTAATGTAAGGGCGGTCATTTTGACTGCCCCTACATCTCAAACTTATATTTTTCAAAACACATGTAAAGGCAGTATTTTTTGCCGACTTTGCATGTGAGTTGTAAACCCTCCCCAAACACATGTAAGAGTGGTCAAAATGACCGACTATACATATGTAAATAATCCCTCATGCAAGAGCGGTCATTTTGACCACTCATGCATGTTTTCCTAAATTTTTCCTAACACTAGGAAAATTTGCCTTTCAAGGCCTGTTAACTCGCTTTCGCCCTTTACCTCAATTTGCATGTACTCAAGCCCTTCAACGCATGCTTTCATGTCCATGATCATTGAATCATGGTTATCCCAGTTTATCCATTTTTCCCCTAACTATGAGATCATGGCCTTTTATAGTTATCAACAAGTGTCCATGGTAGATATCTCTTCCAGAGTTCTCTCCAGAGCTGATGTCAGAGTCGTCTCCATCCAAAGCCAAAATCATGAAGTAAAAATACCAAGGGGTCTTCCCTATCACTTCAGTGTAGTCCAATATTGCTGAGATCAGGGATACAAAAATAGGACATGTGGATATGGTAGAATTTGTGGACAGAACTAAACAACCAAACCCTTCTAGACATATGCAAAAGATCATCGATAGCAGTATTCACTTGGTTGCCTCATTTCCAGTTTCTGCCCATAACCTCGAGTTCGTTCTTTAGGTGGCTAGCCATTACAATAGTGACACTAGGGTTATGACAGATTCCCAAGGGAATGTGATCATGAGGTTGGATGCAAAATTTCTTGATAAAATCTTCATGTGTCCACCTATTAAAAACATTGGACATATTGATTTTGCTCAAGGGCAAAAGGACTATGATACAGATGTGGAAGCTGCAAAAAGGTATATAAACAATAAATGGTTGAATATCCCTTGAAGTAATCTGACTAGATGGTCGAAGGATCTCCCTAGGAGTGATTTTGTAGAGGAAGTTTGTGATTTGATCACTCTTTTGAGTTGTATCAGAGGACTCCCTTCTTCCTCCAAATTTCAAGAATGGATGTACACATACATCAAGGTAATTCTTCAAGGCACACAGAGAATATTCTGGGGAGAACAGATCAGTAATGCATTACATGAACAACTAGTGAAGGTCGACACAACATTCAAATTCTATATGACCTTGTATCTTGTATATGCCACTGCTAGCATGAGGAGTTTTCCTGGTTTGACTCAGGTTGGTGACAGGAGATTGGTTCATGTATATGAGTATTATCCTCAAATTACTCTGAAGGGATCAATCCATCATTTCTGAAGGGCCAATGATGCTTTCTTTTCAATAGTTATGTGCTTATGGGAAAATGAACTTGTTTAGAAAAGGGTCTCAGATGAAGCTTGGGAGGTTGTGAATTCTTTTGACTTCTTGTTCTTACAATTCCCCACTTTCACAAATCTCAGAGTAGGATATTATCCTAGCTACCCTTATATTCTTCCACGGTATCCCAGTGACCAAATTGTTCTCATGGAATTATGTAGACAGTTGATTGTAGTGCATAATAAACAAATGCAGCTGAAGAAGTCAGGGATAAAGTTTCCCATTGAAATTGGAAGGTATTCAATTCAATCAGCTAACAAGGCAAAAATAGTTGATTCTAAATTATAGATGGTCACTATGAGAACTTTCAAGAAAAGGGACCATTTTGACTTCAGGAGAGTGCAAGATAAAATCAAAAGAAAGTCAACCTTTCATGTACCTATGGTGGAAGATATTTGGGTTGATCTCAGGACACAAAATGAGATTAGGAAATTAGACTACTACAGGCTTCATCTGAGTCAGAACGAAGAGCTGGGCCTCGCTGATATTCCAAACGGAATGGAGGATGATGGGGATGTTCTAGATCCCAAATATAACACTGAGAATGTTGAAGTCTCACCTCTTCCAGAGGTGAAATGGTCAGTTAAAGAGGAAACATCCATAAGGAAAAGATTTCAATCGATCCTGGCCAATACAAAAATATGGTTGGAGAGCAAAGGGATCAAATTGAAGGAATTTCTCACAGGGTTAGAGACTGAAGCACAAGAACAAACATGCAAGAAAGTAGAGAAAAAGACCAAGAATAAGAGTGACACACCTTCTTCCTCCAAAATACGAAAACGAAAAATTAAGTTTGTATCCAAAGGAGGGAAGAAGAAAGAAATTGTAGAAACCTCTAATGTCACTGAATCAAGTGTTGAAGATACAAATGTTGATCGAATGGAGATTGAAGATGTTGAGGCTGAAGATCAAAATATTCAAAAGTCCAAGGATGCTCAACAAACAGAAGTTTCTGATAAATCTGATGAGGAAGATGAAACTAAACAAGGCAAGGATGAGGATGCAGAAAAAGAACAACTTGGTGAGCCACATTAGTCCCCTGAGAAAGATCTTCCCACTGGAACACAAGTTTCTACACCCCTTCCTCATGCTCTAGTTTCTACTAGTTTTCCAGTAGTTTCAAGTGTTCCTCTTTCACCTGTTTTCATTGTTTCTTCTGATAATACCCCTACTTCTGTAAGAACCAGTTTTGGGACCATTTTTTATTCTTCTGTTTCTATCCCAAGTTTATCTTCTCCATCTTTTGACATTGGTGAACAATCTATTTTAGAGAATCTTCTGGATGGTTCAGATAAGGTTGGTGATACAGGTGTAGTTTTTACCAACACCAGTCCTATTGTGACCATAACAGGTGTAAATATGGATCTGGCAAAACAAGTAGTGGACTCATCTCTGGTTGTTGGTGCTTCTATGCTTCCCCCATGGTTATCCGCATATACTCCCAAGAGAAAGAAGCAAGCTATTTCACCCGATGAGATTGATATTGAAAAGTTGTTACCTATGAAATCAAAGACTCTGAAGAAGAAGTCTAAGACTGTTTCTAGGCTCATCAATGAAAAAAGAATCAGATATGCAGAGATTGCTAAACCACCAGAAGATGCTACTATTGACAATTTTGAAATGAATGATTATGTCATTTCAAATGATTATGTCATTTGAAGATGCTAACTCATGAGGGCATAAAAGCAGATTTTCAAACTACTGCCATTGAATATTTTGAGGTGTTACAAAAGTTTTTGTGTTTACATGCAAAAGTGGCCCAAATAATCACTATTACATGTGTTTTGTTGTTTTATATGCAATGATGGCTCTTTTGGCCACTTTTACATATTTTATTAAAAAAAAATTTTGACCTGCATAAGCGGTCCTAACCGCCACCCGTGCACGTTCCCTAACAAAGTTTAACTTGTAAAGGCAGTTGTTCTTACTGCTTATGCACATCAAATCTTCACATGTATGAGTGGGCTTTTTCACCGCCTTGACAGATCTCTCCAAATCTTGGAACTATGGTGCCATTAATGCCACTCGCGTCGGCATTAATGGCTTCAGGTTTTAACCTTTTTTAAACATGTTTTAGTCATTTTGATTAGTTATTTTCTATTGTCAAAACCTTGAACAAACCGGTAAACCCTCTTGGAGATCATTTGATCATGACGTTGGGGGATTCAAGTGTATTTCACCATTTGTGCATGAATTAGGGTTTCACGTTGGCCTTTCTAGGTAAGCCTTCACTTTCCATTTTTCTTTCATTTTCCCACTTAGGTATGATTAGTATTGTTAGGGTTTATTTGACGTTTTTCATTTTAAGATTTATGTACATGTTTTCATTCTATTTTTGGTCATCATTTTACACATATTGAGTGTAGTTTGAAACCCTAAGTTGAATGATGTGTGTTTTCACCATTTCCTTTGTTTGAATAGTGGTAGATTTGTCAATCCTTACTTCATCGTCTTGTGAAAACTTTGGTTGTTTTAACCTACATGCATTGGTGAAGTTTTCCCCCGTCGTCACATCCTTCAGGAGTCATTTTTCCCACATGTAAGGGCAGTTAAAACCGTCACCCTTACATAACCCTTATGAAAACCTTCCAACGTGTAGAAACGGCTAAAACTCTCGCTTCTTCACACAACTCAAAATCTCCAAAATAGATGCATGGGCGGTCCATTTCATCGACGACACATGAAATTTTCTTAGTCACATGCATGGGCAGTCCAATCCGCTGACTTTGTAGGTTTTTCAAAGACAAATGTTACCCTAATGTAAGGGCGGTCATTTTGACTGCCCCTACATCTCAAACTTATATTTTTCAAAGCACATGTAAAGGCAGTATTTTTCATCGACTTCACATGTGAGTTGTAAACCATCCCCAAACACATGTAAGAGCAGTCAAAATGACTGACTATACATATGTAAATAATCCCTCATGCAGGAGCGGTCATTTTGACCACTCGTGCATGTTTTTCTGAATTTTTCCTAACACTGGGAAAATTTGCCTTTCAAGTCCTGTTAACTCGCTTTTGCCCTTTACCTCAATTTGCATGCACTCAAGCCCTTCAACACATGCTTTCATGTCCATGATCATTGAATCATGGTTATCCCAGTTTATCCATTTTTCCCCTAACTATGAGATCATGGCCTTTTGTAGTTATCAACAAGTGTCCATGGTAGATATCTCTTCCAGAGTTCTCTCCAGAGCTGATGTCAGAGTCGTCTCCATCCAAAGCCAAAATCATGAAGTAAAAATACCAAGGGGTCTTCCCTATCACTTCAGTGTAGTCCAATATTGATGAGATCAGGGATACAAAAATAGGACATGTGGATATGGTAGAATTTGTGGATAGAACTAAACAGCCAAACCCTTCTAGACATGCAAAAAATCATCGATAGCAATATTCACTTGGTTGCCTCATTTCCAATTTCTGCCCATAACCTCGAGTTCGTTCTTTAGGTGGCTAGCCATTACAATAGTGACACTAGGGTTGTGACAGATTCCCAAGGGAATGTGATCATGAGGTTGGATGCAGAATTTCTTGATAAAATCTTCATGTGTCCACCTATTGAAAACATTGGACAGATTGATTTTGCTCAAGGGCAAAAGGATTATGATATAGATATGGAAGCTGCAAGAAGGTATATAAACAATAAATGGTTGAAAATCCCTCGAAGTAATCTAACTAGATGGCCAAAGGATCTCCCTAGGAGTGATTTTGGAGAGGAAGTTTGTGATTTGATCACTCTTTTGAGTTGTATCAGAGGACTCCCTTCTTCCTCCAAATTTCAAGTATGGATGTACACATACATCAAGGTAATTCTTCAGGGCACACAGAGAATATTCTGGGGAGAATAGATCAGTAATGTATTACATGAACAACTAGTGAAGGTCAACACAACATTCAAATTCTATATGACCTTGTATCTTGTATATGTCGCTGCTAGCATGAGGAGTTTTCCTGGTTTGACTCAGGTTGGTGACAGGAGATTGGTTCATGTATATGAGTATTATCCTCAAATTACTCTGAAGGGATCAATCCATCATTTCTGAAGGGCCAATGATGCTTTCTTTTCAATAGTCATGTGCTTATGGGAAAATGAACTTGTTTAGAAAAGGGTCTCAGATGAAGCTTGGGAGGTTGTGAATTCTTTTGACTTCTTGTTCTTACAATTCCCCACTTTCACGTATCTCAGAGTAGGATATTATCCTGGCTACCTGAAAACATTGGACAGATTGATTTTGCTCAAGGGCAAAAGGATTATGATATAGATATGGAAGCTGCAAGAAGGTATATAAACAATAAATGGTTGAAAATCCCTCGAAGTAATCTAACTAGATGGCCAAAGGATCTCCCTAGGAGTGATTTTGTAGAGGAAGTTCGTGATTTGATCACTCTTTTGAGTTGTATCAGATGACTCCCTTCTTCCTCCAAATTTCAAGTATGGATGTACACATACATCAAGGTAATTCTTCAGGGCACACAGAGAATATTCTAGGGAGAATAGATCAGTAATGTATTACATGAACAACTAGTGAAGGTCAACACAACATTCAAATTCTATATGACCTTGTATCTTGTATATGTCGCTGCTAGCATGAGGAGTTTTCCTGGTTTGACTCAGGTTGGTGACAGGAGATTGGTTCATGTATATGAGTATTATCCTCAAATTACTCTGAAGGGATCAATCCATCATTTCTGAAGGGCCAATGATGCTTTCTTTTCAATAGTCATGTGCTTATGGGAAAATGAACTTGTTTAGAAAAGGGTCTCAGATGAAGCTTGGGAGGTTGTGAATTCTTTTGACTTCTTGTTCTTACAATTCCCCACTTTCACGTATCTCAGAGTAGGATATTATCCTGGCTACCCTTATATTCTTCCACGGTATCCCAGTGACCAAATTGTTCTCATGGAATTATGTAGATAGTTGATTGTAGTGCATAATAAACAAATGTAACTGAAGAAGTCATGGATAAAGTTTCCCATTGAAATTGGAAGGTATTCAATTCAATCAGCTAACAAGGCAAAAATAGTTGATTCTGAATTATAGATGGTCACTATGAGAACTTTCAAGAAAAGGGACCATTTTGACTTCAGGAGAGTGCAAGATAAAATCAAAAGAAAGTCAACCTTTCATGTACCTATGGTGGAAGATATTTGGGTTGATCTCAGGACACAAAATGAGATTAGGAAATTAGACTACTACAGGCTTCATCTGAGTCAGAACGAAGAGCTGGGCCTCGCTAATATTCCAAACGGAATGGAAGATGATGGGGATGTTCTAGATCCCAAGTATAACACTGAGAATGTTGAAGTCTCACCTCTTCCAGAGGTGAAATGGTCAGTTAAAGAGGAAACATCCATAAGGAAAAGATTTCAATCGATCCTGGCCAATACAAAAATATGGTTGGAGAGCAAAGGGATCAAATTGAAGGAATTTCTCACAGGGTCAGAGACTGAAGCACAAGAACAAACATGCAAGAAAGTAGAGAACAAGACCAAGAATAAGAGTGACACACCTTCTTCCTCCAAAATACAAAAACGAAAAATTAAGTTTGTATCCAAAGGAGGGAAGAAGAAAGAAATTGTAGAAACCTCTAATGTCACTGAATCAAGTGTTGAAGATACAAATATTGATCGAATGGAGATTGAAGATGTTGAGGCTGAAGAGCAAAATATTCAAAAGTCCAAGGATGCTCAACAAACAGAAGTTTCTGATAAATCTGACGAGGAAGATGAAACGTAACAAGGCAAGGATGAGGATGCAAAAAAAGAACAACTTGGTAAGCCACATTAGTCCCCTGAGAAAGATCTTCCCACTGGAACACAAGTTTCTACACCCCTTCCTCATGCTCTAGTTTCTGCTAGTTTTCCAGTAGTTTCAAGTGTTCCTCTTTCACCTGTTTTCATTGTTTCTTCTGATAATACCCCTACTTCTGTAAGAACTAGTTTTGGGACCATTTTTTATTCTTCTGTTTCTATCCCAAGTTTATCTTCTCCATCTTTTGACATTGGTGAACAATCTATTTTAGAGAATCTTCTGGATGGTTCAGATAAGGTTGGTGATACAGGTGTAGTTTTTACCAACACCAGTCCTATTGTGACCATAACAGGTGTAAATATGGATTTGGTGAAATAAGTAGTGGACTCATCTCCGGTTGTTGGTGCTTCTATGCTTCCCCCATGGTTATCCGCATATACTCCCAAGAGAAAGAAGCAAGCTATTTCGCCCGATGAGATTGATATTGAAAAGCTGTTACCTGTGAAATCAAAGACTCTGAAGAAGAAGCCTAAGACTGTTTCTAGGCTTATCAATGAAAAAGGAATCAGATATGCAGAGATTGCTAAACCACTAGAAGATGCTACTGTTGACAATTTTGAAATGAATGATTATGTCATTTCAAGGGTTGAGTTAGGCAAGCTAACTCATGAGGGCATAAAAGCAGATTTTCAAACTACTGCCAGCACCTTGCTCAAAAAATATGATGAAGTCAAAAAAGAGAAAGAATAGTATAAGGCCAAAGTAGAACAACTTGCTACGGTTCTTGAAAAAATAGTTAAGTCATCTGAAATTGTGGAACCCATGGCAATGACCGTAGAAGATCATCTAATCCAAAAGGTTGAAAAAGCTCAGGCTAGAGGAAGGGTGGTAGGAGATATTGTGGAATGTTTGCTAGCTCAAGGGTGAATTGTACTGAAGACCACTGTAGAAAGAAAAGAGAAGATGGATAAAGCCAAAGCCGAGCTTGATAACATAGTTGACTTATTCTTCCAAGAATTGCAGGATCAACAAGAGAGCTTGGAGGAGTGGATAGAGATGAAAAAGATTAAGATAAAGAATCTGATCACCATATGGGTCATTGCAAATAGGGAATCATATCTTAAAACCAAGGAGTCTCTGGTTCATCGTATCCACATAATAAAAGGTTTACTTGAGGATCTATGTCAAGCTCATGAAGCCTGTGAAGACAGCGAAGACAGCGATGTCACGCTTCTACACAGGATGGAAGAACTCCCATGTACCCTCATAGGTGAAGACCATAAGTTCCTTTCAGCAGATAAGATGATAAGTTCCTTCAAAAAGATGGTTCAAAGGAAATTTGAAGAGGAGGTGCCCTCAATACTTTCCATGGATAATCTCTATTATTAGCATTCAACTTTTGAGAACTTGAAGGACAATCTGGACAAACATGAGAAGGTAATAAAGGCAGTAAAAGATGCAATTCTTCGGGCCTGCACTATCTCAAAAATTACAGCTAAACCAGATGCATGTGAAAGGGCAGCTATACAGGCCATGTACTAGAATTTTCTAAAGAATAATGATGGAGGAAGCTGATACCTTAGTTTATTTTATTCTTGTATATGTAATTTGAATTTTGTTGTGGACATATTCATATGTAATTTTCTAAAATGTAATTACTTGTGAAGCAAAGGAAGTCCTAAGTCAAATAGGACTCTTCTGTTTGAATAAGTCAAAGTAGTTAGGATTTCCCTATTTTTGTTCCAGGCTCCTCCCTAGAAATAAAGAGGGCCCCCATTGTAATTATTATCTTTTATCTATTACAAAGAAACTCTGCTAAACAGGAAAACATTTCAAGACTTTGAGCTTTTTATGTTTATCATATTTTTCAAGTGAATATCAATATAAGCAGGCAATTTGAGTATCAAACTATGAGTTGTTTTATGATATCAGTGTTCTTATGTCATTGGTGTTATATTATATTGAATCATTGTTGGAATCATGGAGTTTATTGAAATTTGAGAGGAGTGTTCTTGTTTTGGTTGAATAGACTTTGTGTTATTTTTCTCATTGCAGGAGTTTGTGTTTATTTATGGAAACGTACTTGTTTAGAGACTTTGTTCTGTAAACTATCGTGTTCAAGTTAGTTAATCATATTTGGTGAAAGTGGAAACTTTGGGCTGCATTTGGATTCAATTAAGTTTGTTTGTGAGAAATAAGCCAAACGATAGAAGTCTTTGTGTTTCTATGGTTTGTCTCGGTTTAAGAATTATCAAATATCATTTATTTTGAAGTTGTTATTTTGTAAGAGAGAAACAT
The DNA here is from genome assembly GCA_027924645.1 of Cunninghamia lanceolata. NCBI lineage: Eukaryota > Viridiplantae > Streptophyta > Pinopsida > Cupressales > Cupressaceae > Cunninghamia > Cunninghamia lanceolata. Next base: position 14,326,772 of record BSBN01000511.1, on the reverse strand, counting down.
CTATTCTGAAAAGAGAGAATAGGATGTAATGGAAACACCCCAAGAATAGTTTTAGTTTATTTAAGTATTAAAAGTTGTTTGTTAGAAAGAGCTCATTATAGTTGTGGTGATATAACCATTTTTTCATTGGTTAGCTAAACGAAAAAATATTCACTCAACAATTTTTTGGTGACTTTGATGGGGAAGGAATGTGCAACTTGAAGCCTTATGCTCCGAGTTGAAGCATTACAGTTCTTTTCCATTGTTTCAAGATTTTTCAAAATTTTGTTGAGTACACTACACTTTGGCAGATTCATGGTATATAAGAAGCAAGAGAGCTCAAGGCATTATTGATCCTGTATTTGAGTTGATGCAGCAAAATAACTTTAGTCTTTTGCCTCCACGACCTCGACTTCAGCGAACTAGGAGTTTTCCTCCTACGAATGTCAGGTCTCCAATACTAGGTGAAGCTTCTAGTTCTAGTACTAGTAGAGTTTTGCCTATTCATATTCCACAGAGGTTTGTTATCCCACCCTTTAATCAGCATACCATGGCATCTCAAGGCCCTTGGGGTAACACTTTTGGTCCTTTGAATTTAACCCCACCATTGCATGAACTACCTCGCAGTTTGAGGAAGAATTTTCCTAAGTTCTATGGCGATGGGAAAGTCCACCCAGATGAACACATTGTACCTTTCTGCATAGCTTGCAGTGTATTAGGTGTGGAACATGAAGATGTAGTAGTAAGACTTTTTGTGGAAACACTACAAGGTGCTGTTGCAGATTGGTTTTACCATCTTCAAGCTTAAATTATAATGAGTTGGAACTCTCTCAAGACCAAGTTTGAAGCCAGGTTCAAACCTGCTGAAGATGCACACGCCTTGTTAGCATAGCTAACACAGATGAAGAAAGAGCCGCGTGAACCCATGCGATATTTCATCGCTAAGTTCAATAAGCTGACAAATAGGATTCCTACAACCGCTTAACCAACAATGGAGAATCTTAAGTGTTTCTTTATCAATACCCAGCTTCCCGAGGTGAGCTTTATGTTAAGGTGGGATGGCCCCGCAGATCTTCTTGCAACTTAGATTTTGGCTACCGAAGTTGAAGATGATCTTATCCTTGTGAGTAAGATAAAGAAAGATTCTAACAGAAACATAGGTCCTTCTTCTACTAATAATTCTTCCACAAGCACCATAGATCCTATGGTGCAAAAGTTGGCAAATGAATTGCTAGCTCTAAAAAGGCAAATGTCACAAGGTATGTCTGCCCCTCCTTATCGGGATATACCAAGGAGAACATTTCCCAACAATTCATATCAAGGCAATGCTGCTAAAAATCAAGGGCAACACAATCGTCTTCCACCCACACAGGGGAAGCTCGCCATTGAAGCAGCACTGATCAACTCAGTAGTTGGCTATTATGAAGAAGAACATGATCATTCTTTCCAACCCGAGTTGGACCAGGAGAATGATGCTAATCTTTTTTTAGAAGGAGAAGAAGAATTAGCTGGTGACTCTACCAATGGCTTTCTAAATTACCAAGATGAAGCTGAAAAAGAAGGAGAAGTATATGATGGAGCATATGCTATTTTTACCAGGTCCCAAAATCAACCAAATCAACAAGATGATAAAGGAAAGGCAAGAGAGGAACCTCAGCCAGTGATCTCAATTGCCAAACGGGGAACTCCGTTGCCTTTTCAGTCAAAGGACCCGGTGGGCAAGAAGCAAGTACATCTAACAATCATGTATCTTCTATTTCTATCCCTCAGACCAGTACTACCCCTAATAAAACTCAAAATGATGGATTTCCTTCCTCTGTCTCTAGTTCATTTTAACTATTTGATATAATAGATCATGCTAGGAAGACCAAAATCCAAATGTCTAAGGTTGAGTATTTACAAGCTAATCCCGAATAGTTTGATAGGTTAGCTAAATACGTCAAAAACAAGACTGTCACTATAGGACAAGATTTTCCAAAAGTTGCCCATGATTCCTCAAAGAACAAATCCACCCAAAATAATCTTGTCACTACTCCCCTTGTTGCCCCAGGAAAAATAGAACCTTTCTATGTTTCTCTATTGGTAAATGGTCATAAGTTGAGCAATTGTATCATAGGTTCTAGGGCCTCTGATAATGTTATGCCTGCCAAAGTAGCAGACACCCTTGGCCTCACCTCAACTAAGACCTTTGGGAGATTTTTCTCCATGGAAAATAAGCAAGTACCGTTGTTGGGCCAAATCAAAGATGCCCAATTTGCATTTGTAGCCTTTCCGGACAAGAGGATTAAGATGACCATCCTAGTGGCTGATGTTCCAGCCTCTTATGGCATTCTGCTTGAGTGTAATTTTTGTAAAGATATGGGTGGGGAATTGAACATGGATTTATCCGAGGCAAGAATACTTGTTAAAGGCATCATGCAAAAGTTGCTTCCTAAGAAAGAGGCAAAATATATTGTTACCCAAATGGCAAATCCCAAAGCCCAAATTTTGTTTGGGTCCTCGAGAATGGGTAATTATTTCTTGTCTACTGAAGATACTTCTAGTTCATTAGATGAGAGCTCTAACATTTTAGATGCAGAATCAGAGGGTATTTCTCATACATCAGATGAAAGTTAAGATGAGAGCATAGTAATGCCAGAATCTCCTCTTTCTGATGATGAAGAATTCACTAGTAATAGAAACATCAAAGTAAAAAATTCAAATGATGTTTGGGTTTTAGAATTTGATGGCAGTTGTTCCTCTACCGGTTCTGGAGCTAGAGTTGTTTTGATATCTCCACAAGGTGATTGTTAACACCCAAATTTGCACCATTCGCATGCAGTTGTGACACCTCATGCAACCTGGAGTAACATTGGAATGACCTCAAAGTGTGGGACCTTGTGTTTTGAGGTCAAACCTCGAAAGAAGGCTGGTTCCTTGCTCCAAGCCTACTACTTAGAGCGATGATACTAAATCTAGTGCTAAGAGCTTACAAGGGAAAGAGTTACAAGGAAGACTGGAAGGGAAAAGAGGTGATACACCAGATTTAGTGAGCGATGGTGGATAAGGTATGGACACAACAATGATTCTTTCACTGCTGAGGGGGAATTCACACAGGTTTAAGGCTGGTTTAAGGCTTCAGTATGAAGGTTAAACATACAGAGGGGCCATTTTACCCACAGAACAGACTAAAACTTCAAATGAAACATAGAAATTCAAAGATAAAAGAGGCAAAAATCAGCATCTATTAATTATGAAGGTCCAGAAGACTATTACAATGCAGAACATTTCATAGTAGAATTACACCCAATTAGTTAATTACACTCATTGGTGAATAAAGGAAGACTATAGAGGCCAGATTCAGGCACAGTGAGTCCCATTCCCTTATCCTTGCAATTACACTAAGTGGACTGACTACAAAATTTTGGTAGCATAACAGCCCCAAAAAATACCATCCCTTTAAAAGAGATTTTACATTGTCTTATATAGGCCAGACTCATGCCAGAAGGGCATGGAGTCGCTGAATCACAGAATTGAGGCCATAAATGCCAAAGGTAGGAAAGCACAGGTAGAGGCATGGCGAAGGAACAGAGGCCATGCCACTGCCACGCCAAAATGCGGAAAACCTTGGCTAGGATGCAAGAAAGGACAGGGCATGGAGAAAAAACCTCCAAAGTCATCATTCGTCGTGTAGGAAAGAGTCCTGAAAGGCAGAGAGCCCATACGCCATGAATGCGCCTGTAGAAATTCACCAACCCGAGCCACTATGAGGAGAAAAACCCCTCAAAAATTTCAAGACGGCCGTTGAAACGTCTAATTGGTCAAAAAATGCAAAGCTGGATCTGGAAAATGAAAACTAGAAAATCCCCCCCAAAAAAAAAAAATCTGCTCAAATGAAAGAGGAGGCAAAAACAAGCATTTTTGCCTCTTACAGCATGTCAAAATTCGCTGAAATGGGGGAGATATGGGCAGTCAAAAATCTGGTCAACTACTCGTATATATCGCTTCTATACCTGTGTATATATCAACCTCTGAAAATACTTCAGATTCTCTCTATGCATGCTTTGAAAACTTTGTATGTTTCCCTGCTCCTTGGCGCCAAAAGGCCTTTGCAGTCGCTCTTAAAAATGCATTTGAAGATGCCTTGTATATGCAAGAGCCTTTGTATATGCATCCGCCTCTGCCACGTGGCACTTCCTAATTTACCGTTGTACCTGAAACTGGGACCCACCGCTGAAGAAATGCCTCCTCCATCGGCTTTTGGAAAGACCCAAAAACAAGTCGCCGATGCATCATGTCTGGCCGAAATCTCTCTTGCATATCAGCTTGTATATGCAAAGATACAAGCAAATATACAAACAACTAGCACATGCAAACATGCATTTTGCCCTTTGTAATCACGGCTTGTATATGCATACAATCACCCTTGTATATACAAGTCACAGACTCCAAACTCTTAAAAAGTAGATGGGAAACATTTTTGAATTCCGGGTTGTATCTAACCTCCTTTGTATCTGCAAACATACAAGCCGCGGACCCCAAACTGACCATTAACTGTATTTGACTGCTCTGTCAGGTCTGGCCTGTATCTCTGATCTTTGTATATCACTAACTTGTATATCACAATATACAATCGCCCATATACAAGGCGGACCCAAAAATTTTAATAAAACAAGTTAAAAATGCAATCGGGTCCGGCGTGTATATAAACGTTTGTATATCGGCTTTGTATGTGAAAACATACAAAGCAAAATATACAAGCCACTATAGCAAATGTATCTCTGGCAAAAGTCCCTTGTATCTCTGATATACAATTGGCCTTGTATGTGCGCAGGCCCCCACCTCTTGCACATTCGGCCTTTGTATGTTTCTCTGTATGTTTCACTACATACAAGCGAAACATACAAAGAAACATACAAAGCTGAAATGTGCATTCCACTGTAGCGGATGCACCTGCATGTTTGAAAACCTTGTACCTTTTCGTTGCATGTGAAAACATACAACACAACATGCATTTGAAAACCCGATATACAAGAGGGAATATTCATGCAATGCATCCCCTGTTTGTATATCTCCATTGTATGAGCCAAATATACATGCAGACCCAATATACATTCAGCAAATATTCTGGGGATCTGCGATGTATATTCCATCCTTGTATCTGCCCTTGCATCCTTCCAGCGAATGTATATTTGCTTGTATGTTGAAAATACAAGGCAAACATACAAACCCTCCAAACATACAAAAGGGGAAACCTGAAGAATAAGCGATGGATGCACAATATACCTTGTATGTCTCACTTGCATCTCGGCCCTTTGTATATTACTGATATACAAACTGGGAATATTCTCGAGGACATGCCAAAGATTCCCTAAATGTATATGCACCTTTGGGGCTCGATATACATTCAGAAAATACATAAAACCTAATTTTTTCAACATCTTCTAAGGCCGATGGATATCTGCAAGCCCGCCAAATGAACATTTGAAATGCATGTTGACCCAAACTTTGACCATGAATACCTTCTTTGTTTGATCGAATTTCAAGATGAAGTAAAAAGCAAACCTGCCTAATCTTTTAAGCTCTTTCCAATGGTCAGGTTTTTTTAAGCAAGGTTTCATGGGAAAAATGACACCTTTGCTTATAGGGACCCTTTTAAAGGATTTTCAGGGAAAATATCAGGTTGACTATTTAGCTCTGAGTAGAGGAAAATAAGATAACATTTTTGGTGGCCTCTATGGGGTGTTTGCCTGCTAAACAAATGATCAATGGCCTTGTATTCATTGGGCATGGAGTCAAAAGAAACTAGAAGTGCCTTGACAAACATCTTGACTTTAGAAACCCATCATGACAGCAATGAAGGACACAAGAAGACCAGGGGCCAAACAAAATGCTGACAGCAAACCACAACCTGTGCTAGACAACACTTAGGGAAAACAAAAGGGCACTAAACTATTGTGCAATAGCACTTATTGAAAGCATAGAGACCTAATCTAGTAATTTACAGAGCACTCATACCTCAAAACACCTCTTAAGGTGTATCCCATTGACTAGGATAGGCAGATTTTGTCCATCCATATTTGACAACTGAAATGCATTGTGCTCCTTGCATTCAGTGATGAGAAATGGGCCGCTCCACATGCAATCAAATTTGGAGTGCTTCCCTAGTCTGCTCTTCAATTCATCCCACTTGAGCACCAAATCACCCTCCTTAAAGTTTCTGGGAGTGGCCTTCTGATCAAAATTCCTCTTGGTCTAAAACTGATGATACTCCATAGCCTTCTTAGCTTTATCTCTGATTTCTTCAAGCTCCATGAGCTGGGCATACCTGACTACCATGGGATCCTCCTCTTCAAACATTTCCAGTTGGTTCATGATGTCAAGAGCTGGCAGCTCCACAGATATAGGCAACCTTGCCTCTTTTCCATAAACAAGCATATATGGAGAATTCCCAATGGACCTCTTGGGAGTGATTCTATCTGCCCATAAAGCAGATTTCAAATTGGTATGCCAGGTCCTCTGGTTGTCCTCCATGGTTCTCTTGATGATTCTTATGAGGTTTTTATTTGTGGATTCGGCTAGGCCATTACCCTGAGGGTAATAATTTGATGAAGTACCTAAGTAAATCCCATTCTTCACAGCCCAGTCAGTTATTTTTAATCCAACAAAAGCCAGTGCATTGTCTGAGACGATAGATTCAGGTACCCCAAATCTAGCTACCAGATCACTATAAAAGTTCAAAACAACATTTTCATTGGATTCCTTTAGGTCCACTACCTCAGTCCATCTTGTGAAGTAATCAGTTGTTGTAAGCACCCATCTGTGGCTTGGACTAGGCGGTGGATTGATTGGGCCTATGAAATCGATACCCCACCTCATGAAGGGTTGCTCCACTAGGATTGGCTGCAAGGGCATAGATGGCAACCTTGACTTGCCTGCAAACATGGCACACTTCACACATTTTCTAGCCCATGCATGGGCATCTCTGAATAAGCTGGGCCAGTGATATCCAGCTCTCATTATCTTCCAAGCGGTAGTCCTCAGGGCAAAATGGCCCCCTGCTGTTCCATCGTGGAACTCACACAGCACTGTATCAGTGTGAGTTTCATCAATGCATCTTAACAATACATCGTTAAAATCTTTCCGGAGAAGGATGCCATTGATGAGAACGTATGGAATAGACTGAAGTCTAAAGTACCTTCTCTTGGCTCTGTCCAACCCTACTGGACATTCACCAGTCTGCAAAAAATGGATCATATTGTGAACCCAACTGGTGTTCGCCACTGCTGCATTAGCCTGATGTTCATCTTCTACGGCCAGAAACACCGCTTCTTCCTTGCTTGCTTCACTTTCAGGATTAGCCGCAAGTTGTTCGCTGAGTCCTCTTCCTCGGACGAGCTTGGTTATTTTGATGTCAACGTCATACTCCATGACCCTAGTAATCCAACCAGCTCTTTTTTCATTGACGTCTTTGCTCAATAGGAACTCCTTTACGCCAGGATGAGCGACCATTAAATGTATCTTATTATTAGAAATAAGATGCCTGAATTTCTTGAGGCTCCTCACCACTGCAAGGACATGCCTCTCAATGAAGTTGTATCTCTGTTCATATTCTTCTAAACCTTGGCTGAAGAAAGTAATTGGCTGTTCAAATTCCTTGCTCTGTCGCTGCACCAAAATGGCAGAAATGGTGTCCAGACCGCCATAGGCGTACAAAATAAAATCCTTGGAGAAGTCTAGATTCACCAAGGTTGGCGCAGCTGCAAGTGCCTCTTTTATGGACTCGAAGCTCAATTTGGCTTCCTTCGTCCAGCTGAAAACTTTATTCTTTTTTAACATGGACGTCAAAGGTCTCAGAAGATTTGCAATGTCTGGTATGAACCTCTACAGAAAATTAAGTCTACCAATGAAGCTTTGAAGTCCCCTCTTGTGGCTAGGTAAGGGTAATTCCAGAATAGCTTTTACCCTTTCTGTATCAATGGTAATGCCCTCTTTAGAGACGATGTACCCTAATAGCTTGCCCTCATGCACAACGAAAATGCATTTTTTGGGATTGAGAGATATCCCGAACTCTCTGCATCTCTCAAACACTTGCCTTAAATGAAATAAATGCTCAAATGCATCCTTGGAAAAAATAGTTATGTCATCAAGGTACACCAGCACCAACTTATACAACAAACCTTTGAAAGCCATGTCCATAGCCCTCTAAAACGTTGAGCCAGCATTTGATAGACCAAAGGGCATTCTCTTGTAGGCCATAGTGCCCCATTTAGTAGTAAAAGCAGTTTTATATCGATCCTCTTCCTTGACCAACACTTGATTATAACCAGAAAAACCATCAAGCAAGGAGAATCTCTCTGAGCCAGCCACTACCTGCAGAATTTGTTCCATTGAGGGCAGTGGGTAGTGGTCCTTCAGGGATGCTCTATTTAGGTCTCTGAAATCAACACATAGTCTGATTTCCCCATTCTTTTTTCTAACAGGGACAAGGTTAGAGACCCAAGAAGTATGTTTGATTGGGAAAATGATTTTCCCCTCGATCAACTTAATCAGTTCTTTAATCATCAGGGGTTCTATCTTCGGATTTAGGGGTCTTTGCTTCTGTCTTATAGGTTTTGCCCCTGGCTCTAATTCTATGGTGTGCTGGGCAATGTGGGTGTCAAATCCTTTTAGGTCTGAATAATCCCAAGCAAACACATCTTCAAATTCATGGCATAGAGCAATAAAAGCCTTTCTATCTTTAAGGGAACAGATCTTACCAATTTTAAGGAGCTTTCCCTTAAAAATCTCCAGCTACTCGTAGTGTTCCTCTTTTATTTGCATGCCGGTTTTGGTCTTCTTCATCTGGTCATCAGTGCCAAAGATAGACTCCAATGTAACCAGTCCCTTGGGCAGCTTGTTTGTCCTTAGCTGAATAATTTGGTCATTGCCATACTGTTGTTTGAGCTTATCTTGGTTCACCACAGAAAATTCATCTTCCTCTAACAAAAAACACAGGATTTGCTCATCACTTTCGAAAACTGCCAATGAATGTCATTGTCTGGGATAGAGGGTCTATTCACTATTTTTACATGAGGCGGCACCTTCTCCCTCTGAATATCACTGGGGATGTCAAATTGAGCCCCAATTGTTGCTAGCCTATCTGCTTGGTAATTTTGATTTCTGGGAATAGAGACCAAATTGAAAGCATCGAACTCTTCAATCATGTCCCACACCCTATGCTTGTAGCATTTCAAGACATCATTTTTTTAGCATGCAATCCTCTTACTTGATTTACAATGAGTTCACTATCCCTGAACACCTGCAAACAGCTGATCTTTCTTTTTCTTGCCCATTGCAATCCCTGGATTAACCCCTTATATTCGGCAGTGTTATTGGTGCATGAAAAGGCAAAATGGAAGGCAGAATAATACCTGTCACCATGAGGAGACACCACCATTGCACCTCCACCAAACCCATTCCTACCTCTAGAGCCATCAAAAAACATCTTCCGTATCTGATCCTGCTCTTCTATCACCACCCATAGACTTTTTACAAGACTTGGAATCTCTGACTCTAGCTCGTGTAGTATGTACATTCCCATACCGGACTCTTGCATGTGTTCCTTAGGACTATCAATAGTATTTTCCAAGGCCCACTCTCTTAATAGTACATCTGGTATGCTTTCAGCTTGCAGTTGCTGGGCAGCCACAAGCTCAGGATCATCAGAGATAAGGCAATTTGCATTAACGACACTTGGAGTGTAGGGTTCTATGTGATGATTTGAAAGCAACTCAGATTTTAGGGTTACCTTGGTGCCATATCTGGTCCTAAAAAACATGTGGGACCAGTCTGAGGATAAATATCCTCCTATCTTTGCTGTGAATTCCCTTGACAGGCACATGGCAAAATGGGGAGGTAGGTCTATGATGAACACTTCCTGAGTGATGGAAACGTTAGGACAGGTATGCAAGGTAAGGTTTAGGTCCTTTATCACACCCACGGTGTTGGCAGCTGTGCCATCAAGTTGCAGCACACCCTTGATTAGGGGCTGGTATTTTAATCCTAGTTGGTCTGCAATCTATTTTGGCATAACAGAGCTACTTGCACCACTATCTACCATACAATTGTGCACTAGCTTATCTCCACTTATTAGAGACACATAAAATGGAAATGGTTTGGCATTCTGGCTTGGTTGTTTATTGTTGTCTTGAGGGGAATTGGTAAGGACCATTTTAGTTGGTCAACGGTAGCATCATCTGACAATTTTAAACTAGATAGAGCAGACTGCAATATGTCTTTTTGGCCCAGAATTGCCAAGGAATCCCACATGGACAATGTCACATTTGCTTTTTTCATATTGTCAATAATATTAAAAGGTGCAGTGACACTCACCCTTTGATGTGGCTTGGTAGTAGCAATATCAGCCTGCAACTGAGGCTGCTCCCTGGTAGTTGCCTGAGTATTTCTTTGTAACACATGGGGAAATTGGGATGTAGGCGGATCAGCAAGTCCTTTTTCTTTACTTGTTGCCTGATCCATCTCATAACTTCTCCTTTTGGCTCTTGTGTTCGCTGCAACTGGAATGTCATCTTTGTTCATGCCACAAAACTCATTTTCTTGCCAATTCATGAAGGCAGTATCATGCTGAGGCTGTTCTGTTTGCTGCATAGTCCCCTCATAAGATGTGCTTGGCTGCGAAGTTGCAACATTTTGTACTATCAAAGCTTGATTTATGGCTCCACTTGGACACGCTACTTGATTGTGCGGTTGATTGCTTGGGGAGCACTATTCATACTCGGAAGCCAAGTTGTTCTGAATAGGGACAATGTCACTAACAGCACTAGTGGATGTAGGATTGTAAGGTTGAAAAGGCCTCTAGTTCATATTCTGTCTAACCCCCTGATAGTTATTCTGATAGGGTGGTCTGTTAGCTTGTCAAGGTTGGTTTTGTCCCTAATAAGACTGGTTTTGCCCTTGGTTATGTGGTTGATAGGGTTGTCTATTCCGGAACTGTTGCTTTTTCATATTTGTCATCTCATTACCAAAAGATTGCAATAATCCCTTGATCTCTTGTAACTCAGAAGATTGATTTTGAGTAGCATTTTCTGGTCTATTTGGCTGTACATCAGTTGCTGGCAATGCTGGGGTAGTGGGTATAACAGCTATGGGAGGTACATATGTTGGAAATAGTGGCTGAATTGCAGGGAAAATTGGCAAAGGTGGCCTAGGAGCAATTTTGCCAGCTTGAATGAGACTATTTTCAGCCCTAATGGCTATGGTATAAGCTTGTGGTAAGGAAAGCCCTCCCATGGATTGAGTCATGACAGAGATGTCACTATTTAATGCTCTCAAAAAATATAGGAATGCATGATCGGCCATAGGCCTTACTATTGGTGGGATTCTATCCCACATCTTTTGGAAATAGTGATTGAAATCTGACATGACCTCGTGAGGGGCTCTTTTGATTGTAGATAGCTGCTCCACCAGCGACAGATGATCAGATTTGTCTTTAAAGAAATTGCACAATTCCTCTCCCAAGTGATCCCAGGAATCTATGGAATTTACCAACAGGCTTCTAAACCACTGTAAAGCTTTGCCCTTCAGGGAGGCTGCGAGTAGCCTAATTGCTACATTTTCTACTATTACATGATGGACAACACATAGGTTTGTGATGTCCTAGATATGCTAAGCTGGAGTGGTCTGGTCTTCACCGTGAAAAAATGGTAAACTCTTCAGGGCAGCGACAGGGATATCATCATGTTGAGCTAGATTCAATGGGCTACCTTGATTGAAAGCCACAAAAGGCTAATTTCTTGCTGTGGTAATCATTGTGGCAGAAGTCCTTGAGGCAATGTGAGCTCCAACGGCAGGGGGAGTCGACTTGGCTCTCCTGGGCTAGATGCGAGTATTCTTGTGCTTCTCAGCTGCTACCCCTCCTCTCCTAGGTGGGGATAATTGTAGATACTTAAAAGGTGAAGCGCTGCTTCTTGTAGGTATCCTTCGCATAAGCAGAGATACACTGGTTCTGCTAGACCAAAGTTGGAGTCGCCAGATATGCAAAGATTCAACCTCTCATAGGTCTGGATATCACTGGTTGCACATCAAAACCAGTAACCAAATGTAGTATTTTAAACTTAGAATTCTTGAATCTTGTCCCACCGGGCATGCTAGAAACTGTTAACACCTAGATTTGCACCCTTCGCATGCAGTTGTGACACCTCATGCAACCTGGTGTAACAATAGAATGACCTCGAAGTGTGGGACCTTGCGTTTTGAGGTCAGACCTCCAGAGAAGGCTAGTTCCTTGCTCCAAGCCTACTACTTAGAGCAATGATACTAAATCTAGTGCTAAGAGCTTACAGGGGAAAGAGTTAGAAGGAAGACTGGAAGGGAAAAGAGGTGATACACTAGATTTAGTGAGCAATGGTGGATAAGGTATGGACACAGCAATGATTCTTTCACTGCTGAGGGGGAATTCACATAGGTTTAAGGCTGGTTTGAGGCTTTGGTATGAAGGTTAAACCTGCAAAGGGGCCATTTTACCCACAGAATAGACTAAAACTTCAAATGAAACACAGAAATTTAGAGATAAAAGATGCAAAAATCAGCATCTATTAATCATGAAGGTCCAGAAAATTGTTACAATGCAGAACATTTCATAGTAGAATTACACCCAATTAGTTAATTACACTCATTGGTGAATAAAGGAAGATAGCAGAGGCCAGATTCAGGCACAGTGAGTCCCATTCCCTTATCCTTGCAATTACACTAAGTGGACTGACTACAAAATTTTGGCAGAATAACAGCCCCCAAAAATACCATCCCTTTAAAAGAGATTTTACATTGTCTTATATAGGCCAGACTCACTCCAGAAGGGCATGGAGTCGCTGAATCACAGAATCAAGGCCATAAATGCCAAAGGAAGGAAAGCACAGGCAGAGGCATGGCAAAGGAATAGGGGCCATGCCTCTGCCACGCCAAAACATGTAAAACCTCGGCCATGACGCAAGAAAGGACAGGGCGTGGAGAAAAAACCTCCAAAGTCGTCATTCGTCGTGCATGAAAGAGTCCTGAAAGGCAGAGAGCCCATATGCCATGAATGCACCTGCAGAAATTCACCAACCCAAGCCACTGTGAGCAGAAAAACCCCTCAAAACTTTCAAGATGGCTGCTGAAACGTCTAATTGGTCAAAAAATGCAAAGCCGGATCTGGAAAATGAAAACTGGAAAATCCCCCCCAAAAACCTGCTCAAATGAAAGAGGCAAAAACAAGCATTTTTGCCTCTTACAGCATGTCAAAATTCGTTGAAATGGGGGAGATATGGGTAGTCAAAAATCTGGTCAATTGCCTGTATATATCGCTTCTACACCTGTGTATATATCAACCTTTGAAAATACTTCAGATTCTCTCTATGCATGCTTTGAAAACTTTGTATGTTTCACTGCTCCTTGGCGCCAAAAGGCCTTTATAGTCGGTCTTAAAAATACGTTTGAAAATGCCTTGTATATGCAAGAGCCTTTGTATATGCATCAACCACTGCCACGTGGCACTTCCTGATTTGCCGTTGTACCTAAAACTAGGACCCACTGCTGAAGAACTGCCTCCTCCATCAGCTTTCAGAAAGACCCAAAAACAAGTCGCCGATGCATCATGTCTGGCCGAAATCTCCCTTGCATATCAGCTTGTATATGCAAAGATACAAGCAACTATACAAACAACTAGCACATGCAAACGTGCATTTTGCCCTTTGTAATCATGGCTTGTATATGCATACAATCACCCTTGTATATACAAGTCACAGACTCCAAACTCTTAAAAAGTAGATGGGAAACATTTTTGAATTCTGGGTTGTATCTAACCTCCTTTGTATTTGCAAACATACAAGCCGCAGACCCCAAACTGACCATTAACTGTATTTGACTGCTTTGTCAGGTCCGGCCTGTATCTCCGATCTTTGTATATCACTAACTTGTATATCGCAATATACAATCGCCCATATACAAGGCGGACCCGAAAATTTTAATAAAACAAGTTAAAAATGCAATCGGGTCCAGCTTGTATATAAACATTTGTATATTGGCTTCATATGTGAAAACATACAAATCAAAATATACAAGCCACTGTAGCAAATGTATCTCTAGCGAAGGTCCCTTGTATCTCTGATATACAATTGGCCTTGTATGTGCACAGGCCCCCACCTCTTACACATTCGGCCTTTGTATGTTTCTCTATATGTTTCACATGTATGTTTCACTACATACAAGCGAAACATACAAAGAAACATACAAAGCCGAAATGTGCATTCCACTGTAGCGGATGCACCTGCATGTTTGAAAACCTTGTACTTTTTCGTTGCATGTGCAAACATACAACACAACATGCATTTGAAAAACTGATATACAAGAGGGAATATTCCTGCAATGCATCCCCTATTTGTATATCTCCATTGTATGAGCCAAATATACATGCAAACCCAATATACATTCAGCGAATATTCTGAGGATCTATGATGTATATTCCATCCTTGTATCTGCCCTTGCATCCTTCCAGCGAATGTATATTTGCTTGTATGTTGAAAATACAAGGCAAACATACAAACCCTCCAAACATACAAAAGGGGAAACCTAAAGAATAAGCGATGGATGCAAAATATACCTTGTATGTCTCACTTGCATCTCGGCCCTTTGTATATCGCCGATATACAAACCGGGAATATTCCTAAGGACCTGCGAAAGATTCCCTAAATGTATATGCACCTTTGGGGCCCGATATACATTCAGAAAATGCATAAAACCTATTTTTTTCAACAACTTCTAAGGCCGATGGATATCTGCAAGCCCACCAAATGAACATTTGAAATGCATGTTGACCCAAACTTTGACCATGAATAACTTCTTTGTTTGGTCGAATTTTAGGATGAAGTAAAAAGCAAACCTGCCTAATTTTTTAAGCTCTTTCCAATGGTCAAGTTTTTTTAGGCAAGGTTTCATGGGAAAAATGGCACCATTGCTTATAGGGACCCTTTCAAAGGATTTTTCAGGGAAAATATTAGGTTGACTATTTAGCTCTGAGCAGAGGAAAATAGGATAACAGTGATATCTTCCCTTTCTCATACAAGCTGCAATTCGACAATACCAATAACACTGCTGAATACGAATAATTGTTGCTCGGATTGGAGGCTGGTCATGCTAAAGGTGTTAAAAATCTTCATGCTCAAGGAGATGCCAAATTAGTGGTTTCTCAATTGAGAAATTTGTATCAAACAAAAAAATGAAAGATTGAGACATTATCGCAATCGTGTATGGGATTACATTGAAGGTTTTGATGCTTTTTATATCTCTGTGATGCCTAGAGAATTTAATGATCGTGCAAATTCATTAGTTATCTCCGCCACCCTCATGGTTCCCCATAAAGATTTCAAAGGTAACAAGTACACAATTGAGTTAGTTTTCTGACCAAGTGTACTGGATGATGCCAACCATTGGTAGGTGTTCAATAGTGATAATCAAATCATAGCTTTCTTGGAAAAGACAGATAGCTTTGATGAGCTCTATTTTCAAGGTAGTGAATCTCCACCATGGGAATACGTTTCCGAAATAGATTCACAAATTGGTGAATCGTTTCTTCAACTAAAAAGGAATAAGATTCCAAAAGGTTTGGTTTCCCTGGAAAAGCTATTTGTTAAGCATGACAGATACATTAAACAACAGCAACAACTTGATTCAAGTTCTTCTATGGAATTTGAGCAAGTAAATTTGAGTTCTGAGGCAGATCCCAAAATGGTCAACATTGGGAAGTGTTGCACTATCGACGAGAAGTTCAAATTCATTACACTCCTTAATTATTACATAGATGTTTTGGCGTATTCCTATGATGGTCTGAAGTCCTTTAGGCCTAAGGAGATTCATCATGAAATTCCTCTTGAAGTTGGGTCATTGCCTCACAAGCAGAAATAAAGGCAATACAATCCCAAAATATCAGGTACTATTCTTTCTGAGATTCAGAAAATGTTGAATGCAAGAATAATCTTTCCAATTCATCATTCCACCTAGATCACGAATATTGTTCCTGTAAGAAAGAAGAACAGAGAAATCTGTATCTGCGTTGATTTCAGGAATCTCAACCAGTCTTCTCTAAACGATAACTACCCCCTACCCATCATGGACCAAGTGTTGCAAACAGTAACTGGTTCAGAAATGTTGTCTATGTTAGATAGTTTTTCAGGATATAATCAAGTAGAGGATAATGAAGCAAATCAATACAAGACTACTTTCACAACACCTTGGGGCACATTTGCATATCGCAGGATACCTTTTGGTTTGATCAATGCTGGCGCCACGTTCCAGAGAGCAATGGACCTTGCTTTTAGAGATGAGATGGGGAAGTTCATTGTGGTATATCTTGATGACTTGATTGTTTTCTCAAAACAACGTCATGATCATGTGTATCATTTGCGATAGGTGCTGGAAAGATGTCGACAAAATGGTATCTCTCAACCCTAAGAAATCAATCTTCGGTGTTACAAAAGGTAAACTCGGTCACATTGTGTCTCGAGAAGGCACTAAAATTGACTCAGAAAGAGTCAAGTCCATCCAAAGTCTTACTCTACCTACTAGTAAGACTGCAGTTCACTCTTTCTTCGGGAAGGTGAATTTTCTGCGGAGGTTCATTCTAGAATTCACAGAGAAAACCTATCACATTATCAATATGATGAAGGGTAAGGCTATTTTCCATTGGAATGTGGAAGGAAAAGTGGCATTTGAGGACATCAAGAAGGCTATAGCTCATGCTCTGGTCCTTGTTTGTCCTGACTATACCAAAGATTTCGTAGTATACAGCTACGCTTCTAAACATAGACTTTCAGCCATTCTTGTTCATCAGAATGAAGAAGGTGTGGAATCTCCCATTTCATTTATGAGTTGTCCTCTGAAGGCTCATGAATTGAAATATTCAAATATGGAAAACATGCTTATGCTGTGGTCATGGCGGTAAAGCATTTCTATTTCTATATTTTGAATTCACATACTGTTGTTTTGGTGCCTAATACAACAGTAAAGTTGATTCTGACTCAATAGGAGTTCAGAACCAAAAGAGGCAATTAGATTGCTAAAATCCAAAAGTTTGATCTTTATATCAAACCTACCAAGCTTGTGCATGGCAGAGGTTTGTGTCAATTGATTGCTGACAATGTACCAAAAGAGATAGGGGATGAAGAAGAAGTTGAGGATATGCCAATTGTTCTTTTTGTCACTACTACAGATGAGTGGTATTCAAATATTGCTCATTTTCTTACCTATGGTGAGTGTCCTTCTCATCTGTCTTATAAGGAGAAAAGGACTATCAAATTAAAAATAGCTAACTATGTCCTATGGGACAATGGTCTATACAAAAGAAATATTGATGGAGTGTTTCTCCGTTGCATGGATAAAGAGCAACAAAACAGACTTCTGGAGTCTTTTCACAATTTGGCCTGTGGAGGACATTTTTCTGTGCATGTGACAACTCATAAGATTCTGTGGGCCAGATACTATTGGCCCACACTGTTTCAGGATGCATACAATTGGGTATGTAGGCGTGAGTTGTATCAACAGTTTGTTGGAAAACCTAAGTTGGCCACACTACCTCTTAAGCTAGTTGTGATTGAAGAACCTTTTCAGCAATGGGGCATCAACTTCATTGGTGTTGTGAACCCACCATCAAGTGCGAGACACAATTTTGTTCTCACCACAACTGATTATTTCACCAAGTGGGTGGAAGCCATCCCAGTAAAGCATGCCACTTCTGAAGTGGTGTGTAATTTCCTTAAGGAAAATATTATTTCCCAGTTTGGAGTCCCAAACAAAGTTGTAGTAGATAATGCTACTTGTTTCTCTTCGCATGAGATTACTGGCTTTTGCTATGAACATGGGATCATTCTTTCCCACTCTTCAGACTATTATCCGCAAGGAAATGGTCAGGCGGAATCAAGTAACAAAAATCTGGTTACCATTATCAGGAAACTAGTGGAAGATAATCAGAGAACTTGGCATAAAGCGTTGTTTGATGCTTTATGCGTAGACATGATTACCCCTAAAAGGGCGATAGGTATGTCACCTTCTCAGCTTCTGTATGGTCTGAATGCAGAGATACCTATTACCTTGGAGTTGCCGGCACTAAAGTTGGCAAAGACAGTAGAAGATAAAACTTTTGAAAGTTCTATTGACAAAAGAATCATGTACCTAACTGAGCTTGAAGAGCAGTGAGCTATGGTAGTAGATCATATAGTTGAACATCAAAGTCAGGTGAAGAAACTCTTTGATAAGAAAGCAAGGGCTCGTGAGTTTCAAATTGGAGATCAAGTCTTGTTATCGGACAAGAGGAGAGAACCAAAAGGAATGCATGGGAAGTTTGATTCCCTATGGAGAGGTCCATTCATCATTCATCAACTTTGTGGTGAAAATAGCTTCTTGCTAGAGTATCTAGATGGAACACCATTCTTGCTGCCTCATAGTGGACAACATCTGAAGCACTTCAATCCTTGAAGTATCAGATAAGTTCATTTGTACATTTGTATAGTTTTTTGTTTTTATTTTTATGTTTTTGTTTAGTCTTTTGTGTCTTTTTCTTTATGGTAGCTTGACTCTATGGCCCAATGGCATGGATGAAGGCACTTAGAGACTGGATTCTTCTCCCTTCAATCATTTGAAAGTTTGATCGATGGAAGTTCCCCAGTTAGAGCCAGCTGTTGTTCTCAAAATCAGCTACGCTCATTTTTGTAGACAACCCCTATGAAAATTGTTTGTTTTGTAGCCTACACTCTAAGTTCACAAATCGAGACAAGTACTCTTGCTCTCGTGTGAAGTCATCTGACATCCTAGAAGAGTTTGTGACATTTCCTTATGACAATTTCTCAAAAATCGTGAAGCTTGTTTTAGTCGCAAGCTCGCTAAAATATAAATTATTAAATATTTTGAGGTGTTAGAAAAGCTTTTGTGTTTACATGCAAAAGTGGCCCGAATAACCGCTATTACATGTGTTTTTTTGTTTTATATGCAATGACGGCTCTTTTGGCTACTTTTACATATTTTATTAAAATTTCTTTTTAACCTGCATAAGTGGTCCTAACCGTCGTCCATGCACGTTCCCTGACAAAGTTCAACCTGTAAAGGTGGTTGTTCTTACCACTTATGCACATCAAACCTTGACATGTATGAGCAGGTTTTTTCACTACCTTGACAGATCTCACCAAATCTTGGAACTATGGTGCCATTAATGCCACTCACGTCGGCATTAATGGCTTCAGGTTTTAACCTTTTTTAAACATGTTTTAGTCATTTTGATTAGTTATTTTCTATTGTCAAAACCTTGAACAAATTGGTAAACCCTCTTGGAGATCATTTGATCGTGACGTTGGTGGATTCAAGTGTATTTCAACATTTGTGCATGAATTAGGGTTTCGAGTCGGCCTTTTTAGGTAAGCCTTCACTTTCAGTTTTTCTTTTGTTTTCCCACTTAGGTATGATTAGTATTATTAGGGTTTATTTGACATTTTTCATTTTAAGATTTATGTAAATGTTTTCATTCTATTTTCGGTCATTATTTTGCACATATTGAGTGTAGTTTGAAGCCCTAAGTTGATTGCTATGTGTTTTCACCATTTCCTTTATTTGAATAGTGCCAGATTTGTCAAGCCTTACTTCACCATCTTGTGAAAACTTTGGTTGTTTTTAACCTACATGCATTGGAGGAGTTTTCCCCCGTCATTGCATCCTTTAGGAGTCGTCTTTCCCACATGTAAGGGAGGTTAAAACCAATGCCCTTACATAACCCTTATGTGAACCTTCCAACATGCAGAAATGGCTAAAACTCCCACTTCTTCACACAACTCAGAATCTCCAAAACAGATGCATGGGCGGTCCATTTCACCGACGACACATCAAATTTTCTTAGTCACATGCATGGGCGGTCCAATCCGCCGACTTCGTAGGTTTTTCAAAGACAAATGTTACCCTGATGTAAGGGTGGTCATTTTGACCACCCCTACATCTCAAACTTATATTTTTCAAAACACATGTAAATGCGGTATTTTTCACCGACTTCACATGTGAGTTGTAAACCCTCCCCAAACACATGTAAGAGCGGTCAAAATGACATTATTTACATATGTAAATAATCCCTCATGCAAGAGCGGTCATTTTGACCACTCGTGCACACTTTCCTAAATTTTTCCTAACACTGGGAAAATTCACCTTTCAAGGCTTGTTAACCCACTTTCGCCCTTTACCTCGATTTGCATGCACACAAGCCCTTCAACGCATGCTTTCCTATCCATGATCATCGAATTGTGGTTATCCCAGTTTATCCATTTTCCCCCTAACTATGAGATCATGGCATTTTGCAGTTCTCAACAAGTGTCTGTGGTAGATATCTCTTCTAGAGTTCTCTCCAGAGCTGATGTTAGAGTCGTCTCCATCCAAAGCCAAAATCATGAAGTACAAATACCAAGGGGTCTTCCCTATCACTTCAGTGCAGTCCAATATTGATGAGATCAGGGATATAGAAATAGGACATGTGGATATGGCAGAATTTGTGGACAGAACTAAACAACCAAACCCTTCTAGACATATGCAAAAGATCATCGATAGCAATATTCACTTGGTTGCCTCATTTTCAATTTCTGCCCATAACCTCGAGTTCGTTCTTCAGGTGGCTAGCCATTACAACAGGGACACTAGGGTTGTCACAGATTCCCAAGGGAATGTGATCATGAGTTTGGATGAAGAATTTCTTGATAAAATCTTCATGTGTCCACCTATTGAAAACATTAGACATATTGATTTTGCTCAAGGGCAAAAGGACTATGATACAGATGTGGAATCTGCAAGAAGGTATATAAACAATAAACAATTGAAAATCCCTCAAAGTAATCTAACCAGATGGCCGAAGGATCTCCCTAGGAGTGATTTTGTAGAGGAAGTTTGTGATTTGATCACTCTTTTGAGTCATATCAGAGGACTCCCTTCTTCCTCCAAATTTCAAGAATGGATGTACACATACATCAAGGTAATTCTTCGGGGCACACAGAGAATATTCTGGGGAGAGCAGATCAGTAATGCATTGCATGAACAACTGGTGAAGGTCAACACAACATTCAAATTCTATATGACCTTGTATCTTGTATATGCCGCTGCTAGTATGAGGAGTTTTCCTGGTTTGACTCAGGTTGTTGACAAGAGATTGGTCCCTGTATATGAGTATTATCCTCAAATTACTCTGAAGGGATCAATCCATTATTTCTGAAGGGTCAATGACGCTTTCTTTTCAGTATTCATGTGCTTATGGGACAATGAACTTGTTCAGAAAAGGGTCTCAGATGAATCTTGGGAGGTTGTGAATTTTTTTGGTTGCTTGTTCTTACAATTCCCCACTTTCACGTATCTCAGAGTAGGATATTATCCTGGCTACCCTTATATTCTTCCACGGTATCCCAGAGACCGAATTGTTCTCATGGAATTATGTAGACAGTTGATTGTAGTGCATAATAAACAAATGCAGCTGAAGAAGTCAGGGATAAAGTTTCCCATTGAAATTGGAAGGTATTCAATTCAAACAACTAACAAGGAAAAAATAGTTGATTATGAATTACAGCTGGTCACTATGAGAACTTTTAAGAAAAGGGACCGTTTTGACTTTAGGAGAGTGCAAGGTAAGATCAAAAGAAAGTCAACCTTTTATGTGCCTATGGTGGAAGATATTTGGGCTGATCTCAGGACACAAAATGAGATCAAGAAATTAGACTACTGCAGGCTTCATCTGAGTCAGATCTAAGAGCTGGGCCTCGCTGATATTCTAGATGGAATGGAGGATGATGGGGATGTTCTAGATCCCAAATATAACACTGAGAATGTTGAATTCTCACCTCTTCCAGAGGTGAAATGGTCAGTTAAAGAGGAAACATCCATAAGGAAAAGATTTCAATCGATCCTGGCCAATACAAATATATGGTTGGAGAGCAAAGGGATCAAATTGAAGGAATTTCTCACAGGGTCAGAGACTGAAGCATACGAACAAACATGCAAGAAAGTAGATAAGAGGACCAAGAACAAGAGTGACACCCCTTCTTCCTCCAAAATACGAAAACCAAAAATTAAGTTTGTATCCAAAGGAGGGAAGAAGAAAGAAATTGTAGAAACCTCTAATGTCACTAAATCAGGTGTTGAAGATACAAATGTTGATCGAATGGAGATTGAAGATGTTGAGGCTGAAGAGCAAAATATTTATAAGTCCAAGGATGCTCAACAAATAGAAGTGTCTGATAAATATGACGAGGAAGATGAAACTAAACAAGGCAAGGATGAGGATGTAGAAAAAGAACAACTTGGTGATCCACATCAGTCCCCTAAGAAAGATCTTCCCACTGGAACACAAGTTTCTACACCCCTTCCTCATGCTCCAGTTTCTTGTAGTTTTCTAGTAGTTTCAAGTGTTCCTCTTTCACCTGTTTTCATTGTTTCTTCTGATAATACCCCTACTTCGTTAAGAACCAGTTTTGGGACAATTTTTTATTCTTCCAGTTCTATCCCAAGTTTATCTTCTCCGTCTTTTGACATTGGTGAACAATCTATTTTAGAGAATCTTCTGGATGGTTCAGAGAAGGTTGGTGATACAGGTGTAGTTTTTACCAACACCAGTCCTATTGTGACCATAATAGGTGTAAATATGGATCTGGTGAAACAAGTAGTGGACTTATCTCCAGTTGTTGGTGCTTCTATGCTTCCCCCATGGTTATCCGCATATACTCCCAAGAGAAAGAAGCAAGCTATTTCACTCGATGAGATTGATATTGAAAAGTTGTTACCTATGAAATCAACGACTCTGAAGAAGAAGCCTAAGACTGTTTCTAGGCTCATCAATGAAAAAGGAATCAGATATGCAGAGATTGATAAACCACCAGAAGATGCTACTATTGATAATTTTGACATGAATGATTATGGCATTTCAAGGGTTGAGTTATGAAAGGTAACTCATGAGGGCATAAAAGCAGATTTTCAAACTATTGCTAGCACCTTGCTCAAAACATATGATGAAGTCAAAAAAGAGAAAGAATAGTATAAGGCTAAAGCAGAACAACTTGCTTCGGTTCTTCAAAAAATAGTTAAGTCATCTAAAATTGTGGAACCCATGGTAGTGACCATAGAAGATCCTCTAATCCAGAAGGTTGAAAAAGCTCAGGCTAGAGTAAGGGTGGTAGGAGATATTGTGGAATGTTTGCTAGCTCAAGGGTGAATTCTACTGAAGACCACTATAGAAAGGAAAGTAAAGATGGATAAAGCCAAAGCTGAGCTTGATAACATGGTTGACTTACTCTCCCAAGAATTGCGAGATCAAGAAGAGAGCTTGGAGGAGTGGATAGAGATGAAAAAGATTAAGATAAAGAATCTGATCGCCATATGGGTCATTGCAAATAGGGAATCATATCTTAAAACCAAGGAGTCTCTGGTTCATTGTATCCACATAATAAAAGTTTTACTTGAGGATCTATGTCAAGCTCATGAAGCCTGTGAAGACAGTGATGTCGTGCTTCTACATAGGCTGGAAGAACTCCCATGCACCCTCATAGGTGAAGACCATAAGTTCCTTTCAGCAGATGAGATGATAAGTTTCTTTGAAAAGATGGTTCAAAGGAAATTTGAAGAGGAGGTGCCCTCAATACTTTCCATGGATAATCTCTATGATCAACATTCAACTTTTGAGAACTTGAAGGACAATCTAGACAAACATGAGAAGGTAATTTTGGTTTCAGTTGTTTGTTGAAATTCATGGATGAATGTGATCTTGATGTCTCCAGTTTGATCTTTTCTTGTTATTTAAATCAATGTATCAAGCATATATTTGATTTAACAAAACACATGTGTTGTTTTTATGTGGTTAATTTAACTGGTTCCTTCAAGTAAGGATTAAATCCTTTTAAGTGAATCACAGTAACCTGGGGAGCATCATTGGGATAAATAAGAAGACCCTAATAACTATAATCTTGCACATTTATACAAGTTATAAATATCTCAAATGCTAAACAATTCAAATTTTAGCCGAAAGGAGGACACATATCATTCACATCTTGACTCCATTGCCCAAAAAGTAGAAGGCACTGATCATATCTATTCTAAAAACAATATCTCACAAAACCTTATTTATACATTTTAACTTTCTGTTGTAGGAGTAGAAAACAAATTTGTACTATAGTATCTATTTCAGACCTCATGCCAGTGTGGAATAGAGTATAAAAGGAATTATATGAGAGTTATAATCTGCTAATCAATCACCAACAAATCGAGTGTTGTCTGTAATTAATTGGTGAATAAGGTATACCTATTGGAACAATGCAAATAACTGAGAGGGGGGAGGTGAATCAGTTATTTTATAACTTTTATCTTTCTTGCTTTCTTTTCTTATCTTAACATTTAGTGCTCTATAAAAACATGGAAGCAAAGACGATCATAAGAACTAAAAAATGAAATCAACACATAACACAAGGATTTTTACGTGGAAACCCTGTTAAGGGAAAAAACACGGGGTACTAACCCAAGATTGTATTCTCTGTTAAAAGAATAAGGAGTACAAATTTGGCACTTGCCAATTAGGGCTCACTGCCTGAGCACACTACTCACAAGAGGCACACTACCTACAAGAGACTCACTGTCTATAGGACTTATAGAAGATAATCAAGTGTTTGAACTAATGAGAAGCATCTACAAATGTAAGAGTTCAGTTCCGGTTAGGCACAATATATTGATCTGATGCACTTCATTCTTCCTCTATTCAATGTTGTTATTCAGTCACATACCAGAATTGAATTGTTGTTCTCACACTTATCCTACTTTTCTTCACACCTTATTTCTTCACATCTTCAACACACACAATTACATGTTGGAATCCATCTGGTATATATATCTGCATCAAGGATTTTCATCAACTTTCTAGTCGACAACAAGAACACTCAAGATATTTGCAAGTTATTGATTTGTCAGTTGAATCCATGCTTGATTTGTGATGCGTATCAAAAACATAGGCATAGAAGTCATAAATCATGTCGACTAACAATGTATAATATCACAGATTGCTTGATCAGGACCTTTTACACATCTGGATTGAAGTCTGATACTCTGTCGATCAGTTATTCCTCTATCTACTCTACCTGATTGGGACCCAACACTCATATGCACATATCTTTTTCTTTCTTTATCACCGGAGGATAAATCTTTGGAATATAGTAGTCATGATACTCCTCTTGACTTGTCCAAGTCCACAACTTACTGAGTTACACCATCTGAGAGATTCAGACCTGATTGTCAAACCTTGTTACATACTCTGTTCTTGTTCACCGGACCAAAACAATCTTCAATCTGAATTCTGGTATAGGCATACTATGTACTACATATGTGTGGGATAGACCTTGTTGCCATCAATGATAACACTTATGAATCCACACAGTGTCTCTTGCCAACAATCTCTCCCTTTGGCATTGATGGTGACACTTAGTGAAAAATGGCTAAGTGTCATAGTAACTCCCCCTTGGCTAATGCTTTGTCTTTTGCACTATTTTACTGGAGCTCCCCCTTAGCTAGACTCCACATTTTTCACTACTCTTCACTCCCCCTTTGACATCAATGGCAAAGGGTGGAATCTGCATACCAAAATTTTGCAAAAAATATTCTATACATGGCCGCATAAGTATATATAAATCATATGTTATACTTACATAAACTTAAGTATATCCGCAAAAGTAGTCTTTAGCTATACAAACTATGTGGCCTATCTCTTCTTCATCCTATCCAAAATGGAGATGTGACCACTCAACAAAAATGCATATGCTTCTGCCTTCTTAAATCTGCTGGATCACTGGTCTGGGCTGTGGTCTGAGTATCTATCAAGGCCTCATGTATTGCCTCTAGCTTAGGGATAATTATCCCTATGAGTTCACCCATTCTATTCATTATGTTCTTCTTTTCTTTGTCTAGCTTCTTTATTTCATTTATGATAACAATAGCCTGACATTCTTGATTCATTAGAGAGGAAGAAAGGGGGTCAAAATTCTGAACCAGTTTTGACAATTTTTCTTCTTGTTCTTTTACTTTCTCCTCAATGTCTTTTGTCACTTTAGGCCAAGTCAGACAAAATTTGAATAGGTCCCCACCATCTTTGAGAGCATTTTCAAGGCTCTTTATTCCAATATCTAGAGTCCTATCATTTGCAATAAGTCCTTGCACCTCAATGAATCTTTTTCCCAAAAACTCCTTCCAGACCTTTGCTTCTGCTGATTTCTCTAGAGATTCAAAATGGGTGTTAACAGAATTTACTAAGTTTTTCAAGTTACCGGATGGTGAGGCCGAAGGATCCTTTTGATAGGATGGCATGATTTTCTCTAGCATCCCAAATGTAATCTCCAACAGTTTATAGTCCTCCATGTGAGATTTCAAGAGTTTTTCTTTTGCTATGGCTTGAGCAAAAGATGCTATTTTCATTGTCTGAACTGGGGAGAGAGAGTCAAAACTTAGTGGTCCTTGAAATAGCTCAGGTTCATCCAGCTCCATCATTTCTCTATCTAAGAAGTTCTTCACTGTCTCTGTAGTGTCTCTTGTTGGAGATTGAGACTTCTTTGAAATATCAGAAGAGTCGTCATTAGTCTTTTCTGCTTGTTCTTCTTTTTTTCCCTTAACGTCTTCTTCTTGAATCTTCTTCTCCTCTCTTCTACCTTCTCCTTTAGCTTCAGAGTCTGGAATGTTTGTCATAGCTATAGTGGGATCTGGAGGAGAGATGTCACTTGTGTTTGCTGCTTCATGAACTTCCTCTTTCAGAACAGAGGAATCTAAGTCCTCGGACTTCTCTTCATCTATTTTCTCTAATCCTTCGACATCCTTGTCAGAAAATTCTTCATTAATTACATTTAATCCTTCAACATCTGATATGCAGCATAGATTGTTCTACCAAACACAGAATTCTCCCTGCTCGAATGATAGATTTTGTAGATGATTATCATTGAGGCAAACTTGATATCTGGATCTATGATGTCATCTATGGTCATTACTCTTTTGTCAAGTTTTGATCTGGTGGCTTCAATTACTGTTTGGTTCTTCACAGATTTGAGTGTGGGTAGCCCACCGGATGATTACAGTTTAGTCACTACCCTGATGGCATCTTTAGTTATCTTGAATGGCCTCATTAGCCACATAAAATTATCATGCATCCTACTTAGAACATACTGGACCCAATCATCTTCTGCAAAACATGGAAAATGTATGCAATGTCCAAAGTGTTTGTCCCGGAGGGCCTTGAATTTAGGTTTGAGTTCAAAATTCTCATCTATTAGCTATTTGTGATAAATGTCCATCAATTTTGAGTCTCCAAATTCTTCAATGTTTGCATGGATATAAACCATAACATCTTCTACATGCAATACTCCGTGCGGAATGCTAGAAAATGCGCCCAAGGGATCAACTTCTAGAGATTTGTAAGAGTGTTTCTTGAATTTAGACCTCAGCCTATCAGAAATATTGACAACCATTGAAGTAGCCATTTTGCAAGAGATTCAAAGAGAGATTTTCAGAATAGAAGTACCTTTTCACGCTTTAGGGTTTGAAGCAGGAGTCAAAACGAATCGCTAGTTGAATTCAATTTTTAGTTGATCTTGAGTCAATTGTAGAATCGTCTTTGCAGAGATCTTCTTTTCTTCTTCGTGAGTGCAAGTGTGTAAATAATGAGTGAAAAAACCCTTTTATCCTTGCGCAAACCCTAATTTCCTTTTGTAATAAATGCACAACTTGAGTTATCTAGTTGCCTTGTTTTGAGAGAGATTTTCTTGAATCACTGCGTAGAACTTAGAATCATTTTTAGTGAGGATTGACAACATATCTTCTTTTCTTCAATCATGTCATGGGTCCGCAAATCAAAGCATTTCAATTTTGAATCATACTAGATCTGTCTGTGAAATTCTGCTTTACCGAATAGCTATCAGAACTGGATTAACTTGAGCAGTTATAAATCTTGCAAAACTCCATGCAGACCTTTCACATTTTGACTGAAGGTCATTTGGAGGTTTTTTTGAGAACCCTTTAATCCGTAGCATTAGATGTTTACTCAATGTGCTGAATTTAGGCACTAGCTAACTGGCTGGGGGAAATTATTTTTCTCTGTGACTCCCCCTGAGCCAGAGCTCACTTTTTAGTTTCTGGAAGGAATATCAGCACCAGATTCCGGTGCAGATCCATCCCCAGTATTCACTATACTCTTCTTTACCCAAATCTTGCTCATCTCCTTTTGAACTTCATCCGCATTCACTTTACCTTCACCCTTATCTTGTTTCTGATTATGTTCCACCAGACCTTTTCTATCCTGATTTCTGCTTCTGTAGAATTTGGCAATATGATCGGATCTATTGCAATTGTAACATACAACATTTCTTTGCTTATTTGATTGATATCCTCTTGATCTGCATTGATTAGCCATATGTCCCATTCTATTGCATGCAAAGCATCTACTATTGAATGAATTGTTTATTTGCATATTTCTACATTCATGAGATTTGTGACCATACCTTTTGCAATTAAAACATTATCGGGAGAAGGATGGATTATTCTGATTCATTCCCCTCCTACACTGAGTTGCTTTATGACCGAAATTGTTGCAATTAAAGAAGTATCCATTGAAGGATGGATATCTTTGAGCATTTGGTTACCTTACCGGAGGTCTTCTAGGCTTGTTTCTTTAATTTCCTGATCCAAAGTTCTTCTGACCAGATCTAGAGCTTTCACCTTTCTCATATCCCAAGCCATGCTTATCATCTACCCTCTTTTGGCTTTCAAGAAGAACTTCAAGTTGGGCTGAGCTTATCTTGAATTTTTCTTTGTGTTCATTTGTAGTTTGAAGATCTTGTTTAAGAGTGTCTATCTGATTCTCAAGTTGTTCTTCATTGTCTCTAGCTTCTTCAAGATCAGATTCAAGATGCCTAATTATTCTATCCATTTTGTGGCAGTCCTCTATTTTCTCCTTGAGGGATTGTTTTAGATTAT
This sequence comes from Cunninghamia lanceolata, assembly GCA_027924645.1. Lineage (NCBI taxonomy): Eukaryota > Viridiplantae > Streptophyta > Pinopsida > Cupressales > Cupressaceae > Cunninghamia > Cunninghamia lanceolata. The sequence goes on along the minus strand of BSBN01000511.1, from coordinate 14,297,786 downwards.
CTTCAATCTTTCTTTTTTCTTCAATTTCTTGGGTGAATCTCATAACCCCTTATTCCATTTCATGCCTTACCATAATGACTTCTTTTGACAGCTTCTCACATAGCTTATTTTTCTCATTCAGATCTTCATTAGTATCATTGACTTCACTCTGATTGGCTAATTTTTGAAGTAGTTCCTTTCTCTTTTTCACAGAGATACTAAGTTTTTCTTTTAGCTCATTTATGAATTCATCATCTTGTTTGAGTCTTTCTCTCAAATTATTGACTTTAGAGTGAGATTTTTCAAGATCATCTAGGGTAGATTGAAGTTGTTCCTTCATACCATATGCATCCATTGCGATTCCCAGATCTTCCTCAAGCTGTTAGGATTTATTCAGAGGAACTGGGCTCTGATACCAATTGTTGGAACAATGCAAATAACTATGAGGGGGGGTGAATCAGTTATTTTATAACTTTTATCTTTCTTGCTTTCGTTTCTTGCTTTCGTTTCTTATCTTCACATTTAGTGCTCTATCAAAACATGGAAGCAAAGACAATCATAAGAACTGAAAAATGAAATCAACACATAACACAAGGATTTTTACATGGAAACCTTGTTGAGGGAAAAACCACAAGGTGACTAACCCAAGATTGTATTCTCTGTTAAAAGAATAAGGAGTACAAATTTGGCACTTGCCAATTTGGGCTCACTGCCTGAGTACATTGCTCACAAGAGGCACACTGCCTACAAGAGACTCACTGTCTACAAAACTTACAGAAGATAATCAAGTGTTTGAACTGATGAGAAGCATCTACAAATGCAAGAGTTTAGTTCTAGTTAGGCACAATAAACTGATCTGATGCACTTCATTCTTCCTCTGTTTAATGTTGTTATTCAGTCACATACGAGACTTGAATTATTGTTCTCACACTTATCCTGCTTTTCTTCGCACCTTATTTCTTCACATCTTCAACACACACAATTACATGCTGGAATCCGTCTAGTATATATATCTGCATCAAGGATTTTCATCAAATTTCTAGTTGGCAACAAGAACACTCAAGATATTTTCAAGTTATTGATCTGTCGACTGAATCCATGCTTGATTTGTGATGCGTATCAAAAACATAGGCATAGAAGTCATAAATCATGTCGGCTAACAATGTATAATATCACAAATTACTTGATCAGGACATTTTACATATCCGGATTGAAGTCTGATACTCTGTCGGTCAGTTCTTCCTCTATCTGCTCTGCCTGATTGGAACCCAACACTAAGATGCACATATTTTTTTCTTGCTTTATCACCGGAGGCTAAACTTTGGAATACAGTAGTCATGATACCCCTCTTGACTTGTCCAAGTCTGCAACTTACTGAGTTACACCATCTGAGAGATCCAGACCTGATTGTCAGACCTTGTTACATACTCTATTCTTGTTCACCGGACCAAAACAATCTTCAATCTGACTTTTGGTATAGGCATACTATGTACTGCGGATGTGTGGGATAGACATTGTTGCCATCAATGACAACACTTATGAAGCCGCATAGTGTCTCTTGCCAACAATACCCACCTAGGCGTAGCAGAGCCTAAAGTGCAGGGAATTCCAACCATTTTTGGTTGATTCCATCAATTGGCCAAATCAATTATAGAACCTGATCATAAAGCCTCACATCCTTTTAGGGTTTTACAATCTGCAAATTTGAGAACCAACAAAAGTGATAGAAGACCTTATAATGAAGATGCTAAGTCAAATGGAAGTGACAATTCATACTATAATAAGAGAATTGTTGAATATTAGAGAGGTAGATGAAGGTATAAAAGAGGCGATAGAAGATCATTTAGAGAAACTTGTCTCAAATGTGGAATAGAAGAGCATAGTGAATTTGAGAGCTCCCAAACTTAAAAAAGAAATAGCAAAAAATTAAAAGGAAGCACAAGAGTTACACATGCCAATGGAAAATCAAGTGGATCATGAATTCAAGTAGATAAACTAGAAAGAGGTGAGTCATTGATAATGAAGAGAGATTTATTGAAACTCAATGATATGGATAGAGATTAACCAATGAAAAGAAGAAATATGTTTATAATAATATGCAAGACTAAAGGTAATTACTACAAATTTATTTTTAATAGTGGTAGTGTAGATAATATAGTTTCAAATGAAATGGTTGATAAGTTAAAGTTGAAAAGGATATAACATCCTAGTCTGTATAGACTTTTATGGTTACCAAAAGAGCATAAGGTGTTGATGAGTGAGCAATGTCTGGTTGAGTTGAAAATGAGAACATATCATGATTAAGTGTTATGTGATGTTATATCAATGAATGTGTGCTACATTTTGTTGGGAAGACCATGGTAATATCATAGAAAAGTTGTATATAATGGTGGAGAAAATGCTTACACTATGATGAAGGATGGTGATATGTATGTGGAAATGCCAAATTTTGTTTAGTGGATAGCAAAAAGTTATTAGATGGCCAAAAGAATGAAAATTATGTTTCACATTGATCCCTTTAGTATATGATAACATAGATGAAGGAAAGGATCTGCAAATATAAATTTCAAAATTACTAATAGAATACCATGACATAATCTAAGATAATATGTCAAATGGATTACTATTAGTGAGAAGTATTAGCCATCATATGGATTTGATTCTAGAAGTGACTTTTCCAAATAAGGCTACAAATAGAATGACACTAGTAGAAATAAAAAATTGAATAGATAAGTATTGGAATTGATTAAGAAGGTTTTGATTAGAGAAATTTTGAGCCCATGTATGGTACCAATAGTGTTATAATTGAAGAAAGGAGGTAAGTAGATAATGTGTATAGATTCAAGAGAAATAAGTAAGATCACAATCAAGTATAGATTTCCATTGCTAAGGATGGATGACTTAATGGATTGTTTGAGTGGAGAAAAGTACTTTAGCAAGATATCTATTTGAAGAGTAGTTATCACTAAATCAAAATCAAATAAGAAGATGAGTGGAAGAAACATTCAAGATAAAATAAGGATTGAATGAATGGTTAGTTATACCTTTTGGGTTGAACTAACTCATTGAGCACATTTATGAAATTGATGAATGAGGGTTTAAATTCATACTTGGGTAGTTTTGTGAGTGTTTATCTAGATGAAATTTTGATTTTTCATAAGACTAAGGAGGAACACCTATAATATATTAGGTTCTAGTATTGTAGAGACTAAGAGGAGAAATTATTTATCAATGTCAAGAAGTGCAGTTTTATAAATATAGGTTGGTGTAACATAGAAAATTGCATACCCTTACAATTTCACGCTATGTTTTCCTCTCATTTTAGTATCCAATCCCTTAGCATGTTGTAGGTCCATTTTAGCCCTATTTAAATCTTTTCCAACCCACAAAATGTCATGTTTTTGTTATATTTTAGCCCTTATGTTTGTTTTTGTGAAATTCTATTTAAATGTTAAGATCTTGAGGTTATCCTAAGGTTATCTTAAAGTTCAGATGATGATGTCACTTGAACACTAGTTGTTGCACATAGACATCCACATGGTGCACTAGCATCCCGAGCCTACATGTCGCCCACTGATCGTTTCTGAGAATTTCTTACCACCTTCTACAACATGCAAGATTTGGTGTAATGCCTCTGTAACCCTCAAACAACTTGTTTTGACCTACCTTCTCCTTTTCTCCCTCCAAGTTATCCTTTTGAATTCACTTTTATAATTCTGGCTCATTGTGTGAAGCTTTTTGGTAACAACATTGATCATTCCAACATATTCTTGCATTCTTTGAGAAACCTTACAACATTTTTTGGCAATTCTTTATGGTTCTCTACAACATACAACATAGTTGTATTGTGTTCTTAAAGCTTATGTTATCATCATTCAAGTTTTGGACATCTTCGTAGGGTTTAATAGAACCACTACCTACTATTGTGTTCTTCCTTGGACCTTGCTATTAGCTAGGTAGCTATCATCTTCATTCTCAAGGTGATTGTGTTCCATTTACTCTCTTTTAGTTATTCCTTTTGTGTAATCCACTTTGTGTATGTATTACATTTCCTAAGTTCCTCTATTATCCTTCTCTCTCTCTTCATTGTACACTAGTTTGCTTTAGCTTGAGTAGATTTAGCTTTAGCATTTATAGATATTTTCATTGTCACTACTTTTATTTTTCTAGATACACTTATAAAATAAGAGCACACACTTATTTCTTAGTATTATCTATTATTGGTTGTCTGTGGAGGTTGAAAACCCTACATAAGGGCTTGACTTGAAGGCAAGCCCCCAAACAACCCCAATATTTCTTTATTTTCCTGTAGGTTATAAATTTGAAGGAGAAGAGTTCAACTACACACTAGTTTTATAGATTTTCCCCTTTATTTTCACCATTTTGTATATTTCTTATGAGTTTACTTATGATATCTTTCCAATTCTAACTTTCATTTATCACTTGGAAATCTCTTGGGTTTGTTGTTATTTTCTCCTGTGTAGGTGTTACCTAATAATTTTACCTTTTAAGTTTTTTTATCATAGGTTGGGTATATTTTCATGCTAAGTCTTTACCTTGTGAAAGCCTTGTTAGCTTGCGAGTTTTTATTTCCTTTTGTTGTGTCTTTTCTCAAAATTGATTAGTGGTTTCTCAAGTTCTCAAACTCACCAGTCAAATGATTTGTCTTTGTAGTGTTCACTTTGTTTCTAGTCGACCAATCCTACCAATCGCTAACTCATCCTTCCTTCGAAGTGTCCATATCGTCCCATCACATGTTTCACAAACCTTGTAACTCCCCAATCTATTTAAGTTGTTTCCAAAACTGTTTCCTTATAGATGAAGAGAGAGGTTCAAGTAAAAGTATATCGGTGGAATCATCAGTTTGCAAACCTATATTGCCACCAAACACCCATTCTCAAGTTTTAGTGTTTGTCAATTGAGCAATTTTCTGACAAAGAAATTGGTCAGTGATGAAGGAGATTGGGTACATCGCTTATGCTCCTGATTAATGAATCTTTTCATTCACTAATTTTTGGTTAGACAAGGGTCACTTCTGTCAAAATGCATAGAAAAAGAGGAATAGTATTGTTCATAAATTCACGGGAGTTAATTCTTGCGCATGGCTAGTCACATCACATTCAAATTTTTATGGCTCATTAACAAACATATCTCAATTGAAGATATTGGTATTGATGAGGGTGGCTAAGGTATTTCATGCCTTGTTGCATTTCTAAATTTACCATTTTCAGAAGCATTTGCTCCAATGCTCCAATGCTCATTGGTGACTTCATTTGCTTATGATCTACAGGTTTTAGGGTTAGTTAATTGCCAACTTTCTTTGCATACTCATTTTCACTGAACTACAATTTTTGGAGTTTGGTCTTGTTGTTCAAATCTATCTAAATTTTCATGAGTCCCATAAGTGCTTTCAATTTGAGACCCCCTAGAGACACTTTTCCAGCCATAATCTATCAATTATTATTGAGAGCTCTTGATTCATATGCCTAGTGTATAGTCAGGTTCATTAGGATGAAGTATATGTTGCAAGTATGGGCCTAACCAGTGTTGTCATTAATGTCAACATACTTCTATTGCATTGATGTCAAGGATTGGATGAGTTGTATGCTAAGGATATTGAGAAAATTAGCCCTATCAAGAACAGAGAAGAACAGTGAAGACAATGAAGTAAAGATCCTAGCTAAGATGAAGATCAGAGGTTGTGCATCAAAGGGTTTGTAGATATGTGTCTAAATGTGACTCAGTAAAGATTTGGGAGGTCCGCATGAAGATCTAAAGAAGTTATGGCCATATGAGTAAAACCAGTTCTGGCAGATGTTCAAAGGTGACAAAGTGACACAAATAGGTCTGGTGAGATCCGGAAATGCATTATCTTGTTCTGTGGATTTGGTGGAGTGTTTAGGAAGTCAATGTGAATTGAAAACTCAATTGGTTCATGGTCTGGAGGTCCACAAGCATCTATTCCAATATGACAGTGATGACAGACTATGTTCTTGAGATTTCGGATGAAGGAGAGAAAGATTTCAGTAAGCAGAAGTAGTGTGGATGTTCTTGGTGATTTAGGCAAGCTTGTGGAGGTCTTTGGATTATGTCTAGTTCGTGTTGGTGGTCTACATTGAAGATTGAGCTTGTAATTGAAGAATTACTTCCGAATGATGATGTTCTTTCTAAACTTGGCTGACCAGATAAGTTACACATCTTGCGGATGATCTTGAAGATGTTCTGTGAAGAATGGCATGTTCCTAAAAGAAGATTGAAGTCTTAGATCTGTGTGGCTGATAGTGTGATGATCTGCATGAAGTCTTTTGTAATTAGTCATGTTGTATTCATGTAGTTACTCTCTAAAGTATGCTGACTTGGATGATTATCCTAAAGTCAATGTCTTGTATAAATAAGAAGTTGTGAGGTCTTTTCAAAGGTATCTTGGCGGAGATGAGAGTGTGGTAGTGAGGAGCAGAGCCAAAGGTAGAGAAGAAGTATTGGGCTTAAATGGAACTAACTCAAGCATGGTGAAGATGCTATTCTTCAATTCAAGTCTGTAATATTTATTATTCTATAGATAGTGTGTCTCATGTAGGTAGTGGGCCTCTTGTGAGCAGTGTGTTCAAGCAGTGAGCCCTAATTGGCATGTGACATTTTGTTCTTCTTATTCTTTTAATAGAGAATACAATCTTTGGTTAGTCACCCTGTGGTTTTTCCCTTAACCGAGTTTTCCACGTTAAAATCTTGGTGTCATATGTGTTAATGTGTTTATGCTCTTGAATTGTTGCTTATGTTTCCATGATTGATTTATTATTGTGCTGCTAAATTACAAGAAGGATTTAAGTGGTTAATAAGAGAAAGTTTTGAGACAACTAATTCACCCCCCCTCTCAGTTGTCTGTCTTGATTCTAAGAATTGGTATCAGAGCTAAGTTCCTCTAAAAGAGCTTAACTGCTTGAGGAGATCCAGGATGTCTTCCTACAAGAAGGATAGTCCGAGGTTTGATGGAACCAATTACACTCTTTGGAAAAGCCGCATGGAATGTCACTTGCAATGTATGGGAATGCAATATTGGATCATGGCTTCAAAGAAGTATGTTCCTCCACATAATGGTCCAAGAACTGTAGATGAAGTCAGAGATGTTGAAAACAATCTTTGGGCTAAAGAAGCTCTTTTAAGTGCCTTATCTAATTCAGAGTTGACAAATGTTATAGATCTAAAAACTGCATATGAGATTTGGGAAAAACTAGAACTTCTGCATGAAGGAGACAAGTATGTTAAATGTGGCAAGCTACAGAGTCTGAAAAGAAAATTTGAAAACTTGAAAATGAGTGAAGATGAAAATATCACTACATTTATGCCAAAAGTAAATGAGCTTGTTTGTGGCATTAGGTGTGCTGGTGGAGTCTTGGATGAAGATGAGATTGTTACCAAAGTTCTCAGATCCCTACCTCCTTACAAATACAAGGTTGCTGCTATTGAAGAATTTAGATCTTTTTCAAATATCACAAGAGATCAATTGGTTGGTAAATTAGCTGCATTTGAATTGGCTGAGTTTGGAGATGCACCCCCTAAGACTGAATCTGCATTCAAAGCTAGTGCCTCTGTAAAAGGAAAACAAAAGTTTGATCCGGGAGAGAACTCTTCAAAGAAACTATCATGGTATGAAAAAGAAAGAAAAGATCTGGAAGAAGATGAAGCAAAAGCTACTCAACTTGAAGCCCTTATTGCAAAAAGACTGCCAAGAGGATCCGGTAAGTATGAAGGAAAAGTGCCCTTCAAATGTTTCAACTGAAATAAGATTGGTCATTTTGCCTCAAGGAGTCTGGAAAGATTTTCAGGAGCAAATCCAAATAGATCAAGATTCCAAAAGAAATGTTAGTATGTTCATGAAGATGATGATGATGAAGGACTAACAGATGATGAATTAGAGACAAGAAACAAATCTAAAAATGACTGGGTGTTTATTGCAATCAAGGAAGAAGATCCAATGCCCTCTGATTCTGTCAATCATAAAATGGTAGAAAGAGCTCTGGTTGCCCAAGTTGAAGAAAAAGATGATTGGGTCATTGACAATGGATGCTCCCACCATATGACAGGTGACAAAAATAAGTTCATAGATTTGGAAAGATATGAAGGAGGAGTGGTAAAATTTGGTGATAATTCTGCTGGCAAGATCAAAGGTAGAGGACTATTTATTTTGATGGAAAGAACAAAACCAATAATGTACTATATGTTGAAGGTCTAAAGCACAATCTTCTCAGTGTTGGACAGTTGGTAGACAAAGGCTATGATCTCTGATTCAAAAATGGAAAATGTAAGATCTTTGAAAGTTCCATAATAGAGATTACATCTGGTACTCAAATAAAAGGTAATATCTTCCACTTGGTTGGTACTGGTAAAAGTTGTTTATTTGTTCAAATTGATCAGAGTTGGTTGTGGCATAGGAGAATGTGTCATGTGAATTTTGATAATATCATCAAGATAAGCAACACTCAGGTTGTAAGAGATCTTCCAAGACTGGTGAAACCTACTAATAGTTTGTGCAAAGAATGTTAGTTGGGTAAGCAAAGCAGAGTCACATTCAAAAGTAAGGAACAGTCTTCTACCGAATTGTTGGACTTAGTTCATACTGATCTATGTGGTCCGGAAAGAATCAGGAGTTTGCAAGGTGATAGATACTTCATGTTATTAATTGATGACTACTCTCGGATGATGTGGGTGACTTTTCTGAAAGAGAAATCTAAAGCTCTTGAGAAATTCAAAATATTCAAGGCTATGGTAGAAAATGAAACTGAATTAAAAATAAAATGTCTTAGGTATGACAGAGGTGGAGAATTCACATTCAGAGATTTCATAGAATTCTATGAGAAACATGGGATAAAAAGATAGTTGTCTACTCCAAGGACTCCACAGTAGAATGGAGTAGTGGAAAGAAAGAACCAGACCATCCAGGAAGCATCTAGAACCATGATGATGGAAGCAAATGTTCCTCAGATCTACTAGAGAGAAGTTGTAAGCGAGTACAAATCAGAAGCAATACTAGTAAGACCCCTTATGAACTCTGGTTTGGCATCACTCCCACTGTGAAGTATTTTAGAGTCTTTGGTAGCAAAAGTTATATTAAGAGAGATGAAGACCATGGAAAATTTGATGCTAGAAGTGATGAAGGAATATTCTTGGGTTATTCTACTCAAAGCAAAGCATACTGGTGTTATAATAAGAGATTGAGAAAGATTATAGAAAGTACAAACATGAAGGTTGATGAAGGTATTGAAAAACCCTCAAGGTTTTATGAATATGATGTAGATGATCATAATGATGTTTTAGTCCAAGAAGTCCAAGCCCCTTCTGAAATTCAGATCCAGACTGATCTGGAGAATCAGGAAGAAGAGATAAGTTTGAATGAACTTGTTCAAGAAATAGAAGTGCAAGAAATTCCCAAAATTCCTAGGTATGTAAGACTGAATCACTCTGAAGATCTAATCATAGGTGATAAAAGAAAAGGTGTTCAAACAAGAAGAAAGATTGCTCAAGACTCAAAAAAAGTATTGTCTGATTTCAAAGATTGAACCAAAGACAGTGAATGAAGCATGCAATGATGAAAGTTGGACTAAAGCAATGAAGGAAGAGCTGATGCAAATTGAGAAAAATCACACTTGGGATCTTGTTCCCAGACCTAGAAACAAAAATGTGATTGGAACCAAATGGATCTTCTGGAATAAACTGAATGAAGATGGTGAAGTAATCAGAAACAAATCCAGATTGGTCTACAAGGATTATTCCCAAGTAGGAGTTGATTTTGAAGAAACTTTTACTCTGGTGGCAAGAATTGAAGTAGTCAAATTATTTCTTGCCTTTGATGCCTTTAAGGATTTCAAGGTATATCAGATGGATATCAAGTCTGCCTTCCTGAATGGTGACTTGGAAGAAGAAGTTTACATTGAGCAACCGGATGGATTTCAACTATCTGATCATGGTGATATGGTCTACAAGTTGAAGAAAGCACTGTATGGACTCAAACAAGCCCCAAGATCCTAGTATGAAAGATTGGATAAGCATCTTTTGAATATTGGTTTCAACAAGGGTACTGCTGATAGTAACTTATACTTCAAAATTGATCATGAAAATATCTTGATTGTTGAAGTATTTGTTGATGATATCATTTTTGGAGGAAGAGATAGTATGTGCAAAACTTTTGCAAATCAAATGAAAAGTGAATTTGAGATCTCTATGTTTGGGGAAATGAATTGCTTCTTGGGTCTGCAAATCATTCAAACAAAGAAAGGAATCTTCATTTCATAGACCAAATATGTGAAAGAATTGTTGAAGAAATTTGGGATGGAAGACTCAAAACCAATGAGTACTCCCATGGCAACCGGATGTAAATTGAGCAAAGATGATGACTCTCCTAAGGCTGATCAGAAAAAGTATAGGTTAATGATTGGAGGACTATTGTATCTTACTCACACTAGACCTAACATTATGAATGTTGTTGGTCTTGTCACTAGATTCCAAGTTGATCCTAGAGAATCTCATGTCATGGCAATCAAGAGGATTCTTAGATATCTAAAAGGGACAGTTGAGTATGGTTTATGGTATCCTAGAGATCATGATTTCTCTCTTCATGTATATACAGATGTGGATTGGGTAGGAGATGTGGATGACCAAAAGAGTACCAGTGGTAGAGCATTCTTTTTGGGGAAAAGATTAGCTTCTTGGTTGAGCAAGAAATAAGAGGCAATATCTCTGTCCACTGCAGAAGCAGAATATATTATTGCAGTAGGTAGTTGCACTCAAGTATTGTGGATGAAGCAAATGCTAAGAGACATCAGAGTGGAGTATGAGGAACCTATCACAATCTTCTGTGATAATTCAAGTGCAATAAATATATCAAAAAATCCATTGTTGCATTCAAAGACAAAACACATATCCATCAAGTTTCTTTTTTTGAGAGAGCAGGTGAACAAGAATGAAGTCAAATTGGAGTTTGTGCCCTCTAAGGATCAGATTGCAGACATTTTTACTAAACCTCTACCTAAGGACTCTTTTGAGTATCTCAGGGAGAAGTTAGGGGTTATTACCCCTCTGGTTCTGAATTAAGGTGCATTGATGTGCATCAATCTGGTGGATCTCACAGTCATATCTTGTGGTCCAGATTGATGATCAGAAGTTGCTACTCAGGGTGAGCAGTTGGTATGATTCTGATTGATGCAAGTATGTGCCCTTTGCTATTGATGTCAAAGGGGGAGAAAAGACATGTGAAAAACAAAAAGTGGTTGATGATCAAAGGGGGAGTAGTAAAGAAAGAGAAGACATGTGAATGGTTGTTGTTGGAGTTATGTTAGTCAGTGAGGAGAAATTCTTGTCTTGATGGTTAAAATAGTTTTTCACATCATATGTTGCCATCAATGACAAAGGGGGAGATTGTTGCAAGTATAGGCCTAACTGTTGTTGTCATTGATGTCAACATACTCCTATTGCATTGATGTCAAGAATTGGATGAGTTGTATGCTAAGGATATTGAGAAAATTAGCCCTATCAAGAACAAAGAAGAATAGTGAAGTAAAGATCATAGCTAAGATGAAGATCAGAGGTTGCGCATCAAAGGGTTTGTAGATATGTGTCTAAATGTGTCTCAGTAAAGATTTGGGAGGTCCGCATGAAGATCTGAAGAAGTTATGGCCATATGAGTAAAACCAGTTCTGGCAGATGTTCAGAGGTGACAGAGTGACACAAATAGGTCCAGTGAGATCCGAAAATGCAATATCTTATTCTGCAGATTTGGTGGAGTGTTTAGGAAGTCAATGTGAATTGAAAACTCAATTGGTTCATGATCTAGATGTCTGCAAGCATCTATTCTAATATGACAGTGATGATAGACTGTTCTTGAGGTTCAAGATGAAGGAGAGAAAGGTTTTAGTAAGCAGAAGTAGTGTGGATGTTCTTGGTGATTTAGGCAAGCTTGTGGAGGTCTTTGGATTATGTCCAGTTCATTTTGGTGGTCTGCATTGAAGATTGAGCTCGTAATTGAAGAATTACTTCCGGATGATGATGTTCTTCCTAAACTTGGCCGACCGGATAAGTTACACATCTTGCAGATAATCTTGAAGATGTTCTGTGAATCATCGCATGTGCCTAAAAGAAGATTCAAGTCTCAGATCTGTGTGGCCGACAGTGTGATGATCTGCATGAAGTCTTTTGTAATTAATCATGTTGTATTCATGTATTTTCTTTGTAAAGTATGCTGACTTGGATGATTATCCTAAAGTCAATGTCTTGTATAAATAAGAAGTTGTGAAGTCTTTTCAAAGGTATCTTAGCAGAGATGAGAGTGTGGTAGTGAGGAGCAAAGTGAAAGGTAGAGCAGAAGTATTGGGCTTAAATGGAACTAAATCAAGCATGGTGAAGATGCTATTCTTCAGTTCAAGTATGTAATATTTATTATTCTGTAGACAGTGTGTCTCCTATAGGTAGTGGGCCTCTTGTGAGCAGTGTGCTCGGGTAGTGAGCCCTAATTGGCATGTGCCATTTTGTTCTTCTTATTCTTTTAACAAAGAATACAATCTTGGGTTAGTCACCTCGTGGTTTTCCCTTAACCAGGTTTTCCACATTAAAACCTTGGTGTCATATGTGTTAATGTGTTTATGCTCTTGAATTGTTGCTTATGTTTCCATGATTGATTTATTATTGTGCTGCTAAATTACAAGAAGGATTTAAGTGGTTAATAAGAGAAAGTTTTTAGACAACTGATTCACCCCCCCACTCTCAGTTGTCTATCTTGATTCTAACAGTATAAGTATGGAGGTTTTGATGTGGCTTCCATTGTCGAGAACCATCTCATAGGGATCAAAGAAATTGATTTAGGTCATATAGACTTGATTGATTTCTGGAATAGGATGAATACAAATCCCAAGTGAGCTCTAGCAGAACAAATGTTTTCTAGTGGCCTTGGCCATGTGGGGGGATTCCCACCTACTGTTTAGTGCCCTAATTTGGTTATCGCATGTGTGAAAAATTACCATATTGAGTCCCATGAAGTTAGATCATATGATAGGACTGTGATTGCTAAACTAGACACTGAAACAATGAGCCATGCCCTCAAATTTTTGGAAAGAGAAGAATTTGCACAATTGTCATTTGAGACTGGATGGAATTACTTCCTTGTAGAAAGGACTAACAACTATTGCCAAGTGCTAGCTTAAGAACGAGAAGAAAGCAAAGTCCCAAGTTCCCAAAAACCTAGTAAGGGTACATTTCAAAGAGGATATATCAGATATGATCACCTTATTGCATTGGGTGGTGGGAAAAGATGATTCTAGTTCTTTCAAGAAATAGATGTGTCAATTTATACTTGTAATTTGTAGTGAATCATAGTATGTGGATTGGGCTACTTTAATCAGTGATCATATACATGATCAGTTGGTGAAACTTCCACAAGAACAATATTTTTTGCATGTGCTCTTATTTGTTCTATGTAATAGCTAGTGGTCAGGTGGTATGGCCTAGTTTGAAAACCTATGGCACTCTTTCCAACAACACTCTAGTGTATGAGTATTTCTCTCAGCTGCAAGAAGATCATGGTCTTAAGGATTATAGGCGTGTGAATGCCACCTTTTTTATGTTTAATGTGAGAAAGATTGTTGGAAATCTAGGGGTCTAGATATCTCAGGAGGCTACGCAATTTGTCATGCAATTCAGGAGTTTCTTTATTCAATTTAACAAGTTTTCCTACGTAAGGATTGGTGGATTTGAGAACACACCATATAAATTGCCTAGATATGCTAGTCATTTTGTTATTTTCCTTGAAGTTTGCAAACAAATGGCTCAAGTAAGAAAACAATATTATGACATGAAGAAAAATGGTTATCCCTTTCCTGCTAATCTAACATACTATACTTGCAAAACTCATGAGGATGCAAGGAATGTGGAGAGAATCCTATATAAATTTAATTTTCATTTGTTTACATCAAGGTCTTTCTTTGACAAAAAAAATTATGTGAAAGTGAATTTTTATGGTGGGTTATCCTATCATCACCAGCCCCATTTGGAAGACACAATGATGAATATGAAGTCCATAGGATGGACTGGATGAGACTCACCACTGATTATATTAGAGCCTTCAACTTTGAATGGGGAATTCCTGACATTATTGATGATGGTTCAGACATGGTGGATGAAGGATTTTTTGTTGAGAGTTTGAGACCACTACCTAGTGTTAAATGGTCAAAAAAAGAGATCACTGACATCTATGTGCATTCCTCATTTGTATTGGATAAGACTCAGAGATGATTGAAAACTAAATCTATCATATGTGTTGGAGCTAGTTCTCCTCAAGGGGAACAAAAAACTCAAGAGAAAAGGTCTCCTAATACCCCTGCTATCCAAAGTTCTCTTCCCAATGTTTATGCTACTAGGTCAAGGACTGTTTCATGAGGGGGAGATGATGGAGAGGAACCTAAAGATAGCCAGAGGCTAAAAATCCAATGTGAAGATGACAACGAGGTGTTGAAGAAGAAATTGGAGGTGAGAAGAAATTCCATAATTGAAGTGTTGGGAGAAGGGGGTTCCTCACAGCAATAACAAGTATGTCAAGATACTTCTTCCACTCTATCACCCACATGTACTATACCCTATTCTTATCAACAAGCTAGCTAGGGTAGTGCTTTGCACTCTATGTTGAATGTGCCTCCCTCACCTCCTCAGCAACAAATTCATAAGGCCATGCGAAATTCTGTTTTGGATAATGTGTTACCTAGTAATACAGATGGTAAATCTATTTTTCCATCCCCCACTTGGCTTAAGAAAGTTGTGGATAAAAAAATAAAATACACTCCCATGATGGATCCTAGTTTTGACATAGTGGCTAAGTTGCTTCAAGTTAGTCCTCAGACTAAAAAGGCTCAGAGAATGTCTCGAATGGTGATTGACCCACTCTTAGGAAATCAATTCCTCGAGATTGCTGATCCAATAATGGATAAAGATGAGTAAAGTGTCAATGAAGCCAATTTTAGTGTTGGCAAAACTGGTATGGGACCCCCTATAGTAGAAGGTGATATTTACCATGTGAAATTGTCAGTGAATGTATTAGCTAAGGGGGTGAAACAGAAAAGAAAGAAAATGAAAGGCTATAGGAGTAAATCAATGTCCTCACTTCATATATAGAATCAATTGTTGATGTTACTTCAAGCAACCCCTAGCTACTACACTTGACACTCTTGTGAAGGGTGTAGGCCTAGAAGTGATAAATCAGATTGGGAGATATCAAGCTTTGGCAAGGGCTACAAAATCTTGGATTAAGAAAGTAACTATTGAAGGGTTATTATATATTGAAGAGATCATGAAGATATATGGTGACATTTTGACTAAAACAAAGAATTGTAATGTTGATTTGTAGTTAATCAAGAAGGAAGAAACTTTATGATCATGACTGCTGCTAGATATTCGCAGGAAATAGTCAAAGTGGATACCAGTATCTTAGTTTCTGAAAAAAAAATTAATAAGCCAGAAGAGAATGAATTAGTTGCATGGTTAAATGTTGTGGAGTGGAAACTTTCAGTGGTTAAGTAGTTCTTGGCTGAGCTAAAGAAGATATCAAGTCAATACAATTTGAATCTATTGGATATTAGATCTAACTGCTCAACCTTGGAAACTGATATTTTGGATGAGAATGAAGAGAACCTCCTAGATTTAAATGATGTCAACAAGAGTTTCAAGAAGTTGGTCCCTAAAGCATTAACTAGAAAAAACTCAGTTGATGGTGCCTCAATTGAGAAAGTTGGCCATGTTTCCTTTTATCTTACCAACTTTAGGAAAAAACTTGTGGACATCTACAGAAAACTTGAAGCAGACAAGATGATTAATGTCTGGAAGATACGAGTAAGCATCACCATTAGTCCCAATGGTAAAATCATTGCTCTAGTTATTGACAGGTTCGAGGATTTTAGAGCAAAGATGTTCATCTTACAGAGGACAAAGTAGTTTCATGGGACTAGGTGAATGAGGAGGAATTAAGCAAAAGGGGAAATCAAGATGTTGTTTCTAAATTTAATTTCTATTATTTCATGCGGTGGACATTTGGACTCTTTAAAGTAAGTAAACTTTATTTAAATATTTCATATTTAAATGTTTAATTAATTTCTATCGGCTAAGTTCTAAGAAGCCATTACTTTCAAAGGCAATTTCATTTTTGAGGCTCTATATATAGCCTGTCAGAAGGATGTATTGGGATCTTTTGGAAAATTTTGTTTTGGTGATTGATCACTATTTTTTAGTTTTTTTGTTAAGAATTTTCTAATATTTCTTATACATATGAAATGAGTTTCAAGGAGGATAATTGGAAAATTTGTGAACTTTGAGTTACAATTTTTGTATGTACATCCTTTGTACAATGAATGTGCAATAATTAGCCCTCTAAGATATTTGTTTGTCATATGGTGGATATATTGGTTGTCTTTCTTTTTATCTAGCTCATTATCTAGATGATCTTTTTCATATGTTGAAGGATTCAGATGGTGATTTGTATATTTCCAGTTTTATATATGTGTATGTATGTTGCAGTGGATAGATTGTTTTCAGTGTGGATTTGTACTCTTGTTGTTTAAGTTTTGTTGAAAAATATCTTTTCCTATTTTCTGGTTAAAAGCAAACCCTTTTTTTTTTATTTACATATCATACGAGGGCGCTACCCCTCTAAATGTAGAGGAAGGTTATTGCCTGATAATAACCTCTCCAACTATTAGTGCATTTATGTCTATTTGTTGGGCAAATTCCTATTTAAGAGTGTAGCGACAAATCTGTTCACTAACAGATTTTTGGTGACTCTACTGGGGAAATGGAAAAGAAGATTTAATACTATTGTAGTTGCATTATTTTCAATCCCATGAAATGTCATATTATGGGATTGCAATCTAATTAGACTCTTGTTCTTCAACCTAGTGGAACTTGGCTTGGTGGAAATTGTGAAGACATCATAACTAATTTTAGAGTAGTTGCATGGAGTAGGCAATCTTGGGCTCATTATCAGGAGGTCAAAAAGGTTATTAATCAAGAAGAACAATTGGGACGTGAGATTCTGGAAGAATCTCAGGAATTGATTGAAAATCCTACTATAAGAGAACTAGAAGAACTTATAGAGCAATTACCTAATCTGAGAATTTAGAGAGCTTGATGTCAAAATCCATATGGTGCTTCAAAGAAATTTGGGTCCTATCTTACAACCCAACATCAATTGGCTTAATGTTAAACAAGAGGATATTATAACTGACTTGCATGATTTGGCCTAGATGAAAAGAAGAACTAATCAACAATTCCATCATGTCAACCAGGTGTTGGACGAAGATGAAGACCTCAACCAGGAACTCAAAAGACAAGCAAGGTAATTTAGTGTAGTCCATCAAAATTTCATTATTGAAAGGATTATCGCAGTACCACATAGGGATAAACCCTTTCCAATTCATGTTGTCCCTGACAATATAGGCAAATAAATCATCAAAATAACAATCAAATTCATCCTCAAAACAACTTGTGATTGCATTGAAGTGGCGACTCTGTTGATCTAAAACTAGATTCAAGAAGATAAACACAAACAGATAGAAAGAAAGATATTTCAGATTTTGACTTTGAACTTTTAGAAGCTGTCAATTTTTCTACCTTTCCTCCTAATCAAAAGGTTAGATCCTCTAGTAGAGCATAATCTCCTATTTAGGACACATTACCTCCTATTTATCAATCTTTTGTTCCAAGTATGGGTCTAACTAGTGTTGTCATTGGTGTCAACATACTCATTTTGCATTAATGAGAAGGATTGGATAAGCAGAGAGGAGCAATGGAGACAGTGAAGTGGAGATCCCAGTTAAGGTGCAGATCAAAGGTTGTGGTTCAAAGGGTTTTCAGATATGAGTCTTGAGATGATCTAGTAAATTTTTCAAAGGTCCGCATAAAGATCTAAAGAAGTTATGGCCACTTAAGTAGAACCGGTTCTGGCAGGTGTTTAGAGGTGACATAGTGACACAGATAGGTCTGGTGAGATCCAGAAATGTATTATCCCATTCTGTGGATTTGAGGGAGTGTTTAGGACATCCTTGTGAAGTGTCAACTTGATTTGTTCATGGTTTGAAGGTCTGAAAGTGCCTATTCCTTTGTGATAGTAATGACAGACTGAGTTCTTGAAGTTCCGGATGAAGGAGAGAAGAATTCCAGTAAGTAGATGAAGTGTGGTTGTTCTTGGTGATTCAGGAAAGGTTGAGGTGATCTTTGGATCGTGTGCAATTCATATTGGTGGTCCACATCGAAGTTAGAGTTTGCATTTGAAGAATAACCGCTGGATGAAGGTGTTCTTCCTGTGACTGGCCGACTGGATGTATTACACATCTTGCGAATGTTCTTGTAGGTGTTTGCCGACTTAGATGATTATTCCTAAGTCAATGCCTTGTATAAATAAGGGATTGTGAAGTCATTCCAAAAGAGTCTTGGTGTGGAAGAGAGAGTGGTAGCAAGGAGGAGAGCGAAAGGCAGAGTAGAAGTATTGGACTTCAATGGAACTGATTCAAGCATGGTGAAGATGCTATTTTCTGGTTCAAGTAGGTGATACTTATTTCTTTGTAGACAGTGTGTCTCTTGTAGGCAGTGAGCCTCTTGTGAGCAGTGTGCTCGGGCAGTGAGCCCTAATTGGCATGTGCCATTTTGTTCTTTCTATTCTTCTAATAGAGAATACAATATTGGGTTAATCACCCCATGGTTTTTCCCTTAACCAGGTTTTCCACGTCAAAATCTTGGTGTCTTATGTGTTGATGAGTTTTTGCTTTTGATTTAATTGCATTATGTTTCATGATTGATATACTGCTAATCACTAAGAAGATTTAAGTGTGAAATTGGAAAAAGTCGTGCACAACTGATTCACCCCCCCTCTCAGTTGTGTGCTCTAAGTCTAACAACTTTGACTCTCCACGGTGTACTGCATTACTTGTGGTAATCAAATTTCAACCAAATATGGCTCACCAACAACAACAACAACCACCTATTCCTTGGGGTACTGCTATCAACCCTTTAGCTTTGGTTGTCCAATTACATGACTTACCTCGTGGTTCAGGTAAGATTCTTCCTAAATTCAAGGGTGATGGTAAGATAACTTTGGATGAACATATAAATGCCTTCTTTGCTACTTGTTCTATATTGTGTGTCTAGCATGAATATGTTTTTATAAGGTTATTTGTGGAATCCCTAGCTGATGTTGTAGCTAAGTATTTTTTTCATTTAACTCTTAGGTCTATTGATAATTGGGCAAGCATGAGGAAACAATTTGAAATAGATTCAAAACTATGGAGAATGAACATACTCTCTTGGCTCAACTAACATCCTTGAAGAAAGAAATGCATGAGCCTATGAGAGAGTTTGTGGCTAAATTTAATAAGATTGTGAACAGAATATCTCAAAATATGAGACTGAGTGATGACATTCTGATATGTTTTTTTATTAATACCTTTCCTCTAGATGTTAGCTATAGTCTGAAAAGGGAAGGTGTTGCAAATTTACATGGGGCACAAGAGAGAGCTATTTCAATTGAAGATGATCTGCTTACAGCTGGGAAATGGAGGAAGGAGTTACAAGTAAGTAAAGGTTAGGGGAATACATCTCCTGATCCCATGGTTCAACATTTAGCTAATGATATCATTGCTCTAAAAAGGTAGGTGCCTAGGAACTAGCAACAACCCTTTCATCAGGATGTCCCTAGGAGAGATTATGCTATGCCAGGTAATAATAATAAACCCTATGCTTTGAATGGCCCTACTCAAAGGTTGGAAATAGACAGTCCATCATCTAGTGGAAAGGGTAACCATAGGTGTTTAATTTTCATCTCACTGTTGAACATAATGCAATATTGAGAGGGGGTGAATTAGTATCGCTTAATCATCTTTACACATTAGGTGTATTCAAACAAGTATAACACTTAAGTAATTAAAACATGAGAACACACACATAACACAAGATGTATGTGGAAACCCAAGATGGGAAAACCACAGTGAACTAGCTACTTGGATCTACTATCCAAATCAAGCCTCACAAAGTAAAATGAAGTTTACAACAATCTTTATGGACACCTACCCAAAGGAGATACCAATCCCCTGATTTATGAGCACCAACTCAAAGGAGGCACCAACCCCCTATGGTACTGCTTTATGGGCATCAAACCAATGGAAACACCAATCCCCTAATGTGCTTCAACACATTCCAAATGAGGCACAAACCTCTACAATATACAATTACTATCTCAGTATTCTATAGGTGGACTTTTTTTATTGATTCTGATGGCTCTTTCCAACTTCATACTCTTACTCAACCTCTACAGCTTGATGGTAAGTTTGTTATGCTTCTGTCATCACCTCAAATGCATCATACTTGATCTCCAACTCTTGTACAAGTCACACACCATCCTCCATGGTCTCCCTCTACTCATTTCTCTCAAAAAACCTAAACCCTTGTAGTATAGGAATCAAAAATGATTACAGACAATTTCTCCCTATTTGGTTTTTTATTTTTTGCTTGCACACACACAATTATATGTATATTGTGAATTGTATTTATCTACAGGGCTTGTCCTTTTTATTAAGCAAGGTCAGCCTACAAATACAATTGGTGCCACTTTCTTTTGTTTAAATATTTAATTTAAACAACCTCACATCTTTTAGTCAGCTACATTGAAGATCTTAACCTTTAATTGCATGAAAGATCCAATTTCCATACACCATTTTATCCAACTTGGATTCCAAAGGGTCTTACTCCACCTAACTGAGTAAACTCTTGCATTACAGTTGTTGTTTTCCTTATAAGTTGTGTCACTAGGATTGGCTCCGAGGACTCATCAACAAGTATTGAAGGCAATTTTCTTATCTATTGCAATAACATCTCCATTTGCAGCTTTAATTCCCAGCGATGGTTGACCGGATTTAATAGCCATTAGAGCATGCTTGATCTATACAAGATTTCTCGATGGTCTAAAAGTGGTGAGAGAAAATGAATACTAATTTTTATGTCTGTATGTTGAAAAGGAACTCGTTCTCAAACAAAAAAAAAAAGCTTGCTTGGTTCTTGTCGCCAGAACTGGAGGAGGGACAGATACAATATTTATGCCTCGGTGATTGATGATCTCAAAGTGTATCCAAAGCAAGCATATTTAGAATTGAAGAAGCATGTATTGCCAAGATTCATCAAACCTTTGATGACACTGCCACACAAAACCAAACCATCTGCATTGACCTTTGCAAGAATAGTCCCACTTTCCTCCAACCTAATTCCCTCATTAATAGCACTACCAATACCATTGATAGTGCTTAATTATTTATCAAGTTTTTCTTGAAATGACTTCCAGGCTTGTAATATTAACAGGCTCCAATTACCCTCATGATCAATAACCATGTATTCTCCATGACTATCCTTGGAAAAGTGATATTGCAAAGTAGACTTGCAAAGAAAACATCTGCACAATATCTTATCACCATACTGCATTGTACATGGATGATTAGGCTAAAGAAATGTTGGTAATCATGTCTTTTATCCATTATCTCTTCACCAGATAAATTTCATCCACTTTCTTTATTTCCACCCTCCTCAAATGGGTCTGAAATGCTACCACAATCTATAAAATCACACAAAAGACAAACCTAAGTGCTTGTTGGCCAATCAACTTCAGGATGTCATAGGTCTTTGGACATGGAACTAGTCTCTTACAACTCTTTTGACATCAATCATAATATGTGCAACACTCACCACTAACCACGATGGAGCTTCTTGTCTTGAAATGACTAGGTTTATGCAAATGTTGTCTATGAATGAACATGTTGATGAACCCATTGTAGATTAAGATTGTGTTGACCAGCCTAATGCTAGTGTTAATTTCTTAGAATATGAATCTGATTCAAATCAAGGTGAAGATTTGTCTATTGAATTGGACATTTGAATTGTGCTGCTTTTACTAGGAGTCAACGGACTCCTAAGAAAGATGAGGAACACAAAAAACAGCCAGCAACGCTTCTTTTTCACCAAAATATATTCTATCTAGAAATGTTGTAGCAGGATCAAAGAAGTCAGATTTGAACATACCTAAAACAACCTCTCGCAAGGTACCTCTTTGTAATTTTTTTTAAGAAATCATTTCACCTATTTTTTATATTGTTGAGTCATGCAAGAATACAAAAATTGAAATTCTAAAGCTGGGTACCTTAGATTATGTTGGCACCTTCAAATTTGGCAAATTTGAAGTGCCTATTTGCCTTCAAATTGGCGGCAGGGGCTAAGTTTGATACCTATCGCATCTACATGAAGCCCTGACTTTGATGATTAAAATTTAGTATCATGGTCATCATCATGCAAATCTGTTTGGCAGAAAGTTTTTCGGGACATATGTGAGTAAGGTCGTCCAGTTTCGTGGTCCTCGGGCAAGTTTTAATGTGTTTTTTTAATGCATTTGCAACTGCCAGTGGGCTAGAAAAGTGTCTTGGAAAAGTGTGGAATTTCATGGTTCTAGCGACAAACCCATATTTTAAATAATTGATTATGGTCTCCCACAAATTTTTGTGGTCTTCAGATAGCCTGTGTGCCTGTAGTGACATTACACCATTTTGGTTGGCGAAGAAATTCAATTTTTCCTAAATATTAATGTTTTGACAATGCCAATTTTAAAATATTTTAATGTTTTAAATTTTGGCTTGAAGTTAGAAAAGAGAAATATAAAATTTTGATATAAGGTTTTATTAAAATGTTTCAGCATTTAAAAGAAAACATTTCACTCCTTCACCAAAGGTAAAGATTAGCCTCCACGAAAGTGAATGCTGCAGCGAAAACTTTTTAAAATAATTTTCATTTCTACCAATGTCAAAGGTCAAGGGAAGGGGCATGTTAAAAGTTTTATTTTATTTTAACATTTCCATTTTTCTCGTTCATGGAGGGAAAGAGGTTTGTTGAAGGCAGAAATGAGCTCCGACAAAATGACAGGCTTCAATGAAATACATATTAAATGATTTTTTACTCCATGTGAAATGCAAATGTTTGTTAAAAGATTTATTTTAATGCCTTTATCTTGCATTTCGTTGTCCCACTGGAAGGCAAAAATGGGCTCAATGAAATGACATACCTCCAATGAAAACATTTTTTAAATGTATTATTTGTTTGGTAGAGTCAACGATCAAAGGGAAAAGGATATTAAAAGGCTTTATTTTATTCTTAATTTCTCATTTCGCTATCCCACTGGAAGGTAAAAATGAGCTCGGCGAAATCACATAGCTCTGGTGAATGGTTGCAGCCACATGGGGAAGACATGCTAGGTCATTTTTGCCTCATTTTTTGCATCTCTGTTGGTGGTTTTTCTCTTAAAACACCCAGGTAATATCAAAAAATGTCTCAGCAAGTTTTTAAAGTGCCTAGAGAGGTTTTCCAATGCCCCAGCAATGTTTTTTCAGCCTGGGTATGGATAAAAATGGGTCAGAATTGAGAAAAATGCCCCAGTACTATTTCAAACACCCATCAATGTCTAAAAACATCTCCAATGACTTTTAAAATGCTCCTAAACTTGTTTTAAACATCCTGGCATAAGAAAAAATACTATGGCAAGCATAAAAATGGGACAACATCAACAAAAATGGCCAAGGATTTGTCAAGATGACTCTACAAGTTTTAGAAATGCCTTGGCTCTCTTAAAACTACCTCTAGTGCAACAGAAATGCCTCCAGTATGAGTTAAAATTGCCCACCATTGATGAAAATGCCTAGGTAGGTTTTTTAAATGCTTTGGCAAATGTGGAAAATGGCCTGCAGATGTATTCCATGCCCAAGCATGTTAAGCAACAATTTGTCAAGGTGAAAATGAGCAGATGTGAGTATAAAGTGTGTGGTTAGAGGAAAAATGTTTGGGCAAGTGTTAGTGCACAAACTGTTTGACAAAATGTCTTGTTGTTTGTAGGGAGAATAGTGAGGTTCTGAGGGGCGGAATATATCAGTCAAATTAATTTTTTACTTGCCAGTGATGGGGTAATGACTTGGGGGTTATATGTTTTACTCACCAAGTCAAAATGCAGCTGGGAGATTACTTTTACAATTGGGTAAAAAATGTGGACGTGAATACAAAATTTGGGGAAAATGCATATTCAGTTACCAGATAAAGACAAAATGAAGAGGAAGTTAGAAGATGTTGTGGCATATTCCTCATGCCAATCAATTACAGGATCAAGGGGGTTCAACTGTGCCATGTGTTATGCCTCGGTTGAATCTAGGGTTTCTCTTCTTCTTCTCTCATAAATGTAACTTTTGGGTCATTTGGTAGTTGGTTCCAAGTTCTCCAGGTCTCAAAGTTTTGTAATTTTGTATAGGGTCTTTGATTAGGCTTTGGGAGTTCTTTAAGTTTCAGAGTTCAAATATTGTAATCAATGGTTTGGGTAATGTCAAGCATTTCAGTTTGCAGCTAAAGTTAAACTATGTCATGCAGAAATGTCTCCTAGAATGTATACTTTGTTTCTTCAATCAGAATAATCAAGGATTATAATGAATTTTGTTGCACATTTGTTGTAATAGATGTTTGGTTGATGGCTCTTGTTCAAGGAGCAAGTTAATTTTGCGTTTAATCAAATATCGGGAATAATGTG
The DNA here is from genome assembly GCA_027924645.1 of Cunninghamia lanceolata. Classification (NCBI taxonomy): domain Eukaryota; kingdom Viridiplantae; phylum Streptophyta; class Pinopsida; order Cupressales; family Cupressaceae; genus Cunninghamia; species Cunninghamia lanceolata. Next base: position 14,273,194 of record BSBN01000511.1, on the reverse strand, counting down.
TTATATTCATGATTACTAAGAATGTTATTTGCATGTCCATGAGAGGCCTCATTATTGTAAGGCAATAATGGTTTAATGGTCACTAATTTTGCATTTCATGTTGTTATCTGATGGGTTATTTGTATCTTCACTCTATAAATGGACAAGGCACCAGTCTAGTGTATTATTTTTGTGTAAACCTTGGAGGGAATCATCAATTATAAATCTGTTGATTCTTTCATTTCATGTTTATTTATTGTCTGGTTTTCTGTATCTTCATGGAGATTAATAGATGAAGGGGTCATGCCCTAGAATGATGTAGTTTTAACCCCTTCTTATATTGGAGATGAAGATAATTTTATTTAATCAGTTCCCAATGTTTATCATGGTGCAAAGGGATCATGCCTAGAGATGAGTAATTGTATAATACCCTTTATTCATTTATCTGATAACCATCCACATGTTAAAGGCCTTTAGTGAGTTGTCTAGTGCAAGTTTTATCATATATTCAGGCCTATAATAGGTACACCTGCCTAAGTCCTGTGGAACTCAAAGAGAAAAAGGCTATGTTTAGCCTTGTTCATTGGCCTTTCTTGTCCTAAATCTGATGATAGTTCAAGATCTTTGCCTTAACCTATTGATCCCCTGGTTTAGGTATTGTGATTTTCCTTAGGATTGTGGGATGCAAGAAAATTCACCAACATATTAAATCCTTTTAAACTAGATAGGTTGGTGAGGTACATTAAACAAGAACCATCTTCTTCTTCTTCCCACATAAATGCTCAAACGTCTAAAGATACACAAGAAGAAGCAGAAGCTCCTATTGGCTTATCTTCTAGTTCTAAAAATTTGGGACCTCAAAATCCTTTTGATAAGACAAACCCTATTTATGTCTCCCTATTTATTATTGGTAATAAATTAAGTAATTGTGTCATAGATTATGGACCTTCAGATAATGTCATGCCAGCCCAAGTTGCTAAGGATCTTGGTCTTACACTCACTTCTTCTCATGGGAAGTGTTACTCCATGGATTCCAAATAAGTCCCCATTATTGAACAAATTAAGGATGCACAAGTGTCTTTGGCTACTTACCCCAAGAAAAAGGATTAAACTGACTATCCTAGTAGTTGATATTCCATAAAGTTATGGTATGTTATTGAGTAGAACTTTCTGTAGAGATCTTGGGGGAGAAATTCAAATGGACTAGTCTCATGCTTTGATTATGGTTGGTGGGAAGAAAGTTCATTTGGACCCAAAACCCAAAGCTAAGTTTATAGTTGTAAAATTTGGGGACCCTAGGCAGACATTCTATAGTTTGAAATAAGTCCCGGTACATACATGGTGTCCTCTACCTTGGAAGAAGAAGATCCTGATATGATTGGACAAAACCTATCTAATGAATTGTGGACTCTAGAATTCGATGGTAGTTTCTCATCATCTAGATCAAGGGCTAGTGTAGTTCTCATCTCTCCTAATGATTATAAATTCCCTTTCACCTTCAAGTTAGAATTTGATAATACAAACAATACTACAAAGTATGAGGCATTGCTCCTTAGTTTGACAATGGAGAAAGAGAAAGGAATTTAAATAGCTGAAAGCGCTAGGTGATGCAGAACTTGTTGTGAAACAGGTAAGAAATGTGTTTTTTGTGAAAAATGGAAGGTTAAAGCATTATAGAAATAGAGTTTGGGATAGTCTAGAATATTTTGATGCATTCTCTATAGAGTATATTCTGAGAGAGAAAAACACTACGGCTGACTTTCTAGTAGTTTCAACATCTTTACTCCTTCCACATCCTAATTTTAAGGACAACATGTATACAATGGAAATCCTCTATAGACCAAGTGTGCTAGATAATGTGAATAATTGGCAAGTTTTTGATGACGATAAGCAAATCATTTCCTTCTTGGAAAAGGCTGAAAATTTCACTAATTTGTTCTTTGAAGGCAACTATTCTGAAAATAATGAAGTTCTGGAGGGAAAGAGAAATTCACTTGATGGTAATGAGGAGGTCATACAACTAAAAGGGAAGAAGATTCCTAAAGGTTTGGTGTCTTTAGAGGTTTTGTTTAACAAAGATGGTAGATATGTTAAGAGGAATATTCAGAAGATCACCAATTATTCTGCTAAATATGAGCAAGTAAATATAGGGATGAAAGAGGATCCTAAAATGGTATGAGTTGGTAAATGTTGCACTCCTTTAGAAAAAGAACATTTAACCTCTTTGTTAACAAGCTAATAGAATGTCTTTGCTAGGTGTTATGCAGACCTTAAAAATTTTAGAAATGGAGAACTACAACATCACATTCCTTTGAAGCCTGGTACCACACCTTTTAGATAGAAACAATGTTCTTATAATTTTTTGTACGTTGAATGTGCAGTAATTAGCCCTCAAAGATATTTATTTTTCATATGGTGGAGATATTAGTTATGTCTTTCTTTTTATCTAGCTCATTATTTGGATGATCATTTTCATATGTTGAAGGATTCAGATGGTGATTTGTATGTTTCCATTTTTATATATGTGTATGTATGTTGCATCTAATAGATTGTTTTCAGTGAGGCTTTGCACTCCTTTTGTTTAAGTTTTGTTGAAAAATATCCTTTCCTACTTTCTGGTTAAAACCAAACCCATTTTTTTTTTCTATTTACATATCATACGAGGGAGCTGGCCCTTTAAACGTAGAGGAAGGTTATTGCCCGATAATAACCTCTCCAACTATTAGTGTATTTGTGGGTATTTGTTGGAAGAATTTATATTTAAGAGTGTAATGACAAATTTGTTCACTAACAGTAGCTTAGGTGAAATAACTAAGAACAAACTTGGAATCTTTAATTTTTGTACTATCCAAACTACACCGTGACGCACAGACATTCACACAACATGCAAGCATCCAAGCCAATGGGCTCCTTACTCCTTTCATAGGTTCCTCTTGATTTCCTCTTTCTATTTCTATTTCGTTTTAGTTAAATTTTATATTTTGTCTTTGTTAAAGGTTTAATTTTGCTTGATTCGCATAGTGTTTTAACTTGATTCGAAAACATAGTTTTGTCAAGGGTAAAACACTAGTTTAGCTAGTAAGAATCTTCTCTTTTGATAATATAGCAGGAGACTAGAGTCATCTAGATGAGCTAGTTGTTCCTAGTGTAGTCATTGAGATCATTGGGTAAGGGTAAGCAGGCTTTTCTTTGTCAGGTTAAATTTCATAGCCTACATTTTGGTGAACCTGTCACTCCTTAGAATTTACACATCTTATTTTTATATTGTGGTTGACCCTATATTTTGATAAACTTGATACTCTAAACTTTTAAAAATTTAAACAACAATCTCCTACTCTTCTCATCACTTTTGATTATGCATTGTGAGGCCTAACTTAGTTTATGAGCTTAACATCGTTAGATGAAGCTTGACAAATGTTATAATGGCTCAATCACATGCCTTTATTACCCCCATTAAATTGACACCAAATCTCTCACACTTCTCTTTCGACATCACAATCACAACTCTCCCCTCTTTGTCATCTTTTTCAACTCCTCCAGTGACAAGATTTCATGATGCAAAAGTGGCCTTTGATCATGAGGTTGCATTAAGTAGTTTCTCTCAAACCCAGGTGTAGGAATTAGATCCACACCTAGCTAACTATCAATAATTCCTAATGAGTGAGTACCTAATGCTATTGTTTCCCTAGTCAAGGCCTTTCATGCAATGTTAATTGGTCACCCAGATGGTATTGATTTTCTCATGGCATTTCTCATATTGTTCATAGTGATACTCTTCCATTAGGAAGCTACCACGACGGGGCTCAAGACTCCCATTCAAATATTATGGTCACCAAGTTTCAATTCCAATGGCTACTTCTTCTACTCAAACATATACATCTTCTCACATGGTTACTTATGCTCCGCAACATAGTAATGTAGATGCTAGTTCATATGGAATGGAAAGAAACCCCAAAAAACCAATATGGGCTTGTTTCCCCTTCTATCCACTTACAATTTACTTTTCTTGATGGGAACCTTGGAACCTCCCAACATATGACCTTGTCTCTAACAAACCCTATTGCTTTTGTTTCTACTTTTGTACTTATTCATACCACTAATCTAGTTATAAACCAACTTTTGCAAAACATGGGCACTCTTCAACAGTATCTTGCTACTCTTTCCATATCTTCTGCTCAACCACTCATTCCACCATACTACCAATGCAATCCCTTATCATTTACCATCTTAGTACCTTCGTTCCTTGTTGGTTTCAAAAATTATTTTGGTAAGGGAGGCCCACGAACCCATGTGTCTACCTTTATCGCTTTATGCAACGATTTTATCTTCCAAGACCAAATGTTGGCAAAACTTTTCTCGTGGTCATTGAAAGATACCATGTTAGATTGGTTTTGCTCATTTCTTGATCATTCTATTTCTTCATTTGAATAACTAGTAAATCAATTTCTCCAGCACTTTCAAGTGAATATTGGCCCCAGGTCACCTTTATTGACCTAATCCACTATTATCAAGGTGCTGAAGAGAAGATAACTAATTTTATATTTAGATATCAATCTTTATTTTCATAGATTCCTTATCCTTTACCTGACTCAGACATGCAATGGGAATTTATTGGAAATCTACAACCACTAATTTGAGATAAGATTCTACTGATGAAATATCCTTCTTTTGCTCATCTTTACATAGTGCTTCGTGACTATCAGTAGTCGATTAGCTAGTTTGAGGTTCCAAGCTCACAGGCTCCTGCTAGACAATCTAGGGATTTATCTTCTTTTAATAATTATAAGAAAAACAAAAATTCTTCAAAAATAACACTTCTACAATTGTCAACAATGAAATAACCATAACACCTTCATCAGCTGCTATGGCCCTCTCTTCATCAAAGTAACAAACAAAGGGTAACTTATGCCTTTATCTAAATCTCTTTATTCTATATTCTAGTAAATCCTAAACAATAGTGTAGTGTAGTTGCCACCCATTTGATTATTAGACACAAATCAACCCTTGTCACCTTCGTATGACCTGAAGACCTTATGCCAGTTTCATAGAGTGCTTGGGAACAACACGGAGAGATGTTTGCACCTTAAGCACATTGTGCAAGACCATATTAATTCAAACATGATATAGGTCTCTAGAGTAAACAACAGAGGTAATAAATCAATTGCTTTGCCAAATCAAAATCTATAAATTTACACAAACCTGCTTCCCTGCCTTTCTTTAAATTTTATAAATCTTGCCTCCACCTCCCAAGTGTTAGAAACTAACAATGATCGGTCTATTTCGTCCTCTTTTGAGATGGTAGGATGGTGTGCTAGAATATGAAAAGATGAATAACCCAAAAAATATAGTGCAACGAATAGATAATAAACTATATATGAAAATGATACAAAGATCAAAATAACAAAATAGAGTTAGTCTCTAAGAGAGAAATGTAAATGCTTATAAAGCAAAATAGCATTAGGAGAATGCAAAAGTAGATAGTTGCATGAATAAAATTACAAGACTAGCTAGGAGGTGAGTATTTATAGACAATGAGAGAGGGGAGAGGTGGAAAATATAACCAATGGGAAGAAACCACTACAATAGCCTCAAATAGGCAAGTGTAACTCCCAAGGAAGATGCTGACACATCACACCCACTCACACTAATAATCACATTATTAACCTAAGAAAGCTTAATTAGAAGTGTAGGAAAAACCTAGGAAATAGGAAACTAAATAACCCACTAGGAAAATAAAAACCTACACTAACATCCCCTTAAGTGAAGCTTAGGTGGGTGAAAAGATGGGTCTCAACAAATGAAGCTTGATAAGGTATCCATGTACATAAAAATCCCCCCAAAAAGAAGAATCCCCCTAGAAAAGAGAGAATATATGCCCAAATGGAGAGAAATGACCCCCCATAGTAGAGAGAGTCAGGACTCCAGGTATAAGGAAGGACTAGGTAGCCCACCAAAAGATGAAGCCTTCTGTACCTCTAATAAAACTCGCAAATGAAGATACTTGATTTCTATGAAGGGTTTAGTGAAGATATCAGCAACCTACTTGAAAGTCAAGCAATAGTGAAAATTGATGACACGTCCATGAATAAGCTCCCAAAAGTAGTGCATATAGTCCTCAATGTGTTTGGTCCATTGATAATGGACTAGGTTTTATGAGATCTGAATAACACTTTGGTTATCACAAAATATGATTGATGGTTGTTTGAACTAGATACCAAACTCGGTGAGAAGATTTTAAAGCCAAATAGTCTCAATGGTGGCATTCACAACCCCTCAATACTTGGCCTCAGTAGAAGATAGAGCAATAGCAAACTACTTCTTGCTTGACCAACAAATAGGACCTGAACCAAGTGAGAAGGTGTAACTTGAAGTAGACTTGTGATCCTAAGAATCACCTACCCAATTTGAATATGTGAAGCCCACCAAGTCAATATCAATGCCCACTACGTAGTGAATCCCAAAACTATGAGTACCCTAAATGTTGTGAAGAATCTACTTGGCTACTTCCCAGTGTAGCTCATAGGGCTCCTACATGAATTGAGAGACCATGCCTATAGCATATATAAAATGTTGGGTCTCGTATGAGTTAGATAGACAAGACTCCCAGTAAGTTGTCAATACAAAGTACCATCAATAAAAGGTGAAGAACATTGAGTCTCAAGTTTGACTTCAAAAATAAAAGAGAGTCAGAGCATGCTTCAATTTAGCCATATGAAACCTCAAGAGAAAGTCTATAGCATACTTGGACTATGTTGATCCTAGAAGTAGACTAGAAGATCTTAATCCTGAGAAAGTAATGGAACAAGCCCTAGTCAGTCATCAAAAAATTATCATGAAGGGCAATTTTCACTGCCACAATGATGGATGAAGAACTCCCTGTGATCAATAAGTCATCAATATAAAGAACTAAAAAAGGAGTGAATCATCATGTTGTAAAATGTAGATGTTTAGATCTGAATGGAATTGAGAGAACCCAAGTGTGAGAAGGAAGGAATCCATCTTGGCATACCAAGCCCAAGGGGCTTGTTTCAAGCCATAGGTAGATTTTTGGAGTTTGCAAACTAAAGAAGAATCCTGGACAAAACCCTTTGATTGCTCCATGTATATCTCCTCCTCAAGGTCTTCATGAAGAAAAACACTCTTCACATCCATCTGTTGAACCTCCCATTGGTTTACTACATGTTATGTCATAAAATGTCCCCCTAGGACTTTTACCTCCTAAGTTTAGCTCCCGGGTCCCTTGTTTTTTATCATGCATGTTAGAAAGGAATCTCGAGACCAAATACCCTAAAACCCATGATAAATGGGACATAGGGGACATTGCAGAGCTTAACCCTGACCCAAAATAGGTCCCAGGACAAGGGCACCTGCGTCCTTGCCTTGCCCTATTTTGGTGGGGTCCCAAATTTGAATGTCAATTGGAGACCGTTAAAAGCTATTCATTGCAGACATCTTGAGTTTGAATTACGAAATTAAAGCAGGAATGCATATATAAGCATATTTTAGGACTTTATTTGTAAACTAGAAGATGATTATAAAATTTTGGTGATCTTATGATTTTAGAGCATTCAAGGCATTCATTGTGTTGCAGAGAAGAATTGTGTTGTTGTGTTTGTTATTGCAGATTTGGCTTCATCTTCTCATGTTGTGAAAGATCTTCATTTACTTGAGAGCTACATCTCTGAGGTGATATCTATTTATGCTTCAATCAATTATTTATCAATTTGTTTTTGCCTCTGTCCTGCAAGGACAAACACTCTCTATCTAACAACGGTGTTGGAAGGCTTGAATACCATTCTGGGGCTTGATAGAGGCAAGCTCCTAAACATCACAACCCCCAACCCCTCTTCTTGTGATTGCAAGTGATAGGTGTCAGATCTCCAAGGGTGGACTTGCAGAGAACTATTGTAGAGCATAAGGAATCAAGATCTAAAGAAAAAGGCAAGAAATAGCTCAAGAAGGGCTTGAGTACCTGCTCTTTTGCCCCTCAATTTCATGTCATGGAGAATCTCTGAAGTGGTTGTAGTCAATGACGGAAAAGATCATGAAGCCCTCCGAAAAAAGTAGCACCTTGGGCTTGGGCACCTACTCTTTATCCCCCAACTTTTCTGTACTCTAAAACTTGAAATCTGATATGTATCTAATCTATGTTTAGTCTATCTTTGTGTGATCATTTATCAGGTTTAGTCCATTTGTTTACGATTTTGCATAATTAGGGTTTTAAGCTTAATCAGGTTAAAATCAACACATTAATCAATCAATTCCAATTTTTCCTATCATTCCAAGTGACAACCAACCTATAGTTGAGTTCTTTAAGAAGTTGTGATTCAACTCAGTTAAATGTCCTTGAATGTATTGTGTGAAAGGAGGATCTAGCTAAACTATCCATCAATTCCATCAACCCTCTTTTCACCCTTTACATTTTGGTGAACCTATGTTTTTATTACATTTTACACCTTGTTGAGTGTTATACTTCAGATTTGCATTCATTCAATACATCATTTTCATTATACATTTGAAAATCTTGCATAAAAATTAATTTTTTTTGAAAAAATCAAGCATCCTAGGCTTGCATTTTAACATAGTTTACATTATTTTCATTGCATTTCATTTAAATGATTTAAATCTCTGATATTTGCATCAGACCTGACATAAATTATAGCATTACACCATTACATAATCATTTACATTGCATTTTCATGCTTTATTTGTTAGAATTTGCTTGAAATTGTGCATTTTGCATATAACCTAGTTTTTGAAAAAACTAGAGTTTGTGGTTAAAATCTTGTTTTAGATTTTACTACTCCTTTGAACACTCTTTCAAGTCTAATTTTGGATTATAGTGTTTCGCCATAGTGTGTTTTTGCATTTACATTCCAATTTTTGCATTTACACATTGTGTATTTCAACAAATATACCTTCATTCTAGGGTTTGTTCTATTAGTTTGTGCATTGAGTGTTGTATGTTGTTGCATGAGTCTTATAACCCACTTCCCTAATAGAAATATCCCTTTAAGGAGAAGCCTTAGACTAATGGGTTCTACTGCTCCTGAAACCAACGGTGTTCCTACTTCAGAAAATCCATTGAACACATTCATTACAAAAGGAGAAACACAGACTTTACAAGATATTATACCTCCTACAACTACAATGGAAGAACAAATATTTCATGATGTTGAGGACCCTATTAATGTGATAACACATGTACTTGATGAGAAAATAAACAAACTTGATAAAGAACTAGCCGATTTTCAAGCATTTATGGGAAATGAAAGGATAACGGAAGAATCTATACATGTGGTTCATAACATAAGAGAGTTTTTAAAAGAAGGACAAGATGGTGTTAACATGCTTAGAGGCTTATTGAATATAGTGCATCATAATGCTATGTTGGTGACTGAATGTATGAATGTTATTAATAACATGTCATCACCGACTCATACACAAGTATCGGCACCTATACTGACTACTGGAATGTCTACTTTTACATCATTAATTCTCACTACTAATGCACATGCTTGTAGTAATGCTACCACTAGTATTGGAGTATCTAATGGCAATAATTCACAAAATTACAAGGCTGTGGGATTCAACTATCAAAACCAACCACCTATGGTGACTTCTTTTATGAATAATCACTCTCAACCACCTCTCCATCCCCCTCATTCCTAATCACCTTTAACTACCACCTATTCTCAACCACCTTTCACTTACAGTTATTCTCAACCACCACTCGTAACCACTCACAACAAATCTCCTCAAAATTTCATGAACACGGCTTCTAATTCTCAAACCGCATCTCCTAGTGATGCCCTCCTAAACCAACTTTTACAAACCATGACCTCTTTACAACAAAAGGTAACAAACCTGACAAATTCATCTCAACCTAATTTACCAACATATCATGCTTGAAATCCTCTATCTTTTGCAATCTTAAGAACTCCTATGCCTGACAAGTTTGAAACTCCTTGCTTTGAAAAATATGGTGGAAAAGATGACCCAATATTCATGTGGCAGCATTCACGGCTATGTTTAGTGATTTCTTCTTTGAAGAGGACTTGTTAGAAAAACTCTTCCTACGATCTCTCAAAGATACTACTTTGGAATAGTTTTTCTATTTACCTCTGAATTCAATACACTCATTCTCTCAACTAGTTGATCAATTTTTACAACATTTTCAAGCAAACATTGGACCTCAAGTCTCATTGATTGATTTAGTACACTACAAACAAGGTTCGAAAGAGAAGTTGACTGAGTTTATTAGTCGATATCAAGCTCTTTATGCATAAATTCAATACCAGATGAGTAATGAGGATGTTCAAAAGGTATTTATTACAAACCTACAACCTAACATCCGTGATAAGATCCTCTTGATGAAGTATAACTCTTTTCAACATTTATGCATAGCCCTTCGTGATTATCAACTTTCGTCTAGTCAGTATGAAAACCAAAACTCATTGGCTCAAGTTGGTCAATCCACAGCTGGACCTTCATGAAACAACTTTAAGAGGAATAATAAGACTTTCATCAAGGTTAATGGATAGAATTCAAACAACTTTTCACAAGTGTCTGCTATCACTAATCTTAAGAGGGCACTGTTTCAATATCAACAACAGCAAACCTAATTCACTCCAATATATTACTCCTTACATTCTATCATGAATCAAGTTGTGAGTAATAATCTCTTAAAGCTCCCTCCAATCAAACCATTGGATAGTAGTAGAATGCAAGGACCTCACTTCGATGCTAATGCTTTTTGTCATTATCATTGGCAACAAGGGCATGATACTGAATGATGTATGTGTCTTAAACATGAAATTCAAGACCTCGTCGACTCAAATGTTATATAGGTAAGTGGAGTTAATGATAATGGAAATAAATTAGTTGCTCCTCTAAATCAAAATTTATAGATATTTACTAATCCATTTCCTAGGCATAATGAGAACAATATGGTAGAACAAAATACAATAGAGTAAGAAGATGACTATCTTGATTATGATGAAATAGTCAGTATGATAGAAGTGGATAAGGAGAAAATTGAGAATTCACCTCATCCACAAGGAAAAGGTATTTATGTTGAGGTTCCTTGATCGTTATCCCTTCAAGGATTGGTAGTCAACCAAGATGCACATGATCTATAGATTGAACAATCATGACAAGATATTATGATACAAGGAAAGGATGACATAGTGGAAGATACCCCATTCTGCCGCCAAAAGATTAACAAGAGATCAAAGGATTGAAAAAGAACAAGACGATTATCATCAGTGGGAAATAGTAATGGTTCCTCTCCTCACAAGCAACAAAAGATTTCAAATATACAATGATTTGACAAACAAGCACCAATTGGTCATCCTAAAAATACAAATCAAACGAATACGAACTACTCACACTTTTTACAGAACTTGATGGAGTGCCTCTCTAAGATGCTCACAAATCTAAGCACTTCTTAGCAATAGGTAAGTATTTCTAACCCTGTGGTCACCTATGTCATAGCATTATTTTCTCATTGATGTGGCCTCCCTTCTAATGTGACAATGATGGGCGACTATGTTCTTGAGGTTCCAAATGAAGATGTGAATTATTACAGTAAGCAGAAGTGGTGCGGATGTTCTTGGTGATTCAAGCAAGCTTGTGGGGGTCTGTAGATTGTGTCTAGTTTGTGTTGGCAGTCCACATTGAAGATTGAGCTTGTGATTGAAGATTTACCTTCGGGTGATGGTGTTCTTCCTAGTCTTGGCTGACCGGATGATTTGTGCATGTTGTGGATGATCTTGAAGATGTTTTGTGAAGCATGGCGTGTTCCTCAAAGAAGATTGAAGTCCCAGCTATGTGTGGCCAATAGTGTAGTGATGTGCATGAATTTTTTGTAATAAGTCAAGTTATATTTTTGTAATTGCTCTGTAATAAAATAAGTGTATGTTGTGCCGAATTTGATGATCATTCCAAAGTCGATGTCATGTATAAATAAGAGTTGCGAAGTCATTCAAATGTATCCTAGTGGTCATGATGAGAAGGTGGTAGTGAAGTGGAGCAAAAAGCGGAGTAGAGGTATTGAGCTTAAATGGAACTGACTCAAGCATAGTGAAGATGCTAATCTCCAGTTCAAGTATGTAATACTCATATTCTTCTATAGACAGTGTGTCTTCTATAGGCAATGGGCCTCTTGTGAGCAGTGTACTTGGGCAGTGAGCCCTAACTGGCAAGTACCATTTATTCTTCTTATTCTTTTAACAGAGAATACAATCTTGGGTTAGTCACCCCATGGTTTTTCCCTCAACTCAGTTTTCCACATTAAAATCTTGGTGTTATATATGTTGAATTTGTTTATGCTCTTGATTTATTGCATTATGCTTTCATGATTGAATCATTGATATGCTGTTGAAATATAAGAAGGCTTTAAGTGAATAATTATCAGATTTTTGGTGACAATTTGTTCACCCCCCCTCTCAGTTGTCTGCCCTAAATCCAAGAATTGGTATCAAAGCTAAGTTCCTCTAGAAGAAGCTTAACCACTTGAGGAGATCTAGGATGTCGTCCTATAAGGACAGTCCAAGGTTTGATGGAGCAAACTACACTCCTTGGAAGAGCCGCATGGAATGTCACTTACAATGCATAGGAAATCAGTATTGGAACATAACTACAACTAAATATGTTCCCCCAAAGAATGGTCCAACAACTATGGATGAAGTCAGAGATGCAGACAATAATCTTTGAGCTAAAGAAGCCCTACTGAGTGCCTTGGCTGATTCAGAGCTGACAAATGTTATGGATTTGAAAACTGCTTATGAAATTTGTACAAAGCTGGAAAATCTTTATGAAGGAGACAAATATGTTAAGTGTGCCAAGTTGTAAAGTCTGAAAGGAAAGTTTGAAAACTTGAAGATGAGTGAAGATGAGAATATCACTTCGTATATGTTAAAAGTAAATGAGCTTGTATGTGGCATTAGATGTGCTGGTGGAATATTGGATGAAGATGAGATTGTTGCCAAAGTTCTCAGATCTCTACCTCTTTCTTACAAACACAAAGCTACTGCTATTATGGAAATCAGATCTTTAACAACTATTAAAAGGGATCAATTGGTTGGTAAGATATCTACATTTGAGTTAGCTAAGTTTGGTGATGCACTTCCCAAGACTGGATCTGCATTCAAAGCTAGTACCTCTACAAAAGGCAAATAGAGATATGATCCTGGAGAAAGCTCCTCAAGGAATCAACATGGTATGATAAAGCAAGGAAAGATCTAGAAGATGATGAGTTAGAACCTGAACAACTTGAAGCCCTTATTGCAAAGAGACTGCCAAGAGGATCTGGTAAGTATGAAGGAAAATTACCTTTCAAATGCTTTGCCTGCAATAAGATTAGTCATTTTGCCTCAATATGTTCAGAAAGGTCTTCAAGGCCAAACCCTAATAGATCAAGGTTTCAAAACAAGTGTTACTATGTTCAAGAAGATGATGATGGAGTAACAGATGATGAATCTGAGATAGGAAACAAACCCAGAAGTGACTGGGTGTTTATTGCCATCAAAGAAGAAGATCCAATGCCTATTGAATCTGCCAATCATAAGATGATAGAAAGTGCTTTGGTTGTTCAGGTTGACGAAATGGATGAATGGGTTATTGATAATGGATGCTCTCACCATATGACTGGTGACAAGAGTAAGTTCTTAAGCTTGGAAAGATATGAAGGTGGAGTTGTAAAGTTTGGAGATAATTCTGCTAGTAGAATTAGAGGCATAGAAACCATTTCTTTTGATGGAAAGAACAAAACCAGTGATGTTCTATATGTTGAAGGTCTGAAGCATAATCTTCACAGTGTTGGATAGTTGGTGGACAAAGGCTATGATCTCTGATTCAAAAATGGAAAATGCAAGATCTTTGAAAGCTCTGGAACTAGGATTGCATCTGGTACACAAACAAAAGGTAACATCTTCCACTCGGTTGGTACTGGAAAAAGTTGCTTATTTGTTCAAATTGATCAGAGTTGGTTGTGGCATAGGAGAATGTGTCATGTGAATTTTGATAGTATCATCAAGATAAGCAACACTCAGGTTGTAAGAGATCTCCCAAGACTGGTGAAACTTGCTAATAGTTTATGCAAAGAATGTCAGTTGGGTAAGCAGAACAGAGTCACATTCAAAAGTGAGGAACAATCTTCAACCAGATTGTTAGACTTGGTGCACACTGATCTCTATGGTCTAACAAGAATCAGGAGTCTACAAGGAGATAGGTATTTCATGTTGTTGATTGATGACCACTCCCAGATGATGTGAGTGACTTTCTTGAAAGAGAAATTTGAAGCACTTGAGAAGTTCAAAATATTCAAGGCTATGGTAGAAAATGAAACTGGCATAAACATAAAATGCCTCAGGTCTAATAGAGGTGGAGAATTCACATCTGGTGAGTTCATATCATTATGTGAGAAACATGGGATAAAGAGACAATTATCTACTCCAAGGACTCCACATCGTAATGGAGTAGTGGAGAGAAAGAATTGGACCATCCAATAAGCATCTAGGACCATGATGATGGAAGCAAATGTTCCTCAGATCTATTGGAGAGAAGTTGTAAGCACTGTTGTCTATACTCTTAATCGGGTACAAATCAGAGGCAATATTGGTAAGACCCCTTATGAACTTTGGTTTGGCATCACTCCTAATGTGAACTATTTTAGAGTCTTTGGTAGTAAATTCTATATCAAAAGAGACGAAAACCTTGGCAAGTTTGATTCTAGAAGTGATGAAGGAATATTCTTGGGATATTCTACTCAAAGCAAAGCATACCGGTGTTATAACAAGAGATTGAGAAAGATTGTAGAAAGTACAAATGTGAAGGTTGATGAAGGCATGGAAAGTCCCTCAATGTATTATGAGTATGAAGTAGATGATCAGAATGATGTCTTAGACCAAGGAGAACAAGTCCCAACTCTAGTTCAGATTCAGACTGATCTAGAGAATCCTGAAATATAAGATGATGAGACAAGTTTGGATGAACCTGTCCAAGAATTAGAAGTGCAAGAGAATCCCAAAACTCTTAGGTACGTAAGACTGAATCATTCTAAAGATTAGATCATAGGAGATAGAAGCAAAGCTATTCAAACAAGAAGAAAAATTGTTCAAGATTTAGTGAAGTATTGTTCGATTTCAAAGATTGAACCAAAAATAGTAAGTGAAGCATGCAATGATGAAATTTGGGTTAAAGCAATGGAGGAGGAATTGATGCAGATTGAAAAGAATCACACTTGGGATCTTGTTCCCAGACCTAAGGACAAAAATGTGATTGGGACTAAGTGGGTCTTCCGGAATAAATTGAATGAAGATGGTGAAGTAGTAAGAAACAAAGCCAGATTGGTCTGTAAGGGTTATTCTCAAGTAGAAGGAGTTGATTTTGAAGAAACTTTTTCTCTAGTGGCAAGAATTGAAGTAGTTAGATTATTTCTTGCCTTTGTTGCCTTCAGAGATTTCAAGGTATATCAGATAGATGTCAATTCTGCTTTCCTAAATGGTGATTTGGAAGAAGAGGTATACATTGAGAAACCAGATGGATTTCAATTGTCTGATCATGGAAATATGGTCTGCAAGTTGAAGAAGGCATTGTATGGACTCAAACAAGCCCTAAGAGCCTGGTATGAAAGATTGGACAAACATCTTTTGAAGATCAGTTTCAACAAAGGTAGTGCTGACAATTTGTATTTTAAGATTGATCATGAAAATATCTTGATTGTTGAAGTATTTGTTGATGATATCATTTTTGGATGGAAAGATAGTATGTGCAAGACTTTTGCAAATCAAATGCAAAGTGAATTTGAGATGTCTATGTTTGGGGAAATGAATTTCTTCTTGGGTCTGCAAATCACTCAAACAAAGACAGGAATCTTCATATCACAGACCAAATATGTGAAAGAATTGTTGAAGAAATTTGGGATGGATGATTCAAAGGAAATGAATACTCCCATGGCAATCGGATGTAAGCTGAGTAAAGATGATGAGTCCCCTAAGGCTGATCAGAAAAAGTATAGGTCAATAATTGGAGGACTGCTCTACCTTACTCAAACTAGACTTGATATTATGAATGTTGTTGGTCTTGTTGCTAGATTCCAAGCTGATCCTAGAGAGTCTCATGTCATGGCAATCAAGAGAATTCTTAGATATCTGAAGGGAATAGTTGAGTATGGATTATGGTATCCTAAGGATCATGATTTCTCTCTTCATGCATATACAGATGCTAATTGGGCAAGAGATGTGGATGACCGGAGGAGTACCAGTGATGGTGCATTCTTTTTGGGAAAAAGATTGGTTTCTTGGCTAAGCAAGAAACAAGAGGCAATATCTCTATCCACTGCAGAAACAAAGTATATTGCAGCAGTAGGCAGTTGCACTCAAGTATTGTGGATGAAGAAAATGCTAATAGATATCAGAGTGGAGTATGAAGAACCTATCACAATCTTCTATGATAATTCAAGCGCAATAAACATATCAAAAAATCTGGTGTTGCATTCAAAGACAAAACATATATCCATCAAGTTCCACTTTTTGAGAGAGCAGGTGAACAAGAATGAAGTCAGATTGGAGTTTGTGCCCTCAAAGGATCAGATTGTAGACATTTTTACTAAACCTCTACCTAAGGACTCTTTTGAGTATCTTAGGGAGAAGTTAGGGGTTATTACCCCTTCAGTTCTGAATTAAAGTGCACTGATGTGCATCAGTCTGGTGGATCCCACAGTCATATCTTGTGATCTGGATTGATGTTAGGAGGCTGCTACTCAGGGGAAGCAGTCAGTATGATTCTGGAGTATGAGAAGTAGTTGCAAGTATGTGCCCTTTGCCATTGATATCAAAGGGGGAGAGAAGACATGTGAAAAACAAAAAGTGATTGTTGATCAAAGGGGGAATAGTAAAGGAAGAGAAGACATGTGAATGGTTGCTATTGATAGGGGGAGTTGTGTCAATCAGTGAGGAGAAGTTCTTGTCCTGATGGTTAAAATAGTTTTTCACATTATATGTTGCCATCAATGACAAAGGGGGAGATTGTTGCAAGTATGGGCCTAACCGATGTTGTCATTGATGTCAACATACCCCTATTGCATTGATGTCAAGGATTGGATGAGTTTTGTGTTGAGGATATTGAGAAAATTAGTCCTATTAGAAAAAGAGAAGAACAGTGAAGACAGTGAAGCTCTATGAAGTGAAGATCCCAACTAGATGAAGATCAAAGAATGCACATCAAATGGTTTGTAGATATATGTCTAAAGATGATCCAGTCAAGATTTGAGAGGTCCGCATGAAAATGTGGAGTTATGGCCATGAGAGTAAAACTAGTTCTGACAACTGTTCAAAGGTGACAGAGTGACACAAATAGGTCCGGTGAGATCTAGAAATATAATATCATGTTCTGCGGATCTGGTGGCATGTTTGGGAGGCTAATATGAATTGACATCTCAATTGGTTCATGGTTTGGAGGTCCACAAGCAATCCTTCTAATGTGACAGTGATGGGTGACTATGTTCTTGAGGTTCTGGATGAAGATGAGAATGATTACAGTAAGCAGAAGTGGTGTGGATGTTCTTGGTGATTCAACCAATCTTGTGGGGGTCTCTAGATTGTGTCCAGTTTGTGTTGGTGGTCCGCATTGAAGATTGAGCTTGTGATTGAAGATTTACCTTCAGGTGATGGTGTTCTTCCTAGTCTTGGCTGACCGGATGATTTGCACATGTTGCGACTGATCTTGAAGATGTTTTGTGAAGCATGGCATGTTCCTCGAAGAAGATTGAAGTCCCAGCTATATGTGGCCAATAGTGTAGTAATGGGCAGTAATTGCTCTGTAATAAAATAAGTGTATGTTGTGATGACTTTGATGATCATTCCAAAGTTGATGTCATGTATAATAAGAGTTATGAAGTCATTCAAATGTATCCTAGTGGTCACGATGAGGTAGTAGTGAAGAGGAGTGAAAAGTAGAGCAAAGGTGTTGACCTTAAATAGAACTAACCCAAGCATAGTGAAGATGCTAATCTCTAGTTCAAGTATGTAATACTCATATTCTTCTATAGATAGTGTGTCTTTTGTAGGCAGTGGGCCTCTTGTGAACAGTGTGCTTGGGCAATGAGCCCTAACTAGCAAGTGCCATTTATTCTTCTTATTCTTTTAACAGAGAATACAATCTTGGGTTAGTCACCTTGTGGTTTTTCCTTTAACCGGGTTTTCCATGTTAAAATCTTGGTGTTATATGTGTTGAATTTGTTTCTGCTCTTGACTTATTGCATTATGCTTTCATGATTGAATCATTGATATGGTGTTGAAATATAAGAAGGCTTTAAGTGAATAATTATCAGATTTTTGGTGACAACTGATTCACCCCCCTCTCAATTGTCTACCCTAAATACAACATGTTTTAGGATAATTTCCAACCTTAGCCTTATCCTCAACCCATGAGATGTGCCTTTATGTGGCTTTGACTCTTTCTGCTTATCATATCAAAAAACCATAAAGTGCCTAAATCCTAGCTTTATCCCAAGTTGACTAGACCTTTGAAGAACTAGAATTGCAAAGACTCTAGCACTCAACGTGAACATCTGTGCTGCACGCTGGTGTTCCAAAAGCATCTGTCAATCTTGCAATCATTTTTAGAAGTTGTCTCTTAACTTGCATGATACACTAAGATTTTATGGATGCTTATCTACATCCAAACGGCTGCTTTCCTTATTTTTTGCCTTTGCCCTCTCTATTTAAGCAAGTAGATTTACCATTGCAAAGGATCAATTTTCTTTCATAGTGAAGATCTGCTGAAATTGAGAACAACCATTACTGCAATTTATTTTATCAAGGTTATATTATGCTCTTATTCACAAGATTGATTCCAAGTACTCTTGCAAGTGAAATGTTGCTAATCTTGAAGGATTTCAGTTGGGACCGCTGCCTGCCGAGCAGATTTCACTTCCTCGCTATGAGATGATAAAGTTTTAATTAATCCTCATTTTTGTACTTCATATTGCAATCCATTCTTGATATATCACATATCTTTGTGGGTTGAGCACATTTCATCCTTTTCCCTGTCATGTAGGGATTGTTTTATGAATCCACTCTAAGTCACTAAGTAGGGTTTCATTTATCAATATTGCATTATCGCTTGTCACTACTCATAACAATTTTAGACACACTTAGAATTAGAGAACACCCTGTGTTTATCAATCAATCAATATCTCTAACTATCATTGAGGTGGAAACACTAAAAATAGGGTTTGACTAAGGCAATCTCCTATATAGCCCAAGCCTCTTTTCTGATCTATGCATTTACAGATTTTTTCAAGAAGCTTAATAGCACGAGGAATGGTTGAAAAGATTGGCATGAAAGTCAAGATCACAAATATGTAATATATCTATGCCGTATAGACTACAACATAGTGCATGGACGTCCTCATGGTGCGTTGTCATCTTGGACAGTGAGTTTCATCCTCTAGTGCCATGTTCTTTGTCATTTTGCCTTTCTATTTCTATATTCTATTTTGTAAAATATTCTGTTAATTCCTTTATTTTCCCAATTTTATTCATTCTAGTTAGCATTAGTTACCCATCTTTCATTCTATTAGCAACAAAGGGATTTAGCCTGAACCTTCTTGCTCTTCCAGATTGGATAGTAGCGAGATATACGTCTTCATTGGCTAGAATCCTAATGTTTAGATAGAAGATTGTTCTTATTATAAGTAGTTTAGTTAGAATCAATTTTTCCATCAAAAATTTTGGTGAACCTGACATATCTCTCCTTGCATATTCACTCCTTTTAAGTTATGTAATTTTCTTTTCATTTTTAGTTTGGCAAGAAGCAAGTGTTTGATTATGTCGAACCTCTTTCTCCAAACTTTTCATGCTTTTGATGAACCATTTAGTAGTGATGATTTTGATGTGCTAGATGAAGCCCTTGATGACTTAATCTCTATCAAATCTCCCTCTTTGGTTCCCCAAACATCTTTCTCTAAATGGTCGATAAACATGATTTACATTTCTGATTCCCAACAAGAACTTGTGAAACTAGAAATTGTTGTTCTTCATTCTAAAGAACCACAAATTTCTAAACCAGTAATCATTGTTCGAGGTGCTTCAAACCCACCTTGACCTTTGAATTGCTTCACCAATATTATAAAATCAATCACTTGGAATGTGTCGTAGCAACCTCAATATCATGCGGTCGCTTACACATATAACACTAGACACAATAAGCAAAACAAACAAACTTCATTTGCTCCTACTTCCCTTCTAATTTCTACACCTCCTCTTTTGCTAGTTCCTCATATTTCTCATAACACTAGAAGAGAATATGATCTAGTAGAGTAGTTATGTGCTACTCTAGCCAAGGTCTCTCGCTAGGAATTAGTTCAAATTTTACCGACATACCATGGAATGCTCCAGGAAGCTTTACAAAAGGTTGTAGTTCCACCTTCTATCAGGTTGAATGATGTAGCAACCTTGTTAGAGTGTATGCATACAACTACTTTGAATATTGTTTTTCAACAACATAAATTTCCCTTTCTAGAAATCTAACAAAAAAATTATCCCCTTTTGATCATTGTTGTCATTAATAATTGTGGAGTAAAATGTACCCTTATCGATAATGGATCAGGTCTCAATGGTTGTGGGATAGACTTGTTGCACTATCTTGATATTGATACATCTGCTCTTTCCCCTAATACTCTTTCCATCCATGGCTTTGACAATGTCGGTAGAAAAACTTTGGGCACAATCACATTACCAATTGCATTAGGCCTTGTTTTTTTGCCTATCATAGTACATGTCATGTCTGGTGCTCTTTCTTGAAATCTTCTTCTTGGTAGACCATGGATTCATGCCATGGGTGCAATTCTATCTACCCTTCATGGTTCAATAAAATTTGTTCCCAATCACAAAACATATATAGATAAGGCTAATTCGAACCTAATGTATTGTCAACAAGTGGATCCTGGGCATCAACCTTCTATCTCTAAAACAATTCAAAATTTAATTCCATCTTCATTGACAAAAGATGATTTACTATCCCATGTTGCTGATATCAGTGTTGGTAAGGAGAGTAATTCATCTTCAAATGTGTATCTAGGTGACTATTGGGGTTCATTAGATTTTACACCTTCCTTTGCTAGAGAGTATAAGATCATACAATATAGACCTAATATTCCAACAGTCTCTTCTAAGAAACCTAAGAATTTGATTCGATCTAAGAAACCTAAGCTTTCTATTCCCACTGCTTCTCCCTCAAATTCTTGTGACTATACTTATAGCATTGATTACGCCACTTATGGTGATCCACTTCCTCTGACAGAAATGGAATCATGTTATGGCCATGTAAAGTACACATTCTATAACAAAAAGTTATTGAAGTAAATAATCCACTTATTTACATTAAATAAAAAAAGGATAGACGGGAACATGGCTCAGGAACTTTTCAGCCCAACAATGAAGCAATTACACTTCCCCGGATTCCTTCATGACACAAATGAAACCCAACCCTGGACGAAATGCCTAGTAACCTAGAAATAACTGGTAGGAGGGAAAACCCGATGCAACATGATGTCTAAATGCAGATCTAAATGATGATGTGAAATATCTCACAACAAGATGTGGCAAAGAAATATATAAATAAAGTTTTGCTAGACAATCTTTCATCGATTTCAATGAAATGCTTGGCAGCCCAAGCACTTAAAATAGTTATGATCAAATACTAAAAAAGAGGAAAAGCCTTCTTTGTTTGCCCACATCTGGCATCCTATCCCAAAAGTGACCCAACATTCACATAAAAGATAAACTACTTCCCTTTCAAAGCAAAAAGATAAAACTTACTTTTGCCTAGATACATATACTAATCCTTTTCTTCTACACAATCAATGGAAATACACTTTCTAGCAAATATTCACAATAAAGAGCTTCATTTATTCATTCAAATTTCATATGAATTTAACTATAAAATAGGGTATATTCTTTAACCCATATTCCATTCATAAATATCTAATGTAAATCTAGAACAAGATTTTCTATCCGCAAGCAGGTTTATAATTCTACTCAATTAAGTTTGCAACGAGGATTTAAAAAGAAACAATTGTTTAACGACATCATGATTACCAATAAAACATCATTTACAACAAGGTAAAAGAAGAAAATTGATTAAATATATCCTACATCTATCACAAGAACCTTGTTGTCTACTACAGGAACACAGTCAATTTCACCATAGGAACATAGTTCAGTTAACTACAGGAACACAGTTCAACTGCGACAGTCAATTTCACCATAGGAACACAGTTCAGTTCACTACAGGAACACAGTTCAACTACGATAGGAATTAATACAGTAAACTACAGGAACACATAGTCTGTTAGGACAGGACAAAAACAATATTCTATGATAGGAAATAAATAAAATGGTGATAGGAATAAATAAAATGATGACATGAATAAATAACTGTTGTGATAGGAGTAAATAACTGTGACATGGATTTAAGGTAATCTGCAACATAGATTACTAACTGTTGTGACAGGATTAAAAACTATGACAATAATAGACAATAAAAAGCTATAGGATTACATAACTACTGTGACAATAATTAAATAAAAATGGTGACAGGAATATAGTTGGCTGACTAGATTATCTTATGGCAGTTAGAAAAAGGTGCAAACTGTTCTCAAATCAAGCCGCAAGGATCAATAATAGGTCACTATAAAAAAACAAGTTGTCAAAATAACATATTATGTCAGAACTTTATCAAGAGGCCATTGAAAGAAAACACATGCAGTTACAAATATTAAACTCAGACCGACACTAGCAAATAGAAGGGTCGATATCAACAAGAAATTGGCCAAAAGAAGTATGCTTACACACAGCCATAGAGAAAGATCTATAATTACAGGCCGATCTAGAAATAATAATATTTGATAATAAAAATTTTAAGAGGTCAAAAATAAAAATATTTAGGCTATTTTTAAATTAGTTTAACAAAGCATAGAAGCTAGCGATCACTCATCAGACATAGAGGAAGAAAAACACAGGTGACTAACATTACCAAATAGGTGGTAGGAAATTTTTATGACAATTTTAAAGATGAGAAACAGGTAGTATAAATAGTGATTGAAAAGAACATGGGATCCTCAAGAAAACCTTTTAAACACATTTAAAAACTAGTATAAAACATTGTACTAATTCTTTGCTTTTAAAAGGCATCACACTTGCATTCTATGATCTCAAACAAACCCAGAAACACCATGAATTCCTTCCTCCTGGTACAGATGATACCTTTCTATCCCTAATGTGTCTTGATCTCCATCCTTTTCCTTCCTCTGTCACTGGATAATGGTGATGTTCTTTTTCCTTCTCTCTAAATTTTTTAATCCCTAATCCCTCCCCAATATTGGTGTTTATATTTTTAGATCATGCTTTTTATTTATCTCCAATTCTCTTCAGTTTTGCATGTCCCTGGCATCCATTCAATAGATTTCTCAATTGAGAAAAAAAAATAAAAAAAATTTTATTACTGCCGCTCCCATTTCATGCCAAGATTTTTTTATTATATTTAGATTTGTTAATATATTCTTGAATTTATTTATCTCCATCCTTAATAATATATTATTGAATTACATAATTATATATTTTAATAATATATCTTTAATTCAATAAATCTATCAAAGATATTGTTCTCAAGCAAGAGTAAATTATATATATATATTAATAATTAAACTATATATATTTCTAAATAATCACTTTTAATAATTAACAAATAAATCAATTTGAAAACAACCCATAATTTTCATTAAATCTAAATCCGAAAGAAAGTATAATTACATGACTAACTTATGCATTCAAATGAACCTACTGTAGCAATGAAATCACATATTTATCTAATCATTATAGACCAACCACATCCATTAACCATATAAAATGCTCAAACAAGACTAGTAACCATATTACGATGCATAATAAAAACCACTCAATAATGCAATATGACATGAATCTAAGTGAGTGTGTGCATGCATCAGGTTTATCCATCATGCCAACTCTTTCCAACATATTTTGTCAAAACTTTATCAAGAGGCCATTGAATGAAAACAATAGGTAGTTACAAAGATTAAACTCAGGCCGACACTAACAAATATAAGGGTTGATATCAACAAGAAACAGGCCAAAAGAAGTGTGCTTACACACAGCCATAAACAAATATCTATAATTACAGGTAGATCTAGAAATAATAATATTTGATAATAAAAAATTTAAGAGGTCAAAAATAAAGATCTTCAGGCTATTTTTAAATTAGTTTAACAAAGCTTAAAAGCTGGCGATCACTCATCAGATATAGAGGAAGAAAAACACAGGCGACTAATATTACCAAACAAGTGGTAGGAAATTTTTATAGTAGTTTTAAAGATGAGAAACAAGTAGTATAAACAACATTTGAAAAGAACATGGGATCCTCAAGAAAACCTTTTAACACATTTAAAAATTGGTATAAAAGTATTCCACCGATTCTTTGCTTTTAAAAGGAATCACACTTGCATTCTATGATCTAAAACATACTCGGAAACACCACGAATTCCTTCCTTCTGGCATGGATGATAACCTTTATGTCCTTGCTGTGTCTTGATCTCCATCCTTTTCCTTCCTCTGCCACTAAATAATGGTGATATTCTTCTTTTCGTTCTCTCTGACTTTTTTAATCCTTAATCCCTCCCCACTAATGGTATTTATATTTTTAGATCATGCTTTTTATTTATCTCCAGTTCTCTTCAGTTTTGCATGCCCTAGTACATATTTCCAACCCAAGCACCCAATATATAGGAGATCCAATACATGAAACCATAAGTGATTAACCACAAACCATGGGCTAATACCATGACCCGAATATGGCACCAAATCTAGGTCCCAAGTTATAATGCCCCCTCCATGATGAGTCAACATGTTATGGTGCATCGTAGATGCTAAAAATATTAGACACTCTTACATTGTCATAATTCTTAGTAGCTCCATCACAATCACTTACCAAATTGGGTGCTCCATTTTGGATCCATAATCTCCCTTGAAAGATGCTCTATGATGCATCATAACATATGTCATATAGATGGTCAAGGTTCCTAGTCAATAATGTAACTCCCCTACAATCATGTTCTTATGCATCATAATATCTCTTACACTACAATCTTCATCATAGATTCTCTTACACATCCTTCATGACAAGATATTTTCTTACATGCCATTATACACATCATAATAAGGCATACACATGGCATAATGCCCAAGTCATAAGTGGGATGTCCTTGTTTATGTGGGCTCACAAATAATAAATAAATATAACATTAATTAATTAATTTCAAACATTGGAATTGCAATGTGTATTACACACCTATCCCAACAATATCGCACTTGTTGTATATGTTACAAGATCAAAGGGGAACACCAATACTATCGACTAACTACTAGGGGTTGTGAGACCCATAGGCTTACTACACCACTTAAGTTTCTTTGTGCTCACTAGCTTCATCAATGCATCTACAATATTCACCAAAGTATCAACCTTCTCTAGCATGACCCTCCCATCCTCTACCATGTCACAAACAAAATGGTACTATACATCTATGTGCTTTGTTCTTGCAAGAAAGGACAAGTTATTTACTAGACATATTGCATTCTAACTGCCACTAAGAACTCTAATAGCTACCTAACTTTTCCCCACATCTAAACAATCTCTTAAGCTAGATGGCTTCCTTGTAGGCATAAGTAGCTACCATGTACTAAGCCTTTGTAGTGGAAAAAGTGACCATAACCTATTGCTTTCTCATCCAACTGATAGCACCACCAAATAAATTAAAAACATAACCATTGGTGGATCTCTTGTTTTTGATATCACTTGCCCAATCTAAGTCCACAAATACATGAATATCCACTAAGTGTTGATCCCCTACAAAATCACTATGATAACAAATAGAGTACTTGAAGGTACCCAAGAAATATCTGAAGACCCTCTTAACTACATCCCAATGATCTTGTCTAGGATTATCCATGAATTGGCTAAGCACTCCCACCAAATGGGTAATGCTCAGTCTTGTACGAACCATATCATACATCAAACTCTCAAAAGAACTAGCATAATGTACTTAAGCCATGTCCTCCATCTCACTGGATGTACGGCATTGCTCTATGGATAACTTTGTCCCCATTGAAATAGGAACACTCAAACACCCACAAACTGACATGCTAAATCTCTCCAACATGGAGTTTACATACTTTCTCTAGCCTAACCAAAGTTTTGTTTGCTCTATCTCTTCTAATCTCCATGTCCAAAATGTACTTAGCTACTCCCAATTCCTTCATGTCAAATTGTGTTGAAAGTTGAGACTTCAAATCATTAATCACTTCCTCATTGTTATTAAAGAATAACATATCATCTACATAAAATTGATAACAAGGAAATGATCACCATCCAACTTGTAATAAACACAGTGATCTTATTTGAATCTCAAAATTCCCAAACTCCAATCCCAACTCAAAAGAGTCAAACTTTTGATACCACATCCTAGGAGATTGCTTGAGACCATACAAATATTTTTTTAGTCTACAAACCAAAATTTATTCACCTTTCTCCACATAATGCCCCAGTTATATGTTGCGTAGATCTTTTCCTCCAAGTCATCATGTAAAAATATTATTTTCACATCTATCTATTCTATCTCCAAATCAAATGTTATTGCTACAAATAATAAGAACCTGACATATGTTATCTTTTCAACTGAGGAAAAAACCTCACCAAATTCTAACCCCTTAACTTGGGAATAGCCTTTCCCAACCAATGTTTCCTTGTACTTTTTAATACTCACCATCTAAACTATTTTTCTTGTTGAATACCCATTTACATCAAATGAGATTTCTTCCTTCTAAAAATGATGCCAAGTCCCATGTGTCATTATTTCTCAACACAGCCATCTCCTCATCCATAGCCACTCTCCAGGACTTAGAATCACTCATATCCATCACTTCCTTTGTAGTTCTAGGCTCATCAATATTAGCAATCAAAGAAAAAATATCTCTAATCAAGGGGAGTATACCTGTCTAGTTGTTGTCTCCATTGAGCAGACCTCCTCAAAAGATAAAGTGGAAATTCTACCTCCTCTTTAAATCTATTTGAACTATCTGAGTTGTCCTCCTCTTCAAGTCTTTCATAAGATTTTAGTTAAACCCTCTTGTTCTTTGGGGGTATCTAAACCACATCTTTCTTCCCATCCTCTTTTGTCTACAATACTTCGGAAGAAGGCTTAATTTCTCTAAAAAAATACACTTTTACTATACAAAACTCTTTCAACCATAGGGCCCCAAATCTTGTACCTTTTCACACTAACACCATAGTTTATGAAGATACATTTCACAACCTTGTTAACATGTGCATATGCCTTACAACCAAAAACTTAAAGATATCATAATGAGGGATTTTTGATCATCCACACCTCCATAAGTGTATTTCTAATAAGAGCTAATGTAGGAAATCTATTAACTAGATAACATGTCATAGTAAATATTTCTACCCAAAACTTCTATTCCAAGTTGGCTCCAATAAGCATGCTCCTAGTACTCTCCATCAATGTCTTATTCATTCTTTCTACAACTTCATTCTATTGAGAAGTATATGGGGTTGTCTTGTGTCTTTCAGTTCTATTCTCATTATATAATCTATCAAAATCTCATGAACAAAACTCACCATCATTATCAATTCTTAAAACCTTAATCCTCTACCAATCAAATTTTCTACAAGGGTTTTAAGCTCCTTAAAATGACTAAAGACTTCAGATTTACTTCTAAAGAAAAACACCCATGTCCTCCTAGAATAATCATCTATAAAAAGATATATAGTACAAATATTTGAAAATAGAAGGAACATTTATAGGACCAAATACATCATAATGAATTAAATCCAACACCTTAGAAGATTTGTGAGAACTTGAGTAAAACTTAACATAGTTTTGTTTACCATATATACAATGTTTACAAAAACCAAACTCAAGAGCACAATCATTTAACCCCTCTACAAAGTTTAATTTTTAGGGTCTTGAGACCCTTCTCACCTATATGGCCCATTCTTTGGTGCCATAACATTATCTTCTCTACAAGTAGCTCTCTAAAGCAAGAACTTGCTTAAGTACCTAGAAAACACATCCATAAAAAATGGATATAACACTCCTCTTTACTATTGGTTTGAATGGTGAGATTATTTTTTTAGATCTCTTTTCTATAGGAATAGAGGAACTATTGTACTAGACAGTGCTTTCATCTAGTTGAAATAGAGTACCCACACAGACACCCATAGCAAGTAGCATATCTCCTCACGCCATATTATTCCCTCCACTAGAGAAAATAACCTACACAGCCACATCATTCAGTTTACTCACCGATAATAAGTTCCATGCCAAACTATGGATAGGTAGTTCACCATTGACCCCGCTTACACATCTATCTAGGAATCTAATCAGAACTCTTCCATAGCCAAAAATCTTCTAGTGAGAGTAATCTCCAAGGTACATGTTCTTTCCATCATATTATTTTTACTTAGATAACCACTTTCGATAGGAGGTCATATGGAAGGAATCACCAATGAAAATCAACCACGCACCTTTTAATACATGATTTCCTAAGCCTATGACAAAGATATCTACATCGTATTGAGAAGACTTATCAAACTCATCATCTGAATAATTTTTCGTTTTCTTCTTCTCCTTTTTTCAATCTCTATGGTAGGTCCTAGACTTGTCACAATTCCAACACTTAGCCTTAGACTTTCTAGGAGATTTGGATCTTCTACAAGATTTGGATCTTGACTTTCACCTCTTCTTGTCTTTCTCCTTTGATCTTCCACAAACCAATAGGTCCTCCTTAGTTGATCTAGAAACTTCTTGGCATCTCTAAAAGTAATGATGTCATCACCTCATGCATCTTGAGATTAGAGGCAATGCTCCTAACGACCATCACAAAGTGATCCCACAAGTCTAGCAATGAATAAAGAAGAGTCATAAAACAATCCTACTCCTCTGGATTCACTCCAACAAAGTGCAACTAGGTCATGATCATATTGAATGCATTCATGTGCTCAACCACAGAATCATCACCCTCCATCCTAAGGGTATACAACTTATTTCTTAAGAAAATTTTATTCACCAAGATTTAGCCTGATAAATTTCTCCTAACTTCTTCCAAAGAGCTTGTGTGGTGAATTCTTCATGTGTATTTAACAACACAAAATCTACCAAACAAAGCCTAAACCCTTAATTTTTCTATCCAATATGCCCCAGTTAACTTAAGACATTGTAGTAGGTTTGGATCTAAATACAACAACTCGTAGATCTCAATCTATGAGCATATCCTCCATCTTGAGCTTCCATATCTCTTGAGTTAGTGTCTGTGAATCTCTCCATATATATCCTTTATGTTCTTTCCATTTTTCCTGCAATAAGATCTCCATTTGCACAAGTTGCCACTCAATCAAAAATTACAAAAAACCTTGTCTCTAACACCTAGAATTTGAGGTGATCAAGCTCTAATACCAAATTAAAGGAAACAATGGTGTGGAATACACTTCCTACACTAAAATTTGACAGGAGATATGTGCAAAAACACTTAATCTTACAATTACATAAAATAATACATAAAATATTATACCATAACAAGATTATTTATGTGGGGAAAACCCTTTTGAGAAAACCCCACACTCCAAAGCATGAACCATTTATACTATCAACAATAAAGGTTACAATACAATCTCTAAAGACATGACCTTATAGGAGTATCACAAACATGTAAAACAAGAGCAATTATAGTAGCATAACAGTACTTGCAAATTAATCATGTAACCCATACATAGCTCTGATCCAAGCACTCAATATATATAAGATTCAATACATAAAACTATAAGTGGTAAACTAAAAAACATGGACCAATTTCTTGACTCAAATATGGCATCCAAATCTAGGGACCAAATTCCAATGCCACCTCCACGATGAGTCAACATGTTAAAAATAGTATATGCTCTTACATTGTCATAATGTTTGATAACCCCATCATAATAGACTCACCAAATTGGGCACTCCATTTTGACTTTGTAATCTCTCTCAAGAGATGCTCAATTATGCATCATAATATGCATTATATAGTTGGTCAAGATTCATATTCAATAGTATAACTCCCCTACAAGCATTCTCTTCCACGTCATAATATCTCTTACACCAATATCTTCATCATAGATACTCTTACACATCCTTCATGACAAGATATTCACTTATACACCATCATACACATCATAATAAGGCATACACATGGCATAATGGCCAAGTTATAAGTGGGACACCCTTTTCTATGTGAGATTAGAAATAAAAATAAATACAATATTAATTAATTAATTTCTAACATTGGAATTGTAAGGTGTATGACACCTATCCTAATAGATCCAAACAACATGAATCTACAACATGCAAGTACAAGCATCTAAAAGGATCACAAGGTTGTCTAGGAAATCCAGTCCACCAAAAGACCTATTTCACAAATAGCATCAAGTACATACATATGGAGGAACAATGTTGTCTAGGAGCTCCCAGGTTGTCATTGGACCAACTCCACAAACCACATGCAACTAGGGTCTAATCATCTAATGCTTCCATATAACTAGCGACTAAAACCATAAACCCAATGTAAACACTTTATACAATAGTCAACATGCCTATTGATTTCCCATTTGACCAAGTAGCTAAAAGTAAGCACCCAACATGAAACTCTTCCACTGCACATGACCATAGGATGAAGGAACATTCCCACCATGCAAGATGGTAGTCCCATAGTACCAAACAAGAACTCTAGATCACAACCATGCACCATACAAACACATGCCAACTCCAAGATCTTCCACCTTGAGCATCCAATGCCCAATGTTGGTTCTGTTGAACCTCTACCATTCTATCAGTGCTTACCATACTATTCCTAAAATATAAAACCAAATCCATTATAAATTCCCTCAAATAAGGATCAATAATCAATCGATTCCTTCCTACATATTCCTACAAACTTGTAGGCTCAAAACATCAAAACAGAAGAATGCCCGGAACTTAAATACCATAGATCCATCTCATGCAACAACATAGAAGCACATGCAAGATCATATGAGTACATGCAACCTACATGTAACCACATACAACCCATGGAACTGTCTTGTCTCTTATACTAAATATAATGAAAAATGTCCACAAAACCCTTAGCAATTAAACTTAAAAAAAAAGCTTAACTACTATTTATATGTAGATATTTCCATATTAACCCCTCAAGAATAATATTATAAAAATCAGATCCATAGAAATTTCAGCAACATTCTGGAATATAACCAACGCTTAGAAAAGAAATAATCAGAGAGATAGAATAGAAACAACCACAAGAAGATAAGAGACACAAATATACCTTTAGAAAAACCAAGCCTCTAAATCACTACACAACTCAATGTATTACAAAATTAATTATGGCTATAATACATTCATAGATCTTGCATGCAATAGTTCAATGATATCAACACTCCTAGTCCTATGGTAGATATATGATAGAATAACCCTACAAAATACATTATATTCATCCTATATCACATGCATCTAATATATAAACTTAAGAAGGCCTAGAAAAGCACTAAATGGTAATACCATGGGCTCAAACAAGGTTCTAAAATACCATGGTATCAATTTTCATGACCCTCATATATGTGAAGCCATCCCAAAATAGAAATCAACTCTTACACGAGCATATTTGACTTCCACCACTCAAGTTAACAAATGTAACTCTCAAGAACTCCTCCATAAATCATTAATTACATCTTATATCCACTCATAATGGAAGAAGCTCATACAAGTCCACTATGTAACCCCCTCATTAATGCCTCGTTACAACAATATTTCCATGTCCCTAGAGAATACAAATAATTATATATGTCCCTACCCTCACATGAGTGTCCCATTTTTCCCACTCCATGATTATTGGAGATGCATAAATTTTTTACTTGTTTACAAAAATTAACTTACAATAGACCTTAGTATATGTGAGGTGAATAGCACACTTAATCCTAATAGTTTTGACTCACTTGCAACAACTAGAAGAGCCATGGTAGCAGTGGAGCTACTTGTAGCAAGGGTGAGTGCACCAAGTTAAGAGACAAATAAGCATCCAAAACTGTTATTTTTCCTAAACATGTATGTGCATTTAAATATGTGAATGAGGCATACGTGCATGCACTATAGTGTGTGCATGTTTTTTATCATTACAAAAAGAAAAAGACATGTTGCAAGTTTGTTGTAGCCTACAACCTCAAAAGCCCTCAAAACACAAATTGTGTTATTCCATGAACATGTTTTAGTGAATAGAAGCATTTTCAATCCCCCTTTCTACATTTTTCATAATGTTGCATTGAAGAAAAGGCAGGTGATTTGTATTTTTAGGTTTTTAGATCAAAATTTCTTTAAATTTTTAATAATTTTTTTATTTTGTAGGAATTAATTCTTATTTTTATTAATTTTTCATATCAAATCCTAGGAGCCCTAACTCCGATCCTAATGTAGAAGAGATATTTCTATAATAAACCCCCATATTGCCCAAATCTCCTCCGACACTTCCCATAAACTCTTCACAAAGGAAAGAATATATTTTAGGGCAACTAGAGAAAAATAAAACTCAAATTATAGAATTGGTTAAAACATCGAGGGCATCAACAAAAAACCCCTCACCATGCATCACTAGGAAATACATTAGAAGCAATGATAAATCAAGTTGACTTAGTAATTGATCAAATTCATTAGTGGGAAATACATAGGGAGTTGTGTCGTCAAT
Source organism: Cunninghamia lanceolata (assembly GCA_027924645.1). NCBI lineage: Eukaryota > Viridiplantae > Streptophyta > Pinopsida > Cupressales > Cupressaceae > Cunninghamia > Cunninghamia lanceolata. The sequence goes on along the minus strand of BSBN01000511.1, from coordinate 14,240,354 downwards.
TTTATGTGACAAAGTTATTCTATGATGAAGTCAAAATAAAAAAATAAAAAAATATGAGCTCTATCTACATATTCAAAAACTAATGCACCCCTTGCACTAAATTGCAAGAGATTCTCTATCCACTATTGCAATCATAATGATATAAAAAATGATTTTTGGGACAAGTAGTGGATGGTCTTCGATGAACCTCCTTGTAACAACCATGAGGTACCCCTATATTTCCTTAGAAAACTCTATTGTGAATATGTACGCCACAAAATTCTTAATTATTTTGATATTAGGGAGTTTCAAGATAGAGGTAAAGGCTTTGCCTAGGATAGATAGGGAACTCACTAAGCACCAAATCATCCACAATACTGTTACCCCAAAAACTAATTCTTTATGTGATAGTGCCATCAGTCATGAAGGAGACTATTGAGGTGCAAACTTTCTATGCCATTGCTACTCTCATAGACACCCTTATATAGTATGAAACATAGATGTCTCAATCTCATATTTCAAAGGATGTTCATGCAATAAAACTATCTAATGTTGATGTTGTTGCCCCCCACTTCTACTACAAGCATTATAATATCTATATTAGAGGAGAGTGTGATCCACAGCATGCACAAGGTGTCACCTCCCATGAGTGCACTCATTGTCATTCTACATGTCTTGGAAGCTTAGATAGTGATCCAACACTATAGTAAGGAGGATCAAATAATATGGTCATCATCAATGAGCTAGTTCATGATTTCTTTGGTGCTCGTGCAAAGGTATTTTTATACAAATTTACAATATATATTTTACATTCTATATTTAAGATTTCAACATGTAAATTAATTATTAATTCTAGAATTGAATTAAAAATGTGCATTTATTATATATTTATAGGTCTAATATTGTAGGGTGGTATGTTGTCAACCATTCCACTAGTGAACATTGTGGCCCCATTTGTTTCATAGGTAAATTTATAATATATCATTATAAATTAGTAGTTAGTTTGTATTAACAATAATGTTGAATTCATGAAAACATAATTTGTTGTTGAATAGGTGGGTACTGGACCATCATCCAACATGTTTGTTGATAGTGGGAGTCATGACATATGATATACTTAGGTACATTATAGCTCATTTTAATTTTTTTAATGTAGAAAATGTTATTAATTATGTGTACTTAATTTTCTCAATTAATCTTGTTATTGTTTATTTAGCTAATGAATTCACTTATTCCACTTCCTAGTATAGGAGAAAAATTGGATGTCTATGTTGTCATAATTTCATCTTTTCTATCTCTAAAACGTGTATGATTATGTAACGTATACATTTGATTATTATTGTCTTGTCTCAATTGGTATCATTAAGTATTTGTAAATAACTAGCATTCAATGGCTATATACTACTTTTGTTTTGCTACAGATTGATACAAGTACTCTAGTCTAAGGACACGACTCTCTCTATGATGTTGATCAAAAGCAACTCAAGATAGACTATTGGATTGTTGTAAGTGTGTTTATTATTTTTATGTCAATTTTAATGATTGTATTTTAGTTATAAAACATGGCATAATATCTAATTTTATAATTTGTATATATAGATTGAGTTGCAATCTAGCATTGACTATAGGAGATTAGACCAAGGCAAGATGGAAATTGATTATAAGGTTTTAACTTCACCTTTTAGTCAAGAAAAGTAAGGTTGAGTGTTTCAAGATTGGTCCTTAGTGTATACAGAGACATTATGTATGTCTCTATGGCATTCTATTTTATGCATATATAGCACATTGATGATAATTTGAATGCCTATATATTGATGATGTTTTACATTTTGAGACACATTGTAGGACTCATGGCACTATGTAGAATTTTGAAGATATTATGTACACCTTCATGACCTTATTGAGATCATTAGATATAAATATTGTGTATGTATTCAAGGATTAAATAACTTAAATGGTTTGAATAATAAGGCTTAACATTACTCATCTTTAAGAGTGATCATAAATGGTTTACATTTGAAAATGCACATTGATAATGAAATCAATGAATTTTTGTTAATTGCTATGTTGACTTTTATGTGAAATCTTAATTTAGCTCTAGTGTTATGTATTAAGATTATATAATATTTATGATGAATGCCTTATCAATATTATTATATGAATATTTAAAATTTCCTATTTTCTATGAGTTGTCCCTTTCCGTCCCCTAAAAAAGCCTCCCAAAAAATCCATCTTAGAAACATGTCCCCTATCCCTAATGTCCCCATCGTGGAAATTTGGTGTAACATAGTAAATTACTTACTATTTGTAAAATCAAATATATCCTTGTTTTGGGATTTGTGCATGCCTAGGTGAATCTCCATGAATGATGAGAAATATGTGGGAGATAGAATGTGTTTGAAAAACATTAGTTTCCGTCATATAACAAATAGAAGCCTTTATGTTTCACAAGTTTAGTGGTTGAATAATGCTTGTATGCACATGAATGGAAATAAGGGAGCCTATATGAGGCTATAAAAGAACTAGGATAGAGATTTATAGCCTTAAAAGGCTACAAATATATAACACAAGAAGAGTTGATTATATCCAAACGTATTAAAATGTTAAATAGTGATCCACAAATGTTTATATGGATATCACAATAGAAAGACAATGAGAGGTAAGGTTGTGTGAGACCTTATAAGGGCTATGGTAATGTTATGTAGCCTTGTAATTTATTAGCCATATGTCAACTTTTGTAGCTATGTGGCTCTTGAGAGACTTTACCAAACTGATGTAGCCTGAAAGGATTAGGATGCATGGGGAAAAAAATAACACCTTCAGTAGCACTAAGCAGGCCACCCAAATTTTTTAGCACCACTGATTGGTGGCATGACATATGAAATACAAAATAATTCTCTCAACACCCTTACTCTAAAAAAAATTAAAAGACTTTACAATAATGTGTTACTCACCACCATAAGAAAATGAATTAGAGTTGAGAAAAATTAGGATAGGTTTTTTGTAGATGGACCCAATATCCACTTTTCAGTTTAGATAAAACATTCCTAGGTGCCATGGTTTGAGAAAATAGTCCCATCAAAGTTTGGCACTTTATCAGTCTCAAGTCTCTTGAGGGACTTCATTGGATCAATGTAGTCTGAAAGGATCAAGATGCATGGATAGAAAAATGATAACTATAGAAGCATATTAACCAAGCTAGCAGATGTGTTGGGCTCCATTGGTTTGGTGGCATGACATGCATAGTGCAAAATAGTGCTCTCAACACCCTTACACTGAATGAAATTGAAGGATTTTGCAATAATGTGTTCCTCACAACTACAAGAAAATAAATTAGAGTTAATAAAAATTAGGATAGGTTTTATGTATACATGAACCCAAAATCTAGTTGTAGGTTTAGATGAAACATCTCAGGTGCTACGGTTTAAGAGAACGGTCCCATCAAAGTTTGGCACTTTTTTGAGTCACGGGGCTCTTGAGAGACTTTGTCAAACCAACATAGCTTAAAATTATTAGGATGTATGGGTAGAAAAATGACACCTCTAGTAGCATTAACTAAGACACTCAGATGTGTTGGCACTATTGGTTCAGTGGAATGACATACAAAATATAAAATAATTCTCTTAGCACCCTTACACTAAAAGAAATTGAAGGATTTTGCAATAATGCATTCCTCACCACCATAGGAAAATGAATTGGAGTTGAGAAAAATCAAGATAGGTTTTTGTACATGGACCTAACCTCTATCTATAGATTTAAATAAAACATTCCTATGTGCCATGATTTGAGAGAATAGATCTATCAAGTTTGGCACTTTTTCAATCTTAGGGCTCTTAAGAGACTTTGTCAGACTAATGTAGCATGGAATGATCAAGATGCATGGGTAATGAAATGATACCTCTAGTAGCATTAACTAGGCCAACAAAATTTATTGGTACCATTGGTTTAGTAGCACAATAAGTAGAATGCAAAATAGTGGTCTCAACATCCTTACACTAAACATAATTAAAGGACTTTGCAACAATGCATTCCTCACCACATCGGGAAAATAAATTAGAGCTGGGAAATTTTGAGATGGGTTTTTTAGATGTAACCAACCTCTAGATGTATGTTTAGACAAAACATTCCTAAGTGCCAGAATTTGAGAGAACGATCCCATCAAAATTTGACACTTTTTGGTCTTAGGAGTCTTAAGAGACTTCACCAAACTGATGTAGCCCAGAACAGTTATGATGTGTGGGAATAAAAATGATGCCTTTAATAGAATTAACCAATCCACTTAGATGTGTTAGAACTATTATTTTGGTGGCATGATGTGTAGAATGTAGAATAGCACTCTCAGCACCCTTATATTGAATAAAATCAATAGATCTTGCAACAATGTGGACCTCATCACTATAGGAAAGTGAATTAGAGTTAAGAAAATTTGAATTATGTTTTAATACATGGACCTAATGTCTAGATATAAGTTCATATGGAACATTCCTAGGTGCCATGGTTTGAGAGAATAGTCACGTCAAAGTTTGGCACCTTTTTATCTCAAGGCTCTTAAGAGACTTCACCAGATTGATGTAGCTCAAAATGATTGGGATGAAAGGGTAGTAAAATGACACCTCTAATAGAATTAAATAGATCACATACATGTTTTTTAACCATTAGTTTAGTGGAATGACATTCAAAATGCAAAATAGTTCTCTCAACACCCTTACACTAAACGATTGGAGGGCATTACAACAATGTATTCCTCACCACTGTTGAGAAAATAGATTATAGTTAAGAAAATTTTGGATAGGTTTTTATAGATATACCCAACATATAGCTATTGGTTTAGATGAAACATTCATAGATGTCAAGTTTTGAGAAAATAATCCCATCAAAGTTTCACACTTTTTGGTCTCAGAGCTCTTAAGAGACTTCCCTGGACCAATGTATCCCAAAAGGATCAAGATATATGGGAAATGAAATTATGCCTCTAATAGAATTAACTAATGCACCTAGATGTGTTGGTGCTATTGGTTTCTTTCCACGATGCTCCATTGGTAAAGTGTCTCTCTACAACCTAGTACTGCATGAAATTACCTCTTTTTGTAACTTTAGATTTGGAACTATCGCGAATGAATCATGTTGAGTTGGCCAAAATTGAGAGAAGAGTTTTTAGAGGTACTTTCTACCAAACTATAGCAAGAAATGAGATATATTTACATGCCATAGTCTTCTTGCATAGTCTCGTCGAAGTTTATCACTTTTACGCTCTTAGGATTCTTAAGAGACCTCATATGACCATTGTATCCTAGAATTATTGGGAACCTTGGGTGATAGAAAGAGGCCTCCTCTAGCCTAAAACTACCCACCTAGACATGTTGGTGCCATTTATCTCTCGTCATGGAACTTTTTTTGCAAAGTTTTTCTCACTACACCCTAACACCACAAAAATTACACTTTTGTGCAACTTTTGATTTAGCACTACCATTGATGAATTGCATTGAGTTGGCCAAAACTTTGAGAGGCTTTTTATATGGACTCATTGGCCAACTATAGGAATAAACAAGGCATCTCTTTGTGCCACACTCTTCTCATACCATCTCGTCAAAGTTTCTCACTTTTACACTCTTAAGGCTCTTAAGAGACCTCGTCTGACGATTGTAGCCCAAAATAATCAGGATCCTTAGGTGGTATAATTAGGTCTCCTTTAGCCTAAACCTACCCACCTAGATGTGTTGGCACCATTGGTTTCTTTCCACAGTGTAGTATTATTTGCAAAGTTGCTCTCTCTACACCCTACAATACATAAAATTGCCCATTTTTGCAACTTTTGATTCTACACTACCATAGATGAATCGCATTGAGTTGGCTAGAACCAATAGATCCTTTTTAAAGGGCCTCACTTCTAAACTAAAGGAACAAAAAGGTCATCTCTATATTTCATGGTTAGGGCCTAAATTTGATGGTCGTATAGCTATATTTAGGTATTTTTGTCATAAAATACAATTAAAATTCTACAAAGATTGTATCACATGAAAGGAAAGATTTTGGATAGATTGTCAAAATTTATATAAGATTATGATGATATATATTTGGTTTATATATAATTTTGCTCATAATAAAGTATGTCATAGTATTTTAAAAGCACTTTTAAATAGATAACCATAAAAAAAAATTCTTTGACAAGTAGGGTTGACCATCAAATTTAGGCCCTAGTCGTGGTCTTCTCGCACCGTCCCATCAAAGTTTTTAATTTTTACACTCTTAGGGATTTTAAGAGACTTCGTTTGACCATTGTAGCTTGAAATGATTGAGAGGCTTGGATGAAAAAATGAGGCTCTTCTGCCTAAACCCACCCACCCAAACATATTAACATTATTAGTTTCTTGCCATGACACTCTGTTTGTAAAGTTATTCTCACTACACCCTAGCATTGCATGAAATTGCCCTTTTTGTAACTTTTGATTCAATGCTACCATTGACAAAATGCATTGAGCTTGCTGAAACTAAGAGATGTTTTTTTAGACCCTACCTCCCTACCCAACCATAGGAATAAATGAGACATCTCTACATGCCATGGTCTTCTCATACAATCTATCAAAGTTTCTCATTTTTATGCTCTTAGGGATCTTAAGATACCTCATCTCACTATCATAGCCTAAAATTATCAAGAGCCTTGGGTGGAAAAACAAATCCTCCTCAAACCTAAAACAAACCACTCAGGTGTGTTGGCACCATTGGTTTCTTGTCATGACACTCCATTGACAAAGTTGCTCTCACTACACACTAGCACTGCACAAAATTGCCCCTTTTTTGTATTTTTTGCAATTTTTGATTTGGCACTACCATGGATGAACTATATTGAGTTGGTTGAAGTAAGATAGAATTTTTTAGAGGGCCTCACTACCTGACTATAGCAATAAATGGGACATCTCTACATGCCACAGTCTTCTCGTATTGTCCTGTCAAATTTTCTCACTTTTACGCTCTTAGGGCTCTTATGAAACCTTGTCTGACTATTGTAGCCTAGAATTATTAGAAGCCTTGAATGGTATAACAAGGTCTCCTGTAGCCTAAACACACCCACATAGACATCTTTACACTATTAGTTTCTTGCTACAACATTCCATTTACAAAGTTTCTCTCATTACACCCTAGCACTGTATGAAATTGCCTCTTTTTGCAACTTTTGATTCGATGCTCCCATGAACAAACTACATTGATTCGGTTGAAACCAAGAGAGGATTTTTTAGAGTGCATCACTACCAACTATAGGAACAAATAGGACATTTGTATGTGCCACAGTCTTCCCAAAATGTCATATCAAAGTTTCTCACTTTTACACCCTTAGGGATTTTAAGAGACCTTGTCTAATCATTGTATCCTAAAATAATTAGGAGCCTTGGGTGTTAGAACAAGGCCTCCTCTAGCCTAAACCCACCCACTCAAATGTGTTGGTGTGATTGGTTTCTTGTTACGACACCCTAGTACTGCACAAAATTGCCCTTTTTTGCAACTTTTGATTTAGCACTACCATGGATGAACCACATTGAGTTGGCCAAAACTAAGAGAGGCTGTTTAGAGGGTCTTGTTTCCTAATACGAATAAATGGGACATCTCTACACGCCTGATTGGAAGAACGAGAGAGAGAGAGAGAGAGAGAGAGAGAGAGAGAGAGAGAGAGAGAGAGAGAGAGTAACAACTAGTCTAATTCAAATAAAATAAAACATAATTAAAAGATAATTACTCTTAATCATCCATTCAATTAAATAATTAAATAACAATTTCATTAAATAAAATAAATTTTTGTATATCAATTAAGTGCAATGCTTATCTATTTACAAAGAGAGTCAAGAATTGACTAATTTTTTTAAATAATTACAAATGATTCAATAATCAATTACAACTAAGCACCAAGTTCTTTTACATTTGTTTAAGTCATGAAAACTAAATTTAGAAAACTAAATTTAGAAATGTTTACATTTACTGTCACAGGTTCAAACTTCCTAAAGCCATACTTCTTGAAACCTATATAAGAGAGAGAGAGAGAGAGAGAGAGAGAGAGAGAAAGCATCATCGAGGTGATTTTATATCCAACCACAAAGCATTAAACTTCATCATGCTCTTCCATTGGAGAAGCCTGACCCTTCATTGAGAATCTAGTAATCTATAGCCAGCATGCATGAAAGAATCTAGTGCAACATGTAACCACTGACAATCTAGAAAACTACCTAATGCCCATGCAAGTATATTGTCTAATGCACATGTCTTCTAGTTACATGGTATGATAGAGAATAAAATTGAACAAGTACTATACTTTATTTAATTTTAAGCTTTGGCCAAAGCATCTTTTACACATAGTACTATACTAACTTACTATTCCCTATTGCTCCATATCCAGCACCTATCTTAGTTTGTTTTTTCTAGTTTAGACATATGTATGGTTCAATGAACTAAGCTTAAAACATAAATTTAGTATGCTATAGTGGGTTTGGATAATCTAATTTTGATATCCTTGAATATGTATTTTATAACAAGTGGTTTTACAATCTCCAAATATTCACAATTGTGTTTAATTTTTACACGTGATAATTTAGTTCAAAAGCACACAATGGACATCATGATTATTAGATAACATAGAAGTTGGAAGCAAAATATAAATTTTCACAAAGGAACACACAATGGTGAATAGATTTCATATTACACACTCTCACCTTTCTATTTATTCAGACATAATTCAATGGGGACCAATTAATACATTCAATTATAAAAGAAAATTTCTATACTAAAGAGACCCTAGGTAGCACATCTAGCACTTGGATCATATGGCTTTAAGTTTTTATTATAAGAAAATGAGAAAGGCTTGAATATAACCTTAAAAACAATAATCACAGCGAAATTAAGGGACATTAAGTGTCACAAAATTTCCTTGATGTATCATAATGGACCCCAAACAACACTAAAGGCTCATTTACATAAATCCTAGTAGATCTACGTAATAAAACAACTCAGTACAGAATATATCTGAATCTACCAAACACTTCCAATAAATAGACAGAGCTACCAAACTAGATGATGTTCTTTCATGGACTTCAAGATTTTGCAATGTATGAGATTGCAGGAGAGTTTCTAGAACACAACTAAAAAATCTTGTTCTTAATAGGAAAATAAACAAACATATTCAAAGTGAATGCCCTTCTATGTCTCTAAATATCTAAATGTACACTAAAATCTATGTTGTAAGATTTATTCATATTTTAAAGTTTGAAAGGCTCTGGCAAACATGCATAAAAATTTTGGAATATAGAAAAAGCACATGATCTATTTGACAAAAAAACTATTAAAGATGTCAATTCATGGGATGCAATGCTTGCAAGATATAAAAAAGGATTTGTTGATTGGGCATTAGAAAATTTCTAGCAAATACAATTGGTGGATATAAGCCTATTTCCTCACTTTGACTATGGCATCCCAACTTGTATGGAAGCACAGCGTCTCTACCTGCACTATAATGGGAGCTTTGGAAATGATTATGGACGTCCATGACACATAAAGGATAAAAGAGTTTTGTCAAATGATGTTGTCGCATATGGTAGACAAGTATGCAAAAAGTGGAAACCTAGACAAGGCACGAGAACTATTTCACAAAAAATGCATAAAGAAAAAGAGGTCTCATGGATTGTTGAGGTTGTAGGATATGCTCAAAATGGATTTGTTGAAAATATTTACAAACTATTGAGAAAAATAAATTGGTAGGAATAAAGCCAAATATTTTACCAATGCTTGCGACCTTCTTGCCTGCACAAGAGCTTTGAATAGGGTATGGCCATCCCTCCAAGTATAATGGGTAGAAGAATTTGTGTCAACTATTGCGGTTACAATTTTTGTGATATACACGTATGTAAAAACATGGACACGCAACAAGGCATTGCAACTATTGTGGTAGACTTGAATGATGTAGAAATTGTTGAATGGTTTTAAAAACTCTCAAGCAATTGCATTCGACTAAAGAAAGTCGAATTCCACAATCGAGGTTAGAGGAAATTTGACTAATGTTTAGAATTGCAACTACCACGAAAGAACAAAAAGGAACGCCACTATGCTAGCACTACTCCAATAAAGTTAGAACTATTATGAATGTGGATGTAAGCAGATATTGCAGGTGCTCTTCCATCATTTGGAGTTGGCACAAATTTATTATTATAATTAAAGCATAGATAATATGTAGTGATATTTTATTTGTCTATCCCAATGGATACCATCATAAAATATGATTTAGTGACCCAACTAGAAATTGAAATTCGTACAGCATGAATACATTGTACTCGCCTCTCCAAGGCTATGAACCACACCTTCCTTGATCAAGAAGTTGCACTCTTTTTTTCCTATGTTTCGCTACTTCTTTTTCTAATGCATTTTTAATGACATTCCTCTTGCTAAATAGCTTCCCCCATTCTTTTTTTACCATTCTTTGATGCAGAGGGAAAAGAACAACACTCAACTTCTTAGTAGTATATTCAATAACAAAGGTTTTCAATCCATAAGGATCCACAAGCTTCACAAGTGAACTTCCATAAAGATAGTGTTTCCAGACTGAATTTCAACTCCTCTGATCCAAGAGGGATCTCTAACATTCTCCAGAACTCCTATTCAACCAAAATAAAGACTTACTAAAATCTGCCCCACCACACAAGCAACTAATCCTTCATGCATTTGTCATTCCTCCATGGACTGTCTTTTATGTGCAACTATGGCACTCACACAATAACTAATCAACAAAGACTTGTTCAATACATAACCAACATAAGGTCTTTGAACCAACAATTATAACCAGAACCTCCCAAGAACAATGGACAGCAACTCACAGTTGACTGCACTTTGACAGTGCTATGGCAGACTTGTTCCCTTGTAGCCCTGTCCTTGAGGACAGTCATTCATAACTCTTGATCCATACCTCTTCCTTAGACTGTTAAGAGCTTTTTGGATACACATCAGAGAGCCTTAAGACATATCTAAAAACCAACCTATGTTGTTTTGGAAAGGACTGTCCAAATATGGACTGCAGCAGTGTTAAAATAGGCCTATTATGCTTAGCTTATACAAGGCTTATTGGTTTGTGTAACTCCACGACTTCCCATACCTCACCAATGCTTGGAACACTTTGAAAAAGGTCTACTCATGCTTAATGAATCATCAGAAATTTCTTTCGATTGATATTTTAAGAAAATCTACACCTATACCTCTTGACTGTCCCAAAACACTGTTTTTTTTCTGGACTGTCACAGAAAAACAGTCATAAACTTTGATTTTCTCACATAAAACTTAGGTATTTGATTAGATACCTCTAGAATATGGAGGTACATACTCCCACAAGCATTTTCCACCAATTATCAGTAACATGCAATGGACAAAAAGGAAGAAACACAGTTATCTTATCTTGCTGTTCACCCAAAATCAGGGTTTGACTGTTTTTACAAGAATTGACATAACTTACACAAAACAACACGAAAATGCATGCAACAAAAAGGAAATGGAGGGTGATTGCTCCTGCATTCATTCAAATCCAATTTGGTAAGGATCCTTGACCGTACAGGGCCGTACAACAACTAGAAACAGCAATTTTCTGATAAAAAATGCAGAAAAACAGTGGTTTTCTCTATTCAAACTCATAACTTCAATCACCCACGAATTCTTCATGGTTACAAGGCCTTTTAAAGGCATTAAAACATGTCTCTTTAGTTCATAACTGATTTGGAGCAAACCAAGAGCCAAATGACTCTTCACCTTCCAACTTTGCATCTTTTTTCCAATTTTACATTGACAACATGGTTTGTAATATTTTGCATTTTTGAAACTCCTAATGACCTAAACACATAAAAATGACTTGATGGACCTCAATACAATGATGAATCATTACAATATTGGATCATTTTAATCAAACTCCTATGGAAGTCTCAGTTTGTCAAGGTACTCCTGCACCATACAACCAACCAACAAAATTTTCAAGTCCCTTGGAAATGTATCTGTAACAAAAGTCTCTTTCCTCTGTCTTTATCTTCAATCTTCTCAGCTGCAATCTTCCAATCTATAGAAATGGTGACCAACCAACCAACAAACAAACTACCATCTTCACAGAGCATCCTCAGGCTCCTTCTACTCCCATCAGTGGAGTATTCTTTAGGCTACAACATCAAGTGCTTCTTCAGGTATCCATCTCTCTGACTGCTTCACAACAAACCAACTCACCAAACCATCCATCTCACCCAACAGTAGATCCTGGTGATGCACCTACCACTGTCTCCTCAGTGGTTTCTCTATGCATCCTTCTCCAGCCAAATCTCTATTGGAGAATGGTCATGACAGACCTCATCTTGTCTGCCAACACACACAACCTCAGAAAACATCCTTCTTGCAGCTAGATGGAAAAAGCACCTGCAACCAAACAATTGAGCAACACAAAATCTAAAAGGTGTAGATTGCCTCCCTCAGCGATCTATCTACACAATCAAGATCTTCTCGCTCTTCACCTGCCTTCTCATTGATAGGAAAAAAAAAAAAATACACACCACCCAAATCTTTCGCCAGCTCTGATACCAATATGATGCAGAGGTAGGAGGACCAAAACTATCCTCAATAATATTAACAAATAAAAGAACTAATCCAATTTATTTTTTCAGGTTGAAGATAACATTAATACAGACTTTTCATCCAATTTTCATGAAGATCCAATGGTAGGAGAGCAAGTTATGACTCTTTTCCCAAAACTACAAACTCTAGGCAGCGTTCAGACCTGCCCTCACCAAAAATGCCATAACTTATTCAAATCTTAATGAAATTTGATGCAACAAAAAGAAATGGAAAGTAGACTCAAAAATCTTTCCAAATATATATAGTTTGCCCCTGTATATGTCCGTACAAAATCATACCAAACGCTGCAATGGGACTGTTGCAGGAAAAATCAGAAAATTACAGTCCATAAAACACTCATATCTTTCACAAAACTAAATAAAAATGCATGGGACAAAAAGAAAATGGAAGGTGGTTGAAGGATATAACATTTTCAATCCATTAGGCATCCATTCAATTCAATATAGGGCCGTACAATAGCAAAAGACAGCAAATTTCTGAAGGAAAATACAGGAAAATATTATTTTTTCTCATTCCATGCTCAAATCTTCAACCACCCACCAATTTGATGCAGAGGAACTTTGTATGTGGAAAGATAGACGAACTAGACAAGGTTCTACTTCACCTACAAGCCCAAAAAACGAAGACCTTTATGCAAAAGTGGGAACAGCAGAAGGAAACTCTAGTATGATCATGGAAAGGTTGTATTGGGGTACCAAATGACTCATCCCACCCATTGGTTAAGGCAGATCACTCCCGGAACATACACTTGCTTCACAAATCCTCTAAATGGCTTGTCTCCCTAGAAAAAGAGAACAGTCCTCTTATCTTTTTGCACAGACCTTCAAATGTCAACCTAAGACATGCATTGGATACCCATTATGCCTCCCCACAGCATACTCTAAGATGGGTATAGGTTACTTTGGAAAATGTGCTCTAAAAACGGACTGGTAATGCTGCTACAAGGGTTCAAACTCAGAAATGTCACTGTGAAATGCCACGAACAGTCATCCATAACTTCCACACAACACAAAATGAGGTCGATCGCTTCGGTCAGATTGTAGATAACATAGTTACAGTCATTTTCCCCAAGTTACATAAAGATCCAACGGTGGAAACAAAAGTTATGGCGTTTTTCCCAAAACTGGTTACCCAAAATCAGGGTTTGACTGTTTTTACAAGAATTGACATAACTTACACAAAACAACACGAAAATGCATGCAACAAAAAGGAAATGGAGGGTGATTGCTCCTGCATTCATTCAAATCCAATTTGGTAAGGATCCTTGACCGTACAGGGCCGTACAACAACTAGAAACAGCAATTTTCTGATAAAAAATGCAGAAAAACAGTGGTTTTCTCTATTCAAACTCATAACTTCAATCACCCACGAATTCTTCATGGTTACAAGGCCTTTTAAAGGCATTAAAACATGTCTCTTTAGTTCATAACTGATTTGGAGCAAACCAAGAGCCAAATGACTCTTCACCTTCCAACTTTGCATCTTTTTTCCAATTTTACATTGACAACATGGTTTGTAATATTTTGCATTTTTGAAACTCCTAATGACCTAAACACATAAAAATGACTTGATGGACCTCAATACAATGATGAATCATTACAATATTGGATCATTTTAATCAAACTCCTATGGAAGTCTCAGTTTGTCAAGGTACTCCTGCACCATTCTTAATTTTTGCTTTTAATCTCACCATTTTTTTTAAACCAAAAATCCTCTCATTATATATATATATATATACTAGCAATCACACCTTAGTGTGTAATGGGTACGTCGAAAATGGATTTGGAAAGACGTTCTGTGTGGATAAAAGAAAACATTATTTTACATATGGGAAACTTAAAGTATACATAGTTTGTAAAATTGATTCGGCAAGAACAATAAATAAGGGGGGCATATTTGTAAGAGTGGCAAAGAGGAATTTTTCATTTGTTTGTAACATTAGTATTCTGAAAAAAAGAGTATGTAGAATATTTGTATTAATTTTTTGGGCCTATTTTGATTTGTTGAATCATGGTCATTATTTGAACATTGAAACCATGTAATGATGTGTGTTGTTGTTCTATAGTGGTAAGTAAAGTTTGAGTAGATGATTTAGACCAACACATACCAAGCTCCACTTTTTCATTGTAAAAGTACCATAGCCTGATCATTAATGTAGGGTTTTTCATTCAAATGTTTGATTGTAACCTCAAGTCTATCACTGGTGTAGGGGCACCTAGTTAACAACATGTAATAGGGTCTAGTTTTGGATTTTGTATTTACAGTCAGGTATTTGGATGTAATAAGGTCTAGTGAGACCATTCCTAATGTTTTTAGTTGATTAAAGTCATCATGGGTCTGTTAGAGTAAGTTGTCAAGTTTTGTGTCAATTTTGTAAATATTGTCATATTGCAAAAATGCAAAAAATGGGAAGTTGAAGAGTCAAGTACATGAAGAGTCAATGGAAACTGTTGGTGTTGGTTGAAAAATGTGTAAATAAACCTGAAGAAGGTCGAAACAAGGTAGAGAAGATATTTTGGAGGAAGATTAATAAAGTTATACTATTGTTTTCTGCATTTTTTATTGTTTTTTGTTGTTCTCGTAACTTGTACGGCCTGGTACAGTACGGTCAAGGCTTGAAACTAGTTGCATGTCGTAGGGTTATGAAATATCTTTCATTTTAGCCTAGTTTGGTTGATTTTCATTGGAGTATGAGTGAGTTATAGCCTTTTTGTGAAAACTGCCTGTTAAACCTCATTAGCTAGGGTTTTGAGAGAAAAAAATGAAATTTTGAGCCATTCCATCGGTGGAAAATTATGAAAATCGGTGGAATGGAGGGTTTTAGCATGTTTTTAATATTTTGAAATTAGGTATTGCAAGAAATGGAGTTTTGGGTGAATTCAAGCAGACCTAGCCTAATATTCCTATGTTTTAGGCTTGTTTGTGTAGCTAGAGGTAGGGTTTTGAAAAAAGGTGATCTGCCTATTGTCCCAATTGATAAAATTGATGGATTTAGACCCCATGCAATGTGTGGAGCACCCTGGAGTTAAGTTTTGTGTTGTGGGTTTTGAATCTCATAGACTTGCTTTGCAAAACAGGGCTAATTACGCCTAGTTGCAGCATTACTAGTGAATTATTAAGGGTGTCATTCTAAAACAACCCTATTCCAAATGGAGATATGTTATCAAACAACCAAATGGGTATTTGAAATGGTAAATGGTTTGTGGATTTGAGGCCTTCTCCAAAAGATATGATGAAAAAACCAGGTTTTGAGGGCTACAAGGAAAAAGGGACAGTTGTGAAGGAACACCAATTGTTTGTTTGTTTCAAAACTTCAAAGGTGAATTATTGAGTTAGTTTGGAGATTTTAGATTACTCTACATCAATTGGTATCAGAGCTAGAAGATTTTGGGAAGGTGTGAAGAAAAACTAATCAAGATGCCTCCAAAAGGTAGCCATGTGGCTAGAGAAATGCAAGAGATGAAAGAGAAGACTGAAAGGGAGATTAGAAGGTTGAAGGAACTACAAGATAGGTTGGTAGAAAGGCTAGAGGTTGTGGAAACCAGTCAGAGAAGAGGTGTAGTCATAAGTGATGGGAGTGACAGTGAAGAGGAAAAGGAAAAGAAGAATCCCCCTGAAGAAGAAGAAGAGGAATTCGATCCTGATGAGCAGAAGTTTGCCAAGCTACTGAGAGTAGTCAAGGAAGACAAACACAAGGTGAATATTGATTTACCTATGTATGGAGGTAACTTGGATGATGAAGAGCTATTAGATTGGATTGCAACACTTGATAACTACTTTGAGTGTGAAGATGTTTTAGAGGAGCAAAGAGTGAAGATAGCAAAGACAAAATTGAAGGGTCATGCACTATTATGGTAGGATTATCAGGAATCTTAAAGGAGGAAGAAAGGTGAGTCAAAGATTGTTTCTTAGGACAGAATGGTGGCTAAGCTTAAGGGTAAGTTTCTTCCAAATGATTATGTAGTTCAATTGCTCAGGAAACTTCAAGGTTTGAAGCAAAAAGATATGGATGTTGATATGCGCCGAACAACTGAGGGGGGGGTGAATCAGTTGTCACAAAAACTTAAACATTTTCTGCAATTAAAACATTCATCACTTATCCACAATTATTATAGTTTAGCAATGAGTGTGTGAAATCATAAACGTAACCATAGATACAACATCAAACACAAGAGACACTAGATTTGCGTGGAAAACCCCAAGGTGGGGAAAAACCACGAAGAGGATTAGCTCTCAATATATATTGCAATCTTGAAATAATGATGTTCAAGCTTGGTCACTCCACGGGCCTAAACATACTGGCTTACTGCCATGAAGAACAACTAGGTCTAGCAGGCTCACTGACTCAACCCTAAACCTAGCAAGATTACAATAAGGGCTATTAAACCCTACCGACGGCTTACTGCTAGACTCACTGTCACGATCAACACCTTTCTGTATTATGAATAACAATTCCTCTGCTATGCTTTTCTTCTTCTTTCCTCTGCCTCTTCTTTGCTCTGCCTTTGGACATTTCTTAATATCTTTTCATTTTCGCTCAAGGACACCTTTTCCACGACTCAACTATAAGTATTTATACACTACATCAACCTTGGAATGATCATCAAGGTCAGCATCACAATCGTCAACCATTGGAACAATCTCCAAGGTCAGTATTACAAACATTTACAAAATAGGTCCTAACCTATTGCAACATCATGCAAAGGGAATGAAATGTGGATCACACCATGCCTTAGCTGGGCCTCAAACATGATCTTCCATGCCACAACACGCTTCCACAATCTTCCAAAGATCTTTGCAATCACTGGGATCAACCAAGTCGGCCAAGATTGGTTTCACGCTACATTATCTAGGAACAATCTTCACACACCATCTCAATTTCTTAATGTGGACCAGAGTCCAAATAGGAACTTGATTAGGAGACATCCACAAGCATGCTATAATCATCAGGAGCAACCGCATGAACCTTAACCAATTTATCCATAGGAATCTTCTCACTGGAACACATGAACTTCACTGTCTTCAACTGTCATAAAAGAAAGATAGCTTGCAGACCACCAAAACATGAACCATTGCCACTGTAAGCACTTATCGTCATCCCAGACTTCCCTCTGGAACCGTAGAGCCAAATACTTTATTGCAGAGGAATGCAGAGTAGAATACTTTCTTCCTATCCTAACTGATCTTATAGAAAAAGCAAGTTTCACTCTGGTGAATACAACTCACTCAGATCTTCATGTGGATGGCTCAAACCTAGAATGTAGCATCCTCAGACATATCTCTAACTTACTTCTAATATGCAGACCGCGATCTTCAAGAAGAAATAAATGCGAAGTAGTTTACCAGACTATTCTTCAGCATACAACTCACTGTCTGTACTGCACTTCTCTATAACTCACTTGTTTCTTTTGGAGAGGCTAATTTTCTCAATATCCTCAACATACAAGTCTTCTAAACAAGATATAGTTGACACTAATGACAACAAGGATATGTTGACATCAATGACAACACCGATTAGGCACATACTTGCAACAATCTCCCCCTTTGTCATTGATGGCAACATATGATGTGAAAAACTGTAACAGTCATCAAGACAAGATTCTCCCCCTTTCTCTTTACACACTTGCACTTCTTTCTTTCTCCAAAATTCTCCCCCTTTGTTTTACACATCTGCACTCTAAGTTTTTCACATGACTTCTCTCCCCTTTGACATCAATGGCAAAGGGCACATATTTGCACTCTTCTTCTCTAATCTAATCTCTCTTCTAAACTCTCTGACTACTCCCCCTTAGAAGTAGCCCTAAAAAGCATCAATCCGGACCTCTAAACACCTCCAAACTAATGCACTATTGTGCATCTTAGTTTAGAGTAGGAGGGGTGATGACCCCTAACTTTTCTCTGAGATACTCAAAAGTATCCTTAGGCAAAGGCTTGGTAAAAATGTTTGCAATCTGATCCTTGGTAGAAACATACTCCAACTTGACTTCATTCTCTGTCACTTTTTCTCTCAGAAAATGATACCTAATTGATATGTGTTTGGTCCTTGAATGCATCACTGGGTTCTTTGATATGTTTATGGCACTTGTGTTGTCACAAAATATTGCAATAGGTTCTTCATACACAACTTTGATGTCCTTCAAAGTCTACTTCATCCATAACACTTGAGTGTAACTGCATGTTGTTGCAATGTATTCTGCCGAGCTGTAGTAGACAAGGATATTGAATCTTGTTTCTTGCTTAGCCAAGATACTAATCTTTTTCCCAAGAAGAATCCACCTCCACTTGTAATTTTTCTGTCATCCACATCTCTGACCCAATCTACATTAGTATATGTACTGAGAGTAAAATCACAGTCCTTAGGGTACCACAAGGCATAATCCACTATGCCTTTTAAATATCTCAGAATTCTTTTGACTGTCATCACATGTGATTCCTTGGGTTATGCCTGAAATATTGCCACAAGACACACTGCATGCATTATGTTAGGTCGGGTTTGAGTCAGATAAAGTAATCCTCCAATCATAGATCTATATGTTTTCTGGTCTGCCATGGGTGAGATATCATCTTTGCTCAATTTACAACCAGTTATCATAGGTGTGCATACTGGTTTAGAGTCTTCCATCCCAAATTTCTTTAACAACTCTTTCACATACTTAGACTATGAAATGAAGATACCCTTATCTGATTGACTTATTTACAGACCTAAAAAGAAGTTCATCTCTCCAAACATAGACATTTCAAATTCACTTTGCATTTCTCTAGCAAAATCTGAGCACATACCTTCATTGCCTCCAAAAATAATATCATCAACAAAAACTGCAACAATCAGGGTTTGTTCATCATTGATCTTGAAGTAGAGATTACTATCTATAGTACCTTTATTGAACCCTATCTGTATCAGGTACCTGTCCAACCGTGCATACCAAGCCCTAGGAGCTTGTTTTAATCCATACAAAGCTTTCTTCAATCTGCATACCATGTCCCCTTGTTCTGATGACTAAAATCATTCTGGTTGTTCAATATAGACTTCCTCTTCCAACACTCCATTTAAGAAGGTAGACTTCACATCCATTTGATAAACCTTGAAATATTTGTATGCTGCAAAAGCCAGAAACATCGTTATTGCTTCAATCCTTGCTACTGGTGCAAAAGTTTATTTAAAGTCTATTCCTTCAACTTGAGCGTATCCTTTGCACACCAACCTTGCTTTGTTTCTTGCCACTTCACCATTCTCATTCATTTTGTTTCTGAAGACCCACTTTGTACCAATTACATTCTTGTCTGCTGATCTGGGAACAAGATCCCAAGTCTGATTCTTCTCTATCTACATCAATTCCTCTTCCATAGCCTTTATCCAATTCTCATCTTTACAAGCCTCATCCACAGTTTTAGTTTCAATCTTAGAAATCAGACAAAAATTTACTTGTTCTTCTACAGCTTTTCTTCTGGTTAAGATCCCTTTACTCTTATCTCCTATGATTTGATTTTTAGAATGACTAATTCTTACATATCTTGGAGTTTTGGTAGCACTTATCAGAGATTGTTCTTCTTCATCTGTGTTGTCTTCATGCTGCACCACTTCTGAAACATCTAGATCATCTGACTCATATCCACTTGATTCTGAAGACCTTTCCTTACATTCATCAACTTTAACATTTGCACTTTCAATGATCTTATTCAACCTCTTATTATAGCACCGGTAGGCCTTACTCTTGGTGGAGTAACCAAGGAAGATTCCTTCATTACAGCTAGCATCAAACTTGCCTAAATCTTCTTCTCTTTTTATATAACATCTACTACCAAAAACTTTGAAATGTTTCACAGTAGGAACTCTACCATGCCACAATTCATAGGGAGTTTTTGAACTGTTACCTTTTACTTGGACTCTGTTTAGGATATATACTATGTGTGAATTGCCTCTCTCCAATATGCTTCCAGAAGATGAGCTTCCTTCATCATGGTTCTAGAAGCTTCTTGAACTATTTTGTTTTTCCTTTCAACAACTCCATTTTTTTGTGGAGTTCTAGTCGCAGATAGCTATCTTTTTATTCCATGTTCTTCACAAAAGAAGTTGAATTCATTTGATGTGAACTCTCCTCCTCTATCAGACCTCAAGCATTTGATTTTCAAATCCATCTCATTTTCAACCATTGCCTTAAATGCCTTGAATTTATCTGGAGCTTCATCTTTCTCTTTCAAAAAGGTGACCCAAGTCATTCTAGAATAATCATCAATGAGCAGCATGAAATAGCTATCTCCTTGCAAACTTCTTACTCTGGTAAGTCCACACAAATCTGTATGCACTAGCTCAAATAGTCCTCCAACTGATTGGTCCTTGCTTTTGAAACTTGTTCTTGTCTGTTTCCCAAATTGACACTCCTTACAAACTGGATTAGAAGGCTTCACAAGCTTAGGCAAATCTTTAACAATCTATGCAGTACTTATTTATCTTCATAATATTATCAAAATTTATGTGACACAACCTTCCATGCCATAACCAACTCTCATCAATCTGAGTCAACAGGCAATAGTTCTCAGTTCCTTTCAAGTGATAGATATTACCTTTGGTCTTCTTACCAGTTGCAATGACTATTCTGGAGCTTTCCCTGATCTTACATCCATTATCCTTGAAGCTTAAGTCATAGCCCTTGTCACACATCTAACCCACACTCAGAAGATTGTGATTTAATCCTTTCACATACAAGACATCTTTAGTATTATGCTTGCCATCAAAAGAAATAGATCCTTTTCCACAAATCCTACCAGTTGTATCATCTCCAAACCTAACCAGTCCACCATCATATCTTTCCAAACTTACAAACTTACTTTTGTCACCAGTCATGTGGTGAGAGCAACCACTATCAATAACCCATTCATCCTTGTCCTTAATGACCTGAGCAGCCAAAGCACTTTGCACTGGTTTTTCTTCCTTCACACAGCTAGGAGAATTAGTAGACATAAGATCTTCCTTAATAGCAATGAACAAGCATTCATTTACATAGGAACTAGCATTATCTGGTTCACCATTATCTAATACTCCATCATCATCAAAATCTTCAACATAATAACACTTCTTTTGGGTCCTAGGCATGTTCTCATATCTTCTTCTATTTCTTTCAATTCTTTCAGGACTTCTGGAAGCAAAATGACCTCCTTTACCATAGGAAAAACATTTAAAAGGAAGTTTGCCTTTATATTTACCAGATCCTCTTTGTAGTCTATCCACAAAGTTGGCTTCAACTTCATCTAACTCATCATTAGATTCTACCTTGTACTTTTCTGATCTGGAAGTTCTTCCATGAGTACTAGCTTTGAAGGCCATCTCAACTTTCAGTAGAGCATCATCTAACTCCCTCATTTCAAAAGTAGTAAGCTTACCAAGCAACTAATCCCTATTAATAGTTTTTACTTGCATGAATTCTTCAATCATGGCTACCTTGTGACAATAGGACTTGGGTAGAGATCTGAGAATTTTCATAACAATTTCCTTTTCTTCGAGAGTTCCACCTATGGCTTTTATCCCTATAATGAGTTCATCAACTCTTTGCATAAAAGCTAATATGTTTTCATCATTATTCATATTCAAGCTTTCATATTTCACTTTTAGACTTTGTAACTTGGCTTCCTTCACAGAATCATCTCCTTCATATAGATTTTTCAACTTTTCCCATACCTTATTTGTAGTTTCAAGATCCACCACTTTCGTCAATATTGAGTCGGTTAATGAGCTTAGCAGAGCATCCTTTGCCTTGATATTTATATCATATTTTTTTATTTCGTCTTCAGTCACCAGGCCATTTTGAGGTATGGTGTATTCTTTTTCAACATCTTTCCAAACTTCGTAACCAAGAGAAAGAAGATGATTTTTCATCCGAGCCTTCCAGACAACATAATTCATTCCATCAAAATGTAGCACTTCCTTCTTGTAAGACATTTTAGATCTTCCTCAAGCTGTTAAACTTTCTTCAGAGGAACTTTGCTCTGATACCAATTGTTGATATGCGCTGGACAACTGAGAGGGGGTGAATCAATTGTCACAAAAACTTAAACATTTTCTACAATTAAAACATTCATCACTTATCCACAATTATTATAGTTTAGCAATGAGTGCATGAAATCAGAAACTTAACCACAGATACAACATCAAACACAAGATACACTAGATTTACGTGGAAAACCCCAAGGTGGGGAAAAACTACGGAGAGGATTAGCTCTCAATATATATTGCAATCTTGAAATAATGATGTTCAGGCTTGGTCACTCCATAGGCCTAAATATACTGACTTACTCCCATGAAGAACAACTAAGTCTAGCAGGCTCACTACCTCAACCCTAAACCTAGCAAGATTACAATAAGGGCTATTAAACCCTGAGGGTTGTTAAACCCTACTGGCAACTTACTAATAGACTCACTGTCACGATCAACACCTTTCTGTATTGTGAATAACAATTCCCCTGCTCTGCTCTTTCTTTGCTCTTCTCTTCCTCTGCTCTGCTTTTCTTCTTTCCTCTACCTCTTCTCTGCTCTGCCTTTGGACCTTTCTTAATATCTTTTCATTTTCACTCAAGGACACCTTTTCCACGACTCAACTATAAGTATTTATACACTACATCAACCTTGGAATGATCATCAAGGTCGGCATCACAATCATCAACCATTGGAACAATCTCTAAGGTCGGTATTACAAACATTTACAAAATAGGTCCTAACCTATTGCAACATCATGCAAAGGGAATGAAATGCAAATCACTCCATGCCTTAGCTGGGACTCAAACACGATCTTCCATGCCACAACACGCTTCCACAATCTTCCAGAGATCTCCGCAATCACTGGGATCAACCGGGTCGGCCAAGACTGGTTACACACACTACATTATCTAGGAACAATCTTCACACACCATCTCAATTTCTTAACATGAACCGAATCTAGATAGGAACATGATTAGAAGACATCCACAAGCATGCTATAATCATTAGGAGCAACTGCACGAACCTTAACCGCTTTATCCATAGGAATCTTCTCACTGGAACACATGAACTTCACTGTCTTCAACTGTCATAAAAGAAAGATAGCTTACGGACCACCAAACCACGAACCATTGCCACTGTAAGCACTTATCATCATTCTAGACTTCCCTCTAGAACCAGAAAGCCAAATACTTTATTGCGGAGGAATGCAAAGAAGAATACTTTCTTCCTATCCCAACTGATCTTATAGAAAAAGCAGGTTTCACTCTGGTGAATACAACTCACTTAGATCTTCATGCGGATGGCTCAAACCCATAATGTAGCATCCTCAGACATATGTCTAACTTACTTCCAATCCATAGACCACAATCATCAAGCAAAAATAAATGCAGAGCAGTTTACCGGACTGTTCTTCAACATACAACTCATTATCTGTACTGCACTTCTCTGTAACTCACTTGTTTCTTCCAGAGAGGCTAATTTTCTCAATATCCTCAACATACAAGTCCTCTAAACAAGATATAGTTGACACTAATGACAACAAGGATATATTGAAATCAATGACAACACCGATTAGGCACATACTTGCAACAGATGTCAAAACTTATACTAATGAGTTTTATAAGTTGAGTATAAGAGCAGGTCATATGGATGATGATGTGGAGAAGGTGGCTAGATAGCTTAGTGGATTAAGATTTAATATTCAAGATGAGTTAAATCTGGCAAATCCAAGAATGGTTGAGGAATGCTATCAAATGGCAATAAGGGTTGAAGAAAAGATCAAGAGAAGGCAAGACAAGTCAAATAGGGGCAGAGGCAACAATATTAGAGGTAGAGGATCATTTTCCAACACAAGACAGCCATATGAGAGCCAAGAAGCTACAAGCAAAGTCCAAGAACAAGTTGTTGATCAGAGAGGTGGATTTAGAGGTGGTAGATCAGACTTTAGAGGTAGATTTGGAGGTCAAGGAAGAGGTTCACATGGATTATCAGGAAGGTGCTACTAATGCAATAAGTTTAGATGTCAAGCATGGGAGTGCAATGAAGATCAAGCCTCTAGTTCACATGGAGGAGAAAGAAGGAATCAACTGGTGCAAGAGGAAGATAGTAAGAGTGTCAAACCTCCATCTCAGCCTACTGTTGTAGAAGTTAGAGAGACATTAATGATGAGAACATTACTCAAGGTCTCTGTAGTGAAGGAGCCTCCACAAAGAAAGTCATTGTTCAAAACCACTTGTAAATCTCAAGGAAATGTATGTAAGGTTATTATTGATTCTGATTCTACTGATAATTTAGTTTCTTTGGAGATGGTTGAAAAGTTAAAGATGAAAAGAATCCCACATCCCACACATTACAAGGCTTCTTGGTTGAATAAGGGTCAACAAGTCTTGGTTAATGAACAAACATGGGTTGAGTTTAATATAGCGGGTATAAAGACAAAATATTGTGTGACATCATCCCTATGGATGTATGTCATCTCTCCTAGGAAGACCCTAGCAGTATCACAAAAAAGTTAAATATGATGGACAGAAAAATATTTATGTGATTGACATGGATGGGGTAACATTCACTCTTATTCCATTGCAAGATGGAGGGGTAGATGAACAAGTTGGGTCTAGTGTAATGATTGGGGAAAAGAAGCTTATAAAGCTAAAGGAAGAAAAGCATGAGGAGTTTGTAGCCACTCCTAACCTTGAAAGTATTGAGATAGCAGCATTGAAGAATGATTCAATCTTGGAGGAAAATGATATTGAGAAGGTCAAGGATGAATTGATTTTGGAAGTTCAAGGTTGGCTTAAAAAGCATCTTGCTATGATGGTAAGTGAAGTGTTCCAATCATTGTTTGCACAAGAGGATAGTGATCATTCAAAGGTGGGTAAACTTGAGGTTGATAACCCTAAGGTTGGTCATCTCATCTCAAAGGTTAGTATTCCTACTCAAGCAGCAGACATAAGGTCACAACCACAGAGGGAAGAGATGAAGGGAAAATGTGGAGTGATTCAAGGTGAATGGCAAGGATATATGGGTGAGTTCAAGTATGCATCAAGAATAAAGAAGAAGACAGTTCAAGACAAGGATGGCAGAGGTATGCTTGTAGGCATAAAGGCAGGTTTAACATCAGTGCCAGATGAGGGAAAAGTCAGAGAACATCCATCAAGTTAGTTTATGAAGTTGGAACAATTTCTAGGTGGCAAAGAGTCCCCTAATGCAAAGAATAATGTGAGTTTTCAATACCTGGTTCAATGGAAAGGATTACTAGATGGAAAGATGTTTGGAGATTAAAGAAATGATGTGATCAAGCATGGTTTGCTGCAGCACAGTCCTCAAGGGGACTTGAGTTCTTCTTTTGTCCAGGTGTATGGTGCAGGGGCACCTAGTTAACAACATGTAAATAGGGTCTAGTTTTGGATTTTATGTTTGCAGTTAAGTATTTGGATGTAATAACGTCTAGTAAGACCATTCCTAATGTTTTTAGTTGATTAAAGTCATCATGGGTTGGTTAGAGTAAGTTGTCAAGTTTTGTGTCAATTTTGTAAATATTGTCATATTACAAAAATACAAAAAATGGGAAGTTAAAGAGTCAAGTACATGAAGAGTCGATAGAAACTGTTGGTGTTCAATTAAAAATATGTAAATACACCTAAAGAAGGTCGAAACAAGGTAGAGAAGGCATTTTGAAGGAAGACTAATAAAGTTAGATTGTTGTTTTCTGCATTTTTTTATTGTTTTCTGTTGTTCATGTGACTTGTACGGCCTGGTACAGTACGGCCAAGGCTTGAAACTAGTTGCATGTCATAGGGTTATGAAATAAATTTCATTTGAGCCTAGTTTGGTCAATTGTCCTTGGAGTATGAGTGAGTTATAGCCTTTTTGTGAAAACTGCCTGTTAAACCTCATTAGCTAGGGTTTTGAGAGAAAAAAATGGAATTTTGAGTCATTCCACCAGTGGAAAATTATGAAAATCGGTGAAATGGAGGGTTTTGGCATGTTCTTTAATATTTTGAAATTGGGTATTGCAGGAAATAGATTTTTGGGCAAATTTCAAGCAGCCCTAGCCTAATATTCCTATGTTTTAGGCTAGTTTGTGTAGCTAGAGGTAGGGTTTTAAAAAAAGGTGATCTAGGTATTGTCCCAATTAACAAAATTGATGGATTTAGACCCCATGAAATGTGTGGAGAACCCTAGATTTGAGTTTTGTGTTGTGGGTTTTGAATCTCATAGACTTGCTTTGCAAAACAGGGCTAATTAGGCCTAGTTGCAGCATTACCAGTGAATTATTGAGGGTGTCGTTCCAAAAAAACCCTATTCCAAATGGATATATGTTATCAAAAATATAAATGGGTATCTAAAATGGTAAATGGTTTGTGGTCTTGATGCCTTCTCCAAAAGATATGATGAAAAAACTAGGTTTTGAGGGCTACAAGGAAAAGGGGACAGTTGTGAAGGAACACCAATTGTTTGTTTGTTTCAAAACTTCAAAGGTGAATTGTTGAGTTAGTTTGTGGATTTTAGATTACTCTGCATCAATCACACAACAGAACACTTTTTTTCACTATGTTTATGTAGTTAAGCTTAGTTTTGTAATCCCATGATGCATAATGATTTTGTGTTCTAGGAAATGTCTCTTCAATTGTGATGGGTGGTAAAGGTAAATTTTGGAAATAATTATTCATAGGAAGGTTATGCATGTATCCATGCTCTCTAATTGAAATTGAAAGGTACTCTCTCTCTCTCTCTCTCTCTCTAGAGTGTGAAAATAGAGAAAGACAATATATATATATATATATATATATATATATATATATATATATATATATATATTGTTAGATTCAAGACAGACAACTGAGAGGGGGGGTGAATCAGTTGTCAAAACTTTCTTTCCAACTACACACTTAAAATATTCTTAGTGATTTAGCAGCATCTCAATAAATCAGTCATGGAAACATAATGCATTCAATCAAGCGCAGAAACACATCAACACTTAAGACACCAAGATTTTGACGTGGGAAACCCGATTAAGGGAAAAACCATAGGGTGATTAACCCAAGATTGTATTCTCTGTTAGAAGAATAGAAAGAACAAAATGGCACATGTCAATTAGGGCTCATTGCCCGAGCACACTGCTCACAAGACGTCCACTGCCTACAAGAGACACACTGTCTACAAAAGAATAAGTATCACATACTTGAACTGGAAAATAGCATCTTCACCATGCTTGAGTCAGTTCCATTTAAGCCCAATACTTCTGCTCTGCCTTTCTCTCTCCTCCTTCCTACCACACACTCATCTCTACAACACACTTTGAAATGACTTCACAATTCCTTATTTATACAAGACAATGACTTAGGAATAATCATCTAAGTCAGCAAACAACTATAAGATCATCTGCAGGATGCGTAACTCATCCGGTCGGCCAATCTCAAGAAGAACACCATCATCTGGAGGTTATTTTTCAATTGCGAGCTCCAACTCCAATGCCGACCACCATCACACATTGGACACGATCTAAGGACTTCCACAAGATTGCTTGAATCATCAAGAACATCCGCACTTCATCTGCTTACTGAAATCCTTTTCTCCTTCATCCGGAACCTCAAGAACACAGTCTGTCACCACTGTCACAAAGGAATAGATGCTTGTAGACCTTCAAACCATGAACCAATCGAGTTGACACTTCACAAAGACTTCCTAAATACTCCCTCAAATCCGCAGAATAGGATAATGCATTTTCGGATCTCACCAGACCTATCTGTGTCACTCTGTCATCTTTGAACACCTGTTAGAACCAGTTTTACTTGAACAGCCACAACTTCTTCAGATCTTCATGTGGACCTCTGAAATCTTTACTGGATCACTTTAAGACACATATCTATAAACCCTTTAAACCGTATCCTCTGATCCTCATCTTATCTTGGACTTTTGCCTTACTATCTTCATTGTTCCTGATTAGGACTAATTTTCTCAATATCCTCAGCACTCAGCTCATCCAATCCTTTTCATCAATGCAACAGGAGTATGTTGACATCAATGACAATACAGGTTAGGCCCATACTTGCAACAATCTCCCCCTTTGTCATTGATGGCAACATATGATGTGAAAAACTATTTTGACCATCAAGACAAGAACTTTTCTTTACTGACACAACTCCCCCTATCTCCAACAACCATTCACTTGTCTTCTCTTTCTTTACTGCTCCCCCTTTGATCAGCCACCACTTGTTTTTCACATGTCTTCTCTCCCCCTTTAACATCAATGGCAAAGGGCTCATACTTGCAATTTCACCATTTCATAATCATACCAGCTGCTCCCCGTGAGTAGCAACTCCCCATCATCAATCCGGATCACAAGATATGACTGTGATATCCACCAGATTGATGCACATCAGTGCACCTTAGTTCATCACCGAAGGGGCAATAACCCCTAACTTCTCCCTAAGATACTCAAAAGAGTCCTTAGGTAGAGGTTTAGTAAAGATGTCTGCAATCTGATCCTTGGAAGGCACAAACTCCAATCTAACTTCATTGTTGTTCACTTGCTCTCTCAAAAAGTGAAACTTGATGGATATATGTTTAGTCTTTGAATGCAACACCAGATTCTTAGATATATTTATTGCACTTGAATTATCACAAAAGATTGTGATAGGCTCCTCATACTCCACTCTCATGTCTCTTAGCATTTGTTTCATCCACAAAACTTGAATGCAACTACCTGCTGCTACAATATATTCTACTTCTGTAGTGGACAGAGATATTGCCTCTTGTTTCTTGCTTATCCAAGAAACCAATCTCTTCCCTAAAAAGAATGCTCCACCACTGGTACTCTTCCGGTCATCCACATCTCCTGCCTAATCAACATCTGTATAGACATGAAGAGAGAAATCATGATCTCTAGGGTACCATAGACCATACTCAACTATCCATTTTAGATATCTAAAAATCCTCTTGACTACCATGACATGAGATTCTCTAGGATCAGCTTGGAATCTAGCAACAAGACCAACAACATTCATAAGGTCTAGTTTGCGTGAGATAGAACAGTCCTCCAATCATTGACCTATACTTTTTTTGATCAGCCTTGGGAGAGTCATCTTCTTTGCTCAACTTACATCCGGTTGCCATGGGAGTATTCATTGGCTTTAAATCTTCCATCCCAAATTTCTTCAACAATTCTTTCACATATTTGGTCTGAGAAATGAAGATTCCTTTCTTTGTTTGAGTGATTTGTAGACCCAAGAAGAAATTCATTTCCCCAAGCATGGACATCTCAAATTCACTTTTCATTTGATTTGCAAAGGTTTTACACATACCATCTCTTCCTCCAAAAATGATATCATCAACACTTCAAGAATCAAGATATTTTCATGATCAATTTTGAAATACAAATTACTGTCCACAGTACCTTTGTTGAAACCAATCTTCAAAAGATGTTTATCCAATCTTTCATACCAGGCTCTTGGGGCTTGCTTCAGTCCATACAGTGCTTTCTTCAACTTGCAGACCATATCACCATGATCAGACAATTGAAATCCATCCGGTTGCTCAATGTACACTTCCTCTTCCAAGTCACCATTCAGGAAGACAGACTTGACATCCATCTGATACACTTTGAAATCTTTGAAGGTAGCAAATGCAAGAAATAATCTAACTGCTTCAATTCTTGCCACCGGAGAAAAAGTTTCTTCAAAATCAACTCCTTCTATTTGAGAATAGCCCTTGCAGACCAATCTGGCTTTATTTTTCATTACTTCACAAACTTCATTCAGTCTGTTCCGGAAGACCCATTTGGTTCCAATCACATTCTTGTTTCTAGGTCTGGGAACAAAATACCAAGTGTGATTTTTCTCAATTTGCATCAGCTCTTCCTCCATTGCTTTAGTCCATTTTTTATTATTGTAGGCTTCATCTACTGTCTTAGGTTCAATCTTTGAAATCAGACAATACTCATCTGAATTTTGAGCAATTCTCCTTCTAGTTTGTACACCTTTGCTTTTATCACCTATGATCTGATCTTCAGAGTGGTTCAGTCTTACATACCTTGGAACTTTGAGAGTTTCTTGCACTTCTGATTCTTGATCAGGCTCATTAAAACTCATCTCTTCTTCTTGATTTACCGAATCAGTTTGAATCTATTTTTCAAAAGAGGCTTAGGCTCCTTGAATCATAACACCATTCTGATCATCTTCATCATATTCATAAAACCTTGAGGGTTTTTCAATTCCTTCACATTTGTACTTTCTATAATCTTTCTCAGTCTCTTGTTATAACACCGATATGCTTTGCTTTGAGTAGAGTAACCCAAGAATATTCCTTCATCACTTCTAGCATCAAACTTGCCTAGATCTTCATCTCTTTTAATGTAACACTTGCTACCAAAGACTCTGAAATACCTCATAGTAGGAGTGATGCCAAACCAAAGTTCATAAGGAGTCTTACCAGTATTGCTTCTAATTTGTACTCGATTGAGAGTATAGACTGTAGTGCTGACAGCTTCTCTCAAATAGATCTGAGGAACATTTTCTTCCATCATCATTGTCCTAGATGCTTCCTGGATGGTCCAGTTCTTTCTCTCAACTACTCCATTCTGTTGTAGAGTCCTAGGAGCAGACAATTGTCTCTTTATTCCATGCTTCTCACAGAAATCTATGAACTCGCTGGATGTGAATTCTCCACCTCTATCAGACCTCAAACATTTCAAATTTAATCCGGTTTCATTCTCTACCATAGCCTTGAATATTTTGAATTTCTCAAGAGCTTCTGATTTCTCTTTCAGAAAAGTTACCCACATCATCTGGGAATAGTCATCAATTAGTAACATGAAGTATCTATCACCTTGCACACTCCTGATTCTTGCCGGACCACAAAGATTAGTATGAACTAAGTCCAATAATCCGGTAGAAGATTGTTCCTTGCTTTTAAATGAGACTCTACTTTGTTTTCCCAACTAACATTCTTTACACAAATTGTTTGTAGGTTTCACAAGTTTAGGAAGATCTCTTACAGCCTGAGTATTGCTTATCTTGATGATATTATCAAAATTCACATGACACATTCTTCTATGCCACAACCAACTCTAATCAACTTGAACAAATAAGCAACTTTTACTAGAACCAACTAAGTGGAAGATATTACCTTTAGTTTGAGTACCGGATGCAATCTCTATTCTGAAAGTTTCAAAGATTTTGCATTTTCCATTCTTGAATCAGAGATCATAGCCTTTGTCCACCAACTGTCCAGCACTGAGAAGATTGTGCTTTAATCCTTCAACATACAGAACATTACCAGTTTTGTTCTTTCCATCAAAAGAAATAGTTCCTCTACCTCCGATTCTACCAACAGAATTATCACCAAACTTTACCACTCCTCCTTCATACCTTTCCAAATCTATGAATTTACTTTTATCACCTGTCATATGGTGAGAGCATCCACTGTCAATGATCCAATCATCCTTTTCTTCAACTTGTGCAACTAGAGATCTTTCTATAACTTTATGATTAACAGATTCAGAGAGCATTGGATCTTCTTCCTTGATGGCAATAAACACCCAATCACTTTTGGATTTGTTTCCTGATTCTGATTCATCATCTGTTACTCCTTCATCATCATCATCTTCATGAACATAGTAGCAATTCTTTTGGAACCTTGATTTGTTAGGTTTTGGCCTTGAAAATCTTTCTAGACATCTTGAGGCAAAATGACCAATCTTATTGCAGTTAAAACATTTAAAAGGCAATTTCCCTTCATACTTACTAGATCCTCTTGGTGGTCTTTTTGCAATAAGGGCTTCAAGTTGAGCAGTTTCTGCTTCCTCTTCTTCTAGGTTTTTTCTTGATTTTTCATACCATGAGAGTTTCCTTGAAGAGTTCTCTCCCAGATCAAACCTTTGTTTACCTTTCACAAAGGCACTGACTTTGAATGCAGATTCAGTCTTAGGAGGGGCATCTCCAAACTTGGTCATTTCAAAAGCAGCCAATTTACCAGCCAATTGATCTCTTGTGACGGTTGTATGGGCTCTGAATTCTTCAATGGCAGCAACCTTGATCTTATAAGAAGCAGGAAGGGATCTAAGAATTTTTCCAAAAATATCATCTTCATCCAAGACTCCACCAGCATTTCTAATTCCACAAACAAGCTCATTTACTCTTGGCATAAAAGTAGTGATATTTTCATCTTCTCTCATCTTCAGATTTTTGAATTTTCCTTTCAGACTTTGTAACCTTGCACATTTGACATACTTGTCTCCTTCATGCAGAAGTTCCAGTTTTTCCCAAATCTCAAAAGTAGTTGGTAGGTCAACAATATTTGAAAGCTCTGAATCAAATAATGTGCTTAGAAGAACTTCTATAGTCCGCAGATTGTTTTCAACATCTGTGATTTCAGTTGGGGATTTTGGGCCACCCTATGGAGGAGTATACTTCGTTGAAGCCATGTTCCAGTACTGCATTCCCATACATTTCAAGTGACATTTCATGCGACTTTTCCAAAGATTGAAATTGGTTCTATCAAACTTTGAACTATCCTTCCTGTAGGATGACATCCTAGATCTCCTCAAGCGGTTAAGCTCTTTTTCGAGGAACTTAGCTCTGATACCAATTGTTAGATTCAGGACATACAACTGAGAGGGGGGGTGAATCAGTTGTCAAAACTTTCTTTCCAACTACACACTTAAAATCTTCTTAGTGATTTAGCAGCATATCAATAAATCAATCATGGAAACATAATGCATTCAATCAAGAGCAGAAACACATCAACACTTAAGACACCAAGATTTTGATGTGGAAAACCTGGTTAAGGGAAAAACCATGGGGTGATTAACCCAAGATTGTATTCTCTATTAGAAGAATAGAAACAACAAAATGGCACATGGCAATTAGGGCTCACTACCCGAGCACACTGCTCACAAGAGGCCCACTACCTACAAGAGACACACTGTCTACAAAAGAATAAGTATCACATAATTGAACTAGAAAATAGCATCTTCACCATGCTTGAGCCAGTTCCATTTAAGCCCAATACTTCTGCTCTGCCTTTCGCTCTCCTCCTTCCTACCACACACTCATCTCTACAACACACTTTGAAATGACTTCACAATTCCTTATTTATACAAGACAACGACTTAGGAATAATCATCTAAGTTGGCAAACAACTATAAGATCATCTGTAGGATGTGTAACTCATCCGGTCAGCCAATCTCAGGAAGAACACCATCATCTAGAGGTTATTCTTCAATTGCGAGCTCCAACTCCAATGTGGACCACCATCACATGTTGGACACGATCCAAGGACCTCCACAAGATTGCCTGAATCGTCAAGAACATCTGCACTTCATCTGCTTACTGAAATCCTTTTCTCCTTCATCTAGAACCTCAAGAACACAGTCTATCACCACTGTCACAAAGGAATAGATGCTTGTGGACCTTCAAACCATGAACCAATCAAGTTGACACTTCACAAAGACTTCCTAAATACTCCCTCAAATCTGCAAAATAGGATAATGCATTTCTGGATCTCACCGGACCTATCTGTCACTCTGTCATCTCTGAACACCTGCCGGAACCGATTTTACTTGAACAGCCACAACTTCTTCAGATCTTCATGTGGACCTCTAAAATCTTTATTGGATCACTTTAAGACACATATCTACAAACCCTTTAAACTGCATCCTCTGATCCTCATCTTATCTTGGACTTTTGGCTTACTGTCTTCACTATTCCTGATTAGGACTAATTTTCTCAATATCCTCAGCACTCAGCTCATCCAATCCTTTTCATAAATGCAACAGGAGTATGTTGACATCAATGACAACGCCGATGAGGCCCATACTTGCAACATATATATATATATATATATATATATATATATATATATATATATATATATATATATATATATATATATATATATATATATATATATATATATATATATATATATATATATATATATATATATATTTTTTATCTTTCTCTATTTTCACTCTCTCTATCTCTCCCTCTTTATCTCTTTACCTCTCTCCCTATCCCTCTATCTATATCTCTCTCTATCCTTCTCTATCTTTGTACCTATCTATATCTCTCTATCCTTCTCTATCTATATATCTCTCTCTCCTCTATCTTTATACCCCTCTCTCTCTTCCTCTCTCTCTCCTACTTTATTTTTCTTTCTCACTTCATCTCTCTCTCCATCTCTCTTTCTCTCTCAATACATATCTTCTTTTATCTCTTTTTTTCTTTCTCTATTTTAACTCTCTCTCTCTCTCTCTCTCTCTCTCTCTCTCTCTCTCTCTCTCTCTCTCTCTCTCTCTCTCTCTCTATATATATATATATATATATATATATATATATATATATATATATATATGTCTCTACTTATCTTTATCTTTTTATATATATCTCTCATTTTCTATCTTTGTACATCTTTGTCTTCCTCTCTCTTTTTGTCTCTTTTTGTCTTTCTCTATTTTCACTCCCTCTATCTCTATCTCTCTATCTTTCTCTGAATCATGGCATATTTGGACTACATAGACCTTATCTCTATAATAAAATTTGTTGATTTAAAACACATGTAACCTTAATTAAACATAGAAGAATAAGTGAAGGAAATAGAGAAGATACTTGATGACATATATACTTGGGAAAACCCTTTTGAGTAAGAAACCCACCACCAAAAGTAAACCTTAATATATTGCTTCAAAATAAGCTTACAATAGATTGAGAAACTCCACTGATGTTGTAGCCCATGTGTTAACACTTTAGTATCATGTTGATATTAGACCTAAACTAATAGCCTATGAATCCCTACAATACAATCCAAATGATATCAAAAAACTATGCCAAGGGTTGTTATAAAATTTTGCCATATATATATATATATATATATATATATATATATATATATATATATATATATATATATCTCTCTGTGTGTGTATATATCTATGTCGTCCAAGTTTTATGTGAGTTTATGTAGAAATTCCTTTGAGTGTCTAAAATATATATCATCCCATGTTTGTAATAAAACCAATATTACCATATTGATAAGAATTGTAAGTGAAGAAAGATTCATAAAGCAGTCTATAGCCCCAAAAAATTCCAATCAATTACCTTTTCTCCTCCATGACCTTGAGCTGAGACAAATTGATTTTGCAGGTTGATTTCCCTTCCCCCTCTCCCCATGTGATAGTTAAATCCATCGCAACAATTTTTAGGTTATTATTAAATGCATATTATTTAGTGCTAGTAGATGGATTCTCTAATAAACACCATTATTGAATGGTATTACATAATTTGCAAATGCCCAATCTATTGTCTATTTTTGTTCTCTTTCTTGATGCAAATTTTTTATGCCACAAATCTAAAATTTGAGATCAACTGTATAGACAAGTCTTCTAAAATTAATGAATTGTCAACTTGAAAAATTCTATTTTTTCTGAAAAATAAAAAGAATGCCAAAAGAAAAGACTTCCTTTTTTTTTAGCTACCAACTCTATATAGCATAATATTTAAAAAGGTAGTAATGGAGTTTTAGTTATTCATGTTTAATGAAATTGCAGAAAACATATTTTAATTTTTTTGTTAGAAAAATCAAAAAATGATGCAAATAAAAATAAAAATATAAAAAATCCCAAAGTATTTGGCAGGGACATTAAAACTACATGAGACTTTTCCTGACATGATATTTCCCCAGCGTGAGAACAACCGACAAGTTTAGAAAATTTCCCGACGTGGTTTTTTTTATAGCTTGAGACAATATTTCCAGCCATTTTGGCACCAGGGGACAGAACTAGCGAACAAAAAATAGTGGAAAGGGGTAAAAAGGCATGCGAGAAAATGGTAAAAGAAGAAAAAAATTGTGAATAAGACGAATGATTGAGATCCATTCAATCATCTTGCACTTCCTGAGAAGGAGCCTCAACCGTCGATTTCACCCACCAAGTCGGTTCACCTCATAAAGGGAACGCCTTTGGCGTAATAAAGATAAATGTATATACTATTTAAACTTATGAAAGAAAAAGGTATCTGATTTCAAACTAAGACAATTAATAAATAATTTATTCTATATTATCCATGAAATATTTAAAATAATAAAGGTTTAATTTCTACTAATCTTGTATAGAATATAATTATTTAATTTAATCATAATCCTAAAAAATCTCATAAAATAATTTCACTAAATAATTGTATTCACACAAAATGCAACCTAAACTATATGAGGATGTGTGTGTGTGTGGATTCTTTCATCTCAATTTGCCTTCAAACTACTAAAACATTCTCCCCGATGATACTCTCTCTCTCTTTGTACTTTGTGAGAGTGTTGGTTCTTTCCTATCACACTCATGAACAATAGAAAGAGAAGTTAGTAATTATCAAAACCTTTATTTGATATAACATCCATAATGCCTCAAAAGATAAACAATAAACATGTCAATTTCAAATATTCACAACATAACTAATATCATAACTGTTATCAAATAAAAATGGCATTCAACAAAATAAAATTTATCCATCTAATTGTTTTCAACACACAAAACATCACCAAAATAAATACATATACATATCATTACTTGGCATATTAATCAAGATTTGGTAGAGAGAGAGGGGGGGGAGTTGACAAAAACTAGACTAGAGTGTAAGGTTTTATATTCTATTTTATGTAGTAAACTCCAGTGTGACATAGTAAAAAGGGAGAACTTAGATATGCAATTAGTACAAACTAAATTAAAAGAGATTATATACACAAATATACATAAGATCGTATATATGCTTAAATGACTTATACATGTCTTATAATTCATTCCTCCTGATTTATTCTCACATTATCATCTTCCTCATTCTTCCATATATCTCTTATATCTTCCACACTTTCTTATTCTCACACCTATATAATTCATATGATTCATTCTCTTATTTCCCACTTTTTAATTCCTTATATTGCCTCTTTATGCATCTTCATCATAGCTTTTCATAACTCTTACTTATTTTCTTCCTACAATTTTACCTTTTGCTATATAACATTTATACCTTTTATAGCTTATTTAGAAATAATATGATGTGTTTAAGGCTATTTAAGTGGTATATAATGGATAAATGGGTCTAAAAATTACCCTAATGACATGTATGGTACCTCACAACCTCATGTGTCCTACCAATAGAGAGAGAGAGAGAAGGGAGAGAAGGGAGAGGTAGAGGTAGAGAGAGATGGAGGAGAGAGAGGGGGGAGTGGGAGGGGAAGTAGGAAGGAGAGAGTGGAATGTGTTGGGACCTAAATTTTCATACCAAATTTTGGGTAAATTTTAGGTTCCCATGGTAAAAAAATTGATAACAGCACTCATAAAAAATTCCTAATAAAATGCTGAAATTCAGTCTTAAGAAAGCAAGAGCAATATCCAACCAGATGAAATGAATCAGAGAGAACTTGTATCCTTGATATTCCTGCTACCAAAAGTCCACATGGATATAGAAAGTTGAGTCTATTATCATTATTGTGTGAATCATAAGATGACACATGGTAAAAAGAGTTTCAGTCAAGGATTTCAATTCTATTCATAGTAATCCTATCTTGTATGTGTGGGAAACATGCAAAGTGAGTGTATCATAGACCTGCATGCAACAAAAGAAGTAAAAAGATGAGTTAGAATATATATCTTAGTGAGAGAAAGAGTAATGGAAATTAGTAGGTTGATAAAATCTAACAAATCTGAACAGCGTGTCAAAGGCTTTGATAATGATCACAATAATTATGATTATCTCACAAATGTCAGTTATTTTCAAAGGATGTGAACTTGGAATCAAGTTGAAGGTCTGAGGGAAAAATAAACTATGGTGGTGCTAGCTTGAATTGTTCTTATAAGTTGCCCACTTGTTCGACATGTTCTAATCTTGGATCCATCAGTTCTAATTTTCCAATAAAGGGCATAAGCAGTGCAAGCCTAAGCTTATGCTACAAACCTAAATTAGCATATATGATGGGATGTTTGCTCATGAAATGCAATAATTGCAAGATATGCACAAACTGCATTTGTTGAAAATTCCCTAAATACTTTTAAGCAAATGCAGTTGGCAGATGCAAAGCCATGATCCACAACCTTTAAAGAACATCAGCAGCTCAGAGAGTAGCAGTAAACTGCATAAGCAGGGCAGTTTTGTGAAGTATTTGCTCCATGATGAAGAAGGTGGGATGGATCTGGAGGAGACACAGGGAGTTGCTAATCTTTTGAACCATGAGCTCTCTACATTATTGAAGATGAAAGCAAGGGATTTCTGGAAAATAGTTGCCAGAGATGATTCTCTTGAAATAGCTATCTTCATATCAGGAAATGATGGTATGACTTATTTCATTGTAGCTAGACTGGGTCAACGGTTGGTTGGTAGTTGGTGATCAGGAGCTAAGCCGATGTGTCTTATGGTCTTGTATCACATGTCATCAAATCAGGATTGAGGTGCTCCTACAAAGGAAAGCCTTAGCTCAAAGAAACACATGATCTCTTGTTGGGAAAGAGGTTGCTAGACATACCAAAACTGATGGATATTGCTGCTTTATTTGGACATGATAATTCAACTTTGACACAATCATTAGTTCTCAACGCCCTAAAGTCATAGCTAGGATGGGTTGACAAATTAATTGGAGTGATTCCTCAGTTCTTGCTTATAGTCAATACGATGGATCATCGATGCTCCTCCTCCTTAAAGGCTGTGTCTTCCTCAAGAGAAAATGGGACTTCGTCAGTTAAACAACTTCACGAAGAGCTCTGGGAGGTATTAGACTTCATAAATGACACAGTTGTTACTCTGGATGCCATTATGGAAGCTTATGCTCCTGCTGCACCTTTTTTCATCTCTTCAGGGGTTTCCAAGGAAGCTAACCAAGAATTGCTTTCTATGCTTGCATATATGCATGACACACTGCTACCAGTAATAGAGAAAGGCCTAAATTTGACAATAGAAATTGCCATTAAAGATGCTTTTGATAACTTAGAGCTTGGTCTGCAACTATGTTTGAAGATATTACATGCAAGGATAGTAAATTTTGCCTGGCAGCTATTATATACTTGTTATCTTACTCAAACCTTTAGTGAGGAGAACTCTTATTATTCAAGTTCAATGATATTTGAGCACAAGTTGAGGATCCAGGACTCAGGGGTGAAATTACAATACAAATAATTGGTGAAATGGTGGCAAGATCTAGGAGTGTTGATGGGCTTACTACTAGTGGAGCATTTCTCTGGAATCTTGACAGAAGACATAAACTTATGAACAAGATCGATGAGCTTTGTCAGAATGGATGGATACACTTGGACGAGGCACAATATGGTTATATATCCCAGTTAGCAGGTGGTCTTATATGCCAGATGCGAAAGCATGTTTTTCATGGACTACGATGATTGCAGATATGCACAGAATGGATTTAGGGCAAGATGACTATTGAGAAACCCTAATGTACATAAGACTTTGGAATATCTGGAAGACCCCAAAACTAGTCTCCTCGATATCCCAAGAGGAGTAAACACATTTGGAGAAATCATCCAGAGGGTAAATCATATTGGCTAAATAAAATGAAGCTAAAAATGGTACATTAGCCAAGGTCAAAAAATAGATATAATGTGGGCCCCGAGAACTAATTAATAGATTATCAGACTGACTCATATATATCGGAGTGACACTTTTTACTGTCCCTCTGGATAGCATCACATAAATAAAGTAGATGAAATGAAGATCACGAGGAGAGTAATATATTGGATTAAATGTTTCCCTCCAATGAAAAGAAATGGAAGATACATGAAAGTGCAAAATAAAGTTATTTAAAATGACTACTGGGACATATTATTACTTTAATGCAATTTATTTTCCATGATGGGTAAAATGTTTTACCCTAGGAATTAAGAGAGCAGGTTGTTAACCCACTAAATATTATTTTCCTAAGGAGTAAAATTATTTACACCCAGAAAGTTAAAAAGAAAGAAGAAATCCTGGAGGGAGAAATATTATTTCGAGAAGGAAAATAAGTTTTTCATTAAAAGTGAAAGGAAATAAAATATTTTCATGGAGGGACATAATGAATCTTCAAAGTAGAGATTTCGAATGACGAAGGTGGAATATTTTTGGAGGAATTAACTGAACATGGGTAAAAATTTTACCTAAAATATGCAAGTATGAGGTCCAGTGAAATATTTTTTCAAAGAGATAAAGAAAGGGTAATTATTTTCACCCAAATAAATACTTTTGACAAATAAAGGTGATAGTACACAAAGGTAAATGAGAAATGGGATAAAACACTAAAATATTGAGAAGTACTTTTATCTGGAAGGAGTTAAATTAATCTATTGAAGATAATTTATTAAATGAAGAGATGCACCCAAGAAGAATGTCGAATGAAGGGTCACAACCCTAAAAATATGCAGTATATATGGGAGATGCAAATCAAAAAAACAAGAGGCAAAAATAATCAGAGAAATCAACTATCAAATAAAGTAATATGTCAATCGATTATAAGACTTTTATCCATAGATGCAAGTCAAGCCTGAACTATTAAAGTCATTATGTATTTCCATGTGCTCTGAACTTATAAATTAATGCAACGGAGTGGAAGTTATTTGGTGGATCATCTTTTCGGTGTTCAAATGTTGTGTAGAATTTCATGTTTATGAGTTGTATGATTATCTCCAGAATGGTTTCTTAAATTTCTTCAAATTAATATATCAAGGGTATATTTCATTTGTCATAACACATTTGTGTTTCTGTGTTATTAATTCAATTGGTTTCTATGGAAAGTTGATTTAATTCTTGTTAAAGCTACCTATATTTATTGGTCTCTGCCCAACGTTAAAATCCTTTAGACTAGTCATCTTGGCAAGTTTTCTTTCCATTTGAATTAAAATCCTTTCCTGTGGTCACAGCGATTTAGGGAAATATCATTGGGATTAATAAGAAGAATCTTGCAACTCAACATCCTTGCACATCTACACAAGCTGTAGATTTACATAAGTGCCCAACAATTTGAGTTAAACCAGTTATAGGAATCCATACACCATTAACTTTTTTACTCCATTTGCCCAATAGATAAAGCACTGGTCAGACTCACTTCAAAACCTTATTCACACTCCCAAACTACAAATATCAACATTAGGAACAACTCACAACCTTACAGCTACTTCACACCCTTTTTCCACCGTGAAGGTTACATTAAATTTGCATTAGTCATTAAGGTATACCCACCTAGGTGTTGCAAGTATGGGTCTAATCGGTGTTGTCATTGATGTCAACATACTCATGTTGCATTAATGAGAAGGATTGGATGAGCTGTGTGCTGAGGATATTGAGAAAATTAGTTTCAATCAGGAATAGTGAAGAACAGTGATGTCAATAAAGTAAAAGTGCAAGATAGGTTGAGGATCAGAGGATGTGGTTTAAAGAGTTTGTAGATATAAGTCTTGAGGTGCTCCAGTCAATTTTTCAGAGGTCCACATAAAGATCTGAAGAAGTTATGGTCACTCAAGTAGAACCGGTTCCGGCAGGTGTTCAAAGGTGACAGGGTGTCATAGATAGGTCCGGTGAGCTCCGGAAGTGCATCATCCCATTCTGCGGATAGGAGGGAGTGTTGAGGAAGTCCTTGAGAAGCGTCAAATAGATTTGTTCATGATTTGGAGGTCTGGAAGCACCTATTCCTTTGTGACAGTGATGACAGACTGTGTTCTTGAAGTTCCGGATGAAGGAGAAAAGAATTCTAGTAAGCTGATGAAGTGCAGATGTTCTTGGTGACTCAGAAAAGGTTGTGGTGATCTTTGGATCATGTCTAGTTCATGTTGGTGGTCTGCATTGAAGTTAGAGTTTGGATTTGATGAATAACCACCAGATGTTGGTGTTCTTCTTGAGACTGGTCGACTGGATGTATTACACATCTTTCAGATGATCTATAAGTGTTTGCCGACTTAGATGATTGTTCCTAAGTCGATGCCTTGTACAAATAAGGGATTGTGAAGTCATTCCAAAGTGTGTCATGTGGAGATGAGAGTGTCGTAACGAAGAAGAGAGCAAAAGGCAAAGGAAAAGTTTTTGGGCCTTAATGGAACTGATTCAAGCATGGTGAAGATGCTATTCTCCAGTTCATGTATGTAATACTTATTTCTTTGTAGACAGTGTGTCTCTTGTAGGCAGTGAGCCTCTTGTGAGCAGTGTGCTCGGGCAGTGAGCCCTAATTGGCATGTGCCATTTGTTCTTTCTATTCTTCTAACAAAGAATACATTCTTAGGTTAATCACCCCGTGGTTTTTCCCTTAACGAGGTTTTTCACGTCAAAATCTTGGTGTCTTATGTGTTGTTGAGTTTCTACTTTTGATTTGAATGCATTATGTTTCATGTTTAATATACTGCTAATCACCAAGAAGATTTAAGTGTGTAAATTGGAGTAAGTTTTGCACAACTGATTCACCCCCCCTCTCAGTTGTGTGCCCTAAGTCTAACAATTGGTATCAAAGCCAAGTTCCTCTAAAAGGAGCTTAACCACTTGAGGAGATCCAGGATGTCGTCCTACAAGAAGGATAGTCTGAAGTTTGAGGGAACCAACTTTACTCTTTGGAAAGGTCGCATGAAATGTCACTTGCAGTGTATGGGAATGGCGTACTGGTCCATGGTTATAAAAGCATATGTACCTCCACAGGGTGGTCCGACAACCCTAAATGAACTCACAGATGCTGAAAACAATCTGCGGACCAAAGAGGCTCTTCTAAGTGCATTATCTGACTCAAAGCTCTCAAATGTTATTGACCTACCAACTGCTTTTGAGATTTGGAATAAACTAGAACTTTTGCATGAAGGAGACCAGTATGTTAAATGTCCAAGGTTACAGAGTCTAAAAGGGAAATTTGAAAGACTGAAGATGAGAGATGATGAAAATATTACTACTTTTATGCCAAAGTAAATGAGCTGGTTTGTGGAATCAGAAATGTTGGTGGAGTCTTGGATGAAAATGAGATTGTTGGCAAAATCCTCAAATCCCTTCCTACCTCTTACAAAATCAAGGTTGTTGCCATTGATGAATTCAGAGCCCATACAACTGTCACAAGAGACCAATTGGCTGGAAAAATGGCTGCATTTGAAATGACCGAGTTTGGAGATGCTCCCCCAAGACTGAATCTGCATTCAAAGCCAGTGCCTCTGTGAAAGGTAAACAAAGATTTGATCCAGGAGAGAACTTATCAAGGAAACTGTCATGGTATGAGAAAGCAAAAAAAGACCTAGAAGAAGAAGAAGTAGAAACTGCTCAGCTTGAAGCCCTCATTGCAAAGAGACTACCAAGAGGTTCCGGTAAGTATGAAGGAAAATTGCCTTTTAAGTGTTTCAACTGCAATAAGATTGGTCATTTTTCCTCAAGATGTCTAGAAAGATTTTCAAAGCCAAATCCTAACAGATCAAGGTTCCAAAAGAATTGTTACTATGTTCATGAAGAAGATGATAATGAAGGAGTAACAGATGATGAATCAGAGATAGGAAACAAATCCGGAAGTGAATGGGTGTTCATTGCCATCAAGGAAGAAGAACCAATATCCTCTGTATCTATCAATCATAAAGTTGTAGAAAGAGATTTGGCTGCCCAAGTTGAAGAAAAGGATGATTGGGTCATTGACAGTGGTTGCTCTCACCGTATGACAGGTGACAAAAATAAGTTCATAGATTTGGAAAGGTATGAAGGAGGAGTGGTGAAGTTTGGTGATAATTCTGCTGGTAGAATCAGAGGAAGAGGAACTATCTCTTTTGATGGAAGAAACAAAACTGGTAATGTACTGTATGTTTAAGGTTTGAAGCACAATCTTCTCAGTGTTGGACAGTTGGTGGACAAAGGCTATGATCTCCGATTCAAGGATGGAAAATGCAAAATCTTTAAAAGTTCTAGAACAGAGATTGCATCCGGTGCTCAAACTAAAGGTAATATCTTCCACTTGGTTGATACTAGTTGTTTATTTGTTCAAGTTGATCAGAGTTGGTTATGGCATAGAAGGATGTGTCATGTGAATTTTGATAATATCATCAAGATAAGCAATACTCAAGCTGTAAGAGATCTTCCAAAATTGGTGAAACCTACTAACAGCTTGTGCAAGGAATGTCAGTTGGGTAAGCTGAGTAGAGTCATAATCAAAAGCAAGGAACTATCCTCTACCAGATTATTGGACTTAGTTCACACTGATCTTTGTGGTTTGACAAGAACCAGGAGTATTCAAGGTGATAGATACTTCATGCTGCTAATCGATGACTATTCCCGGATGATGTGGGTAACTTTTCTAAAAGAGAAATCAAAAGCTTTTGAGAAATTCAAAATATTCAAGGCTATGGTAGAGAATGAAACTGGATTGA
The DNA here is from genome assembly GCA_027924645.1 of Cunninghamia lanceolata. NCBI lineage: Eukaryota > Viridiplantae > Streptophyta > Pinopsida > Cupressales > Cupressaceae > Cunninghamia > Cunninghamia lanceolata. The sequence continues at coordinate 14,195,436 of BSBN01000511.1, read as the reverse complement.
AGTTGAAATGTCTGAGGTCTGATAGAGGTGGAGAATTCACATCCGGTGAGTTCATAGAGTTATGTGAGAAACATGGAATAAAAAGATAGTTGTCTGCTCCTAGGACTCCATAGCAGAATGGAGTAGTGGAAAGAAAGAACCGGACCATACATGAATCTTCTAGGACCATGATGATGGAAGCTAATGTTCCTCATATCTATTGGAGAGAAGCTGTCAGCACTGCAGTCTATACTCTCAATCGAGTTCAAATCAGAAGCAATACTGGTAAGACTCCTTATGAACTTTGGTTTGGCATCACTCCTACTGTAAGGTATTTCAGAGTTTTTGGTAGCAAATGTTACATTAAAAGAGATGAAGATCTAGGCAAGTTTGATGCTAGAAGTGATGAAGGAATTTTCTTGGGTTACTCCACTCAAAGTAAAGCATACCGGTGTTACAATAAGAGACTAAGAAAGATGATAGAAAGTACAAATGTGAAGGTTGATGAAGGAATTGAGAAACCTTCAAGATTTTATGAATATGATGATGATGATCAGAATGGTGTTCTGATTCAAGGAGCCCAAACTCCTTCCGGTACTCAGAATCAAATAGATCCAGAAATTCACAGAGAAGAGATGAGTCATAATGAGCCTGATCAAGAATTAGAAGTGTAGGAAACTCCCAAAGTTCCCAGGTATGTAAGATTGAACCACTCTAAAGATCAGATCATAGGTGATAAAAGAAAAGGAGTTCTAACCAGAAGGAGAATTGCTCAAGATTCAGAAGAGTATTGTTTGATTTCAAAGATTGAACCTAAGACAGTGGATGAAGCTTGCAATGATGAAAACTGGACTAAAGCAATGGAGGAAGAGCTGGTGCAAATAGAGAAAAATCACACTTGGGATCTTGTTCCTAGACCCAGAAACAAGAATGTGATTGGAACCAAATGGGTCTTCTGGAACAAACTAAATGAAGTTGGTGAAGTAATTAGAAATAAAGCCAGATTGGTCTGCAAGGGCTACTCTCAAATAGAAGGAATTCATTTTGAAGAAACTTTTGCTCCGGTGGCAAGAATTGAAGCAGTCAGATTATTTCTTGCCTTTGCTGCCTTCAAGGATTTCAAAGTATATCAGATGGATGTCAAGTCTGCCTTTCTAAACGGTGATTTGGAAGAAGAAGTGTATAGAGAGCAACCGGATGGATTTCAGTTGTCTGATCATGGTGATATGGTCTGCAAATTGAAAAATGCACTTTATGGTTTAAAGCAAGCCCCAAGAGCTTGGTATGAAATATTGGATAAGCATCTTCTGAAGATTGGATTCAACAAAGGTACTGCTGACAGTAACTTATATTTCAAAATTGATCATGAAAACATCTTGATTGTTGAAGTGTTTGTTGATGATATCATCTTTGGAGGAAGAGATAGTATGTGTAAAACTTTTGCAAATCAAATGAAAAGTGAGTTTGAGATGTCTATACTTGGTGAAATAAATTTCTTCTTGGGTCTGCAAATTACTCAAACAAAGAAAGGAATCTTCATTTCTCAGACCAAATATGTGAAAGAATTGTTGAGGAAATTTGGGATGGAAGATTCAAAGCCAATGAATACTCCCATGGAAACTGGATGTAAGTTGAGCAAAGATGATGACTCTCCTAAGGTTGATCCCAGAGAATCTCATGTCATGACAATCAAGAGGATTTTTAGATATCTAAAAGGGACAGTTGAGTATGGTCTGTGGTATCCTAAAGATCATGATTTCTCTCTTCATGCATATACAGATGCAGATTGGGCAGGAGATGTGGATGACCGGAAGAGTACCAATGGTGGAGCATTCTTTTTGGGAAAGAGATTGGTTTCTTGGCTAAGCAAGAAATAAGAGGCAATATCTCTATCTACAACTAAAGCAGAATACATTGCAGCAGCAAGTAGTTGCACTCAAGTTTTGTGGATGAAATAGATGCTAAGAGATATCAAAGGAGAGTATGAGGAGCCTATCACAATCTTCTGTGATAATTCAAGCACAATAAATATTTCTAAGAATCCGATGTTGCATTCTAAGACTAAGCATATATCTATCAAATTTCACTTTCTAAGAGAACAAGTGAACAAGGATGAAGTCAGATTGGAGTTTGTGCCCTTAAAGGATCATATTGCAAATATCTTTACTAAACCTCTTCCCAAGGAATCTTTTGAGTATCTCAGGGAGAAGTTAGGGGTTATTGTCCCTTCGATGATGAACTAGGATGCACTGATGTGTATCAGTCCAGTGGATATCATAGTCATATCTTGTGATCCAAATTGATGGGAGCTGCTACTCAGGGGGAGCAGCAAGTATGATTCTAAAGTATTGAAGTTGCAAGTATGAGCCCTTTGCCATTGATGTCAAAGGTTGAGAGAAGACATGTGAAAAACAAGTGGTTGATGGTCAAAGGGGGAGTAGTAAATGAAGAGAAGACATGTGAAGGGTTGTTGCTGATAGGGGGAGTTGTGTCAGTAAGGGGAAGTTCTTGTCTTGATGTTTTTTCACATCATATGTTGCCATCAATGACAAAGGGGGAGATTGTTGCAAGTATGGGTCTAACTGATGTTTTCATTGATGTCAACATACTCATGTTGCATTAATGAGAAGGATTGGATGAGCTATGTGCTGAGGATATTGAGAAAATTAGTCTCAATCAAGAACAATGAAGAACAGTGATGACAATAAGGTAAAAGTGCAAGATAGGTTGAGGATCAGAGGATGCGGTTTAAAGGGTTTGTAGATATAAGTCTTGAGGTGCTCTAGTCAAGTTTTCAGAGGTTCACATAAAGATCTGAAGAAGTTATGGTCACTCAAGTAGAACCGGTTCCGGCAGGTGTTCAGAGGTGACAGGGTGTCACAGATATGTCCGGTGAGCTCCGGAAGTGCATCATCCCATTCTGCAGATTGGAGGGAGTGTTGAGGAAGTCCTTGAGAAGTGTCAAATAGATTTGTTCGTGATTTGGAGGTCCAAAAGTGCCTATTCCTTTGTGACAGTGATGACAAACTATGTTCTTGAAGTTTCGGATGAAAGAGAGAAGAATTCCAGTAAGCTGATGAAGTGCGGATGTTCTTGGTGACTCAGGAAAGGTTGTGGTGATCTTTGGATCATGTCTAGTTCATGTTGGCAGTCCGCATTGAAGTTAGAGTTTGGATTTGATGAATAACCACCAGATGTTGGTGTTCTTCTTGAGACTGGCCGACCGGATGTATTACACGTCTTCCAGATGATCTATAAGTGTTTGTCGACTTAGATGATTGTTCCTAAGTCGATGCCTTGTATAAATAAGGGATTGTGAAGTCATTCCAAAGTGTGTCATGTGGAGATGAAAGTGTGGTAATGAAGAAGAGAGCGAAAGGCAGAGCAAAAGTTTTTGGGCTTTAATGGAACTGATTCACGCATTGTGAAGATGCTATTCTCCAGTTCAAGTATGTGATACTTATTTCTTTGTAGACAGTGTGTCTCTTGTAGGTAGTGAGCCTATTCTGAGTAGTGTGCTCGGGCAGTGAGCCCTAATTGGCATGTGCCATTTGTTCTTTCTATTCTTCTAACAGAGAATACATTCTTGGGTTAATCACCCCGTGGTTTTTCCCTTAACCAGGTTTTCCACGTCAAAATCTTGGTGTCTTATGTGTTGTTGAGTTTCTACTTTTGATTTGAATGCATTATGTTTCATGTTTAATATACTACTAATCACCAAGAAGATTTAAGTGTGTAAATTGGAGTAAGTTTTGCACAACTGATTCACCCCCCCTCTCAGTTGTGTGCCCTAAGTCTAACACTAGGTCTGGCAGAGCCTAGAGTGAAGAGGGTTTAACCATATTAACCCTATGACTGGTAACCAAAAGCATGAAGAGAGCTTGGCAAACTCTTAGGGTTAACAACCTGCATTTTTGAGACCTAACAGAATGGAAAGGGGAGAGAGGGTGAGAGGGGAGGGAAATAGAGGGAGAGGGAGGGAAGGAGGGAGGGAGAGGAAATAGAGGTTATTAGAATAGAGAGATAGGTCATTAAGGTTGTTGACAGAGCATCAAGTGTGAGGTAGTCAACATCACATCAATGAAGAGTGTAAAGTTGTCTTCCAACATTTGTGGTGTTAGGTAGAAGATAACCTAATTTATTAGGGTTTTTGACAAACCATCGAATGTAAGACAATCAACATTACATCAATGAAGGACTAGGAAGATTAAGAAAATAGACCAAGGACTAAGAGGTAATTTATAAGAGTGAAGAAATAACAACCTTTAGATAAATGATAACAATGAAGTAATCCAATAGTGGTATATAAAAGAAAGATTAAAAGTCAAACACAATAGAGAATGTGCAAGTGAGCAGATCAAGCACCAAAGTTTGAGGTAATTTGCAAGTAAATTTGTGTTATTTAGTTTATTATCATGAAGATTAGGGAGTAATGTAAAACCTAGGTTAGGGTTGTTAATGTGGAAAGAGCCCTAGAAAATTGTTTGGAAAAGATAAATTTGATGATGAAGAATGTAGTAGAAAGATTGGGTAAGTTGCAACATAAACCAACAAAAGATCTAGCACTAAGGAAAGTAGAAAATAAATTACCATGTTGGCAAAGAAGGAATGATCAAAGAAGATAGGAAGTAAAGAAGATCTAGATGAGATTAAAGAAGAAATGTTAGCTATGGTAAATATTGGTGTCGATGAAATAGCAAATATCAAGAAGGATAAGAGAAGAAGCCCTAAGGCTTGATATGAAAAGATGGAGACTAAGATGTTAGTGTAGGTTTTTATTCCTTTTCCTAAGGTTTTTCCTACACATATTATTAAGCTTGCTTAGGTTAATAAAGTGAGTTTAATTAGGTGAGTGCGTAATTTGAGGTGTTGCCATCCTACAAGGGAGGTGCATTTTCTATCTTGGGAAGATACTCTTGCTATCTTTAGACCACTTGGTGGTCACTCCCTATTGGTTGGTTTTGCCACCTCCACCATCTCCCTAGTCTATATAAACTCACTACCTAGCTTGTATTTGGTAATCTAGCTGTAATATTGCAATGCATATTTTGTTGCAGCTTCATTTCTAATCTCTTTTGCATCCTTCATTCTGATCTTCTCCTTGTGCTTGTCTTTAGCTTTCTAGATTCTGGGTTGTTATTTCCATAACAAAATCTAACATGGTATCAGAGCGGGTGAATGCCTAGGGTTAGTCATTATGAAGATCTAGGATTAGAGATCATATTTTGTCTTGATAGTTGAGTATGCTTTTCTCTTGCATCATATGATGATCTAGAGAATTAGGAAATCTTGATAGAAATACCAGATTTTGAGGGAGGTTTCTATGGCTTTGTTTTGTAGGTAGCTTTGGGTGATTCTTGGAGAAAATCTAAGCTCACCATTGAGTTCATGGCGTTTGAGAAAGTCATTTTTTCCTTTTATTTCATCTAGATCAGACATCGGAGGCTAGATCTACATGGGTTTGAATTCAAAGGTTCATTGCCAAATCTAGCAGGGAGCCACCATTTTAAAGCATTTTGGATCAAATCTAACTCTACTATTGTGCTCAGAAGGCCTGAAAACCCTAAGGTCGACTGGAAAATTGCCAAAATCAAAGCAGTTTACCCAGGGCTACCAGAAGTTTTTTCTCCTCCACCATACAGACCTATGTAGGGTACGGCATGCTTTTCAAAAAAAATTAAAAAAATCAAATTTGCTTCTTGTGATTTAATATTTATTGCAAAATTGCCGATAAGGGCGTGGTTCGGTGGTTAAGTCGCTCGGTTGTAGTGGCGGCCACTAGAGTTCAAACCCCCGCTGGGCCAATGAGCTCGCAGGCTTTACGCCTTCGCTGGGCCAACGAGCTCGTGGGTTTGAAGTGTTCTTGCTAGGGGATGAGGTCCCCCATGTTGTGGCCTCACCGGTTCATTGCTCTGGGCAAAAGCATTCACGTGGAGCCAGAGGGTGTATCGCACCAGCGTTGCCAGTCACGTTAAAAAGTTTACCAGGTGCATTTTTAAATATATATATATATATTGCAAAAAAAATTCAAAAAAATATATCAAAACATAATGCAGGTTTTTTTATTGTAATTGTTAAAAGTTTTTAAAAAATCAAATTTTTGGGTACTGCACAGTCTCATAACCTAAGGGTAAGCAGGTACCCCCATAGGGCCCCGTGCGCCATAGGGCTATGGTACCATAGGGGCCCACGGACCCCTTTGGGGCCCTTGTGCCCTTTATATTGGGTTGTGCCCTCATAAGGGCTTTGAAACTCCTTTACGTGGGGTGTGGTGGTGGCTTCGGCCCCCCACAAAATATTTTTTTATTCAGTGCTTTGGAACCTATGCTTTCTCCTTGACATTTGAGAAGCCTAAACCTTTGTGTCAATAATCTATATTTGGAGATTCCACCAACTTTGTTTGCCTTTGTTATTTTGGTGGTGCTCCCACTTTTGGTTCTACACTTGGTAGTTGTTTTGGGAGTTTCACACACTAGTTTTAGTAGGAGATCTCTATTTTTGGCACACCACTATATTTGGCAGTAGTTTCACCAAATTTGGTAGTAGATTTTGTGGAAAACTAGGCCCCCTCTCCATTGATGTTTCCAATTTTGAAGACCAACTTTGCAGCCTCATATCTTGGGCTCACGACCTCCATTTTCAGTGCATTTTTTTATTATTTGGGCTTTTTTTGCACTCTTTGTGTTGGTCTAGACAATTTTTTATTTTAGTGCATGGATTTTCTAGATTTTACATATTTTCTCAGGTGACATTGCATAGTTCTCATTTTGGGAACTTCAAAGACTCATAACTTTCACATACGACCTCAGATCAAGGTGATTCTTTTTTGAAAGTGAATGGTTTTTTGTGTACTTTACAGTGGTGTTGTTTATTTCATTTGGTTTTGATCCAAAATTGTACTTTCAGCACATACTCATTTCTGAGGATTTGGAAAAGCATTGAAGTCAAGACCACTTCGTTATTTTTACAAGTGGAAATTGTAACTACACTAAATATAAAGTGCCAAATCATTTTGCTTGGAGGGGTTCTTTGATTGAGTGATTTGGGGGGATCTCTTAGTGTTCCTTTATTGGATTCAGTCTCTTAATTGGTCTTATGTGTGACTAAATTTAAGGATTAATCATGGGTATCACAAAGCATCCAATTGTAATTGAATTAAAAAGAGGGAACTATAAGTCTTAGCAAGATGGTATGCTGAAACATTTCAGATAGCTAAATCTTCTACCTTATCTCTATGAACTTGTTCCTCAACCTGAATCGTTTTAGAAAAGCACGATATAGAATCAAAAGAACAATTATGTAGCATCATTTATTGGTTCAAATGTGGACTATGACACATTAAGTACTTGACATGGATTTCTTCCCCTCATACTCATTGGACCAAACTTTGGGAGATGTATGGTGACTTGGATGAGTCACCATTCCTAAAGGATTCTATTGTAGACTATTTAAAACCACCTGATATTTTTTACCATATGATTTTAAACCAACTATGAAGCTTGATGAATGGAAAGAACTTGAATGTCCAGATGACATAGAGACTTCTCCTAATACTCCTCCTTCAAAGACTTCATGCAATCCAGCATTAATAGATATTTCACATGTTCACACTAAGGCATCTTGTGTGGACACACATCATTCAAGAATGAGCAATGTACTTTAATGACATGCACTGAGATCTCATCACCTTCATTATCACCTATTGCTCCATCTAAGTCTAGTGTTGCTTCTTCCATGACTTTTAGTGATTCAGTGCAGTAGGGTCACATTAGTCTTCTAGAGATAGCTCCTTGGGACACATTTCTACCTGACATCTCTTGCTTGTTTGTAGAGTCCCACATTTTAGATTTGGGAGATACTATTGAGGACATTCATCTCCTCTTTGATGATAGCTTTTATGGATTTGATTCTTCTTCTTCAGAAGAAGAAGATTTGAGGGCACATTTAGACCCTCCTATTCTTTCTTTTCCTACATCTACTTCAACAATGATAGGTTCTGTAGATCTTCATGAGTCATATTTGACTCATCATCATTCATGTTGACACCTTCTATAGAAGTACCAAATTCTCATTGGTCTAGTTGTCTTACCGATAGTGAGTACCATACATCCATGGTTACTGTACTTGAATCTTCTATGGTATATGGTCCATCATATCAGTATTTGTCATAGTTTGGCATTGTCTTAGAGATCATTGAGCAGCATTTGGAGAAGGCATATTTGTCTTCAGAGGAGATATCTTCATCTTTGGATCCTGTTCTATTTTAATTTCCAATTGGTTCTAGATTGTCACTTTCATCAGCTAGGCCTGGGACTCCTGATTTGGTTGTGGGGACTCCTGATTTGGTTGTGGCATCTTTTGACATCGACATGGAGACACATGAGCAGTATTCAAAGACTTCATACATATTGAGCTTTCTTCCCTCATATTTCTTTCAGGAATGAGAAGACATTTTGCATTCACCTTTGGTTTCATTTCTTCCCAAGGGGAGGAACATTGTTCGACAATCGTGGACCATCTTCCACATGCAGTTTCTAGCATCAACCATTGGTGCAAGAGGTTACTTGAGGAGGGGCTTCATGGTCTCTCTTCTCATCTCTTTTTTGGGAGGGAGTTTTTCCTCACATGGGGTTTTATCCTTCTCATTCTTTCGAGGGGGGCTTCTAAGTCATCTTTTCTCTTTATTATGGGAGTGTTTTCTCTCTATTTATGGGGGAGGGGGCTTCTCCTCTTTTGGGGGTGAAATCTTTGTACATGGGTACCTCATCAAGCTTCATTTGTTGGGACCCATCTTTTCACCCACCTAAGCTACACTTAAGGGGGGTGTTAGTGTAGGTTTTTAATTCCTTTTCCTAATGTTTTTCCTACACATATTATTAAGCTTGCTTAGGTTAATAAAGTGAGTTTAATTAGGTGAGTGGGTAATTTGAGGTGTCACCATCCTACAAGGGAGGTGCATTTTCTATCTTGGGAAGATGTTCTTTCTATCTTTAGACCGCTTGGTGGTCACTCCCTATTGGTTGGTTTTGCCACCTCCACCCTCTCCCTAGTTTATATAAACTCACTACCTAGCTTGTATTTGATAATTTGGTTGTAATATCACAATGCATATTTTGATGCAACTTCATTTCTGATCTCTTTTACATCCTTCATTCTGATCTTCTCCTTATTATTTCCTTTAGCTTTCTAGATTTTGGGTTGTTATTTCCATAACAAAATCTAACATAAGATAGTTAAAACTCTAGAATAACATGTGGATGAAAGAATTTTTGAAGACATGAAAGTCATGACCTTTGATAATAGAAGTAGCAATGATGAAGATACTGAAATAGAGAAAACTGACATTGATGGTTCAAAAGATGCTGAGGAAAACAAAGGAGAAATTATTATGCTAGAGGAACGTAAATGACCAAAATATCTAGATGATTTTGTGGTTTGAATAGTAGCAAGCAAAGAAGATTTGAGAGGTATGATTGGTGAGAAAATTAGTAATGCTTTGAAGGATAAGAGGATAATAGGGTTTAAATTTGAAGGCTTAAGAATTAATGAGAATAAAAATAAAGAAGAAGATGAATGAAGGGGACTTGTGGAGAGACCAAAAGTTATGATAAGTAAGATCAAAAGAAAATGTAGTGGCATGAAAGGTGCTAACGGAGAGTTTCAAGATGGTACAAATGAAGACATAAGTAATTATAGTAATGCAGAATAAAACTATGGGTTTCTGGTAAGACGAGGAGTTTGAAGCAAAATAAAAAGAAAGTTTGAGATAAAGAATACAAGAAGAAGAGTTGTAGATTATGGCTAGGAAGGAAACAAATGAAATTGAGAAGAGAACAGTTGCAGGAAAGAGGTGGAAATATTGTGAGGAACCATCAATTGAGAAGAATAATTTAAATGAGAATGAGTATAGTAGTATAGAAGAGGAAGTGACTTTTGATATATTGAGAATGAAAGATTGAGAATGAAGGACTACAGGAATTTGGAATAGTCCCTAAGAAGAATAAAATTATTGAAGTGGAGCATGGTTTCTAATGAAGAAGAAACAAGTTGGTGGAAGAAAATAGAAATTAAAAAAGGTGAAGATACACTAGTAGGTCCAAGAAGAATAGTGATAATGAAGTTTGGCACACTTTAGGGGTGATGAGTTAGAAGATGAGAAAAAGGCACTCTATGTAGTTATAGAAGGTAATGCAATAAGAAATAAAAGAGCCTAAAGTAAATTAGATAGTTTGTGGTAATTACAAGACAATTGGAAGACATCATGATTACATATAGGATTTGCAAATGGTATATGACTACAAGATGTTGAAAACACACCAAGAGAAATAAAAATGTGTAAGTTGATTAGATAGTTGGATAATTTAGAGGATGGTGATGAAAATGCATGCCATAGATCAGATATAGGAAAATAATAAGAGATTGGATGCCACAAAAGTTGGAGATGATATAGCATGGAGAAATGATAAAGACTGGGTCAATTGGAAACCTAAGATGATGGTATTTGGTAGGATATTTTGATACAAAAGTAACACTAGGAACACATATAAGGCAGAAACAACACCCAAAGCATAGGTGCAAGACTACTCTCAAAACCACTTCAATGCTCAACTATCCTAGACCAAAAGGTCAAACAACACAACACGATCACGAATGCATGATCAGCTAGGCAACATAAGACTTCCTCATGGCCTAAAACACCAAGTATCCATAAAATAGAACACACGGGATAGCAACTTCTTCCTATAAGAATTGCATCCCTTCCAGCATCAAGCTAGGAAACCTCTAAACTACCAAGGAGAAACTCCTGAAGCAGCCAAATTCAAAAGGTTGACAACTCAACAAGAGCAAGAAAATAACTATAATATCATAAATATATAATAATATGTGCTCATGCACTAACTAAGGCTCCATCATACCCTACACTATGTCAAAACAATAGTGTAGTTATGTAACTCACATACAAAAGACACAACATTATACACTCCACTAATGTCGAAACACTAGGAGCATGGCATCACGAGACAAGCAAGAACAACCATAGTTGGTGGACTAAGTCAACACCCAACCATATGCAACCTACTAAAAGAAAGGTTCAATCCAAAACAAGTTCTCTACATATCTCATTCACATAGACACAGTCAAGAATCAACATTTAAACTCATACGAGAATTCATTTTCGCATCATTCAATGCTATCCAAGCATGATAAACACACCAATCAGCAAGATAACTCACATCAAGTGATCCATAGTGACACAAAACCACTCAAAACTTCTCAACACTTCACACAATATTCACTTGTACCCAATCAATGAATCAAGGAATTCAATCTAACATAGTTCTAGTAACACACACACCAAGAACTAGTACATTCTATGCATTCTACTCCCTTATACATTTCATCAGAGGCCCATCATGAACATGATAGATAACATAACATGATACATGACCAACAATTTAAAACATTCAAGCATAGCCACCAATAATAAATAAAAAATGAATTACCAAAGTGGAATAAAATTTGATTCCAACAATAAGGCATAAAATGAGCTCAATTTCAATAGTAAATCAAACATGACCATAAAGGTCACAAGATAATTAAATCTCAAAATTTGATGACTATACTCATTCATAAAGAAGAATAAAAATTCAATGCCTGCCCTTACAACATTTAGTGAATTCACCAAAGTCAAATAAATAAAGTATCAAATTTCAAAAGTTCCACATCACATGAACTACATGACTAATTCTAGTCACAAGAGAGGGAGTACAATGCTACACTACACCTAGATTCCAAAATCCAAGGCGAGTAAGAGAACACACTCAATCATGTCAAACAACCACGTTTTCTAAGACTACAATCAGATCAAAAACATGAGATCATTTCTACTTAACCAAACAACCATCACTCAAGTTTCCATAGAACAAAAGCTTCATCATGTTCAAAGGAGTTACAATCACCATGCAAAGAGATGCATAGCCTCACAGTAGCAAACATCTAGCAACCAAGATTAAGCTAGGACAAAATCAAGTTCACAAACCAAAATATCTACACACATCACTCTCACAACAAGGAGTCATTACCACAACTTCCTTAAATAATACGCATATGATCAAAGCATCATCTCTTTCACATATAAATGCATAACTCTTAAAAGATTACACCAGGTTCAGTCAACAATCAAGAATATGGTCCTTCCTTTCACACAAAGGCTTCCATAACTCCACCATCAAAGTGGTCACAAAAGCACTAACATGACCCTGTAAAGGTCACTCAAGCACTCTCACACATAGCAAGGGTTCATGTGAAGCACTCAGAACATCAAGAAGATGAAATACACAAAGCAACTTCTCAACAATCACAAGGGTCTATCAACCCCACAATAATGTATCCCTTCACCACACACAAGCAAGGAAGACATATCAAGAGAAAACACATGCTACTCACAGCATGCAAACACACAAGGACCCCATACATTCTTAAACAGGCTTAGCAAAACACACCCCAAAGCTCCCAATGCTGCAACATGAGCTCTGATACCAAGTGTAATGCCCCAAGTTTTCACCTAGGACATTAGTTGAACAAACACTGAACCTACAAATTTTTCATATTTGCAAGTGCAACATTCACATGTTGCATTGCACTCACGCACACACAAGGTGCCACAACAAGGACAACAACACCAAAGATGACATCACCATTGCACAATGCAAGGCAGTACAAGCAGAAGACTTCACCCATCTTGTGACAACTCACCATGATGACCAAGCAAGAGGTGGATCTCACTCCATGACGATGCTCTGATACACGTACATTTCCTAGCTCCCTTTTGAACACACAGAGTAGGATGAGCGTAACAGTAACCTCAATCCATTCCATGACTACCCAAGACATCCCAAACATAACAACGTAACACTCACCCACATAATGGTCCAATTAAGAGGTACGAGTCCTCAACCAACTAGAATGGTCACTAGTCGAAATCATGCAAAGGCATGCTTCCCAAAGCAAAAGAGGGAATAATCCAAGAGTGCATACCACATCATGTAAATGACACCATGGATACACTCAAGTGGCCAAAAGAGCACCTTTCGACAACAACCTTCACAAAAGGGTAGAAAGTGGGCATAATGGGACATTCAGGTAGAGTGCGGAGCCCTAAGAAGAAGCCCACTGCCTAGGACTCTAGTGCCCAATGTTGTAGTCTTGGGATACTAGCACCCAACACTGGGGCCTGGGACACTAGCGCCTAGCATTGTGGTGCTCCAGAACCCAGGTCCAAAAAAATAGAAATCATTAAAATGGCCCAGATTTGAGCAATCAACCCAGAATTGAGTGAAAACTTCTACGATGATTCAAAACATGATTTACCATCAAATAGGGTTTATTTTAACCAAAAACAATAAGGTGATGAACCCATAATACCCACATGCCAAAAAGGACAAAAGCGAAACAAAAGGCTACGCATGTTCGACACATGTCAAAAGCGACGATAGGATCCTCACCACCTATGTGGGAAGAATACGATCCAACACTAAAATAACCATAAACATCAAATACAACACCAAATAAATGCGTCTAAACATGCTAACATAGCAAGATTCTAACATGTGATAATCTATCAAATCAAGCCAACATCATCACAAATTGAAGCATGGAAAAATACAAGATTACATCCAATAATTAGAATATTCAAAGGGCTTCATCCTTAACATAAATGAATCATAATCAACATCATAAATTATCCTATATCATCAATAACATCTTATTACAAGGTCTCAAAAGACCTACTTTACAAAGGTTACAATATACAATAAAGAAGTAAAAGTGCATAAATACACTAAAATCCATCACGCTCTCCAAGGTGCATCAAGGCACAAGGCATGACATAATCCACCTAAAAATAGAACAAGGAAACCATCCAGCACCTGAAGATCATCATGAAAGACCAATGGGAAATGTTGCTCTCCTCCCAACCATATTTCCATTGTTGAGTGTAATAGCTATCTACACAACTCTAGGCAACACCCGAGCTACAGAGAAGGTGATCATGGCAAGCCCACTAGAATCATCTCACACAATCCAGGGTATATATAGAAACATATGGAATACACACCAATCTATGCACACAATACACATGGCACAACTACCAATCCAATACATACATGCAACACATGGCACAACTGTCAATCTAATGTATATAAATAGCACAAGGTACAACTACCATATAATGCATACACGTAACATGTGGCACACTTGCAATAAGCATAATAGAATGACATCACAACATTCAAGCATAAGGGAAATAATCACACCTTTAATGCACACCAAACAAGGCATAAATCATAGTCCATCATAGGCACATGGAAGCATGAATCATGCATCACAATGCACATGCAAATGCTAGGATCACAACACACGTTGAGTATAACTTCGACGGTAAGAAAAGGAAGAGAGATATAGTAGGCTAGCACCAAGAGTGTCAATACGAAGGCATAAACCTCCTCGTAGCATAAATGAGGGCACTACCTCCTCATAGAAAAAGAAGGCATTGTATCACCAGGAGTTGCTCTTTACACCCAAACCTAGCATAACAGGGCATTGTATCACTAGGAGGTGTTGTTTGGTGTAGATGATCTTATTATTAATTTTTATTTTACCCAATGTGTTTAATATTAATCTTGTTTAAACTCTCACTCGCTAGTTCCTATGACCACTTTAGATCATGGTGCATGGTGAAGGCCACTCCTCTCCTACCTCTATACCTCTTCCTACACATCTAATGCTCCAATTTGACCAATTGGGCATGGCACAGAAATCGATGTGAAAAAACTCACAAAAATTACAACATAGGTTTAAAAGATGCAAAACATGCATACATTAAGGAGACAACTCATCTCACATAACAATTCATCAAGGAAATGCTTAAAATGCAAATTTCATATTTTCACAATGAACAAAATAACCATAAAGCCCTAAATCCACCATTAAAACTCCCTGACACCTTGGAATATTTTCTAACTTTCATTCTACAAGGTTTATTGAAAAATGAAGAGCAACCCTTTATAGTAAATGGAAACAACATTTCAAATATCCAATAAATTGAGTTGGGTGATTCTAGGAAAATTTTGGCAAAGTTTTGTTTGTTTTTCCATGTTTCCAAAATATAAAACATATGGAAATAAACACCAAACAACTATAAACTTTGATGCAGGAGCATCCAGTGGTGTAAGGGCAATCTTGCATGACCCAAAAAGAAGTTAATTCAAAATTATTGTAGTTGTTTTCATTTCTTTCCATAATTAGTGTTTATGGTTCCATAATCTACTCAATAATGATGGACTTTCAGTTTTTCCAAACTGCTAAAAATAGCAAACTGCTAGTTTTGGAAAGTTTAACTGTCATTTTAGGAAAGTTTGCATTTGGGCATGGATTGAAGTGAAAAGTTACAGAAAGCTTCATAACTGAAATATAAGACCTTTGGTGAAGGAATCAGGCAAAGATCATTTGTGAGCTGAAAGATATTAAAGTTTTTGTTTTCTGAAAAGCCCCTAAAAATTTTTGAAATGAGATATGAAGAACTAAAACATCCCATAACATCTAGAAAAGTTGATGGAAATCCATTTATGGATTTTCAGTGTGATAGTTCACACTACGAGCTTTCCAGCGCTTAAAATGGTTCGTCAATCAAACACCCGGATCAAAAGTTATGCTTCCCAAAAGTTGACCTACTTTTGGAGGGAGTTGCAAATTTTGAAATTTAGCTGGAGGCCACCAAAAAGTGCTATTTATTATTATTTTGGGAACCCTGGGTGGTAGTAGAGTTAAGGGGGAAAGTGTTGAGTCAAGAATAGGTGGGAAAATAAAAGCCCTAGCAGATTTAGGATTACAGATGGCAGATGATTCCAGAGTCTTGTGAGAGGAAGTTATAATGTGTTGCAGCCTGTGGAGGGTTGATTCCTTTGATTGTATTTGAGCTTCTGTAATGTAATAAGTTGTCCAAATCAATAAATAAAGTTATATTTTCTGTCTGCAATTTCTGTTGTTGTGTGTTTTATGATTTACCCCCTTCATCAAGTGGTATCAGAGCAAGGGTTCCTGAGTGTGTAGACAGATCGCTGACCGTGAGACAGTTTGCACCAGGACCTGAGGTTGTGGGTTTGCTGCGGAGATCAAGATGCCTCCATGAAGAAATCATATTGGGAGGAATATTTTGACAGAAGAGGTTTTTAGAGCCCTGCAAAGGCAAATTGATGCATTACAAGAGGAGCTACGAAGAGGGTTTGAGCCGAGAACAAGAGAAGAAAGCGAAGATGAAGCTGAAGAAGAGCTATCTGAGGAAGAACAAGAAGCTGTAGGAGATCATGTAGAAGTTAGGTTGCTGAGGGCCATTTTGAAGATTGGAAAGAGGCCTAGGATCGAAGTTTCTACATATTCTAGACATCTGAATCTGAAACAGCTTATTGATTGGATCAATGACATGGAGGAGTATTTCAAGTATGAAGATGTGGAGGACCCAAATCATGTCAAGTTTGCAAAAACAAAGTTGAACAGCCATGCAAATATTTTGTGGAAGGAGGTCTAGTTAGAGAGGAACAAAAGGGGAAAAGGAAAGATTACCAGATGGGATCGGATGGTGGAGAAATTGAAGAAGCAGTTCATTCCTGTGGACTATGAGATGGAGTTGTTGAAGAAGTTGCAAGGACTGAAGCAAGGTAACAAGTATGTTAAGGAGTATACAGAAGAGTTTTATAAGATTACTATTAGGACAAACCATGCAGAGGCCAACAAGGAGAAGGTAGCCCATTACATTAATGGGTTGAGGCCAAGTATTCAAGAGGAGCTGAGCCTGGTCAGAATGACCACCATAGAAGATGCGTACCAGTTTTCCCTAAAGGTGGAAGAGAAGCTAAATAAAAGATTTGATAGAAAGCAAAGGGGAAGAGGTCAAGGCGGAAGGACTCATGGAAGACCCTATGGAGGCCATAATGAAGATCAAAAGAAAAGTGAAGAAGCTGGTACTAGTCAAAATCAGAGAGGGGATAATGCCTACCACCCTCATCACCAAAACAATGGTGAGAAAAGAGGAAGAGGAAGGGGCCGACCTCGGCAAGGACCTAGAAGAGGAGGTTTCAAAGGAACCTATTTCCAATGTGGAGAAGAAGGACATCGAGCATACAAGTGTCTGTAACATCAAGGAAGGACAAATAGAAGACCTGAAGGTAATGCACGAGTTGCACATGTAGATGAAGATGTGCAGTATGAGCATTCTAAAGATGCTAAAAGGGGAGAAACCCTAGTTGTTAGAAGAACATTGTTGAATGAGGAGAAAGAACCCAATCAAAGGAAGAGTTTATTCCACACAAGGTGCAAATGTGAAGATAAGTGTTGTGATATTATTATTGACAAAGGAAACACTAACAATCTTGTTTCAGAGGAGATGGTTGACAATTTGAAGTTGACAAGAACAAAGTATCCACATCCATACCGGATTGCATGGTTGTAGAAGGACCGCAGAGCTTTCGTCAATGAGTAGTGTTTAGTGAAGTTTAAGATTGGGGACTACCATGATGACATGTTGTGTGATATCATACTGATGGATGCATGTCATATGTTGTTGGGGAGACCATGGCAGTAAGATAGGAGCACTGTCCATGATGGTCATTCAAACACATATTCCCTAACAAAGGATGGATTTCATCATAAGTTGAAGCCCTTGAAGGAGGTGGAAGAAAAGGTATGTAGTACTGCCAGAATTTGCTTGGTAGATGGTAGGATTTTTTTGGAGGGTATGAAGCATGAGCGTCATTGTTTTGCATTGATTCCTAAGATTAGTCAAGAGAAATGTGAAGATGTACCAGCAGAAGTTTTAGATATGTTGGAAGAATTTCAAGACATTATCTCTGATAATGTACCAGAAGGTTTACCACAGGTGAGGAAGATAAGTCATCAAATGGATTTGATACCAGGAGCTAGTTTGCCGAATAAGGCAACCCACAGAATGACCCCTATAGAGAGTGAAGAGCTGAATAGACAAGTTCAAGAGCTGTTAAGGAAGGAGCTGATAAGAGAGAGTCTAACTCCATGTGTGGTACTTGCAGTACTAGCACCAAAGAAAGATGGAGAGTGGAGAATGTGTACAGATTCTCGAGCCATCAACAAGATCACGATCAAGTATAGATTTTTATTACCCAAAATAGATGACATAATGGATTGTTTGAGTGGAGCCAAGTACTTCACGAAGATTGATCTAAAGAGTGGGTATCACCAGATCTGAATCAGAGAGGGAAACGAATGGAAGATGGCCTTCAAGACAAAGGAAGGTTTGTATGAGTGGTTAGTCATGCCATTTGGGCTAACTAATGCACCGAGCACATTCATGCGGCTCATGAACAAGGTACTGAAAGAATTCTTGGGAAGTTTTGTTATTGTTTATTTGGATGATATTTTGATTTTCAGTAAGACTTGGGATGAGCATCTGATGCATATCAGAAGAGTTTTAGAGAAGCTGAGGGAGGAGAAGTTGCTGATTAATCTAAAGAAATGTAGTTTTGCAAAGAAAGAGTTGGTATACCTGGGATTCGTTGTCTCAGAGGAAGGTCTTAAGATGGACCCAGATAAGGTGAGAGCTATCCTTGAATGGCCTATGCCAAGGAGTGTCACAGAGGTATGATCTTTTCATGGTTTGGCAAGTTTTTATAGAAAGTTTATCAGGAATTTTAGTAGCCTTTGTGCACCCCTACCTAAGACAATGAGAGGGGATAGAAAAGAGTTTAAATGGACTAAAGGAGCAAATAAAAGCTTTGATAAATTAAAGTTGAAAGTCACAGAGCAACTTGTTTTGGCACTTCCAGATTTCAATAGGCTATTTTAGGTAGATTGTGATGCTAGTGGTAGTGCTATAGGAGTTGTTTTGAGTCAAGAAGGTAAGCACATTGCCTATTTTAGTGAGAAGCTTAATGATGCCAAGAAAAAGTATTTTATTTATGATCAGAAATTTTATGCAATAGTTTAGGCTTTGAAGAAATGGAGACATTATTTGTTGCCAAAAGAGTTTGTTTTATATATTGATCATCAAGCTTTGCAGTATCTTAATAGTCAAGGAAAGTTGAACCAAATGCATTTAAAATGGGTTGACTTTTTGCAGAGTTATACTTTTGTTTTGAAGCACAGGAGTGGGCAGTCCAACAGAGTTGCAGATGCCTTGAGTAGTGATGCAGAAGCATCTAGTGTTGTAAGGGCAATCTTGCATCACCCAAAAAAAGAAGTGTTTCAAAATTGTTGATGTTCTTTCCATTTCTTTTCAAAATTTGTGGTTATGGTTCCATAATCGCTTGAATAATGATGTAGAACTTTCAGTTTTTCCAAACTGCTAAAAATAACAACCTGCTATTTTTAGAAAGTTTACATTTGGGTAGGGAATGAAGTGAAAATTTACAGGAAGCTACATAACTGAAAAATAAGACCTTTGGTGAAGGAATCACGCAAAGATCATTTGTGAGCTGAAAGATATTAAAGTTTCTGTTTCTCGAAAAACACCTAAAAATTATTTAAACTCAGGTTTGAGACACTAAACAGTGTCGTACAGACCCAAAAATGGTAGAAATTGGAAGAGCTAGCTCATAGTGTGTAGAGCACTTCATGAGCTTTCCAACGCATAAAACGGTTCGTCAATCAGGCACTCGGATCAAAAGTTATGGCTCCTGAAAGTTGACCTATTTTTGGAGGGAGATGTAAATTTCAAAATTAGGTTGTTGGCTACCAAAAAAGCTATTAATAACCATTTTCTAGGAACCCTAGGTAGTAGTAGAGTTAAGGGGGGAAGTGTAGAGTCAAGAATAGGCAGGAAAACAAAAACCCTAGCTGATTTGGGGTTACAGAAGGCAGATGATTCTAAAGTCTTGCAAGAGGAAGTTGTAATGTGCTGCAGCATGTGGAGGGTTGATTCCTCTGATTGTATTTGAGCTTCTGTAATGTAATAAGTTGTCCAAATCAGTAAAAGAAAGTTCTATTTTCTATGTGCAATTTCTATTATTGTGTTTTTATGATTTACCCCTTCATCAAGTGGTATCAGAGAAAGGGTTCCTGAGTGTGTAGACAAATCACCGACCGTGAGGCAATTTGCACCAGGACCTAAAGTTGTGGGTTTGCTGCAAAGATCAAGATGCCTCCACGAAGAAATCATATTGGGAGGAATGCTTTGACAGAAGAGGGTTTTAGAGCCCTGCAAAGGTAAATCGATGCATTGCAAGAGGAGCTACGAAGAGGGTTTGAGCCGAGAACAAGAGAGGAAAGTGAAGATGAAGCTGAAGAAGAGCTATATGAGGAAGAACAAGAAGCTGTAGGTGATCCTGCATAAGTTAGGTTATTGAGGGCCATTTTGAAGATTGGAAAGAGGCCCAGGATCGAAGTTTCAACATATTTTGGAGATTTGAATCCGAAACAGCTTATTGATTGGATCAATGACATGGAAGAGTATTTCGAGTATGAAGATGTGGAGGAACCAGATCGAGTCAAGTTTGCAAAAACAAAGTTGAAGGGCCACACTAGTATTTCGTGGAAGGAGGTCCAATTAGAGAGGAATAGAAGAGGAAAAGGAAAGATCACCAGATGGGATCGAATGGTGGAGAAACTAAAGAAGTAGTTCATTCCTGTGGACTATGAGATGGAGTTGTTGAAGAAGTTGCAAGGACTAAAGTAAGGTAACAAGTATGTTAAGGAGTATACAGAAGAGTTTTATAAAATTACTATCAGGACAGGCCACGCAAAGCCCAACAAGGAGAAGGTAGCCCGTTACATTAATGGGTTAAGGCCAAGTATTCAAGAGGAGATGAGCTTGGTCAAAATGACCACCATAGAAGACGCATACCAGTTTTCCCTGAAGGTGGAAAAGAAGTTGAATAAAAGATTTGACAACAAGCAAAGGGGAAGAGGTCAAGGCGGAAGGACTAGTGGAAGACCCTATGGGGGGCAAAATGAAGATTCAAATAAAAGTGAAGAAGCTAGCACCAGTCAAAATCAGAGAGGAGATAATACCTACTGCCCTCGTGACCAGAACAATGGTGAGCAAAGAGGAAGAGGAAGAGGTAGACCTATGCAAGGACCTGGAAGAGGAGGTTTTAGAGGAACCTATTTCCAATGTGAAGAAGAAGGACATCGAGCATACGAGTGTCCACAACATCAAGAAAGAACAAATAGAAGACCTAAAGGTAATGCACGAGTTGCACATGTAGATGAAGATGCACAGTCTGAGCGTTCTAAAGATGTTGAAAGGGGAGAAACCCTAGTTTTTAGAAGAACTTTGTTGAATGAGGAGAAAGAACCCAATCAGAGGAAGAGTTTATTCTACACAAGGTGCAAATGTGAAGGTAAGTGTTGTGATATTATTATTGACAGTGGAAGCACTGATAATCTTGTTTCAAAGGAGATGGTTGACAAGTTGAAGTTGACAAGAAGAAAGCATTTGCATCCATATCAGATTAAATGGTTGAAGAAGGACCATAGAGCTTTGGTCAATGAGCAGTGTTTAGTGAAGTTCAAGATTGGTGACTACCATGATGAGGTGTTGTGTGACATCATACCGATGGATGTATGTCATATGCTGTTGGGGAGGCCGTGGAAGTATGATAGGAGCACTGTCCATGATGTCGTGCAAACACATATTCCCTAACAAAGGATGGAGTTCGTCATAAGTTGAAGCCCTTGAAGGAGGTGGAAGAAAAGGTATGTAGTACTACCAAAATTTGCTTGGTAGAAGGTAGAAAACTTTTGGAGAGTATGAAGCATGAGCGTCATTGCTTTGCATTGATTCCTAAGATTAGTCAAGCAAAATGTGAAGATGTACCAATAGAAGTCTCAGAAATGTTGGAAGAATTTCAAGATATTGTCTTTGATAATGTACCAGAAGGTTTACCACCAGTGAGGAAGATAAGTGATCAAATGGATTTGATACCAGCAGCCAATTTTCTGAATAAGGCAGCCCATAGAATGACTCCAGCAGAGAGTGAAGTGTTGAACAGACAAGTTCAGGAGTTGTTGAGGAAGGGATTGATAAGAGAGAGCCTAAGTCCATGTGCGGTACCTGTAGTACTAGCACCAAAAAGATAGAGAGTGGAGAATGTGTACAGACTCTCGAGCCATCAATAAGATCATGATCAAGTACAGATTTCCATTGCCCAGAATGGATGACATAATGGACTATTTGAGTGGAGCCAAGTACTTCATGAAGATTGATCTGAAGAGTGGGTATCACCAGATCTGAATCAGAGAAGGAGACGAATGGAAGACAGCCTTCAAGACCAACAAAGTTTTGTATGAGTGGTTAGTCATGCCATTTGGGCTAACCAATGCACTGAGCACATTCATGCAGCTCTTGAATGGGGTATTGAAAAAAAAATTAGAAAGTTTTGTTATTGTTTATTTAGATGATATTTTGATTTTTAATAAGACTTGGGATGAGCATATGATGCATATCAAAAGAGTTTTTGAGAAGCTGAGGGAGGAGAAGTTGCTAATTAACCTGAAGTAATGTAGTTTTGCAAAGAAGGAGTTGGTATACCTGGGATTTGTTGTCTGAGAGGAAGGTCTTAAGATGGACCCAGAAAAAGTAAGGGCTATCATTGAATGGCCTACACCAAGGAGTGCCACAGAGGTAAGATCTTTTCATGGTTTGGCAAGTTTTTATAGAAAGTTTATCAAAAATTTTAGTAGCATTTGTGCACCCCTAACTGAGACAATGAGAGGGGATAGAAAAGCATTTAGATGGACTAAAGGAGCAAATAAAAGTTTTGATACATTGAAGCAGAAAGTCACAGAGCAACCTATTTTGGCACTTCTAGATTTCAATAAGGTATTTCAGGTAGATTGTGATGCTAGTGGTAGTGCTATAGGAGTTGTTTTAAGCCAAGAAGGTAAGCCCATTACTTATTTTAGTGAGAACCCTAATGATGCCAGGAAAAATTATTATGTTTATGATCAGGAGTTGTATACAATAGTTCAAGCTTTGAAGAAATGGAGACATTATTTGTTGCCAAAGGAGTTTGTTTTATGTACTAATCATTAGGCTTTGCAATAGTCAAGGAAAGTTAAACCAGAGGCACTTAAAATGGGTTGAGTTTTTACAGAGCTATACTTTTGTTTTGAAGCACAGGAGTGGGAAGTCCAACAAAGTTGCAGATGCCTTGAGCAAAAGGTAAAATTTGTTGACAGAAATGAAGATAGAGGTTGTTGGGTTCGATGAGCTCAAAATTTTGTATCCTGAAGATCTAGACTTTGCAGAGGCCTGGAAAGCTTGTTTGGAACCTATTACTTTGGACAGGACAAAATGGTTGGATTTCATAATCCAAGATGGCATGTTGTTTAGAGGAAACCAGTTGTGCATTCTGAGGAGTTCCATGAGAGAGAACCTGATTAAGGAGAAGCATAGTGGAGGATTGGCTGGACACTTTGGTCGAGAAAAGACCATTGCTATTGTTGGTGAAAATTATTATTGGCCACAGTTGCAGCAGGATGTGAGGAAATTTGTGCAGAGTTGCAAAGTGTGTCAAATAGCAAAAGGGACAAGTCAAAATATAAGGCTATATTAGCCATTACCTATACCAAAGAAGCCATGGGATGATATCAATATGGATTTTGTTCTTGGTTTACTAAGGACACAGAGAGGACATGATTCCATTTTTATGGTGGTGGACAGATTCTTGAAGATGGCACATTTTATTCCTTGCAAGAAGACTAATGATGTTGTTCATATTGCAGAGTTATTTTTTAGGGAGGTGGTGAGATTACATGGTCTACCAAAGAGCATAGTTTCAGATAAAGATACCAAGTTTATTGGTTATTTCTGGAGGACATTGCGGAAGAAGTTGAAGACAGATTTGAAATTCAATTCTGCACACCATTTAGACAGATCGAAGTGGTGAATAGGAGTTTGGGTAACCTTCTACGATGCTTAGTAGGAGATAAGCCCAAGGGATGGGATTTAATTTTACCACAGGAAGAATTTGCTTACAACAATTCTGTCAATAGGAGTATTGGTAAATCACCATTCTAGATTGTATATGGGAATAGTCCAAGAAATGCTTCAGAGTTAAGGAATCTAGACAAAGGAGAAAAGACAAGTGCCAAGGTTGAAGACTTTGCAGAACACATGAAGAATTTGCATGAAGAGGTGAGAAAGCATATTAATGAGATGAATATTCAGTACAAGGCTAAGGTAGATCATAAGAGGAGATATAAGGAATTCCAGGTAGGAGATAAAGTCATGGTTCACTTGAGAAAAGAAAGGTTCCCAATTGGAACATACAATAAGCTGAAAATGAAGAAATTTGGACCATGCAGAATTTTGAAGAAACATGATTCAGGAAATGCATATGAGGTAGAGCTGCTGAGTGGGATCAACATTTCCCATGTTTTCAACATTGCTAACTTATCAGAATATCATGAAGGTGGAACAAAGGATGGACCAACAGAAAAATAGTGGAGTATTTCGGCATCTACTTCAATCGAGGAGATAGAAGAGATCTTAATAAGCCGTGTGGGAAGAAGTACTTAGAACAGGCAATATGAAGAATATCTGGTGAAATGGAAAGGAAGGCCTATTGAAGATTCTTCTTGGTTGTCTAAGGCAGAGGTTGACCGTTTGGGTTTTCCTCACACAAACACATGAGACCTGACAGGGTCACTTCTCAAATTACCCTGGGTGTCTGATGCAGGAGCATCCAGTGGTGTAAGGACAATCTTGCATCACCCAAAAAAAAAAGATGTGTTTCAAAATTGTTGATGTTCTTTCCATTTCTTTTCAAAATTTGTGGTTCTAGTTCCATAATCGATTGAATAATGATGTAGAACTTTTAGTTTTTCCAAACTGCTAAAAATAGAAACCTACTATTTTTAGAAAGTTTGCATTTGGGCACGAAATGAAGTGAAAATTTACATGAAGCTATATAACTGAAAAATAAGACATTTGGCAAAGGAATCACGCAAAGATAATTTGCGAGCTGAAAGATATTAAAGTTTTTGTTTCCCAAAAAATGCTTGAAAATTATTCAAACTCAGGTTTGATGAACTAAATGGCCCCATACATGCCCAAAAATTGCTATAATAGGCAAAGCAAGTTTTTAATGCATAGAGCACTCTGCGAGCTTTCCAACGCATAAAACAGTTCATCAATCGGACACTCGGATCAAAAGTTATGGCTCCCAGAAGTTGACCTATTTTTAGAGGGAGATGCAAATTTTGAAATTAGGTTGTTGGCCTCCAAAAAGGCTATTAATAACCATTTTCTAGGAACCCTGGGCAGTAGTAGAGTTAAAGGGGGGAAGCGTAGAATCAAGAATAGCCAAGAAAACAAAAACCCTAACTGATTTGGGGTTACAGAAGGTAGATGATTCCAGAGTCTTACGAGAGGAAGCTGTAATGTGTTGCAGCAAGTGGAGGGTTGATTCCTCTGATTGTATTTGAGCTTCTGTAAAGTAATAAGTTGTCCAAATCAATAAAAGAAAGTTCTATTTTCTGTGTGTAATTTCTTTTGTTGTGTGTTTTATGATTTACACCCTTCATCAAGTAGAAGGCAAAATTTGTGGACAGAAATGAAGATAGAGGTTGTTGGGTTCAATGAGCTCAAGAGTTTGTATCCAAAAGATCTAAATTTTGCAGAGGCTTGGAAAGCTTGTCTGGACCCTGTTACTTTGGATAGGACAAAATAGTTGAATTTCATAATCCAAGATGGCATGTTGTTTAAAGGAAGCCAGTTGTGCATTCTGAGGAGTTCCATGAGAGAGAACCTGATTAAGGAGAAGCATAGTGGAGGATTGGCCAGACACTTTGGTCAAGATAAGACCATTTCTATTGTTGGTGAAAATTATTATTGGCCACAGTTGCAGCAGAATGTGAGGAAATTTGTGCAGAGTTGCAGAGTATGTCAGATGGTGAAAGGAGCAAGTCAAAATACATATCTATATCAGCCACTACCTAAACCAGAGAAGCCATGGGATCATATTAGTATGGATTTTGTTCTTGGTTTACCAAGGACATAGAAAGGACATTCCATTTTTGTGGTGGTAGATAGATTCTCGAAGATGGAACATTTCATTCCTTGCAAGAAGACTAATGATGTTGTTCATATTGCTGAATTATTTTTTAGAGAGGTGATGAGATTACACGGTCTACCAAAGAGCATATTTTCAGATCAGGATACCAAGTTTGTTGGTTATTTCTAGAGGACATTGTGGAAGAAGTTGAAGATAGATTTGAAGTTCAGCTCTGCACACCACCCACAGACTAATGGACAGATGGAAGTGGTGAATAGGATTTTGGGTAACCTACTACGATGCTTAGTAAGAGATATGCCCAAGGGATGGGATTTGATTTTACCATAGGCAGAATTTGCTTACAATAATTCTGTCAATAGGAACATTGGTAAATCACCATTCTATATTGTATATGGCAATAGCCCAAGAAATGCTTGAGTTAAGGAAGCTAGACAAAGGAGAAAAGACAAGTGTTGAAGCTGAAGACTTTGCAGAACATGTGAAGAATTTTCATGAAGAGGTGAGAAAGCACATTAATAAGATGAATATTTAGTACAAGGCTAAGGCAGATTAGAAGAGGAGATATAAGGAGTTCTAGGTAGGAGATGAAGTCATGGTTCACTTGAAAAAAGAAAGGTTCCTAATTGGAACATACAATAAGTTGAAAATGAAGAAATTTTGACCATGCAAAATCTTGAAGAAGCATGATTTAGGAAATGCATATGAGGTAGAGCTATCGAGTGGGATCAATATTTCCCATGTGTTCAACATTGCTAATTTAATAGAATATCATGAAGGTGGCACAGAGGATGGACCAACAGAAAAATAGTAGAGTATTCCAGCATCTACTTCAACGGAGGAGATAAAAGAAATCTTGGATAGCCGTGTGGGAAGTACTCGGAACAAGCAATATGAAGAATATCTGGTGAAATGGAAAGGAAGGCATGTTGAAGATTCTTCTTGGTTGTCTAAGGCAGAGGTTGACCGTTTGGGTTTTCTTCACACAAACACCTGAGACGTGACAGGGTCACTTCTCAAATTACCCTGGGTGTGATGTAGGAGCATCCAGTGGTGTAAGGGCAATCTTGCATCACCCAAAAAGAATTTAATTCAAAATCATTGCAGTTGTTTTCATTTCTTTCCATAATTAGTGTTTCTAGTTCCATAATCTCCTGAATAAAGATGTAGGACTTTTAGTTTTTCCAAACTGCTAAAAATAGCAAACTGCCAGTTTTGGAAAGTTTAACTGTCATTTTAGGAAAGTTTGCATTTGGGCACGGATTGAAGTGAAAAGTTATAAAAAGTTTCATAACTAAAATATAAGACCTTTGGCGAAGGAATCAGGAAAAGATCATTTGTGAGCTGAAAGAAATTAAAGTTTTTGTTTTCTGAAAAGCCCCTGAAAATTTTTGAAACAAGATATGAGGCACTAAAACATCCCATAACATCCCAAAAAGTTGACAGAAATTTGTTTACAGATTTTTGGTGTGATAGTTCACACCGTGAGCTTTCCGGCGCTTAAAACAGTTTGTCAACCGAACACCCGGATCAAAAGTTATGCTTCCCAGAAGTTGACCTACTTTTGGAGGGAGTTGCAAATTTCAAAATTTAGCTGGAGGCCGCCAAAAAGTGCTATTTATGACTATTTTGGGAACCCTGGGCGGTAGTAGAGTTAAGGGGGCAAGTGTAGATTCAAGAATAGGTGGGAAAACAAAAGCCCTAGCAGATTTTGGGTTACATATGGTAGATGATTCTAAAGTCTTGTGAGAGGAAGCTGTAATGTGTTGCAGCCTGTGGAGGGTTGATTCCTCTTATTGTATTTGAGCTTCTGTAATGTAATAAGTTGTCCAAATCAATAAAGACAGTTCTATTTTCTGTGTGCAATTTATGTTGATGTGTGTTTTATGATTGACCCCCTTCATCAAACTCATTCTAACATCTCATTCCTATCAATTAAGCCATGAGCAGACCACTTAAAGTGGCATGGCAAAGGAAGAGCAAGCATAAATTAATTAAACAAGGAGAATACCTTTCAACCATGCATTGAAATCCAAGAATCCAAGAAGATTTAGCAAGTAATCTTTCTCCAAGCAATAGCTACACAAAAATTCATTCAAGCAAGCAAGCAATCCTTCATTTTCATCCATGGAGAAATTCTTTCCATTCTTTCAAGAAGAGGGTTTGAGAAAGAGAGGAGAAAAATTGAATGAAAATTATGAAAATAAGCCTCTTTTTCCCTTTTATACAAAAGCCCTAATTTCATTTCTTTTTCCAATTTCACCAAATACACTCAAACAAATCACTTAAATTAACAGAAAAATAGTTAATCAACCGAATTCAACTGTTCCAAACAGGTAATTGCCTTTTAACTCAACCTCATTCTAAAAAGTCCAAACATGCTATACCAAGCATTCAATTTTCTAAATTAATGCAATTATACCTTTCTGACAAAAAAATATTAAATTTTGGTAATAGTTCGAGATCTCTTATATTCATTCCTCAAGCATAATATGATGCAATAAACATTTTTGCTAAGGTAGAAATAATAATTTTCAACTTTAATCATTAAAATACTTTGAAAACATGGAAAACACGTTTTTCAAAACAATTTAAAATAAAGTGCAAGAATGCTAAGGAAACACACATAAATGACTTCAAACACACATTATAGGTTTCCACAACACAAGAATAAGGATGAGATGGCTTAGCATCTCATGTCAACCTTCTGCACATTTCCCACATTAGTTAACACTTGTAATTACCTGCACACTCAAGTCAACCATCAGGGGTACCTTCTCCACATATAATAGCCAAAGCAACATAATCCACTCCAATGTGGTATAATCATACATGATATAAAATAATCACATTCACTATAATCATCTACAACTAGCATGATTCAGGAACAATGCATAAACAGCGACATTTCACAATGTGGGAATAATACAATAATCACAACTATAACAAGTATAGTGAAAACAGTGAATCTGAAACACTGCAATAATCTAACATACACAATCACAATGTATGCATCCCATAATGCATAGTTGGAAGATAAAAAACAATGTGAAACCCATTGGAAACACTTCGATGGTCATCCATAATACACTCTTAGAACCCCTCGATGGTCATCCATAATACACCCTTAGAACCCCTCGATGGTAAAATAGACCTCATCAGCAAGTTCAATGTAATGCAACAAAGGAAGAGAAACACATAATACACGGGTATACACACAATACAACATAAAACATATGAATCGCAAAGCACACCAAATGCACACTAGGGTGGGCATTACATATTATTCTAGGGGTTTTTGGCAGGAGATCCTCCACCGTATACGATTCGTTTTCACTAGATGTACATGGGAACCTTTTCAGGTTTTTGATTCCTCAATTTTCAAGGACATAGCAAGAGCCCAAAAAAAATTTCAAGGGATGCAACCACTATAGCCAATACACAGATTGATTGGAAGGAAACAATTGATGCAAAAAAAATCTATTTATTTGGAAAGAGATGAAAATGGAATGTGTGTACTTATAAGTGGAGAACGTGAAAAAGAAGAGGAGCAGAAGAACAAGAATAGATCACCATATTGAATGCTTGCAAGGCAAATTCCTGAGGGTTATTCTTAAATATCATCCACTTCAACTATTAAAGGTCAATATTGGCCAATAGGACAAATATTTACCACTTTTGTTGTGAATGAGGTGTAAAATTGCTATTGACTATTTGACCATTGAAGTGGAAGATATTTAAGTAGAGTGATTCCTGAAATGTTTCAAGCTACCTAAGAATGCAAAGGTGGATGAGAAGGTGGGGATGGAAAATGGAGTGCTCACTAGCATCCTCAACCTCAGCCTGAAGTCAAATCTATTGAAATCTCTGGCTAAATAGAGAAAGAGGTGTTAAATTGTCATCAAATTCTAGATCAGCTTGTGATGGTTTTCGCTATGACTGTAATTTTGTAATAAATTATGACAGCTTTAAAGATTATCTAGCTTAGTGGTAATTGCAACAAAGAGATTTGGCTTCTTACCCTTTCTAAAACACATAGTTGCAGCCTCATCAAATAGTGCAAGAATATACTCTCCCCAATCTGAAACAATTTTCCATTCCCAAGCTCCTTTGATTTCTTCAATCTCCTCGCCCTCTTCAAAAACAACCTTATCTCCTTTCAGCAGGCAAAGGAAACCATCTAATTTATTTTCCAAATACTGACAATTGAGAAGAAATTCACTTACCATAGCTGAAATTTGATCATTAGTCGTATGCTTCCTCCTATTTTGTAGCACTTTCAATAGGAAATTCCAAGGATCCCATCATAATTTATCTTCTCTACCACCATTCAAAACTCAGATAGGAACTACTATGCATTCGAAGAACTCCAAATGTTCATCCTCGTCTACAGACCCATCATAAAAATTAAGTCCATTACTAAAAGAATCCTATCTCTTCCCCGTCGCACAAACACATTCATCTTGTCACTACAACCAGAATTTAGTTCGTGACTTATGGAAGGATTTTTTTTACTTTTTTGTTTTATCGGAGATCATCCAAAAGATCATTTCTGTTACTAGATATAGGAGCATGAACCTTAGGCTGAACCTCATTGACTAAGAGCTAAGAATTGAGGGGTATTTTTCAATTCATATCTTGAAATATTGTTAGTCTAATAAATACTCATTAATAACACAAACAAAATCAAAAGACCCAACCATCA
Source organism: Cunninghamia lanceolata (assembly GCA_027924645.1). Taxonomy (NCBI): domain Eukaryota; kingdom Viridiplantae; phylum Streptophyta; class Pinopsida; order Cupressales; family Cupressaceae; genus Cunninghamia; species Cunninghamia lanceolata. The sequence goes on along the minus strand of BSBN01000511.1, from coordinate 14,164,707 downwards.
CCATAAACTAGATGCTAGGAAATTAGACAAAAAATGATGAAACTTAGAAAAAATAGTTTTTTTACGATGTGAGACAAAATTACAATAGAAAACTAGAATTTTTAAATCCAAACCGATAGAACTATGTTGCCCATAGGTAACCATGCAAAATGAGAAAAATCTTTTGTTTACGAGCTAAACAACAACTTCTCGAACAAGCTTCGTGGGTTTGGAGGGCATTCATTGAATGCAAGTGATGCCATGACTATGGCATTAATGTCAAGTGAGATGGTCCATCAACTTTGGATGTATGAAATCAAATGCACACAATCCTACCCACCAAATCACATTCGATGCCACACTAATGCAAATCTAATGCCACATCTGTAATGTCCCCGTTTTCAAGTTCTCTTGCATTGCAGTTGGCACTGATATTCTAAGTGTGTGTCAGTGTTATCAAAGGAGTTATTTGATGTTTCCAGTGAGCTCAGGTGGTCTAGAGGACTCATGTGCCACTTTCAGATGTGATTTTTGGCTCCCAGTATGGTCTCCAAGATTCTTGGAGGGAGCATCTATTTTTTAGTAAGTCACCCGGTTGGGTCCGTTTATCATCTTTCATCATCAAGATCACTCCTACACAATTAGTTTTTAATTTCGATGCATTTTGGCTATTTCTGTTGATTGGCTGTAATATTGAGCTATATTTAATTAATTTACTAAGGTTGCCATTTTAATTAAAATATTTAATTCGGCACCTTACTATTATAGCTCATTGGAAAGAGAACAAAAAAAAATTAAATGATGAGATGCTTAAAAGTGACTTTCAGTGCCGAAAATGTTTTAAAAGTAAAATAAATCACTTTTTGGAGTTAAAAGACTTAATAAATTAATAAAGTGATTTTAAAAGGGAGTTTCTGGAAAGTTCCCTAAAAAGATTATAAAGGGGGAATTGAGAGCTCATTTGGATATGCAGTGTATTCTATTTCTTTGATTGAAACCCTTATGGTTCTGGAGATCAAACTTGGTTCATCTCAGCCTTCTTGAGGATGAAAACCCTCTTAGAGAAGATTAACTCCAGTGGTGAAAGACCTTCCCAGGTTGATTGCTGGTAAACTTATTCAGAGTTTACGCATTGTGCTTCATTGCAGGATTTTGGTACTGAGAAGAAGGATCTAGTGAAGATCAAATTTATCGAATATTTGAGACAAATGGTAAATTTGTTTGATGAATTGGCAATTTAGGGGTAAGAGGATTGGAAGCTATTGAAATATTTTATTTGAGTTTGTATATTGTATGCTCTCTATTTCCCTTGGCTGCTATTCCTCTTAGGTTGCGTTGGATATTTCTTGTTGTCTGCTCCTCTCCTCATATCACATGATGCATTCCTTTTCTAAGTCGAGGGTCTAAAGGCATTTTTGGAGGGAAATTCTAGTTGTTGCAGGTTCATGGAGGGAAATACTCCCCTTTTTATTGTTGTGTTGGCATTTGAGGGGCCACGTGAGCATCTTGGAGCTGGTTGCCTCCCATATTATGTGCTTGGAGTCTTTCCTTATTGGTACGTAGCTCTAGTGGGGTGTATTAACCCTTGATTGGCTAGGTGTGTAGCTACAGTAGCAAGCATATGTTGGCTGGCAATGTTTGATGGGGTTGACAGGCAGTATCTATAAAATAAACATCTACAACATTGTTGTTGAGAGTTGTATCTACTAGCATCTGCTTAATAGCAGTCCATTAGCATTGTGGACATTATTATTATACCTTGTATCTCAGCTGATATATTCCTGATATTGTATAGAAAACTCTTCTATTGCAGATCAATAAAGTATTGTTGGGATTGAGGTCAGAATGAGTTTCACTTGTTACTTTCCTTTCATGCAATATGTTAGTTAAAATGTCTATGATGATTATATGCATTTTTGAGTTATTTCTTGAGCAAATATTGTTTAAAACTGTATATTGAATGATCCTAAGCAAAAATACATTGAAACACATAGAAAACATCAAAATTCAAACAAGAAAGTGTTTGATGAAATGCCTGCATGTTAGAAGTCAGTAAACTTTCTGGGTGTTTGAGAAAAAATTGTTTCAAACAAGGGTGGGACATTACAGTGGTATAAGAGTTGGTTTTCCTACTAGCCTGATGGTGTTTGAACTTTTGTTGTGTTGCAAATATGTGCCTAATCGGTGTTGTCATTGATGTCAACATATCCTTGTTGTCATTAGTGTCAATTGTATCTTATTCTATTGCTTGTTTAGAAGACTTATATGTTGAGGATATTGAGAAAATTAGCCTCTCTAGAAGAAACAAGTGAGTTACATAGCTCTCTATCAGAGACAGTGAAGATAATGCAGTTCAGTGAAGTAGATTGCTTTGCATTCCCAGTAAGATGAAGAGCCGAGTCTGTGGATTAAAGGGTTTCTAGAGGATTGTCTAAAGTTGCTCCAATCAAGATTTGAGAGGTCCACATGGATAATTGGCAAAGTTATGGCCATCTGAGTAGAAATAGGTTTTGCAGTTGTTCAGAGGTGACAAAGTGACAAAAATTTGGTCCGGATTGATCTGGATTGGAATATTATGATCTGCGGATCTAGAGGTGTGTTTGAGATGTCAGTGTGTATCCTCAACTCAAGTGGTTCGTGGTTTAGAGGTTCGCAAGCAATCTTTCTAGTGTGACAGTCATGACAGTTGGTGTTCTTGAGTTCCCAGATGAAGGTACAAGTGTTTCTGGTGATCTGAGGTGGTGCAATTGTTCCTGTTGATTTCATTGTGCTTGTGGTGGTCTCTGAATCGGGTGTCTATTGTGTTGGTGGTCTGCATTGAGGATTGAGCTCGTGGATGAAGATTTCTCCTTGGGTGTTGTTGTTCTTTCTAGTCTTGGTTGACCAGATGCATCGTGCATGTTGCAAATGATCTAAGAGAAGTTTTATGGAGTGTGGCGTGATGTTTGAGGAAGATTTGAGTCCCAGTTATGTTTGGCCGACAGTGTAGTGATTCACATGTAGCATTTTACATCTTGTGATTGTAATTTCTTGTAATGCCTATTTTGGAGAATGTTCCAAATAGATGATTGTTTGGCTGACTTTGATGTTCATTCCAAATCGATGACATGTATAAATAAGTGTTGTGAAGTCGTGGAAATGTGTGGATGTGGGCGAAGATGCGGATGTAGCGAGGAAGTGAGTGGGGGCAGAGCAGAGGTATTGTGCACTTCAATGGAACTGAACCTTGCATGAAAAAGATGTTTCTCAGTTCAACCTTTCTGTGTTAACATTGTAAATGTTCTTGTAGGCAGTGAGCCTCTTTTGAGCAGTGAGCTCTGGGCAGTGCACCCGAAGGCAAGTGCCTTCCCATTTTCTATTCTTTTAACAAAAAATAAATCTTGTGGGTTAACCCCCATCGTTGTTTTTCTCTTAACTGGGTTTCCACATAAAAATCCTGGTGTTATGTGTGTTGATTATGTTTCTGCTCATGTGTTTTTGATTCATGCTTTCATGGTTATATCATTAATCTATTAATAAGTGGTAAATAAGATTAATTGCAGCAAAAGATAAAAGTTTTGTGACAACTGATTCACCCCTCTCTCAATTGTCTATCCTAATTTCAACAATTGGTATCAGAGCCAGGTTCCTCTAAAAGAAGCTTGACTACTTGAGGAGATCCAAGATGTTGACTTACAAGAAGGATAGTCTAAGATTTGATGGAACAAATTACTCTCTTTGGAAGAGTCGCATGGAGTGTCATTTGTAATGCATGGGTGATGCTTATTGGTTGATAACAAAGGATAAGTATAAGCCCTTGGAGAAAGGTCCTTCAACTCCAGATGAACTCAAGATGCTGAAAACAACATTTGGGCTAAAGAAGCAATGTTAAGTTCCCTAACTGATACAAAAATGACAAATGTACTGGAATTGAAAATTGCTCATGAAATCTGGAAGAAGTTGGAAACTCTATAAGAAGGTGATGCATATTTCAAATGTGCTAAGTTGTAAAGTCTGAAGGGTTGATACGAAAGTTTGAGGATGAGTGAAGATGAAAACATCACTTCCTACATGCAGAAGGTGAATGAACTTTTGTGCAGTATTAGGTGTGCTGGTGGAAAATTGGAAGAATCAAAGATTGTTGGCAAGGTGCTCAGATCCTTACCTGCTTCATACAAGCATAGAGTTATTGCTATTGAGGAGATCAGGACTGTGACAACTATTACAAGGGATCAGTTGGTTGGCAAGCTTTCAGCATTTGAAATGAGTGAGTTTGGTGATTCCCTTCCTAAATCAAAATCTACTTTTAAGGCCAGTGTTTCTGGGAAGCAAAGATTTTATCCAAGTGAAAGCTCTTCAAGAAGACTAACCAGATATGAGAAAACAAAGAAGGAACTTGAAGAAGATGAAATAGAGCTTGAAGAACTTGAAGCCCTTATTACCAAAAGATTACCAAGAGGATCTGATAAGTATGAAGGAAAGTTGCCTTTCAAATGTTTTGCTTGCAATAAGATTGGTCATTTTTCTTCAAGATGTTTGGAGAGGGTTTCAAAGCCAAACCCTAATAGACCTAGGTTTCAGAAGAAATGCTACTATGTCTAAGAGGTTGCTGATGAAGGAGTTACAGATGATGAATCTGATGAAGGAAGTACATCTAGAAATGAATGTGTGTTCATTGCTATCAAAGAAGAAAATCCAGTGCCTACTGAATCTGCTAGTTATGTGAATGTGGAAAGTGCCTTGGCTGCTTAGGTTGAAGAAAAGGATGAATGGGTGATTGACAGTGGATGTTCTCATCATATGATAGGTGATAAAAGAAAGTTTGTAAGTATGGAAAGATATGAAGGTGGAATTGTGAAGTTTGGAGACAATTCAGCTGGCAAAGTCGGTGGCAGAGGATCCATCTCTTTTGATGGTAAGCACAACACTAATGATGTTTTGTATGTAGAAGGGTTGAAGCATAATCTTCTTAGTGTTGGATAGTTAGTTGACAAAGGATATGACCTCCGATTCAAGGATGGTAAATGCAGAATTTTGGAAAGCTTCGGAACTGAGATTGCAACTAGTACACAGACTAGAGGTAATATCTTTCATTTAAGTAGTATTGGTAAGAGCTGTTTGATTGCTCAGATTGATCAGAGTTGGTTATGGCATAAGAGAATGTGTCATGTAAACTTTGATAACATTGTCAAAATAAGTACTACTCAAGTTGTGAGAGATCTTCCAAAGCTTGTAAAACCTACTAATAGCATGTGTAAGGAATGTCAGCTGGGCAAACAGAGTAAAACTACATTCAAAAGTAAAGAACAATTTTCAAGTGGATTATTGGAACTTGTGCACACTAATTTGTCTGGTCCTGCCAGAGTTAGGAGTTTGTAAGGAGACAGATACTTTATGTTGCTGATTGATGATTACTCCTGGATGATGTGGGTCACCTTCTTGAAAGAAAAATCAGAAGCTCTTGACAAATTCAAGGTGTTCAAGGCTAGGGTGGAGAATGAGATTGGTGTGAAGATAAAGTGTCTGAGATCTGATAGAGGTGGAGAGTTTACCTCTGGTGATTTTAATGCATTTTGTGAAAAGCATGGAATAAGAAGACAATTATCTGCTCCTAGGACTCCTCAATAGAATGGAGTTGTGGAAAGGAAAAAATGGACTATTCAAAAGATTGCTAGAACCATGATGATGGAAGAAAATATTTCACATGTCTACTAGAGAGAGGCTGTGAGTACTATTGTCTACACTCTTAACCGGGTGCAAATCAAAGGTAATACTAGTAAAACTCCTTATGAACTATGGTTTGGTAATGCTCCTACTGTGAAATACTTTAGAGTTTTTGGTAGTAAATGCTATATCAAAAGAGATGAAGATTTAGGCAAGTTTGATGCAAGGTGTGATGAAGGAATATTTATGGGTTATTCTAACCAAAGCAAGGCATACCGATGCTTTAACAAGAGATTGAAAAGGATTGTTGAAAGTGCTAATGTCAAGGTAGATGAAAGCCTAGAGAGACCTTCCAAGTTCTGTGGATATGAATCAGATGATGAAAATGAAAAACAAGTTCAAGCTCATACTCAGATTCAGATTGCTCCGAAAAATCCAGTGACTCAAGAAGCTAATGAAAATGTTGAGGAACAAGTTCAAGAATTAGAAGTTTAAGAAAATCTCAAAACTCCCAGGTATGTAAGGTTGAATCATTTTGAAGATTAGATAATAGGAGATAGAAAAAAAGGTGTTCAAACTAGAAGAAAAATTGCTAAAGAACAAGTGGAGTATTATTTAATTTCAAAGATTGAACCAAAATTAGTGAATGAAGCATGTAATGATGAAAGTTGGGTAAAAGCAATGGAAGAATAATTAATGCAAATTGAAAAGAATCATACTTGGGATCTTATTCCTAGACCTGAAGACAAAAATGTAATTGGAACTAAATGGGTCTTCCGAAATAAAATGAATGAAGATGGTGAAGTTGTGAGAAACAAAGCAAGATTGGTGTGCAAAGGGTATTCTCAGGTAGACGGAATTGATTTTGAAGAAACTTTTGCTCCGGTGGCAAGACTCGAAGCAGTCAGATTATTTCTTGCCTTTGCTACTTACAAAGATTTCAAAGTTTGCCAGATGGATGTCAATTCAGCATCCCTGAATGGAGAGTTGGAAGAAGAAGTCTACATTGAGCAATCGGAAGGATTCCAGTTGTCTGATCAAAATGATATGGTCTGTAGATTGAAGAAAGCATTGTATGGACTTAAACAAGGCCCAAGAGCCTAGTATGCAAGGTTAGATAAGTATTTGCTAACATTAGGCTTTAGCAAAGGCACTGCTGACAGTAATCTTTATTTCAAAATTGATCATGAACACATCTTGATTGTTGAGGTATTTCTTGATGATATCATCTTTGGTGATGGAAATGAGAGCATGTGTAAAAAATTTGCTGATTAGATGCAAAGTGAATTTGAGATGTCCATGCTTGGTGAAATGAATTTCTTCTTAGGTCTACAAATCATTCAGTCAGAAAAAAGCATCTTCATATCTCAATCCAAGTATGTGAAAGAGTTGTTGAAAAAGTTTGGAATGGAAGATTCAAAACCAGTGAGTACTCCTATGATAACCAGATGCAAGTTGAGTAAAGATGATGATTATCCTAAGGCAGATCAGAAAAGGTATAGATCATAGATTGGAGGACTACTTTATCTGACTCATACAGACCTAATATTATGAATGGAATTGGCCTTGTTGCTAGATTTCAAGCTGATCCTAGAGAATCTCATGTTGTACCAATCAAAAAAAAATTCAGATATCTAAAGGGAACATTTTGTTATGGCTTGTGGTATCTGAAGGGTGACGATTTCACTCTTCATGCTTATACAGATGTCGATTGGGCAGGAGATGTGGATGACAGGAAAAGTACTAGTGGTGGTGCATTTTTCTTGGGTAAGAGATTCGTTTCTTGGTTGAGCAAAAAGCAAGAGGCAATTTCTCTGTCTATTGTAGAGGCAGAGTATATAGCAACAAAAAGCAATTGTACTCAAGTTTTGTGGATGAAGCAAATGTTGAAGGATATCAAAATTGTGTTTGAAGAGCTTGTTACAATCTTCTGTGATAATTCAAGTGCAATAAACATTTCAAAGAATCCGGTGTTGCATTCAAAGACAAAGCATATATCCATCAAGTTTCACTTTTTGAGAGAGAAGGTAAATGCGAATGAAATCAGATTGGAGTTTGTTTCTTCAAAGGATCATATTGTGAATATCTTCACTAAGCCTCTACCTAAGGACACTTTTGAGTATCTCAGAATGATGCTAGGGGCTATTACCCCTCCTATTCAGAACTAAGGTGCACTAATGTGCATCAGTCCAATGGAACTCATAATCATATCATGTGATCCAGATTGGTGTTAAGGGGATGCTACTCAGGGGGAGTAGTCAATATGTTAATTCTGGAATTTAGTTTGGTTTTATCTAAGAAGCAAAAGAGGGAGAGATGATTGCAATATGTGCCCTTTGCCATTGATGTCAAAGGGGGAGAGAAGTCATTTGAAAAACTTGAAAGTAAGTGGTTGCTGGTGAAAGGGGGAGTAGTGAAGAAAGTGGTTGCAGATGTGATAAGAGAAAGGGGGAGAAGTTCTTGTCTTGATGGTTGAAATAGTTTTTCACATCATATGTTGCCATCAATGGCAAAAGAGGGAGATTGTTGCAAATATGTGCCTAATCGGTGTTGTCATTGATGTCAACATGTCCTTGTTTTCATTAGTGTCAACTGTATCTTATTCTATTGCTTGTTTAGAAGACTTGTATGTTGAGGATATTGAGAAAATTAGCCTCTCTAGAAGAAACAAGTGAGTTACATATCTCTTTGTTAGAGACAGTGAAGACAGTGTAGTTCAGTGAAGTAGATTGCTCTACATTCCTAGTAAGATGAGGATCCAAGTCTGCGGATTAAAGGGTTTATATAGGATTGTTTGAAGTTTCTCCAGTCAATATTTGAGAGGTCCACATGGAGAATTGGTGAAGTTATGGTCATCTGAGTAGAACCGGGTTTTGTAGTTGTTCAGAGGTGACAGAGTGACAGAAATTTGGTCCAGATTGATCTGCATTGGAATATTATGATCTGCGGATCTAGAGGTGTATTTGATATGTCAGTCTGTATCCTCAACTCAAGTGGTTCATGGTTTGGAGGTCCACAAGAAATCTTTCTAGTGTGACAGTCATGACAGTTGGTGTTCTTGAGTTCCTGGATGAAGGTGCAAGTGCTTCTGGTGATCTGACGTGGTGCAGTTGTTCTTGTTGATTTCATTGTGCTTGTGGTGGTCTCTGAATTAGGTTCCTATTGTGTTGGTGGTCCACATTGAGGATTGAGCTCATGGATGAATATTTCTCCTTGGGTGTTGTTGTTCTTTCCAGTCTTGGTCGACCAGATGCATCGTGCGTGTTACAAATGATCTACGAGAAGTTTTATGGAGTGTGGCGTGATGTTTGAGGAAGATTTGAGTCCCAGTTATGTTTGGCCGATAGTGTAGTGATTTGCATGTAGCATTTTAAGTCTTTTTATTGTAATTGCTTGTAATGCCTATCTTGGAGAATGTTCCAAATAGATGATTGTTTGGCCGACTTTGATGTTCATTCCAAAGTCGATGACTTGTATAAATAAGTGTTGTGAATTCGTGGAAATGTGTGGATGTGAGCGAAGATGTGGATGTAGCGAGGAAGTGAGTGGGGGTAGAGTAGAGGTATTTTGCACTTCAATGGATTTAAACCTTACATGAAAAAGATGTTGTTTCTTAGTTCAACCTTTCTGTATTAACATTGTAAATGTTCTTGTAGGTAGTGAGCCTCTTTTGAGCAATGAGCTATGGGCAGTGCACCTGAAGGCAAGTGCCTTCCCATTTTCTATTCTTTTAATAGAGAATAAATCTTGTGGGTTAACCCCCACTGTGGTTTTTCCCTTAACTAGGTTTCCATGTAAAAATTTTGGTGTTATGTGTGTTGATTATATTTCTGCTCATGTGTTGTTGATTCATGCTTTCATGGTTATATCATTAATCTATTAATAAGTGGTAAAGAAGAATAATTGCAGCAAAAGATAAAAGTTTTGTGACAACTGATTCACCCCCCCCCCTCAGTTGTCTGCCCTAATTTCAACATATTGTATACTTTCAGCCATTGCATGTAGTGTTTGGTGATGGCCTATTAGATTTTGAATTATGGCCAAACTCAGTGAAGAGGAAATTTTGGGTGAAAAGCTTTACAATGCAGGTAAGAAACTTGAACACCTACCTCATTAAAAAAAGGTTCTTCTCAGCACTTTGGAGGAAGTAGAAATTTGTTTATACATGGTTGATCAGTCACCTTCTCAGTTGTTGCAACTAGCTATGACTCCGTCGGTGCATTCTCTAGTTAAGCCAATGCTTATGAGACATCATGATAATGATGTGAGACTTGCAGACACCAGTTGTCTTGGTGAGATCACAAGGATTACAATTCCTAAGGTTCCCTAAGAAGATGACATAATGAAGGAGATTCTACAGTTGATTGTTGAGAGCTTTCATGGGTTACATGATGACAAAGGCCCTTCCCTTGGCAGGAAGATTAAGGTGTTAGAAGTGATGGCAAGAACCAGATCTTGTTATCTTTTGTTTGATTTAGAATGTGATGATCTTATTCTTCAGATGTTTCATAATTTCATAGCATTTGTCAGTAAGGATCGTGGAGAATCTATTTTTTTCCTACATGCAAACCATTATGGTCCTAATCATTGATGGATATGATACTATTTCCCAGACCCTTAAGTCTATGTTGTTGGTTGTTTTGAGGCAAGAACAACATGTTTCTATAGTTGCTTTATTTTTGGTTAGTAGTGTGTTCAAACAATGTGAAAAGTTGAAACCTTTCTTGGTTATTGAGGAGACTAATACAGCTACTAAAGATGAGGATGTGTGCAACAAAAATTACATAACAATAGCATTGAATGCACATTTAGAGCTATCCAATGAAGCTGATAACACTAGTGTGAATGTTCAGATGGTTGAGATCATTAAAATACCTTCATATGATGAGCATATTGAGAGAAAATATGATGATGTCTTTTTACCAGCTAAAGATGATGATTCCATATCTTATTTCAATGATGATGACATAGGTGGTTTTTGGTTTGACTTTCAAACCAAGCCTATGGAGAGGAATGACTATGATGATGCCAGTACTAGGGAGTTAGAGAGTGATTTATTCACAAAGGCAACCATTTATGAGGAACACATTTTTCTGAACAGAGCAATCACTCTTTTAGCACTTGGGATCCAGGTGTGTTAGCACCTAAGTATGATGAGGATCCTGTTTGGGATGAGTTTCCTTTTGACTGTAGTGTTTTTCTAACTTCATCTCCACAGTTATGCATGGAGGGTGGCATTGATGGTGTTGTTTTTTATCTTGAAAACAAATATGAATTCACATTACATGTAGTTGATCTTGAATAGAGACCTAGTAACCTTGTTGTTTTGGATCCACAGTTCACTATTAAGGATGATAAAAAAGAAGAACAGGTGATTTGGGACAGCCTTGGAGACTTTGATGACAAGTATGAAAGTTCTAATTTTGGTAAGCAACATAATAGCAGTTCACTATCCTTGCCTAAACAAGATTGGAAAAATTAGTTTTTGGTGTCTATGGAAAATGAAGTTGTTAAAAATGATAATCTTTACTTGGTTAAGGATACTTAAATCCTTACTTTAGTAAAGATCATTAAATTATTTCTTTGTATTAAATACAAAGTATTTTTATTTTAGGTGAGTATCCTCACACATGTGTGAGGATAACTCACGTCATTATTCCTCTTGGAGGAATATTTGATTTATTTAGCCACCTCCTTAAGAGGTTAACACATTGCACTTATTCACATGAAAGGTGGCATATGGGAGTTGCATGCAACTCCCCCTCTCACCTCTATTTATAGAGTTGCTCTCTCCTTACATCTTATTCCTCTCTCATTTTTCTCTACTCGTTCATTTCTTGAGGAGCTCCTCCCTCTCTTTGTAATATTTTTATTCCATGGCTTCATGCCATCTTTCATAATCTATGGGGGTTTTTTCTTTGCTTTTCCCCCCTTCAAAATCTCTTGTCTTCGTGTTGTTCTTTTGGTGAATGCTTACAGATTTGCTTCTACTTTATGGTAATATCTTTTTATTATTTATTTATTTAACTCTCACAATCTTGATTAGTTGTTTCTTGGTCATTATTTTTCTAACATGGTATCAGAGCCATGCAACAATATTTTTGTGAGTTGTATTTTTGTGCAGCATTCACCTTGGAGAATTTATTTTTATAGATTGAGAGAAGTAAAGAAATATGTTTCCCTGTGTAGAAAAGGGGTTTTAAACCCTATTTCATTTTATTTCCATTTTTCAGCTAACCCTATTGCATGCAAATTTATTATTATTATTTTTGCAGAAATGGTTTGGAAGAAGAATTTTTTTTTTTGAAATCTATCTTTTTCTAAAATAATATTTTTAGTTTGCATGAAAATATATAAATCTATGTAAAAAAAAATTTAAGCCTAATTCTGTTTTAAATTTTAAATGAGTGTTTGCTATTAAAAAAAATATTATATTCTTGCATGCAACACTCATTCCTCTTTCTCATGCAATGGTCCATTAACCTGCGAGGAGAATCACCAATTGAGTGATCCCACCTACTATGTCCAAAGGAAGGTCCTTGATATCTTTCTCAACTTACACGACCACCTACATCAATTCTGTCAGGTCCTATAGTGATGGTCTGACCCCTACTGGCATTTAACCCTGTATCAGACATCATAGCACTAGGTCCCATGCTCACCTGCATTCCAAAATCTAGGCTCTTCTCAATATCCATTCCAGAACCCTTTTTTTTCCTCCAACAAGTATAATGGGGAGAAAAGTAGTCCAAGAACAACTAGAACAAGGAAGACACTTATTAAGAAGTGAATAACAAGGAGCTTCAAGCAGGCTACATAAAGGTCTTGGATAAAGCTAATGAATCTTTTTTCCTGTCTCACAAGCAATGCTTCCATCCCTTTTCTACCTTTTTGCCTGCTTCTTGATGTAGTCCTAACACCTTCAAATGTTGTTGCCCCCATACTTCCTGCATCTCCCTGATTAACAATGGTCATTTTATTCTTTAGATGACTCCACCTTGTTCGTGCACCTGGTAGAGAATTCCTGCTAGGTGTAACATTGGCATCCTGTCTATTTAGAAGTTGTGTTTATTCCTTTACAACTAGGTTTTCTCTATCACTTGGTAGACATAAACCTGCAACTATCTCATTCGGGCTACCAGCTACAGATGGTTCCACTGAAAGAGCATCTAGATTTTGCTCCAATGAATTATCTATGCAATCATCTGATGGAGACTCAGATGATAACGTCTGTGCATCAAATTTAAGAATAGATTTCTCATATTCAATCATTGAGTGTGCGGGCAATGTGTCATTTACTATAAGATCCCTAGATCCATGCACTTCTTTATCACACTCATAAGCATTCTTATATTTCAGAGCGATTGATGAAATCCCATCATTGTCTATTTTATTAGTGATCAAACAACATTTCCTTCTTGCATCTTGTTCCTCGGCCATAGACTCCTATTTGGTGCTTCTGTCATCATTAAGCAATTCGCTCAAAGGGTTATCTAAATTCTCTTCTATATTTTTTTATCTCACAAATTTGAGTTTGTCTGAAGACGTTTTGCCTTTAAATTCCTTTTGTTTAATAAAAGGAAACTATTTTTCTTGATATCTTTCTTGTGGACAAGCAAAATTGAACAACTGTTAGTTAATGAAAAATTACAGTAGAATGAGGGAAAAATAATAATTGAACTACTTCAACTCTCCAGATGACATATTTCTGATAGATTCTTTGACAAGATTTCAATTATAAGTTACATAAAAAATTATGTCAATTTCTTTTAAAATAAGAAAGTAGAGTTTTTTTAGATGAAATCCGATTCATAATCTCTTATTTATTACAGAGAAATGATAATTTATTGCAATGTCACCCTCTTTGTTGCTTTTAAATGACATATTCAAATGAATAAAGTCATTGTGTTCAAAAAAATTTGTCTTTTCTTTATAAGGCATTTGTTATAAAAACAATTCATGTCATATTTATTAAGTTTTTTTTGCCTTTTAAATAGGCATTTCTTAAAAAATTTAAGGCAATATTAATTCTTTTCTTTTCTTTTTCAATGGAGACATTTTTTTTTTTAAAAGGAGATAATTTTAGGCATTTCTTTTTAAATTTTTTGCCTTTTGTCTATGTAATTAGACATTTCTTAATAAAAAAATTTGCCTTTTATTATGAAAATTAGGCAATTTATTTTTTCAAAATTTGTTTTAAATAATTACACATGTACTTTTTTATTGGACTTGATCAACCCAATAACATTATACATGTAAAGTGATATCTTTAATATGTTCGATTCTTATTTTCTTATAAAAATTTAAGGGGATATTCATGTAGTCCGGAATGCATGAATATCGTCTTGTACTATTTTTTTAAAATTTTATTTGTTAAGGTGGCTTCATTTGTGCCCCTAGATATCTCTAAGCTCCTACTATTTCAATTTGTGAGAATATATCATTTTTCTACCTAAGTCTTGATTTATCACAATATTTAAAACAAGTCTAGTGTTTCATTCTCAACTACACTTATGTTGTTTTGATAAAGGGAATCTAACTGTGCCTCATTTATCTATTATAATTTCTTGAGAAATTAAAAGCTCATTAGATTACTAAAGCCTTTAAATATTTTATGTGCAAGATGCATTTGCAATAATGTTGCATAGGGAGCCCTTTAAGTCTCATTGTGGTGTTTTTTGGGCCCCATGGAAAATATTTCCATCCACTTTGATGGTATGCACTTGTATTTTTATGATGAATTGATCGTTGGGGATCAAGTTCTTAAAATTTGATGAAGGCAATATGGTTGTTATACCATTTTATAGGACTATTTTCAAAGTCCTTTGATATTAAAATTCCAATGAAGGCACTATGGGTATTATAACCATCTATAGGACTACTTTTTCAAAGTCCATTGAATCTTCAAATGATGGTACTATGATCTTAGGACTAATTTTCAAAGTCCATTATTATTAAACTTGATATAAGTTCCCTTTACAATTCAACACATGATGTAGTGAGAAGAAACCTAGAACTATTATTGCTATGTCTATATATTGACATTTTATAATTTGGGCTTGAAGCCATGATTTGTGCTACAATTTTTACTAGCACTCTTACTCAAGACTAAAGGTTATTTTATCTATATTGAATTAGTTATGCTAACTTTTGCCTTATTGGATTTATGACTTAAATTTGGATTCAATTGATCCATAATTTTATTATCCACTATGCAATTTGTATCTCTTTCTATGAATATACTAATTCAAGTTTAGGAGATGATCCCCATGATGGGAAATCCATTTGTGGTTATGGTTTCTTTGATGAAATAGGTTCAATCTCTTGGCATCACAAGAACCATCAATCCACTTCTCTTGGCTCTAAAGGAGCTCACTATTTAGATTGTTCAAAAACATCTATACAAGCATTTGGTTCACTCAATTCCTTGAAGACTTGGCTCTATATCAAGCTTTTTTCTCAAATTATATATTCTTATTCATTGTAAAGGCTTTTATGCCATTCATGTAAAATGTTGTAATCATCCCATTGATGGATTCTTTGTAATCTTCCCCAAGTAACGATTAAGGGGGGATGTTAAAAATGATAATCTTTACTTGGTTAAGGATACATAAATCCTTACTTTAGTAAAGATCATTAAATTATTTCTTTGTATTAAATACTTGTATTATTAAATACAAAGTATTTTTATTTTAGGTGAGTATCCTCACACATGTGTGAGGATAACTCACGTCATTATTCCTCTTGGAGGAATATTTGATTTATTTAGCCACCTCCTTAAGAGGTTGATACATTGCACTTATTCACATGAAAGGTGGCATATGGGAGTTGCATGCAACTCCCCCTCTCACCTCTATTTATAGAGGTGCTCTCTCCTTACTTCTTATTCCTCTCATTTTTCTCTTCTCGTTCATTTCTTGAGGAGCTCCTCCCTCTATTTGTAATATTTTTATTTCATGGCTTCATGTCATCTTTCATAATCTATGGGGGGGTTTTCTTTGCTTTCCCCCCTTCAAAATCTCTCGTCTCTGTGTTGTTCTTTTGGTGCATGCTTGCAGATTTTCTTCTATTTTATGGTAATATCTTTTTATTATTTATTTATTTAACTCTCACAATCTTGATTAGTTATTTCCTGGTCATTATTTTTCTAACAAAAGTGCACACTTTAACTAGATTGGATGACATTAGAAGCCTTGTTGAAAAATTCATCTTCATGACACCAAGAGACCAATATGAGCAAAATGTTTTCCTTGCTGATTTGCACATGATAAAAAGCAATATGGAGGGAATAAAATTAGTTTTCTTACACACAATGCATGATAGAGATGTTACCACCAAGCTTACAAATGAGACCTTGTCTATGACTAAGTGGTTAAGGGGAGAGGTTACTGAGCTCACCATTGAGCTTGATTCCACGAAGCTTGCTCTAAAAAGTGTCCAAGGGGCACTTCTTGAAGCAAATGAAATGCTTTATGAGGCCAAACAATTTAGAGAGCGGGACAATAGAGAAAGGGCCACAAAGATCAAATGGGTAATGGAGGAGCTTGATTACATTCAAGAGGAGTTTGATCTTGCACATTGTTCCAAAAAATCTAAAAATAGGAGTTTGGATCAACAAGATGTGTGCGTGGAACATGTGGATTATGATTATTTTCAGTTGATGAGTAATCCTCTTTTCAATGTGAGTGCTAATTTGGCATTTGATTATCCACACTTTGAGTTGGATGATGGAACTACTCCTGGTTGTAGCATTGCACTTGTTGAAAATAGCAAGGTATGGGATTCGGGAGAATATTTAGAACTTGAGTTGGAGTGTGGTTTTCATCTTGGTTTTGATTTAGGTTCACATTATGAGGTGAATGGTTACCCTCCTAGGAGACCACCAGATATGAAATGTGCAACTTGGAGGAGACAAATGAAGATCACATAGGGAGTATTATGACACTAGGAGATGTATATGTTGAACACACCAAGATACTGAGAGGGGGGGTGAATCAATATCAAACAAACTTCAAATCCTCTAGAGCAATTTAAAACTCAAAAATTACAACATTAACATAAACATGAAAGATCAACACAATGCACATCAACACATAACACCAGATATACATGGAAAACCCCAAAAGGGGAAAAACCATGGTGAGGATTAACTCACAATATATGAAGCTCAAAATTACAACTTTGTTTTAGGGCTACAACCCAAGGAAGCTACTACTGCCTGTTGACTTTATTTTAGGGCTACAACCCAAGGAAGCTACTACTCCATGTTGACTTTGTTTTAGGGCTACAACCCAAGGAAGCTACTACTCCCTAAAGACTTTGTTTTAGGGTCACTCCCAAGGAAGCTACAAATCCATGCAAATTTTATTTTAGGGCTACAACCCAAACAAGCAACTACTCCCTGAACTGAGAATGAACTTAGAAATGATTACAGCCTGATAGTCCTTCTACTGTCTAAAAACTAACATTGAAGCTCACACCTTTGATGGTTGCAATTCTACATCTTCACTCTGCTTCTGATGATTGGATCAATTAAGCATGCTCTTCACTTCCCTCCTATCACAAAAATGTCTTTAAGATGAATCTAAACAAAGCTTATTGGTTCTACTCTTTCTCCTTCAGTCGCACATCATAATGCATATCATATTCATATTCTACTCTTCACACATTCATATTCACAATCATACCTCACCTAGATCAACTAGGTTAACAATATATACATGACATTATATTGATTTCATTACAAGTCGGCCAGAGATCACAAAACATGAAACATGCATGGGGCAAGCCCTATCATGAACTACACGCTACTCTAGAAAGAGACACATGCCTTGCAGATCCCAACACATGCTTAGTCTAGTCCTAAACATCCTTCATAGCATCATCCTTCAAGGAATAACATTCGCACGCTTCACAAATTTGCAATAGGTCACCCTTAAGCAAGAAAGCATGTAGCATGTAGCACATAGGTCTTCACAATCTTGGTGATACTCATGAATGATTGAACATTGCTTGTTCTTCTTCCAAATGAGTCGACAAGCTCTATACACCATCTCGAGATTCTCCTTGAACTCCACACAGCAACAACTTTGTGGCGCACATCATCAACATTCCTCAGTCGAGAAGGCAAGAACATAACCCAACAACACCATCATTCTAGACCACAGCCAGTTCCAAAGAGAGCATAAAACAACTTGCAGAGAAAAAGGAAACATCACAAGATCATCTGGATCATCTTCCAACAGCTAATTTTCCATTCCAAGTAGCAACAAGTTGGTGCACATCATTAGCATATATTCTTAAAACAATTAGGCATCTGGAACCATCTGTATCACTTCAATCATTTGAAAGTTGAACTTGCAGACCTCCAAAACATCTAAAAATCATATGGATGCACTCATACACTAGTGTGAACATATCCTCAAAACCGTACAGCCATATATATCACTACAGAGGAATGCATAGCATTCCAAATAGTCTTCATCATCAATTGACTCTGCCAGAGCAAAGACTAGAACCCTGACTCTCATAACTTTCACTGTGAAGAAGCAAATGATCTAAAACTTTGGATTTAGTACCTTTACATCATATTGAACATAGCTTCTGAACTGCATGACCATAGCTTCAAATGTGGAGGAATGTGGAGCATTTTACCAGATAGTCTTCCAGGCAACTTTTCGCAACATCAACCTTCACCAACATCTAGAGGCCAAAACTTTCTTATAGCAACTCATACTTTCTTAGGATTATCAGGAAAGAGCATAAAACATGCTATAGGTCATTAGGCAACATCTTCTCAATCTCAGCATAGCTTCTAATTCCCATCTTAATATATCATCATGAAATCATCTCTGTAAACCACAATCATGCTCAATACAACTTTAATTGACATTAATCAAGGCATGACATCCAACCATGAACACCAGCAACCAACCATGAACATCAAAAATATTATTAAACATTAGCAACCCTAAACATTAGCATCATCACTGTATCTCAATGCATCTCTGTTACTACACTAGTATATCATCATCACAAACTAAGTGTTGACCTTACTCTAAGTGTTGACATCAATGACAACACATATTGCCAACAATATCCCCCTTTGTCATTGATGGCAACACACACACACCTGCTCATTCTCCCCCTTAGGTGCACATTTCTCTCTCTCCCCTTTTGACATCAAGGACAAAGGGCAACTTCTTCTCCTCCTTAGGTTATAAGCTCTCCTTTTCAACCTTCTCCCCATGTCAACAACAACCACTACCTGCTCCCCCTAAGAGGTAGCCACCATTAGTCTAGGAAAAATATATAGCATGAACTCCCCCTGGATAGGTGCACCAACTATGCATCTAGAAAGGAGGGGCAATTACCCCTAACTTCTTTCAGAGATACTCAAAAGTGTCCTTAGCAAGAGCCTTTGTTGGAACATATTCCAACTTCACTTCCTTATCTACAACCTTCTCTCTCAATAAATGATACATGATTGATATATGCTTGGTTCTAGAATGCATCACTGGATTCTTGGAAATATTGATAGCACTAGTATTGTCACACAAGATAGGAATAGGCTCATCATACATTACCTTGATATCCTTCAAAGTTTGCTTCATCCACAACACTTGTGTGTAGCAAGATGTTGCTACAATATACTCTACCTCTGCAGTTGATAATGATATTGAATCTTGTTTCTTTCTCTGCCATGAAACCAATCTACTTCCTAAAAAGAAAGCACCACCACTTGTACTTCTTCTATCATCAAGACAACCATACCAATTAGCATCAGTGTAAGCACTTATAGCAAAGTCATTACCTCTTGGATACCATAAGCCATAATCTAGAGTTCCCTTCAAGTATCTAAATATTCTTGTCACTGCATTCTCATGAGTTTTCTTTAGATTAGCTTGACATCTAGCAACCACACAAATTGCATGCATGTATCATGTCTAGAAGTAGTTAAGTACAATAATCCTCCAATCATAGATCCATAAATAGTATGAGATCAACCTCTGGAGACTCAACATTCTTGCTCAAGTGACAACTAGTAACCATAGGAGTACTCACTAGTTTGGAGTCCTCCATACCAAACTTCTTCAACATCTCTCTAACATACTTAGCCTGAGAAATAAAGATGTCATCATCTAGCTAAGCAATTTTAATCCCAAAGAAGAAAGACATCTCACCAATCATAGACATCTCAAACTCTTTCTACATCTCTTCTACAAACAACTTACACATACTATCATCTCCACCAAAGATTATGTCATCGTCATATACTACAACTATCAAAATCATGCCTCCTTCTTCCTTAATGTAAAGATTACTATTTGTGGTACCTTTCTTGAAGCCTTTCTGAAATAAGTATTTATCCAACCTAGCATACCAAGCTCTAGGTGCTTGTTTGAGACCATATAAACCTTTCTTGAGTCTACACACCATGTCCGGATCTTTTGATAACTGGAAACCATCTGATTGCTCAATTTAGACCTCTTCCTCTAGATCACCATTCAAAAAAGATGACTTGACATCCATGTAATAAACCTTGTAGTTTTTGTGAGTAGCAAGGTTAAGAAATGTCATGATTGCCTCCATCCTAGCTACCGAAGCAAAAGTCTCTTCAAAATCAATGCCTTCAACTTGAAAATAGCCCGTACACACCAATCTTGCTTTATTTCTCACAATTTCACCATTTTCATTTAGCTTGTTCCAAAACACCCACTTTGTTCCTATAACATTCTTATTGGTTGGTTTGGGAACCAATTCCCATGCCTGATTCTTCTCTGTCTGATTCAATTCTTCTTCCATTGCCTTCAACCATCCATCATCTTTGCTGGCATCAGCAAAGGTTTTGGGCTCTACTTTTGATAGTAAACACAAATTCACTTGCTCACTTGCCTTTGTAAACCTTCTCCTGGTCTGCACACCTTCATTCTTATCTCCAATGATTTGATCTGCTAAATGGTTCCTCTAAACATACTTTGCTGGAGTCTTAGGGATTTATTCGAGTTCTTGTTCCTTCTCTTCTTTCTCTTCTTCTTCTTCTTCAATGCAGGGAAATATATCAGATCTACAGTCCTCTGGTTCTTGTGAGATCTAATACAAGTCTTCATCTACCTTGACATTTGTGCTTTCAATCATCTTTCCCAACCTCTTTTTGTAGCATCTATAGGCCTTGCTTCTGGTTGAGTAACCAAGAAAGATCCCTTTGTCACTTCTTGAATCAAACTTTCCAAGGTATTCATCATCTCTTTTGATGTAGCATTTGCTGCCAAAGATTCTGAAGTATCTGACAGTGGGAGGTCTTCCATATCATAGCTCATAAGGGGTCTTAGTGCTATTGACCCTCAATTGTATTGTATCAAGCAGATAGACAACAATGTGAACTGTTTCCTTCCAGTACATATCAGGCAGATCTGCATCTTTCAACATTGCCCTAGCCATCTCTTGTATAGTCATATTCTTCCTTTCCACTACCCCATTCTGCTGAGGGGTCCTAGTAGCATACAGATGTCTCCTAATACCATGATCTTCACAATTTTTTTTAAATTCATCTGAAGTAAACTCACCTCCTTTATCAGATCTTAAACATTTGATCTTAGCATCCATTTCATTCTCAACCATTGCTTTGAAAACTTTAAACTTATCAAAGGTATCTAATTTTTCTCTTAAGAAGGTGTTGATTAACAGATTTGTCACCTTGGTTTATACTCCTTTGCCCACACGAATGACAACCTGACCAACAGTTGAGTCACTTGCAATGATAGTTGCAAGTGCTCTCTGCTTATTTTACAAGGCGCGGCTACCTTTGAATAATTTGCAATGAATGAAACATAGGGTATGCTTTTCACCAAAAAGTAGAAAAGGCAAACTAACATCTACCCATAACCATGAAAGTAGATACAAAAGATTAATTCAGAATAAAGTGAATGCAAATAAATGATACACAGTCCACCTATTCCACATCCACAAATAATACCCAGGAAGAGAAACAAACAACAAATCCTCCTTTCAAAAGATGAATTAACTTGAATTCAAAGATTCATAAACAAACACCAACACAATTTGATATAATAGAGAATGCATTGGAAATTGATTACGGAGACACACAAGACACATATAATCAAAGGAAACATTCATAAATTTATATATTCAGAAATATATTCCTTATTTCTCTAATACAAAATGTGAGTTCTGTTGGAATTAGGGTTGACAACTAAGAGGGGGGTGAATCAGTTGTCTGAAAACTTTTAAAGCTTGCTGCAATTAATTCCTCTTTACCACTTCTTAATAGATTAATGACATAATCATAAAAGGCAAGAATTAATAATACATGAGAAAAAACATAAATAGCACACTTGACACCAAGATTTTGATATGGAAACCTGGTTAAGGGAAAAACCACAGTGGGGGTTAACCCACAAAGATTATACTATGTTAGAAGTATTACAAAAGGGGAAGGCACATGCCTTCGAGCTCACTACCTAAATCTCACTACTCAAGAGAGGCTTGTTGCCTCAAGAATGATTATAAAAGGATATCAAATTATTTAAACTGATAAGTAGCATCTACCAATGCAAGAATTCAGTTCCGGTTAAGCACAGAATACTGATTTTGCACACTTCATCTTTACTCTACCTTGTTTACTGCTCTGCCATAATCTGAACCTCAGATCTCTTTTCTTTCGCACTTCTATCTACCTTTTTTGCACTTACTTCATATTTGCATCACAATCACTTTCACAACACTCGAATCTATTGGTTATATATATCCGCATCAACAAACTCAATCGCTTATCTGTCGACCTTATGAAGAAATTAACAAATAATACAAGTACTTTGTTCTATCGACTATATCCATACATCAATATTGATGCGTACCAAAAATATCACTTACAGATCACCATACATGTTGGCCACTAACATTATATCCCATACGCAACTCACCAAAATACTTCTACTAGATCCACAAAAGAATCTAACACAAGTCAGCCTATTCTTCACTAAACTATTCTGTCATATTAGGACCTGGTACTCAGATGCTCATAACTTTTAATCCCTTTGTCACTGGAGGTTGAAATCTTGGATTTAGATTTTCTTAACATTCTTCTACACTCCCTTAGGTTCGCAACACACAATGATTAACTGGAGAGATCCGCTGACCAAAATACTGAACTCTGTCATATACCTTGTTCCTGTCTATCCAGACTAGACAAATCTTGGATCTGATTTCTGGTATGATCTGATACTGCACTACAAATGTGTGGAATGGACTTAGTTGCCATCAATGACAACACCTGTCATGGCTAGCAGTGTCTCTTGCCAACAATCTCCCCCTTTGGAATTGATGGCAACACTTAGTGAAAAATAACTAAGTGTCGGAGCTACTCCCCCTTACTGTGTACACCTGTGCTCTCCATTGTTTCCAAAGTTCCCCCTTTGTTGGATTCCTCACTTTTCACTACTCTTCATTTCCCCTTTGACATCAATGGCAAAGGATGGGATCTGCAAGCCAAAACTTTCATAAGAAATCTGTTTATAAGGTCACATATGTACAAATAATCCATGCATTATATTTACATGAACTTGAGGATATCTGCAAAACTATTTTTCAATTGCACAAGTTCAGAGGCCCAACTACTTTTCATGCCATCCAAAATTGAGCTTTGTTCTCTTAGTAGGAGTACCTATGTTTTTGCTTTCTTCAGTGAAGGATCACCTGTCCGGACTGCAACTTGGGTTTCTAATAACGCAGTAAATATTATTTCTAACTTGGGGGCAATCAATCCCCGGAGCTCACACATTCTTTCCACAATATTGTTCTTTTCTTTAATAAGCTTTTTTATTTCATTAGTCAAGTTGATTGCTTGACACTCCTGATTTACCAAAGAAACTGTTAGAGGATCAAAATTTTTAGATAGATTTAACAAACTTTGTTCCTGCTCCTTTATCTTCTTCTCAATATCCTTAGTAACTTTGGGTCAAGATAGGCAATATTTGTATACATCACTTCCGTCCTTCAAAGCATTTTGAATACTCTTTATATTGATATCAAGTATTTTTCTGTCATTCCCTATTAGACCCTTTATCTCACTAAATCTCTTATCCAAAAATTCATTCCAGATTTTAATCTCTGCAGACTTCTCAAAGGATCAAAGTATTTTGATGGATAATGGTTGAAGGCTCTTCAGATTATTAGAGGGAGAATTAGATGGATTCTTCTGGAAGGTTGGCATTATCTTCTACAATATACCGGATGCAAGACCTAATAGCTCAATGTCCTCTATGTGGGATTTCAATATCTTTTCACTTGCCTTAGCTTGTGTGAAAGATACTATTTTCATCATTTGGACCGAAGAGAGAGTATCTAGGTCGATTGATCCTTGAATCAGTTCTAGTTCATCAAACTCTAGCATCTCTTTACTTAGAAAACTCTTTACTACATCTACAGTGTCTCTTACCACAATTTCTGGACCACTTTCCTTTCCTTGAGTTTTGTTAGTATCAAGACTATTCTATTTGGGTGCGTCAACATTTGCACCATCTTCTTCTACTTTATCTTCCTTGCCTTTGTCTTCTTCTTCTTTCTCTACTTCACCTTTCTCTGTGCCATCTGTAGGGGTATTCTTTCCTTTCTCCTCACAATCTGCAATCTATTCTACAGAATCTTGTGTAGCAGCAGTATTCTCAACATTATCTTCTTTTCTGGATTGATCAGGAAGAGTTAGAGCATCTCATGTATCATTAGTTTTATCCACCATCTCTGTATCTTCCTTGTTTATTTGTTCCACTTTCAGAATAGAGGAATCATCAACCTTAGTTTGTTGCTCATCAATTTTCATTTCTTCAATATTCGAGATTGATGAATCAATCCTATCATCAATCTCCTCCTCAACTAATGGAAGATTGTGTCTCTTCACTACACTTAGAAGTATTTCATGTGTTTCTTTAACTATTTCATCTAATTCTCCAAGCATTAGTTTGTTCATTCTCTTCTTGCTCCTAAATTCATCCTTCACTTCTTTGAATATCATATTCATTTGAACTTGAGTGATCTGAGGGCATAGTTTTATCAATACATGTTCTCTAAGCTCTATATCCTTGCTTTTTGCATTTTCTTTCCTCAACTCCAAAATGTTTGCAAGACTTTGAGGGATCTCAGAAGTTATTTCAATTAGGGCCTTGTTATAGATATTCAGATATCTAACAGTCACTTTCTCTAACACTTTCTTATCTGTATCACCGTATTCATCATAAAATTCAATCATGGGTTTCAAATTTCCATCCACAATGACTGATTTTATTACATCTTCCACAGAAAGTCTGGGCTTCTCAACATATGTATATGTCTTCTACCTTTTTCTTGCCCTTTTACTTCCAGGGGGATTTTCCTTAGTCACTTTGGCAGCTTTTGTTCCAAAGGCTTTCAACTCCTTTACCTCAGTATCTGAATCTGTTTCTTCTTCATCAACTTTTGTGCTTTTATAGGTTCTTATGGCCTTTGTTTTCTTTCTCTTACCTCCTTCATCAAATGGTATGTCTTCTAGTTTCTTAGGATTGGTAGACTTTGGGGAAACAGGGATAGCAACAAAGCTCCCAGTAGTCCTTAAAGTGGAGGAGGATTCTACTAGAGCACTTCCTTGTTTCTTATCTTGTTTCTCCTTCTCTACCTTTTTAGTTCTTTTCCTAAATTGTCTCACAACTTCCTTTGTGAGGCCTAGATTCTTAGCCAACTGCTCAACTTCTTTTCTTACTTTCCTTTTGGTTTCAGGTTTTGTGAGCTCATCATGCAGTTTTACACTTAGTTCCTCATATGTCCCAAATCTTTCAACTGTTGTATCTTTTGGCTTGCTCAAAAGGTGTTGAGCATACACATTCAAAGTTTTCTAATCCACTTCATACCCCATAGCATGATCCAAACAATTCTAGGTTCTACTGCTTCCATTAAGCATTGATCAGTGTCAACCATGAAACATATTTCATTCTTGTACTTCTCAACAATTGTTGTAGGGATTCTTTCCCTTGAATGCATCATACTCTGAAAGTTCTTGAAGTATCCCCAGATTGCAGTTTTATGTGCTTTATAGTTACCAATGTTGCGTAGGTGATCTCTGATCTAAATAGCAACTGGCTCACCATTAGTCCAGTGTAAACCCTTTACTCCAGGTACTTCATTCATATAGTAGAAGAACAAACATACAACCAACATACCATATTTAAAAGTGTTTTTCTTATCTTTCTTGATTTTGTTCAAGTTCTCAATTAGCTGGTTATGTAATAGTTCACATAGGTCATAATCTGCATTCTCCTTCAACATTTGATATGCTGCATATATGGCAGTTTTGGAGACAGAATTCTCCCTGATGGAGTGATAAATCTTGTAACCAATCACCATGGAAGCAAACTTAACATCCAGTTCTATAATGTCATTGATGGTCATTTCCCTCTTGTCAAACTTTACACCGGTTGCATCGGTAACAGTTTGGTTTTTCACAGATTTTAACATGGGTAATCCACTGGTTGAATTTAACCCAGTCACAATTTTGATAACATCCTTGGTAATCTTGAATGGTTTTAACAACTATATGAATTCATCATGCATCCGACTCAAAACATACCGGACCCATTCATCTTCATCGAATGTTGGAAACCCCATAATCTAAATAAAATGTTTATCATGCAGTGCTTTATACTCATGTTTAAGATCATGATTTTCATCCATTAGATGACTCTCAAACAAATCTACAAACCTTGAGTCCCCAAATTCATCTATGCTCGCATGAATATAAACCCTAATATCTTTAATATGCAACACACCATACGGAACACTTGAAAATGCACCTAATGGGTCAACTTCAATAGATTTGTGTGGATGTTTCTTAAATTTGGGTCAAGGCCTTTTAGTAATATCAATGACCAAAGGTGTAGCCATTGCAAAAAGATTACAAGTTCAAAGCTTTGCAGATAAATACCTTTTTCACGAAATTAGGGTTGATGGATAAATTTGTCAGTTGCACTTCAATTCCTTGTAATCTCAACTCAGACACTATTCTTCTTGCTTTCTTTGAGTGCAAAGTGATTCAAATGAAGAGTGAACACCCTTTTATGCTCCGCAAAACCTAATTTGCCTTTGTAATAAATGCTCTGCCCTAACACATCTGATTACACTATTTATGCATGCAGTTAATCCTCAATTGCTTTGCAATTAGTTGCATTAGCTTCTTTTCTTTCAAAAATTTCTTCAAAAGTTATGTAATAGGCTTCTCAAGCTTCATTCATTGTGCCAAATTCAGGCACCTACTTACTGGCTGGGGAAATTTGATCTTTAATGTAGCTCCCCCTGAGCCAAAGCTCCTAAGTTAATTCCTGAAGGAATTGTCAGCACCGGATTCCTGTGTGGACCCATTATTATTGTTTATAACACTTTTCTTGACCCATGTCTTGCTCATTTCATTCTGGATCTCATTCACATCAATTTTTCCCTTGCCTTTGTCTTGTCTCTGCTCATCCAATTTTTTGTTTACCAGACCTCTTCTTTCATTATTCCTACTTCTGCAGAATCTTGCAATATGACCAGATCTATTGCAATTAATGTGATGCCCCGTCATACAACCCTAGAGTGTTAGACGAACAAGTGCGAAAATTTACAGAAATTTTTTTTTTTGAAGCAAGTAAATGCATTATTTATTAGATAACATTATACTATCTACAACTTTTACACACAAAAAAATGATCAACTAACACCTCTAGGGAAACATAGTTGCATCGATAAACATGAAATCATAACAATACAAGTGATATACATTATAATATAGTAGAAGAGAGTTTACATCATTCTTTTGTAGAGATGAATAATTACAAAGGTTCAAATACAAGATTACATGATTATAAGATTCATGACCAATTACATCGATTTACAAGATACTACAAAATTATACAATTCTAAAATTATAATATAGCTCTTAAGGATGCAAGTACAAGATTGGAATTGGAGAATCATCTGTAGTGATCACGAATCAGGTCGACCAAGAAAACCAATGGATTAAACTCTTCCACCCAACCATGTGGAACCCTGAGGTCCACCCCCCAAGCTAGGAGATAACAATGAGGTTCCACTAAGTCAAAGGATATGTTAGGTCTCAAAAATGCAGGTTGCTAATCCTAAGAGGATGCCAGGCTCTATGTTTAGATTGGCAATGTTTTTGAACTAACTTGACGAAATCAACCTTTTGGGTTTGATGATTTCCTACACTTTAGGTCCTGCTACACCTAGGTGGGTAAACCTTGGAAATTAAAGCAGATTGAATGCAATTATTTTGGCTAAGTAAATGGATCTACCTATAGTGGCAAATGGTGTAGGATAGATGAAAGCTTGCTAACTAACTCTAATATCTAATGAATGGTTGGTATAAATTGTATAAGCAATATCAAGATGATTTTTATGATAGTGCAAATAAAAGGATTTAAATGATGAATAGAAATAAGACCAGTGCCTTGTTGGATGAACAGAGCCAAATGAAGGACTAAGACTAGTGGCTTATAGTGGGTAGTAATTCTAATTGTTTGGCACAATATTTTAGTTTATAACTTGTATAAACGTGCAGGGAGATGACTAACAAACTCTTCTTAATAATCCAACTAATACAATCAGTTTTCTTGTTATTCACCAGAAGGTAATTTAATCCTTTCTTGAAGGAACCAATTGAATGAAATATGCAAGAATAACAAATAATATTAACTTGGAGACAGAATGGTTATCCTAATTAAATGGTTCTTCTTAGTAATCCAAACTAACACTTCTAGGTTACTGTGACTGATCAGAAGGATTTTAATTCCTATAATGGACACCAATTAATCAAACCACACAACTACAGCAAATATGCATTGACAGATTAAATATATACTTGATATATTAGTTTGAATAACAAGGAAATTGCAGGACTAGAGATAACCACACAATTGAGTAACTTTAACAAACAACTGATGCTAGAATAAAACCATAAGATCATAGAACTCCAATTTACTTCTTCAATAATATACTTGCAACATGGTCTTTTGGAAACATTGTAAATTTTATGTATTATATTCTACCATTGATGATTATTCAGCATCATATGTCCAACTTATATAGGAATACTTATGAAGAGACATAACTCTTCAAAGAAGTCTTTTGGGACTTAACAAACGTAAGAACAATAAAATAACCATGATTATGCTCTACTCAAACACAAGTATAGCTGAGCAATATGATATAAGTACTCCTAGCTGCGATGTGAATCAGTAAATTCAATGGCGTTCCTTGTGATCACATCCATCGTAACCATCCTCTCCAAATGCTTGCAGGCTTCCCTGGATGCAGAGTCTTTGTCCTTAAGAGCTCCTAAAGCTTCATGTAATATTGCTTGACAGTCTCTGCTCCATTCTTCTTTGCTCTTTAATTCTTTATCACTTTTGAACAATGTGGGCACTCCTGCTTTTGAAGCTTCAATACATTCTTTGGCATTAGTCTTAAGTTGATCATAATACCTCTAATGTTGCTCGATCAACTCTTTTGCATTGGAGGCACCTACAATGTCAGAAGTATCTTTACCCTTTGTCTCATTTAATTTCTCCTGCAATCTTTTTTCAAGCCTTTCATGTTCTTGGATTGCTTTATAATTTTGAGAATAATTATCCCAAAATTGGTTTAGCCAATGCATCATGTTGGTATGCCTGTTTTGGAGTACTATGACAAGTGTATCCATCTATATTTGATCTACTTGATCTATGGATAGTGATTGGACACTCTGTGAGCTTTCACCCTGAGTTAGTCTCTTTACTGATCCCCCGAAGGTACTCTTGACAGCATCTTTCAAATAATCATTCTCTTTTGTCAGTCTCTCACAGCTCAACTTGTAGGCATCCCTTTCTTTGATTAACATTTGGACCTGCGCCTTATTCATTTTTGCAACATTAATGCCAATGTCTGCAGTGATCAAAGGGTCAGTCTCCCCTACCTTCAAGGTCATGACATGGCCAAAAGTCTTCTCAGTGTCTATAATGGTTGTCTTTTTATGGGGAGGATACAGGGCCCATATCATTAATGAATTTTCATCATTATTATACTTGGTGCCCATATATACTTCAGTGACACCTTCTGGAGTGAGCTTGTATTTATCATCCGTATTATGCAGAAAACTATCAAATACTAGAGCAAAATTCAAGTCAAGGCCAGGAATGATCATAACCCCTACTTCCTTGAGCAACTGTCTACCCTTATTAGGGGTCATATCTTGTAATTCATTATCCATTGTTGCCGTCAACCTATCAAGTAGTTGTCTCTCATTGTTGGCAGAGACATCACCAACTGACTCTCTGATTTCCTTCCCTTTGCATTTATATAAAAATGATTTGAATTCTTTAGAATGAATGAATTCATCATCAGAAATAAAAGAATCATATGCTATTTGTCTTGGGTCTTCATCAGCAGACCCCTCCTCATCATGTGCTATGACAGGAGACTGATATTGTTGCATCTTTCTCTTAGACATTTTTATTGTTTGTTGTTGCGGCTCCTCTTGCCCTATAGGTTCTTCATCATCAAAGGATAATACCTCAATCTCTGCAAGCTGCTTCCTTTTCTCATCTAAGTCCCTGTTATATTTTTCAACCACTAATTCCACCTTAGCCTCTTCTAGATTTTTTATGACATCATCGTGTGGATAAGGGATATGTGTGTACCCATTGAGGTTTTGCTTCCTCTGAGAAAGGTCAATAAAACATTCAGGATCAAATCCTTTTCTCACCTCAGCACACCTCATATTGTAGTGCATCAATTTATCCAAAATGAGATTATAACCTTCCTTGGAAACCACAGTGAAATCTCCAAAACACAAAATACTAGGCATAAAAGACTGTTTGTCATGGGAGCTCAGATGCATCACATTTGAACAATGCATTTGCCTAACTATTTCTAGGTAGGCAATTCTATCAAGGACAGTCTTAGGTAAGATAAAGGGAGTGTCCTCAAAACCATACACTCTAACCATGGTGGCATCTTCAAAACAGTACCAATCTCCCCAGTTGTGAGTAACAATAGGAGGACCACCAAAATCTTTTGGTCTAAGGAACCTCTTTATTTCATTTGAGATTGAATACTCATAGGGATGACCAAAATATCTCTACAATACTTTCACACAATATTCTTCAAACTGTACATAACTAGAATGGGCATATCTATTATCCCATATTTTGATCCACATCTGTATTGGTAACTGCTATCCCTTCTAGTCTGTTGGAACAATTTTAAATTCATTTGGCCATAACCCCGCTTCCTGGCCATAATAGAGCACCATGTGCATAAGAAGTGAGTAATGTTCAAAGGAAACGTTTCAGGCATTGTTCCTTATTGCAGCCAAACCAGAGTCAATTATATTAAAAATATAAGCAGCATAATCAAACTATCTTGCATTATGGCACTGAATGTTAGTAGCTATGACCATTAGAGGAATTGTCATAAAGTCAGGAACCTCTTATCCTAGGACCTGGCCCACAGAGTAGTAAGTATATTGTATGTAGGGTTTAAACAATTGCACGTGAAATGGAGGGCCATCATTCTCACTGAGGGGCACCATTTCTCCCTCTGCCCTAGGCCTGTGAATTGGCAATCTCCACCCATTGTATGTAGTATCCATTTTCCAGTACTCCTTTTCCAAATCCTCATAGACAATGGGGACAGTACATAAATCATTTAAGTCAAAAACCTCACAGATTGCATTCTTTGATAAGTGTATAACAAGCTCCCCTTGTGGGTTGCATATAGCCTTAAGACTTGGGTTATACTGTTTAGCAAGAAGTTGGAGGAGTTCAACATTTAGAAACACATCAGGCACAACTAACTTACCCAAATTCAAATGCCATGGGTTTGATACTAGAGAATTCCTAAATCATCTATTGTAATGGAATTTGAAAAGTTCATAGCCTCTAATTGGAGTCCAAATGTTCCCGAGGTATTTACATTTGTCTTCTAACTTCTCCACTTCCGCCCTAAGTTGTGCAGATCTTCGGGCTTTGGGAGTTGATCCTAGTAGTTGATCAATCAAGTCTTGGTTCAGTTTTTTGTCCTTTGTTTTCTCTTTAGGGGTTTTATCAATTTTCCATTTTTTAGGTTTACTTGTATCGCCTTGTGATTTTCTGCCCTTTCCTTTCCCCAGAGTCTCCATTTACAATCCTTGACAGAAAATTCAAATTACAGGCTATAGCACAGAAGTTTGTATGTATGTACCTATTATCAGTGGCTCTGATTGAATTCCCCTATTTTGTGCTTCAAGTCTCCCCCTGTAGGCTCTTCTTAAACAATTCTGTCAGGTTTAATTGCAATGATTTTGAATGTTATCTCAGAGGATTTCTTCGCCATTTGCAATTAATTGTTCGAGCAATTCAATCTTCTTGATCGTTGTGAAATGTCACATCATCATAACTCCTCTCATTGGCATGATTTTCATAATGTCTGGGTGATTTTAATATCTTCTGATGGCACGAACGTTTGTTCATGGGTCAATCGTTGTAACCCTTCAATTGTCTCCTCGACATTATATTTCATTTGTGAATTTGTATTGGCCGAACATCTTCAAGATCTACCTGATGTAGAAGTGGGCATGGTTATTATCGGCGTGACTTTCTTCATCGTTGTGTGAATAACCTTGTTCCCCAATCTCCTAAGTGTTACTGATATGGCCATCGGTGAGAGTCTCGTTGATGAATGTGACTATCATTGTCATCGGGGTAATCTATGTTATCGGGATAATATATTTATGGATATCCGATCGTAGTCGTCTCCCTGATAGCCTTTTATATCCTAGATCAGAAAGAACTTCATAATATGTTACCAACATCGTCCTGAGAATTGCTTTGGCCAGACTTGTAAACCTTGTTCTGATTCATTTACGTTTGCCAATGGTTATACATATCGACATGACCTATACCGAAAACACCTTTTGTTATTTGCTGAGACATCGGAGTATCGAAGACTTATTAATCTTTCGTTCCAATGCTCATCTCCTATCGATGACCACTATTTCCTCTGATTCCATGAGATGCTCGGTGAGAGTTTTGCTGAAATACTCCATCAGTATGATCTATACCGTCGGGAGGGTTTTCAGATTGTTCTCCGATAGTATTTTCTTATGCTGATCAGAATGACTGGTAACTTTCTCTCTGATGATAGGTCATCGATGCCACTTTCTCCATCGGTGTTATCTAAAACATTTTCCCCGATCCTTATTCTCATGCCGATAGCCTTTTTAGCTAATTTCTCATGGATCGGTATAACAATAATGAGGTCTTGCCGATATTAGGAGATTTGAATCCTCATATTAGTATGATTTTGGGCATAATTTTTTATGATTTGGTTGGATAAGGATGAGTAAGAATACAGAAAAAAAAAAAAATTAAATTTTCTTGTCCCAACAGCATACAAGCAAGCAGATAAAGACTTGACATAGACAACTCAGATTTTCAAGACTACACAAATCATCAAAACAAGTCAAAGCAATCAAGACAAGACAATACTCTAGAGGCTACAACAAAAGATAAAGAGGAAGTAACTAAGCTATAGTAGGGAGAGTGTCATCGTATGGTCCTAGCATGGGTTATCCAGGCTATCTCTCACTAGAAACCAGCCCCCATATATGGTTATCCTGGCAACCTCTCACTAGGCACTGGCCCCATAGGGTAACACATGTAGAGCCGACACATCCTCTCATAGAGACAAGGAGGTCAACCTTGCCAACTAGGCATTCTCATCCCATCCTTAGCCTGTAAGAGCACTCAAGGCATGGGTGAGGCATCATACTTATCTTGTTATGTGAATTACTACCCAACCCACCTAGATAAATTATTAAGTTAACTATCACTTGATTACAACTTCCGTGGGGTTATCCAAGCAACTACTTTGGGCACTGGCCCCACCATGAAAGCCACTCTCCTACATACAACTAGCAACCCCTAACCAACATCCAAAACCAATACATGCATGGACAAGGGACTACAAGACATCTATTTTTTTTTCAATCCAATACATTAGATAGGCCATTCAAATTTTAACCTCAACAATAAACTTTCCCTTACCACTTCAAAATCCCAAATCAATAAAACTTTTAAACATAATAACACAATAACAAATTGAAGCCCAAGTAGTCTAACCTCTGGAGTCAGTAAGTTGAACTCATTACCACTATACACAAGTTCATCTCACACTATGAAAACAAGGGTTAAAACGACTATGACTTTCCCTTAGAACAATATGACTCAGGTCCCAAGAATAACATAATAAACCAATTACATCATTACTCCCAACAATGAAATTTTGATGCAGAGCATCCACCACTCCCTCAACATACCTATTGGTCAAATCTAGTTCCTTTCACGCCGACATCCCATTTCATATCGATGTGTCCCCGACACCATATCGCTATGACCTATACCTATCGGCTTAGCAAAACACTTTCATCCTAATGCTTAAATCACCCATCAGCTGACCAAACTTCTACTTCCTCGATCGCCTAACTCCCACCAATGAAGTTATGTTCGCTTTTGGTTGCCTATCGGCAACACCCCATACCATCGGTTCCACTTAGACTCTTCACTCCAATCGTGTTAGTCATACTGATGCACACACTTGACTTGTTGACCATCGGCAACATCTCTGCTATCGGCCTTCCTCAGAATTGTTATCCCGACACCTATCGTCTCCCCGAACTCCCCGTCGGTAACACTTTACACTATCGGCCACTATCTGTAGTATCTCCCCAATTAGCTACCTCACGCCGATGCCAAACTCTTCATCGTCGTGAGTCCTCCCGTCGGCAAAGCTTTCACTCCTTCTGCCGATCCTTGTTCTCATGCTGAACACTTCGCTATCGGCCAAACTCACTTCCGTCGGCATAACATTTAACACGCCTTCTAACAGTCTTTCTCACCCTGATGAAGACTTTGACCCTTCGCGACCATCAGCCAGACAAAATACTATTGGTCCAACATAAACTCCTTCACTCGATATCCTATCTTACGCCAATGACCACACACCTATCGCTAAGACTCCTGCCAATCGATATGTCTTTCGAACACAAACTTCGTCAGACAAAAGCGATATACTCAGCAAATGTATATCATACATGCAAATGCGATATACACAGAAATTGCATGTTCTCTTCACACTTGCAAATTTTCACAGTTTTGGACCCGCCAACTCCAGCGATGGTCTGATCCGCTTCTCAAATGATTTCATAAACCCCTTTCAACCTGCACGACCTAGCACATACCCATGCTAGGATTCCTCAATGCATCTCCAACCCGATCCTGCAAACATGCATGTGAACAAACAGAAACACAAAACGAAAACCTAACCTATGATACATAGCCATTCCACCGATTCTATGAATCAACTGGTGGAATGGATAAACAAATCCATACACCCACTAGAACAGAAATTCGATTACACAGTGAGATCAAATAGAGAATTGACACAAATAGAATCTCTTTATTGCTTTCAAAGGATGCAATTATAATACTCTATTTTCCCATAGCACAATCTAACTTCACAGTATGTCTCTCTTCTCCAAAATGACCCGATCTGGGGGTATTTATCTACTCACAGTAGTACTATTTTTGCCTCCAAGTGGCTGGGAGTGATGCAGAGGCATCCACACTATAACATTCGCATATAGCATGGATGTCTGCAGACCAACCTCATCATCATCATCTTCGCCATCATCATCATATTTCCCAAACCCAACAGCATCATCATATTGCGGACACTCGCAATTGTCCTCCTGCCGACTACTGTTCACCTCCTCCGCCTTCCAACATCATCATCATGGTGTTCAGCGGGCGCAAACATCCTCCGGCTGCACTGTTCATCGGGCACCGAATTCCATCGGCATCATGATATGCAACACTTCCTTCGTCAGCAGGATATCCAACATCCAGTTGCTTCAAATATCCTGATGACGATCACCTTCAGCACCTTCCCTTCGATGCTCCGCTAGTCGACGACACAAACAACAGCATCATGATCTGCTTTATCCGGTTCTCTCGAAACCTTCTGATGATGTTCATACAGCCTTCTGCCGATACCCAAACACTTAACAACGGCAGGATAAACTCGCATAGGGGGGATATCTCAATATCCTGATGACGATGACGTCATATCCTGATGACGATGACGTCACCCAATATCCTGATGACCTCTTCAACACTTAGTCAAAAAACACGAACTTTCTCTCCCGCATCTACTCGCGATACGCGGATGTTTGGCACTCCCGATATGATGATCCTGATGCCGATACACTCCACCTCGGCTCCTCCTGCTGATGATCACCCCGACGAACTCGCACTTCATGCAATCGACAACATCATGCCGATCTCCTCCACTTATCCGGATGACGATATCCGAACTGTCTGCAGGATATTCACCAAGATATCCTGATG
Organism: Cunninghamia lanceolata; assembly: GCA_027924645.1. Taxonomy (NCBI): domain Eukaryota; kingdom Viridiplantae; phylum Streptophyta; class Pinopsida; order Cupressales; family Cupressaceae; genus Cunninghamia; species Cunninghamia lanceolata. The sequence goes on along the minus strand of BSBN01000511.1, from coordinate 14,128,621 downwards.
ATGCCGTTTTAGCGAACTTCTTCACTTAGCGAAATTTCACTTCGCCGATCCTCCAGGGATGACCCGATCCAGTCTCAGGGTGATCTTCCAACTCAATCAGCTCAACTCGACCTAGCACATGCCCATGCTAGGGTCTTCAACATCTTTCAGCCGTGATCCTGCACACCTACATGCGAACAAACAAACTACCTACTAACCTACTGTACATTACCATTCCACCGATCAGATGAGTCAACCGGTGGAATGGATCAGTGAATCCATGAAACCTCTCAAACCAGCAAATCGATTACAAAGGGGATCAAACAGGAAACCGAAAATAGGATCTTTATTGATTTCAAAGATGCAATACAATATGATGTTCCTCACACAGCACAATGGAACTCCTCTGCTTAATGCGGTACTAGACTGTCGATCGATGATCTACAATCAACCGATCTCATGCTTATAAAGATTAACCTACGAGTACTACTGACCCGACTCCAAGCGGCTGGGAACTCTCCAGGCGGCTGGGAGATCCAACCGATCATACATCATGACAGCTGTTCTAACAAACTTAACTAAAAATAGCAAAAGCCTGGTCAGCATGATCTTATCATGATCAGCGTGACCTTATTACATGCATTTGGTCTAACAGACCTTCTTGGAAACACAAACAAGACCTAAAACTACTAACTGCCTTATCAAGACCAGCTGTTAGGTAGGTGCTCCTGCACCATACTCCCCAAAAGAAAAGAACTCATGTCCCATGAGTTTAGTATGTGGAAGACTTCCACCTTTACACTTTGCCTTGGCAGTCTTCTGACCTGTTCCAGCTGTGTCTGCTGCTGTCTCTTGACTGCTCCAAGTCTTCTAAACTGTAACTTGCTTTCTGGCAAGCAAATCTTCATGCCTGTTGAGGTAGGCCTTTTTCTCTCACATACCTTGTGTTTATCAGGTTGTCTGACCAGAACCTCTTTCTGAACTGCTTCTTGAACTGCTGAAATGTTCAACTCTATCTTTCTTTCAACTCTTATAGGACAAGCAATAGTCCCAACTATGACAACATCCTCGTCATTCCTCTGAACTGATTGCTGTTTGCAAACCTGTTTCTGCACCTGCTGCTGACCTCTGTCAGTCACAACTGAAACGTTCTTCGGCTTGTTGTCTTGAACAACTCCTTTCCCTGCAGTGTCCTGAACTGCCTTTATGCCTGCTCCTCTAGGCATCTGCACAAATTCCTTCTTTCCCATTAAAATGATTTGAGCTGCCTTCGGTACTGCAGCTTTTGCCTACAATGGCATCAACTTAATAATCTTCCCATCCTTTTTGATGGTGTAGGTATTAGCATACCCATCATACAGTACCCTTCTGTCAAATTGCCATGGTCTACCCAACAGTAGGTGACAACATTCCATAGGCAAAATATCACACAAAATTCTATCATGATATGGTCCAATCTGGAAATCCACATATGCCTGTTCTGAGACAAAAAGTGATTGACTATCACTCACCCAAGATGTCTTGTAAGGGTGTGGATGTGGAATCCTTTCCAACTTCAGTTTATCCACCATTTCCTGAGATACCATGTTGTCTGTTGAACCAGTATCAATGACAACCTTACATACTTTACCTTTGCTCTTGCATGTAGTTTTGAAAAGAGCTCTTCTTTGCATCAGATCCTGTGATGCCTGCAAACTAATTCTCCTTAACATCAATGATTCTCCACTCTCTGGATATCCATAATTCTCAGGATCTCTGTTTGAACTCTGTGCACTTTCTTCTACTTTCTCTTCTTGTACCAATTGTACTCTCTTGTCACTAGTTCTATCATTTCTGGATGATGAACCTTTGTTTTCTGGACACTTGAAAGATGGATGACCAAACTCTCCACAGGTGTAACATTTTCCTGAAAATGTAGTAGAACCTCTACCACCTCCAAATCTTCCTCTATTACCTTTCCATCCACCTCTGAAATCAGACTGTCCCTGTCCTTTACCAGTGTCGTCTTGACCCTCATTTGGTTGCTTTTGTGCAGGGGCTGCTCCTCTTCCCCTATTGTTTCCTCTACCTCTCATGGACTTATCATGTCCTCTATTCATCTTTTCTTCAATTCTGATTGCCATTTGATAACAATCCTCCACATTCTTAGGGTTAGCTAACACTAACTCATCCTGTATGTTAAACCTCAAACCAGCCAAGTACCTAGCCACCTTTTCTACCTCATTCTCATGATGACCAGATCTCATACTTAACAGATAAAATTCCTCCGTATATGCTTTCACATCCCTGTCTTTCTGCTTTAAAAATTGCAGCTTCTTAAACATCTGGATTTCATAGTCCCTTGGCAAGAATTTACCCTTGATCCTTGCTACCATCTTATCCCATGAAGTGATCTTTGACTTCCCTTGTTTCCTTCTCTCAGATTGTACATAATCCCACCATACCAAAGCATGACCTCCTAACTTGGTCTTTGCAATCTTTACCTTCTGATCCTCAGCAATATCTTCACATTCAAAGTGATTATCCAGTGCAGCAATCCAATCTAACAACTCATCTTCATTCAAGCTTCCAGTATACTTGGTAACATCAACCTTTACCTTAGGTTTTTCACTCTGCACTGCCTTTAACAGTTTTGCCAATCTCTGGTCTTCAGCATCCAGATCTTCAGCTACCTCTTCATACTCTTCAACAGTATTTTCATCTTCTTCAGACTCACTGTCTTCCACTTCCCTCTTTTTGTTCTTTTCCAGGGCTGTCAGCCTGGCTTGAAGTGCTTCAGCAAGCTCCTTCATCTTCCTCATCTCTCTAGCATGTTTCTCCTTCATCTCCTGCAATTCCCTTGCAGTACCACTACCTTTAGGAGGCATTTTGTCAACCTCTCACAACACACAACACACAATTCACTCTATCTCTACCTCTGCCCTTTCGGTGACAGAATCAACACACAACAGCCCAGACCTTTTGCTGAGCTCTGATACCACTATAATGCAGAGGCATCCACACTATAACATTCGCATATAGCATGGATGTCTGCAGACCAACCTCATCATCATCATCTTCGCCATCATCATCATATTTCCCAAACCCAACAGCATCATCATATTGCGGACACTCACAATTGTCCTCCTGCCGACTACTGTTCACCTCCTCCGCCTTCCTTCTAACATCATCATCATGGTGTTCAGCGGGCGCAAACATCCTCCGGCTGCACTGTTCATCGGGCACCGAATTCCATCGGCATCATGATATGCAACACTTCCTTCGTCAGCAGGATATCCAACATCCGGTTGCTTCAAATATCCTGATGACGATCACCTTCAGCACCTTCCCTTCGATGCTCCGCTAGTCGACGACACAAACAACAGCATCATGATCTGCTTTATCCGGTTCTCTCGAAACCTCCTGATGATGTTCATACAGCCTTCTGCCGATACCCAAACACTTAACAACGGCAGGATAAACTCGCAAAGGGGGGATATCTCAATATCCTGATGACGATGACGTCATATCCTGATGACGATGATGTCACCCAATATCCTGATGACCTCTTCAACACTTAGTCAAAAAACACGAACTTTCTCTCCCGCATCTACTCGCGATACGCGGATGTTTGGCACTCCCGATATGATGATCCTGATGCCGATACACTCCACCTCGGCTCCTCCTGCTGATGATCACCCCGACGAACTCGCACTTCATGCAATCGACAACATCATGCCGATCTCCTCCACTTATCCGGATGACGATATCCGAACTGTCTGCAGGATATTCACCAAGATATCCTGATGATGCCGTTTTAGCGAACTTCTTCACTTAGCGAAATTTCACTTCGCCGATCCTCCAGGGATGACCCGATCCAGTCTCAGGGTGATCTTCCAACTCAATCAGCTCAACTCGACCTAGCACATGCCCATGCTAGGGTCTTCAACATCTTTCAGCCGCGATCCTGCACACCTGCATGCGAACAAACAAACTACCTACTAACCTACTGTACATTACCATTCCACCGATCAGATGAGTCAACCGGTGGAATGGATCAGTGAATCCATGAAACCTCTCAAACCAGCAAATCGATTACAAAGGGGATCAAACAGGAAACCGAAAATAGGATCTTTATTGATTTCAAAGATGCAATACAATATGATGTTCCTCACACAGCACAATGGAACTCCTCTGCTTAATGCGGTACTAGACTGCCGATCGATGATCTACAATCAACTGATCTCATGCTTATAAAGATTAACCTACGAGTACTACTGACCCGACTCCAAGCGGCTGGGAACTCTCCAGGCGGCTGGGAGATCCAACCGATCATACATCATGACAGCTGTTCTAACAAACTTAACTAAAAATAGCAAAAGCCTGGTCAGCATGATCTTATCATAATCAGCGTGACCTTATTACATGCATTTGGTCTAACAGACCTTCTTGGAAACACAAACAAGACCTAAAACTACTAACTGCCTTATCAAGACCAGCTGTTAGGTAGGTGCTCCTGCACCAGGGAGACCCAACCGATCTAACAAACTAAATAGTTGTCCAAACAAACTATCTAAAAATAGTAAAAGCATGGTTAATTTAGACCTTATTACATGCATTGGTCTTATAAGACCTTCTTGGAAACATCAACAAGACTTAAAACTAACTAACTGCCTCATGGAGGCCACTGTAAGGTAGGTGCTCCTGCACCATACTCCCCAACAGAAAAAGAACTCATGTCCCATGAGTTAGGTTGTGGAAGAATGCCACCTTTACTCTTTGCCATCTCAGTGTTTGGACCTATTCCATCTTTATACTCTGCTATCTTTTGGCTGCTCCAAGAGTTCTAAACTATAACTTGTTGTCTGGCAAGTAAACCTTCCTGCCTGTCAATGTAGGCTCTGTTCATGCATACCCTATGTTTGCCAGTTTGTCTTACCAGCACCTTTGTCTGAATACCTGGTTGAAGAACCTCAATAATTGCCTCTTGAACTTCTGCAATGTTCAAATCTGTCTTCCTTTTAACTTTTGTAGGACAAACAATAGTCCCAACTACAATCACATCCTTGTCTTGCCAATCAATTTGTGGCTACTCAGAAACCTCTTTCTGAAACTGCTGCTGACCTCTGTCAGTCAAAACTAAAACTATCTTCAAACTATAGTCATTAACAACTTCTTTCCTTGCAGTATCCTCAACTACCTTTATGCCTGCTACTGTAGGCATCTGCACAAACTCCTTCTTTCCCACTAAAATGATTTTTGCTGCCTTCTGTGTTGCAGCTTCTTCCTGTAATGGCATCAACACAATAGTTTTCCCATCTTTCTTGATGGTGTAGGTATTTGCATACCCATCATACAGTACCCTCCTATCAAATTGCCATGGCCTACCCAACAGTAGGTGGCAACATTCCATGGGTAAAATGTCACACAAAACTCTATCATGATATGCTCCAATCTGAAAATCAACATATGCCTATTCATATACAAAAAGTGATTGACTATCACTCACCCAAGATGCCTTGTAAGGGTTTTGATGTGGAATCCTTTCCAAATTTAGTTTATCCACCATTTCCTGAGATACCATGTTGTCTGTTGAACCAGTATCAATTACAACCTTACATACTTTACCTTTGCTCTTGCATGTGGTCTTGAAAAGAACTTTTATTTGCATCATATCCTTTGATGTCTTCAAGACTGTCCTTCTTAACATCAATGCTTCTCCCTCCTCCGGATACCCATAATTATCAGGAGTCTCCCTCACACTTTGCTGAGTGTTTGAGCTGCTTGCACTTTGCTGATCAGTTTCTTGGATCAGAGTTGCCCTCTTTTCTCCTCCTAAACTTGTTGCTTTTGTTGGACATTTGAAAAATGGATGCCCATATTCACCACAAGTGTAACACTTACCAGAAAATGTAGTAGAACCTCTACCACCTCCAAATCTACCTCTGGTACCATTCCATCCACCTCTGAAATCAGACTGCTCTTGTCCTTTACCAGTGTCTTCTTGACTCTCATTACCTTGTCTTGTTGTAGGAGCTGATCCTCTTCCTCTTACATTGCTACCTCTTCCTCTCATGGACTTATCTTGTCTTCTATTCATCTTCTCCTCAATCCTGATTGCCATTTGATAACAATCTTCTACACTCCTTGGGTTAGCTAAAACTAACTCATCCTGTATGTTCAATCTCAAACCAGCCAAGTACCTAGCCACCTTTTCTACCTCATTCTCATGATGACCAGATCTCATACTCAACTTATAAAACTCCTCAGTGTATGCCTTCACATCCATTTCCTTTTGCCTTAGAAATTGCAGCTTTTTAAACATCTAAATTTCATAATCCTTAGGCAAGAATTTACCTTTGATCCTTGCTACCATCTTATCCCATGAAGTGATCTTTGACTTTCCTTTTTTCCTTCTCTCGGATTGTACATAATCCCACCATACCAAAGCATGACCTCCTAACTTGGTCTTTGCAATCTTTACCTTCTGATCCTCAGCAACATCTTCACATTCAAAGTGATTATCAAGTGCAGCAATCCAATCCAGTACCTCTTCTTTATTCAAACTTCCTGTGTACCTAGGAACATCAATCTTTACTTTAGGTTTGTCACTCTAAACTGCCTTTAACAGTTTTGTAAACCTCTGATCTTCAGCATTCAAATCTTCATCTACCTCTTCAAATTCTTCATCAGCATCATCTTCTTTTTCAGATTCATTGTCTTCTACTTCTCTCTTCTTGTTCATCTCCAAGGCTACAAGCCTTGCTTGAAGTGCTTCAGCAAGCTCCTTCATCTTTCTCATCTCTCTGGCATGTTTTTCCTTTATCTCCTGCAACTCCCTTGCAATACCATTACCTTTCGGAGGCATTTTGTCAACCTCTCACTCCTCTACCTCTATCTTCTCAGTGACAGAATCAACACACAAATAGCCCAGACCTTTTGCTGAGCTCTGATACCACTATGATGCAAAGCATCCACCACTCCCTCAACATACCTATCAGTCAAATCTAGTTCCTTTCACGCCGACATCCCATTTCATATCGATGTGTCCCTGACACCATATCACTATGACCTATACCTATCGGCTTAGCAAAACACTTTCATCCCGATGCTTAAATCACCCATCGGCTGACCAAACTTCTACTTCCCCGATTGCCTAACTCCCACCGATGAAGTTATGTTTGCTTTTGGTTGCCTATTGGCAACACCCCATACCATCGGTTCCACTTAGACTCTTCACTCCGATCGTGTTAGTCATACCGATGCACACACTTGACTTGTTGACCATCGGCAACATCTCCGCTATCGGCCCTCCTCAGAATTGTTATCCCGACACCTATCGTCTCCCCGACCTCCCCATCGGTAACACTTTACACTATCGGCCACTATTTGTAGTATCTCCCCGATTAACTACCTCACGCCGATGCCAAACTCTTCATCATCGTGACTCCTCCCGTTGGCAAAGCTTTCACTCCTTTTGCCGATCCTTGTTCTCACGCTGAACACTTCCCTATTGACTAGACTCACTTTCGTCGGCATAACATTTAACACGCCTTCCGATAGTCTTTCTCACCCCGATGAAGACTTTGACCCTTCACGACCATCAGCCAGATAATATACTATCGGTCCAACATAAACTCCTTCACCCGATATCCTATCTTACACTGATGACCACACACCTGTCGCTAAGACTCCTGCCGATCGATATGTCTTCCGAACATAAACTTCGTCAGACAAAAGCGATATACTCAGCAAATGTATATCATACATGCAAATGTGATATACACAGAAATTGCATATTCTCTTCACACTTGCAGATTTTCACAGTTTTGGACCCGCCAACTCCAGCGATGGTCTGATCCACTTCTCAGATGATTTCTTAAACCCCTTTCAACCTGCACGACCTAGCACATACCCATGCTAGGGTTCCTCAATGCATCTCTGACCCGATCCTGCAAACATGCATGTGAACAAATAGAAACACAAAACGAAAACCTAACCTATGATACATAACCATTCCACCGATTCTACGAATCAACCAGTGGAATGGATAAACGAATCCATACACCCACTAGAACAGAAATTCGATTACACAGTGAGATCAAATAGAGAATTGACACAAATAGAATCTCTTTATTGTTGTCAAAGGATGCAATTACAATACTTTATTTTCCCACAACACAATCTAACTTCACAGTATGTCTCTCCTCTCCAAAATGACCCGATCTGGGGGAATTTATCTACTCACAGTAGTAATGTTTTTGCCTCCAAGCGGCTGGGAGACCCAACCGATCTAACAAACTATCTAAAAATAGTAAAAGCATGGTCAATTCAGACCTTATTACATGCATTGGTCTTATAAGACCTTCTTGGAAACATCAACAAGACTTAAAACTAACTAACTGCCTCATGGAGGCCACTGTAAGGTAGGTGCTCCTGCACCAAATTTCCAAGCAAAGCTATATTAAAATCAACTCAAAATAATTTAAACTAGAACACACTATAAGGTTTTTCACTCACCTTAAATAAATCTAACTACTATTCCAATCTATAATTACATCTAATATTTGATTGACCATTACAATAAATCTCTAATTTATTATTTATCTATTACAACAATGTATATTGCTAATTCAAAACTAAACAAATTTATATCTAACAAAATAAGTGAGCATAACCATTATTTAACTCAATAAATTTAATAATGATAATTATAAAATATTACAGATCTATCCTAACTAATTTTATGGGTTATACTAATATTAATTTCAACACTATTATTATTTAATGAGTTTGATTAAAAACAAAAAGACAACATAACAATACAACTAGTACTCCAATAAAATCTCAAGTAAGATTACTAATTGTTCAAGGAATTCCTAATAGAATTTTCTAAAACGTAGCTTACATTTGCAAATTTTCTAAATTTGATTCCAGCCCTAAAAGCTATTGTAAAACAAGAGAAATTCAATATAATGATAATACATGATTTCACAGAAGTCATTATCTAAAGTAAATCCAAATGAAAAATGGCTTGCAAGGGAGAAAATATGGAGAGAAAAGAATCCAGAAGGAAGAAATTTGGGAGAAGACTTCTGAGGTTTATGAAAGAAATGGTGAATGATTCTATCAGAGAAGCCATGAGAGTAAGATATCAAAATAAATTTTAGAGACAGAGGATGTAGTCACTACCAATTCTCCTGAGATTCAAGGCTTCGACAGAGAGACCAGAGCATTCCTAAATGTCTAGCAGAGGAGGAAAATGATCATACACAGTCCATTCAACCCCAAGCTTACGTCACAGGCAAGAATCAAAGATATATAAAAAAATTGACAGAGAAAGTCCTCTAGAATGTCGTACGGTGGTCATAGAGGAGGTGAGTTATACATTTCCATTGAAGAATTTTAATAGAACCAGAAAAGCACAGGGTTGTACGGTAGCACCACAGGAGGATTCTTATAAGAAAATTTGTTAAAAATTTGTTTTCCTCAGACTCTCACCCCACTCATACAGCCTAGCAACAGCAAAATATAAGGTAAAATAGATTATAAAGTAGGAAGAAATTTAAGAAGTTAGAGGATGAAGTTGTGTATGGCGGCGGATGGAGTAGATTAAAATTTGCAGATTAAAAACTTGGCAAAACAATCAACCCAAATGATCATTGGTATGATCTGGCAATGATAGGGGAAAAGATAGGTGAGCAATTTAGCCCAAGGTAAAATTTTGATAAGATTTTATTGGAGTATCATTTCGATGTGTGGCTAAAATAAAGAAACCTTGTTTCCTGGCAATGGAGTTAGATATTCAAACACAGGGTAGGTCTTAAAGTAACACTAAGAGTAACAAGTAAAATAGGGTTTAATAACATATTTGATTAGAGCAATTTTGAATGATTTATTTGTTGTATAAACTTGTAGATTTCCCATTTGGATCAACTCAGAGTTCAACTAGGTGAAAAGAGAGAATCCTAAATTTCTCAAGATTGGAATAGCAAACTATCAATTGCAGAGTTATAGGGAATTTTGAATGGAGACAGGAAGGCAAGAATTCCACTAGGATAAAGAGACGGGTTAATTGAACACAAGAGATTCAACGAGAATTTAAACTAATTTACCTAAATTGCTACAGAAAACACAAGTAAACATACCCAGAAATTTTGATCCAATACTTCAAACTTTCCTCAGCTTCCCTCTTCTTCAACTTCCCGTAACAATTTTCCCCAATTTTCTGTCTAACTTCCTCATAACCATTCCCCCCAAAATAAACCCCCACAGAAGCAAAAATTGCTAAAACTCATAAATTTCCACTATCAAGAATCTGTTACAGAGAATCCCACTACTCAAAAGAATTTAAATTTTGTACTTTACATAGAGATTCCCCAAATCTAGAATCTTATTCAACAACCAGTAAACATTAAATTATTCACTAATATTATTCTTTAAATAACTATATACTAATTAACCATAATAAAAACTTATGACTCATATACTATTAAAAACATTAAAATAATTAATTTAATCTACATTAGAATTACTTAAAGAATATTCCAAATTTCCTTAATATTCTATGACTAAGCAAAATACTATTAAATTTGACATATTAATAACATTATTAATATAATATTAATTCATTAATGCATTACCAAAATACACATAGGCTTAACTAAACAAAACTCAACAATAACTCCACATACCACTTGATGAACAACAACCTAATGACTGAAACTGACCTAGGGGAAACCTCATGTTAACTCCCATCAACGTTATCCATTGGGTGCAAGGGCATGCTCAGACCTACTAAGTGAGGTGGAGTCAATGCCCAGTACCTACAACCTGCATCAAAATAATAGGTTGTATACGAACCAATGCATATATATCAAACACACACAGAGTCAGAGAATCGCAGCATAGTAGGGTGCTCGAAACAAGTAGTACTACACCATCCCTGCTCTGAAACAAGACAATAATCATAAACATTTCTACTTAACAGTCAGATGACAACAAATCACATAAAACATAATAATATCAAACCATTACTGATCATGCCAATCACATTATAACTGGAATAACAATAATGTCATCATAAACTCATAACACATGTCAAAACTACATTAGTCAAACATAGTCCATCATGATCATAATAAACATAAAACATAAGTCTAATAACTCAAATGTCTCAAACTGTCAAAGTGTAGTATAATACTATCAACTATCTCAAGCCAAAACGAGGGGCATTACAATTAAAGAACACAACATTTCTTTGTTTATATACTTGATTTCCTCTTGATCTGCACTAATTAGCCATGTGTCCAAATCCATTGCAAGTAAAGCAGTAACCATTAAAAGAGTTGTCATTTCCTATAGAGTTATTCATTATAATACTTATGCATTCATTTGATCTATGACCATACCTCTTACACTTGAAGCATTGACTAGAGAAGGATGGACCATTTTGTTTTACTCTACTTCTGCATTGAGTAGCTCTATGACCAAATTTATTGCAATTAAAAAAAATTCAATTGAATGATGGATATCTTTGAGCATTAAGCTATCTTACCAGAGGTCTTCTAGGTCTGTTTCTTCCATTCCTTGGTTGAAAATTTCTTTGTTCAGATCCGGAGCTTTCACCTTTCTCATATCCAAGACCATGGTTGTCATCAACCTTTTTCTAACTTTCAAGCAGTGCTTCAAGTTTAGCTGAGATTATCTTGAACTTCTCCTTGTATTCATTTGCAACTTCTAGGTCATGTCTAAGAATGACAATTTGTCTCTCAAGTTCTCTTTCATTTTCTCTACTTTCTTGGAGATTAGACTCTAGGAGGCCAGCTATTCCGTCCAATCTACAACATTCTTCAGTTCTTTCTTTTAGATTTTGATTCAAGTCTTCTTTAGTTTTCTTCCTATCTTAAATTTCCTTGGTTAGCCTCATTACCCCAGATTCCATCTCATGTTTTAGTACAACAACTTCTTTAGTTAACTTCTCACATTCCTTTGTCTTCTCTTTCAGTGCCTTATCTTTGTTATTGTCTTCATTATGATTTCCTAGCTGAAGAAGTTGCTCCTTTCTCTTTTCATTGGATTTGCTCAATTTTTCTTTTGAAGTCTTCAGCATTTTTAAGGTTCTCTTGCAGCTCTTTGACTTCTACTCTAGACTACTCAAGATCTTCTAAAGCGAGTTTAAGTTGCCCTTGGAGGTTATATTCATCCATTTTACTGCCTTCCCAGATCTTCCTCAAGCTGTTAAACTTTTTCAAAGGAACCTTGCTCTGATACCAATTGTTGGAATTAGGGCTGACAATTGAGAGGGGGAGTGAATCAGTTGTCTAAAAACTTTTACAGCTTGCTGCAGTTAATTCTTCTTTACCACTTCTTAATAGATTAATGACATAATCATAAAAAGAAAGAATTAATAATACATGAATAGAATCATAAATAACACACTTGACACCAAGATTTTGACATGGAAACCTGGTTAAGGGAAAAACCACAGTGGGGGTTAACCCACAAAGATTATACTCTATTAAAAGTATTACAAAAGGGGAAGGCACATGCCTTCGGGCTCACTACCCAGAGATCACTGCTCAAGAGAGGCTCACTGCCTTCAAGAATGATTACAAAAGGATTACAGATTATTTGAACTGATAAGTAGCATCTGCCAATGCAAGAATTTAGTTTCGGTTAAGCACAGAATACTAATTTTACACACTTCATCTTTACTCTTCCTTGTTTACTGCTCTGCCATAATCTGAATCTCATATCTCTTTTATTTCACACTTCTATCTGCCTTTTTTGCACTTCATATTTGCATCACAATCACTTTCACAACACTCAAATCTATTGGTTATATATCTGCATCAACAAACTCAATAGCTTATTTGTCAGCCTTATGAAGAACTTAAAAAATAATACAAGTACTCTGTTCTGTCGGTTGAATCCATACATCAATATTGATGCGTACCAAAATATCACTTACAGATCATCATACATGTCAGCCACTAACATTATATCCCATACGCAACTCACCAAAATACTTCTACTAGATCCACAAAAGAATCTGACACAAGTCGGCATGTTCTTCACTGAACTATTTTGTCATATTAGGACCCGGTACTCAGATAATCATAACTTTTACTCCCTTTGTCACCAGAGGCTGAAATCTTGGATTTAGATTTTCCTTACATTCTTCTATGCAAGCTTCTAATCAATACAATCCTCACAAAAGGTATGAAGGCACTCTCATATTTATCTGATATATTTTATCTTCTAGCATTGTGCTTATGCTTCCACACCTGCGTCTATGTCTACTAGAGTAGCTATGATTATAATATTTGACAAAAATGCCATTCCACTATGCTTTGATAGACACCCAAACCTTTATTTTAGTGCTCATATTCTATACTTCTCCTGCGATCTTTGCATTTGCTTTAAGGTTTCTAATGCTTTCTCAACAAATCCATTTTGTGAATATCTCGCGACCATGGCACTCCTTGAAAGGCATTCTGCAACCAGTTCACATACCTTGTCTATGCAATCCATGTTTCTTTGAGACATCTCATCTAAACATCTTCTGCATCATATTTATACCTCAAAAATACCATATAATGCATTGGATTAGCTTACATAAACAAGACGTGTTTCTGACTCGCAACTAGGGAAATTTTGTTGTCATCATTGTTATAAGATCTCTGTGAATTGACTGTCTTGATCACGGGCTCACTACAATGCTAAAACATTATCATTTGATATATCTTCCATGGTAGTTACTGTGAGCACATTTCATTGCATGGTTTCAGCTGATCACCACCTGAGTTTGGATCTTCTTGGATAATCTGGACCTCCTGAAGAAACTGGATGTAGATACACAAATAAGGCGTCAAAGGATATTTCCAAACATTTGGGTACATTGTTAAGAAGATTGGCCAATTGTTGTCTAGAAGAAGTACTACTCGTGGACCACCAGCAAAGGCTTTAACTTATAACTTATCATTACCAGATGTTTCATTAACGACCTTCATTGCTTCAATAAAACACCAACATATGAGAAAACACCCAAACTCATTTACAAATTTATTTGGAAATCCAGATGCAGAAGTGGGGAACAATAGAAATCCATTTGAATTTAGAGAAATTTCCCCATTTTGACTAGTTTGAAGCCAAAGTTTGGGCATAGACTATCGGGTAAGGTATGGGTTCTTGAACCCTATAAATTTTTGACAAGTAAGAGTTTTGAAACCTTTATCATTTCCCATTATGAAGGAGTCAGGTATCAGAAATTTTCTAGAACTTTGAACTATTTGATTTCATGTTTATAGAGTTCTGCTTTGAAAGGGAAAACAGACAAAGAGGAGTCGGGCATTCGGCGCTCGCTTAAACTTTGGAACTCTATAATACAAAGAGTTTAAAATCTTGGAAGACCTCTGATAATGAAGAGAATCAGGTGTTTGGGAAATCAAAAAACTCTTCAACATGCCTTTTCACAAAGTTATAAGTTTTTCAAATCCTCATATAAGATAAAGTGACTTTAATAAAGTCTCTTAGACTTTACCATATCTAAGTCTTCTAACTTTTCAAATGAAGGGAGATAGCCTTTATGAATTCTTCCTAATCTATAATCTTTAGAAAACTTTGTACCTCCTAACATCTGAATGCCATTTGAAACTGATTAAATGATGTGGAATAATTCCCAATAACAAGGCCTCTATTTATTTCCTCGAAACCATGCTTGGGCTGAAAGATGGAAGCCTTCATATCTTCCACACAATAACTCCGCTTTGCATGAAATTTGGACTATAGGGTGAATAGACCTTCTTGAGAAAAACCTAGAAACCATTTTTGATCTAGCAACACAAACATCAAAATTTGACCTCATTTGCAAATTGCAAACGGGAAAAAGTGAAGCTAAAAATCTTGCACATGGTAAAGCAATTTGGTATGAAAACTGGATGGATTGGCTATATTGTAGTTATAATCAAGCCCATAAAAGGATTTTGCACCATCTCTTAAGGATTTTCAAATTTAATTATTTTTGTGATTCGACAGGTTTAGGGGCATATAGGGGAATGAACTAAAATTTGAAAATTTTTCAAGTTCAAATTTTTGAGCAATAGAAGGTAACCCAAGTCATTCTAGAATAATCATAAATAAGAAACATGAAATACCTTTCACATTGTTGACTCTTTATTCTTGTTGGACCACATAGGTCATGTGAATCAACTCCAATGGCATTGAATAATAATACTCCTTGTTCTTCAAATTTGTCTTTGTTTGCTTTCCCATTTGTCATTCCTTACATAATGTGTTTGCAGGCTTGGTTATCTTAGGCATATCTCATCTTTACCATATTATCAAAGTTGATGTGTCCCATTCTCTTGTGCCACAGCCAACAATCACTAGATTGAGCCAATAAACAGGTTCTTCCATTTACCTCCTTTAGATGATAAATATCTCCATATGTCTTGATACCTTCTACAACTAGTTTTCCAAACCTTGCCTTCCTAATTTTACATCCTTTGGTGTGAAAAATAGTATTGTATCCTTTACTACACATCTGATTGACACTGAGAAGATTATGCTTTAGCTCTTTGACATAGAGGACATCCTCAGTCTTGTTCTTCCCATCAATAGTTATAGCACCCTTTCCACAGATTTGTGTTGACTCATCACCACTAAACTTAACAGCTCCACCATTCCGCTTCTCAAGGTTGATAAACTTCTCATTGTCACCAATCATGTGGTTAGAACAACCACTGTCAATTACCCAAGTATTGGCTTCTTCTTTTGCATGAAAGGTAGTCCATACAACCATTGATTTTTCATTATCTTGATCATTCTGCAAGTATCACACTTTTCATTATTCCCAAAATCATCCTTTTTGTCACCAACATTCAAGGCCATGAAAAGTGTTTAATCATTTGAATCATCATGATCCTCATCTTCTGAAAAATAATTGCTCTCTATGGAATACAAACTTCTTTTGAACTTGTCTCTCTTGTTACTAACCCTTGATTCTTTAAAAGGACATTTAGAAGCAAAATGACCAATTTTTCCACAATTGAAACATTTGAAAGGTAACTTACCTTTGTATTTGTCAGTGCTCTTATTCAATCTTCTTACAAAGTTTTCCTCTACCTAATCAAGGTCATCATCTTGATCAGTTGCTTTATCTTTTGTCTTCTTACTTGCTATGAATGTTGCTTCCTTCTTTGGAGTACCTTTATCAAATTCTCTCATTTCAAAGGCTGTGAGAGAGCCAAACAATTGATCTATTGTATATTTATCCATATCTTGAGATTCCTCAATAGAAGAAACCTTATGACTATAGGATTTAGGGAGAGATATTAGAACCTTCTTCATAGTCTCATCTTCTTTCACTTCTCCACCAAGTCCCCTGATTCCATTAACTATTTCATCTACCCAGAGCATATAACTGGCAATGTCTTCTTCTTTTGACATCCTCAAGATCTCAAATTTGTTTTTGAAGATTTGCATCTTTGTCTGCTTCACTTTACTATCTCCTTCATAAATGTTGCTAAGTTTACTTCAGACGTCCTGAGTAGATTTGCAACCCATTACCTTCACAAGTTCTGAATTAGGTAGCCCACTCATGATAACACTCTTTGCCTTGGCATTGTTCTCATACAACTTAATCTCATCTACATCTGTAGGATCACTAGTAGGAGTATTGTAGCCCTTCTTGAAGGATTGCCAAATACCATATCCCAGAGAAGATAAATAGTTTTCCATCCTTAGCTTCCAAAAGGAGTAATTTGTTTCATCAAACATAGGTGTCTTGTGAGATCCATTATGAGACATCCTGGACCTTCCTCAAGTAGTTAAGATTCTTCTGAGTAAGTTGTCTTTGATACCAATTGTTGAACACACCAGGATACTGAGAAGGGGGTGAATCAGTATCAAACAAACTTTAAATCCTTTGAAGCAGTTTAAAACTCAAACATTACAGCATTAACATAAACATGAAAGATCAACACAATGCACATCAACACATAACACCAGATATATGTGGAAAACCCCAAAAGGGAAAAAAACATGGTGAGGATTAACTCACAATATATGAAGCTCAAAATTATAACTTTGTTTTAGGGCTGCAACCCAAGGAAGCTACTACTCCTTGCTGACTTTGTTTTAGGGATACAACCCAAGGAAGATACTACTCCCTAAAGACTTTGTTTTAGGGTCACTCCCAAGGAAACTACAACTCCCTACATACTTTGTTTTAGGGCTACAACCCAAGGAAGAAACTACTCCCTAAACTAAGAATGAACTCAGAAAAGATTACAGCATGACAATCCTTCTACTATCTGAAAACTGACATTGAAGCTCACACCTTTGATGATTGCAATTCTACCTCTTCACTCTACTTCTGATGATTGGATCAATTATTCACACTCTTCACTTCCCTCCTGTCACAAAAATGTCTTCAAGATGAATCCGGATAGACCTTATTGCTTCTGCTCTTTCTCCTTCAATTGCACATCATAATGTAAATCATATTCATATTCTGATCTTCACACATTCATATTCACAATCATACCTCACCTAGATCAACTAGGTTTACAATATATACATGACATTACATTGATTTAATTACAAGTCATCTAATACAACAAGAATATTACATTTTACAAGTCAGCCAAAGATCACACAACATGAAACATGCATGGGGCAAGCCCTATCATGAACTACACGCTACTCCAAAAAGAGACACATACCTTGCAGATCCCAACACATGCTTAGTCTAGTCCTAAACATCCTTCACAGCATCATCCTTCAAGGAATAACATCCGCACACTTCATAAATTTTAAATAGGTCACCCTTAAGCAAGAAAACATGAAGCATGTAGCACATTGGTCTTCACAATCTTGGTGGTACTCATGAATGATTGAACATTGCTTGTTCTTCTTCCAGATGAGTCAGAAGGCCCTATACACCATCTCCAAATGCTCCTTGAACTTCGTACAGCAACAAATTTGTGGTGCACATCATCAACATTCCTTAGTCAGGCAGGCAATAACATAACCCAACAACACCATCATTCTAGATAACAGCGAGTTCTGGGGAGAGCAAAAAGCACCTTGCAGAGCAATAGGAAACATCACAAGATCATCAGGATCATCTTCTAATAGCCAATTTGCCATTTCAAGAAGCAACAAGTTGGTGCACATCATCAGCATACATTCTTAAAATAATTAGGCATCCAGAACCATCTATATCACTTCTGTCATTTGAAAGTTGAACATGCAGACTTCTAAAACACTTGAAACTCATATGGATGCACTCATACACTGTTGTGAACATATCCTCAAAACCGCACAGCCATATCTATCACTGTGGAGGAATTAGAAGCATTCCAAATAGTCTTCATCATCACTTGACTCTTCCAGAGCACAGACCATAACTCTGTCTCTCATAACTTTCACTACGGAGGAGCAAATGATCTGAAACATTGGACTGAGTACCTTTACATCATACTTAACTTAACTTTCGAACTGCATGACCATACCTTCAAATGCAGAGAAATGTAGAGCATTTTACCAGATAGTCTTCCAGGCAACTTCTTACAACACTAACCTTCACCAACATCTGGAGGCCAAAACTTGCTTATAGCAACTCATACTTTCTTAGGATCATCAGGAAAGAGCATAAAACATGCTATAGATCATCAGGGAACATCTTCTCAATCTCAACATAGCTTCTAATTCCCATCTTAATATATCATCATTCATCTTAATGCTTCTAATTCCCATCTTAATATATCATCATGCAATCATCTCTGCGGACCACAATCATGCTCAATACAACTTTAATTGACATTAATCAAGGCATGACATCCAACCATGAACACCAGAAACCAACCGTGAACATCAAGAACATTACTAAACATCAGCAACCTTGAACATCAGCATCATCATTGCATCTCACTACATCTATGTTACTACACTATTATATCATCATCACAAACTGAGTGTTGACCTCACTCTAAGTGTTGACATCAATGACAACACATATTTCCAACAATATCTTCATGGGATGTATTGATTCATGGAGACTTTAACATTTTAGATTGAGAAGTTTCCAAACAATGTTCTAGAGCTTGTTGGAATTTCAAAGCAGCAGTAAGGAAAGGTGGTTTAAAGCTTTTTACTTACGTATCTTTGGAGAAAGAAGGATTTAAACATGACATCTACATGTTTGACAATCCATCCTTTGGATTGAGTGATGTTATTGTAGACACCTAAAATTAACATAAAGTATTATTTGTATTTTTTTTACAGATAAGCAGTTGCCAATATGAGAGCTGATATATTATATATATAAAGGAAAATGAGTACATTTCATGCTACATAGTAGTTACATATTAGAGAGGAAGGATTTAGTTGCTACGCCAGAGGGTCCTTAGCCCTTCTACCAGCTCCATCGCTTGTTCCAATTGGATGGGAGATAGAAGATCTCTATACTGACTGATTATGTAAGCAAACATCTCCATGTTGTTATTACGGATGCCTCACTCGTAGACTACCAATGCCTGACTCGCCATGTTGTTTTCTCTATTGACCATCACCGCATCAAATACCCTGGCCATGAGTCTGTATTTTGGATGCTTGTTGAAGTTGGAGATTGTTGTGGATGCAGCCACATCCATGTCATTCTTAACATAGTTATTTGCCATTACCTTGCCATTATTCTTTCTTCCTAGGATGAGAACGAAATTCATCAAAAATTCTTCATAGAAAACCCTGTCATGTATATGTCCTCCGATGAAGATGTCAGATCTGATCACCTTAAAGATGGCTTTCGCAACTTCCTCTGAGTCAACCTTGAATAATCATTTGATTTGATCGATTGGAGATTCTGCATTATCCTTGGTCTGATCCTTGCTTCCCTCCTCTTCCTCATCACCTTCTCCTTCTTTAGCCTCTGAGTCCATTTCTTCCTCTAATTCGTCTCCTCCTTCCTCGGCTTGACATTTGCACACGCATTCGATACTCATTCTATTTACCATTGCTCCAGGCTTTCTCTATTGAATTAAGAGCTCCTACTATTAATAAACAGAGAGGAGGAAGGTATCAATACGGTCTCTCCCAAGTGATGGTTCTGGCACACGATCTTATGAGGATATGAATCTGCCTTTGGGATTGGAATTGCATGCTAAGGACAATCAATTATCTAGGGAAACCTTAGCAACATTTTAGATGATAATGAAGTTTGTCCGATCAAACTTCGCACCAAATCTCCTCTCTAATTCCCTATATCTAAACTAGTAGTTTACTTGTGTCCTCTCGCTTAGTGGGAGATGAGAAGTTTTTGGTGTGCCCTACTGTCATAATGAATGCCACAGTGTTTGCAAGAACTAACAGTCCAGAAGCTCCTTCTTTCCTTATGCTGCGATTGTTTTTGAAGAAACTTGAATCCCAAATAAAGCATGTGATTCTCTATTTTCAAATCTAAGAGGATTGAGTTGTCCTTCTGAAATAGATCATTCGTGGGTTGAACTAGTCTAGTTTATGTGACTATTCTTGCAAAGGAATATTTGAGGATTGAGCCCAGCCGGGACTCGAAGGATTTGAGTCCTGCCAATGTCTTTGGCGTACTAAGATGCCAAAGACGAAGCAAACAGCCCATTAACTCTTTAGTTTCAGGGATGGTTTCGGCACCCCACCTAAGGTGCCCCTGAGGATGTCTGATAATTTCATGTTCACTATGCAATTTCCTATCCCTAACGATTTCCCTATTGTCGAGAGCAGATTTTTATACCTGGGCCTACCGTCGATTCCTTCGGTGACCTATCCCCGAAGCATCCTAGATTCTTATCAAGCTTTGGATTGCCTATGTGAGCCTCAGAATTGGAGAGTGACATGACTGGATCAAAGTTGTCGTTCTATGTTTGGAGAGGGGCTTATGTGTCTGATTCACCTGCTAGAACCAGAGCGTGGGTACCATCTTCTATGACTCCTTCCTGAAGTGGGTGGGCCTCTTGACCTTGGGAACCTCGAGCTTCAATGTCAGTGGAAGTACAAGGTTGCAGCTTAGTCTTTCCTTTAGTAATCCATCCTAGATTTGCACTTGTGTCCCTTATCTTTGGGCATATGTCTTGAGAATGACGATGACTATGGCAATTTAGGCAGAAGAAGTGCCTCTATTCAATCTCCAATTTTTTAACCCTTTGGTATTCCTTGGTGTATAAAATTTGGTTGGAATTTTATAAATGGCCACCACCAGAATTATGGTAAACAGAAATGAATTGATGTTGAATAGGTCTGCGTCAATAGCTAACATCATGCCTAGACCACCCAATTTTTAGCAAACAATCCTCCATCTAGCATTCTAGTGGTAGGTTGTATAGTCGGATCCATTTTGGTTCCCAATATGGATCACACATTGTCAGATCAAAATTTGGCACCCATTTCCTCATGTACAGTGGCACTCTGTTTCTTGTCCAATTCTTCCCTCTTAGAATTAAGTCCCTATCAGCGATTGTTACAAAGATAGCAAGGAAAAACCTTTGGGAAGGAATTTGAGAATACATTGGACTTGCCATATCTCTTCTGCCCACTCCTTAACTTGGCTTCTGCTAAGCTTCAGCCCAATGAAATGACAAATTAATGCAGTCTCTACTAGAACTTCATTTTCTTTTTACTCTCCTTTGAGACATCGACTCAAAGAAAGGGTTTTGGCGGAGCAGTACCCTCATTCACCTTCTCTAAATTTGAGATTTGGTGATTGCCACTCTTGCGTACCTCCTCATTCTACTTTTTGCTCAAGTTTGCCACCAAAGCATTCTTTCGCTCCCTACTCTGCTCCCTCATTTTCGCTCCCTACTCTGCTCCCTCATTTTCGCTATTATCACAACTTAGTACTCTTTGAGAAGAATAAGTATTATTTGCATTTTCATGTAGATCACACTTGCATATTTCTTCTAGTCTCCCTTATTAATTAAATAATATTAATTATTTAATTAAATCTAATTATTCCCCCTGTAGGAGTCAAGGACAACACTGAGAGGGGGGGTGAATCAGTGTTGTGTGAATTTTCAAATCTTTTTACAAACTTTAACTTTCAGAGCACAAGGAAAGAAAGATACCATTGATTTGTCAAATACATATGCACATGACTGTGAATGCAGAAATGGAACAAAACTTCATAAGTAAATCAAACACACACAAAGAAGATCAATATGAATCATGACACAAGATATGCACGAGTGGAAAACCCATCAGGGGTAGAAAAACCACTCCAAAACTGCCTCACTGGCTTAAATGAAAAACTTCTTACAAATGTCTCACTAACATATACACAAGCCTCACTGGCATAGGAAGGTCTCACTGACCACAAGCCTCACTGGCATACTGTTGTGCCTCACTGGCATACTGTTGTGCCTCACTGGCATTTCTCAATCAATCGGAACTAAAAATCTCATGTGCAAGAAGTGATTGCTGCTCAATCTGATTTGCACCATTCAAATCAACTCATCTGCAACATATATTCCATCATTCCAATCCTCTGATATTTTATCATTGAATCATCTAATTCACCTTATCAGGAAAACATATCTCACTGCAAATTAGCTCATACACACATTCTTCTGTGTTTTCTTTTTAAATGAATTTTCATAAAGTTATCTTCATAATAGTATGTTGCTCTGCACTTCAACTCACTTATCAAAGCACTCGTGATGTCATTAAATATTAAATAACCTTTCACATTCTACACAATCTTACTGAAGATCATTTTGTCCTTTCATCTTCTCTTTTTAATGTCTTCAAAAACAATGCATCTTATATAGTCACATGCAAAAATAAAAGAACATATATCTAATCCCCAAAACCTTTCACATTCTCCAAATTCACAAAACCAAAATCCCATTCATATTTCCTCTTAGAGATGAAAGAATATCTTTTCATATTTGAGACCTTTCAACTTCTTTCATAAAGAACCTACAAAAAATATCTTTAAAAATTATCTTCATGGAGCCTTTTCCTTACAAAAAAATCACATTGTATCTCTCCAATCTCTGCATATCCACCATGTTCATAACCTGCAAGAAATCTAGAACCAAACAAATTTCTTCCAATAACACACCTCTGCATATTCTCAATAAAAAATAATAATCTATTTACCTTCCCTGAATATATATATGCACTTTCCCCCTTTTAATTGCATATAATTCTTTAAAAAGAAACTCCTTAAAAAAACCCCTCAAAATACTCAAAAATCTCCTAAAAACAAATCTTATAAAATCCACTTATATCTTATGTCATAAAAAGGATGATCGAATTAGGAAGTAAGAGGAGTTTCTAAATTTTAGAAATAAAGCCATTGAAGGCTTATACACTCTCCCAACCAAACCTTTGAAATATATGATGTCTTTTTGTCATATAAAAAAAAAACTCAATGTATATGGGAGCCGATAGCTTTAAAGGTTCAAAACAAAAATGAAATACTAAGTCATTATTATGACTTATGCGAGCCCCCAAACCGTATATATATTTACACCAAAAATTGTTCTATGCTTCCCTCTTCATATATTCGACAGCTTTCTATAAACCGTGCTCTCCATAAAATGGCAACCTTCGAATAAGAAGCTCATTTAAACAAGCAAAAAATCAATGGTCGAATCTTTGAATGATACCCTTTTTTTTACGACCAAGATCATGTTCTCCAAATTGACCTTTGATGCCTTATACTTTTCAAACATACTATGCATTGGGCTCTCTCCAAAAATAAAACCTTTAGTAGATGTCGCCCCATTCATAAGCACTAAAGACCGATTTCATCGGTGGTGAGGAGAGGAGGGGCCGGTGTGCACCATGTTTGAAGACCCCTTCAAGTGGTAATGTTTAAGATATATACTTGCTATCCCAAGTCACATTTCGTTTAAAACATAAAGTGCAATTCACACTGCACAGAAGATATAGTATGCAAAATAACTATCTTTTAAGACTTCAATTATAACTTTCAACCATACTTCCTTAATAAAAACTTAAGAACAAGGAGTACCAATAGGCAATAGGCATGGAGCATAGTAGGTATGAAATGCCAACAGGAATATGATATGCATAACAGTATTATCTTCAAGATAATATCAAAATCAATGATCTCTTACCAACAACACCATACCTTTGATTTCATAAGAGTATCATTATGATGCAAAACTCCTGATAGAACCTTGTTATGTCTAATGTAAGGATGTAGCAATGAAGACACAAAACAATTTAGCTGGCAAGTGTCTTGATCAACAACCCACCAATTCTTAACCAAACCAATACAACAAGCATAACAACTCATGAATACTTTGAACTATGATATCCAAAACATCAACACATGTTATCAAGATAATGATAATGATCACTCCATCACCTGTGTCAATAGTGCAAGTGATTCTCAAATGACCTGTAGTCCTGATGAGACATTGAGAACTTACTTTGTCAACCAACCTTGCATCATGATCAACATAACAACTTCTAAAGCACCAAGAAGGCCAAACCTGTGAAGACCAAGAGTATAAGTCCATTCTCTACATCAGCAAGACTCACATGATGTGATCATCACAAGACATTAAGGATTTCAAAGAAGAAACAAACAATACATTGTCTCTGCATTAAATCACTGCCACTTGAAGACATCCTGAATTAAAAACTGCACCATCCTTGAGGATTTATTCATGAAGTATTTGCACAAGATCAAACACAACTCTATTAAACATTACTCTATTAAACATTCTGCATCCCTGAAACATTCTCTGCAAGACCACTCATCAACCAACCTTTTTGACATCAATGACAACCAGTCACCACCACCCCCTTCTTCTAAAAATAATTAAATAATGACAATTTTTTAATTAAGCTAATTATTTCTCCTTCTTCCAAAAATAATTAAATAATATTAATTATTTAATTAATCTAACTATTCTTCAAAAAAATAATTTAATTTAATTTAATTATTTATCCCTCTTTTCTAATAATTAAATAAATTATATTTAATTCTTCTCACCATCCCTCCTCATGATTAAATAATCTAAAAATTATTTAATTAACTAACATCTTAAATTAAATAAATAAATCAAATTTATATAATTTCCTTCACACTTAAAATAAATAATAGAATCTTATTTATTTCTCTAACATTTTTGGATGCGGATGCTAAATAATAATAATCGAATAATTATTATTTAAATTCCTTGATCCATGGCTTTTTGTCTCATTTAATCTCCACCCTTGATCAAAAAATTCTACAACTTAATCTCTACCCTTCAAATTGACTTTGAGTTAACATATGTCAATTCCTTGATTTTTGGAAGCTAACATGTATCAATTCCTTGATTTTTGGAAGTTAACATATAGCAATCCCTTGATTTTTGGATTTAACTCCTTGATTAACTCATGATCATGTTGTCTCATCCATTCTCAACCCTTGATCTTAATTCAAATTCTTTTGATCTCAACCCTCCATTCTTTTCAAGGAAAAGCATATAAGCACACCTCCTCTAAGCTATTTTCGAATCACTTCTCATTATCTTAGCCTTATACTGTCATTTTGATTCTCAAATTATCAAGAACTCAAGCATTCAATCATGGAAGCACTCTACCATTATCAAGCAATAGCAAGCTATCACGGTTATGCAAATTTGAGAGCATTTGGATCACTATTTTATAAACAATAGAGCTATTTAGTTTTTGTATTGGTTGCTAACAATTGTGTTTGCATTTGTAGTTTAATATCATTTGCTCTATTGTGTAGCTTTAGATATGTGGGTATATCTTTGTATTCTGTTGGTTTGAATCATTTGTTGTTATCTACATTTCTATTGCTTACATTTTGGCGCCCACCATGGGGCCCACACCCATGTTCTAATCTCTTTTTGGAGAAAAAAAAATTGTTTTATGTGTTCCAAGTTTTCATTCTATGGTCACTGCCACAGTGTTTGCTTCATGAAGATCGTGGCATAATTTCCACGCTTGGTTGAGCTCCTCCTTTCATGTGGTTCTGGTTGTGGTTAATCCTTTTCGTCACATCCTGCAATCATCATGGACTTTGAGATTTCGGTCTAATAGGTTGCACACCCCTTGATTTATAATTATATTTCAATATTTCACTGCAATCAACATTAGGCTTGTGATTTTCATCTGACTCTGCCTATGAGGTTGTCTCTTTACTTCAATTATTGCATTCCATCAAATGAATCACTTTGAGGCACTCAGCCAACAAATCCATTTTGTGCATATTCTTCATATTATAACCGCATTGTTGGAGGCAGCAACTCATAAATAGTGTAACTATTAATGTGATTGGTTGTTGTTTCATAAATAGAAGTTTTTGTTGTTAATGTTTTTGATATTGGCATTCCAAGCATAGGCTAAACATGTAGCAGAGGTGTGAAAACAAAGGTGCTTCAGACGTGAAACAACTGACAAAATGCCTCTCTCTCAAACACCTCAATCAAGGTACCCTTGCATTTTCCAACCTCTATTTATCTAGTGTTTAATAACATGAAAGGCCTTAGGTCGTAGCTTGCTAGGATAGAAGATGGGTAGCTCACAGCTATCCTAGGAAAGTGTCGAGTAGCTCAAGCCCATCTCAGGCAGGCATAGAGGCATTACGGGAGGCTTATCACCTATCTCAGCCACATTATCTAGGTAGCAAACAGAGAGAGACCCAATCTCAGGCATTCAAGATTGAATACTGGCATTAATGTTTTGGGGTCACCATTTTCATTCTTTGGTCACTGCTCAGTATTTCTCCCAACAGGTTGAATTCTAGTTGAGGTTGTTGTTTCAGTTTGCTATGTAGTTTACCTCTGTCATTTTCCAGCCTTTGTAACTTTTCAAATTCTAATAATAATCCCCTAACAGCATTTGATCATTATTATTTGGGTAGAATTTTCGTGTTTTGTTTTGCTTTGTTGTCCTTATCTGTGTGTAGAGAAAACACTTGCCTAAATAGATCTTCATCAAAAGGGATATACTCGCTGGAAGCTAAGGAGTAAAAACATAAGGTGCACTCATTCCAACCTTTATATCCTTTTGTTAAATAGGTTTCTTGCATTACATTTAATTTTGGGGTTTTAAAGAACAAGTGTTTAGTGAAGAAGTTGTTGTCCGTCTAGGAGTGGTATGTATGCTCTTCTCTTGCATGCTTAGCATGATCTTGAGGACCAAAAACACCCTCTTACACCTTCCTCTTCACATTCTTTCACATTTGATTTTGGGTCTTTAAAAGAACTAGTGTTTGAAGTGTTTGGTAAAGTTCATGAACCATTCAGGATTGGTGTGTATGCTATCCTCTTGCATTCCTACACAATCTGGAGGATCAAAAACACCTTCTTACATGTTAGCTATCATTGCACCAAAAGATCGACCTATTAATGCCTGATACAACCACTTGACTTAACAAGCACGGGAGGTGATTAAGCCCTTGTCGCAAACCACCGTAGTGTTGCACTGAACAAGGAGACCAATGGCCACACCTTGCAACAATCCCCCTCCCAGCGCAAGCGTGAGGTTTGAACTCGTGACCTGGGCTCTGATACCAATTGTTAGTTGTCATTGCACCAAAAGATTGACCTATTAATTCCTGATACAACCACTTGACTTAACAAGCACGGGAGGCAGTTAAGCCCTTGTCGCAAACCACCACAGTGTTGTGCTGAACAAGGAGACCAAGGACCACACCTTGCAACAACTTACATTCATAACTTTGCATTTTCATTGTTATCACACTTTTCTTAAAGGTTAAAAGAATGACTTGTTTTGGTAAATAAACACGTGTTTGATCTCCTCTTGCGTGACTACACAATTTTGAGGATCAAAAACATTATTTATTTTACCCTTTGTAACCTCTTAGAAAGGCTTGCCTAGAGAAGTGATCACTCTAGGGACAACCTTCACTCCAGTGTTCTGGTGGAGTATAAATAGTGGGAGGTGAATCTAAAGACACCTCTCTTGGATCTATTATATTGTCACTATAACTAAGCCCCCAAGAACTTTATACCTTGGGGAAGTGATAGAGGAGGGAGGATTACCCTCTCCTCTCAACTATTGTGAGGATATTCTTATCCATCTACAAATTTGGGCCTCAAGTACCCTTGAGGTATTTAAAGGACACTTCCATTAGTGAGCTTGTTCTATCCTAGTTAAGCCATGCATCCTATCTACCCTCTTATCTCTAAGATTATTGTTGTGTTTGCTGTGTTTGTAAGATAAATATCAAAATTGGAACTATAAGAATTGTTTTTAAGTGTCTGCTTTTGATTGTTCACTTTTTGCATCTATATTTCATTTCAAGAATAGAAGTACAAACCAATTTCTTTGTCAAAAAAACTAAATTAGTCTCAATCAAAACCTTTTCAAAACTCATTTAAACTCTTTGTTATGGGGTGGGTTTTTATTTGCTGGTTTTTATCAGTTTGTGACAAAGTCATTTTGCCAAAAAATATCTTAAAACTAATCAGTTTTAACTAAAACAAAAATTAAATAATCAACTTTAATCAGATTAAAAGAAAAGCAAATTTATGTATAAATCCAGGGATCTACATAGGAAACATTCCCAAAAGTTTCAAATTATTGTTCTTCTCTTTATCATATATCCAATTGTTGAATGTATCAAGATCTTGGTAAATATCAAAATTATTTTAAACCTATACTTATCTATATCAAGAACATATCAAAGAGAACACTAGATCTCTCCATCCAGTTGCATATCAGTTTGCTTGCACTCAAAAGTCTAGTACAAGTAAAAACTATCATATCATGATCAAAATATCATTATCATGATCATATCTTATATCATTGGAGATCTAGCATATCTTTGACTTCCTTGGTTTAGATTAAGTCTAAGGGTCTCAAATTTGATCTTTGAAACATATCCAAAATCAATATCAATTTAACGATAGTATATGGTGAATACAAGAGCACGTTCTAAACAAGAAGAAATGGATCCTAGAAGAATATCCATCAATGTCTCATAAACCTCTTATGTTTCAACTACAAACACTAGTTCGGAAGAATACAGTATGCCATCTATGCCATCAACCTTGACCTTGGAAGAAGTCCTTGTGGAAGACCTAGATGGCATGCCTACTTCTAAGGAAATAGAAGATTTTGTAACTGATCCATGTGGCCCTAAAATCATTGAAATATCAATGGGTAGACACCTTAATTACTATATGGAAATGTTTCTAAAACAAGGGGCTAGAATTCCCCCCCAAGAAGAATTAAGACCCCTTGGGGATGGGGATCTTGTCATTAGGCAAATATACATCACCATGGACCTCTTAACCCCTACACTTTCTAGATGTATCCCAAGAATGGAATCCATGCCTATACCTCAACCTTCAAATTCCATATTTATCCCAAGTTCACCTACCATTCCCAACTTATCCATGCCTATACCCCAACCTTCGAATTCCATGTTTACCCCAAACTCACCCACCATTCACGGCTTGTCCATGCCTCAACAAACTCATGTTACTAGCTCAAACCTTATTCAAACTAACTCGCCTTTGATTTCAACACACTATGGTGCCCAAAATCCTTTTTTAAATACCTCCACCCATATCCCTCAAACCCAAATTCAAACCTCATCCTTTTTTCCCCAAGTGCTAAATTTAATGTCTAATAATAACCCTTTAAATCAAAATTTAAGTTCTAATCTTAACCCCAAAATGGATGAAATAATGATAATGAAGCAACAATTTCAAGTGTTGGAAAAACAAATGTTGGATCTTCAAATGGGAAGTACCAAGAAGATTTATACTTTAGAGGACATTTGTCCCTACCCATTTGATAGATCCCTTAATATGATTCCTTTCCCTAAGAACTTTGAAATCCCCAAATTTGATAAATATAAGGGTAAAGATGATCCTAGAGAACATGTGAGAGATTTCTACTTAGCTTGCATGGAAGTATCCTATAATGACACTTATCTCATGCGCCTATTCCCTAGAAGTCTAGGGGGCCAAGCAATAGAGTGGTTTTCTCACTTGCCTCAAGGAATCAAGATTTTTTAAGAATTGGCTGAGAAATTTATCCAACATTTCTCCTATAACATTGAACATGACTGATTTGTACAATACCAAGCAAAAGAATGGTGAATCTTTTGCTTCATTTTTACGAAGGTGGAAGAATTTGGCAAGTAAAATTCCTTGGTCAATTCCTGAAAAAACAATTGGTCAACATCTTTACCCAAACCCTAAATCAAGAAATGAGCTTCCATGTCCAAGTTCAAGGTCTTAATACCTTTTCTAAACTCATAGAGAGGGGTATGACCATTGAAAGAGCATTGATAGCAAAAGGTCTTGTCAAAATATAAGGAAGATAAAGGAAAATCCTCTAATAATAATCACAATGATCAATCTAAATTTTGGATTAAAAATAGGAATGTTGTATATGATGGAGTGGTTGATTCAAGGGCTATTCAAAAAGCCCCGTCTTCATCAAATACAACATTGTCAACCAACCCTCAAGGTAACAAACGTCCTCACAAATCACTCTTTCCTTTAAAAAGGAAGTTCACCCCCTAGGGGAACCTATTGAGGTGGCCTTGCAAAAGTTGTTCAAATCTAAACTAATTAATCTACCTAAACCTCAAAATGTTGAACCCCAAGTAAAACCGCCTTGGTACAATGACAATGAATTTTCTGACTTTCATAGGACCAAGGGTCACTAACTTCTAGTTGTATTAGGCTCAAACACCTAATCCAAGACCTCATTGATCGTGGTGATGTAACGGTTGAAAATAACTCTCATACCACTAATGAGGATTAGAAAAATTTTAAAGATCCTATACCTAACCAAGGAAAAGGACATGCCCCTAACCAAGGTAATTCTTCTAGAGATGCCAACTACAACAATGTAGGCTTTAATTATGCAATAGCCCATTTAAGACAAGCAAACAACCATGTCTCTACATTAACCATAAAAAGTCCAGCAATTGTAAGGAATTAAGGTATCTTAACCTTTACAATTTCCTAGCACTGATATTTTAATTGTGTATTTATTTATTGTCTAATTTGTATTTACTTGCACATCTTGTTTTGTCATTTAGTATAAGGTGGCATTGTGACATGTCATCCTACTTGGAATGTGACATGGATGGTCAAGTCAAACACATGTGGATTTGGGCATCCCATTTGAGGTGGCACTAATATGCCATGTGTCGGCATCTTGTAGTATGATAGAGGTGTTATTGTGTATGATAGAATCTATGATGCGTAAGAGCCAAGTATAGAGATTCCTATGACAAGTGAAGGCAAGTGTCGGTGAGTATCTTTGCATGAGAGAAAGGCATCTTTGGGCACCCAAGTTGGGCTATGACATGTTGTAAGATGAATATGCTATATTTAATCTTGTATGATGGATTCTCTTACAACATTTAAGGTTGTTATGCTGGGAAGATCTATGACAACTGTAAGATGCATAAGAGCATCTGTCATAGTCTATTTTTAGCCTTGGAGTGCTCCATCTTGGGAAGTCAAATATGCCATGTTATGACAGATGTAAGAGAATTGAAAACATGTTGGACAAGTGTCCTTTGGGTGTGTAAATGGTCATGTGGCCAAGATGGATGCCCATCTCTAGAAGCTTCCTGTTTATGCCTTGTAACTCTATATATTGCAGAGTTTTGGAGTTGTAGATGCATAGTGTTTGTACAGGTACTGTTATGTTGCCGGAATCACTCCAGAAATGACATTTTAAGACTCTTGGAAGAACTTACATTGCAAGTGTATTGTAAATTGTTATTGTTTTGATATTAATACATTGTGTAGGTTTTAGAGTGTGGGGTTTTTTCACCTAAAAAGGTTTTCCCCACATACATCTTGTGTCACTCTCTTATTCTATGTGTTGTGTTGCTACTTAATCTTTATGTTATATGTTTAACATTGCTGCAATTGTAAGGATTAAAAAGAATTTGCACTCTACTTCCCTCATTACTTCAGTGTAGGAAGCATTTCCACGTACCTTGCTTCCTTTCAGTTGGTATCAAAGCTTGATCACCTTTGATCCTATTTGTTGGGTAGGGGTTTTTGTACTAATCTTTGATTGAGTGGGAGTCTATGTAGAGTATTCTATAATCTTGTTGTAGGAAGAAGATGGCAGGAACATCCAGAAGGATAGATTTGGAAAAGTCTAATGGCAGCAATTTTGAGTTGTGGAAACTCAAAATGGAAGACATGCTTGTTGATAAAGATCTATGGAAAGCTATATCTGACACAAAACCAACGGAAATAGCTCGGGAAGATTGGGATCTCAAAGATTGAAAAGCTAAGGGTCTTGTGAGACTCTGTTTAGCTTATTTCATCCTGTTAAATGTTCATGAAGAGAAGACCGTGAAGGAGTTGTGGAAGAAACTTGGTGATGTTTATCAGGCTAAATCCCTGGTAAACAAGTTATTCCTACGGAAGAAGCTATATTCTCTAAGGATGGATGATGGAGGATCTATTATAGATCATCTCAATGCCTTTAACATGCTAGTTGCACAGTTGACATCTGTTGGTTTGAAAATGGAGGAGGATCGTTGCATGACCTTGCTTTGTTCTTTGCCATACTCGTGGGACCACCTTATCATGGCCATTGGTAGTACCACTACCACCTTCAAGATGGATGAAGTGGTTTCTTTGTTGTTATCTAAAGAGATACGGAGAAAGTCTTCTAAAATAGCTAAGGAGGCTCTTGCAATTCATGGAACACCCAAAGAGAAAGGGAAAAAGAAAGACAAGAAAGTTGAGAAGGGTAGATCCAAATCCCATGGGAGATCTAAGTCTCCTAGAAAGTCCAAGGCACTATGTTGGAACTGTGGTAAATTTGGGCACTTCTGAAAGGAATGTAAAGAGGAGAAGAAGAAAAAGAAGAAGAACTTCTCTGATTCTGATTCTGACAAGTCACAAGATGATGGTGATGTTTTTTTTGCAGCCTTGGCAACCCATGCATTAGAAGATGTGTGGTTGATTGACTCTAGTGCTTCCTTCCACATGACCTCACATCAAGGTTGGTTCTCAAAGTATGAATAATATGACAATGGGAAGGTGTAGCTAGGTGATGACTCCCACCTGAAGATAGTTGGTTGTGGAAGGGTCTTGATCTGATTCATGATGGTTGAGTGAAAGGGATCAATGGGGTTATGCACAACCCTAGTTTAGCATGAAACTTGCTCTCTGTAAGTAAATTGAATGATGCAGGTGTGCAGGTTGTTTTCTTAGGTGGAGGATGCAAGATGACAAGAGGAGGTATGGTGCTTGCTAAGGGTACTCGGAGAGGTACTCTATTTCAGCTAGATGCAGGCACTACTCAGTGCAATAGTTCTTCTATTTCAAACAAAAGAGATTCATATTCTTCATCCTTGCCATTGGAACCAGCAGTAAAGAAATGTGTTTCTTCAACTTCTGATGGTAATGCTTTCTGGGTACCTAAGGGTGCTCATACTTTGGAAATGAAACTTCCTGCTAAGAAGACAATGTTGTGGCATGAGAGACTTGGTCACATTGGTGAGAAGGGTCTTAGAGGCCTGAAAAATAAAAACCTTGTTGAAGGTTTAAATGATTGTAATCTTGAGTTCAACTTTTGTAAACATTGTGTATATGGAAAACAAAACCGTGTTTAGTTTTACGTGAGTTCTCATAAGTCTTCTGGTGTGTTGGATCTAATTCATTTTGATGTGTTTGGTCTTGTGAATGTTCCTTCAATTTCTAAATCATTATATTTTGTATCATTCATTGATGCTTACAATAGGAGTACATGGATTTATTTTCTCAGAAGCAAATCTAAAGTCTTTAGTCGGTTCAAAGAGTTTAAAGCTTTTGTTGAGAATCAAACTAATAAAAAGATTAAGTGTTTGAGAACTGATAACAGTGGTGAGTTTTGTTTCGCAGGAAAGACATAAGACAACTCCATACACTCTGCGACAAAATGGAGTTGCAGAGAGGATGATTATAACGTTGATGGAGAGGGCTAGGAGTATGCTTAGTGGTGCTAGCCTCGAACAGAAGTTTTGGACTAAAGTTGTAGCCATTGCTTGCTACCTAGTTAATAGGTCTCCTACTTCAATGCTCGTTGATAAGACACCCTTGGAGGTGTGGTCTGGTAAGAAGTCCTCATTGAGACATCTTCGTATTTTTGGTTGTGAGGCATATGCCTAAGGAGAAGAGGTCAAAATAGGAGAACAAGGCAATTAAGTGTATCTTCATTGGCTATGGTGTCAGTGTGAAAGGGTACAAGCTTTGGGACCCTGTGGCTGAGAAAGTGTTGTATAGAAAAAGTGTTATTTTTAGAGAGGTATCTCATTCTCCTGTTGTTTTAAACCCAAAAGAAAAAGAAAAGAAAGAGGATGTGGTTCAGTTTCCCACTACCCCTGAGAAGACTGAACTGAAAGACCCTATTGGACCTAATAATGAGGAGAGCTCTAGTAGCTCTGAAAGTTTAGAAGAGGAAGAACAACCTCCACCTCAGCCTTTGAGGAGGTCTACATGAAATAGGAAGCAATCTTACAGGTTTGGTTATTCATTGCTTGATTCTAGTTGTGCTTTTGCCTTGATTTCTAACACTGATCAGCCTAGATCTGTGAAAGAGGATATGGACATGAAAGATGCAGGTTCCTGGAAGGTTGCCAATGAGATGGCTTCTTTGGAAAAGACTAAAACTTGGGACTTGGTTCCTTTGCCTGATGGATGGAAACATGTTGGATGTAAATGGGTGTTCAAGAAGAAATTTGGTGTAGATGTCAGTGTTAAAATGTATAAGGCCAAATTGGTTGCGAAGGGGTATTCACAAGTGGAGGGAATTGATTATGGTGAGATTTTCTCTCCCGTTACAAAGATAACATCTATTAGGTTCTTGTTATCTCTTGCAGCAACTTATGACTTAGAAGTGGAACAAATGGATATGAAGATAGCTTTCCTTCATGGTGACTTGGAGGAAGAAATTTATATGTCACAGCCTGAGCACTACATGGTGAAAGGTAAAGAAAGTTTGGTTTGTAAGGTAAAGAAGTCTTTGTATGGTTTGAAACAATCTCCTAGGATGTAGTACTTGAAGTTTGATGCTTTTGTGTTGTCTATTGGATTTTTGAGATCAAAATCAAGTCATTGTGTGTATTATAAGTTTGACAATGATCGCATTCTCATTATTGCACTGTATGTTGATGATATGAAGCTAATTGGGAATGGTAAGAATATGATTTATGATTTGAAGTCTCAATTGTCAGCATAGTTTGAGATGAAAAAATTAGGGGCAACTAGGTACATTCTGGGGATGGAGATCAGAAGAGATAGAGCAAACAGAAAACTTTGGTTAAGCTAGATAAAGTATGTGAAGATCGTATTGGAGAGATTTAATATGACAGATTGCAGACCATTGTGTGTTCCTATTTCATTGGGGACAAAGTTATATGTTGATGATTGTCCAAAGTCTCCTTCTGATATGGAGGATATGAGTAGAGTACCTTATGCAAGTGCAGTTGGCATCCTAATGTATGTTATGGTTTGTACAAGACCAGACATTGCCCAAGCAGTGGGAGTCCTTAGTCGGTTTATGGCTAATCTTGGATGGGTACATTGGGATGCAATGAAGAGAGTGTTTAGATACTTGCAGGGTACTTCTAAGTATTCCCTATGTTATCATGGTTATCCTACAAGACCTCAGCATTCTGTGAGTATTTGTGCATTTGTGTATTTTGATTGGGCAGGTGAGATTGACAGCAGGAGATCCACCAGTGCCTACGTGTTCACTATGTTTGGTGGAGCTATTAGTTGGATGAGTAAGTGACAACATGTGCTTGCTTTGTCCACAACAGAAGTAGAGTATATGGCAGCAAGTCGTGCTTGTAAGGAATCCATTTGTCTTAAGAGATTGTGTTTAGACATTGGTTTTGATGCATGACATATTACGATCCACTGTGACAGTCAGAGTGTGATTTGCTTAGCAAAGAATCCTACTTTCCATGCTAGAACAAAGCACATTAATGTTTAGTTTCATTTTTTTCGAGATATGGTAGAAGATGGGAAGGTGATAGTGGAGAAGGTTGACACTTTGAAGAATGTTGCAGATGCATTGACTAAATCTGTGGGCACAGATAAGTTTAGATGGTGTTTGGAGTCTATGGGCCTCTTGGCCCCTAGAAGTTAAATCTTGTCTTTCTATTGGCTCTTGCAAGGTGTTTGACAAGTGGGAGAATGTTGGGAATTAAGGTGTCTCGACCTTTGCAATTTCCTAGAATTGATATTTTAATTGTATATTTATTTATTGCCTAATTTGTATTTACTTGCACATCCTGTTTTGTCATTTAGTACAAGGTGGCATTGTGACATCTCATCCTACTTGGAATGTGGCATAGATGGTCAAGTCAAACACATGTGGATTTGGGCATCCCATTTGAGGTGGCACTAATATGCCATGCATTAGCATCTTATAGTATGACAAAGGTGTTATTGTGTATGACAGAATCTATAACGCATAAGAGCCAAGTATAGAGATTCCTATGACAAGTGAAGACAAGTGTCGGTGAGTATCTTTGCATGAGAGAAAGGCATCTTTGGGTGCCCAAGTTGGGCTATGACATGTTGTAAGAGGAATATGCTATATTTAGTCTTGTATGATGGATTCTCTTACAACATTTAAGGTTGTTATCTTGGGAAGATCTATGACAGCTGTAATATGCGTAAGAGCATCTGTCATAGTCTATTTTTAGCCTTGGAGCACTCCATCTTGGGAAGTCAAATATTCCATGTTATGATAGATGTAAGAGAGTTGAAAACATGTTGGACAAGTGTCCTTTGGGTGTGTAAATGGGCATGTGGCCAAGATGGATGCCCATCTCTAGAAGCTTCCTGTTTATGCCTTGTAACTCTATATATTGCAGAGTTTTAGAGTTGTAGATGCATAGCGTTTGTACAGGTACTGTTATGCTGCCAGAATCACTCCAAAAATGACATTTGAAGACTCTTGGAAGAACTTGCATTGCAAGTGTATTGTAAACTATTATTGTTTTGATAATACATTATGCAGGTTTTAGAGTGTGGGGTTTTTTCACCTGAAAAGGTTTTCCCCACGTACATCTTGTGTCACTCTCTTATTCTATGTGTTGTGTTGTTGTTGTAATCTTTATGTCATATGTTTAACATTGCTGCAATTGTAAGGATTAAAAAGAATTTGCACTCTACTTCCCTCATTAGTTCAGTGTAGGAAGTGTTTCCATGTGCCTTGCTTCCTTTCAGCAATTGATTGTAATGTAACCACTCAGAGAAGTAGAGTCAATATTCAGGGACCTTCTACTTCATCTAGACCTTCATCCAATTATAACCTTGAAGATCATTTGAACAAAACCCCAGCTCAAATATCTACCTTAAACTTCTCAAAATATCCCCAACCCATCGTGCAATCCTTGATAAAATTCTCCAAGAATCAAGTGTGTCTTCCAACGTAGATGCCAATGAGTTTCAAGCTATGGTCAGTAATATTGCCTCTACACATCACCTTGTGTTTTCTAAAGAGGACCTTCCATCTCTTAGCCCAACACATAACGAGGCTTTGTACTTGGAGGTTTCTATCCATAAGCATAGAGTCAAAAGAGCCATGATTGATGTGGGAGTTGGCTTAAACATTTGTACTCTAAGTTTGGTCAAACAATTGGGGTATTCTAATTGAGTGATAGATCCCTTATAGAAAATAACCATTAAGGCTTATGATGATGTTGAGAGAGAGTCAAAAGGAACTGTTGAATTGCCTATTCAAGTGGGTCCTACAGTAATAACAACTACATGTCAAGTTTTGGACCTTGATCTACCCTATAACATCCTTCTTGGTCACCCATGGATCCATGCCATGCAAGTTGTCCCATCCACTTTCTACTAATGCATAAAATTCCCCCATGATGGTAATGAAATTGTTAGAAATGAAAGAAACACTACTTCAATGGAAATCTGATTCGAGATAAATTTCAGCAAACTTTAACTATGTGTTATTAATGGAGATTGTAACAAAACATAAACCCACAATACACATGTTGTAAGTATGAGGTTAACCAGTGTTGTCATTGATGTCCACATACTCATATTGCATTGGTAAGAAGGATTGGATGAGTTGTGTGATGTTGTTATTGAGGAAATCAGTCTCCATCCGGAACAGTGAAGAACAGTGATGAGAAGAAGACAATAGGTTGAGTATCAAAGGATGCGGATTAAAGGGTTTGTAGATATGAGTCTTGAGATGTTCCAGTTATGATTTCATAGGTCCGCATTAAGATCTGAAGAAGTTATGGTTGTTTGTGTGCAACCGATTCCGGCAGGTGTTCAATGGTGACAGAGGGTCACAAAAAGGTCCGGTGTGATCCAGAATTGTATCTTCCTATTCTACAGATTGGAAGGAGTGTTTGGGATGTCCTTGTGATGTTTCATCTCGATGTGTGAATGGTTTGGAGGTTCGGAAGTAC
Source organism: Cunninghamia lanceolata (assembly GCA_027924645.1). NCBI lineage: Eukaryota > Viridiplantae > Streptophyta > Pinopsida > Cupressales > Cupressaceae > Cunninghamia > Cunninghamia lanceolata. The sequence goes on along the minus strand of BSBN01000511.1, from coordinate 14,090,229 downwards.
CTTTTTCTTTATGACAGTGGCGGTAGTCTATGTTCTTGAAGTTCCGGATGATGAAAAGAAGAATTCCAGTAAGCTGATGAAGTGCGGATGTTCTTGATGATTCAATGAAGGTTGTGATGATCATTGGATCATGTCCAGTTCATGTTGGTAGTCCGCATTGAAGTTAGAGTTTGGATTTGATGTAATGACCACCGTTGTTGGTGTTCTTCCAGAGACAGGCCGACCGGATGTATTACATGCCTTGCGAATGATCTTGTGGATGTTTGCCGACTTAGATGGATGTTCCTAAGTCGATGCCTTGTATAAATAAGGGTTTGTGAATTTAGTTTGAAGTGTGTGTGGTGTGGATGAGTGTGGCATAGCGAAGAGAAGTGTGAAAGGCAGAGCAAGTGTTTTGGGCTTAAATGGAACTAATCCGGACATGGTAAAGATGTCATTCTCCAGTTCAAGATTGTGATTCTTATCACTTTGTAGATAATGTGTCTCTTGTAGGCAGTGTGCCTCTTTGTGAGTAGTGTGCTCGGGCAGTGAGCCCTAATTGGCAAGTGCCATCTTTTTCTTATTCTTCTAACAGAGAATAATCCTTGGGTTAATCACCCCATGGTTTTTCCCTTAACCGGGTTTTCCACGTCAAAATCTTGGTGTCTCATGTGTTGATGTTTATCTGCTCTAATGTTTATGCTTTATGCTTTCATGAATGGTTAAATTTATATGCTAATAAATAACACAGTGGATCTGATTGTTTTGAGTTGAAAGAAAGATTAGGATAACTGATTCACCCCCCCTCTCAGTTATCAACAATTGGTATCAGAGCCAAGTTCCTCTGAAGAGAGCTTAACCGCTTGAGGAGATCCAGGATGTCGTCGTATAAGGACAGTCTGAAGTTTGATGAAACTTCACTCTTTGGAAAGGCCGCATGAAATGTCACTTGGAGTGTATGGGAAAGGCGTACTTATCCATGGTCACAAAACCCTATGTACCTCCGCAAGGTAGTTCGACAACTCTGAATGAAATCATAGATGCTGAAAATAATCTGCGGACCAAAGAAGCTCTTCTAAGCACCTTGACTGACTCTGAACTCTCAAATGTTATTGACCTACCAACTACATATGAGATCTTAGTTAAACTGGAACTTCTACATGAAGGAGATGAGTTTGTTAAGAGTGCAAGATTGCAAAGTCTCAAAGGGAAATTTGAAAGATTGAAGATGAGAGATGATGAAAATATCACTACCTTTATGCCAAGGGTAAATGAGCTGGTGTGTGGAATCAGGAATGCTAGTGGAACTTTGGATGAAAATGAGATTGTTTGCAAAATTCTAAGATCTCTTCCTGCTGCCTACAAAATCAAGGTTGCTGCCATTGATGAATTCAGAGCCCATACAACTATCACAAGAGAGCAATTGGCTGGCAAATTGGCTGCTTTTGAAATGACTGAGTTTGGAGATGATCACCCCAAGACTGAATCTGCATTCAAAGCCAGTGCCTATATGAAAGGCAAATAGAGATTTGATCTGGGAGAGAACTCTTCAAGGAAGTTGTCATGGTATGAACAAGCAAGGAAAGATATGGAAGAGGAAGAACAGAAACAGCTCAACTTGAAGCCCTCATTGCAAAAAGACTGCCAAGAGGATCTGGTAAGTATGAAGGAAAATTACCTTTTAAATGCTTCAACTGCAATAAGATTGGTCACTTTGCCTCAAGATGTCTGGAAAGATCTACAAGGTCAGATTCTAACAGACAAAGGTTTCAAAAGAATGGTTATTATGTTCATGAAGAAGCTGATAATGAAGGAGTAATAGATGATGAATTAGAGATAGGAGACAAATCCAGAAATGAATGGGTGCTTATTGCTATCAAGGAAGAAGATCCAATATCTATCAATCATAAGGTTGAAGAAAGAGCTTTGGCTGCCCAAGTCCAAGAAAAGGATGATTGGGTTATTGACAGTGGATGCTCTCACCATATGACCGGTGATAAGAACAAGTTCTTAAAGTTGGAAAGATATGAAGGAGGAGTGGTAAAGTTTGGTGATAATTCAGCTGGTAGAATCAGAGGTAGGGGAACTATTTCTTTTGATGGAAAGAGCAAAACTAGTAATGTACTGTATGTTGAAGGATTGAAGCACAATCTTCTTAGTGTTGGACAGTTAGTAGACAAAGGTTATGATCTCCGGTTCAAAAATGGAAGATGCAGGATCTTTGAAATCTCTGAGACAAAGATTGCATCCGGTACTCAAACAAAAGGTAATATCTTCCATCTGGTTGGTTCTAATAAAAGTTGTCTGTTTGTTCAAGTGGATCAGAGTTGGTTATGGCATAGAAGGATGTGTCATGTAAATTTTGATAACATCATCAAAATAAGCAATACTCAGGTTGTTAGAGATCTTCCAAAATTGGTAAAACCTACAAATGGTTTGTGCAAAGAATGTCAACTAGGTAAACAGAGCAGAGTTTCATTCAAAAGCAAAGATCAGTCCTCTACCGGATTATTGGAACTAGTTCATACTGATTTATGTGGTCCGACAAGAGTCAAGAGTATGCAAGGTGATAGATACTTCATGTTACTAATTGATGATTATTCCCAGATAATGTGGGTCACCTTTCTGAAAGAGAAGTCGGAAGCCTTTGAAAAGTTCAAAATCTTCAAAGCTATGGTAGAGAATCAAACTGGATTAAAACTGAAGTGTCTGAGGTCTGATAGAGGTGGTGAATTCACTTCCGGTGAGTTCATAGACTTTTGTGAGAAGCATGGCATAAAGAGACAGTTGTCTGCTTCTAGGACTCCACAGTAGAATGGAGTAGTTGAGAGAAAGAACCAGACCATCCAGGAAGTTGCCAGGATAATGATGTTGGAAGCAAATGTTCCTTAGATGTTTTGGAGAGAAGCTATCAGCACTGCAGTCTACACTCTCAATCGAGTTCAAATCAAAAACAATACCGGTAAGACCCCCTATGAAATTTGGTTTGGCATCACTCCTACTGTGAGATATTCCAGAGTATTTGGTAGCAAGTGTTATATTAAAAGAGATGAAGATCTAGGAAAGTTTGATACTAGAAGTGATGAAGGAATTTTCTTGGGTTACTCCACTCAAAGCAAAGCATACTAGTGTTACAATAAGAGGCTGAGAAAGATGATAGAAAGTACTAATGTGAAAGTTGATGAAGGAATTGAGAAGCCCTCAAGATTTTATGAGTTTGATGAAGATGATCAAGATGATGTTCAGGTTCAAGGAGCTCAATCCTCTCCAGTAAGTCAGAGTCAGACTGATCCAGTTAATCAGGAAGAAGAAATAGGTCTGATTGAGCATGATCAAGAAGCAGCAGTGCAAGATACTCCCAAAATTCCAAGGTATGTAAGACTGAACCACTCTGAAGATTAGATCATAGGTGATAGAAGCAAAGGTGTGCAAACTAGGAGGAATGTTGCTCAAAATCCAGATGAATGTTGTCTGATTTCAAATATTGAACCTAAGATAATAAATGAAGCCTGCAATGATGAAAATTGGACCAAAGCTATGGAAGAAGAGTTGATGCAAATTGAGAAAAATCACACTTGGGATCTTGTTTCCATACCTAGTAACAAGAATGTGATTGGAACCAAATGGGTCTTCTGGAACAAACTAAATGAAGATGGTGAAGTAATCAGAAATAAAGCTAGATTAGTCTGTAAAGGCTACTCTCAAATAGAAGGGATTGATTTTGATGAAACTTTTGCTCTGGTGGCAAGAATTGAAGCAGTCAGACTATTTCTTGCATTTGCTACCTTCAAAGATTTCAAAGTGTATCAGATGGATGTCAAATCTGCTTTTCTAAATGGTGATCTAGAAGAAGAGGTGTACATTGAACAACCGGATGGATTTCATTTATCTGAGCATGGTGATATGGTCTGCAAATTGAAGAAGGCACTATATGGTCTAAAGCAAGCTCCAAGAGCATGGTATGAAAGGCTAGACAAACATCTTTTGAAGATTGGTTTCAATAAAGGTACTGCTGATAGTAATCTATATTTCAAAATTGATCATGAAAACATCTTGATTGTTGAAGTATTTGTAGATGATATCATTTTTGGGGGAAGAGACAGTATGTGTAAAACTTTTGCAAACCAAATGAAAAGTGAGTTTGAAATGTCAATGCTCGGTGAAATGAATTTCTTCTTGGGTCTGCAAATCACTCAGACAAAGAAAGGAATCTTTATCTCTCAGACCAAGTATGTGAAAGAACTATTGAAGAAATTTGGAATGGAAGATTCAAAGCCAATGAACACTCCTGGCTACTGAATGTAAGTTGAGTAAAGATGATGACTCTCCTAAGATAGATCAGACAAAGTACAGATCAATGATTGGTGGATTATTGTATCTCACTCAGACTAGACCAGATATAATGCAAGCAGTTGGTCTTGTGGCAAGATTCCAGGCTGATCCCAGAGAATCTCATGTTATGGCAATCAAAAGAATTTTTAGGTACTTAAAAGGAACAGTTGAGTATGGTCTATGGTATCCCAGAGATCATGACTTTTCTCTTCATGCATATACAGATGCAGATTGGGCAGGAGATGTGGATGATAGGAAGAGTACAAGTGGAGGAGCTTTCTTTTTGGGAAAAAGGTTGGTTTCTTGGCTAAGCAAGAAACAAGATGCAATATCTTTGTCTACAACAGAAACAGAATACATTGTAGCAGCAAGTAGTTGCACTCAACTCTTGTGGATGAAGCAAATGTTAAGAGATTTCAAGTAGAATATGAGGAACCTATCACAATTTTCTGTGATAATTCAAGTGCAATAAATATTTCTAAGAATCCGGTATAACATTCTAAGACCAAGCATATATCTATCAAATTTTATTTTCTGAGAGAACAAGTGAACAAAGGTGAAGTTAGATTGGAGTTTGTGCCCTCTAAGGATCAGCTTGCAGATATTTTTACTAAACCTCTTCCCAAGGACTCTTTTGAGTATCTCAGGGAGAAATTAGGGGTCATGGCCCCTCCGGTGATGCATTAGGATGCACTGTTGTGCATCAGTCCGGTGGATATCATAGTCATATCTTGTGATCTGGATTGATGATGTGGAGCTGCTACTAAGGGGGAGCAGCTGGTATGATTCTGATGTGTTGGAATTGCAAGTATGAGCCCTTTGCCATTGATGTCAAAGGGGGAGAGAAGACATGTGAAAAACAAGTGGTTGTTGATCAAAGGGGGAGCAGTAAAGGAAGAGAAGACATGTGAAGAGTTGTTGCTGATAGGGGGAGTTGTGGCAGAAAGGAGAAGTTCTTGTCTTGATAGTTTTTCACATCATATGTTGCCATCAATGACAAAGGGGGAGATTGTTGCAAGTATGAGGTTAACCAGTGTTGTCATTGATGTCAACATACTCATATTGCATTGGTAAGAAGGATTGGATGAGTTGTGTGCTGTTGTTATTGAGGAAATCAGTCTCCATCCGGAACAGTGAAGAACAGTGATGAGAAGAAGACAATAGGTTGAGTATCAAAGGATGCGGATTAAAGGGTTTGTAGATATGAGTCTTGAGATGTCCCAGTTATGATTTCATAGGTTCGCATAAAGATCTGAAGAAGTTATGGCTGTTTGTGTGGAACTGGTTCCGGCAGGTGTTCAGTGGTGACAGAGGGTCACAAAAAGGTCCAGTGTGATCCGGAATTGTATCTTCCTATTCTGCATATTGGAAGGAGTGTTTGGGATGTCCTTGTGATGTGTCATCTTGATGTGTGAATGGTTTGGAGGTCTGAAAGTACCTTTTGCTTTATGACAGTGGCGGTAGTCTATGTTCTTGAAGTTCCGGATGATGAAGAGAAGAATTCTGGTAAGCTGATGAAGTGCGGATGTTCTTGATGATTCAGGGAAGGTTGTGATGATCATTGGATCATGTCCAGTTCATGTTGGCGGTCCGCATTGAAGTTAGAGTTTGGATTTGATGTAATGACCACCGTTGTTGGTGTTCTTCCGGAGACAGGCCGACCGGATGTATTACACGCCTTGCAAATGATCTTGTGGATGTTTGCCGACTTAGATGGATGTTCCTAAGTCGATGCCTTGTATAAATAAGGGTTTGTGAATTTAGTTTGAAGTGTGTGTGGTGTGGATGAGTGTGGCATAGCGAAGAGAAGTGTGAAAGGTAGAACAAGTGTTTTGGGCTTAAATGGAACTGATCCGGACATGGTAAAGATGTCATTCTCCAGTTCAAGATTATGATTCTTATCCCTTTGTAGACAGTGTGTCTCTTGTAGGCAGTGTGCCTCTTTGTGAGCAGTGTGCTCAAGCAGTGAGCCCTAATTGGCAGGTGCCATCTTTTTCTTATTCTTCTAACAGAGAATAATCCTTGGATTAATCACCCCGTGGTTTTTCCCTTAACCAGGTTTTCCACATCAAAATCTTGGTGTCTCATGTGTTGATGTTTATCTGCTCTGATGTTTATGCTTTATGCTTTCATGAATGGTTAAATTTATATGCTATTAAATAACACAGTGGATCTGATTGTTTTGAGTTGAAAGAAAGATTAGGATAACTGATTCACCCCCCCTCTCAGTTATCAACAACACAAATATACCAGAAGAAGAATGAAGCACATAACACAAGTGTTTAACGTGGAGAAAACCCTTTCGAGTAAAAAACTCCACCAAGAAGAGAGGCCAAGTTGTATTATCTTCACAAAAGGAGATTACAAATACATTCACTTCCTTTGTCCTCCAACCTTCACTCTGGTAGAACTTGGGTACCTATAAACTATTATATGCATCTCATCTACTATGCTATGGTTTTTATAGAATTTACACAACCTCAAGACATTAAATGACTGCTTACAAGCCCATAACACTTGTTAAGAGTCAACAATACAACCTTGGGTGTCCATGGCTAAGAATAGGCTCTTACGGGGTCATAAATGTTGTCATACATGCATCCTACACTTGGGAAAAAAGTGCCCATGCAAGCTTGAACGCCTTGGGGCTAAAAATAGCCACTTATAGCATCTTATGATGTGTCATATGCTATTATTAGTGTCATAGATTCTTATGACAACTTACAATTGTCATAGAATCTCTTACACCTTCTTACAGTATCTATGACATGCGTTATAACACTAAAAATAGATTATTCCTCCACATGTGCACCCCACTTTGACCAATTACCATTTACCATAGTAAATGACATCCCGTAACTACCACCGATAACTCTAGAACTTATCATGCAGTAACTCCGTAATTACCGTGGACAGTAAATAATCTTTACCACTATCGGTGAAACTTGTACATCCCTTATGGGTAATTACAAATTACAAATAATAAATTGAATAAATACAATATTGGGATTTACAAGGTTAATGGCACCTTATCCCAACATTCTCCCACTTGACATTATACATTGTAAATCAACCCATAGGAAATCAAATGAAAAATAATCAAGCACTAGAAATAAGGTCCATGGCCTCTCTGCACCACACGAACTTATCTGTGCTCACAAGCTTGGTCAATGAATCTGCAACATTCTCCTGAGTGTCTATCTTCTTCAACTCAATCTCTCCATTTGCAACCAACTCTCGAACAAATTAATATTGAACATCAACATGCTTAGTTCAAGAATGATACATGGGATTCTTAGCCAAACAAATAGCACTCTAGCTATCACAACCAATCTAAATATTCCTACAATCAAAACCAATACCTGTACACAGTCTCCTCAACCAAACTGCCTCCTTAGAGACATGAGTTGTAGCCATATACTCTGCTTCTGTGGTGGACAAAGCAACTATGGGTTGCCGCTTACTCATCCAACTCACTGCACCTCCAAACAGACTAAACACATAGCCACTAGCGGACCTTCGACTATCCAAGTCACCTGCCCAATCTGCATCAACAAAACCCTGTATGTCCAAAGATTTATCAGCACTATCTGTACCAGAATAAACCAAACAATGATCAGGAGTACCTGCAAGATATTTAAACACCCTCTTCACATAGTTCCAATGTTGTCTACCAGGGTTAGACATTAATCTGCTCAAAACTCCCACTGCTTGTGCAATATTTGGTCTAGTGTAAACCATTGCATACATCAAACTCCCTACAGCACTAGCATATGGCACATTAGACATATCCTCAAGATCATCCTCAGTCTTTGGACGCATATCTAATGAAATCTTAGTACCAATGGGTAAAGGAACTCTAACTGGATTACAGTCCTGCAAACTAAACCTCTGCAAAATAGTATTCACATACTTACTTTGTGACAACCAAAAGCATTCTGTTAACTCTATCCCTCCTTATCTCCATTCCCAAAATATACCTTGCAACACCAAGATCCTTCATCTCAAATGCACCTGAAAGTTGGGCTTTAAGCTCACTAACCATACCCTTAGTATTGCTGAAAAACAACATATCATCAACATACAAAGCAATAACCAGTATAGAATCATCAACAGAATGAATGTAAACACAATGATCCTCCTCGCTTCTAACAAAACCCAATTTCAAAACAAATGAATCAAACTTTTGATACCACATTCTAGGGGACTGTTTCAGACCATAAAGATACCTCTTTAACCTGCAAACCCAATGTTCTCTTCCTTTTACCTCAAAACCTGTAGGCTGTTGCATATAAATTTCTTCTTCAAGATCTCCATGCAAGAACGCAGTCTTAACATCCATTTTCTCAATCTCCCAATCATAAGCTACAGCAATGGATAAGAGAAATCTAATAGAAGTCGATTTAGCAACAAGAGAGAATATCTCACCAAAATCAACTCCCTCTTTCTGGGAGTAGCGCTTGGCTACCAGTCTAGCCTTGTACTTCTCCAATGACCCGTCTGCTCCAAACTTCTTAAAGACCCACTTACATCCTATGGCCTTTCTTCCTTTGGACAAACGGACAAGATCCCAGTTGTTATTAGAGTCCAAAGCCATCATCTCCTCCTGCATGGCTAGCTACCAAGACTCACTATCATCTATAGAAATAGCTTCCCTGTAGGCTCTAGGTTCATCGTTAGTACTCAATAAAGCATAAACACAATGAAACTATGGTGGGCTATACCTATCAACTAGATTCTATTGTCTTGTGGATCTCCTCAAGGGTGGAGTAAGAGGCTCTACTCGTTCTTCTACATGATCATATGTACCAACTTCTTCTGTCACAACAGATTCATCTTCATCATAACTACTTGAATCTTCTTCTTCTTCTTCACCCCCTGATCCATCATTTTGTTCTTCCTGAGGTGCATCTTGTTGCTCTAACTCAAAGTGCACTCTCTTTACCTTTTCATCTTTTTCTTTTGGCTACTCAGGTTCAGAAATAGCTCTAAGTTCCCTGAAAATTGCATCTCTAGAAAAGATAATCTTGTGGGTTAGTGGATTCCAAAGCTTATAACCTTTCACATTATCACCATATCCAATGAATGTACACTTTTCAGCCTTTGGATCCAACTTAGATTGCTTTTCCTTAGCCACATGAACAAAAGCCTCACAACCAAAAACCCTTAAATGTGAAGCAGAAGGTTTCTTACCTGTCCACACTTCATAAGGTGTCGAATCAAGAGCCTTACAAGGAGATCTGTTTATCAAGTAGCAAGTAGTACACACAGCCTCTACCCAAAAGAATTTATCCAACTGTGCGTCACTAAGCATACTCCTGGCCCTTTCCATAATTATTTGGTTCATCCTTTCTGCAACACCATTCTGTTGTGGTGTATACAGAGTTGTCTTTTGTCTGATTATACCTACATGCTTGCAAAACTCATCAAATTCCTTAGAGGAATATTCCCCTCCATTGTCAGATCTTAATATTTTTATCTTTAAACCTGATTGGTTCTCTACTAATACTTTGAATTCCTTAAACTTAGTGAAAACTTTAGATTTATGCTTCATAAAATAAATCCATGTAAATCTGGATACATCATCAATGAAGGTTACAAAATAACGAGATTTGTCAATAGATTCATTATCCACAAGTCCAAACACATCCGTATGAATAATTTCTAACTTCTCTTTTGCTCTATTGCTTCCTGAAGGAAATGATTTTTTGTTTTGTTTACCGAACACACAATGCTCACAGAAATCAAAGTGCTCATCAGAATAAGAGAAACCGTCCAACAAATTTTTATTCTTAATAGTTTTCAATACATTATTGCTTGTGTGGCCCAATCTATGGTGCCACAACATACATGTATTTTTAGTAGTGGCCTCAAATACATAAGAGGCATTACAAACTGTAGTGGCTTCAAGCTTAAACAAGTTCCCGAATCTCTTCCCTTTCTCTACCACCAAGTTCCCTCTCACCAATCTATAGCCATGCTTGTCAAATGTCACATGCATTCCTAAATCATTCAACTTCAAAACTAAAATTAGATTTCTAGCTAATCCAGGAACATGCAAAACACCAAGGAGAGTTTTAATCCTCCCATCACAGAAACACAAAAATACCTTTCGTTTCCCAACAATCAGATATGTAGATTTGTCACCAAGGTAGATATTACCTCCATCATATTCTTCATATGAGGAGAACCATTCCTTATGCGGGGTCATATGAAATGAGCATCCTGAGTCAATCAACCAGTGATCATTAGAAACAAGATTACATGCAGAAAGTAAAACTTATTCACCTACATTTGAGGACTTATCTGAAGCACTCTCCCACTATTTTTTGGGATTTCTGCACTCCTTCACATGTCCCCTTTTACCGCAGTTCCAACACTTAACTCTGCTCTTTTTACCAGGAGTCTTAGACTGGCCCTTGGACTTGTCCTTAGCCCCTTTCTGATCTCCCTTAAGTCCTCTTTCCTTAGACCTTCCCCTGACATTGAGAGCATCCCCTGAACTATCTAAACTCTTCTTCCTCAATTCCTGTGACAGTAGCACTGAAACAAGAGCATCCAACTTCGAATCCATGAGGTTAGTAGTGATAGCAAGGATAACATTCTCCCAAGACCCAAGTAAAGAACAAAGAAGTAAGATACATTTATCTTTCTCGCTAACCTCAACATCTACTGAATCAAGCTGACTCACTAACAAATTAAAATAATTTAAATGCTCTGCAACTGATTCACCTTCTCGCATTTTCATGGAAAACAATTTTCTTTTTAAATAAAGTTTATTTACCATACTCTTGGCTTGATAGATCTCACCCAACCGTTTCCACAACTTGTATGCAGTCTCTTCCTTTGTGACATTCAAGAAGACAGAGTCTAAAAGACACAACCAGATGGTTCCCCATGCCTTCTTATCCAGTCTATCCCACTCATCTTGAGAGACATCATCAGGTTTCTTCTCTTTTTGGACAGCCAACCATTAGTTTCTTTCTTCCAACAAATCTTCCATTTTCAGCTTCCACAACTCATACCCCGTTCCGTTGAACTTCTCAATGTCCATTTGAGAGGTTGATGCAACGGTGGATGCAACCATAATAACAACACAAGATCTGCAAAACAAATGCAACCAAATCTCTCACTGCAGCTATAGCTTCCACACTACCACCCAAGAGTTAAAGCTGGCCAGACTTTGATACCAAATGTTAGAAATGAAAGCAACACTACTTCAATGGAAATTTGATTCGAGATAAATTTTAGCAAACTTTAACTATGTGTTATTAATAGAGATTGTAACAAAACATAAACCCATAATACAAAAATATACCAAAAGCAGAATGAAGCACATAACACAAGTGTTTAACATGGAGAAAACCCTTTCAGGTAAAAAACTCCACCAAGAAAAGAGGCCAAGTTGTATTATCTTCACAAAAGGAGATTACAAATACATTCACTTCCTCTATCCTCCAACCTTCACTCCGGTAGAAATTGGGTACCTGTAAACTGTTATATGCATCTCATCTACTATGCTATGGTTTTTATAGAATTTACACAACCTCAAGACATTAAATGACTTCTTACAAGCCCATAACACTTGTCAAGAGACAACAATACAACCTTGGGCATCCATGGCCAAGAATAGGCTCTTATGGGGTCATAAATGCTATCATACATGCATCCTACACTTGGGAAAAAAGTGCCCATGCAAGCTTGAACGCCTTGGGGCTAAAAATAGCCAATTACAGCATCTTATGACGCGTCATATGCTATTATTAGTGTCATAGATTCTTATGACAACTTACAGTTGTCATAGAATCTCTTACACCTACTTACAGTATCTATGACGTGCATCATAACACTAAAAATAGATTATTCCTCCACATGTGCACCCCATTTTGACCAATAACCATTTACCATAGTAAATGACATCCTGTAACTACCGCCGGTAACTCCGAGACTTACCGTGTAGTAACTTTGTAATTACCGTGGACAGTAAATAATTTTTACCACTGCCAGTTAAACTTGTACATCCCTTATGGGTAATTACAAATTACAAATAATAAATGGAATAAATACAATATTGGGATTTACAAGGTTAATGGCACCTTATCCCAATAGAAATTACCATCTATGGAGATCCTCAACCCTTTCAATATTGTCAAAATTTAGCTAAAAAATACCAAGAGACTCATCATATCCCTATTAACCATGAAGCCTCTCCATCACCATCTTATGTGGACCCATCCACATTAGCCTCATCATTATCCACTCCTTCCACTTTGAATCCACAACCACCTGAGATCAAGGTCCAAATCCATGACAATGGTTGTGGAGAATATAAAATGCAATGTTCCTTTTGTGTAGGTCAACTCTCTCTCACGCCTAAGTCTTATGGTCAACCTAAGGAAGGTCTATTTAAGGTCATTGCCAAGCAATGGTTCCCCAAGTTTAGCCATTAGGGTAAGTTGGAGAAAGAAAACATTCAATATGATGTATCATCATGGCTTTGTAGAGAAAAAGAAGTACAAGTTCCCAAAGTGAACCTTGAGATCTATCCAAAAGGTCTCCATATCATAAAGAACATGGGTTATAAAGGAAAAGGTGGTCTTGGGCGTCAAGGTCAAGGTATCATTGCGCCTATCTCTCTAGTTCCAAATGGCAATCTTAGAGGGTTAGGGTATAGACCTCCTACGAATGTGCCCCTAAAATCCACATACACTCTTGATGAAGTTCATGAACCTTCTCTTTTGTCTAAAAACCTTAATGTAGACATTCAATAAGACTCTTCCTTTGGTCTAATAAACATTTTCCAAGACATGTCCATTTGCACCATAACCTCCATGACATCCACTTCTCAAACCAATGGTGTTGACCTCATATATCCTCAACTTATTGATTGGGACCAACAAGGACCACCCTCTTTGGACCTTTTTCAAAATGATGAAGCCATTGTAGAATTTATGGGTCTTTGGGATGGAATTACCTTAGGTGATCACAAAATAGGTTTTGCCATATAATTAGATGCAAAGGCTTATTTTGGGGAAGATGCTAAAAGTACAATCTATAATATGAAATTTGATGACAAGGAAGAAGAGAATATAAGACTTCCAAATATGGCTCAATATCCAAAAAGATCTCCTATCTTAGTGGAAGAAGCTCAAGCAGTTAATCTAGGTACCCAAGAGGATCCCAAGGTTACCTTCTTTGCAACATCTTTAACTCCTCAAGAAAAGCAAGAATTTATAGCTTTCTTTGAAGGAAGGAAGATCAATTTTGCATGGTCCTATATTGATATACTGGGTCTTGATCCTACCTTAGTGGTGCATCATTTAACAGTTATGCCTAATACTAAACCAGTCAAACAAAAGCTGCATAAGATGCATCCCTAAATAGCTCTCTTGGTTAAGGCAGTACTTCAAAAACTATTGGATGTGGGGTTCATTAGGACCATTGATTATCCTGAGCAGGTCTCCAACTTGGTTCTGGTCACCAAGCTCGATGGGGGCATCAGAGTTTGTACAGATTTCAAAGATTTAAACAAGGCATGTCCAAAGGATGATTTTCCCCTTCCTAATATAGATATAATTATGAACTTAATAGCTGACCATGAAATGCTCTCTTTAATGGATGGTTTTTCTGGTTATAATCAAATCAAAATAGTTGTTGAAGATCAACATAAGACTGCCTTCACATGTCCATGGGGAACTTATTGTTGGAATGTTATGCCCTTTGGCCTTAAAATGTAGGGGCCACATATCAAAGAGCTATGACCACCATTTTTCATGATCTTTTTCATACCATTATGGAGGACTATGTTGATGACCTTTTGGGGAAGTCAATAACAAGGGAAGGCCATTTAAGGGTCCTAGAACAAATTTTTGACAGATTAGAAGCATATTAAGTCAAATTGAATCCTAAGAAATGTGTCTTTGGGGTCACATTAGGAAAGTTGCTTGGATACATTGTATCACGAAGGGGAATTGAGTAGATCCTACTAAAGTCAAGACCATTTTAGACATGAAACCCCCATCTAACATAAAACAATTAAGGAGCTTACAAGGTAAATTGTAATCCATAAGATGGCCCATAGCTCAATTAGTGGATAAATGTCATCCTTTTACTCATTTGTTGCATAAAAATGTGGCCTTCCAATAGGATGATAAATGTCAACAAGCTTTTCAACAATTAAAGGAATATCTTATGTCACCTAGGGTTTTAATGCCACCTATCCAAGGTAGACCCTTGTTCTTGTATATCTCTACCACCTTAGCATCTCTAGGGGTGTTCCTTGCTCAACATGATGATCATGGAAAGGAAAGAGCTATATATTATGTCAGCAGAACTTTGGTGGGCTATGAATTAAATTACACCTTCATAGAGAGAGCTTGCTTAGCAGTTATTTTTGCTTCTCAAACACTTTGGCACTACATGTTAAACCAACAAACTAAACTCATATCAAAAGTGGATCCTCTTAAGTATCTTTTGTCTAAGGCAACCCTAATAGGTAGAATGGCTAAGTGGGTCATGATGCTAAGTGAATTTGATATCGAGTATGTGGATAGGAAGGCTATCAAGGGTCAAGTCATAGCAGATCAGTTCGCAGATTTCCCATTGCAAGTGGATTATCCCTTAGTATCTGAGTTTCCCAATGAATCGATCTTTTCTATGAAATCTTCATCTTTGTGGAAATTATATGTTGATGGGTCCTATACCAATCATGGATCGGGGGTAGGAATTCTTTTTGTTACCCCTCAAGGATATTGCATACCTAAGTCGTATTGCTTAGATTTTCCATGCACAAACAACATAGTTGAATATGAAGCTTTAATATCAGGTCTAAAATTAGCTATTTCATGGAATATTAAGGAACTTCAAGTTCTAGGGGACTCCCAATTGGTCATTAGACAAGTGAATGAAGAATACCACACAAAAGATGAAAAGTTATGGCCCTATAAGAAAATGGTAGACACATTAAGGGAGCATTTCAAAAGGATCTCATTTGAACAAATAGCAAGGTTAAACAATAGGGTCGTGGATGCAATGGCCACTATTGGATCCCTTTTGGACATGCCTCATGGTAATCAACACTATGAGTTTCTAGTTGAGCAACTTTTCATACCAGCCTATGAGATGTCAGAATCAGAAATCGTGTGTCCTTGTTGGTCCTAATTCCCCTTGGTACCAATATGTCTACACTTACCTCCGCAATAACACTTTTCCACCCAATCTCTCTAGCTCTAAAAAGAGAAACTTTATTCATCGATCCACTCCCTTTACCATCCTTGGTGATACCTTATATAAACAAAGCCTAGATGGTATTCTCCTTATATGTTTAAACCTTGAAGAATCCAAAATCACTTTACAATGTGCATGAGGGAATTTGTGGGGCAAATTCTAGTGGGTCATCCCTAGCTAAGAAGTTGTTAAGAATAGGATACTATTAGCCAACTTTCGAACAAGACGCTCAAAAATTTGTCAAGAGATGCAAACAGTGTCAGCAACATGGGGATTTAATACATGCATCCACTCAAGAGTTACAACATATCACTACTTCTTGGCCTTTTTATCAATGGAGGCTTGAGCTTGTGGGCAAAATTCATCCTCTTTCCTCCAATGGTCATACCTTTATCATAACCACCACTGAATATTTCATAAAATGGGTAGAAGCCATTCCCTTAGCCAATATTACCAGCAAACAAATCTCCAAATTCATCCTTAATTATATCATTTGTCGATATGGTATCCCATCTGCCATTATTACTGATAATGGTAGGCACTTCAAAAATCAAGATGTCTACAAACTTTGCCACACATTCCATATCCAACATCATTTTTCCACCCCCTACTACCCACAAGGTAACGGTCAAGCTGAGGCTTCAAATAAAACTATGGACAAAAGATCCTCAAGAAAATAGTCAATGACACTAGTCATGATTGGCACTTACAGCTTAATCCAACTTTATGGGCCTACCAAACTAACATTCATACCCCTACCAGAACAACTCCCTATTCGCTTGTTTATGGAACCGAAACCATTTTTCCCATTGAGGTTGAGCTCCCATCTTTGAGAGTGTCATTAAAGCATGTGATTGATGAAGAAGAGTATCGGGTATCTAGATTGCATGAGCTTGAGGTCCTAGAAGAGAAGTGTTTGCACACTTTGAATCATTTTCAATCCTATCAGAATCGGTTACAAAGAAGTTATAAAAAGAAAATCAGAGTTAGAAGATTTGAGCTTAGTGACTTGGTACTTAAGGAAAATCAGAAGAATCGACAGGAAAGAGAGAAGAGAGGAAAATTTAAGCCTAATTAGCTTGGACCTTTTGTGGTTATAGAAACTTATGGAAGAGAATATCAATTGGCAACTCCTAAAGGGGAATCTTTGGATGAACCCATCAATGTCATGCACCTTAATAAATTCTATGCTTAATCCTCTAGAACATAAACAATTGATGTGTGGTATTCCTAATTTGTGTTTTGTACCTTTGGTATCTATGTTTCCCCCATTTGTTGGGTGTGTTGTTGTCTCTTTTAAATTACATTAATAGGAGCATGTCTTAGTATATGGTTACGCATATGGATCTTTGAAACAAATCTAAAAATTTCTAAAAAGCCAATATCCTAAATTTCCCACACAAACAAATTAATAAGCAAGAAGCGTTGACCTTAAAAGATCCTTGTAAATTAATTTAATCTCCTAACTTTGTCTAAAAAGCCATATCATTCAAAATCAAAATCTAATATCAAAATCATGATGCCTTGACATCTAATATCTTTCCTATATCAGGCTATCATTGTTTTCTAAATCTTGAGCTTAATAAATTGGCAAAGGACATTGTGATATTTTAACTTATTTTATTCAAGGTGACCTTTTGGGGCCATTTGTGTTTTCTTTCTTTTTGGTATGTCATATGTGTTTTTATACATATCTTTTGTCTCTTATGGGTAGTTTAGCATAGGAGTGTCTTGGTCAGTGTATATAAATTTGTATCTTTTTCTGTGACATGTGTGTTTGATGGTCAAAACATGGCTGAAGAATGTTGTCTATGTGCATCAAATCATTTTGTTGTCATTTGTATTTTTACCTTTTTCTTCTTTTATGTATCTATTTTATCATGATTATCTTCTTTTGTCATTATTATGAATCTTTATCATTTATCACTATCTATTATCATTTTTCCCATTTTATATCCTTTATCTTATCTCATATCTTGCATCGTTTAGTGTTTTATCTTTTATCATTTTGTCATTTGTGTCTTCTATCTTATCTTATACTCTTCAATCTTTCATTGTTTTATGTCACATTTTGAGGAAGCTTGAAGATCTCTACACCATGATGTGTATGAAGGAGAGTGAGGAATGGGGGCATGAGTGCATGTATGTGTGTGTGTGTAACTGCCCTATGATGAAAAAGAAAGCATAACAAATAATATCCTAGATAGATCTATTTCATTCTATGAAGGAAATCCAATGAGTGCAAAACCATCCATATCTATATACCATGTCCATATCCAAATAATATCACATTACAGATCATAACATACAATCATAGAAACCATAAACATATGACATATCCATTTTATCCCAATTATCATTTTATATGCTTTTCCTTGAAATTAATGTGTCTTCTTTTCAAGAGTTTGTCTTGTGTTCTCCAAGCCAACCTCCCGAGGGGCATCACCAGGGCATGATACCAACTTTTTCTTCACTGTTCTTGATATAATGCCACATGGGCGTAACATTATATCAAAGAGGGGCAAAATGTAGACACCTAAAATTAACATAAAATATTATTTGCATTTTCATGTAGATCACACTTGCATATTTCTTCTAGTCTCCCCTATTAATTAAATAATTAAATAATATTAATTATTTAATTAAATCTAATTATTCCCCCTTCTTCTAAAAATAATTAAATAATGACAATTATTTAATTAAGCTAATTATTCCTCTAAAAATAATTTAATTTAATTTAATTATTTCTCCTTCTACCAAAAATAATTAAACAATATCAATTATTTAATTAATCTAACTATTCTTCCAAAAAAATAATTAAATTTAATTTAATTATTTATCCCTCTTTCCTAATAATTAAATAAATTATATTTAAGTATTCTCACCATCCCTCCTTATAAATAATCTAAAAATTATTTAATTAACACACACCTTCTTAAATTAAATAAATAAATCAAATTTATTTAATTTCCTTCACACTTCTTAAAATAAAAATAGAATCTTATTTATTTCTCCAACATTTTTGGATGTTAAATAATAATAATCGAATAATTATTATTTAAATTCCTTAATCCATGGTTTTTTCTCTCATTTTATCTCCACCCTTGATGAAAAAATCCTACAACTTAATCTCTACCCTTCAAATTGACTTTGAGTTAACATATGTTAATTCCTTGATTTTTGGAAGCTAACATGTGTCAATTCCTTGATTTTTGGAAGTTAACATATAGCAATCCCTTGATTTTTGGATTTAACTCCTTGATTAACTCATGATCATATTGTCTCATCCATTCTTAACCCTTGATCTTAATTCAAATTCTTTTGATCTCAACCCTCCATTCTTTTCAAGGAAAAGCATATAAGCACACCTCCTCTAAGCTATTTTCAAATCACTTCTCATTATCTTAGCCTTATGTTGTCATTTTGATTCTCGAATTATCAAGCACTCAAGCATTCAATCATTGAAGTACTCTACCATTATCAAGCAATAGCAAGATATTACAATTATGTGAATATGAGAGCATTTGGATCACGATTTTATAAACAATAGAGCTATTTAGTTTTTGTATTGGTTCCTAACAGTTGTGTTTGCATTTGTAGTTTAATATCATTTGCTCTATTGTGTAGCTTTAGGTATGTGGGTATATCTTTGTATTTCGATGGTTTGAATCATTTGTTGTTATCTACATTTCTATTGCTTACATTTATATATTATACTAATCTTTCTTTGGGGATGGTTTTGATGACAGCAATTGCTCCTCACATTTCAGTTGTTGGTGTTTTCATGGATGGGCTACATGGGATTACCAAAGAAGTCATAAATTTCCATGATGTGCATGTTGATTTGGATGGCACTTGGAGTTATGTTGTGTACCTTTCTAGGCATGTTGGAGATCATTCTTGGTTGGGTACCCATGCTTGGGATCCAACAAGGATTGATGAAGTTAATCCAGGAATGGAAGGGAGGACCTTTGGAGGTATAAGGATGAAAATTTTAGAATTAATGATGATGTTCCTTTCTTTACTAGCCATTTGGTGATTCCATTCGCTTATCTACAAATGGATTGGAGAGAGATTTTAAGTAAGGATTGGAGTAAAGAACGAATGGTTACTTTTGGGAGTGTTGCTTGGTAAATAATGGATCAGAATTTCAGTGTTGAGCTTGTTTTTGGATTGTAGGTCAGTCACTTCACTTTTTGGTTTGCTCTCATTCAAGGGAGTCAGCACTTTCTTCTTTGTCAAGGAAGTGATAGATTTCACTTGGAGATTGCTTGGAGGTGTTTCCTAGCCACTTCTGAGTTATTTTGGTGCAACACAATATTTTTCACGCATGCTTATACTTGGGAAATTAATTGGTGATGTTGTTGTCCTTTGCATAGAGAACTAAAATCATATTGTACTTCACTAATTTTAGTTTTAAATAGCAAACATTATTGTTTAATTCAGACCTTCCTAACTCAAAGAGTTCATCTTATGAAGATTTGTGATGTAAACTTTGATAGTTTATTCTCGGTGTGGGTTCAGGATAGTGAACTTCTGCATGCTTTAATTCATCATTCAGTGACCCTTAGAGTTGGAACAGTAAGTGTTTTTGCTAGTCTTCATGGTTGTATCAGAATAGCATAGAGGAGACATGTTAGATCCATGAGGTGTTATGTTGGTGAGTTTTTTGAACTCTTACAAAGGATTACTTTTCTTTTTTGCAAGAAGATTGGAGGAGTTTGCACCTACAGTTATGACCTTGCATGGCACCTTGATGAGGTATATTGAGGAGTATGGTTTTGGGTTGAGTAGATATTTCTTTCAGTTGTCTAGGATCATGTTAGTTACAGGGATTGTAGCTATGGACCTTACTAGGATGCTTCAGCGAGAGATGTTTCATGGTATAGATTTCAGCCCTTACAGGTGTCTTAGCTTGGGATTTCATGATGATTACCTTCCTAGGTTCTAGGAGAGGAGAGTGTTGTTGTGGCACAATGTTTTTATAGTTTTTATTAAAGTGGCGCAGTATCAGTGTGGTGGTTCTGTTATGAGATTGACTTGGGACCGAGGGATCATTTTTTATTTTAGTTTGGATCAGTCTGATGATTGTAGGGTTGTATTGGCATTGCTTGAGGACAAGCAATCTTTAGGGAGGGCAGACTGTAATGTCCCCATTTTTGGGTTCTCTTGCATTGCAATTGGCACTAACCTTCTAGGTGTGTGTCAATGTTATCAGAGGAGTTATTTGATGTTTCCAATGAGCTCAGCTGGTCTAGAGGACTCATGCCACTTTTAGATGTAATTTCCAGCTCCTGGTATGGTCTCCATGATTCTTGGAGGGAGCGTCTATTTTTTTAGTAAGTCACCCAGTTGGGTCCGTTTATCATCTTTCATCATCAGGATCACTCTTATGCAGTCAATTTTGGTTCCGATGCATTTCAACCATTTTCGCTAATTGGGTGTAATATTGAGGTATATTTAATTAATTTTACTAAGGTTGTCATTTTAATTAAAATATTTAATCGAGCATCTCAGTATTATAGCTCGTTGGAAAGAGAACAAAAAGATTTAAATGATGAGACACTTAAAAGTGACTTTCAATGCCAGAAATGTTTTAAAAGTAAAATAAATCACTTTTTGGAGTTAAAACAATAAATTAATAAAGTGGTTTTAAAAGGGAGTTTCTAGAAAGTTCCCTAAAAAACTTATAAAGGGGAGATTGGGAGCTCATTTGGATTATGCAGTGTATTCTATTTCTCTGATTGAAACCCTTATGGTTCTAGAGATCAAACTAAGTTCATCTAAGCCTTCTTGAGGACAAAAACCCTCTTGGAGATGATCAACTCCGGTTGTGAAAGACCCTCCCAAGTTGATAGTTGGTAAACTTGTTTAGAGTTTACGCATTATGATTCATTGCAAGATTTTGGTACTGAGTAGAAGGATCTAGCGAAGACCAAATTTATTAAAGATTTAATACAAATGATAAATTTGTTTGATGGATTGGCGATTTAGGGGTAAGAGGATTGGAAGCTATTGAAATATTTTATTTGAGTTTGTATATTATATGCTCTTTATTTCCCTTGGCTGCTTCTCTCCTCATATCACATGATGCATTCCTTGTCTAAGTCAAGGGTCTAAAGGCATTTTTGGAGGGCAATTCTAGTTGTTGCAAGGTCGTGGAGAAAAATACTCCTCTTTTTGTTATTGTGTTGGAGTTTGAGGGGCCACGTGAGCATCTTGGAGCTGGCCACCTCCCATGTTATGTGTTTGGAATCTTTCCTTATTGGTACATATCTCTAGTGTGGTGTATTAACCCTTGTTTGGTTGGGTGTGTAGCTACAGTAGCAAGCATGTTGTTATATGGAGCCTAATCAAACTCGTTGGTTATATTTACCCCACTTTTATCAACGTGGTTTCCCCCCAAATTCCTACGGGGTCAAGGGGCAACGCCCCTTGTGGGGGTTTGGGGGCAATGCCCCTGGCACACTCCCTATCGCGATACAGGGCGAGGTCGAGGGGTAGCGCCCCCGAAACCTCACATGATCTTTTATTATTTTATTAAGGCATCGAGAGTTATTTTTTCATTGGCCGATATAAAACACCCTATTTTGTAACTGACAAAAGTCGTGATAAAAATGGCTAAGGATTAGGGTTTCCGTTGATGTATTGTAGCATTTTGCAGCGGTATTAAGTTGCAAGGATTGCTGGTTGTAATGGGTTTGATTTACTGGATAATAATATTGGACTCTCTGTTGGTGGATGTAGCCCGAGTTTGGGTGACTTGTCTCTCGCTGTTATTATTTCTGTGTATTTTCATTCCTCTGTTTAATCTTTATTTGCATTTAATTGATATCTTTCGCTGGCTAACCCTAACAAAGCATATGTTGGTTGGCAATGTTTGATGGGGTTGACAAGTAGTATCAATAAAATAAATAGCTACAACACTGTTGTTGAGAGTTGCATCTACTAACATCTGCATAACAGCAGTCCATTAGCATTGTGGACATTATTATTATACCTTGTATCTCAGCTGATATACTCCTGATATTGTACAACAAACCCTTCTATTGCATACCAATAAAGTATTGTTGGGATTGAGGTCAAAATGAGTTTCACTTGTTACTTTCCTTTCAAGTAACATGTTAGTTAAAATGTCTATGGTGATTATATGCATTGTTGAGTTATTTCTTGAGCAAATATTGTTCAAAACTGGATATTGAATGATCTCGATCACAAATATATTGAAACGCATAGAAAACAACATCAAAACTTCAAACACGAAAGTGTTTGATGAAATGCCTGCATGTTAGAAGTCAGTAAACTTTCTGGGTGTTTGAGAAAAAAATGTTTCAAACTAGGGTGGGACATTACAACATCACTCAAAACTACTGAGCCATCGTTCCCAATAGACTGACATACCAACTCCTTTTGCAAACATTAGCATTTCAAGGGAAAACTTCATATGGCAATAGACAATGTCATTTGAAACAAGATAGTATTAGCACTTGCACTGAAAAGAGGTGCAATGGTTATGTCGATTCTAATTTATATAGAATGTCTTATAATTTTTCCAGTAGTATTAGGGGAAGAGAGTAAGTTAGCATTTTATAAGAGGTTTGTAGTTGAAATCATAAGTACTTTATCGAAGAAATAATAGAACATCAAAAGTGTTTATTAATCATTATTAAATATTTTTTTTACTTGTTAATCATTTAAAGGTCTTGATACAACATCAGCTAGTGAGTGTTGACATGACTCATTGTAGCAATTTCCTGAATATCATACCAATTGACATTTTGAACATTGATTTTTGTTGAGTATGGAATTAGCGACATTGATCAGCATCTAGATAGTTCTGCAACAACAAGTAATATAGAATCAGAGTAGAGAATAAAGTTTAATGCATATATTTTTGTTTGTTTTGAATTTATGTAATTGAGAAATATTTTGATACATGTTATGTGCAAATGTTTTTGTTATGCATAGAATAACATCTAAAATTAATATCATTGTTAATCTATATTGTTTTGTTGTTTATCATAAACATAGTCTTGAAATAGAAAAAATAAATTTACAAAATATTTGTATTATATATCTGTTTGTAATATTGTGAAACTTTTTTTAATTACCTTCATTTTTTTATGATTTTGAGAACCATTAACATTTATTACTTGTAGTTGATCTTGACCTTTTGTAGACATTCATCATTTTGAGGTCTTGATACAACATTAGGTAGTGAGTGTTAACATGGCTCATTGTAGCAATCTTGGACGTCGTGCCCATTGACAAATTTTGAACGTTGATTTTTGTTGAGTATGGAATTGGAGACATTGAACATCATCTAGATGGTTCTGCAACAAGTAGTATAGAATTATTAGCATTGTCAAACTATATTTTTTTATGTTTATCATAAACATAGTCTTGAAATAGAAAAAGTAAATTTACAAAATATTTGTATTATATATCTATATTTGTAATGTTGAGAATAATTTTTTAATTACCTTCAATTTTTTTGTTTTCGAGAACCATTAACATTTATTACTTGTAGTCAATTTTGACCTTTTGTGCGACACTTCTTTGTAATTCATTTCACTCCTATGCATTGGAGTACTAAGATATTATTTAGAAGTTGAAAAATTTTAAATGTGAAGTTATTTTGTTCCAAGTAATGTAAATCAACTAAAGGAAATATAATTTGGATGAGGGTGACAAATCTCTCTTTGTATTGGGCTATGTTTGTGAAGTATCCACCTACACACCAAAAAGGTTTGAATGAGTTTGTTCAAAATGGATATTGTAAGACATATATTATGAAGTGGTGAATAAAAAATTAAATCGAAAGGTTATGTGGAAGAGATTGGATTGAGATTTGCATACCTTATTTTTTTATAGTGAGAGTAATTGTAACTGTGCCTCCTCTTTTTTTATGATAATTGTGTATGGATTGTTTTACATTCTAGAGTACCGCTCAAAGGAGAATGTTGGTTCAATACAGAGGCCATTTATTGATTTCACTCTTGATATAGTTGTAAATATTAGTCCTCGTCTTTCTATTTTACCAATATCAATTGTTGCCTTCTGTAGTGTTAGGCCTTGGGATTTATGTGTAGTAATTGCCCATGCCATGGATAGTGGTATTTGCCTACGATTACCTAGTGATATAGGTATTATAGGTATAGTTTTTGCCCGTCATTTTGGTTCCATGGTGGCCCATTATAGTTATCAATCCTTACTACGACATACATCGGAACATTTGATGCTTTAGAGCCAAGATTGTAAATAATAGCTATGACCTTCCCAAGAGATCCATTTGAAAGTCCTACTTAGTGCATAAGTTTGTTGTTAACATGATTTGCTAGCCTTTGCATAGTAGAAGTTCTAGTGAAAGTTGGTCATCATTTATATCAATGTTTGATTTTGTTTTTTGCTTATTACAATACTTCTTGCAATTGGAAGATTTAGTAGCTTTAGCATTCTTCTATAGTGTACTCTTACTAGATCATTTGTTGCAAAAAAGCACATTGAGTTGTCAAATTCTTCTTTTCAGTTATTCTAAGTAGAGTGAGTTTGTGCAGCTCATTAACAGAGGAAATTCACTTACCAGAGCCGAAATCTGATCTTTAGTCGTATGCTTCCTCCTATTTTGTAGTGCTTTCAAGAGGAAATTCTAAGTGGTCCCATCATAATTTTTCTTCTCTACTGCCATTCAAAACTCAAATAGGAACTACTATGCATTCGAAGTGTTAAATTCTCAAATCAGATGATAATTATTTTTTACTTGTCTTTGATTGATATATATATTTAGAAGGGGACACATATGTTGGAATGATCACACCCTTCCAATATTGTGTCTTATTAATTAACTATTTGATTATTATTAGTTTGGAGACGATTAGCGTAACCTCCCAATGCTACAAAACATCAACACTCCCTCTTAGCTAGGGAGGTATAGCAAAGTCTCCAGTGAGTCCTTATGTGCCTTGAAGGGTTGCTTTCTTACCATCAACCACTACCCTTTCAAAAAGCACCATTTCATGGAATTGATTTATTTATCTTTAGTTTATTTGACCGATTACTTTCCCAAATCAGTTTTCCATAATCAATAATAGTTATTATCATTAACTATTGTCATTGGAGTGCATAAGGAGGGAGTTGGCCAATGGATGTATTGTTTTCTCTAGTGCTAGAACCATTCAGCCATGAAATATGTAACCTCCCTAACCTACAAACAATAACACTCCCTCTTAGCTAGGGAGGAATACTTCCAGCTGTACAAGACACATCACCTCATTGTGATGTCAACCACCATGGCTACTCCCATATGTGGAAAAGAAATATATCACCTCATCGTGATATCAACCTGTTGACCTATTTTTCCTCTAGCAGGAGTCAAAATAATTCAAGCAGGATCAGTCAGTATGCATATCCCCATGAAGCCATATTTATGATCCTAAGGTCTTAACCCAATTTCAAAATCTGAAGCTTGCCTGAAGAGGTTTACCATGTGAAAGAGCTTGGAAAAATAGGCAGCTTTGTTTTTTACAACACCCTGAAATTCGCTAAGATGAGGAAGTTATGGAGGATCATCACATTTGAATATCGGGTCATCTTCTTTCCATAGGGTAATATTTCATGTATCGGATCATATTTCGAACATCGGGTGATATTTTTGAATATCACCCTACATTTGAAATATCACCCGATATATGAAACATCATCCTTCTTGTGAGATATCTCCCCATGGCCAATATGACGGTGACGTCATCATCCCTTTATGCCTCATGGTGATATATTTCCAACTCCCCCCCCCATCCGATAACATGGCGATGACATCATGGTAACTGCAATAATAAACTAAGTCATATGCCACTAACGTCATCTAGATCCATTCCGGGGGAAGGATCATCTTTCTTGCGAGGGTCATCATATTTTTGCCAACCTAATCTTTCACATCAGGACGATATTTTAACATCAGGTGATCTTAGCTGAAGATCATCCTGATGTTAGTGCTACGAAGTTTCTAAGTATGGCCCGATCTTCCGAGGGGTCATCACATTTGAATATCGAGTGATCTTAGTTGAAGATCATCCTGATGTTATGTTTTCACTTCATGTTCATTGGATCGCCCAACATCCTGCTGACGTCATCCTGATTTTCATACATCAGGGTGATATTTTTATATCATGATACTTCCGTCAGGAGGATATTTTCTGCGGGGTGATATTTCACATCAGGGTGATATGAATTATCGGGATGAGCTCGTCAGGAGGATTTTTTCCATCAGGAGGATATTTTGGGTCTTGAAGATGATGATGAGGCTCAGGGCTAATTTCAAATATTGGGGTGACATTCTATATCGGGCTAACATGCAATCGGCTCACTGATGTTAGAGGTCTGGCCGACGGGTGATGGTGCAGGTTGCTTGCTGACATCAGGGTGATATTTAGAGCAACAGGATATCATGCTGAAGGAGGATGATATTAAGGCTTATGATGATGCCGTCAGGAGCAAAATCACCAACATTACATATGCTCACGGCCTAGCTTATAAAGTGATGGAGGTCTCTTCTCCAGATGCATGTGGGATAATCATGTCTCGCAGAAATTTGAAAATATCAGGATGATGACCTTTTGGCGAGAATTCTTCAGGAGGGTTCCCACTTCCATATCTGATCCAGATCTTCACGTCGGTCGAGTGGACTTTTTCTGCAACGACTTTCTCAGGTTGGTGAAGATATTTTTTACATTTATTGATGCACAAGAGGGCACAACTCACATTGATGGCCCAAAATATCCCGCCACCGCTTCATCTCCAGTCTTTTCTCCGCCGCCTGGTTGTCAAGAACTATCAGAAGTAGTTGCTCGCATTCAATGTTAGTCTTTCCTCCGCCATTTCTGAGGATAAGATCGATGACGTAGCTACTTGCATTAATGACCCAGAAATATCTTCCATCTGCCCCTGTTACAGATCTTTTCGCGCCATTACTCCTGGCAGCTGGGACGTTCTTCCCGAGGTATTTTCTGGATGTAGCTCCCTGAGCAGATTTTGTAACTGACCTAGGTTAGTTTTGAAATGCTATATAAGCTGAGGCTTATGATGTAAAAGGGGTTGAAAAACTTTTTGGAGCATCTTGTTCTCCCCGTTACCAAACAGAACTTTTCATGTTGTAACCTTGCCTTTCATTAGATATATGCAAGCTATCATGCCTTTTGCTGATTTTTCTATCTCTGTGTGAATCTACATATGGTTGTCTGTGAATATCTCTTGTTCCTCTCAATCATCTTGCTTCTTACCTCTGTTAGAATCATCTATTCTGTGTATATTTGTTTGTTGTATCTGGTTGTACTGTGCATGCTTTAGTTTTGCAAAGGTTCTTTACATTTGTCTGGTGCATCACCCTTTCATGTTTTAAATATTAATGCTTTATCTTTCATTTCAATACATCTCTTCCCCTTTTCACCCCAAAATACAGTAGTCTTAGGTGATAACTAGACAAGGAAGTCGGCCTTCTCCGGAGGTTTGATCTCATTTAGCAAAGTCCCACACTTAGAGATCAATCCCATTGTGTCATTAGAATGCTTGAAGTCCCATTCAAGCAGGGTGCAATTTCATGTGACAACAGTTTCTGGCATGCCCGGTGGGACCATACAAACTCTTATTACTAGTTTTGATGTGCAACCTGTGATTTTCTGACCTATAGGAGGTTAAAAATGGCATATCTGGCAACTCATACTAAGGAAGATCAGGCAAACTAGTCCTGTTGATCTACTTTTATGAAAAGGATACAAACTAGGAGTTCAAGTTCAGGCTTATTTGATTATCTACAGCTTTCTCCACCTAGGAGGCAGAGTAGAACTATAGTAAGAACTCCCTATTCTAAGAGGACATTGTCAACTCCACCAAATTTTAGACCAGTTGCCTCTGTAGTCCTTGAGCAACTCAAGCAAACCAACCTCCAGCTGCTCAGATGGCAAGAAATCAACCATTTGTGGCTTTTGATGGGGGAAGCCCCTTGAACTTAGTAGTACATGATGCCATACCTGTGGCAGCCTTGAAGAGCCTACCCTATTTCACAAGGGAAACCCAAACTACACCTATTAAACACATAAGAGATGTGGCTTCTCTATGTGGAGTACATCATGTAACACAGGAGAATGTAGCCATCAGATTATTAGCTGCCTCATTCAAAGGGAAGGCATTACAATGGTTCAGAAGTCTACCAGTATAGACTATAGGAACTTGGGATGACTTAGGAGACAAGCTGAAAAACCAGTTCCAGGATAAATCAGATAATCTGTCATTGGTGGAATAGATGGCCACCATAAAGAGAGCTCCTCAGGAACCAATGATGGACTTCAACTTCAGATTTCAAAAGACATGGGACAGAATCCCTGCCACAGTAAGACCTCCAGCTGAGTATGCATTCTTATATTTCTTGAAAGCTTTAAATAGTGATATTTCAGTGATGATACAATCACTAGGAGGTGCAAGCCTACCTGATGCCTATGGAATAGCCATCAGAGCAGAGAACAGTCTAATTCAGGCTGGAAAAATAGCACCTAGGCCCCGTATGCCCATCTTCCCTGAGATCCAGGCTTTTATGCCTTTACCTACCCCATATTTGGTCCCTACACTTGTTGTTGCAGCATTACCAAGTACCTCCACTTCTAAACCTGCTGCCTCTAGTTCATCTCAAGAGCTAAAAGAGATAAAAAGTAGTCAGCAAAAAATAGAAAATCTTCTACAGACTTTTGGGAATGATCTAGTAAACATTAAGAAGCAAAAGTCTCAAGGTAGGCAGCCTTATCAACAATAACATCAGGGGCAAAACCAAGCATATCAGGGCCAGGGTCAACCTTACCAGGCCAATAAGCCATCTTATCAGAACAACTACCAAGGTGTCAGGCAAAATATGAACCAAAGGCCTTTTCAGCCTTACAATCCAGCACCTGTTAATGCAGCAAGGGACCTTGTCCCTGTTCAAAATAACATTGCAGTTGATCCTGATTAGTGTGTCCCATGCCATATGCCACACAATCAGGTAGCATGATC
Source organism: Cunninghamia lanceolata (assembly GCA_027924645.1). Lineage (NCBI taxonomy): Eukaryota > Viridiplantae > Streptophyta > Pinopsida > Cupressales > Cupressaceae > Cunninghamia > Cunninghamia lanceolata. The sequence goes on along the minus strand of BSBN01000511.1, from coordinate 14,060,658 downwards.
AAGTGAAGTCTTAAATCAAGCTCTGATGGCACAAAATGTGGCAGTCGCACAATCATACACACCAAATGATGGAGCTACACAACAACAAGAGCAACCTCAGAATAATTCTGCTTTCATGAATTGGCAGGAAGGAGAATACTGTGGGGTAAGCAGTGATAGTAATCCAGTTGCTGCCAATACAAGGGCTAAGAAGAGGGGTTATGAGGTTGAGCCAGCAGCAAGCAAAGATAGAGGACATACTAATGCTTCCACATCCCATATTCCTCGCATCTTGCAAAGAAGTACACCAGCAACAGCAAGAGAGATGCCTCATTTGCAAGCTGATGCTGCTACAAAGTCAAGTCAGAAGGTAGGTGCCTCTCCACCTTTCAATATTATTGAAAACATGAAAAAGATGAATGTAACCATGTCTATGTGGGATTCCTTAGCAATCCCTGGCTAAAAGAAGATGTTGCAGTCTGCCTTGTCTGATTTGAAGGTATCCAATGATACCACTGTTGACCCAAATAGGACTGTTCTTGCTAATTCATCCCAAGATGATATCAAGCAGCCTAACCAAGGTGCCAAACCTCTTCCTTTTTATGTATCACTAATAATTGGGGACAAACTAGTGCACAATTGCATGGTGGATAGTGGAGCAAGCAGTTCTGTCATGCCTCAGCAGATTGTAGATCGGTTAGGGCTTAGATACCAGCTACTTGAGAAAGGTGTACTCCAGTTGGATGGTACATCTGTTAATACTGTGGGTATCATAAGAGACCTAGGTCTCACCCTACACACTTGCCCCAATGTTTCTATTTTACAGGAGGTGTTCATAATAGATTTGCCTCCTCATTTTGCCATGTGCTTATCAAGGGAATTTACAGCCAAAATAGGAGGATATCTATCTTCTGACTGGTCCCACATGTTTTTCAGGACCAGATATGGCACCAAAGTAACTTTGAAATCTGAGTTACTTTCAGACTATCACATAGAACCTTACATACCCAGTGTTGTTAATGTGAATTGCATTATCTCTGATGACCCTGAACTAGTTGCTGCTCAAGAACTACAAGCTGAGAGCATACCGAAGGTACTCTTGAAGGAGTGGGCCTATGAAAATGTTGTAGATGATCTTGAGGGATATATCCAAGAAACTAGCCTGGGAGTGTACATATTGCATGAGCATGAAACAGCAATACCAAGTCTTCTGAAGAAAGCAGAGCAGCAGGTAGAGCATCATGATGAGGTATGGAAAATGTATTTTGATGGCTCTAGGGGCAGAAATGGATCTGGTGGTGGTGCAATGCTTGTGTCACCACAAGGTGAAAATTATTATGTTGCTTTTCGTTTTGCCTTTTCTTGTACTAACAACACTGCTGAGTATGAAGGGTTGATCCAAGGTCTGCAGTGGGCAAGAAAGAGGAAGATTGGTTGTCTGCAGGTGTTTGGAGATAGTGAGCTCATTGTGAATCAGGTGAGGGGACTGCACCTTACAAAAAGTGATGCCCTGAAGTGCTACAAACACAGAGTATGGAATTTGATTGAAGAGTTTGATGCTTTCAATCTGATCTCCATTCCAAGGGGTCAGAACCATCATGCTAATAGATTAGCTTCAATTGGGGCTCAATTTGACATCCCCAGTGATGTTCAAAGGGAGAAGGTTCAGCCTCATGTAAAAATAATTTCTAGGCCTTCTATCCCTAATAATAATATTCATTGGCAAGTTTTTGACAGTGATGAGTAGATCCTGAGGTTCCTATTAGAGGAAGATGAGTTTTCCATGATGAATCAGGATAAACTCAAACAACAGTATGATAATGATCAAATCATTTAGCTGAGAACAAATAAGCTGCCCAAGGGATTGGTCACCTTGGAATCTATCTTTGGCACTGATGACCAAAAGAAGAAGACAAAAACTACTATGTAGGTAAAGGAGGAGGATTATGAAGAGCTAGAAGTTTTCAAGGGTAGACTCCTTAAAATTGGTAAAATCTGCTCAGCTGAAGATAGAAGAGCTTTCATAGCTCTTTGTAAAGAATTTGAAGAGGTGTTTGCTTGGGATTATGCAGACTTAAAGGGTTTTGATCCTCATATTGCCCAACACACCATAGAGTTAGAGCCAGGTATAAAACCTGTGAGGCAGAAACAGAGACCTCTGAATCCAAAGCTAGAACCCCTGATGATCAAAGAACTGACCAAGCTGATTAAAGGGAAGATCGTCTTTTCAATCAAACACACTTCTTGGGTTTCTAACCTTGTGCCTGTGAGGAAAAAAAATGGGGAGATCAGGCTGTGTGTTGACTTCAGAGACCTCAACAGGGCCTCCCTAAAAGACCACTACCCATTGCCTTCAATGGAGCAAATTCTGCAGGTGGTGGCTGGCTCAGAAAGGTTTTCTTTGCTTGATGGATTTTCCGGTTATAACCAGGTGCTAGTCAAGGAAGAAGACCAATTCAAGACCGCTTTCACAACCAAGTGGGGTACTATGGCCTACAAGAGGATGCCTTTTGGCCTCTCAAATGCTGGCTCTACTTTTCAAAGAGCCATGGACATGGCCTTTAAGGGTCTGATGTATAAGCTAGTGTTGGTTTACCTGGATGACATAACAGTCTTCTCTAAAAATGCATCTGAGCATTTATCCCACCTAAGGCTAGTCTTTGAAAGATGCAGAGAGTTTGGGATATCCCTCAACCCAAAGAAATGCATTTTTGCTATACATGAGGGCAAGTTGTTGGGGCATGTTGTGTCAAAGGAGGGTATTACCATTGATAAGGAGAGAATAAAGGCCATTTTGGAATTGCCCTTACCTAGTCATAAGAAGGGACTGCAGCGCTTCATTGGTAGAATTAACTTTCTAAGAAGGTTCATACCTGATATTGCAAATCTCTTAAAGCCCTTGACGTCTATGTTGAAAAAGAACATAACTTTCAGTTGGACGTCAGAGGCTAGACTTAGCTTCCAGTCCATAAAGGAGGCATTAGCAACTGCACCAACCCTGATCAATCCTGATTTCTCTAAGGACTTTATCCTATATGCTTATGGTAGCCTGGATACCATCTCCGCCATTCTGGTGCAGCAGCAAAGCGAGGGTTTTGAACAACCAATCGCCTTCTTCAGCTAAGGGTTGGAGGAGTATGAGCAGAAGTATAGCTTCGTTGAAAAGCATGTCCTGGCAGTAGTCAGGAGCCTAAAAAAGTTTAGGCATCTTGTTTCAAATAACAAGATACACTTGATGGTGGCTCATCCTAGTGTGAAGGAGTTCCTACTGAGTAAAGATGTTAATGAGAAAAGGGTTGGTTGGATCACCAAGGTCATGGAATATGATGTGGAGATCAAGATAACCAAGCTGGTCAGAGGCAGAGAGCTCAGTGAGCAACTTGTCACTAGTTCTAAGGATGAGGTAGAGGAAGTAGAAGAGGTGCTCCTGATCATAGAAGAGGAGCATCATGATGATACAGCAGCAGTAGGTACTAGTTGGGTTAATGATATGACCCAATTTTTGCAAACTGGTAGATGTCCTGCAAGCTTAGATAAAGCCAAAAGAAGATACTTTAGGCTGCAATCCATTCCATATGTTTTAATAGAAGGCATCCTTTTCAAAAAAGACTTCAATGGTGTATTGCTTAGATGTATTGATATTGATCAAACTGACAGGATGTTACATGAATTCCATGATGGAACAGCAGGGGGTCATTTTGCCCCAAGGACTACTGCTTGGAAAGTAATGAGAGCTGGCTATTATTGGCCTAGCTTATTTAAGGATGCCCATGCATGGGCTAGAAAGTGTGTTAAGTGTGCTTTTTTTGCAGGAAAAGAGAGGCTACCAGCTTTGCCTCTACACCCAATCCAGGTAGAGCAGCCCTTTATGAGATGGGGCATTGATTTTATTGGACCTATCAACCCACCATCAAGTGTAGGCCACAGGTGGATACTCACAGCCACAGACTACTTCACAAGATGGACTGAAGCAATGGCTCTGAAAGAATCTAATGAGAGTGCTGTTTTAAAATTTTATTGTGATTTGGTCTCCAGATTTGGAGTACCTGAATCAATCATCTCTGATAATGCTCTAGCTTTTGATGGCCTAAGGATAACTGACTGGGCTGTCAAGAATGGGATTTATTTGAATACTTCATCAAATTATTATCCACAGGGTAATGGTTTGGCCGAATCCACAAACAAGAATCTCATCAGGATTATTAAGAGGACAATGGAGAATAATCAGAGGACCTGGCACACTGATTTGAAGTTTGCTCTGTGGGCTGATAGGATAACTCCTACGAGGTCTATTGGGAACTCCCCTTATCTGCTAGTGTATGGAAAGGAGGCAAGGTTGCCTATGTCTATGGAACTGCCAGCACTAGACATCATGCATCATCTAGAAATGCTTGAAGCAGAAAGCCCCATGGCTGTAAGATATGCTCAGCTTATGGAGTTGGAGGAAGGTAGAAATAAAGCTATGGCAGCTATGGAACATCATCAACTGCAAACAAAAAGAAATTTTGACAAGAAGGCCACCCCTAGATATTTTAGAGTGGGTGATATGGTGCTCAAATGGGATGAGCTGAGGAGTAGACCAGGGAAGCATTCCAAATTTGACAGTATGTGGAGTGGTCCCTTTCTCATTACTGAATGCAAGGAGCACAATGCATTTCAGTTGTCAAATATGAATGGAGAAAATCTGCATATCCCAGTCAATGGGATACACTTGAAAAGATGTTTTGAGGTATGAGCACCCTGTCAATTAATAGGTTAAACTTCTTGTTTTCAATAAGTGTTATTGCATAGTAGTTTAGATCCTTTTACTTCCCTAAGTGCTTCTGCACAGGCTGCTTTGTCATTAGGAGAAAGCAGGCCTTCTCCCCTTTTTGTGTTTTGAGAGGCAGGTCCTAGTTCCGCAGCATATTTTAGACTTGACTCCATGCCCAATGGATGCTTAAGGTCACTGATCTCATGTTTAGCAGGCAAACATCCCATAGAGGCCGCCAAATTGTTGACCTATTTTTCTTCTAGCAGGAGTCAAAATAATTCAAGCAGGATCAGTCAATATGCATATCCCCATGAAGCCATATTTATGATCCTGAGGTCTTAACCCAAATTCAAAATCTGAAGCTTGCCTGAAGAGGTTTACCATGTGAAAGAGCTTGGAAAAATAGGTAGGTTTGTTTTTTACATCACCCTGAAATTCGCTAAGATGAGGAAGTTATGGAGGGTCATCACATTTGAATATCGGGTCATCTTCTTTCCATAGGGTCATATTTCATGTATCGGATCATATTTCGAACATCGGGAGATATTTCTGAATATCACCCTACATTTGAAATATCACCCGATATATGAAACATCATCCTTCTTGCGAGATATCTTCCCATGGCCAATATGACAGTGACATCATCATCCCTTAATGCCTCATGGTGATATATTTCCAACTTCCCCCCCCCATCCGATAACATGGTGATGACATCATGGTAACTGCAATAATAAACCAAGTCATATGCCGCTGACGTCATCCAAATCCATTCCAGGGGAAGGATCATCTTTCTTGCGAGGGTCATCATATTTCTGCCAACCAGATCTTTCACATCAGGATGATATTTTAACATCGGGTGATCTTAGCTGAAGATCATCCTAAAGTTGGTGCTACGAAGTTTCTAAGTATGGCCCGATCTTCTAAGGGGTCATCACATTTGAATATCTGGTGATCTTAGTTGAAGATCATCCTGATGTTATGTTTTCACTTCATGTTCGCTGGATCGCCCAACATCTTGCTGACGTCATCCTGATTTTCATACATCAGGGTGATATTTTTATATCATGATACTTCTGTCAGGAGGATATTTTTTGCGGGGTGATAATTCACATCAAGGTGATATGAATTATCGGGATGAGCTCGTCAGGAGGATTTTTTCCATTAGGAGGATATTTCGGGTCTTGAAGATGATGATGAGGCTCAGGGCTAATTTCAAATATCGAGGTGACATTCTATATCGGGCTAACATGCAATCAGCTCATCGATGTTAGAGGTCTGGCCGACGGGTGATGGTGCAGGTGGTTTGCTGACGTCAGGGTGATATTTAGAGCAACAGGATATCATGCTGAAGGAGGATGATATTAAGGCTTATGATGATGCTGTCAGGAGCAAAATCACCGACATTACATATGCTCACGGCCTAGCTTATAAAGTGATGGAGGCGTCTTCTCCAGATGCATGTGGGATAATCATGTCCCGCAGAAATTTGAAAATATTAGGATGATGACCTTTTGGCGGGAATTCTTCAGGAGGGTTCCCACTTTCATATCTGATTCGGATCTTCATGTCGGTCGAGTGGACTTTTTCTGTAACGACTTTCTCAGGTTGGTGAAGATATTTTTTACATTTATTGTTGCACAAGAGGGCACAGCTCGCATTGATGGCCCAAAATATCCCACCACCGCTTCATCTCTAGTCTTTTCTCCGTCGCCTGGTTGTCAAGAACTGTCAGAAGCAGCTGCTCGCATTCAATGTTAGTCTTTCCTCTGCCATTTCTAAGGATAAGATCGATGACGCAGCTACTTGCATTAATGACCCAGAAATATCTTCCATCTGCCCCTATTACAAATTTTTCGCGCCATTGCTCCTGGCAGCTGGGACGTTCTTCCCGAGGTATTTTCTGGATGTAGCTCCCTGAGCGGATTTTGTAACCGACTTAGGTTAGTTTTGAAATGCTATATAAGCTGAGGCTTATGATGTAAAAAGGGTTGGAAAACTTTTTAGAGCATCTTGTTCTCCCCGTTTCCAAACAAAACTTTTCATGTTGTAACCTTGCCTTTCATTAGATATATGCAAGCTATCATGCCTTTTGCTGATTTTTCTATCTCTGTGTGAATCTGCATATGGTTGTCTATGAATATCTCTTGTTCCTCTCAATCATCTTGCTTCTTACCTCTATTAGAATCATCTATTCTGTGTATATTTGCTTGTTGTATCTGGTTGTGCTGTGCATGCTTCAGTTTTGCAAAAGTTCTTTACATCTATCTGGTGCATCACCCTTTCATGTTTTAAATATTAATGCTTTAACTTTCATTTCAATACATCTCTTCCCCTTTTCACCCCAAAATACAGTAGTCTTAGGTGATAACTAGACAAGGAAGCTGATCTTCTCCGGAGGTTTGATCTCATCTAGCAAAGTCCCACACTTAGAGATCAATCCCATTGTGTCATTGGAATGCTTGAAGTCCCATTCAAGCAGGGTGCAATTTCATGTGACAACACAACCACCATGGCTACTCCCATATGTGGAAAAGAAATATATCACCTCATCATGATATCAACCATCATGGCTACTCCCATGTATGGTAAATGTGTACAAGTGCCCATCACGGAATCACTCAATGTGATGCTGTCACCTCATCGTGACGTTCACCATAGCTAATCCTAGAGGGTGAAAAACACAAGTATAAGAAAATCATCACGAACTCTCTCACGTGATGTCATGGAGTCACACACATGACATCCACCATGGCATCCACCATGGCTACTCCCATAGGGTGGAAACAAGGGCTTACACCTCAAATCTCTCTCACCGAGAGAAATGCATTAACAAGGGCTTGCACCTCAAATCTCTCTTACAGAGAGAAATGCATTAACAAGGGCTTGCACCTCAAATCTCTCTTATAGAGAAAAATGCATTAACAAGGGCTTTCACCTCAAATTTCTCCCTCTAAGAGAAAAATGCATTAACAAGAGCTTTCACCTCAAATTTCTCAGAGAAAAAATGTATTAACAAGGGCTTTCACCTCAAATTTCTCCCTCTCAGAGAAAAATGCATTAACAAGAGCTTTCACCTCAAATTTCTCCCTCTCAGAGAAAAATGCATTAACAAGGAATCTTCGTGATGATGTGACTCCCTCTGAAGCTCCAAGTACTAGCATCAACCTCCTGACCTCCTCGTCCAAGGTTGCCTTTGTTGGTTTGTCAGACTCCTCAACACAATTTTGATGCAAGTGAGGTACTCTCTTTCCCCCAACTCGACTTACTCTATTTTACACCTTGGCCAAGTGCCTCTATCATTGGCCTACCCCCTGAACCTGTGATTCTGCTAAAACACCAAGTCCAATAACTCACCTACTCCAAAATTCCATACCACATAGTTCACCTTTTGTTGCTCCTCAGTCTGTAGATCTGCTCTCTAAGACTTACCTCCTGAACTCGTGGCCACTCCAACCACTAAGTCCCCCTTGTTCACCAAGCTGCCCAGGTTGATCCGGTTTCCTTACCCAGACCACTGTATTTCCAGATTATGCCCAGCACAACATCTAACCTTGGCTAAACAGATTCTCTGTCCTGTCCCTCATAGACTAGCCAATATGCATTCACAATGCAATGTATTCACAATGCTTTTGGACTACAGCTCAACATTAGAAACATCGCAGAAATCTTTAAACAAAATTCAAAATTGTGCAGTCAGATATAGCCAGAAAAAAAAAATTGCCGCACTTCAATTTTCACATCATTATTTCTATTCAGCCCATCTATACAGAACAGAACAATATTACTCCTTGAATTTCTTCATCAATCACAGGTTGGATCGATGGATGCTTTGATACCATGTTAAATTGTCAGATCAGATGATAATTATTTCTTACTTGTCTTTGATTGATATATATATATTTAGAAGGGGACACATATGTTGGAATGATCGCACCCTTCCAATATCGTGTCTTATTAATTAACTGTTTGATTATTATTAGTTTGGAGACCATTAGCGTAACGTCACGATGCTACAAAACATCAACACAAAGAACTCCAAATGTTCATTCTCATAAAAATTAAGTCCATAACTAAAAGAATCCCATCTTGTCAAACTACAACTAGAATTCATTGGTGACGTTACAGCAGTTCGTGACTTATGGCAGTTACTTTTCAATGCATGTCTTGAAAGATTGTTAGTCTAATAAATACTCGTTAATAACACAAACAAAATCAAATGACCCAACAACTCCCATGCCGGGAAATTAGATAGAAAATGATGAAACTCCATAAAATAGTTTTTTTTAAGGCAAGAGACAAAATTCTGGCTGGAAGGCGTCTCAACATGACAGTTAAAAATGGCCCTGAAGTTAGGTATTGAACTTATTCGACAGATCAAAGATGCATCGACTTTATTCAAAAACACATTTACCATTCTTCAAGCCAAGTCCAGAATGTCGGCCGTACCTGAAGGACGGTTAAGAAACAACAGAAAACCAGAATTTTGAAATCCAAACCGATAGGTAGAACTCCGCTGCCCACAAGTAACCATGCAAAACAAGCAAAATGCTTCATTTACGAGCTAAACAACAGCTTCTCGAGCAGGTTTCGTAGGTTTAGAGGGCATTCATTGCATGCAGTGACGCCATTACTAGGTATGGCATTAATGTCAAGTGATATAGTATGTCAACTTCAGACGTATGCAATTGAATGCACACAATCCTACCCGCCAGATCACTACTGTAAATCTGATGCCACAACACTCAAAACTACTGAGCCATTGTTCAAAATAGACTGACATACCAACTCCATTGCAACATTAGTTTCAGGAGAAAACTTCAGATGGCGATAGACAATGTCACTTGAAACTAGATAATATTAAGGTTTCCACTTTATGCTACCAGACCCCCCGATGACATGGACACCAGAACGATAAACTATATCACAAATAAAATATATCACAAAGCAAGCTTCAGGGTCCTTCAATATAAATCTTATGTCTCCAACACTCTACTTAAATATTATTCACTTTTAATGGTTTAACAATAGTAATTTTACACCTGAATTTCTCAAACTGCTCATTAATATAGCAGTGAATTACGAGGAATCAAGATAAGTTTCCCTTGATATAATAAGATGGTTGCGGATGGTCGTCTAGGGCACGTCCCTAGCAGACCGTTTGGCTTCGGGTCTGCCTGCTTTGGTGTGGTTCGGGGGTGTTGGGTCTTTTTCTGTGTTGGTTGCTCTCGTTTGAGAGTTTTGGATGCTTTCTGCAGACGTCTGATTGGTGTATGTCTTTTTTGCTGGTGGGGTTTGCGTTTTGTTGAGTTTCTGGTTTGGGTTTGAGTCATGTGTGGAGACTAAGTGGACTCTTTCATGTGTGGAGACTAAGTTTTTATTCTGAGATATGGGATCCCCGGAAAGAATTGGGAAGACCTCTAAACTGGCTGGGCTTAAACAGCACACACTAAGCTTTGACTTGCTTAGGTGGCTGGTGGGCCCCTTCTCTTATTGACACATTAACAAAACAGAGTAAGAGAAAGGGCCCACCAGCCACCTAAGCAAGTCAAAGCTTAGTGTGTGATGTTTAAGCCCAACGCTCTGAACTCTCTTTCTGAGATGCTTTTAATCGTGGAATCCCTTCCTCTTCAAATCATGAACATGCTGTCAATTTCTTGGCCAATACTAAGGCTAATGCGGCTAATGTAAAAAGGGAATCTAAAATGCCAAAAATTAATGGTTCCTCGAAGAAGAGTAAGGACCGTCCGGTCCTTGTTATTCAACCTGACTCAGTGGCTAATGATGTGCTCTATTTGGCGGATCACGCTCTTTTTTGCAAATTCATGGGTATCAGGGTTTCTCTACCTTTTCTTGAATCTTAGGCTCGAAGGACTTGGAATCTTGAGGGGAATATAGAAGTGATCTTGGCTACCAATAATTACTTTTTTGTGGTGTTTACTAGATTGGCAGATAGGGTTTCTTCTTTTGAGGGTGGTGTTGGTTCTCAAATCTAGAGTTTAGCAGACCCTAAAAGGATGCCAAACTTTATGATTAGGTCTGATAATTAATTTGGCCAACTGACGGAATCAATCAAATTGATTGGACTTCCCTGCACTTCAAGCTCTGCTTTTCCAAGCAGGTGTACCTTCTTATCACCAAATATGAGTTCTCCAATACTAACTCATGATGATTAAGTAGATTATGTGCATTTTTGCCAGTTAAAGCACCTTTTCAACCACATTCAAACTGACATGAGATCTGAAAATGGTTTTATTTAACTACTTTATTCACTACTCCTACTCCTACAAACAGAAAACCAAAATTGTGTTTGAAATATATACAAGGGATGATTTTGGAAGCTAAAAGATCAGTGATTTTTCCTCAACTGGGCAACAGAGTCAAATACAAAAAGATTTATGCCTTCCTTCTGGCTACAACTCAGATTGCTTGGCACTGCAAGGTATATCCCTAGCATAGACATGGAAAAATGTCAATTATCTGGTCATTCTTAATTATCTAATTGAATCCTTCCAAACTACTATGAAATGCTTAAAGGAATATAATTCCTTCCTTGAAGAAAACTAGTAAACAATCCACACGAAAAAAATAAATGTGCTTCGATAAATCAGAAACATCCTTGATAAAACTGATTTAAATAATAAGGAAAAACCAAGTTGGAGACAGCCAGATAAAATTTCAGCAATGAATTTAACAAACAATCGAGACCAAAAATTAGGCACCAGATTGATGCAGTCATTTTATTACCATGCTTCAGAAAATCAACCTTTACAGTGTTCTGCTTTTCCAAAAATCAAATCCTAGCCAACCCCCCAAGGTCTTGGTTTCCTTCTTATATAGTCGAAGGAAGCAGCAAGCTTCAGACCTTTTACATCCAATGGACTTTTCAACTTCCCACCCTTTTACATAACAATTTTACATTATCTCCATACAAATAAAATAATTATTTTATCCACCTTTGTTTTTCACATCCCCGTGAAAAATAATTGCACAAAATATAAAAATCCCCCTTTGCCAGCAATTTTACACTTATATCCGCCTTTATACATTTTTACCCAAAACATGCCCCTTAAGTAAAAATATTTATCAACCCCAAGTCTCTCATATTTATTTAACTCTATGAGTAACAAAAATAAAAATATTTGCACACTATATATTTTAATATATTTTCCCTGTGTGTGAAACATATCATGTTCATTTTATTGCTTTATTTCACCGCAGCCACCGCAACCATTTAATAAGACCCTTGCGGGAATGTGGGAAATAAATTTACCTTTATCTACTTCCCACACACTCGCATTCTCTTCTTTTCACCCGCACACCCGCAATCGCACTAGGGTTTCTGAGCAGGAATGCGGGGAGAAAAGTAAGCTCAGTGCCGCTCTCCCACATGGGGTCTGAAGGTTCCTTGCGGGGATGTGAGGAGAGCCCCAATTTCACCGCTCTCCTGCATGCCATCTCATAGACCATCACGGTAATAGAATTCCTCTATTCTTTTGCCATCTGCAACTTTATCATACCCATATTCATTGTCAAATAGCTCCAGTGCTTGGTTTATGTGCCCACACTTGAATACATATCCTCCAATGAATTGTCCTTGTTTAAAATGATGCAAACGGTTCACATTTCACACAATGATCTCTCCTACAACAATTTTGGAGATAGATTTTGTTGTATTGTGGCAGTCAACACATACTTGAATGTCTTTGAGTTTTCATACATGTATGCCAGGGAATTTTCAACCATAATTTCTAACAAAAATTCTTCAGCCATTATGCTTTGATGGTTATCTATACCCTGTTCTATAGCTTTTGTTCATCAACATGTAGAGGATGGTGGTCGAATTTGTGGAGTTTAGGGTTATTCTTTTGGGGCACATTTGCTTGAAACATTCTAAAGCCTTTACAAACAAATCCCTTTTATGTGTATCATGCATGCTAGCACATTGAATGATATAACACTCTCCATAAGGTGTTCAATCAAACAATTCATGTGGCTTTTCAATGCCCTTGTGCCTAGCTATATGATTAACAATGCAGGCATGCTATCCATCATATGTATCCGCCAAGAATATTTTAGACTATATTCTCTAAAAGAATACGCATTATGATAATGCAGGTCTATTTTTCAAACTACTTCATTTGGCATTACCAATGATCTCTTAGTGACAAAGAAATAGAATTGTCACTGGCAACTGAGAAATAACTCTGATCAAATATCTGGAACTGTGCACTTCAATTACCTTCTCCCACATGAAATTTAGTGGCATTACATACAATTCAAAAGCCATTACCTGGCAGATTATTATGAAATATAAGGCAATGCCTTTGAAAATGGTGCTTGGAAGCACAGACAAGGTATTAGAGTTATCCAAAAGCACATCTTCAAATTTTTTGTAAAGTATAATATACAATGAGGCATGGTGATTGTCATAACATATCCTACTATAAATACACATATTTGTATGACTTTGGCCTCCACATAGTGTTCATAATTTCTATAGTAATAGCATGACCTCCAAATGCAAACAATATATTGGTTGTTCCTATGAAGAACTTCACAGGATATTGGGGTGCTGAATGCTTCACGTTTGGAACCTCTCCATGAATGAGGCCAGCAACCACCATGTACCGAAGAGCCACCATGTCATAGTGCCTTTTGTACCCAAGCTTTCAATCCATGACTTGCATTGATGGTTTTCAAAGGTGCACTACTATTGTGCTCATTTTTAGATGCCTTGGTATTTCCTTCTGGCCCAAGTCCTTCTTTTATGAGCTCAAACTCTTTCATTGTTGCCTCTTCCTGAGCAGAGGCTTGTAGACTCCTTTATCTCTTCTTGGAGTTTTGATAGCAAAATGTCTTCACAACTCCTCTATTTGTTCCCTCAAATGGTGAGCCTCCTTCCCAAGAACATTCTTCTCTCTCAACACTTGCTCTGGGCTTGTTTGCAACCAACAACCAACAATACTTGTGTGACACAAGTCGGGTCCCCCCGTGGGCCCGGCTAATTTTTTTTTGTTTTGAAACAATTTTTATCCTGAATAGACCTGAGACTGCTTCAATATGCTCTTGAAGTGAAAAATTGAAATGGGTTGTCACTAGAATTTGCTTTCTAACATATTTATACAGTGACCAAAACAAGTCAGGTGGCCTCCAAAATTGCCCCAGAAAATAGGTCAAACCATCTCCCGAAACCATAAAAATGCACAGGCACGTAGACATTTGAACCAAGGATTCAGTGCAGCAAATGGCTTGGCAAAACACATCTCAAGGTGCGAGATATTAACATTCAAACTAGCCCACTTAGCTTTTCCTGCAAATGCACTTGTTGAAAACAATTAGGGCTCACTAAGTCACCATCCCAAAAAAATACCAAATCTCCTCCTAGGAAGCTACCACTAGAGAAGCTTACTCATTTAGGTCCATTGAGCATGTGTACAAGAGGGCTTTCCTTCAACCCACATTCTTCACAAGATGTTAAGGATTAAAATTGACCTCTCTGAAACATTCTGGAAATGCAACTGTAAAAATATGACAAACTGCATTTGCTTTTGGCCTTGAAAAATATCAAACTTGATCCTAAGGCTCTGAAATTGGACCAGAGAGCATACGAATATGAGGAGAATGCAGAATACCAATTCATTTGCCATGATGATCACCCAGCTGTGAAATATCAATTTGAACAGGAGTCTACTTTGTAGTCCTGAGAATATGCAAACAACAAAACAGTCTGAGAACCCTCCAACTTGTCGCTTCAAAACCTTGTCAAATCACATCCTAGGAGTCTGAAATCAAACATACATGCTTACATATGTCAAATGAGTATGTTCACCAAAGGATTTGGCATGAAAACAAAAAGGCATCAACTATGACCCTCCAAAGTAGGTCACTGGGGCAGATTTTTTAGAGGCATTTCTGAGTGTTCCAATCAAATTTTTCATCATGGGCACTTAAAATTTTGCAAAATTTTACAGTGCCAACAGTGGCTCTTGATTGGGGATGTATGCCCCTTGTGGGTATAGCAAGAAGCCAGATCTCTGGTGGAGCAGACTAGTGTTTTATTCATTGGGCAATAGAGTCTAGCTTCTCTTTCTCTACCTCGAATTGGTATGATTTGAAAAATCACACCACAGCTGATGGCACAAGGCCACTAGAAAAAGAAGAGACCTCTACTTACCTCTATCATACACCTTATTTTCCTCTAACTACATCATGTCAAATCTGAAAGCATTATCCCTGCAAGCCTAAAAACAAACACTACCACTGGCATCCTGAAATAAATCATTATATTCTCCCATGCCAACATCAATTCTATCAAACTGTATTTTACATTCAAGTAGAAATTGGAGAACTCCATCACCATGTGACAAACATCCATCATTGTTTACTTCGTCATCATGATTCACTAAAGGTTTTCCCAAACAGACTAAAAATTTGAAACATTCATATGCTACCTCATGGCTAATATCACACTGCTGCACATTATTAGAATCATGCAAACAATCCTCCAAAAAAGAAAAGCAATCATCTATAGGCTCATTTCGTGAGTGCATTTCAACATCTTGGTGAGAAAAATCATCAAGAAATCCCACCTCCAATGTATTCAGATCCTTATCTGACTTTGCCTCCTTATTCACCTCATTGTTTGTACATTATTTACTCTCATCATCTTGGCTAGATATGTTCTGATTTTTTTCTATTATTTCATCATACAACGAGTATGTAAAATATTGGAAAGCATTCACATATGTACATACCTCTTCTTCATCAACTGTATCAACCAATGGATGCACTTCTTGTTCGCTGCCAGGTGAACATGCTCCTTCATTTGCCTCATTATTGACGCAATCCTCATGCAATGTGTCTTCAAAAGCACCTTTGATGTTGCAGTCCTCCTCTAAGGTGAAGTGTTGGCCTTCCACAATTCCATTTTCATTCAAATCTGGAAATGTTTCAGATTCAAGATGTCCTCTTGCAAAAGAATTTTCTCCTTGATGAACCTGATATTACTGATACTGTTGACATTAGGGTGCATATGGATGATAGTGGTGATGCATATTTTGGTAAGCACCTCCTAGGTAATACATATTACCTTGCATATTTTGGAATGGAGCATGATGTTGATATTGGTATTTCCCCATGTGTTGATGATCACATCCCTGGTTTTGAATTTTCACACCTCCTTGACCAGGGGGAAAAGGATATGCATCTCCAACAGGCTGAATATAATCTGATCTGTGTTGTGGTACATTTGAAATAGTTTGAGCTTGCAACTCTTTCCCCATTTCTTCTTATCTCCTCATCAATTTAGGTGTTTGAAGTTGTGCTTCCAACCGCTCTACATTTTGTTCTAACTCCTCAATAGTCAATTCTCTTGTTGAAGCAAAGGTAGCATGGGCATCAGTATAGCATGTCATTTGAGGTATTTGCTCTCCAAGCTTGTGTTGTGAATATTGTTGAGCCATTCTTCATCAGATTCTTATTGAAAGAGTGGCCACCTCTTTCAAAGAGGAATGAATTTTATTTTCTGGGTCTTTTCCAGCAAAGCCATTTACATATCAAATCACTGCAACAAAATTTGAACCAGATTCCAAATTTAGACCCATTGATTTTTTCACTCTTCCTAATGATAATTACCAAATTTCCCCAACGGAGTCGTCAATTTGTTAGTTCTCAAATCTGTAGTTTACCATGTTGGTTAACAGATTTGTCACTTCTAGTTTATACTCCTTTTCCCACACGAAGGACAACCTGACCAACAGTTGAGTTACTTGCAAAGTTAATTGCAAGTGCTCTCTGCTTATTTTACAAGGCGCAGCTACCTTCAAATGATTTACAAGGAATGAAGAACGAAGTATGCTTTTGACCAGAAAGTAGAAAAGGTAAACTAACACCCACTCATAGCCATGAAAGTGAATGCAAAAGGTTAATTTAGAAAGAAATGAGTACAGATAAATGACACACAGTCCACATATTCCACAGCCACAAATATTGATAAATTGATAAAAAGGAACAACTACATTTTTTCTCAACACACCAACATAACAGAGGCAATATTGAAGACAGATTATGAATTGGCACAAGAAAAATTACAATCATAGAAGGTATTTAAAGACACAAAGTTTTAAAAATAATTCTTCATTTATTCAATATGACAAAATTCAAAGTTTCTGAAAATGCTTATGTACATAAGATGATTTAAGAAAAAGATAACTGGAAATAGAATAAACTTGCTCCCCTTCCCCTGCTCATAGCCAGCCAGAAAATGATACCTCCTTCCTCCTCAAGTCCTCCCTTTACAGCAAAAAATATATCATAATTGTCTGTAACAGTCCTCTAAGTTACTACTATCAAGAAGTGACCTCAAAATGGAAACAGTTACATTACATCAAAATTTTGGTTTGCACCTCTAATTACAAAAAGATTTTATGCATACCAAACAAGTGGCATTAGACTGCCCCAAGTATGGGGGCAATTCCTAATTCCAATCGTATTTCCATACAAAGATTATGTAATTCAGCACGTTCTTCCTCTTCTTCTAGAACAAAGATTACCTTGTGGTATTCTGCATAGTTGGTCTTCTCTTTCCACACAACTGTGTGCAACTGGAAGATAATATTAATATATTCTTCTTTGGGCCAGTTCAAATCAGGGTGTAGGACAGGCAAGGGTTCACCATCCCAAGTTTCATTACTCGCAGGAAGTCCCATTTTGAAAATGTCTTGATTGATAAAAACTGAACTTAGAGGTACCACCACCTTTCTCTGTAGACAAGTTGATTCAATTACACTAGTAGGTAATGATGACTTTTAACTTGTTGATGTCATGCTACCACCTTAGTGAGCTACGTTACACTTGTCATTTAAGAGGTAATTAATGCATCATTGATCTTGTACCTTAAGAAACGAGTCTTGAGATTGCGTTCGGATTCCTGAAAAGACATTTTCATGATATGTCGTACGGATAATCAAATGAGCTAGCGACGCTTTGAAAACTGAGAATATGTTGGAGAGTCGCGGAGTCGCAGAAAAGTAGAACCATTGAACCACATATAGGGAGTTTCAAGGTTTCAAAAACCTCTAACAATGAATGAAGTCAGGCCATTGGATCTCTTGCAATCTTTCGAACTATTAGAGTGAAGTTCAAAAACTTTAAGCTTCCCCAACAATAAGAGGAGTTGAAGAGTCGGCCATTTCATGGACTTAAGAACATAAGTCGGGGGAACAAGGGATTCATGAACTTGAAAAATGCCTAACAACCAAGAAAGAAGTGTTGATAAAGTCTATAAAGTCTTTGAGTTACGCATTAGTATTTAGACTTTTAAAAATGTCCTCATGACTCAATTTATGAATCATGGATGAGAAAAAGCTAAGACTAAAAATTTCATGGAAAATGGCCAGATTGGGGCAAGGTAATGTTATGATTATACCTTCAAGAGGATCTTGCATCAGTTTCTATTTGAAAATTTACAGGTTTAAATTTTGGAGGCAACATACCAGACCCTAAAATGATGCCAAAATTTATGATTAGGTCTGATGACTAATTTGACCAACTGATGGAATCAATCAAATTGATTGGACTTCCCTGCACTCCAGGCTTTGCTTCGCCTAAGTGGGTGTACCTTCTTATCACCAAATATGAGTTCTCCAATACTGACTGGTGATGATTAAGCAGATTATGTAGAACTTTACCAGTTAAAGCACCTTTCTAACCACATTTAAACTGGCATGAGATCTGAAAATGGTTTTATTTAACTACTTTAATCACTACTCTTACTCCTACAAACAGATAACCAAAATTGTGTTTGAAATATATACAAGGGATGATTTTGGAAGTTGAAAGATCAGTGTTTTTTTCTCAACTGGGCAACAGAGTCGAATACAAAAAGATTTATGCCTTCCTTCTGGCTACAACTCAAATTGCTTGGCACTACAAGGTCTATGCCTAGCATAGACATGCAAAAATCTCAATTATCTGGTCATTCTTAATTACCCAATTGAATCCTTCCAAACTACTGTGAAATGTTTTTAAAAGGAATTTAATTCCTTCCTTGAAGAAAACCAGTAAACAATCCACAGGAAAACAACAAATGTGCTTTGATTAATCAGAAATATCCTTGATAAAACTGATTTAAATAATAAGGAAAAATCAAGTTGGAGATAGCCAGATAAAATTTCAGCAATGAATTTAACAAACAATCGAGACTAGAAACCGGGCACCAGATTGATGCAGTCGTTCTATTACCATGCTTCAGAAAATTAGCCTTTATAGTGTTCTGCTTTTCCAAAAATCAAATCCCAGCCAACCCCCCAAGGTCCTGGTTTCCTTCTTATATAGTCGAAGGAAGAAACAAGCTTCAAACCTTTTACATCCAATGGACTCTTCAACTTCCCACCCTTTTACATAACAATTTTACATTATATCCATACAAATAAAAATAATTATTTTATCCACCTTTGTTTTTCACATCGCCGTGAAAAATAATTGCACAAAATACAAAAATTCCCCTTTGCCAACAATTTTACACTTATATTCACCTTTATATATTTTTACCCAAAACATGCCCCTTGTTTAAAAATATTTATCAACCCCAAGTCTTTCACATTTATTTAACTCTATGGGTGACAAAAATAAAAATATTTGCACACTATATATTTTAATATATATTCCCCATGTGTGAAACATATCATGTTCATTTTATTACTTATTTTACCGCAGCCACCGCAAACATTTAATAAGACCCTTGCAAGGACGCAAGAAATAAATTTACCTTTATCTACTTCCTGCACACCCACATTCTCTTCTTTTCACCCGCACACTCGCAATGGCACTAGGATTTCTGAGTGGGAATGAGGGGAGAAAGGTAAGCCCACTGCTCTCCTGCACTCCATCTCACAGACCATCGTGGTAACGCAGTTCCTTTGTTCTTTTGCCATCTGCAACTTTATCATACCCATATTCATTGTCAAACAACTCCGGTGCCTGGTTTCTACACCCACACTTGAATACATATCCTCCAGTGAATTGTCCTTGTTTAAAATGATGCAAATGGTTCAAATTTCACACAACGATCTCTCCTGCAACAATTTTGGAGATAGATTTTGTTGTATTGTGGTGGTTAGCACATACTCGAATGTCTCTGAGTTGTCATACATGTATGTCAGGGCATTTTCAACCATAATTTTTGAAAAAAAATTCTTAGTCCATTATGCTTTGATGGTTATCTATACCCTGTTCTATAGCTCTCGTTCATCAATAGGCAGAGGATGCTGGTTGAATTTGTGGAGTTTAGGGTTATTCCTGTGGGGCACATTTGCTTGAAACATTCTAAAGCCTTTACAAACAAATCCCTTTTATGTGTATCATGTATGCTAGGGCATTGAATGATATAACACTCTCCATAATGTGTTCAATCAAACAATTCACGTGGCTTTTCAATGCCCATGTGCCTGGCTATATGATTAACAATGCAGGCATGATGTCCATCATATGTATCTGCCAAGAATATTTCAGACTACATTGTCTAAAAGAATGCACATTATGATAATCTAGGCCTGTTTTTCAAACTACTTCATTTGGCATTACCAATGATCTCTTAGTGACAAAGAAATAGAATTGTCACTGGCAACCGAGAAATAACTCTGATCAAATATCTAGAACTGTGCACTCCGATTACCTTCTCCCACATGAAATTCAATGGCATTACATACAATCCAAAAGCCATTACCTGACGGATGATTATGAAACATAAGGCAATGCCTCTGAAAATGGTGCTTGGAAGCACAGACAAGGCATTAGAGTGATCCAGAAGCACATCTCTAAATTTTTTGTAAATTATAATACAATGAGGCATGGTGATTGTCATAACATATCCTACTGTTAATAAATACATGTATTTGTATTACTTTGGCCTCCACATAGCGTGCATAATTTCTACAGTAATAGCATGACCTCCAAATGCAAACAATATATTGGTATTTCCTATAAAGAACTTCACAGGATCTTGGGGTGCTGAATGCTTCATGTTTGGAACCTCTCCATGAATGAGGCCAGCAACCACCATGTATCGAAGAGCCACCATGCCACAGTTCCTTTTGTACCCAAGCTTTCAATTCATGACTTGCATTGATGGTTTTCAAAGGTGCACCACTATTGTGCTCATTTTTAGATGCCTTGGTATTTCCTTCTAGCCCAAGTCCTTTTATGAGCTCAAACTCTTTCATTGGTTCCTCTTCCTGAGCAGAGGCTTGTAGACTCCTTTATCTCTTCCTGGAGTTTTGATAGCAAACCATCTTCACAACTCCTCTATTTGTTCCCTCAAATGGTGAACCTCCTTCCCAAGAACTTTATTCTCTCTCAACACTTGCTCTGGGCTTGTTTGCAACCAGCAACCAACAATACTTGTGTGACACAAGTCAGGTCCCCTCATGGGCCTGGCTAAATTTTTTTCGTTTTGAAACAATTTTTATCCTAAATAGATTTAGACTACTTCAATATGCTCCTGAAGTGAAAAATTGAAATGGGTTGTCACTAGAATTTGCTTTCTGACATATTTATACAGTGACCAAAACAAGTTAGGTGGCCTCCAAAATCACCCTGGAAAACTAGTCAAACCATCTCCCAGAACCATAAAAATGCACAGGCATGTAGACATTTGAACCAAAGATTCAGTGCAACAAATGGCTTGGCCAAACACATTTCAAGGTGCGAGATATTAACATTCAAAGTATCCCACTTAGTTTTTCCTACAACTGCACTTGTTGAAAACAATTAGGGCTCACCAAGTCACCATCCCGAAAAAATACCAAATCTCCTCCTGGGAAGCTGCCACTAGAGAAGCTTGCTCATTTAGGTCCATTGAGCATGTCTGCAAGAGGTATTTCCTTCAATCCACATTCTTCACAAGATATTAAGGGTCAAAATTGACCTCTCTGAAACATTCTGGAAATGCAACTGTCAAAATATGACAAACTGCATTTGCTTTTGGCCTTGAAAAAATATCAAACTTGATCCTGAAGTTTTGAAATTGGACCAGGGAGCATATGAGTATGAGAGGAATGCAAAATACCAATTCACTTGCCATGATGATCACCCAGCTATGAAATATCAATTTGAACAGGAGGCTACTTCGCATGCCTGAGAATATGCAAACAACAAAACAGTCCGATAACCCTCCAACTTGTCACTTCAAAACCCTATCAAATCACATCCTAGGAGTCTTAAATCAAACATACATGCTTACATATGTCAAATGAGTATGTTCACGAAAGTATTTGTCATGAAAACAAATAGGCATCAAATTATGACCCTCCAAAGTAGGTCACTAGGGCAGATTTTTTAGGGGCATTTCTGAGTGTTCCAGTCAAATTTTTCATCATGGGAAATTAAAATTTTGCAAAGTTTTATAGTGCCAACAGTGGCTCTTGCTTGGGGATGTATGCACCTTGTGGGAATAGAAAGAATCTAGATCTCTGGTGGAGCAGACTAGTGTTTTATTCATTGGGCAATAGAGTCCATCTTCTCTTTCTCTGCCCCAAATTAGTATGATTTGAAAAATTACACCACAGCTGATGGCACAAGGCCACCAGAAAAAGAAAAGGCTTCTACTTACCTCTATCATACACTTTATTTTCCTCTGACTACATCATGTCAAATCTGAAAGCATTATCCCTGCAAGCCTGAAAACAAACATTGCCATTGGCATCCTGAAACAAATCATTATATTCTCCCATGCCAACATCAATTCTATCAAACTGTATTTCACAATCAAGTAGAAATTGGAGAACACCGTCACCATGTTACAAAGATCCATCATTGTTTACTTCATCATCATGATTCACTGAAGGTTTTCCCAAATAGACTGAAAAATTGAAACATTCATATGCTACCTCATGGTTGATATCACACTGCTGAACGTTATGAGAATCATGCAAACAATCCTCTAAAAAAGAAAAGCATTCATATACGTGCTCATTTTGTGAGTGCATTTCAACATCTTGGTGAGAAGAATCATCAAGAAATCTCAACTCCAATGTATTCAAATCCTTATCTGACTTTGCCTCCTTATTCACCTCATTGTTTGTACACTGTTTACTCTCATCATCTTGGCTAGATATGTTCTGATTTTCTTCTATTATTTAATCATACAAGGAGTATGTAAAAAATTGGAAAGCATTCATGGATGTACATACCTCTTCTTCATCAACTGTATCAACCAATGGATGCACTTCTTGTTCTCTGCCGGGTGAAGATGCCCCTTCATTTGCCTCATTATTGATGCAGTCCTCATGCAATGTGTCTTCAAAAGCACCTTCGATGTTGTAGTCCTCCTCCAAGGTGAAGTGTTGGTCTTCCACAATTTCATTTTCATTCAAATCTGGAAATGTTTCAGATTCGAGATGTCTTCTTGCAAATGAATTTTCTCCTTGATGAACCCGATACTGCTGATACTGTTGACATTGGGGTGCATATGGATGATATTGGTGATGCATATTTTGGTAAGCACCTTATGGGTAATACGTATTACCTTGCATATTTTGGAATGGAGCATGATGCTGATACTGGTATTTCCCCATGTGCTGATCAATCCCTGATTTTGAATTTTCACACCTCCTTGACCAGGGGGAAAAGGATATGCACCTCCAACAGGCTGAATATAATCTGATATGTGTTGTGGTACATTTGAAATAGTTTGAGCTTGCAACTCTTGCCCTAATTCTTCTTGTCTCCTCATCAATTTAAGCATTTGAAGTTGTGCTTCCAACTGCTCCACATTTTGTTCTAACTCCTCAATAGTCAATTCTCTTGTTGAAGCAAAGGCAGCATGGGCATCAATATAGCATGTCATTTGAGGTATTTGCTCTCTAAACCTATGTTGTGAATATTATTGAGCCATTCTTCATTAGGTTCTTATTGACAGAATCACCACCTCTTTCAAAGAGGAATGAATTTTATTTTTTGGGTCTTTTCCAACAGAGTCATTTACATATCAAATCACTGTAACAAAAATTGAACCAGATTCCAAATTTACACCCATTAATTTTTTGACTCTTCCCAATGATAATCAACAAATTTACCTAGTGGAGTCGCCAAATTGTTGGTTCTCAAATCTGTAGTTTACCAAACCCTAAAAGGATGCCAAACTTTATGATTATGTCTGATAACTGATTTGGAGAACTAACGGAATCAATCAAATTGATTAGACTTCCCTACGTTCCAGGCTTTGCTTCGCCTAGGTAGGTGTACCTTCTTATCACCAAATATGAGTTCTCCAATACTAACTGGTGATGATTCAGCAGATTATATGCAATTTTACCAGTTAAAGCACCTTTTCAACCACATTTAAGCTAGCACGAGATCTGAGAATGGTTTTATTTAACTACTTTATTCACTACTCCTCCTCCAAACAGAAAACCAAATTTGTGTTTAAAATATATACATGGGATGATTTTGGAAGTTGAAAGATCTGTGTTTTTTCCTCAACTGGGCAACTGAGTGAAATACAAAAAAAAATTATGCCTTCCTTCTGGCTACAACTCGGATTGCTTGGCACTATAAGGTTTATGCCTAGTATAAACATGCAAAAATGTCAATTATCTAGTCATTCTTAATTATCCAATTGAATCCTTCCAAACTACTGTGAAATGCTTAAAGGAATTTAGTTCCTTCCTTGAAGAAAACTAGTAAACAATTCACATGAAAACAACAAATGTGCTTCAATAAATTTGAAATATCCTTGATAAAACTGATGTAAATAATAAGGAAAAACCAAGTTGGAGATAGCCAGATAAAATTTTAGCAATGAATTTAACAAACAATCGAGACCAGAAATCAGGCACTAGATTGATGCAATCATTCTATTATCGTGCTTCAAAAAATTAGCCTTTACAGTGTCCTGCTTTTCCAAAAATCAAATCCCATCCAAGCCCCCAAGGTCTTGGTTTCCTTCTTATATAGTCGAAGGAAGCAACAAGCTTCAAACCTTTTACATCCAATGGACTTTTCAACTTCCCACCCTTTTACATAACAATTTTACATTATCTCCATACAAATAAAAACAATTATTTTATCCACCTTTGTTTTTCACATCCCCGTGAAAAATAATTGCACAAAATACAAAAATCCCCATTTGCCAACAATTTTACACTTATATCCACCTTTATATATTTTTACCTAAAACATGCCCCTTAAGTAAAAATATTTATCAACCCCAAGTCTTTCACATTTATTTAACTCTATGGGTGACAAAAATAAAAATATTTGCACACTATATATTTTAATATATTTTCCCCATATGTGAAACATATCATGTTCATTTTATTACTTTATTTCACCACAGCCACCGCAAACATTTAATAAGACCTTTGTGGGGACGCAGGAAATAAATTTACCTTTATTTACTTCCCGCACACCCGCATTCTCTTCTTTTCACCCGCACACCCGCAATGGCACTAGGGTTTCTGAGTAGGAATGCAAAGAGAAAAGTAAGCCCACTACTGTCCCGCATTGGGTCTAAAGGTTCCTTGCGGGGATGCAAGGAGAGCCCCAATTTCACCACTCTCCCACACTCCATCTCACAGACCGTCACGGTAACACGGTTCCTCTATTCTTTTTCCATCTGCAACTTTATCGTACCCATATTCATTATCAAATAGCTTTGATGCCTCATTTATGTGCCCACACTTGAATACATATACTCCAATGAATTGTCCTTGTTTAAAATGATGCAAACGATTCACATTTCACACAACGATCTCTCCTGCAACAATTTTGGAGATAGATTTTGTTGTATTGTGGTGGTCAGCACATACTCGAATGTCTTTGAGTTTTCATACATGTATGCCAGGGCATTTTCAACCATGATTTCTGACAAAAATTCTTCAGCCATTATGCTTTGATGGTTATCTATACCATGTTCTATAGCTCCTGTTCATCAACAGGTAGAGGATGGTGGTTGAATTTGTGGACTTTAGGGTTATTCCTGCAGGGCACATTTGCTTGAAACATTCTAAATCCTTTACAAACAAATCCCTTTTATCTGTATCCTATATGCTAGGGCATTGAATGATATAACACTCTCCATAAGGTGTTCGATCAAACAATTCACGTGGCTTTTCAATGCCCCTGTGTCCGGCTATATGATTAATAATGCAGGCATGTTGTCCATTATATGTATCCGCCAAGAATATTTGAGACTACATTGTCTAAAAGAATGTGCATTATGATAATGTAGGCCTATTTTGCAAACTACTTCATTTGGCATTACCAATGATCTCTTAGTGAAAAAGAAATAGAAATGTCACTGGCAACCAAGAAATAACTCTAATCAAGTATCTGGAACTGTGCACTCTGATTACCTTCTCCCACATGAAATTCAGTGGCTTTACATACAATCAAAAAGCCATTGCCTGGTGGATGATTATGAAACATAAGATAATGCCTCTGAAAATGGTGCTTAGAAGCACAGACAAGGCGTTAGACTGATCCAGAAGCACATCTCTAATTTTTTTGTAAAGTATAATACAATGAGGCATGGTGATTGTCATAGCATATCCTACTGTAAATAAACATATGTATCTATATGACTTTGGCCTCCACATAGAGTGCATAATTTCTATAGTAATAGCATGACCTCCAAATGTAAACAATATATTTGTTGTTCCTGTGAAGAACTTCACAAGATCTTGGGGTGTTGAATGCTTCATGTTTGGAACCTCTCCATGAATGAGGCTAGCAACCACCATGTATCGAAGAGCCACCATGCCATAATGCCTTTTGCACCCAAGCTTTCAATCCATGACTTGCATTGATGGTTTTCAAAGGTGCACCACTATTGTGCTCATTTTTAGATGCCTTGGTATTTCCTTCTAGCCCAAGTCCTTCTTTTATGAGCTCAAACTCTTTCATTGTTGCCTCTTCCTGAGCAGAGGCTTGTAGACTCCTTTATCTCTTCTTGGAGTTTTGATAGCAAACCATCTTCACAACTCCTATTTGTTCCCTCAAATGGTGAACCTCCTTCCCAAGAACTTTCTTCTCTCTCAACACTTGCTTGGGGCTTGTTTTCAACTAGCAACCAACAAATGTTGTGTGACACAAGTCGGATCCCCCTGTGGGCCCAACTAATTTTTTTTTGTTTTGAAACAATTTTTATCCTGAATAGACCTGAGACTGCTTCAATATGCTCCTGAAGTGAAAAATTGAAATGGGTTGTCACTAAAATTTGCTTTCTGACATATTTATACAGTGACCAAAACAAGTTAGGTGGCCTCCAAAATCACCCTGGAAAACTAGCCAAACCATCTCTTGGAACCATAAAAATGCACATGCATGTAGACATTTGAACCAAGGATTCAATGTAGTAAATGGCTTGGCAAAACACATCTTGAGGTGCAAGATATTAACATTCAACGTAGCCCACTTAGCTTTTCCTGCAACTGCACTTGTTGAAAACAATTAGGGCTCACCAAGTCACCATCCCGAAAATACACCAAATCTCCTCCTGGGAAGCTGCCACTAGAGAAGCTTGCTCATTTAGGTCCATTGAGCATGTGTGCAATATGGCTTTCCTTCAATCCACATTATTCACAAGATATTAAGGGTCAAAATTGACCTCTCTAAAACATTCTGGAAATGCAACTGTCAAAATATGACAAACTGCATTTGCTTTTGGCCTTGAAAAAATATCAAACTTGATCTTGAGGCTCTGAAATTGGACCAAGGTGCATATGAATATGAGAGGAATGCAGAATACTACTTCACTTGCCATGATGATCACCTAGCTGTGAAATATCAATTTTAACAGAAGGCAACTTCGCAGGCTTGAGAATATGCAAACAACAAAACAGTCCGAGAACCCTGCAACTTGTCGCTTCAAAACCCAATCAAATCACATCCTGGGAGTCTGAAATCAAACATACATGCTTACATATGTCAAATGAGTATGTTCACCAAAGGATTTGGCATGAAAACAAATAGGCATCAAATTATGACTCTCCAAATTAGGTCACTGGGTCAGATTTTTTAGGGGCATTTCTGAGTGTTCCATTCAAATTTTTCATCATGGGCACTTAAAATTTTGCAAAATTTTATAGTGCCAATAGGTGTTCTATATTTCTATAATCAAACTGGCTTATTCATGAAACCCTGGCATGTGGGATTTAATTCAGCAGAGAAGCTCCCATTGAGAATATTTGTCTGGGTTCGCCTTCCACACCTCCCAATGGAATTCTAGAGACATGATATATTGCATATGATTGCTCTGCTACTCGACAATCCGGTGGGACCTTCCCAGTAGATGCTGGATAGGAAGGTATTTTATTATGCCTACCTATGTTTTGAAATTGATTTGAATAATCCACTTCTAGATTCTATGGAAATTAGATTAGGATTTTTATCTCAGATTCAACAACTAGATTATGAAGCCTTGCCTTTTAGATGTCGCATTTGTCATGAATATGGGCACCTTCAGTGGAAATGTCCTAAAGTTTCACCATCTGCCTCCATGAATCCCCTTCCTCCTCCTGTGGTGGATAAGGGGAAAGCTCTGATTCCTAGTGGGCATGGGGATAAGGATTATTTATTCTAGTCAGGCATAGTAATAAGGGGAGAGGGTTGAAAAGAACTTTCAAAGAGTATCATAAGGATGGGATCTTTAACATGTTTGATACGTTGGAGACATTTGATGACTAGAATTTAATTACAGACTTTCAGAAACTAGAGGTGGCAGAGGTTACAAAGGTTTAGGTTGATCTGGGTAAGGTTGGAAATCAGGGACAACTGCAGGAGGATATTCCCACTAATGTCATGGATACAGATCAGACTCAAGCAATGACAGGTTCTTTTGTACCACCAGGGAAGGAGATTGAGGTTTTGGCTCCTGCTCTGGGTCCCTCCCCCTCTTAGTTTGTAGGGGAGGTCTTAGAAGAAGGTCTGCCAAAGAAAGGTCCTCAAGTGTTAGGTATCCAGCAGATGATTCTTAAGAAAGGAGCTCCAAAGAAGCCCCTAAAAGTAGGTCGCAAGAAAGATCGAGAAAAATAAAATGAACAAGGGATTCCCTAGTGGAGTCAGGATCAGTTAGGCCCATTAACTCTCACTTCTAGAAATTATTTTCCTTTCATGGAATGCAAGGGGGTTAACAACATCCCTAGACAAAAACTTGTTCAAGGTTTGATTTGGGCTCACAAATCGAATATGGTTTTTTTACAAGAGTTTAGACTTTTTATTGATGGTATGTATAACATTGCCTTGAGACTTTGGTGGCATGTTCAGTGTCAGGAAGCACAGGGCAATGCCGGTGAGCTAGCTTGCTTATGGGACCCTTGCAAGTTCACCCCTCTCTGGTGGATCACCAGTAGGCATGTGATTTCGGTGGTGGGGAGCAATTTCAATTTAGGGGAACTTATTCTCTTCACTAATGTGTACACCCCTACAAATCTTCCTGGTAAGGGGGATTTGTGGACTCATATCAAATATGTGAGATCTTTGGCTCCTCTTCTTCTATGGATCCTTGCGGGGGACTTCAATGCTATTTTGAGTTTGGCAGAGAAGTAAGGGAGGGTGGACAAGTTGGATGATGCATCTATGATGTTGCTGGAGAGTATAGATTCTTTACACTTAGTGGATATTAGGCCCAACAATGGTTAGTTCACTTGGAACAATCGAAGGTGTGGCAAGGATTCGATCTCTAAGATATTAGATCGATTCCTTATTTCAAGTTATTAGGTGAGCAATCGTTGGTTTTCTAGCTCTGAGATTCTGGATTGGAGAGGATCTGACCATTGGCCCATAATGTTGAGGGTCTCTTTTTTTGTAGCCTCAAAGAGACCCTCTTTCAAATTTCAGCTAGTGTGGCTACGTGAGGATTCTTTGCAGGATCTTATGGTCATTTGGTGGTAGGAGGGTAAGCCTGCTTTCAACATGGCCATGTATTCTTTTGTTAAGAGACTGTAATATGTAAAATGTTATCTTAAGATATGGAATAAAGACTACTTTGGAAATCTTTTCCGGTCTAAGGTGGCTATACAATCTCGCCTGGATGAGGTCATGCAGAAGACTAGGGAGTTTGGACTCATGAGGGAGAATTTGGATAAGGAGTCTGCCTTATTTAAGGAGCTCTCAGAATGGGAACTTAGGAAGGAAATTTACAGGAAGTAGAAGGCTAGGATTGATTGGCTCTAAGAAGAGGATAGGAATACAACTTTCTTTCACAACTCTATTAAAGACATAAGGCAGAGGAACGTCATAACCTCTATTGGGTCTTCTAATGGGAACCTTCTTTCTTCCTGGCAAGAGATATGTAATGAGGCTATGTTGTTCTTTTCCTCTCTTCTTTCAGAGGAGTTCCCCTAGTCATTGGTGGAGGAGTATTCAGTTCTTGGTTATATCCCTCCCTTAGTTACAAAGGAGATGAATGACAAACTCATCAAACCTGTGTCTCCTTAGGAGTTAGAAGGGGTTGTCTTTCGGATGAGGAAGAGGAAGGCCCCTGGACCAGATGGGTTTCTGATTGAATTTTTTCAAGCTTTTTGGGAGATTCTCAAATGGGATATGTTGGAGGTGGTTTGGGAATCTCAAAATAGTAAATAGATGTTGTGAGCCTTGAATGCGACCTTGCTTTCTCTTGTCCCCAAAAAAGATGGTGTTCATTCTTTTGATTACTTTAGGCCTATTGCTTTATGTAATGTGGTCTATAAGATCATTACTAGATTAATGGTTGAGAGACTGAAGAAGTGTCTAAACTCCCTAGTTTCAGAGGAATAGGGGAGTTTTGTTGTTGGCAGGATGATTTTGGATGGGGTAGTGATAGCTGAGGAGGCTATTCATTTGATGGAATCTCCAAGGAAAAGGCTATGTTCATCAACCTAGATATGCCTAAAGCCTATGATCGGGTCAATTGAAGGTTTCTGTAGTGAGTCCTTGATTTTGGCTTTGATGGGGTTTGGGTTGAATGGGTTATGAGTTGTGTTACTTCTCCTTATTTTTTGGTTATTATCAATGGTTTCTTGTCTCCTTTGTTCAGATTCTCTAGAGGTCTGCGGCAAGGGGACCCCTTGTCTCCATATTTGTTTATTCTAATGGTTGAGGCTTTGGGTCAACTCTTAAATAATCATGTGAGACAAGGATGGATTCAGGGATGGACTTGGGCTCACTCTTTACCTTTTTTCTCTCATTTATAGTTTGTGGATGATACATCCTTACTTAGTATGGCCACAGTTAGGGAGGCGAAGAACTTTCGATGAGCTTTGGATATATACTTATCATCTTCTGGTAAGAAGATTAACGAGGACAAGTCTTCCATCATTTTCTTTAATACTCCTCATCTTATTCAGCTACGGATTGCTAGAATTCTTAGATTCCAAGTGGGTCTTCTTCCTATTACGTATTTGGGCTTTCCCCTCTTTGTGGGGCCCCTTGCTAGGGGGTATTGGCAAACTATTCTGGATAAGCTTCGTGTGAAGGTTGGTCATTGGACCTTCTGGTGGCTCTCGTTTACTAGGAGAGTTATGCTTTTAAAATCCATATTTATAGGTGTTTTCTTCTAGCAGCTCCTGCAAGTTTTATCAGAGACTTTGATGCTCTTTTGCGGCAACTTCTTTGGGCTGGGAATTTGGAGGACTCTAAATGGAGTTTGGTTAGTTGGAAAACTATTTGTAGCTCTCTGTAGAGTGGGGGCTTGGGGCTTTGCTAGGCCACTCTTAATTGTCAGGCTCTTGCAGCCAAACTTTATTGGAGATGGTGCACTAACTCTTATCAGTCTTGGGCTAGGATTTTTACCTCTAAGTGCTTGTGGGAGATTGTTGGTGCAGACATTCCTAGGCTTAATCTCTCTGGGAAGGGTTTGGTGATTTGGAGCACCCTTAAGAAGTGGGCTAGTCTCATTAAGCAAGGTTTATTTTGGATCAATAATAAGGGCTCTAAAGCTCTTTTCTAGCACGATTATTGGGACGAGTTTCCCCCTATTATCTCTTACCACCTGCAGTTGGAAGAACTTTGTGATCGTTTCATGGAAGTTGGTTGGACTCATGTGGTAGACTTTAAGTCTACTCAGCTATTGGGCCAAGTGGAGATTGCTTGTTGGAGAAACCCCTGAGAATGGCCTAGGGGAGGGCCAGAGGAAGATAGATAACTTTTATCTTCAATTTTGGCTAAGTGGTTTTTTAATTCTTCAAGCGAGCGCGACATTTTAGCTTGGGGTTATAACCTTGAGGGATCTTACTCTGTGGTGGGGGGTTACCAGGTCCTTGAGCAGCAAGGTGATTGAGTTAGGGAAGTCACATGGTGGAAGAAAGTTTGGAATTCTCATGCTTGGCCCAAATGTAACTTTTTTCTATGGATGGTTGCCAAGAATAGATGCCTTACCTAGGATAATTTGTAGAAGAGGGGCTTTCAGGGTCCTTCCATTTGTGTTTTGTGTGAGCATAGTGATAAGTATATTCCCCATCTTTTCTTCCAGTGCTGATATGCCAAGGAAATTTGGAATTCTTGGTGGGCCTTGTGGAATAAGAGATGTGTTCATGCCACCTCTTTAGTAGATTTTTGGAATAGCTTGGGGAGACCTCTTACCAAGGCTTCTGTTCTTTAGGTGGTGTGGGAGATTGATCCTTCTTGTATTATATGACAGCTTTGGTTAGAACAGAATAGGAGGATCTTCAATGGTTGCAAGATATGGGCCCAACAACTTTGGCAAAGGATTGTGTTTATGATTCAGGAGACTATTGTGGCCAAATGCGATTTGGAGGAGTCGCTAATAGGAGAGGACCTTTCATTGGCTAATGGTTTAGGTCTTGCTAATAATTAGAAGGTGGGATGGGGTCCTAAGATGAAGGTTTCTAGGGAAGGCAAGTAGGTCCCCCCCCCCCAACTAGGGTTTTCAAGATTAATACAGATGGCTCTTCTAGAGGGAATCCAAGCCATGCTGGCATTGGTGATGTTGGGAGAGATAGTTTTGGTGTTGTTGCTTTTTTCTTCTCCACCTATATGGGGCAAGCAACGAATAATCTTATGGAGGCTCAAACTATTCTTGTGGCTATGGAAAAGGCTTGCGCTTCGGGATGGAAAAATATTATTGTTGAGGTGGATTTTATGATAGTGATTACTATGTTGAATACACATCAATTTGACAGAGTCCACTAGAAGTTGGCAGTGGTTGGTAGATAAATTCTTTGGTTGGGTAGTTCTTTGAGTCAGTTTCCTTTGTCCATATTCCCAGGGAATGGAATGGGGTGGCAAACTATCTTGCTAAGTGGTTTACTGAGTAGCATGGAGACTGGGATGTTAATTGTTGGGACCTATTGTCAATGGAAAAATCTCAACGGTCACATCATCTAGTGTTGGATGATAGGTTGGATTGATTGTGGCCTTTCTAGTTTGAGGTCTTGTGTTCTTTGGGATTTTCTTTGGACTGCATGTCTTTTATTGGCTTTGAGCAGTGTTTATGTTTCTTTTTTTGTTTCCTAGACTTTTAGCATTTGATGCTTGGTTTTAATAAATAAATTATTACCCCTTTTTATTAAATAAAAAATTAGTAATTTTATACCTCGTTCATAGCAAAAACTGGTAAATATTTGTCCTATTTTTATTGGTCAAAATTCACCTTTGACTATTAAAGTGGATGATCTTTAAAAATAGCCTAAAACAACCTTTCCAAAAAAAAAAATTTCTTTGTAATAGGGCCTACAGGGGAGAGGACCCAATAGATATGCCCTAATAGTTGTCATGGTAGTGTTATTTTTGTCTCTAATTAAATATATTAAAAAAATTAATAATTAATAAAAATTCAATAAAGCATTAATATGTGTCAATGTACATTTGTCATTACACTCTTCAAGGTGTGTAAAATAAATGATAATGTAGTTGTAATAAAAGTTTACTTGTACAAATTACGAGAGTTCTTGAAAATAAAGACCATAGTTTTCCAATGAATTACATGTGCACATATTTCAATATTCACTATTTTTTAAAAGGCATAAAAGTCAAATGGGTTTAAGTTAGGCATCCATATGACCACTTAATGCCTCCATATCATAGTAAATGCACATATCCTCTTATTGGCCTTTCAAGTGCATGTTTATCCATGTTTTCTTTTATTTCTACTTGACATCTCTCATTTGATTAAGGTATCTACACAAACATTTAGTGGTATAACATTAAGTATTTTTTTGAACTCTTTTTAACAAAATATTAGAAATTACACTTGTTTACATTTTTAGAATTTACCCTTAATATATTTACAGTGGTTGTATTTACAATTTTAATTTATGTTTTTGTTATATTTTTCAGATGTTCTATTGCCTATAGAGTTCTATGCATATATATACAAACAACTATATATACATACCAAAAATTACACTTATTTAGAATTTTAGAATTTATACTACCTATATTTGCTTTTGATATATTTTTCACGTGTTCTAATACATGTAGAGATTTGTGCAAATGTATTTATATAAATATATATGTACTTATATGCAGCTAACCCAGTGTCTAGAATTTGTATGATGTTTCTGAATTGAATGCCATGATATGTCAAGGAAGAATGCAACAGAATACAAGTTGAGGCATATCTTCACACTTCTAACCTATCAATACTTTTTTATTTTTCATCCCTCACTATATTTTCAAATTGAAGCTATTCGTTGCTAGATGGGAGTCCAAAGCTTACATTCACTGATGTTGTCAATCTAAAATACCATAGTTATAATCACCGATGAATGTAAACAACTCCTCAAGCATAATTTTTTTGAACTAAGTAGCTACATTCGAGAATCTCTTTCCACTTGAATGAAAAAATACAAGGGATCATGACATAATCAAAGGTATTCTTTATATTACAACTAAGAATGTAACTTGAGTATATTTGTCCTTTCCTAGTAAGAATCTTGTTGAGTGATGCCACCATACACCAAGTTGCAAGCATATCTATAGAGATCTATTGCATATATATATACACAACTATATATGTAATTAGAAACTACACTTGATATAATTATAGTGATTATATAAATATAGTTCCTCTATTTACTTTTGTTATATTTTTCACATGTTTTAATACATGTAGAGATCTGTGCAAAAGTATTTATATAAATATGTTTACTTATATATATAGCTAACTCAATATACAAAGCTAACCATTTATATTTTTCACATATTATATTACCCATGGAGATCTATGTGTTGTCTAGTATGAAAAAGGAGAATGATAACCACTAGAATGCAAACTAGATCAAACCCTTTTCCGTATAACATTCAAGGAAAAGGCTGAGCCAAATCACTACCAAATGGAGGAGGACTTAGCTACTGACCTTGTTCTCCTATGTGACACAGATGGATAAGATTTAACTTAGTATTTTTCTCATACCTTAGGTTAAAAATGCATGAAAACCCTAGTTTTACAATGATCTGCTTATAACGGAGAAAATACGACAGAAACCCAGAAAATAATTGCACAAGGATGATCAGAGAGATGATAAAACCCGTCTCCAAAAAGTACAGGTGTCAGAGGACCTCAGTGGTACCACCCAGTTCCCGATTGAAGGAATTTGCCGAAGGTGTAAATTGAAAAGTTGTTCCAGATGTTGTCTTAATACCAAATCCAAACCTAGAAAAGGTAGGAGGACCAAAGTGGTTCTGCCCAGGTCCCTGATGGAGGAATAGTTTGTAATAGTCTTTAGGTCCTGAATGCTGGCTTTGACATGCGGAATGGCTTTGACATGTAGCTCTATATTTTCCAAATCTCGCTCCTATAACCTACACACAAGAAGATAAGAAGGGGTTTGGGGGTTACGGTGTTTAGGGACTTGCCTCAGTCAAATCCTGGAATAGCATTCAAGCTTCCCAACACCATTGATTGATAAAAAGTGCGTGCCCTCATGGGGGTAGAGACTAAAAACAATGATAATATGATGATTCAAATGATGATAAACAAACAATGATATCACCTATGTAATGAACCCTTAGAATGATGAAGATCCTTCAACTCCTAAGGAAGATAGATGATAGCTCCGTATCTGCAACAACACACAATAACAATACACAAATTTGCTCTAGAATCACAATGAATGCTCTTTCTTGCTTCACTTCAACATCTCAAGTTATGCTTTTTTCCATCCTAGCTGATAATGAACTCAAAAACACACTTATATATATTTTCCTGCTCGTAATCGTAAATTCAAACCAAAAGAGCCGACAAGGAGAAACCTCTAGAGGGGTGTTAGGTTGACACATACTTAATTTAGCCCTAACCTAAAAGAAGGCACATGGACACTACCGCCCAGGTCCTTTAGGCCTATTTAGGTCCAGGGTAAGCTAAAGTAAGGGGCCCATATCCCAATTTCATCCTGGTGTCGAGCAATTTTGCATCGAGAGAAACATTTTGAATGTATAATGCAATAAAGGGGACCTAGGAGCTAAACAAGGAAGTAAAAATACATGTGAACACTTTTTACTCCATAACATTTAGCCCCCACTTTAAAGTGTATATGATCTTACGATCAGTACATGCATTGAAGTATTGTCGAAAACACATCAAGCGCATCAAACACTAGAGCCAATAGCACGCCCAAAGTTTGGAAGACCATTTCTAGCCCCCAAGCTTAGGCAAACATAAGAAGACACATGGAAAACATGCAAAACATGAAGAAGATAGTAAAGAAGAACACAATACACAGAGAAGACATGAACACAGTCACGCAATACACAGAGCATACACGAAGAGAAGACATGATTAAATAATTATTCAACACTAACAGGCGATGGGGGGATGTCATCGCTACGTGCCACCATCGAAGCATGCAAAACACAAGGCGTGGGGGGAGCTCATTGCTACGTGTCACCACAAAACATGAAAGACACATGGCGTGGGGGATCTCATTGCTATGTGCCACCACAAAACACACAAAACACATGGGAAAAACACACAGATTACACAAGCGTTGTAGAGTGTGTCATCGACCCACTATATGTCTTATACACAACAAACATGAGTGATGGGAAGGAGCCCATCCCTATGCTCCACCATCTAAAACATGCCAAACACACCTAATGATCGAGTTGTGCTACAACGACCACCAAAAACATGCTTAAGGGTGAGTAACTCAAGACTCAACCGGCCAACCAGTCGTCTCCTGTGAGAGGACTTTTTCAAAAAGGATGTGCAACTACTCAAGGGAAGACACAACCCCACCTTCTACAGAAGGGATTTCAAAAGCATACAACCCCACCTGCATCACATAGATGCCTTACAGTGAAAAGGAAGCATACACAACACACAAAACAAAGTATACAACCCCACCTGCACCACAGAGACACCTTACAGTGAAAAGGTAGCATACACAAACACATAATTCAAAATATACAACCCCACCCACATCATAGAGATGCCTTATAGTGAAGAGGAAGTATATAACACATTTTATCACAATACCTAAGATATCCAAGTATTTACCACAATATATGCCCCCAACTTAAAGTGGTTGCTCCCACTTGTCAGTAGCAATCATGTTTAAAGTAAGGTTGGAAACACACGAGGGAACAAGAGCTTTCACAAAGCTCATGCCCCAAAGTGACATGTGCTTACAAGTGCCGAATTGTTCCCAACAATCACAATAGAAACACATCAATATCATTTGCTAATAATCATTGATCAATAATATGCATGTATGAAATATAATCAAAACAAGCTTTAGTTAGAAAATCTTAAGCTAAGATAACAACCAAATCATTTCATGAAACTAATACAAAAATAAGGCACCATGCTGCTAAAACAAGCCAAGGCTATACTTCAGGTTCATAACCAAGTATAGCTGTGAGGTTATACTTCAGGTATCTCAGAACTGAGTGTGGCTACAAGGTGAGACAAAAATATTTCAAAAGTGCATAGAAGCATATTAGAGTATTGCAAAGGCTTGTTACAGCAATTTCACAACACAAGAAATGATCACATCATGACATAAAGTGATTCTACTAGTCAAATGTCAGTAACAAATTATCCCCATATTCATATATGGACTGGGTCCATTTTTATTTTCTTGTTTTAGGGATGCATGGTCCTTATCAGAAATGTATATTTGTTGTCATCATCCATCAACTAGTAGAGTCACAAGTACAATAGAAGAATGAAATCATGAAAAATGGGAGAGGAGACAAAAGTGACTTATGGCCACAACATGGAAGGATGCCCCCAAAACACCCTCCACAGCATTATTCCCCCAAGGCACCACACACAACAATTGAAACAAGAGAAGTGTAGAAGAAAATAGAAACAAATAGAAGGAATGTCACAACGGAGGCAGTCTCCTTGTATCCTTGACCTTACAAGAGTATCAAGGGTCATCCAAGGAGACCTAAACAAACATTTAACACTATGCAAGAGGACACAACAACATATATATCCAAGAGGAGGCCACTCTTGAGAGCAATTCGAAGAGGTGCTACATCAAGTGTGGTTAAATGAGGGAGAAATACTTACCCGATTCATTGCCAAGGGGTTTAAAGATACAACCACACTAGCGGTCATCCTTGATCAAATCATCTTCTTCCCAATCTTGATCTTCATATGAAATAGGTGGCATGTAGGGCACTATAGCCCAACCTGAAACTTCTTTGTTTAGTTCTTTTGATTCATTTCTCTCAGTGGGATATTTTCTTCTTGCGGTGACATTTTTTGAGCTAAGGCTTGGTGCTTTCTTCTTCTTTCTCTTGCATCTCTATTTCTTCTAGTCTTGTTAGTTATATTTCCCAAGGGAGTTTCTTTTTCCACCACCAAGAGTTCATGTTTTTCTACATTCTTCAGTATTTCTAAAGAGTAAGTTGGTACAAAAGTAATTTTATGATTTTGTGATGGATAGCTTCACTCTTGAAGGTTTTCTCCTGATCCTTGTAAGGATACTAGAGGAGGAACCTCGGCAAAAATTCCTTTTCCTTTCAGTCAAAATGAATCCTTTAGCTTAGACTACTTTTCACTCTCTATTTGTTGTATAGGAGGAATTGTAGCCTTGGAACACCAAGAGGGACCAGGAGTATTCTTGTCATATGATAGTTTGACTATTTTCTTTGCTTTATAATTTTGATATGCTTATGCCAAGAAGAATTGATCTTGTCTTGGTTGATTTTGTTAGTTTTAGACCAGAAATGAAGATAAGTAGAAATACAAAATGATGAACAATCAAACACAGCAAATACCCTGGGAAAACCCTCCTTCTCGAGGGAGAAAAACCCAGCCAAAATATATCTCTTATATATTGAATGAAAAGATTGATGATCAAATGAATGATCATTACCTAGTATATATACAAAGCAAGGCGTCTCGTCATATGCGTCGGCCTCGTGTGACTTTTCATTTTAACTTTGGGAGAAGGATATCTCCCGCCGCTAAAATGTCAACACTCCCTCTTAGCTAGGGAGGTATCCTTCTAAATATCCATGTCATGGAGTCTCTCAACATGACATCCACAATGGCTCCACCCATTTGTGAAATAGTTCATCATGGAGTTTCTCAACGTGATATCATCATGGAGTCACTCAACGCGATGTCCACCATGGCTACTCCCATGTGTGGAAGAAAACAAGTGCACAAGTGCTCATCACAGAGTCTCTCAATGTGATGTCGTCATGGAGTCTCTCAACATGACGTCCCATCTTAGTCTCAGAGATGAACAAGGGCTCGCACCTCATATTTCTCTATCTCAGAGAAATATACACTATAAGGGCTTTCACCTCATATTTATCCATCTCAGAGAAATATACACTACAAGGGCTTTCACCTCATATTTCTCCGTCTCAGAGAAATATACACTATAAGGGATTTCACCTCACATTTCTGTCTTAGAGAAATATACACTACAAGGGCTTTCACCTCATATTTCTCCGTCTCAGAGAAATATACACTGCAAGGGGCTTTCACCTCATATTTCTCCATCTCAGAGAAATATACACTACAAGGGCTTTCACCTCATATTTCTCCATCTCAGAGAAATATACACTACAAGGGCTTCCACCTCATATTTCTCTGTCTTAGAGAAATATACATTATAACAAAGATCACTGATGCCGAGTCTCCCTCTCAGCAAGGGCAACATTCTCCACTACACCAAGCTTGTCTCGGAAGTATGCAAACTTTACTTTGGAAAGAGGCTTGGTAGGGATATCAGCCGTGCAAATTTACAAGAGTTGGATTGCTTTCCTTAGCACCATTTCTAACCCTGTCATACTTGATGCACCTAATGTACCAAACATTGGTTCTCCCTCTTAGCTGTGAGTCCCAGACTTCACAACCCCTTGCAAGATCTGTGCCTTGACTTAACCTGATTTGAGCTGATCCATTTACTCTGTTTTGTGTATCCCTAGATACTCGGCCTCCTCTTGGTCTTTCCCACCTTGGGACAGGTATTTGCCACTCAAATCTATCCTGACAACATCCTTCTCCTTGAACTTAGTGACTAATTCAAGTCCCCAATATCTAATGAGAACTTCTGTTCTATTTGCTTCAACCATATATTGTAACTTGTTCATAAATATCACTTCCCCCAGACAATTATAAAAGCCAAGAATAGATCAATATATTCAAATTAAAGATTTGAATATATGAAGAGATAACTTGCATTATATGATAACTCTGCTAACTACAATCTCCAACTAATCATAGTGATATTGAAATCTGCAGAGTCACTATCATCAAGCGGCCAATGTCCACTAAGCAAGGTGATACTTATGAAATATAAAATTAAACTCACCATGCCACGACTGTATTATTCACTGGGATCATCAAATGTGATTGCCTCTCAGAAATCAGACTCCTGTCAATGACATGTGACTAGCTCACATCAGTGCTCCAGTGTAAGATGGTTCTTGTTGCCTTAACAACCATGCTCGTATTCTGAATGCTAATGTAGCTATCTCCACCCATGAACCAATTCAAGCTATACACTTCTTATTAATTTGTTTTCAATGAAGCCTGGCATTTAGTGAGACACCACCTAATAGCACGAGTCTTCTTAGGGATCGATCTCCTTGCCACTTTAATCTTTGAGATCTTGTTGGAGCTCCTTCATAAACCTGCGATCCATGATTTCTCCTTACTCAAACTTCTCTTGAATGATATATTTTCCGCGATGGCAATCAAAACTTAATTCCTTTATAAAAATATTAATATCTCAGATGCCTGCTAGAAATTGATTATGTGAATTCTTCACATCCTAGACTGGAGCCCACGTGTCAGACTTTGTTCCTAATTTGGTTAATTCAGAGTGAGGGCAACATCTTCTATAGATTGGGAGTTGTTGTCTCAAGTCTATCTTCTAACTTGACACCTGTCACCATTTTCTTTTCTGAGTAATTACCCTAAGCAAAGGATTATCTTCCACACAACCCAGAATTAAGCTTAGTCAAATTTGATCAGTTTTCTTGAAACTTGGCTATGATATCATGTTAGTTTTAGACCAGAAATGAAGATAAGCAGAAATACAAAATAATGAACAATCAAACACAGCAAATACCTTGGGAAAACCCTCCTTCTTGAGGGAGAAAAACCCAACCAAAATATATCTCTTATATATTGAATGAAAAGATTGATGATCAAATGAATGATCATTGCCTAGTATATATACAAAGCAAGGCGTCTCTTCATATGCATCGGCCTCATGTAACTTTTCATTTTAACTTTGGGAGAAGGATATCTCTCGCCGCTAAAATGTTAATAGATTTGTATCAATAGGTTGTGGCCAAAAATAATCCAAATTGAAATTTCCACAAGTGGCTAACAATTTAAATCTATTGTGATGAACATGTACTCGACCTTTATGAGGGAACTTTAAGCACTTGTGAATAGTAGAGGGAATTGTTTTCATGGATTTTAGCCAAGGATGTCCTAACTTCACATAAAAGAGATATGAGGTGGGAGTGATAACAAATGGTGCTTCTAGGGCTTTTTAAACCACCTTAATACAAATTGTTATCTTTCCAATTGTCAAAAGAAAATAACCATTATGTGCTTTTATCATTATATCATTTGGATCATAAGTATCTTGTGCTATATTGTGCATGTATAAAAATTCTTCTATAATAACATTTGTCATACA
This sequence comes from Cunninghamia lanceolata, assembly GCA_027924645.1. Taxonomy (NCBI): domain Eukaryota; kingdom Viridiplantae; phylum Streptophyta; class Pinopsida; order Cupressales; family Cupressaceae; genus Cunninghamia; species Cunninghamia lanceolata. The sequence continues at coordinate 14,018,859 of BSBN01000511.1, read as the reverse complement.
ATTGGGATCAATAAGAACTTCTCTTCTAGGATTTCTATTTATTCTTGTTGTTATATCAAGAGGACCATCAATGTCACGAATAGTGACCTCATGTGGTGTGAACGATATGACGGGTTTGAGATCCTTCCTTTTCTTGTTAGATCGGGGAGGAGCCACACCACCCTTGTTATGATTGGATGCCATATATATGAGACTTTTGAACACCCAGACACTAGTTTGAGGAAATTAGGTTTTGAAGTTTTTGCCAAGATAAAAAAACACACTAGCATCACTACAAACAAAGTGATCATGATGTCAAAAGTGCTGGACAAAAAGGCAATATAGGCAACTTTAAGATTTTTTGCAAGGATATGTGAAAGAGATGTTGAAATACACAATGTGTAATTGCAAAAGTATGAATTTTTTAATTGCAAATGTAAAATGATGCAAGATTACTATGCAAAATTAGATTTGATGAATATTTGATACAACTAACATGATCATGCAAGAGAATTTTTAAAACCTTAATGCAACATTTTACCAAAATATAAGCTTTTGAAGGCCTAAATATTTATTTTTTCAAAATTATGCAAGATTTTCAAATGAATATTGAGAAATATGCAATAAATCAATGCAAGATCTGATTTGAATAGTCAGTAAGATGTAAATGCTTGAAGCTACGGGTTCACCAAAATGTTCGGTATGAAAAAGGAGAATGATAATAAGTAGAATGCAAACTAGATCAAACCCTTTTCCATATAACATTCAAGGACAAGGCCGAGCCCAATCACTACCAAATGAAGGTGGACTCAGTTGTTGACCTTGTGCTCATATATGCTATAGATGGATAAGATTTAACTTAGTTTTTTCTCAAACCCTAGGTTAACAATGCATGAAAACCCTACTTTTACAACGATATGCTTATAATGGAGAAAATATGACAGAAACCTAGAAACTAATTGCACAGGGATAGTCAGAGAGATGATAAAACATGTCTCTAGAAAGTACAGGTGTCGAAGGACCTCGGTGGTACCTCCCAGGGCCCGAATGAAGGATTTTTTTGAAGGTGTAAACTGGAAAGTTGTTCTAGATGTTGTCCTGATGCCAGATCCAAACCCAGAAAAGGCAGGAGGACTAGGGCGGTTTCGCCCAGGTCCTTGATGGAGGAATATTTTGTAACAATCTTCAAGTCCTGAAACCCTATTCTGCACTTAGTCTTCATGTAGCTCTGTATTTTCTAGATCTTGCACCTGTAACCTGCACACAAGAAGATAAGAAGGGGTTTGGGGGTTATGGTGTTTAGGGACTTGCCTTAGTCAAATCCTGGGATAGCATTCAAACTTCCCAATACCGTTGATTGATAAAGAGTGCATGCCCTCATGGGGGTAGAGGCTGAAAAAATGATAATATGATTATTCAAATGATGATAAACAAACAATGATATCACCTATGTGATGAACCCTTAGAATGATGAAGATCCTTCAACTCCTAAGAAAGATAGATGATAGCGGACAAATTTACAACAACACACAATAACAATACACAAATCTGCTCTAGAATCACAATGAATGCTCTTGCTTGCTTCACTTCAAGGTCTCAAGTTATGTTTTTCCATCCTTGTTGATAATGAACTCAAAAACACACTTATATATGCTTTCCCTCTCATAATCGTAAATTCAAACCAAAAGAGTCAACAAGGAGAAACCTCTAGAGAGGTGGTAGGTCAACACATACTTGATTTAGCTCTAACCTAATAGGAGGGACATGGGTGGTACCGCCCAGGTCCTTTAGGACTATTTAGTTCTGGGGTAAGCTACAGTAAGGGACCCATATCCCAATTTCATCTTGGTGTTGGGAAACTTTGCATCGGGAGAAACATTTTGAATGTATAATGCAATTAAGGGGACCTAGTAGCTAAACAAGGAAGTAAAAAGACATGTGGACCCTTTTTACTCCATAGCATGCATATAATAATATACAGTTGTGCATACCAAAAATTACACTTATTTATAATTTTAAAATTTAGACTTAATATATTTACAATTCCTATATTCACTTTTGTTATATTTTTCATGTATTTTAATGCATGCAGAGATCTGTGCAAATGTATTTAGAAGGGACTCATAAATAATAGATGGTAATGTTTCTATAAAGGGAAATGGTATGGAAGGAGTAATAGGAAGATAAGGTGGAGAAATACACTAGTAGAGGTCTATGTCAAGATGAGGTGGCTCGAACAATGGAGAAGGAATAATGGGTAAATAATTATGAGAAAAAGGTTCAACATCTCCTAGATGAGGAAGGTTTGCTAATGTGATGAAGTGATCAAGGATACTATTATTATCATCAAAGGAATAATCGTCATCAAACAAGGGTTTATGATAGATAATTAAATTAGACATGGGTATGGGAAGCATGATGAAAGAAGAGAACACAATAGTAGGACCAAATCAAGGAGAACAGATAATTTAATCTTATTCTAAGCAAAAGCTAACATGGAAATTATGTTATCTAACATAAACAAGAAAGCAATGTTATCTAATAGGAGAATACTATATTTTTTCTTTGAAATATAGAAAATATTAAATAATCAGAGAATACCTGGTATAGAAATTGATCTGGAGGAAGACTTAGAAAAAGGTTTTAGTAGAGATGACAAAACACTAGTAATGGCGTCTAACTACACATGTGTCTAGTGTGCATAAAAAACTGTCTGCCTGAATAGAAGCTAAATTCCTACAAAATAATAATGAAATACACACCATTAGCCATGAGGATAATAAAGGAAAATAATAGAATAAGCAAAAAATGATAGAAGAAAAATTAAGAAAAATGTCAAGTTTGCCAAAATGTGGATTAAAATTTAATCTACGCCTAGTTTAAAGATAGATTGATTTTATAGATTCTAAAGTGTGTTAATTAAGCCTATTAAAACCAAATTAATCTAATTAACATAGAGAGTTGGGAAATACTTTTTGGTATTATTGGAATTTTGGTGAATAAGAAATCACGCTTTTTAGTGGCACAAGGTTTTTTTGAGTTACAAAGAATGAAGCAATGAATAACAAATTACAAGAATCATATTTTAGAGAGTAAATATCATTCAAAAAGTTTTGGGAACCAACACTGGTGCTATATTTTATCTCAGATGAAATCATGGATAGCAGACACTAGTGCTCTTACACTATAGTTCAGAAGTCGTGTTGGTGTCCAAAGTTATCACAAAGCAAATTTACTTGCTAGGACCTGCACAGGGGCATAAGAGTCTGCAAACAAACTTGTTAGTACAATAGAATAGCGATAAAATCATTCAATAGATGTAAAATTAATATTAAATGACTTAAATGACAAGAGAGAGTGAGAGTATCAAACCTTTAACTGTGAGGCTGGATTTTGAAGATGAAGATTGATACATATAAATATAGGTGTAGATATACATATAAATATAAGTATCCTCAAATGTACACAAATCAAGAGTGATAGTAAAAACTATCACAAGAGGGAAGGTAGATATGAATGGAACTCAAGAATAATGTTTATCACAATATTCAAGAAAATATGCTATGAAGTATTACAACTTAGAATGAAAATGAAGGGATAGAAAATCATAAGAGGACGAAGGGACAACTATGCAATATCACTCGGCTAAAGAAGATTCATGAAATAATGCTTCCTAGGCTAGTGAGTAGGAGTTGCAATAGTTGTAAGTAGAGATCCTACAATGTAGAAACTCTAACAATAAGCAAGGAACCTTTGCCCATGAATATCATGTAATGTTTTAGAGGAGAATTCCACGAAATAAAGAAGTAGAATGCACAAATCTATACATCAATGGCTTGAAGATCAATATCTAAAGATCATGAAAATGTTGTAGATTTTGCAAGAGAAGTTGTAAATTGCCAAAAGATGTTGGAATTTGTAAGGAGATGGAAGCTTTTACCTCCAAAATAGTCATATAATTTGTAAGAGTCAATATTCATTGAAACTTGCATGCCTAGAATGCTAAAGTTAGAAAGGGAATCACAAGGATGACTATTGGAGATGTACAAAATCAGGCTCAGTGTCGGTTATGAACAAGAAGCATAAAAACACCTCTATCTTTAGTGACAAATAGAGCTTGTACAATTGTATGATCGAGGATGCTAGCACGCTCGCGTAGATGTTGGCACTCTAGTGTTAACTCCACAAGAAATAGGACACAAAAACACTAAAATGGATAGAAGACATAATGACATAACAATTCAAATATTTGGACTACATAAAATACTACAAATTGGTTTAAAACACATCCTAAAACATATGAAAAAAAATATGTACTAAAAATAGGCACAATATGTAATGTCAAAATTGTAGAGTATGCAATTTTTGACCTTACAGGTTCATAGTATACTATATAAGAGGTGCAAAGTTTAGATGAAGCATGTTGTACAACACCATTCATATAAAGTGTGAAATGAGTAAATTCTAAGTGTTAGGAGTTACAAGGTGAGGTGTGAATTGGCTTGCAAAGTCTTAGTTTTTAGGAATTTTTTTTTTCGAGGGTTACAAAGTGTAATTTTAAAAGAATTTAAAACACTAATTTTGCCAAATACCTTGTGAAAAGCTATGAATAAACTTTAAAATACTGTAAAGTCAACTCTAACACATTTATACTCAAATTAATATTAGATAACTTAAAAATATATTTTTACTATTTTTTTTATCAGTGAATGAGCACTAAGGGAGTCATACCCCATAAAATAAATAACTAGAAAACTAAAAAATAAGATGAAGTCCATCAGACCCATAAACAAGGGGTGATTTACAATTTAACTCTGAGACTAAAATTTCATATCCGCCTATCCACTATGACAAATTTGCTCATGATTCCTGTCTTCCCATTTTATCATAGGAGTGCAGAGTCAAAAAAATTTGACGATTTTGCCTTCTTCCCTTGCTTGACATGGATCAAATCATCTAAAAGATCCTTAAATGGATCTTATATGCCTAAATTTTGGCTAATCTCCTCCAAGGGTGGCTTTATGCCACTAGAAACCATAATGGCCTTCTCTAATTCAATAGTAGCATTGACTTTCTTTACACCAAGTGGAAGTCAAAGTGGCCTTCTCTGAGTTTGTTGAAGCTTTAACACCATTTGGAGCCTTGTTGGCCATCTCCAAATTTTTTGCTATGGTAGGCTCCTCAATTTCAAATGTATTGCTAGGAGAAGACACTACCAGGTTCATGACAGTGTTGAGGCTTTGACACCTAGCTCCAACACTTGCTTTGACACCGCCATTATATCAATATTAAAAACACCTGGCTAGGAGAAGACACCACCAAGTTTGTGACAGTTTTGAGGCTTTGACAGTATTTTTCTTGAATAAATAAATCAATTCTATATGAATGCACTCTATGATGAAGTTTACCTAGGCAATGCAATTTTATTCTGTGTTTTTGTGTTTTTTATGATTTTTGAAATCTACTCTAAGAAAGCAAGCAAAGACCTAGTTCTAATGAAAGAAAATTAATTAATCTAGGAAATCTAATCTATGATGTTTTTCATATAGTTGCATTCATACACAAAAATACAAAAACACAAAAATATTAGGAAAACTCAAATTATTCAAACCCTTGATCTCATCACGAGGTAGTCATAATCACGTTGGACACAAACCCTTGATAACATCACAAGGTAGAAGTCAAAGTCAATCAAAAGTCAACCCTAGGTCAACTTAAAACCCCTAGGTCAATCTTGGTCAAAACAAGTCAAAGCATACCAACTCTCTTAGAATAACAAATGAATGCGCCCAGGACTTAGAGGAGAGTGGGTCAAAGCAATTCTAGAAGAACTAGAAGTAAACCCTAGACCACAACTCACGCAAGAGCAACAACACATCATTAGAGTTATAGAACAAGACAAACAAATTCAACAATGCCTCCAGGACCACGAAGCTAGATTACAATGTGCTAGGAACATAAATGAAGCAAATCAACATTCATCTAGGCATTGGAATCTTAGAAATCCTAATAAGAGACAAATCACAAGTGACCCTTCGGATCATATTATCATTTCAACAACCGCCATAGAGAGAACAAGGCAACTCCAAAACAACCATAGGTCCCAGATCAGGTTGGTCGCTCTTCATGAGGTTCTGCTCCCACACGAACAAAACAACCCCCGGGTCTCACCCCCACTCGATTAGCTTCTGCCATGAGAGTGAGAGTGACTTGGAGGTTGCCAGAACCAAGGAGAGAGTCCATGTGTTGAGTCAGAGCTGACTCATCCACGTTTGTGTCTGAGTCGTGTTTCGAAGAGTACAGGTCCTGAAATGTATTTTCTAATGGAGTTACTGATGGAGCGTAAACACAAAGAGCCCCAAAAATGTAGTGGCAGGTTTGGAAGCCGCACCCAAATTGGGTTGACAGAGAAGGTTTCAGTAAAGGGGTTGAAGTTTGGATGCCAAGGCTTCATGCCTAGATATGACTTATTCTAGATCCAAGGTCCTTTCTGTAGTAGTGTTGCTCTATCCTTAGGGAGTTTGTAGGTAACATAAAAGAAACCCTTGGCATAAGGGCCAATGCAAAGTTCTACATCTAGTAAGGGTTGCCAGTGCTTTAATATCCATTCGTGCAAATCTACTAGGCTTGGCTAGAAATTGTGGAAGCGACATGTTAGAGAATGTTTTTTATGGAGTTCCTTCTCCTTTATTGCAACCTCACCAAGATCAATCATGGGAGAGTGTTCGCTAGGAATCCACGTTTGTGTTCTACCCTGCATAATCATGTGCCCTGATTCAAGTGCATCCAACCCTGTTGCCTCCAATATGGCATCCTTGCCCTTCCCGGTCGCGCCAAATTGCGAGCCTGTAAGAGCATTTTTTAAAGAATAGGGCTTCAAATAATACCCTGGGTGTTGTACTTCTACTGTATCCTTAATGTCACAGCCACCATTTCCAGAAGGAATTTTTAGCGATCCATTGTCGCTAGAAGGGGTTTCTTGTGTAGAAGAATAGAGGGAGCAACTAAAGGATTCAGTAGTATTGCTGAAATTCAGGAGCGACATTGTAGCTCAACTTATATATATATATATATATATATAATTTACATATACCACTTTTAAAATTGAAAAAAAAAACTAAATTATAATTTTTAACATTTGGTATCTTAAAAAGAATACTCAAAGTCCAGTGTATGCTTCTCTTACTCATGAAAGTGAGAATAGACGTACCCAAAGTTATGTATTTGGAAAATTGAAAAGTTAGGAAGTCCAACACTTTAATGTACTTAAAATTCATCATCTAACTACTAGCGTGCTATTTGTTGCACGATTCTTTGATTTAAAGGAGTAATTGTGGATTTAAATCATATTGTTTAGGAAATTTGAAAGAAAGTTGGAGTACTAGCTATGATTAAATGGACAAATGAAAAAATTGAGCACTAGCTATTTTGAGTTACTTAAGTGATGCGCATGCCATTAGATTACAAAGAAAAGAATAATATATTTATTATTTTATTGAAAAGAGAAGAAGAGAAGAATATATTTGGTGAAATTATTTGGTATGTTGTGCCTCTTCTTTCCCTTTTTTTAATTTTAATTTTAGACATCTTAATATTTTATAATTGTATTTAATGTGTAATGTATATGTCAATAAGTATTTGTAATGAGCATAATTTTTAATTAATTCGGAAATCACAAAAAAATATAGAGATTTTTTTTTTTTAATAATGGAAGTCATGTCATCTTTTTAACTTTACCTACGTATTCCAAATCGACATTTCTGTACACAAAAAGAAAATATTTTCATTAAGATAGAGATTGTCTTGAAGTAGGAAGTTGAAAGCACAAATTTTGTACTGGAAGCCAACATTCAATTGTTTGGGCATCAATTGCACCAAGCATAAGCATGTGAAGATCTCTGTAATCCCAAATTACAAAACTCCATCAAGCCACATTTATGCTTGAATCATGCATATGATATGCAAATAAACTCGCTCCATAAAATAATTTTTTTTTAAGAAAAGGAACCTTATAAGCATATCATCTTCGGAATGATTGAAAACCTCATTATGACTTCTATCCTTAGACAGAACCACTATGATACAATTTTTGGAATATGCAAACTGTAGCAAGGATAAAAATAATTATTCGCTAAATCAACAAGGGTGGCTCTAAATTTTTATCCTTTGCAAAGATGATTTTGATGAGTTTTCAAACTAAGATTAAGGCATAATGATTATTGTAAAAAGAGGCTTCAAAATAAATTCCAAGAGACCTCTGAAATACAATGAAAAACCTTTATTTGGGTTAGACAGGCCAAAACCCCATAGTGGCTTCAAAACATTTAACTCTCCAAAGCTTGCAACACTACCTAAATCCTTTGAAACATACAATTGTGAGTGAAACAATGAACATTGCTTAGAATGTCATTACATTTCCAAATGCACGAAAAAATTCAACCAAACAAATGTTGTTTATAAACTATTCCCATCTACAATGTATAAGAAATAATACCCATAACTATGAGAGAAATCCTTTTTCAAGCTCACATTTTTAAAATTGTACATATTCAAATGCATTGACAACTAGTTGGCCTTATTTGTATCCACTCATTAATATGGAAAAAGAACAAAATAAATTTCATCTTCACACTCTTCAAACAAACCATGCATTATATCGAGTGGGGAGATCCTTACCTTTTACATCTTGTGAAGCTCAAAACAAACAACTAAACAAAAAAATAGTTGCCTCCATCCTCCAACAACCAATACCTCACCTTTTGCAAGCCATTACAAACACAATAGTTTAGGTTTGCCATTTCAGAGGCTTTGTGGAAAGGTTTTTGGTTTCCCTAGGAAATTAATACACATCATGCTCAATTAATGCCGCATTGACTTCAAACCCCAAAAGATCTTATAACTATTTTTTAAAGTAGATGAGAGTTGAGACCAATCTCATCTATTATGCCAAAAATAAAATCATCAACAACTTCCATTTCTGGCACTCTCTTAACCATCGTGTAGTGAGTTTGATTTTTATTCCTTTCATTCTTTTCTTTTACTTACATATTAATAAATAAATAAATCAATTAAATATGAGTTTCCCTATTTAAATTTGAAATACAATCAATGTTCAAAAATATCCACTAACACAAGTGGGGAAATCCTTGGAACCATGCGGTATAGAGCTTGGACAAACTATATAACATTAATAAATAAACATTTAGGTTTTCTCTGCAAGCTTACCCATCACATTTATCTTAACTTGTTTTCCTTGCAATCTATGTAGAATGGGCGGTGAAGGTGGAAGTGGAGACATTGGTGGTGTTGATGTTTATGATGGCCTCATGTGCATGACATTTAGTGGTTCATTTTGGATTTTGGTGATTTTATCCATGCAAATTTTAGTTGGCTATAGATGCCGCCGTGATAGAATTGATTCCTCGACAACAAGAACAAGGCAATTTATCGACTAAGAAATCCAAGTGCAAGTAAAGGTGATGATACAAAGTGATTATGGGACTTAAATAGTGGACATTAAGTAGCAATACTAGTAAGAGATAAAGTGTAAAGGACCTAACAAGAAGTTAACATAGAGGGCATGTGGTGCTATGCCGTGAAGCCCCTAGCCAATCCATCCCTCTGCTTCCTTGCCACTACAACACAAGTATTATACCCTATAAATAAACCATGTAGACCTTCTTAATAAATAAAATCAAACCCCAAAAAATTGTAGTGTCGAAGTCACTAGGGTGAATAGATCAAATCTTGCCCTAGAGGACATCCTGAAGATGGGTGAGATCTCCACATTCATAAAATGAGGTTTCATTCTAGTTAAATAGACTTTAGGCAACTCAAGCCCTAGCCTTAATAGAAACCTTAATTATGAAGGCTAACTCTATCCTTTTTTGAATTTATTTATCATTAGCCAGGGTTTCTCCCATTATGGACTCGACTTTCGTTGCTTTGAGCCTCCAAAATTTCTACTTCATTTTGAATGCAATAACCCCTTGTCATCTTTGCCCATGGAAAACATAGATCCTCTCCCGCACTCTTCAAAATGATGGCTCATGAATAAAAAACTATAGCCTAAGCAATAACTTGCCTTGCTACATCACTTTTTATCTATAACTCATGGATCACATAAACGTATTGCATGTTGCTATTGCAAGTGAAGCCACTCTTTTTTATTTTGGTGCAAGCAATTTTGATTTGTTGAATGGTTATCCAATCCTTAAGAACGATTTCTAGCTATCGAATTCCAATGATCATTATTCAAGAACTTGCTACCTCCCAAAAAGAAACACTCATTAGCATAATTATTTGTGTTGATTAATTGACTATTATATTTGATTTAGGGATTTACACTTAAACATTGTAAAATTTAATATTTTTAGATTATTTTAATTTATAAGTTATTATTGATTAAATAATTAGTAATCATTTTTTATTTAAGAATTTGTGTTTGAACATTGTATTTTTAAATTATTTTAATAAGAAACTTTATTTGTAATTTTTAATCATACTAATTAATGATGAATTGAACAATTCAAATTGTTGAATTTATTTACTTTAATATTTAAATTATATTTAAGTTTGTTTTATTAATATACTATACATTATATAAATCTTCAATCTAAAATTTAAGAGGAAGCCAATTGTAAGAAAGTTTTTATAACACAACATTAAAATCAATTTAAGAGGATGGTATTTTATTGCTTTTGTTGATTGAATAACCAAATCTAGGGTTTACACTTGAAAGTGTAGAATTTTGTATTTTGGGATTATTTTAATAAGAGATTTTATTTGTAATTTTTATTGTATTTTTAATTATAGGTTGATTGATGTATTTTAAGTTGTTGAATTTATTTGATTATAATATTTAAATTATATTAAAGTTTAATTTTTTGATGATATGTATTGTGGAAGCCTTCAACATAAATTTAAGAGGAAGCTAATTGGAAGAAAGTTTTTATCAACATAACATTATATAAGAGCGATGCAATGTTCGAGATATAAGAAAGATTATGATTTATAAAGGATATGAAAATTAATTAAGATAGGGAGACTAAGACAACTTTAAAAATTCTCTAAAATATCAATTTTCTAGTTTAAACTAAGATATTTTGTTCCTCTCCATCTTGATGATGGATGATGGATCATGGAGTATGATTTAAAATGTTGATGTAAAAAACTCTAACATAGTTGTATCTAGAAGTATTCAAGATTTCAAACTAAATTGTCAATATTGAGCTAAACAAAATTATAGTTGCACTTGTGACTGTGACAATATTAGTCATGCTTGTGACAATGGTAGCTACATTGTGATAGTGGTGATTGTACTTGTGTTAGTGGTGATTTTGATTTTGAGAGTGGCAATTGTACTTATGTTAGTGACAATTATGTCATACTAAAATTATACTTGTGTCATTAAGGGTTATAAAATTGCAAAGGAGAAAAGTGCATACTTCATCCTTTTCTCCACTAGTTGTACACTCACTTTGGCCTTATTTATGTATACGCTATTTTGATGCTTAGTTGAACCTATTTTGTGTATACATTAACAAAAACCCAACAAATTTCATTAGCCATATGCTATTTTAGCTCTAGTGATTTAGACCCATCCTATCTCATAGATACGTTATTTTGGTGCTTAATTCAACCTATTTTTTGTGTATAAGCTAACAAAAATCCAATAAATTTCATCAATCATATGTTATTTTAGCCCTGGTGATTTAAATCCATCCTATCTCATATATATATTATTTTGGTGCTTAATTCAACCTATTTTGTGTATAAGCTAACATAAACCCAACAAATTTCATCAACCATATGCTATTTTAGCCCTAGTGCTTCAAATCCATCCAATCTCATACTAGTTTCTCTATTCTTGACTAAATCATATATACAATTTTGTCCCCTAGATAGAACTACACATTTGATTGCATGCCCTTAATCTAAACTCACCTTTTACTCATCCTGAGCAAACTCTTCCACTAAATTAGATTATTGCCTATCAACTTGCAAACTAATGTATTTAAATTTAGTACCTAGGATTTAATATTTATAGACAAGCTCTAAGACATTAGAATTATCTGGATCATCTTAGAGTCTTAGATTATTGGATCATCTTGAGATCATATTTGAAAAGTGTATTAGATCATATTTAGAGCAATCTACATTATAGTTGTATTTTGACAACATATACTACACTTCATGCATATTGCATTTGTGTGCCTTTTGTGCCTACGACTATTGTGAAAATAACAAAGGGGTTTGACTAAGGGTTAAGGAAGTTCAACAGCTCAATCCTTACAAAGCAAACCTCTAAAGGTGTTCATTAACATTGTATTGGCTTGAAAGAAGATATCATCATAGGTACATAAAAATCATAGGTTTATAGAAGCTTGAGAAAAAAATACATCGTGACAAACTTAATCATGCTAGATCTAATTTTATAATACCAAAATTCTAGATCTAATCGTCAAACACTACTACATACTCAAATTAGCCACATCAACATTCATCACCATTAAAGAGCTAAATAACTTCTAACTTTCCATTTACTTTTGTCAATCTTAGCTCATGATTATTTAGGTTTGATTATTATATTATTTACATATCATTTATTAAACCTTGTGCTTATTTTCCCTATAATAATCAATGATAAGGTTAACTCACCAAGTAACAATTTTCTTTAAGGTAAAATGTTCATAAACCATTATTTCAAATTAAACAATATAATTAATTTCTAATAAATTCATTTAAAAATGTTTAAAATTAATTGAATATCGATATATGTATATCAGAGTAGTACCGAGATTAGTGACCTCCTAGGAGGTTCTGATGCTTCAGCCCTACGAGTATCAACTAGATACAATGAGTGCTAACTAGACCATTGATTCAATCATTCATGCTCATGAGAGATGGATTCATATGAACCACTACTCATAAACTAAACAAAATCATGATAAAACAACATGATTTAATATACTATGAAAAATACCTCGTACTTATCATATATGTTAAAACTTTTCACCCAAAAATTTGGATCTTTAAATATTTAGTAAAATGAGAAATTGCTATAAATTGCAAACCACAAAATAACAATTCAAGTTCATCTAACTTATTATATTATTTATAATATAAAAAAGGATTTTGGACCATCTCCTATTAAGAACGAGGTTTTTAAAGCAAACAAAAAATCTTATTGTGAGTTAGGGGCGACAAGAGTATGTTGTCCCATAGGATAGAAGCCTTTGTGGAAGGGCTTTCACACACTATTGGATTCCCTCATATGTTACGATAAATTTTTTATTATCTCCACACATAAAATACCAGTAAAATAAATAAATAACATGCAAGAACAATCCAAGTAGCACGATATTTTTTGATTAAAAACCAAAGATATGCTTACCAAAAAATGACTAATATCTGAATAAAAAATAACGAAAATAGGCTGGCAGAAATGACAGTCCGTCGGATCATTTAATCCGACGGCTTACATCTCTGCAGTTTTACCTTTGTTTTTCTCTCACGCAAACTGGTTTTATTCGGATAGATATATTGCTCTTGACAGAAGGGCACCGTAATTGGTCGACTGCCCGTCAAAATTTCATCAACGAGAACACTGAATTTTTCTCATCTCCTGCGACGGTTGGAAAGGATTTTGTCTGGAGCTTGGAACGAGATTTTTCCGAATTAAATCCGTTGAGAAATCGATAATATATGGTGTTGAGGCAGCCAAATTGTTTTAATCTCGGTTTCAAGAATGCATTTTAGTGAATTTATCGATCCGCCGCTGTGTTCAGGTTACCGATCGAATCATCATCGCCGGGGCAAGATTTGAGGTTTTCTTTTTTTGAAGGGCGAAATTGAAAATTTAGGTTAGTTTGCAGAATAAGTAGGTGAAGAAAAGGGATCTGCGTGGAAATGGAGTCGGGGCGTAGAGATAAACAGTCGCAGGCGGCGTTTCTGAGCTCGGGTTCGATTTCTTGTTCGGTGTGTTTGGAAGCAGTTGCAGACCGCGGGGAGAGATCGATTGCCAAACTCAAATGTGGTCATCATTTTCATTTAGGTAAATTTATCTACCATCTTCTCGTTTCGTCGTCAAATGCAACACATAAACTATTGAACCAGAAACCCTAGCTTGTTTCGTTATATGACATGCCTCAGATGACGGAGACGAGGTAAATTAAGTGAAAGGAAAACTAGATCATGCTTGTTTTTGTAAATTTATGATTATCTGTTGTTGCCGTCTCTATAATAATGAATAATTTGAATATAAACCTTAGGTTATTTGGTATTTGCATTTATTCTGATGAGCGGGGAAATTCTGAAATATCTAGAGGGCAAATTTGAGTATGTTGTGACCACAAACGTACAGATGATTAAAAATAATTTGTAAATGGCGAAACCCTAGATTAAAATGTTGGTTATTTCGCTAAAATGTAAAATAGGTCCAAGAACGGCAGTGAATCCTAGTTCATGGATTTAAAAGGAAAGGAATGATTCTTTCAATGTCAACGATGCATGGTAACTTACAGCATATGAGACCATCCCCCACATCTGACTGTGTTTAGACTACTGGGCGCGCATATCATACCCCACTCAACAGCATATTAAGAACTTGGTCCACATTGGGGGTGTTTCCACCCGAATTGAACTGGAGACAACACATAAGAATGTATGTTTTATTTAATTTAAAACTTGTGTTGGAACAATTTGTACCTGTTGGAATGAGATCATGGCTAGAAAATATACCAGTCATGTAAATATCTTTATCACCGAAAAAGTTTGAGACTAATCTAGAACTTTAAGTGTTGGCATACTTGGCACATTAATTTCTGCTGCTTTTTGAGAGTTATACTTAAATTATAGTACAATTTGTACCTGTTGGAATGATATCACGGCTGGGAAACATAGGATTCTCATAAACATCATTTTTTACGTCTGCTGCTTTTCAAAACTTTTTCCTTGAGAGTTATGCAATAATCATAGTAAGAATGCAACACTGTTGCAGCCCATTGCCATCAAACCATTTTCAGCAAACAAAAGGTAAAGGTTGTTATTTAGGTAATGGTCAAGCCAGACGTGAATAATCACATGTTTTAGGCATGCTGCATATGATTGCATATTATTGATTGGATTTGTCAAGTAAGGACATGCGCAATGTTACATGTCTATGTGAGAACATTGTTATTTTGTTTATATGTCGATGGGGGACATTGTTATGCTACTGTTTAGCTGCATTGAACATGATTATGGGAAATTGTTTATTTGACTTATAGATGCTATTTCTTTGATATAAATATCATGTATGCAGTATACTCTTTTACATTATTGGTATATCTTGTATATCTGTGGCTCCATTTGAGCATATGTGATGCTTTATTATATTTTGAGAATGCACTTATTGTACATGTTAAAGTGAAATGCTAGATGGCTTGCTTTATATTTTATAAGAGAAATAAAAATCAGCATGTATTTTGAGGTTATTTTGTGGTTTTTCTAATGACCAAATAGAGTGGTTATTACAGAGAGAGAGTCTCCATGAGAATTTTGTGATGGGGGTTAAGAGTAACATCATAGGTCCTTTAAAAAGGTTTCTGATAATTTGGGCTAGACCTCAGCTAGTTTGGAATTACTTACCACACCAGTTTTAAACAGGAGAGTTATAATGATGACAATGCTTTGCATTTAGCTGATAATGAGCGAGGACAAAGCACCTTAATACTTGTGTATTGAATTACATTTTCTGTGTTCATAATCATTGTTTTTTCTACAATAATATATGATTGGCTATTGATATTATTAGGTGTTTTTACAGGGCAACTTGTAGTTTGTTTGCTTGTAGATTGACTCAACATTGGAATATTTGTTGGTGCAGATTGCATTGGATCAGCATTTAATGCCAAGGGAGCAATGCAATGTCCAAACTGCAGGCATGTAGAGCATGGTCAGTGGCTCTACGCTAATGGATGTCGTCCACATGAAGAGTTCACAGTCGAAGATATAACGAATAATGAGTACCTATATGATGTGCAGTATAGCGAAATGGTATTTTCAAATGCTTCTCCTTTTTTATGGAGTTGAAAATAATAAATTGGCCCATACTAAACTTTCTTGTTTAACAGTTGGAAATAGTGAGAGCAGTATTTTTCCTCCCTCAACATGCACATCTACATGCTCACACAAATAACAATCACTTGTAGGCTGTAGCATTCAAGCACTTGAATTCACAAATTCATAAGCTGACATAAATACAACTCTCTTAAGTGAAAGTATAGGCAGAAAAACATCTCCGTGCATTACAGGTGCAGACCAGAAAAATAATTTCTAGATTGTTGACAGAAACATCTTTCCTTTTGAAACGATAATTCTACTTGCTTATGTTTTTTCTGTTTTAGATACATTTATAAACAAACAGAAACACCCATAAATGAAAATTTTGTTTCCTCCTTTTATGGCTCCTAAAAATACTTGTTTCAGAAATTATGTATTTTCTAAATATCTTACACAAAATGTCAGCATTTTTACTTCTCTATTTCCAAGAGTTTTGAGAAATATTTATTACAGAAACTTAACCTCTATGATGCATGGACGTTGGTATGATCGTAAGTTGTATTTTGGATGACTGTAAAGTAATGGTTAATTTGTATGTACAATTGTACTGGCAATGATGTACGAGTCACAAATAATCTTATCATTGAAGTCATTGTGGAGTTGGATGGAATCCTGTCATAGGAGTTACAAAGAGTGATGAGGGAGTTACAGAACGTCTCCAATGTTATGAGGAGTTAAAAAAATAATGAGGTATTTATAAAGCATCATAGGTGTTGTAGGGAGTTACAAAGGGACTTGTTACATGGGAGTTTCAAGCACTATACTACATGTGGAAACTGCAATGGCCCAGAAGAAAGATATATCTTGGAAGTCTGGAATGGTTGCATGAGGAGACTAGCTAGGCCAGGTTCAAAACCCACACCGCTGTTGGATTAGTCCTGAGTTGGTGGTCATATCTTTGTAAGAAATTGTCTTTTCATCCTATGTGAAGTTCTAAAATTTCAATTTTGATAGTACTGAAGCTTCAATTTGTGACTTCAGTTTTTGTGTTATCCATCTTGCAGTTCAGGTAGCTTAGCTGCCTACTAATTTCAATTTTCCATATCTTGTTCAATGAAGAAAGAAAAACAAATTCCTTAATATCATTTCAAATTTCATTCCACACGTTATATTTGTTTTTGGGAATCAGTTTTGATTTAGTTCAGATTCCAGCTTCTATAGCAGCAAGGGTACTGGTAGATTCCCTGCTAGTAGCAGATTTCAGCATTCAAATTCAGATTCTTTAGCCAGAATTCAAATTTTAGATTTTAGGTGCAATTTTTTTCAAGCTAATAGCAAGCTTCTGTTAGGGTTACAACGGTGCTATCAGAGCACTTCTCTGGCCTTGTAGGTGGACGCCAACCTTTTTGACGCATTTGAGAAATAAAGAAAGAAGTGAAACAAATTAAATAAAATTCTACAAATAGTGAAGAAAAGTCAATGGGATCCATAAAAGACAATATGTTATCAAAAAGTACTGGTGTAAAAATATCCTAGGTTATGAAATATATGCAAGCTTAGAGTACAAAATAAAGGTGAGTAAAGCAAAAGAGTTAAATTTGAAGTGGTTAAAGCCCAAGCCATAAGACATTACAGGCATAAATAGCAACTGCTGAGGAAGACCAAGCAGCAGCATATGAAAGGAGATTAATGTTGTCAAATGTCTGTAATAAGGCTTGGTTTAGAATTAACAACATGGTTGTTTATTATTGCAAAAAATGTCTAAGCAGGATAGGAGAATGCCTTTCAAGGGAATTTTCAGGGTTGAGAGGCCAGGCTGGGCAATCCTAGGAGAAAGGGGAGTTAGCATCTGAGAGCCTTTTCTAACATCCAAAGTTGATGAAGCTCTAGTGGTTGAAAATAAAATAGTATGTGTCTATTTCTATGACCTAGGAAGAGGACAAGGGAAGGCCCTAGATGGTGAAACAATGTGTATCCACTTTGCTGGAATGAGATTAGCAGGGCTGGCACACTCTGGTTGTGATATGCAACAAGGAGTTCTCTCCCTAACACCTATCTCCCCTGGGTGCAGACTGATTGATCAAAGGGCGCTTTGCACCAATGATTCAATAGCAGGCTGATAGAATGAAGTAATCAGCGTGATAACTTTGTAGTCAGTGTACAATACCTATTTTTATGTTTTGATAATATGGTTATCTGACTATGTATTAATTGTTTGTTGGCTTTTGGGTAGTTACAAGAGTCGGTTGGTAGACAATTGTGTTCTTCTTGGCAACCGTCGGGTTCTTTAAATAGACATTGTATCATCAAGGAAAGCAGTTTGGTCCTTGGCCGATTATCTTTGGTCTACTTCTATAATAATTTCATGTGCAAATAAAGATATACTTTTACTCTATTTGGTATGCATTATCACTTTTGTCATTAATTATTGGTTTTATCAAATAGAAGAATAAACATTGGCACCGTTGCCTTAAAAGAAATTGGGTCCGATATAAGATATTCATGCCCTTAGACTCCAATAAAGGGGGGAAGAGACCACAACGTGGTTAGGATCAAGAGATTAGACAATCTCTAAGGTTGGTAGAACAAAGAGAATGCAGAAGAAGACTAAGAGAGATTGTTGAAGCCGAAGTCCATCCCGAAGTAGAAGTCGGAGTTAGAGCGTGAGTAGGAGTCGTAATTGGGAGAGACAAAACAATTCCACTACAAATAATCAGACAAAAGCAAAGTGGGAAGAGATAGCAAGGCACCTTCTACGAGACGAAGCATGGGTTGATCTTTTAGACCAAGTTGAAAAGTTAATACAATATCCTCTAGATGAAGGAAGCTGGGAGATGGAGTCTAAAGATTCCTTCACAAAAGCATACGAGAGCAACCTTCGAGGCATCGAAAGATTGTCAATTAAGGAGAAGAAACCGAGCCAAAAACCCCAGGGCTAAGGGTGTATAAAAGAAAATCTGAAGGTGAAACAAGTGTGCGGACCGTTGAAGCTGCAGGAAAAGTGGAGGATTCTCACATGGCTGAGAGTGCGAGAGAAGCACCAGAATGTCCGAATCAAAACTCCTTGTCAAGTAGGTTCCAAGCACTAGTTTTGCATCAGAACAAAACCATGGTAAGCCCTAATGTAGAAAAGCAAAAGTTGCCCAAGTTTACAGGCAATGGATCAGAGGATCCTGTGAGGTACTGTAGGACTTGTGAAACAATCTGGACAACAAATGGGCAAGATGATAGAACAATTTGGCTATGGTCTTTTCTAGCCACCTTACGAGGTGTAGCAATTGATTGGTATACAAAAATTGAACCAACCTCCAGAAACACATGGGAGAGATTAAAGAAGGCCTTTGAGGAAGAGTTCATATTGCTTTGAGATTGTAATGTCCCCTTTTGGGATATACTCGATTTCTTGGCCTGCAAACAATAATAACTACTAGAAAAGGACATTAGTAATATTAAAGATCAATAAATTATGATAAAAATTTAGATCATAGCATCATAACATCATTAATATTCATATCAATACACCATAACATAATTAATAATGAGATCAAGACATCATAGCATAAACAAAATTTGGTTCAATCCATCATAACACAATCCCTCAAGCCAATCCCATAATAATTCCTTAGGAATACTTGTAGCTACCAATCCACCTTGGAGGCACACCCTCCTTGATCAAGCTCAAGAGGCACATCCTAGTTGATTAGGCTCAAGAACACGGTAGGGTCACACACCCCAACCATGGTGTTGACACCTAAAAAACCCAGTTCCCAACTTGCTATATTTTGCCCCAAATCCATAAAAAATCCCACTTTATGCCTTTGTTGAAAGAACCCATCATTTATACCCAATTTGAGATAATTTCCATGGGTTCCCTTCATTAGGTTTCCATCTGTTTGCCTTTTGAAATGCAAGGAAGAAACCCCAAAAATGACTAAGTCCAAATTTTAAGTGTTTTCCTTGTATTTTCTACCTTTTTCAGAGTTTTGGATTTTCGAGTTCTTGTCTTCCATCGTGCCATTTCTATCGGCTCCGAATTCTGCCTTGGTTCCTTGCAAAATCGCCTAAGTATTTCAGGTGTCAGAGGTCAGGCTTGCAGCCTTTCGTCTTCTTTAGAGCATGCGTTAACGGGAAGGCTCGACCGTCGAAGTCCGCCAAGGGTTTTGGAAAATTTCTAAGTATTGTGGATTTCAGAGGTTGTGTGGTGGTCTTTTGTTTTTTTTTGAAGCAGGTGGAAGGGAGAAGCCTTGGCAATTGAAGTCCGATGGGCCTTTTTCGTCAAGTGTTGCAGGCGGTGGAAGGCGGAAGGCCCATTTGCCGAAGCCCGCCGAGTTTTCAAAAGTTTCTAGGTATTTCGGGCATCGACGACCAGAGAGTTTCTCTTCCTCCTTTCTTTTGGAAGGCAGAAGGCGGAAGGCTCGACAGTTGAAGTCTGGAGAGCTCACATTTCTTCTAAGTGTTTTGGATGTCGGCGAGCAGGAAATTTCTTTTCTTCCTCCTTTCGTTTCGAAGGCGAAAGGAAGAAGGTCCAAGGTTCGAACCCTGGCGACTTTCATTTCTTCTAAGTATTTTGGGGTCGGGAGGTCCTTTCCTTCTCTTCCAAAGTGAACAATGCTTGGTGAAGGCCCAATCTTCGAAGCCTGATGGTTTCCCTTTGTTCCTTTCGGACTTTGGAGATCAGGGTTTCCTTTTTCACCTTTTCAAAGGCCGATTGCCTGGAGGAAGTCCGATTGGTCGGAGCCTGATTGTTTTGCCTTCCATGTTCCTCCCACCACCTGGGAACGCGCCAACAACTTACAGGATCGCCATTAATGCGAAATGGGTAGCTGGAAATGATGTTTTTATTGCAGTTGGTGGGGTTGTTGGGGGTTTTACCGCCCATTTCATCCTCAGATTCAAGTTGTGAAGACTATAAAGGCAAGATTGAAACTCTTTTCAGTCGTTGGTCGCTGAACCAATTGTTTGGTTTGGAAGCACCTAAGGAAGATTTTCGGGCACCAAATCACGTCGGTCTGGTCTGCAAGTGAAGGGATGTATTCAACATAATGTAGGTAGGATGTGTAAAGCAAATTTGCATGTAATGGAATGTCTCCATGGGAGTTTGTAATGATTTTGGCAAATGTATAGTCACAGCTATATGTTTTCCCTTGCCACAATTGTTGGCACGATTGTAACTGGGATTTTGAGGTGTGTGACAACATTTAAGTTAATACAAGGCTTTGTATTTGCCATTCCTTTTGTTGCATATGAATCATTGTAGTTCTTTCTTGGATTATTAAGTATGTCCATTGCATGAAGGCTTATTTATGATATGTATGTGAATATATGTTTGGTTCCATTGATCTTCTATTGCATATGTTCTTTTCTTCTTGCACTCTATGACTCAGTTGCCCAATGGAGTAGGCACCGGTCCATATTGGGGATAGATCAATCACTATTTTAGTCAAATCCTCGTCCCGTTAGTTGTAGGAGTAGGAGTAGTTTTAGTTTAGGTTCTACATGCTGCCCATGATTCAGTGTAATACCGAGGGATAAATCTGAAGTGATGCAAAACTGTTTTAATCATTGGTGAATCATGTACATGTATGCCTACACTATGTATCTTGTGTATGAGAAATTAAGTGGATTCATCTCAAGGAGTATAAAGAATGTGATGTAGTTATATTTGGGTGCAAATGCATAGTTGAGTAATCAGCTTAATCAGAAGCCTGTGCAACCAGTTTGTCTTGACCTAGTGACAACTTTGGGGGTCAAGTGTACATTGGGTATGGCTGTGTTTGTTTGTTTGTGTTCTATTTCATGCCTCTAGGAATATCCCACCTAGGTCTAGCTGAGTCTAAAGTGTAGAGGAGTATACCCACTCTTGTCAGTTGGCCAAAATCGCCCTTGACCTGTTGATAAACCTCTTTCAATCACCTTGACGACACCCCTGGCCTTGGTGATTGTGAAATGTCTTAAGATTTTAGGTTGCAGTGATTTTGGGAACCAACACATGGTAGGGCCACACACACTCACTACTTGGCTGACTTGATGAGAGCATGAGAGGGCTATCCTCTTCACCTCTCGTGAATTGGGAAGGGCCATCCTTCTTGCTTGTAAACATCTCCCTGGATTCAGAATGGATTGCTTAGGAATTTGGTTAGATTATTTATATAAGTACTTCTTGATGGATTTCAAGTTTATTTCAATCTGCTGTTATATATATGTTATCTTTGTTGTTATCAACTATATATATATATATATATAAATCACTGCTGATATATTCCTTGCAGATTTATCTCTGCCAAAGATATATTTCTTGCTGATCACTTGATGTCTTCAATGGGCTTTGGATCTTTGTTTTATTCCCTTCATAGCAAGGAATCACACCTCTTTAACACAACCGTTGCCTTTTGACAACCACCACTGTCCTTTGGATTAATATTAGTTAATGTTTTTTTTTTTGTCTTCTAGTGCCTTTGTCTCCTAGCGCTGGCTTTTGTCTTATTATGGCCAACGATGGGTTTATTTTATTTAATCTCTTCTTTAACAAGTCGGGGGCATTACAGTGCGCCCTTCCCAAGATTGCTTGTCCTCAAGCAATTTCAAACTAGGACACTCCTAATTAGGATCCCAAATCAACCACTTGGAAGAATTGTTGTTAGTATACTTGCCTCAGTCCAACCACCCACATAGTCCTTTAATATCATAAGGTTGATAACATCCTCTAAAGTATGAAGACAATTTATTGTCCAATATTCTTCTGGTGCATGTACTTGTATTTCCCAATATCTCTCAACAACAAAGCCAAGAGTTGGTAATTTGCAATGTCTATAATTTAAGACAAGTTTTCTCTCATCCTCAGAGAGAAGCAACCAAAGACATCTTGCATAGTTTGAAACCAAGAAAATGAAGCATCGATCCCAAAGAACAATTTCTCTTTTGGCATCAACTAAGTCTTCAAAGAACCCATTGAATTGGTTAAACCTTCGTACATGGATATCTCTTTGAGTCAAAGCAGCAAAACTACTTTCCATATATTAAGATGGAAAGTAGAAGCACGACACACATCTATGACCTTGAATGCATGGTTCTTTTCTGGAATGATTTTATATCTTTTTTTGATTTACTTTCAAGATTCTCATATTCTGTAACTAGTCCCAAAGAGTTTCTAGAAATACTCATTATTATTTTTTTTTCTTTCGTCTTCGATCCTGGGATTCGTCTTTGTATAGAATGATCTCTTCCACTACCTTGTACTTGTCATCTTGTAGTTTACCTTCCGTAATATCACTAGCCCAAGGTTGAGAAGGATAGAAGAAGTCATGTTCAAATCCAATGAGGATAAAGAAGATGACAAAATGAATGTTATTGTGAACATGCCCTAAGAAAGCGAAGGAGTAAATGATTGTGATTCCATGGAAAGAGAATTTGTGACCAAAGAATACTTGAAAGGACTAATGAAAGACAAATGTATAGGTAAGCATTTGTTTGATATTTTGAATAACAACGATGTGATTGAGATAATGCAAGTGTCATAGATGAAGATGTAGTTAAGCAAGTGAATGTAGAAAGAAAGGAAGAAAACATTTTCAATACTAAAGAAGAAATTGAGAGCATTGAGAATCCAAGATTGGAGATTGCAAAATACTTCAAGATGAAGCAATATTGATGGAAAATCTAAATGATGAAGAGGGCTTGAAGAAAGACTGGAAAGATGAATCCAGTGATGTTATTGAGAAGGTAAATTCGAATCTTAAGTAAGACTTTGATTATTGAACAAGTTGTAGAAGTGTAGAGTAATCAGTGAAGATGATAAGATAGTGTGGAGACAATATAGTACAAATAAGATCATTAGAAGAGAAAAATGATCTATGTTATTGAAGAGAGAGTATGTGAGACATGAAGGATGAACTAAGTTAGCAAGTGTATTTAGAATTGAAGGAAATGTAGTTGATGAAGGATGCAATCAAGAATCCGAATTTGATTTCGGTAATTGAATCCACACCATCTGTGTTGTTATAGATTTGCCCTTGAAGGTGTTGCCAATGTACTATTTGCAACATCTTCTTCTTCATACTTCCCTTTCTCTTTCTAAAGCTTGTTGAGCTCTTTGGCTTAATTGCATTAACTATCTTTGATCCCCAGGCTGGCAGGATCAAAGCTTTAATACCACTGTAATGTCCCCTATTGGGATATACCCGATTTCTTGGCCCGCAAACAATAATAACTACTAGAAAAGGACATTAGAAATATTAAAGATCAATAAATTATGATAAAATTCAGATCATAGCATCATAGCATCATTAATATTCATATCAATACATCATAGCATAATTAATAATGAGATCAAGACATCATAGCATAAACAAAATTTGGTTCATTCCATCATAACACAATCTCTCAAGCCAATATACTTGCAGCTACCAGTCCACCTTGGAGGCACACCCTCCTTGATCAAGCTCAAGAGGCACACCCTACTTGATTAGGCTCAAGAACATGGTAGGGCCACACACCCCAACCATGGTAGGTCCACACAGCCTCACTACTTGGCCGACTTGATGAGAGCATGAGAGGGCCATCCTCTTCATCTCTTGTGAACTGGGAAGGGCCATCCTTCCTGCCTGCAAACATCTCCCTGAGTTTAGAATGGATTGCTTAGGAATTTGGTTAGATTATTCATATAAATACTTGATGGATTTCAAGTTTACTCCAATCTGCTGTTATATATATCTTATCTCTGCTGTTATCAACTATATATATATCACTGCTGATATATTCCTTGCAGATTTATCTCTGCCAAAGATATATTTCTTGCTGATCACTTGATGTCTTCAATGGGCTTTGGATCTTTGTTTTATTCCCTTAATAGCAAGGAATCACATCTCTTTAAAACAACCGTTGCCTTTTGACAACCACCGCTGCCCTTTGGATTAATATTAGTTAATGTTTCCTTTTTTTTTTTTTGTCTTCTAGTGCCTTTGTCTCCTAGCGCTGGCCTTTGCCTTATTATGGCCAGCGATGAGTTTATTTTATTTAATCTCTTCTTTAACAAGTCAGGGGCATGACATAGATAATGAAATAGTAGCAGAAATTTACAATACAAGGCAAAGTAAGCATGAAAACGAATGAACTTATAATCGTACTTAAAGAATTGCTTTTAAAGTTAGAAAAAGACTCTGTTGATAGGTTAAACAAAAGATGGTTTATTGAAGGACTTGTTTTGTCACCAAGGAAAAAATGAAAGTAGTACCACCCTCATCCTATGCAAAACCCTATAATAGGGTAATGGATATAGAGAGTGAAGATAAGACGTCCTCTTGAACAAAAAGAAAAATTGAAGATGACAGTTCAGATGAGAGTAGTGACAATGAATCCAAAATAGTACAAGCGCTAAGGAGGGACATGCTCCAGATGATGAAAGAGTTGAAGTAGAAGAAGGAAACTAGCAAAGAAATTGACGAACTATGGTATACTAAGTGCAGAAGTGAAGGTCACACCAAATAACTGTCCTAGAAAAATGTTTGTGATATTTGCTAGGTTATGGGTTATTCAATAAAAGAGTGCCTATATAATTTGAAGACCAAGAGTACACAAGTGCTCTTTATAAAGGGAGAGCAACCCACTCCACCGAAGCCACAAAATAACATGAACGCATCTCTAGGCAGCTACTGAAATTAAAGAGGGGGAGGTTAGAGTCAAATATAGTATGACCCCAAAGGAGGCCCTATCATACAAGGAGGATAGTGTAATGAATGCAGACACTTTGAGAGATTGCTAGAACAAGTAGGACAAATTGCAATTATTGTGCAAATGGTGTGGATATGGAGACCATGAAGATGCTAGATGTTCGAAGCAAAATGCCAACATCAACATGATTGATGTAGAGAGGCATAATGAAGTATTGGCTGTTACTTGAGCCCAAGCAAAGAAGATTGTGTACTTGGACCTACGTACAAAAAAAGAAAGACTTCGTGAAAAAAGAGCCCAAGTGGAGCATGCTAAGGATAATGAATGCTGCCACTCAAATGCAAAGGCAAGTATAGTAGCAAATCAATTACAATCCAATAAAAATATTGCAAGGAAAGTACTTCGAAGTTCAAACTACCGTACCACTTAAAGTAGTGGATTTATTACAAAGTATTCCTGAACTTCAAAATGCTATGACTAATTCTGTATCTGGGAAGAATGAGACGGTGCATGCTATGACCCATTTAGAATTTGGAGAGAATGAAAATCCAATAACTGAACCTTTGTTGTTGGGAAACAAAGTGATTGATCCCATGTTATTAACAGTTAATAGGGCAAAGAATCCAACAGTGGTGAATATGAAGATCATTGGAAGGAATCTCACCAATACAATTGTTGATGGTGGGTCGTGTGTGAACGTACTTCTAGAAGACACTTGGAGAAGTCTGGACAAGTTGACCATTTGGCCCCCAACTTTTCAACTAATGGGTGCAGACCAACAAGGTATTAAAGTACTTGGAGTTTTAATGGGCCGAAAGGTAGTTATAGGAACCGAAACCTTTTTATTGAGTTTTGTGCTCATCTCATTACGAAAAAAAGTGTAATGTCCCTTACCTAATTTGCCCTAGGAAATTTAAATGCCACAAGTTATGGTTAGGGTTTCAGAATTACCATTTAGACTATCTTCAAACTGCATAATTCTTGTGCTCTAATTCTGTTATCATGAGATAGGAAAACACATATACAAAATATAGATATACAAATATACCTCTTGAAATATTAGTGTTAGATAGGATTTTCCTTGCATTCAAATTCATAAATAATATTCATATAGAAAGATCATCTATTTATTAGTATGCAGTTAACTCAGTTTATTCACTCAACTCAGTCATAGAAGGGGATGGTGCTGAGAAGCATGGCACGGCATAGACTGTCAACAATACCTCCATGCAGGCCCCTAAGGGAGGCATGACAGGGTGTTGCTCAGTGCTTCCTCCAAACAGTCCCTAGGGGGGGCTTGGCAAGATATAGGCTATTAACAAGGCCTCCATACAGTCCCCTCAGGGAGGCATGGAAGGGGTGCTGATCAGTCCTTCCTCCAAACAGGCCCTTAGGGAGGCATGGTAGGGTTCCCTCCACATAGTCCCCTCACCATTCTTCTAGGACTGGTGAGTCTTATGATATATATATATATAAATCAGTCAATAGTCAATGATCTGACCTGTTATATTTATCCAATAATGTTTATAATATATCCTTGCTCTCTTAACAGTCTATATGACTGTGTAAATAGATAATTTTCTACAGATCCAATGTCTGCTCTCAATTCAATGACTATTATTCCTTATGCTTGATCGATGGATAGATGCTATATGAGACTGCTGTATATAGATATTTTTCTGCTGATATATTCTTTTTTTTTTTTCTCTCTTCACACCTTTCATTATTATTATTTATACCCTCTAGAATAGAGGCAATCCCATTAGATGGATGCAACTCTTTATCAATGCACCACTTCAAATCGTACCTTATTAATATTAAACAAATCGTTGCACCTCGCTAATTAAATCACTACCTGAAAGAACATTATCTATATGATTGTATGTCTTTTTTCTTAATTTAAATAAGACTGTCTTATTATTTGTGGCGCTACCAAAAGAAAGCCCGCCACCTTTTCCTTTAAACTGCACCTCTTGTTAACAAACACTTTGTCTTATACTTGGACGCTATTATATGAATCAACCAACATTGTGATGATTATTTAAATCTTTAATTTAAATAATTTCTAGGAACAAGGCATGACAAAAAGCATATGATGAATTGTTGGGTTGGGGTTCGCTAGTAGCAGCCAAAATTGACCACAACTGGAAAAAGAACACAATCTCCATCGGAAACAAGGGTTGAAAATATACAATTGATTTAAAAAACCAAGTAGTAAGTGAGGAAGTAGCTTCCTTGGATTCGTTAGATTTGGACTCCAAAGAAGAGTGGATAGAGAAGCATGATCAGGGTCCGATGGAGCCGAACGACGAAGGAATTTTGGGATTGCAGTCGTGTTTAGAAGATGAAACAAATTCTCTCAGTGGCCTGTTTCACTGGCAAATGGAGGATTATGAATTATTTTCGTCGAACTGTAAATCTATGGAAGTTACGAAGATCAATGAAGAGGAACAAAGATTGTGTGATGACACGCAGTCAAGGAAGGACGGCTTTGAAAAGATGGACACTTTATGTGTGTCGAATGAAATACAAGGCTCACAAAAAACGATAGTTCTAGTTCCAGTAGAGGCACCTGACTTTATTAAAGATTGTAAATGTTACAAAAGAATCGATTTGTTCATTATACAGAGGAGACGAGGGCTCCTTAAATAGAATTACAAGGACGATGTTTCTAAAAAGAAACAATCGTTAACACAAGACGAAGTTAGAAACTACTGGATGACCATTAAAAACATAAATAGAAAGATACTATTCTAATACCCTCCCTTAATGGTCATCATTCTAACTACCCAAAGAGATAACAGAGAAGGCTGCCCCCTTCTCAGAACGCTTCGGCAACAAAAGACAAGAGCTTGCCACTTACTCTGCCATGTGAGATGAGTTTGCCACCAACCCTCCCAGAAATTGCAGAACTTCTGGATAAACCCAGAAAACAACACCAACCGTCCAACCTAATGTTGGAGAACTGCCCCTCCCTGTAACCAGAGACACATTGAGAATAGCTGCCACGATTTTGAGGAAAAATGGGCAAACCCTCCAAACTTTTGCAGATGAGCATGATGCTCTAGAATAGACTGCCGCAAACTAAATGTGCAGATATTTGCCCCAGCAATGCTAGGTGTGACCAAAACAGACTGCAACAAACCATGATTTTTGAGGAAAAAAATCGCCAAACCCATAAATCCGAAGATTACAAATAATCTTTTTTTTGGAACATGGTATCAGAGCCGATCTGAGTTGGACTCCCTCATGGGAGGGCTCTTTGTTTTTTAGAATTTGGCTTTTTTTTTGTTTTAAATTCGTGGCCTCTTGCTTTTTAGCGATTTAAAAAAAAAAATTCGTGGGGCATTTTTTGGTTTGAAATTTGAGGGTTTGCTGCAAATTCGTGGGTCCTGTTTGTTGGAGAAATCGAAGGGTTGGAGATTAAAAAAATCGTGGAAGGAAGAGACACGATTTTGAAATCGCGGGTTTTCTATAACCTGCATTTTTTGTCTGAAAAATTTGTCTCTTTCTCTGATAACCCCATGTCTCTAAGGCGCGTGTCCTTCAAGCTTTTTGGTGCGGATTTTTTCTGAGGATCAGGGCGTGTTTTTTCTTCTCATCCTTATTTGCTGCGTTTTTTGGGCGTTTCCTATTTTTCCAGAAATTCGTACTTTTGTCCTCGGCGGATTTTTGCCTCGAATTTGTTCTGGTCTGAGGATTTTTGGTTCCCGTCTACCTAAAAGGTTTCTGATAAATTTTTGCGTACGTCTTAGAATAATAATATTAAAAAAAATATGATTTGGAGCATATAGATACTTGTGGGAATGTTATAAGGGGTTGTATTCGAGTTGTATATTTCAGAATGACATCGAATCTAGATCTACTTCTCAGGAAAATTACAGAAAAGGGAAAAGTATCATTTAGTGTGTGGGACAACAAATTATTGTAGTTAGAGTGGAAAATAATAGGCAGGTCCAACATGAGAAAAATGGAAAAAACAATAATAAAACAAAAAATAACTGGTAGGCCCCACATAAAGATAACGTGATGTAGGAGCATCCCTGGTTCAAGAGCAATCTTGCATCAACCAAAAACATTTGCATTTCAGTTTGTTTGTTTCATTTTCTAGTTCAGTACAGTCAGTTCAATCAGTAGCAGTTTCTGTATTTTGGTTTGCATTCTACTGCAGTTTCATTTCAGACCTTGCGGAGCTGGACTTAGCATCTAGACACATTCATGCGCATCATATCCAAATCTCAGATAATTTGGGTTAGGTACCAGTAAGATATCGCTATCAGAAGATCAACTGTTTTCTCAGGATAGAGCATCCTGACAATCTCAGATAATCAGCTAAAGGAGAAGACCTGCGAAGTAGTTCACGACTTGCGGAGCTAAATGACACATCATTCAATTTTGCTTGGATCGTGGCCGACCTTCCCTAAGTTTCGCACGCCATTCCATTCATTTGTGGAGGAGTTCTATATGATTAGGTCCAACCTATCCGTGCACACACGTTACAGCTCTTCATTGGAGTTTGTGATCTTCTTTGGCCGACGCAGAGGAATCTTATGTTTCGGAGATGATATATAATCATTTAATAGATGCCTAGGAAAGTAGTGATTGATAGTTGATCGTTAGTTTATAGTTTGATAATTCGAATTCTTTGCGAAGGAGCTTCAAAGCTATATCTTCTGCATATTTTGTAATCAGGCCTGTGAGCCGTAATTGTAAGCTCGCATGTTGCCGACCAGCCTGTAATTTGAATCAATGATATACTGCATGACTGAATTTGCATTTGCCTTATATCTTTGAGTTCTTTCCGTTGTGTTTATTTTTGCTACATGGTTTGGACTGTTCACTTTGTGGGCCCTCCTAACTGTGACTGCACCAAGTGGTATCAGAGCGAAGTTTTGAATCTTTGGGAGCGAATTGAGCAAAGTTGGTGAAGGAATTCCGTAAGATCTTGTTGTGAACAGATCCCTGAATCTAAGGCAGACTACTTGTGTTGTCACCCTGTTGTGACGTTTTCACACATCGCCTCGTTGCAAGTGGGGACCCCCTCTTTTTTTGACCCGGTTCCATTTTTGCTTTGATCTTGCAGTTTCTTGCCCGAATCCATGAAGCTAGGAAAGAATTTCCAAGCACTTAGCTCACAAGGAATATTAAGAGTGCTTGAAGTGGTGAAGAAAAGAGTGATTTTCTTGAGGATGAATGAAACCCTAATTATCATTCCTTGATCAAATCTAGCCAATCCATGGCAGAAGTCTATCATTCCATAGGAAATGTCTAAATCCTTCGCTCTCAACATAAGACTCCGTGATGAATAAGGGTTCGTGTTCCAAGACTCCCATCTGAAAGTCCCTGTCTGAGTCCCAGTTCATAGGAATCCTGTTCCAAAGTTCCTATCCAGGAATCCTGTTCCAAAGCTCCTATCGAAGAATCCTACTCCAAAACCCACCATGATTTCTGTTCCAGAGTTTTAAATCCAGAGTCCGGAGTGCACTGAGTGCTTGTCATTCCTTGGCAAAACTCATGGATTCCTGACTTGAAGTAATGGAAAATTCCAAAGATGACTTCAGGGATTCCATGATAAATGAGGTGTTCCTCGTTTCAAGGTATAAATCCTCGTTCAAATGTCAAGAAGCTTCATCAGGAGTGAATAGAAATTCCACAATTCAAGGCAGGAAAACCCAAGACCCAGTCCAATTTGAGACTTGGAAGATCCTCAGGAAGGAATTCCTGAACTGGATATTCCTTGACAGGAACATTCCTGAACTGGACATTCCTTGACCCACTCCAAAATGTGCCTCTGGACAAGGATGATTTCTGGACAGGAAAATTCCTTCTTCACTTAGTGAAATGTGCAAACAAGGAATTCAGGAATCATTCCAAGGAACAAGATTCCATGAGACTGGGAAAATGCGACTACCTTCTAGATGGAATTCCTCCATAGTGAAAGTTCCTTGGCACAGTGGAAAATGCGCCCTTAGTCTTGGAGGAATTCTTGACAGGGAAAGATTCCTAAACAGACTGGAATTTGCGACCTGGATACCAGATTCCCTGACCCTCAGGAAAGTGCGACCTAGATATTCCTTCCGTGACCATTAGGAATATGCCCGCCTGGTCAAAAATCCAGTTCCTACTGGAATTTGAGCTTTGGAGGAAGAATCCCGGACTCAGGAAAAACTGCGCTCAAGCATGAAGGATTCCTGTCCAGGTTGCACAGTGCGACATAGGAAGATTCTTGAGCCAGAGTGGAAAGTGTGCCTCATCCTAAAGAACATTCCAAAGTGTCTAAGCCTTGATCAATATTGAAACTCCTTGAACTAAAATGTGCAAAAGTCCTCCCCATAGCATGAAATTCCATGGCAAGTGAAGATGTCCTTGTCAAGATTTCAAAAACACTTGTCATCCAACAGACCCCTGGAGCTTATCATTTCCAGAGGGAAAATCCAGACCCAGGTGGAATTTGCGCCCAAGGTGGAAAATCCTGTTGGTACTGGAATTTGCACCATAAGTGGAGAATTTTGTTGGTACTAAAATTTGCACCCTATGTGAAAATCTTGTTGATATTGGAAAATGCGCTCTTGGTCAGGAATCCAGTTCAGTCTGGATTTTACGCCTAGGAGGTAGATTCCTGTTGAAGGTGGAATATGTGCTCAGACTCCTGGACCCTCTTGGACGTGCACTCTGCACCATGAGTTTTGCACTCAAGTGATGGGTAAGGATCGTGAAGTCCATCCTTGCAGGATTCCAAGGTAAAACAGAGGGCAAGTTGATAAACCCTTAGCAAGATTATGAAACTCTAGTTCAATTTGCCAAAATCCAACACCCTCTGGAATATGTGCCTGGGCATGGAGGAAGAATTCCTTAACCATCAGCCTCTCCATTTGCGCCTAGGACAAGGAAGAATCCATGACAACATGAAATCCCCGACTACCCCAAAATTGTGCCACCGACTGAAGAGGAAAAGATAGTGTTAGGTCGGCCAGAGTTATGGCGGTTAGGGGTTTTAAATAAGACAAAAGTGCAAGTCGGCCTGTCCTGGTTGGCCAAGAGGCAGAGAAGAGCCTGAACACCTATATAAAGAAGGCCGCCCAACTCATTCCAAACCATTCAAGATCCGAGACCAAAGCAAATCCAAGCAGAAAAACAGAAGTGAACACTAAAAAAAGCAGGTTCCAACATTCAAGAGGCAGATTTAACCAATAGGAGGATGAATTTCATCAAGACCTAAAATTCCTAGACGAGGAATTCCTGTCCAAGGAGGCATGTTCCTCCTTCCATTTGTGCCCTGCCCTGGAAACTCCTCAGTTCCTGCCTGATAACCCTGGAATGAAGGAAAAGTTAGTCCAAGTGTGAAGAATACCAGAAAATGAGGAAAATCCTTTATTTGTTCAGGAGTTCATAAGTGAAATTGATCAAATCTTGCAAAATCATTCATGTTTCATTTCATATTGCATTGCATTTATGGATCTTGTTCATCATGACTACTCGAGGTTTCCCTTGTTTTGCAGGAATCCAGGGCGAAGATAAGTTCCATGAAGAGGATGTTCAAAGATGATCCAAGGCGATCAAGATGAACGTAGAGACTTCAAATGCCAGAGTAGATGACTATTTCAAGGATCCAGGAGTTCCAATAACAAGAAGACTATATAGGCATACCAAGGGAAGATGGAGGACATCACTCCATTCCAGTGCCCGCCTTTCTCCCCCTAACACTGAACGTGATTGGCGCAAGGAAGGCAACATCAAAGATTCCAATTCAATGACAGGGAGACTTTGCATAAAGGATAAAGGAAGATCAAGAGTCCTTTCAAAGATTTCAAATGACATAGAGAATACTAGATCAAGATCCTCAATGGGGAAGATACACTTAAAGTTCAACATCAGGATTGACTAGATTTCCAGCTTGAACGGGAATTCCATAGCGTAGAATCCATGACCCCTGAAAAGGTGCAGCCCTGGTTTGAAAGGAATTCCAAACGAAGGATACCCTGAGGTGATGGAATAAGCGGAATTTGTTCAGGAAGACAACAATTCCACAAGTGAAAGTTTCTAGACACCCTGAAATTTGCGCCCAAGTAACAGGATGAGGTGGCGGCTGACTAGACACTTCCCTCCTAGACAACACAGTTAGCATGGGCGCCTAGGACAGGTGGCACCATTCCATTTGGCCTATGATGTAATCTCACCTACCCCTTTAGGGTTCCCGACTCAGGGCTTGGATTTCAAGGAGATCATATCTCCTCACCTCCTCTTTGTATTTTGCTGGCCTATATAAAGGCTGAGGCGCCTCATTTGAAATGGGGGCTCTTTCTCTCACATTTTTCATGCTCCTAGAGCAGCTAGATGGTTAGCTTTACTTCTGTATCATTTTTGAGCTGGAAACTTAAAGGATCAACAAGATTGTTGTATAAACACTTTCCAAATCAATAATATAAGCCATTGTGGACTGGTGTTTATAGAGTTCTTTGGATTTTGGCATGGTTTTCCTAGTTTCCTTGAAGCAAATCTTAAGTTTTTGAAGTTGTTTCATTGCTTTTATCTCTCAAGCTTTCATTAGTTAGAGTGATGGAAAATATTATTGTTGATGCATGATTGAAACTGTTAGTTCATACCATTTGTGATCTGTGGCTTGCAAATCATAGTGTATGGTTAGTCTGAACTTATTCTAAGCTTAACTTCGATTGTTTCTACATGTCCCAGTTCTATGTTCCATGCCAGAGCAGTATGAAAATCCTTGCTTACACCCTAGAAGATCGCACCATCTCTGCATAGTTGTTGCCTCATGACGAAGCAGAAGCGTGGTTCCAGTTTTCATTCTCAGCAATAATCCTATCCGTCAGTTAGACCTCTGAACCCTTACCCAATCTTTTGCATTTTTTTTAGATCTTCATTAGGATTAGTTTTCAAGAGTTCCTTTCATTCATAAATCCAAGGAGTAAGAGTGAATTCCGTGTACATGAAGGAGCAATTTCACGTAAGTCCTTTTGTGATTACCAGCAAAATCACATGATTCCACTAAGTCTATCCTTGTGCATGTCAAGACCTGACATTCAAGGAACCTTGGAGCAGTTTCACTCGATCACGAAGTTTAGCGTTTGAGAGGCTTTGTTCAAGAGTATAGGATACTCGGTATTTTATTCTAATGTTGCTGCTGTCATAAAAAAACACATCAACACAACCGATCGCCGATTGTGAGGTAGTTATCACCTTGTAGCCCAATTGCCAAATTTGAGGCAGTTATACTTGATCAGAGGAAGAAATGCCACCGAGGAGAATACCTGTTGTTAGTACTATGGCTAGAAGAATGGATGAAATGATGGAAATGATGAAAACAATGCGAGTTTGCTTGGATGCTGTTGAAGAAGATCGAAGAAGAGGACTAACACCTCGACCTAATGTTGAAATTGATGGTGATGAAGAATTTCAATCCGTTGATGAAAATGAAGTAACCCTAGGAGATGAAGAAGAAGAATCAGATCAAGTCAAGATGTTGCGAGCTATTTCAAAGATTGGAAAAAGACCTAGAGTTGATGTACCGAACTATACTGGCAATTTGAACCCTGAAGAGTTGATTGATTGGATAAATGACCTAGAAGAATACTTTGAGTATGAAGAAATTGAAGATCCGGAGAAGGTGAAATTTGCAAAGACAAAGTTGAAAGGACATGCTGGAAAGAAGTTCAGTTGAATAGAAACAGAAGAGGAAAAGAGAAGATTACAAAGTGGGATAGGATGGTGACAAAATTGAAGAATCAGTTTAGACTTGCTGACTATGTGTTCAAACTATTGAAGAGATTGCAAAGCTTGAGACAAAAGGAGAAATCTGTGAAGGATTACATTGAAGAATTTCATAGCATGATCATAAGGACAAGACATAGTGAAGCAAGCAAGGAGAAAGTGGCTAGATACATCAATGGACTGAGATTGAACATTCAAGAAGAACTGAGCCTGGTGAGAATGACAACATTGGAAGATGCATATTAGTTTGCCCTGAAAGTTGAAGAAAAGTTGAACAAGAGACATGATTAGAGACAGAGAGGTAGAGGAGGTAAATTTCAGAGAGGTAGAAGATTTTCTGCAGGAGAGAGATCATATGCGGAGCAAAACAGACAAGAGAACACATTCAAGGAGGATAGAGATAACAATGCATACCGGAGAGATGACAAAACTTTCTACCGCAGAGGAAACCCTAGTCCATACTGGAGCGAAGGATACAGAAGAGAAGGAAGAGGACCTGATAAGAGAACATTTAGAGGAACTTGTTTTAAGTGCAGAGGTGTAGGACATAGAGCATTTGAATGTAATCAAGGGAGTACAAGCAAAAGGACAAAGAATAGTGGAAGGGCAGTCTATGTGTAAGAACCTGTTCGATCACCCAGTTCAGTGGGTAAACTTGAGAAAGGAGAATCACTTGTCATGAGGAGAGCACTATTTCAAGCAGAGATAAATGAGGAACCACTGCAGAGGAAAAGTTTGTTCAGAACTAGATGCAAATCAGGAGGTAAATGTTGTAAAGTTGTAATTGATAGTGGTAGTTTAGATAATTTAGTTTCAGAGGACATGGTGACTACGCTGAAGTTGGAAAGATTGAAACATCCTAAGCCTATCAGATAGCATGGATTCAGGATGATCATAAGGTACCGGTGAGTGAACAATGTTTGGTGAAATTTCATATTGGATCTTATCATGATGAAGTATTGTGCGATATTATGCCTATGGATGTATGCCATATTTTGTTGGGTAGACCATGGCAGTATGATAGAAAAGCTATACATGATGGAAGAAATAATACATATACTATAATATCAAATGGAAAGAGAATTACTTTGATTCCTTTGGAAGATGATCCTAAGAGTGAAGTATGTGGGAATGCTAGAATCTGTTTGGTAGATGGAAGAAAATTTTTGGGTGGTTTGAGACATGAGAATGTGTTATGCTTTGATTCCTAAGAAGCCGGAAACCCTGAAGACAAAGACTGAAGAATCACAACCGGAGGAAATAATTGAGTTGCTGACAGAGTATGAAGACATCATATTAGATAATGTACCTAAAGGATTGCCATCAATCAGGAGTATCAGTCATCACATGGATCTTATACCTGGAGCTAGTTTGCACATAGAATGACACCGGCAGAGAATGAAGAATTGAACAGACAAATACATGAGTTGTTGAGGAAAGGTTTGATTAGAGAAAGCTTGAGCCCTTGTGCAGTACCTGCAGTGCTACCACTGAAGAAGGATGGAGAATGGAGAATGTGTACAGACTCTAGAACAATCAACAAGATAACAGTTAAGTATAGATTCCCTTTACCTAGGATGGATGATATTATGGATTGTTTGAGTGGAGCAAAATATTTCACAAAAATAGACTTGAAGAGTGGATACCATCAGATCAGAATCAGAGAAGGAGATAAATGGAAGACTGTTTTTAAGACAAATGAAGGATTGTATGAATGGTTAGTGATGCCTTTTGGATTGACAAATGGCACCGAGTACTTTTATGAGGTTGATGAATGAAGTTTTGAAGAAATTCTTGGTTAAGTTTGTTATTGTATATTTGGATGATATTCTGATTTTCAGTAAGACAGAAGAAGAACATTTGTGGCACTTGAGACAAGTATTGTAGAGATTGAGAGGAGAAATTGCTGATAAACATCAAGAAGTGTAGTTTCGTGAAGGAAGAATTGGTATACTTGGGATTTGTATTTTCTGCGAAAGGATTGAAGATGGATCCTGAGAAAGTTAGAGCAATTGTTGAGTGGCCTACACCTGAGAGCATTGGAGAAGTCAGATCATTTCACGGATTGGCTAGTTTCTACCAAAAGTTCATCATAAATTTTAGTTCAGTATGTAACCCTATGACAGAGACAATGAGAGGTGATAGAAAAGACTTTAAGTGGACATCAGGAGCGGATAGAAGTTTTGAATTATTGAAGCAGAAAGTGACAGAGCAACCTGTGTTGGCATTTCAGTAAGGTATTTCAAGTAGATTATGATACAAGTGGAAATGCAATAGGAGTAGTGTTAAGTCAAGAAGGTAGACCTGTAGCATATTTCAACGAAAAGTTGAAAGATGCAAGGAGAAGATATTCAGTTTATGATTAGGAGTTCTATGCCATAATTCAAGCTTTGAAGAAGTGAAGACATTATTTGTTGCCAAGGAGTTTGTGTTGTATATAGATCATCAAGCTTTGCAATATTTGAACTATCAAGGAAAGTTGAATCAAAGACACATGAGATGGGTAGAATTCATGCAAAGTTATACTTTTGTGTTGAAGCATAGGAGTGGAAAATCAAAATAAGTTGCAGATGCACTGAGTAGAAGGAACTTGCTGACAAAGATGAGAGTTGAAGTGTTAGGATTTGAAGAATTGAAGAACATGTATGAGGAAGATCTTGATTTTGTAGAACCTTGGAAAGCATCTAAGGAGCCTGTTGTGACAGTAGGAGTAAGTGGTTGGACTATTTCATTCAGGAGGATATGTTGTTCAAAGGAAATTAGTTATGCATACCTAGGAGTTCAATGAGAGACAATTTGATCAAGGAGAAACACAGTGGTGGATTGGCAGGACATTTTGGCATTGATAAGACAGTGGCTTTGGTAAGTGAAAATTACTTTTGGCCTCAGATACATAAGGATGTTAGGAAATTTGTGCAGAGTTGTAGAGTTTGTCAAGTAGCAAAAGGAAGTAGTTAGAATACTGGTTTGTACAAATCTTTGAGAGTACCGGAGAGACCTTGGGAAGACATAAGCATGGATTTCATAATGGGATTGCCGAAGACAGAGGCGACATGATTCAATATTTGTAGTGGTGGACAAATTTTCAAATATGGCTCATTTCATACCTTGTAGGAAGACAACTGATGCAATACATGTGGCTGACCTATTTTTCAAGGAGATTGTGAGATTGCATGGATTACCTAAGAGCATAATTTCAGACAGAGATACAAGATTTCTTAGATAATTTTGGAAGACACTCGGGAAGAAGATGACAGATTTGAAGTTCAGTTCAACATTTCATTCACAGACTGGACAGACAGAGGTAGTGAATAGGAGTTTGGGAAACCTATTGAGATGTTTGGTTGGAGAAAAGGCATGAAGTTGGGATTTGATTCTATCACAAGCAGAGTTTGCATATAATAATTTAGTGAATAGGAGTATAGGAAGAACACCATTTGAGATTGTGACAGGAACTAACCCTAGAGGAGTAGCGGAGTTGAGAGAGATCAACATGGAGGATAAAAGGAGTGCAGAAGTAGAAGAATTTGTAGGACACATGGAGACAGTGCATAATCAAGTTAAGAAGCATTTAGAGGAGATGAGCAGTAAGTATAAGGAGCAAGTAGATGAGAAGAGGAGACACAAAGAATTTGCAGTTGGAGATGAAGTGATGGTGTATTTGAGAAAAGAGAGATATCCAGTTGGGACATATAGCAAGTTGAAGATGAAGTTTGGACCATGTAGGATACTCAGGAAATTTGATTTAGGAAATGCATATGAAGTGGAGCTACCAGAGACATTCGGTATATCACCTATTTTCAACATTGCAGACCTATATCAGTATCATGAAGTAGAGTTCAGTGACATCATTGAAGAAGACTTGAAGAAGCAGTTACCACAACAAGCATCGGAGCAGATTGAAAACATCTTGGACAGCAGAGTTGGACGCAACACCAGAGGCAAGCAATACAAGGAATATTTGGTAAAGTGGAAAGGCAGACCGAAAGAAGACTCATCTTGGATTTCTCAGGCTGAGGTGGACCGCCTTGGTTTTCCTCCAGCCCTAGCAAAGTGAGGGACTCACTTTTTCAACTACCCTGGATGTCTGATGCAGTAGCATCCCTTGTTCAAGAGCAATCTTGCATCAACCAAAAACATTTGCATTTCAGTTTGTTTGTTTGATTTTTCAGTTCAGTACAGTCAGTTCAGTCAGTAGTAGTTTCTGTATTTTGGTCTGCATTCTACCACAGTTTCATTTCAGACCTTGCGCAGCTGGACTTAGCATCTAGACACATTCATGCATATCATATCCAAATCTCAGATCATTTGGGTCAGGTATTAGAAATATATCGTTATCAGAAGATTGACTGTTTTCTCAGGGTATAGCATCCTAACAATCTTAGATAATCAGCTAAAGGAGAAGACCTGCGGAGCAGTTCATGACTTGCAGAGCTAAATGACACATCATTCAATGTTGCTTGGATCGTGGCCGACCTTCCTTGAAATCCGCACGCCATTCCATTCATTTGCGGAGGAGTTTTATATGATTAGGTCCGACCTATCCGTGTACACACGTTACAGCTCTTCATTGGAGTCTGTGATCTTTCTTGGCCGACGCGGAGGAATCTTATGTTCTAGAGATGATATATAATCATGTAATAGATGCCTAGGAAAGTAGTGATTGATAGTTGATCGTTAGTTCATAGTTTGATAATTCAAATTCTTTGCGAAGGATCTTCAAAGCTATATCTTGTGCATATTCTGTAATCAGGCTTGTGAGCCCTAATTGTAAGCCTGCATGTTGTCGGCAAGCTTGTAATTTGAATCAATGATATACTGCATGACTGAATTTGCATTTGCCTTATATCTTTGAGTTGTTTCCGTTGTGTTTACTCTTGCTGCACGGTCTGGACTGTTCACTTTGTGGGCTCTCCTAACCGTGACTGCACCGTAACGGAAAAAATAATAAAGAAAATGAAAAAAAAGGTTCAAGTTTGAAAGAGGTAAAATTAAAAAAATAAATAAAATAAATGTCTTCTTTTTAATATTGTATGACTAACCATTAATAATAATAAAAAAGTTAAAACTCCATTCTCTACCACCGTACGACATAAAATGGACAATCAAATTAAAAATTATGAAGTTTCCCACTTTTCCCTTGTATGGCCTCAAAGAATCAATAGACCAAGCCGTACAACCATTCTCCACCATACAACAGAAAAAGGGCGAAGCAAGTTATAATCAAAATTTCTAAACTTAAACTTACAATCGTATGGTCCCCTTTTCCTATTGTTGTACGATCCTTCTCTCCAACTCTTGCTGCCGTACATTTTTTATCTGCTGCATTATGCATCGTACGGTTATATCTAGGTCTTCTCCCTACCGTACAACCTTTCATTTTTGTCATACTAATGCCTTTCACTTGTTGTATGATCATCATTGGTTGTAGTCTTTTCTGCCACACGACCACAGATTTCTCATTTATTTCTCCTTGCTCTACGACCTCACTATTCTACCGTACACCCAACAACAAATTTCCCTTTAGCCGTATTGTCTTTCTTGCCCACTGTATTGTCTTTGTTTATGATTGTTTTTAGACAACACAACAATAGAGTAAAACACTAAGTATCCCACACTCTCTTGAATAAAGTCTCTCAAAGGCTAAGCTATGTGATCCAGTGAGACAACTTCAAGGTTCCTTATATGTGATGTGCATTGGATAGACTCAGTGATTTGATGTGATCTTGTTGGTAATCACAAAGGGACTTACGTAGATTTCTTCTTCATTCAGCTTATTCCTCCTTTCAGTGTGGATGACATATGTACAGCGATTCAATAATAAAGAAATGGAAAAAGATAAAGGTTTAGAGGAACTAATATAAGGTCAATGAAGTAATGATGATCTATAAATAGACAAACTCCTTAATCAACCTAACTCCACTTCACCAAGGATGCCTACAACTACATGGAGTTGGTGCAATCTCCTAAGGATAGCGAAAGGTTTTCAAATCATGAAAGCTTATATAAGCACCCATAGACGGCGTAGCTCAAACAAGCATCCACAAATGAACTCAAGCAAATGAAGCTCAGACTAGCTTTACACAACACTTCACCAACGATGAATGTCAAAAGCATGAGCAAGGAGTTGATAAAATATCCAATACTATATACATAACATCAATGAACTGTTAATCTACTTAGAAACATCTCTCCACTTCATCAAGATACATGAAACCATGTCATTTCACAAGACAACACTTAACACCAAACAAGCTCCAATGTCTTTGCATTAATCTTGAGAAA
This sequence comes from Cunninghamia lanceolata, assembly GCA_027924645.1. Taxonomy (NCBI): domain Eukaryota; kingdom Viridiplantae; phylum Streptophyta; class Pinopsida; order Cupressales; family Cupressaceae; genus Cunninghamia; species Cunninghamia lanceolata. The sequence goes on along the minus strand of BSBN01000511.1, from coordinate 13,977,156 downwards.
TATTTACAACTTCAAGCATTCTTAGAGAATTTCGAGAGTCTCTCCTACTCTACTCTACTACTCTACTACCTATTGACTACTAATATTTTACAAATGAGGCAACAAGGCCTTTATATAGAAATCCAAAATTACAATGAATGGCCTGGATCAATTCAGATAGCCAAGAGCCAGGATAATGCAATCTCAGCAGGTAGTTACAACAATTTGCTACTTTTAGTACATAAGAGAGGCAACGAGGGCACGTTTTCCAAGAAGATAAGGATAAAATGGAATCTTTAGAGCATCTTCCACATGGGCATCCTCTTTGGCTTTTTGCTTGTTGTAGACGCATTGAATGCAGTCAAACAATCTGGCAAACTGTGATTAGCTTGATGAGATGTACATGCCTCGTAAGTGCCACATTAGCATATTCCCAAATTGTATCATCTGTGTGACTTTGTAATTCTTTTTCTTCTGCAGGATGTAAGTTGATCTTCTTTGATGCTTTGTTGTAGAAAGTAGATATGATGATGATGATGGTTCCTTCATGATATAGAGTAGATGATGATGCTCCATGAATAACATGGAGTAGGAGACTCTTCTCAAATACTTGAAGATTGAGAGAAGAATTTGAAGTGATGGATGAATGTCTTCTCTGGATGTTATTGATAATGAAGTGTTCCAGTATGATAATGGTGAAAGGTTCCTTTGGAGCAGCTACATGATGACTCTTCCTTAGTAGTGGCCTTCTAGCCTCACCCCTCGCTTGAAGGTGACTCCAAGCTGTTGCTCCTACGTCTGTGACACTTCTTTTCTTTCAATCTTCCTACAATATAAACGGAGAAACACATCAATCCTTATGATAAACACTTTATAACACAAAGGAATCATCTTTAAACATTCAAATAACTTGTCTCAAGCGTAGGCGCATATCTAGGTGTCTGGAGGAGCAAAGTGTGCCTAGCACAAGATAGCTTCATACTTGTTATTTTAAATGATATCAAACAATTGTAATGGCTTAAAATGATCCCTCCTCTCAGGGTGCTCACTTATGAACATGAATTTAAGTGATTTTCCTTAGGGCGCAAATCTAAGTTGGCATGGGAGAAAAGCGCGCCTAGGCCAAATTGGGTTTTATTTGCTATTTTAATGATTCCAAATGATTGAACATGCCTTGTGATGATCCTTCCTATCTAAGCGCCCACTCCAAAATGTCATTTCATGTATTTTTCTTCTAGGCGCTCATTGAGGTGTGGAGAGACAGGCAAATGCGCCTAGCATACTTGGCCTGTTTTTTGGCATTTTGATGGTTTTAACTCAGTGAATAAGTGTTTTAGAGGACTTCTTACCTCAAAATGACATCAAATTTCATAGTTTTAAGTCCTCCTTTTGCAAGGCGCAATTTTGGGATCCTCCAAGTGCGAAATGGTGCCTTGACTCCCTTCATGATATTGATCTCCCTTGAGGCACATTTTGATGATGGTTTGGGTGTGAAGTTTCGCCTTGACTTGGATAGCTGCTTACTTCACGGTTTCATGGATCCAAACCCTTGTGGAGTTTCAATAGGTGTGCCTTGATACTTATACTCCTTCAAATTGGTTGACAAATGCCCCTTTGAGTGTTAGGCGCTCATACTTATCCTTGCAAACACTCTGTCTCCTAGGCGCTCAAAGGTGATTATAGAAGCAAGAAATTGCGCCTTATCTTGATGTTGCTCATAGACCTCTTTTGCAAGGCGCCCTTTGATGATGACCAAGGTATGAAAATGCGCCTTACTTTGACTTAGCTTATTCTTTCTCATTTTTAAGGTTCTCAACACTTGTTTACATCCTTGTGAGACTACTTCATCCTTAGGTGCTCATAGGAGGTTATTCATTCACTCTATTGCCAAGGCGCCAAAATGGTCTATAAAGGTAAGAAAGTGCGCCTAGCCTTCTTTTGATGTTTTTCAAAATTTTCCTAAGTTATATTACGTTGTATTGACCCTTAGGCGCAAATTGATGATCTAGGATGACTCTAGGCGCAAATCCAAGGTGATATCTCTTTGGGCGCAATCTTCATTAAGTTTTGACCTCATCTTACATCAAGGCGCCAAAATGAGGTTGAGGAGAGGCAATAATGCGCCCTAACTTGAAGATGATAATCAAGTTCAATTGGAGGTTTCAATGCAATGCGAAGGTATCTAGAAGACTCTTTACCTCAAATGACATCAAGTTTCATGCTTTCATGCCTCCTTTTGCTTAGGCGCTCATATGGGGTTGTATTAAAGCTAAAATGCGCCTAGCCTTAAAAGGTGTTTATTCAAATTTCATGACTCTAAAGAAGTGCATAGATGTCTAAATGACCTTTTGCTTCAAGGTGTGATCAATCTCTTTTGGTTTCAAACCTCACTTTAGCAAGGTGCAATTTGTCATTGGTTGAAACATTCCTTTCATGCTAAGGCGCTCATAGGAGGCTTTGGAGATGAAGAAATGCGTCTTAGCTCATTTGAGTGAATTTTGGGCTTTAAGGATTTGCAAAGTGTCTTAGGAGGTTTAGTTCTTCAAGGCGCCCATTCTCTTCACCATTTCTAGCATCACTTGTTCAAGGCGCAAGTTTGAGGTTTCCTGGATGATAAAATGCGCCCTGAGTTCTAGGCGTAATTTTGAGTCACTGCAAGTGGAGAAATGCGCCTAACTAATTAGAGCAAATTTGCGCCTAAAAATGGAAGTCCCCAGGGTTAGGTATATTGAAAAATATATTTAAGTATAAGTTTGGAGATTGAATTTCTTATATCTTAAATATTTTTCAATATACCTTTCAGGATGTTTGAGATAGGTCTCGGATCCACCGGATTTAACATGTAGATTCTAGATTTTGAGGGATCCACCAGATTTCAGACTTAGCCAATTTTCAAGATTTTCAGGGTATCAGACTTGGTCATTTTCAGGATCTCAGAACATCAGGATTAGGTCATCAGGGGACTATGGTATTCACCACAAAGCTATAGACTCAACACTACTGACTTCATCATAAAATAAATCTAAGACATCATCCAAAACTCAATGCAAAGCACGGGAGCTCAAAAAAAGGGGGTCCCCATTTGCACTGGAGCGATGTGTGATTTGGTCACAACACAACCCTTCTCTCCAACTCTTGCTGCCGTACATTTTTATCTGCTGCATTATGCATCGTACGGTTATATCTAGGTCTTCTTCCTATCGTACAACCTTTCATTTCTGTCATACTAATACCTTTCACTTGTTGTACGATCATCATTGGTTGTAGTCTTTTCTGCCATATGACCACAAATTTCTCATTTATTTCTCCTTGCTCTACGACCTCACTATTCTACCGTACACCCAACAACAAATTTCCCTTTAGCCGTATTGTCTTTCTTGCCCACTGTACACTCCAACATTAACCTCATTGTTTGCATTGTATGGTTTGTTCTTTTCTTAGTGATATTGTATTGCCTTTACCTAAATCCATAGTTCCACAGAGTTTCGGGGACGGGGATGGGGGGACGGGGGGGGGGGGACGCGTTTCGGGGATGGGGGGCGGGGGGCCTAAATTTGGGGACGGCGGGGGACGGCGGCGGGACGGTGGCGGGTTGGCGGCGGGGGAGCGGTGCGCTGAAATACATATAATACTTGAAAAATTAGTTATAAAAAGATGTATAACTGTAGAAGCCTAAGGAATAAGTAATGTTTAGTGTTTAAACACATTGCCATGAATTCATTGAACTAGTGAACATTGAAACAATGTGAATGTACTTAAATTTAATAGACATTGGAATGAGAACTAGATGTTTGAACTTTGAAGTTTCATAATTTGAATTTCATAATCAAAATATCATTGTTCATAATTACAACCAAGTTTCAACAAGTTACAATACTGAAATACTAAATACTAAATACTAAATAGTAATACTAAATGCCAAAATGGTTAATGCCCTGGTGCCTCCAATTATCTAATCATCCCCAAACTCCATGTCGATGTCGTCATCACTGGAACTGCTAGACCCCAAATGCTCAAGCTCATCTAAACCAATACCAACTAGCCCTGTCTGTGTAGCATCCTCATCTATCTGTGCTGGCTCTTTTGGCTCTACATCCCATCTGGCTGCTGGACTCTCCTTGTATGTAGTTGTGGTGCGGTCAATGAGACGCAAGGCACTATGTACAGCCACAAGCTTCTCTGCCCTCCTAGAAGTAAGTCTGTTCCTCTTAACAGAGTGGATGAAGCTATAAGTAGACCAGTTCCTCTCAGCAGCAGAAGAACTAGAAACCTGGGACAACAAACGAAGGGCTAAAGTAGTAATCAAAGATCTAGGCCCATGCATAGTCCACCACAACTTGGGGTCCACCTGTGACATAGTCTCCAAATCTGTTTTGGCCGCCTCTGAATATCCCCAAAGAGTGGCAAATTTTGTCCACTCAGTACGAAGCAAGGTGGCCTCTGTAGAATCATACATTTTGTCAATGGCCTTCACGAACCCTTCCTTCACCTCAACATCCTGCATAGGCATGATTCTACCAGGCCTATATATATACCACTTTGGGTTCAATGCATAGGCAGCCATGTGTAAGGGAGTGTTGAGCTTCTCCCATCTACGGTGAATGATTGGATGAATATGCTCGGTGTAGAATTGCATTGTGGGGTCCTCTCGCACAACAAACTTCATTTGATCAAGCATGGAATCAATGCACTCATATACCTCTCCAAGGGAAGTGCATTAGAATCCCCAAATCTAATAACTGTGAAGACTGGCTGAATAATGGAGACAATATATTTTGCATCAGCCCAAAAGACATCATTCGTCACCACCTCCTTAACCCTCAATCCCTTCTGTGTCTTCGACTCAGGCCATCGGTTCCATTCTGTTGTCATTACCATTAGTTGCAATGGCTCTTGCAACTCAAGCATCCTCTCCAAGAGAATAAAGTATGATGCATACCGAGTCTCTACAGGCTTCAGGAATTCCTTCTTGGAGAAGGACCTGAAAAGTGCATGTGAAGTATGGTGGTTGCAAATGAACATCTGCACATCTCTAGCATCACTAACAATTGATTTGATCCAACTGATTTTACCAATGTCCTTAAGTGCATTATTCATAGCATGCACACAACAAGGAGTCCACCAAATATGTCTATAGGCTGCCTCAATCAACTTCCCTGCAGCTCTGCACACATGGGCCGCATCTGTCACTACCTGCACCACATTTTCTGGCCCAACCTCGTCTATAGCATCCTTGAGGATCTGGAACTGAAAATGGGCATCCTTGCTATGCCCTGAACAATCAATAGCCCTGAGGAAATAAGGGCCCGCTGTAGATGTAACGATGATATTGATGAGTGGACGGTGCCTAATGTCCGTCCACCCATCCATGACTATGCTGCATCCACTTGTGATCCAGGTTCTCTTCATCTTCTCCATCAAAATATTAATCTTGGAATAGTTTTGATCCAAGATTGTTGTCCTCAATTTAGTCTCCCCTGGTGGCACATATGATTGTCCTGCCTTTATTATCTTTGACACAGCTTCCTTAAAATAAGGAGAGCGAGCCACATGGAATGGAATGCCATTGGCAAAGAACAATTTGCCAATGGCATCATCTGCCTCTTCCTTTGCTTGCACATTGAATAAATCTACCAATGGTTGTGAAGAAGTCATCTTACGTTTCCCCTTAGGCGCTGCTGCACTTGAACTAGATGGATTTGGTGGCCTTAGACTCTGCAAAGTAGTACTAGAAATCTGATCACCCCTTCTTTCTGGCAATAAAACAGAAGTAGGTATTTCATTCTCATTACAACCCCATAATTTTAACATTTCAGCCCTCATCTTCAAGTTACCTTCCACAACTCCACATACTTCTACACCTTTGCCTCGAACAAGAAGAAAGTGAGCATTAATTCTTGTGCTGCTTCCAAACCATGTAAGCTCACATATGTTGCACTTCCATTTTCTAGTGCCCCCCTTTACGCCAGTGTTTGCTGCCATCTTAGTTGCAAATTGCTTTAATGGTGATTTTGGATCAAAGGGGCCCTTGGCCCAACGTTCAAGGAGTCGTGAAGGGCAGATATTATTTTTACTCCCAATGGAACTTGTGTCAGTTTGAGACTGAGTATTTGAGGCATGTTCAGTTTCACCCTCCTCTCCTATTTGAAAATCAGGATCATGATCAGATTGAGAATCATCGTCACTTCTGCTGTGTGTACTCATTATGATGATGATGCTGCAAAAGAAAATAAAAAAAGTTAAAAATAAAAATAGAAAACTTGAAGTTAAACTGTTAAAAACTTAAAACAATGTTACAATGTTAACTTGTTAGTTGTTAAGAAACTGAAAAATTAAAAATATGGCTAATAGGCTTTATAAATTATATGTGAGCATCATAGTGCTCAGAATTGTCTCATGCCGTTATTCCTATGAATCCTATCGGCGTATTCCTTGAACCTCCTATGGGGGCAAGTGCTAGTAAATTAAAAATTTAAAAAATAAAAATGTCTAACATGATAACATCAAACATGTCTAAGTTTCTAACAGGTCTAATATGTTGATGTATGCAAAATGTGGAAGCATAGACAACTACAAGGCACTTAGGCACATGAACTGTTTGACAGAATGCCTCAAAGAAATGTGGTCTCATGGACTGCAATGATTGCAGGATATGCAGTTGCATTCTGTCAAACAGTTCACAACGTGCCTTGTCTATGCTTCCACATTTTGCATACATTTGATTTAGATTATGATATTATAATTAAAATTTTAAATTATTAAATAATAAATTAAAATAATAAAATTATAAATATTAATGGTTCTGGGTAGGATATGCACAGCAGCACAAGCCACAAAACGGATTTGTGGCGACTCACTGAATGCCTCAGGCATTCAGTCGCCACAAATCCGTTTTGTGGCTTTAAGTTTAGGCCCATTTCAAATTCTAGATTGCTTTGACTGCTTTTTTTGTTTTACTTCTATGCATTTTTCTAATTTCTGCCTACTTCTATAAATTATTAAATACTTAAACTATGTATTCTGTAACCCTGTTTCAAAAAAAATTCAAAATGGTGTTTCCAAAACCTATAACCATTTTCCTGTTCCAGTTAAGTAAGATTTGAAGCTGAAGTGTTGCAGTGCTACTTATATTCACAGGGCTTTACGCCTCAGAAAAACTTTAAAAACAGTGAACACTCACCTTTTAAAAATCGCACAGCAGGAATGAGGTAAAGTTAGAACTTCGAAGCCCTTCGCAGGAGGTTCAAGGAATACGCCGATAGGAACAACTGACGGATTTAGAACTGTGCCGCGTGAGACAAAATCAACGGATTTAGAACTGTGCCATGTGAAATTTTAAATTTTATTATCGCTGCAACTGTGCCGCGTGAGACAAAACCGTGCACTATAATGCTCACATATGAAAGCCCGTGGGCTAAATTAACTTTAGGTTTTCATTATGATAAGTTTTCCATGAATTTTTTTTTAAAAAAAGTGATTTAAATTGTCTCGGGGGGACGTCAACTGGGGGGACGTTCAGGAGACGGCGGGGGGGCGGCGGGGGGGCGTTTCGACGGCGTCTCCCCGTCCCGGGGACGTCCCCCCCGGGGAGATAGCTATTTTTGGTGGGGGGACGCGTCCCCGTGGAACACAGCTTAAATCTATTGTTGAAGTAATCAGTGGCTCTTTTGCCGCATTTGTCCAACCTTTTGCATTTGGCATTTTCTCAGCTTCTGATCTTTGCAGCGATATCACGTCTTTCCTACAGGTTGGTGAATGGAATGAAATTACATTCATGGCATATGGGGACACTAAACAATATTTTCATGATCAGAATGCTTTTGAAGTGCTTGCAATATTGTTTGGGTTTAGTGATCGATTGAGTGCAACATTTTTAGACTCTAGTCTATAGTTAGTTTGGGTTACGTGTTTGTTTGGTCCTCGGCCACAGTTCCTCCATTAGTTTTCCTTTCTACTCCCAGCTGAAACCAACATTGCAAATCTTTGTTCATCTTTGATTGTGGAAGGTTCACTAGTTCTAAAAAGATCAAGTTATGATGAGGTTGTTTTGGTTGCTAGTGGGAAGCGTTAGCATACAGGTTCTCCTTTGCCTACAATGTCATCACAAGTTTGTAACACCTTACCTAATGTTACTTGATGTTTGTTTTCTTTGTCGTCTTGGAAGATGACTTTTTCTTTGAGGGGGGGGGGGGGGATGATGTAGTTAGTGTACAATGCCTAATATAATGTTTTGATAATATGGTTGTCCGACTATGTATTAATTGTTTGTTGGCTTTCGGGTAGTTATAAGAGCCGGTTGGTAGATGGTAGTGTTCTTCTTGGCAATTGTCAGGTTCTTTAAATTGAACTTGTATTGTCAAGAAAAGAAGTCTTATCCAATCCGATCCTTGACTGACCATCTTTGGTCTACTTCTGTAATAACTTTGTGTGCGAATAAAGATATGCTTTTACTTCTCTATTAGGTATGCATTATCACTTCTGTTATTAATTCAAGTATTGGTTTTATCAGATAGAAGAGTAAACAAACTCTAGGTATCCCTTGTGATTTATGCCTAAGAATGGGAGACTCTCAAAGTGAAAGGATTTGGCATCTTTGATTAGGGTATTGAAAGGAGGTGGCTAAGTATCCAATTCAAGTCTCTGTGTAGACAATAATATCTCCCTCGGATCTCATAGTATTTAGGTCACCCAAAATAAAGTGCTTCGCAATGTCATGCTTCTAGAGGGGGCAAAGATGATAGATCCCATCACTTTACATGATATGGTGGTCAATCTAAATGCATAATTGGTGGGAGCACACCCTCTATTATATCTCACTTGGATCTCAAATTATATAGGTCACCCAAAAATAAAGTGCTCCTCAATGTCAACCTCTTGTAGGAGGCAAAGATGATCTATTCTATCATTCTACATTATATGGTGGTTAATCTCAATGCATTATCGGTGGGAGCACACACTCTATTGGCCAAGTTGGCTAAGTATCCAATTCAAGTTTTTGCATAGACAACGGTATCACCCTAAGATCTCATAGTGTATAGGCCACCCAAAAACAAAGTGGTCCAAAGTGTTAACTGCAAGATATTGTGGTCAATCACTGTCATGTCCCCTTCCCCTATGGGATGACTCCACGAGCATCAACTCGTCTACAAGAAAACAATATTTCTATTATTGATCATTAGAAATCAATTACAAGTTTAATGAAGAAGTTCAGAGGGTGTCTTCTTCTTTTACCAGCGGACTACACTGAGAAATAATCTAGAGGAGCGATTTATATATTATGAGGATGTCATGTCCCCTCCCCTATAGGCAGACTACATTCCTAGCCTAGACAACGATTTAAATTAAAGTCTTAGTGCAAAGAGGCCAGCCCCATATTAATGTAATGTTAAGTATACAAAGGATTATATATAGTGCTAAGATGAGCACCGATTAGAGGAGATATAAGAACAAAAGACATGTGCGATCTGCTTTATAAAGGAAGTCAAGTAATATATAAAGAACATCAAAAGACAAACTTGTTAAGTGGGGCCGACCACCCTCTAAATGAGGAGTGATTCTAAAGGTGGCGATTTTATTAATAAGGAAGTGCCATTTAAATATAAGGAGAACTTAACGAATTTACAAGATAAGTCATATTGACTTATGAATAAGACAAGTGCGATTAAAGGGAAGCTCTTTTAGGGAAACAATTACTATTGTGCAGCGATCACTATTGATTATTGAAAGGCTGTGAATGATAACTTAAAAGGCAGTGATCAGTATGTAAAATAATAATTATTATTATCAAAAGGTACGATTCACAAGAGGATAAGAATTGAAGGGCTGTGACTAGTATTATAAGACATATCTATTCCCAGAAGGCATATCCATTGAAAGAGTATAAGAGGTAAGTGATATGAATGTTTGAGGGGGCATCAAGAAATAACATATATACAGCAGTCTCATATGAATCAGTCATCAATTGATCAATCATCAAGCAATATCTATCATTGGATCATTGAATTTTACAGCAGACATTTGATCTGCAGAAGTATATCTATTTACTCAGTCATATGGACTGTTAAGGACAGCAAAATGATACATTGGTAAGTCAACTGAACTATGAATTCAATAAGAAACATTATTGGATATACACAGCAGGTCAGATCATTATTGGTTGTTGTCTTACTTATTGCATATCACTGTCATTTATATATAACTTGAGACTCACTAGTTAAAGAAGAATGGTGAGGGGACTGTGTGGAGGGAACCCTGCCATGCCTCCCTAAGGGACCGTTTGGATGGAGAACTGATCAACACCCTGCTATGCCTCCTTGAGGGGACTGTATGGAGGCATTGTTGACAGTCTATACCCTACCAAGCCTCCCTGAGGGACTGTTTGGAGGGAGAATTGATTAACACCCTGCCATGCCTCCCTGAGGGGACTGTATGGAGGCATTGCTGACAATCTACACCTTGCCATGCCTCCCAGCACCATCCACTTCTATAACTGAGTTTAGTAGCAAACTAAGTTAGCTGCATATTAGTGAATATATGATCTCTCTATATTGATATTGTTTATGAATTTGAATGCAAGGAAAATCTTATCTAACCCTAATGGTTAAAGATGTATATTTGTATATCTATATTTCGTATATGTCTTTCCTATGTTATGATTGCAGGATTCAAGTACAAGAAATTATGCAGTTTTCAAGATAATATAAATGGTAATTCTAAAACCCTAACCCTAACTTGTGTATTTGAATTTTCTAGGGCAAATTAGATAATGGATTTTACAGAGGAGCAAGTAATATGAAAATAGCTGTTATATAACAGCATATAACGTCGTTGAGCAAATAAGGCAGCAATAATATACCATAATAAAGACAATGTAGAGAAAATAAGAGATCAATCAAATAAGACAAAAGGTGTTCGAATATACACAAATTATACAGTGCGATCAGCAAAGAGATGGCAGGCTTAAGGGAAAGGCGCTGTTTTGGAATTCTATTTAAATATAAACAAGTTGTTTATGAAGGCCGACCTCTCTATGGTAGAGCGCCCATTTCCACATAAGACAAAAGCTCTTATATAAGAGAAAGCCTTCATTATTAAATATAGTGACGTGGTAAAAAGGCACGATCGACATAAAGATTAAGCTGGGAGCGATCATATGAAAATGTGCGAATTTCTCTTATCAAGAGGATAGCGATTTGTTTGTGAGAAATGGTGTGATTAGTAAGAGTTGCACCTCTTAATAAAAGGATGTATTCCTTCATAGAAATCGCGGCTGTTCATATACATATATAATAACATTTATGAGAAGGAATGAAGGGGGATACTCAGAAAAATATACAATAGAATATAAAATGAAAGATATCTGAAGTATAACAGTAGAGAAGAAATAACATATAAATATATACAACGGTCTCATATAAAGGACATTGATTATTGATTATAACAAGAAGCATACAAATTCCATCCGCAGAGGTATATATATTTATTCAGTCATATAAACTATTGTGGACAGCAAAAGGATACATTGCAAATCTTGAACTGAACTAGAAGTTAAATAAGAATCATTATTGAATATAAAAGCAGAAATAAAATAATGAACATCAGGTCAGATCATTGTGAAAATATATTGACTGTCATTTATCTTTACTTATTGCATATCACTGTCATATATAAAAATACATATAATGTTTCAATAACTTGTCAACAAGGACAAAGAGGAAGTATGCACTATGGGAGAGAACAGCTAAGGGCACCCTTTTACAGTGGCAAGTAGGTAGAGATCAACTACTAGGGCACCCTACTGCCCTGTGAAAGGGAGAGAATGGCTAAGGGCACCCAAGGGCAAAACTCTCCTCCTAATCTCCATGTTAAGGGTTTATTGATAAATTTAAGATCACTAGTCAAAGAAGAATGGTGAGGGGACTGCATGGAGGGAGAACGGTTGTTTTAAGGCACCCTGCCATGCCTCCCTGTACCCGCTCTTCTATGACTGAATTTCGCAAACAAACTGAATTAGCTGCATAATAATGAATATATGATTTCTCTATAGTGATATTATTTATGAATTTGAATGTAATGTAATCTTGTTAACACTAATAATTAAAGATGTATATATGTATATCTATATTTTGTATATGTTCTCCTATGTTATGACTACAGAATTCAAGTCCAAGAATTATGTAATTTAAAAGATATTCTATGTGGTAAATCATAAACCCTAAACCTAACTTGTGGCATTATCTTAATTAAAAAACAGGGCTTTGGCCGATTTTTGAATTAAAAATCATGGGTTTATTATATCTGAAAACCACGATTGGTTTTTACTAAAAATCTCGCGTCGTTTTTTTTTGCAAATCATGCCTTTGTGTGAAAATCGTGGGATATTCTGCTAAAAATCATGGCAGATTCCTTTGTTAAAAATCGCTCCTGCTAGGGTTTTTCGGAGCAACGGATTTTGTTGGAAAATCATGGGTTTTTTAGGCAGATTTTTATTTCACATGTTTTTATTGGTGTTTCTTGGTTCAACAGCTAGGGTTTTGCTGAAATTTGAAGGTATATTCATCACTTTTTAAGCTGTTTTTTGCTAGTGTTTTTGTAACCAACAGATAGGGCATGTAATCTTGGCATTTTTGGGCAGTTTGAAAAAGGGATTTGGAGGTTTTCAAACAAGGGTAGAGCCTTCTTCCTGAAGAATATGCTATTTTTTATCATGATGGATGAGAAAGTGTCCTTGTAGGAGCATTTACTCGAGATCAAGGACATCAGAGATTAGTTGTCCGCCATAGGTCTGAAGATGGAAAAAGAGGACACGGTGGTAGTCACTCTAAAAAGCTTACCATGTGCTCATGAGCATTTTATTGAGACCTCGAATATCACCTCTACCAGTGTTGACCTGAAGTTTGAAGAGTTGTGCAATCAGCTCTTACAATAGGATAGATGGAAGAAACAATTTGGTAGTAGTAGTGAGATAGAGGGTGTCGAACACGCATTTGCAGCCAAGGACAAGGGCGAAGGCAAATGGTCACAGAAGAAAGGACAAGGCAACAATGTGGATGCATCAAAGAATCTAAAAAATATCACGTCATTATTGTGATAAGATGGGGCATATGAAGAAGCACTGTAGAAAAAGGTTGGCTAATAAAAAATCCAACCAAGGAGGGCCTCAACAAAAGGCTCATGTCGCAGAGCATTTGGAGGAGTCAATCTAATATGTATTCATGGCCAAAGACCAACAGATCAATCCAAGTCATATGCATGGTATATAGATTTAGGATCATCGTGTCATTTCACCCACAAGACAAATTGGTTCATGTAGTACACAACTTGCTCTGATTCAATGATCTTTGATGGTGGTGAGGAGTACACAGTTGTCGTCGGCAAAGGGAATGTGCAAATATCCTTTGGAGGGAAAAATTTAATTTTTCTCAATGTGTACTATGTGCTAGGAATGGAGTTTAATCTATTCTCAGTAAGCTAGATTGTGCGACATTGCCCCCCTTTCGACGTCATCTTCAGCAAACAATAATGCTACATAGTTGACAAGGAGACCAAGAAGACTATTCCTTTTGGTATAGAAGATCATGGATTGTATTGACTTGTTAACATTGGACAAGTCAAGGAGTGTGCATTGGCAGCCAAGAGTGCATTTGACATTACTACACTTTGGCATCAGCGGTATGGGCACCTCAATATATCATCTCTCTTAGTTAGCCCGAGAGGATTTGGTAGATGGACTACATGACATCTAGCAATAGATAAAGGGTGTTTGTGGAGCTTGCCAAGCAGGGAAACAACACATAACTCTATTTGGTGATGGACAAGCTTGGAGAGCCAAGAAATTCCTACAGCTGGTTCATGCAGATATTTGTGGATCAACAGACATGGCATCGGTCACTGGTGCTAGGTATTTTCTTCTATTTGTTGATGATTTTAGCAGGAAAATGTGGGTGTATTTTCTGAAATTAAAATCAAATGTGTTTAATGAATTTCAAAAGTTCAAAGCATTAGTATAAAAAGAGTCTGGTTGTGACATAACCACTCGTAGATTTGATAATGGAGGCGAATTCTATTCAAAAGAATTCAATGACTTTTGTGTTAAACATGGCATAAAAAGACAATATACAACACCCTACACTCCACAGTAAAATGGAGTCGTTGAGTAGCAGAACCGTACCATCACAGAGATTGCCCAATGTATGATGGAGAATAGGAGTGTTCCCAAGAAGTTTTGGGTTGAGGAAATATATACAATAGTCTATTTACTAAACAAATCTCCAACATAGGTGGTGAAGCAGAAGACCCCAGAGGAAGCATGGTTTGGGAGGAAATCGAAAGTTAGTCATCTTAAGTTCTTTGGTTCTATTGCATATGCTTGGATTCCAGATGAAAAATGAACCAAGTTAGACCCCAAGAGTAAGAAATTGATGCTTATAGGGTATAGTGACAATCATAAGGCTTATAGGGTGATTGATGTTGACATTGACCGCTTGACTTTCTGCCAAGATTTTGTGATTGACGAGGAAGCTGGGCCTTTCCAGACTTATCGAGAGTTCAAGATTATCGAAGAACAACTTGTTGTGGCTACAAATTCTGCTATTCAGCTTGAGGTAGCTCCACCTGAAGGGGGGGTTTAGAGCATGACGAGTCTTCCAGGCCGGTAATTGACCCAGATTTCATTGATGATAACCTGGATCAGCATCTAGATGACACATGAATAGGTAGCCCAAGTCATAGTGACAACACTGATTTATATGAAGAGGCTCCCAAGAAGAGACCAAAGTGGTGGGAAAGCACCATTAGAGATGTTCGGGTAAGTGAAATGATCGAGGGTAGATCATCAAGAGGCAAGAGCAAGAAGAATACAGTTAACTTTGCTCTAATGGTCAATATTCAAGGAGTTTATGAGCCACAGGTATTTGAGGAGGCGAAAGGAAAACCTAAATGGGGAAAGGCCATGGCAACCGAACATGAAAGTCTTATGAAAAGTAAGACTTGGGATCTCTCAGATCTTCCATCAAGGAAGAAACCCATTGGCTGCAAATGGGTGTACGAAGTCAAGTACAAGGCAGATGGTACTCTTGACAAGTACAAAGCTTGGTTGGTCGTAAAAGGGTTCTCACAGCGAGGGCATTGGCTACGAGGAGACTTTTGCTCCTACAACAAAGATGAGCACCATCCGATTAGTCCTAGCCATGGCAACTCAGTTTGGCTGGACAATCCATCAAATGGATGTGAATAGTGTCTTCCTCAATGTAGATTTGGAGGAAGAAGTGTACACGTCTCAACCACAAGGTTTTCAGATTGCAGGGAAGGAGCATCTTGTATGCCGAGTGAAGAAAGCTTTATATGGCATGAAGCAGGGACCTAGGGCATGGTACATCAAAATTGACAGGTCTTTGGTTGAACAGGGATTCCGACGAAGTCCTTTGGATCCAAATCTGTACGTCAAAAGCATTGATAATGATATCATTCTATTGATCATATATGTAGATGACATCATTATTACAACTAGTGGGGCACATGCAATTGAACAGATCAATTCTAATTTGAGTAAAGCTTTTGAGATGATTGATCTAGGCCTTTTATATTATTCCCTAGATGTAGAAGTATGGAAAATAGGTGGCAGCATTTTTGTTTCACAATCCAAATATGCTAGGAGTTTACTCGACAAATTCAGAATGATAGATTGCAAAATCTTGTCAACACCTATGGAGAAAGGGCTGAAACTTTCAACTAAAACTAACTCTAAGATAGTCAATGAGTCAGCTTACAGACAACTAGTGGGGAGCTTAATATATCTTACAGCCACTAGACTTGATTTGAGCTATGTTGTGAGTTTCATTTCTAGATTCATGACAACATCCAAAGTAGAATGATTGCAGTGATGAGGGTGTTGAGATATGTGAAAGGGACACTTGACTTTGGCATTTTGTACAACTGAAGTAAAGATCCTAGGCTAGTTGGGTTTACAAATTCAGATTGGGTAGGTTTTGTGGATGACAGAGAATCCACTTTTGGATATGTTTTCAGCCTTGGCATAGGTGTAGTTACATAGACCAACAATAAATAATAGGTAGTAGTTGTATTCTCGATAAAAGCAAAATATTGAGGAGTAGTAAAAACAGCATGTGAGGTAGTGTGGCTTAGAAGGATGCTTTTAGACATGAAGGTGCCTCAAGCAGAGCCTTCACCCTTGTTCTGTGACAGTCAAGTGGTGCTCAAACTTGTTAAGAATCCCATCTTCCATGAGCATACTAAACATGTGGAACTACATCGTCATTTCATTAGACAACTTGTAGAAGATGGATTGGTTATGTTGTAGTATTGTCTTTTCGAGGATCAAACTGCAAACATTCTTACCAAGTCTTTGAGTCCTGACAAATTTGTAAAATTTCAAGATAAGCTTGGTGTATTTAGTAGATTGACCATTAAGGGAGGGTATTAAAGTAATGTTTAGTTTATAATGGTCAATTAGCTTTTAGCTTAGGCTTTTACTAAAGTCGTTCCAACTTTAGGATAGACATTAGGAATATTCTTTATTCTTTTTGCTTTATTAGTTATCGTTCTTATCCACATTGGATAAGTCTTTTGTAATCTTATATGCTTTCGTTCCTTATTTCATAATCGAATCTTGGTAATCTTTCTATGTTCATTTTTCGTAATAGAGTTATGAGTCAAAGATGCCTTCGCGGTTACATATGCTATTTGAGGATACATTGATTGTGCCCATGTGATGTCCATGTGAAGTCATTGATTATGTTTACTATTCTCCGAAGATGCTCTCCAAGGTTGGGTGTGGGGTTTTGCAATACAATTTTGGTATCCATTGTTTTGGTCAAACCATTTATGGTTCTCCCTCTCTGTTTGCCTATATGTTGGAGGTGTAAGATAGTTGTGTATATGATATATTCACAGGTGCATAGGTGCTGTCAGAGTCGATGGAAGTGTGTTGTGAAAGATCCCTACTCAATTCTGATTTGATTTGTACCTTGCTGTTCTGAATTTTCTGATTTTTGTTTGAATGGTTTGCTTTGTGTTTTTTTGTGTTTTCAATGCATGTAGAGTCTTGCCATGATATATTAAATAAAAGGTAACATAATAGCATACAAATAACACCACAAAGACGACTGAAATTGATTGGATCAGCAAGCAAACTATATCAAATTAAAGATATGAGTTAGGTGACTTAATTTGACATACCCGATTATTGAAGCTTGCTAATTACAATCATGTGATGATGGCTGATTACAAACAGTCTGGTCTGATTATAAAATCAGACTTATAAGAACATACAGAAGTGATCCAATGAACCACAAATCACTCCCAAACCTGAAATAGCTTCAACCTCTAATTGTAGCAGCCAAGTATGTTGAAGTCCAATAACCAAATAACTGGAGCAAGCTGTCCAAACCCCTGTTTTTGGCCTGCAGAAATCAGATCGTAAATCTGAACACAAAATGAAACCAAATGATGCCCAAACGGAAACCCAGTGTAGATTTCCCCGTAATGTGAACTGGGTTGTCGTCCAATCCACTGTCCTCTAAGGGTTTTCGTCCTCAGAAGAGCTGCAACCTGCTGAAAACTCTATCCAGAGCTCCAAACCTGCATTTATGTTTTAAGAAAATGATGATTGAGTGCCCAAAAGAGAGCCCCATTCATTACTTTATAGATTCTATCTCCATTTTCCACTAATAACAATAAAATATTCCCACTAAAAGGGTATGCCCACCTTGAGGGTCACCTCCTCATGAAAAAGAAACACCATCTTTTAAAAACAACATTATTACTACTAGGATGGGAACCTTTTCACTATTCTCCTTCTAATTTGATGTTATTATTCACTTTCACTATTCACATCAAGACAAACCTTTAGTGTTTTCAATTCAACTCTTGAAATCATCATCTAACATCAAACTGAAGGTCTCGGAAGGTTCCCTGCAAAGCTCCAACACCCTCGGTCGGGTTCCCTAACCAACCTATTGACCTACGTGTTGATGGTTGTTTTTCGACAAGTCAACAATAGAGTGAAATACTGAGTATCTGACTCTCTCTTGAGCAAAGCCTCTCGAATGCTAAACTAAGTGATCAAACGAGATAACTCCAAGGTTCCTTCTTATAATGTTTAATTTCGGTAAGAGACAGCTCAATGATTTAAGTATGATTCTGCTGTTTAAACACAAAGGGACTTACATAGACTCTTCTCCTTTCATTCGACTTATTCCTCCTTTGATGTGGATGATGTATATACAAGGTTTCTATGATAAAGAAAATGAAAAAAGGGGGTAAGGGTTTAGGAGGCTAATCTAAGGACAATGAGATAATGAAACATGTAAAGATAGACAAACTCCTCATGAAACCAAACTTCGCTTCGCCATGAGAACCAACAACTACACGAAGACGGTGCAATCTTCTAAGGAAACTCAAGGATTTTCATGTTGTAAATCTCCATCCAAACACCCACAGCTGGCGCAATTTGAACAAGCATTCACAACCGAACTAAAGAAAATGAAGGTTCAGTCTAACTTTGCAAAGTGGATTGCCTTCGACAATACACGAAAAGTATGAACCAGAAGAATTCATCAAATATCTTTACGCATATTCATTACATCAATGCACTTCTAATCTATTTCTAAACTATTTGAAACATCTCTTGATTCCATCAAGATTCAGGAAACCATGTTACTCCACAAGATAATACTTAACACCAAACAAGTAGCTCCAATGTCTTTGCATTAACTTTGAAGAATATTTACAACAATTTCAAGTTCTCTCAGAGAATTTTGAGAGTCTCTTCTATTCTACTCTTAAAATCTACTCTCTACTACTACTAATGATCTACTTTCTAATCCATATCTCTAATCTATTCTCTAATGAATTACAAATGAGGCAACAAGGCCTTTATATAGTGCTCCAGTATACAATGAAGGGCTAAGATTAATTCAATAGCCAAGGGTCTAGATCGTGCCACCTCAGAGGTAGTTACAACAACTTGCTATTTTTAGCAAAAAAAAGAGAGGCAATGAAGGCACGTTTTCCAATGTGATAAGGTAAGGCGAAAGCATTTAAAATATTCCTCCACATAGGAATCTCTTTGGCTTCTTTCATTAAATGATACATTGCATGCATTAAATAATGCGGCTAATCAAAATTGAATGATGTGTACTCGCCACATAAGTGCCAACTCAGCATACTTTGAAAATTGTATCAACTTGTAATGATGTATTCAATGTGATGGTTTGAACTTGTATATTTAGGAATACATCCTGTGGATCTTTGCCTTATTCATTCTTCTTGTTAACTGGATGTATGATAATTGTCGCCTCACTTGACTAACTTTATGATTCTTCTTCTTGTAGATAGATTGATGTGAATCTTCTTCGATGTATCTTCATGTAGGCTAGAGAGTAGATGATGACACTTGATTTCTTCATGAAGACTAGGAGACTCTCTTGAACTTGGAAATTTGAAGAGTCTTGAAGTTTGATGGATGAATGCTTTTGGAAGTTTCAATGAAGTGTTCCAACTCGATGATGTAGAAGATTTGAGGTATAATCCTTTAAAGTAGTGTTCCCTCCGCAAGGTGAAAGTGATTCAAACACTTGCTCTTGATGATCATGATATAGTTAATGAAATGATTCCTTGAAGATGATCTTGAAGCTCGAAGGAACTTGACGTAGGATCTTTCATGATGTCATTGATGAAGAGGACTTGAGATATATCTTGCTGTGACGTCTTGGAGCAGCTACCTCTTGAAGTGATGTAGATTTCTTAGAATGATGCTTCCTGGAAGATGATCTTGAATGAAGTAGAATATATGAAATGTTCCAACTTGATGATAACACTTTCCTTCTGGTGGAGCAGCTACTTGATGTCTTCTCCACATGACAATTGGTTGACTTTACTCCTAGCATGAAGGTGGTTCCAGCTTCTTCTTCTTTGATGACTCTTTAGCATCATTGACATTCCTGCAAACTTGACGCGAATAAGTAATTGCAAACACAATCTTCACTTCAGCCACCTTAGTGGATTAAATTATGAAATTTTCCTTTATAATTATGAAATATTACTTCTAAACTCAAGGAATCTATGAAAATCCATTTATCCTTCTTGAATTTTACCAATATTTAAACAATTTCAATGCATTTAATGAAGGAAAAATAAGAAAATCAGATCAGAAATATTCAGATCAGACTTACTTGATGAGCTGTTTTGAATTGGATACCTTGCAATTTGATCCACCACTTGCTTAAATTTGATAAAATCGAATTTGTACTTGTAAAACAACTTCTTGTTGCTGCTCCTTGAGGAAAAATCTGCTCTTGAAGAACAAATCTGCTCTTGAAAATAATAAAAATGAAAAGGAAATAAGATATATATACATAATTTGCTTTAAAAACTTTTCCTTTTCTCTAGGCCGACCTCCTTTATTATTGTGCACAAACATTTAATTTAGATTTGATCTCTATTTAATAAAAGCAATTTTCACGTTTCCCGAGGCAAAAATCATTAAATGTTTCTAACTCCCTTGATGGCGCATTAGATAAGGTCTTGGTGATCTTCTTGTTGGTTGGCATTTTTCTCCTTCAAGCGCATGAGATCAAGAATTTAAATCCTCTTGTCTTGCATTTCGCATTGGTTCAAGAATCAAAATCCTCTAGATTTAACATGTGTGACGCTTTGGCTCAAAGCTTGGATTCCTTTCAGCATTTCGCACTAGATGACCTCTTGATGATCTTCCTTTCATGCTTCGCATTAGATAGTACTTAGTGTTCTCTTACTTTAAGGGATGGCGCATTAGATGGGGATTAGAATCCTCTAGAACTTGGTCGCATTAGATAGAGCTTGAGGGTTCTTTAACATCAAACTTAACTCTCCTCTTTAACATGGCGCATTGGTTGGAGGATTAGAATCCTCTAGATTTTCGCATTACTTAGGCAATTTAAATTCTTCTTGTTGAGCGCTTGGATAAAGGGCTTGGAAGATGGCGCATAAGATAGCTCGGTTGAAGTCTTCCAACTTGAATGGATTTGGATAGCCTTTGCCTTGAAGCGGATTATGTATGATGTTTGGCGCGCTAGATGAGACTTGAAAATCTTTTAGATACAAACCTTGATCACTACCTCATGATGTTGGCGCATGGGTTAAGCTTGGAGAATCCTCTGAAAACGTGTCTCACTTTACCTTGGTGTTGCATATTGGGTGATCTTGCCATAGGCGCATTGGTTCAAGTTTCCAAATCTTCTAACCTCTAGCGCATTAGATAAGCTTCTAGAATTCTCTGACTTCTAGTTTGGTGGAGTGACTTGCATGTTTGAAGTTGTCATTTCGCATTAGTTGAAGAGTGAAAATTCCCCAAGAATTGGCGCAATAGATAGAAGATTGAAATCCTCTGATATTTTCGCACTGGATCAAGGCATTGAAATCCTCATCTTTTCCTTCGAAATGACCTTTTGGTTTGGGCGCAATAGATAGAAGATTGAAATCCTCTGATATTTTCGCATTGGACCAAGGTTTTGATGGGCGCGTTGGATCAAGTTTTCAAATCCTCTGGCTCAAGTGTCTTATCCTTCGCGATTTTGTGCCCAGATTCGCGTCATCTAAGTACCTGGTCGCACTAGATCAATGTTTTAAATCCTCTGAAATCGTCAAGCATTTTCAGGATCGCGTGAGTAAAGGTATATTGAAAAATATATTTAAGTATAAGTTTAGAGATTGAATTTCTTATACTTTAAATATTTTTCAATATACCTTTCAGGATGTTTGAGATAGGTCCCGAATCCACCGGATTTAAGACGCAAAATATAGAATTTGGAGGATTCACCAGATTTCAGACTTAGCCATTTTTTTCAGGATTTTCAGGATTTCAGGTTCCAGGCTTAGTCTTTTCCGGGTCTCAAACATACATCAAGAAGGGTCTCATTATTCATCATTTGGATGGGATTTGATCACAATTCTTCATTATTGCAAGTTCATCTATCCTTAATCGTGAACCAAAGATCATAGGCAAGGAAATTGTTACCATATCGGCAGAGGAAAATGAGTCAAATCATCATTAAAATCTCGTTGAAAACTCATTGAAAACTCACTGAAAGCTCAGAGCTCAAAAAAAAAGGGGGTCCCTATTCCTAATGGGGCGATGTGTGATTTGGTCACAACACTACGGAAACCCAATAGTAGGTCAACCTCTGCTGAAGATTGGGCAGTCTAAGGAAGGGACATTATAGCCCTACCTTCTCGGGATTGCTTGCCCTCAAGCAACTGTAAAGCTGGATGCTGAAGTATCATCTCTCCTTCCCACGTGGCATCCTCCAACGGCAAATCCCTCCATCGCACCAAATACTCTCTGATCACTCGGCTACGCAACCTCTTCTCCCTCATGTCAAGAATCTCTGCAGGGATTAAAACTAATTGACTTTCCTCATTTAATGGGGGCAAAACAGGTGAAGAGATAACGTGTTGTCCCAAAGCCTTCTTCAAGCAAGATACATGAAATACATTATGTATTTTACTCTCGGGAGGTAGCTCAAGCTCATATGCGACCTCACCAATCCTCCTCAATACTCTATATGGACCATAAAACCGAGGCTTGAGCTTTTCTGCCCCACTCCTCTTGAGGGTACTCTGTCTGTAGGGCTGTAGGCGCAAGTAAACCATATCTCCAACCTCAAAGGTCCTCTCAACTCGATGTCGATCAGCATACATCTTCTGCTGATTCTGTGCATGTTGAATATTATCCTTAAGTACCTTAAGGATATCCTGATTGTCCTGTAACCAATCCCGAGCTCTAGGCGCTCTGCTATCGCCTAATGCCAAGTCCACAAATGAGAAGGTATCATAACCATATAACGCTCGGAAGGGAGTCATATCGATCGACATGTGATATGTGGTATTATAACAATGCTCGCCCAAATACAACCATCGCACCCAAGCCTTCTGCTGTCCTGAAATGTAGTTACGTAAGTAACCCTCAACCCACTTATTAACTACCTCTGTCTGTCCATTTGTCTGAGGGTGGTAACTAGTACTGGGTGTCAACTCGGTACCTGCTAATCGAAATAGCTCCTACCAAAAGATGCTCATAAACCTGCTATCTCGATCACTGACAATGGTCTTGGGGAGTCCATGGAGTCTAAACACCTCACGGAAGAATAATTCTGCCACTTGAGATGCTGTAAAGTCGGTTGCAATAGGAAAGAAGTGTGCAAACTTCGTCAACCTATCCACAACCACATAAATGCAATCCTTTCCTTGAACTCTTGGAAGACCAGTAATGAAGTCCATCGATATACTTTCCCACTTCTGCTCTGGAATAGGCAATGGTTGCAGAAGACCCGCCGGAAAAGTATGCTCTGACTTGTTCTGCTGACAAGTCACACATTCACGTACATAGCGCAAGACATCATCTTTGAGGCCCTTCCATGAGAATCTTTCTCTCACTTGCCGGTATGTCTTCAAATATCCAGGATGTCCTGCCATAGGTGTGTCATGGGTGGCTTGTAAAATCTTGTTCTTCAGTTTCGATCCAGGTACCAAATAAATCCTGTTCTTATAATAGATAACATCATCAATCACCGTGTATCTATCATCCTGAATCTTGCCATCCATAATCTCACATGCAAACTGATTCTTGGAATACTCAACAATTAGTTGAGACTTCCAATCTGCTGAAATCTCACTCAAAGAGCAAAGTGCAGCCATTGTAGGTTTCCTAGAAAGTGCATCAGCAACAATATTTTTTTTCCCCTTGACATACTCAATGTCAAAATCATATGCCTGTATCTTGCTGACCCATTTCTGTTGGCGCTCATTAAGCTCTTTCTGCTCCAAGAAATATTTCAAACTGTTGTGGTTAGTCCTCACCACAAACTTTCCACCCACCAAATATTGCCGAAACTTCGCCAAAGCATGCATAATGGCGAGCATTTCCTTGTCATAGGTGGAGTACAATCTCTCATTATCCCTCAACTTCCTACTCTCGTAGGCAATGGGATGACAATTCTGCATAAGGACTGCTCCAATACCCTCTCCGGATGCATCACACTCTAACACAAAAGGCTGAGAGAAATCTGGAAGTGCCAAAACTGGACAAGTACTCATGACCTGCTCGAGCTTATCAAATACAACCTGTATCACCTTTGTCCATATGAATGCACCCTTTCGTGTGAGATCTGTCAAAGGGACCGCAAGTTGTGAATACCCCTTCACAAATCTCCTGTAATAACCACATAGGCCTAAGAAACCCCTCAACTCTGAAATGTTCCTAGGTGGTGGCCAATCAAGGATGGACTGAATCTTTTCCTGATGTACCTTGACCCCATCACTACCAATCACATGCCCTAAGTACAAGATCTCTGTAAGTCCAAATTCACATTTGGACATCTTGGCAAATAGAGACTGGGCTTCTATAATGCCAAGAACCTCATCCAGATGCCTCATGTGCTCCTCCCAATTCCTGTTGTAAATCAATATATCATCGAAGAACACAAGTACATACTTACGTAGCTGCTTATTAAATATATGGTTCATGCATGATTGGAAAGTAGCAGGTGCGTTAGTAAGGCCAAAAGGCATCACCAAGAACTCATAGTACCCATAATGACATATGAATGCTGTCTTATGTATGTCCTCACGCACTCGAATCTGATGGTACCCTGATCGAAGGTCAATGTTTGAGAAATACAACGCACCATGAAGCTCATCCAATAACTCATCTATGCGCGGAATAGGATATCTGTTCTTGATTGTTTTCTTGTTTAATGCACGGTAATCAATGCACATACGCATAGTGCCATCCTTCTTTTTCACAAACACCACAGAAGAAGCAAAGGGGCTAGAACTAGGTCTAATGTGCCCCATATCTAGCAGCTCATGGATGGTCTTCTCTATTTCATCCTTAAATCTCTTAGGAGGACAATAAGGAGTGGTAATCATAGGCTTGGCGCCCTCCTCTAACTCTATCACGTGCTCAAATCCACGGTCAGGAGGTCTACCAGAAGGAATATCACCAAATACTACTCCATGTTTCTCCAATACTGTCTGGACATCAATGTGGAATGGCTGGTCATCCTGTGAAGGTGGTGTCTTGGATGAAACAAAATACTGTGCTGCCCACGCCACATCTCCATGCCTAAGAATGGATTCCATCCTACGTGCTGAAACCACCATGGGTCCACCCTCAGAAAGAGCCTTTAGCACAATCTTCTTACCCCCAACTATAAACTCCAGCTCCCTCCTCTGGAAATCCTGTATATATCTGCCAAGTGATTGCAACCATTGGACACCTAGCACTGCATCAATGTCACCCAAACCCACAACATAAAAATCATCGGTCAAGGTGTAATCTCCCAACTGTATCCTAAGCTGTGGAACTACCCTGGTGCACTGCATAGAAAATCCATCTGCTACTGTGACACTGAAACCAGGAAAATCCTTTGCCTGCAATTCTTGCTTAGCAACCAGTCCCTCATCAATAAAGTTGTGCGTGGCACCACTGTCAACAAGGCAAGTCACACATTGACCCTTAATCACTCCCTTTAAGCGAAAGGGATGGTATCTGGGGACTCCTGAAAGGGTGGCAATGACAGGATTGGGTGTATCTGATGTGTCACCCACTCCAAGCTCCACCTGTGGGGCCTCTTGTTCGTCCTCACCATCGCTGCCCTCTAAATCAGTATCCTGTATATGCTCATCCTCCACATCAGACACAATCTCAATGAGATGCACTTTGCCCTTCCCAAGGCATCGGTGTCCAGGCTCCCAAGGTTCCTTACATGTGAAGCATAGCTTCTTCCTCCGTAACTCATTACGTGTCTCCTGGTCCATCCTGGGGGGAGGTGGTGCACTCCTATGTTGTGTCGAAGATCTCTGAAAAGGCTTGGAACCTTTGGAGAACTTCTTATTCTGTTGATAAGAAGTAGGAGGTGGTGAAGTATCAAGGTCTAGTGCAATCTGAATAGCCTCATTTAAAGTCTTAGGCTTAAGAGCCTTGACCAAACCCCGTAATCTGTCATGTAATCCTTCTATGAAGAGCATCACTACATGTCTCTCTGGCATCTCAGGAACCATAACAGCAATGCGTTGAAACTCATTAATGTAAGTTTCAGCATGTCCAGTCTGTCGCAATAATGCTAAATCCCTGTAGTACAACTCAACATCCTTATGGTCAAATCTGGCAATTAGCTGCTCAGTGAACTCCCTGTAAGAATGAATAAGTCTATGGTTTTGGGTAACCAAACCATGATGCCACCACTCATAAGCTATACCCTCCAAATGTAGTACTGCAAACTGAATGGCCTCGTCCTCAGGCATCGGCTTAAGTGAAAGGTAGATGTCAAGCTTGTGCACCAAAGCTCGGGCGGTGATCTTCTCACTACCATCGAAGGAAGATATAGTGAGCTTGCTAGTAGCTCGATGGAGGTCACTATTTTGCTGTTGCCCCCTACCACCACGGTTTCTCATGCTATCTCTTCATTGGGAACAATACTGATGTAAAGGGAAGGCCTCTCTAACATGCGCTGGAAGACGTGTCCACTCATCATTTGCTGCCATAACAGTATCTTGGAACTCCACACCCTTAAGCGGATCAACTGGGGGTGGCTCATCTCTAGGAGGAAAATGCGGCTGCATGGGCCTATCAGCTGTGCGTGAATGAGTCTTGTCACGCCTAGGAGAACCAAGAACACTATCCATCGATGAGGGAGCTCTACTACTCCCACGGCTGTCTGCAACTGAAATAGACCTGTCAACCCTATCATGTCTGTCGTGTTTGCCATGTCTATCCCTACGTCGACCCATATCCATTTTGACAAGGGTATTCTGAAGTCTGTCTAATGCCTGTACAATCCTTGGTTGTGTATTAACAAGAGTTCTGAATACCTCACGGTCACGGTCAATATCCTCCTGCGGATTCTGTCTTTCCCTTTGACGAGGACTTCTACTGCCCTCATGGCTGTCCCCCATAGCTGTACCCTAAATACCAGTGTCAACCCCAAATTGTATATGTGTTCTTCTACGAGTATAATACCTGTGTGGACCCACCTCTCTAGGATGCATAGAGCTGAACCAAACACCCTCAGGCTGGCAAGATCATGGCTCTGATACCACTGAAAGATCCCTATTCAATTCTGATCTGATTTGTACCTTGCTGTTCTGAATTTTCTGATTTTGGTTTGAATGGTTTGCTTTGTGTTTTTTTGTGTTTTCAATGCATGTAGAGTCTTGCCATGATATATTAAATAAAAGGTAACATAATAGCATACAAATAACACCACAAAGACGACTGAAATTGATTGGATCAGAAAGCAAACTATATCAAATTAAAGATATGAGTTAGGTGACTTAATTTGACATACCCGATTATTGAAGCTTGCTAATTACAATCATGTGATGATGGCTGATTACAAACAGTTTGGTCTGATTATAAAATCAGACTTATAAGAACATACAGAAGTGATCCAATGAACCACAAATCACTCCCAAATCTGAAATAGCTTCAACCTCTAACTGTAGCAGCCAAGTATGTTGAAGTCCAATAACCAAATAACTGGAGCACGCTGTCCAAACCCCTGTTTTTGGCCTGCAGAAATCAGATCGTAAATCTGAACACAAAATGAAACCAAATGATGCCCGAATGGAAACCCAGTGTAGATTTCCCCGTAATGTGAACTGGGTTGTCGTCCAATCCACTGTCCTCTAAGGGTTTTCATTCTCAGAAGAGCTGCAACCTGCTGAAAACTCTATCCAGAGCTCCAAACCTGCATTTATGTTTTAAGAAAATGATGATTGAATGCCCAAAAGAGAGCCCCATTCACTACTTTATAGATTCTATCTCCATTTTTCACTAATAACAATAAAATATTCCCACTAAAAGGGTACGCCCACCTTGAGGGTCACCTCCTCATGAAAAAGAAACACCATCTTTTAAAAACAACATTATTACTACTAGGATGGGAACCTTTTCACTATTCTCCTTCTAATTTGATGTTATTATTCACTTTCACTATTCACATCAAGGCAAACCTTTAGTGTTTTCAATTCAACTCTTGAAATCATCATCTAACATCAAACTGAAGGTCTCAGAAGGTTCCCTACAAAGCTCCAACACCCTCGGTCAGGTTCCCTAACCAACCTATTGACCTACGGAAACCCAATAGTAGGTCAACCTCTGCTGAAGTCTGGGCAGTCTAAGGAAGGGAAATTACATGTTGACATTGTATCATGTTCATTGAAGATTAATACATGGAGTTTTTTTTTGAAAGGGTTTCTCCATGTAAATTCTGTGTTATTTGTTGCAAGTTTATGGTTTGCTGATTTTGTTCTATTTGCTGATTTATGCTTCCACATATAATCTTTAATGGGTAATCCACTGTTAAGCAGTTAAATTTCAGATTTGCACACTTTTGGGAAGGTTTTTTTTGCAGTTGTTTCACCTTGTTTATCAATGGTGATCTAGATGATTTAGTCCATCGCTTAATTATCCATCATTTTCTACTATTTTTTCATTCTATGTAATGTCACTCTGGAATTTGTTACAAGATCAAGATTAAGATATTTTCCTTGAATAGATTGTCAATGCCCCGTGAAATTTTTTGTGTTGAGAACCACTAAAATGGTGACAGAATTTTGTCAAACTTGTTTGAATTGATAGTAGACTTGTGCATAACAGGTTCATGCTTCAGCACTATTTACTCAATGAATACATATCAGTAAATGGTTTTCTTTATGTGAAATTTATGGAAGCTTGCAGAGTCAGCTTCTAAAGAACTTATAGTGATGGTGATGGATTTGTAAAAGGTTTTAAGAATTTCTTTATTATTTTGGGTTGGCAGCTTGTCAACTTTGGTGGCATCTTGGAGCTATTTATACTTGTTTCTAAAAGTTGCTTCTTGTTACCCTGTTCTTTTGGGTGGAAAATCAGTAGGATTAACAGAACATTAACCATGATTTCTATTTGATCAAGATGAGAACTCGTATTAGTAAGTCTGGCAAACTTTAGTAATACACTGTCATTTATATCATGACTTGTACAATTAGTGGTATTGATTCCTGCATTCAATTTCAAACTTGTAGTCTTTTAACTTGTGTTTCAAAGTATTTAGCATGCAATGAAACTTTGGAAATATATATACTAAGTGTACTGGTAAACATTATCCTTCTGCCATTGTATAACTGTGTGACCCTTTTATCATGTTGGTATAATGTATGGCAGAATTTGAAATGTTTTGGGGACCTACAATAAAATTTCTATGATTTACTGATTTTATGTATCTTTTGCAGCCATTGGGCTTCCCATGGTGTCCATACCAGGGTTCATTTTCTCGATTGTCAGTATCTCTTGAGTAAGTATTTCTGGTAATCCAATTATAGTTGAAAATAGTTATGGTGATCCTGTTTGTAAGATTTTTTCTATTATTGATAAGCACATTACCCAAACTTATTGGATGAATTTTCTTATTTGTTAAGTAATAATTCTTTTAGAATTTGTGATCTTTTTATGAGAATTTATTGAGAATTATGGTTTTTTCTGCTATAAGCCTATAACTATAGGAAGGGAGGTCTACTTTGTAATACTTTTTGCAGCGGAGCAATACTCTGAAACATATGGGCAAAATAATTGTATTTAAGATGATACACAGCAGTCAGTGTCAAAATTTCTAGGTTCTTAACTGTTTTGTATTTTGTTATGATCTATTATGGAAACTTTTAAACAGTATGTCTTCCTCAGTATGATGGATATCCTTTAGGCCTTGGCCTCTTTCCTGAAGCAGGTTTTTATTATGTTCAATCATTGTTTTGGATTTAGTCTAGATGTATTGAATGAGATTGGATCAATATGGTTGGGCTAAGGAGATATAGACATTATTAATATGATGCCTTCAATGTATCCAATGAAAACATGAGTTTTAGGTTTTGTTTCTATGGGTATGCGATGTTAAATTGGGATTTGTCTTACAAGATTGAAGCAATATAGTTGTTTTAGTTGAGATGTAGAAACAATAGACAAGATGCATTCTAAGAATTAGGTAAGAACATGAGAGGTCTATAATACTTTTTTCATGGGTATTCAGAGTGACTCACATTGGCTACATCTTATAAGCTAGATTCCATATGAAAAATGTTTCAAGGGAAGTGGTTGTTTTCTTTAAAGATGCGAAATATGTAAATTTTCTTTCAGTGTTTTAGCTGCTACATAACATTTTTGGGACCACCATTCTCTAAAATGAAGCTTTAGACTATATCTGATTAAAAGCCGCTTGACATGAAGTTGTAAACATTTTGTTAAAGTCACAAGGTAAGAGTACAGCTCATGCTTGACAAATCCTGGAAAAATAGAATATTGAGAGTATATTTGGAAGTTCCCAAAAATATGTATCAGAAAAACAAGTTTCAGGAAAGAAATTGCATAGACACAAGATTGGATTGACATTTCGGACCTCTCTTTGTAATCCATTGCTGGTGGAGACACAAGAATGGATTAACATTTCAGACCACTCTTTATTATGTTTTTGGGCTTACATCTTTGAGGTCCCAAGTTCAAACTAAGAATCTTTGTTTCTACATTAATTTTTCATGCCATTTTTAATATTGACACCTGACAATCTTTTGTCCAACCAATTGTGAAAGGACATGTGGTGAAGCATGACAAGTGGTGGTTACTGAGTAAAGATAAACAAGGGCAAGTTGTCATTCCTTGTTTATTAGCTTACTATTGTGTAATGTAAAGAGAAATAGTGACAAACTTTTGGGGGCATCTGTTTGTCATGTGGGCTTTATTTTGGGTCATGTTGGAACCATGAGAAAGATCTTTATGAGCTCTAGAACTTTAGAGTAGCGTTTACAAAATTTTGTAGACTTTTTATGCATTATGGAGAAATGTTTTGTACTGTGGAAGTAAAATGCACAAGCATGTATATAATTTTTATTTGTCAAAAGAGAGCTGTTGATTCCCACATCCCACTTAATTCAGCTAACCCACAAAAGTCTTGACAGCGGTGAATCCAAACACCACCAGCATAAAATAATGCACAAGCATGTATATAATTTTTATTTGTCAAAAGAGAGCTGTTGATTCCCACATCCCACTTAATTCAGCTAACCCACAAAAGTCTTGACAGCGGTGAATCCAAACACCACCAGCATAAAATAAATGGGTTTTAACAATTTATGGATTAATAATACCAAGCAGGATACTCATTTAAATGCCTAAGCACTTTGAACACAACAGTGACCAGCCACTTCAAGGATCCAATCAAGCTCCAACACACTTGGGTTTCGAACCTAGACCCATCTTTTCACAAAGCAGCCAATTGTGGCAAATAAGCCAAAAGCTATGCCCAGTCACCAAGTTAGTCGTGACTCACACCTTTGCCACGTTGTCCACAAAGATGATAGAATGTGTATGAGTGAATGCCAATTTTTAATCACTATGGTCCAATATCAAATTTATTAAATATCACCTCCATTACTTAATTGCAATCACACCTCAACAATTGTCTTCAGAATTGATTTTTAATTCAAACAAAACATGAATCAAAACCTAATTTCTTATACACAGAAGTTGTAGTTAGCATAATAAGTACCTGTTATAATTTGTTAGTACTTGTAAAGCCGATTTATTTTGGTAATTCCTTGTTGGCTTTGGGCTTTTGACATTTTGACAATAAACAGTAGTTGTTTGCAATTGCCAATGGTTGTGGTCTAAGCGACTATCATTGGGCCCTCTAAATGGAATTGTCATAGTCAAGGAAGGGGTCTTATCTTGGATGGTCTTCCTTAATCTACATTTATTGTAATCAAGCACTGCCTCAATAAAGCATTTATTGTGTTATTCTCATACAATCAATTTACTACATACTGTTCTTTATTTGTATATTATTGCTTTGTAGTTTAGCAAGTAAGCAGTAAACATTTGGTGTCACTGCCTTTGCGAAGTTGGATCAGATTTAAAATGGATCAAAGTCAGTCATAACTATTGACGATGACACAATAAAATAGAATTAGAGTAAATGGGCCAGCCAATACAAAAATCTTTGGACACACAAAAAGAAAGAGAAGATCAACTTACCCAAGACTACAAGTACTTGTCGGAACTTTCAGTTCAAGAGCATGTTAGAGAAGAATCAAACTGAAATCAACTACCCACATATTCCATCTGGGGTAACTTGGCAGTAACTGAAGAAATAGATAAGTTGTTGGATAACTCGCCTAGTCTCCTAGCAAGATACTACATAATCTTACAAGACCTCCATGCTGAATGAGACTGCAAAGTACACAAACAACAAATAATACAATGGTACAAGGAAAGGTGGTGCTAGGAGGAAGAGGGATTAAGTGAAGACCAATGTCATGTTCCATGAAATTAATGCCATTTAGCCCAAACAAAGGTGGGACAACAAGAATGAAGGAGACTATGAGAGGCACTTGAGAAAATTCCATCAGTGCATTTTTAGAGCCAAAGTGAAAGTTGGAGTCATAGTTGTGAATGAAGAAATCTAAATATCCAGCCGACTTCGAAGAATAAGCCACAACTAACCAAAGAGTGGGTAGAGTTTGCTAGGCAACTTGCGCTTCTTGAAGAAGGAAGTGCTTATCCTTTTGACCAAGTCACATTGGAAGTTCTAGAAGAAGAATTATTTTAATCATCGGAGCTGACAAAGGTCCCTTAAAGCTAGGGAAGTCTTCATTTTGAGATAGATTTAGAGGACTTCTTTGCATGATAAGAAAGAGTCAAATGAGAGCAATATTTGAAGCATCAAAGAATTGCTACTTGAGGAGACTGAGCCAAAGATGCTGGGAAAGGGACTGGATTGGAGAGAAGTGAGCTTGAGGGCGATAATAGTATGTACAAAAGACCTGTGACCAATAGTGCTGAGAGAGCAAAGGAATGTCTGGATCAAAACTTATTGAGGAGAAGGTTCCGATCACTCTAGTTGCATCAAGGACAACCAACATTGTGACTCCACCAGCCAATTTGTTGATGTGTTTTCTATGACAGTGTCAACATTTAGAATAAAACACTAAGTATTCTATCCTCTCTTGAAGAAAGAAACCTCAAATGCTAAAGTATGTGATCAAATGAGATTACTCCAAGGTTCCTTGAATGTCAGGTCTTGACGTGCACATGGATAGACTCAGTGGAATGATGTGATTTTGCGGGTAATCACAAAGGGACTTACACAATTGTTCGATACACAACATTAATTGCTTCCTTCACAAAGGGAAATACTTAGAATTTTTAAGTTCTACAATTGAAGAGGCATATGATTTCACAATGAGGCTCTCTTGAAAACTAATCCTAATGAAGATCTAAAAACAAAATGTAAAAGAAGGATGAGGGTTTAGGAATCTACTTGATGCAAAGATTACTATTGACTTATTGAACCAAACCATGCTTTGCTTCGCCAAGATGATGCAATCTTCTAAGGTGTTTATGACGATTTTCAGATCACTCATACATAAAACATGGGGATGAATATGCAGCAAGTAATCAAAGTTAAGCTTTGAACAAGTTCAGACTAACCATACACTGTAATCTGCAAGCCACAAATCACAAAAGGTATGAACACAAGGGTTTCAATATGCATCAACAACAATATCTTTCATCATTCTAACTTAATGAAACTTAAAATGAAACAGATCTAACATTGGAGCTTATGATTTGCTTTGAAGAAATCAGAAAACCATGCTAACATTCCAAATGAACACCATAAACACCAAGCTTCAATGATTATGTATTGATTTTGGTAATGCCTTTGCAACAATCTGCCAATATGTCAAAATTTTTTTGCTCCCACATGGGGTAACTACTACAGCAATGATCAACAACAACTACTCTCTTGTTCTCTTCTCCTATTCTTCCTACAAAATGAGGCGAATGGGCCTTATATAGAGCTCAAAAATTACAATGAAGGGCCCAGATTGATTCTAGAAATCAATAGCCAAGATCAAAACAACAAAACCCCAATGAAAAGTAGTTATAGCTACCAACATTCTGGCCAATGAAATAGCAACAACATATACTAAGAGGTCCCACGCTGACTAGGATTCCAATAAAGCATCTTCTAGAAGGGCGGCTCCCTTATCTCGTTCCTTTGTTGCAAGTTCAATGAATCTAGACATGACAGTTTCTAGCTCATCCATTGGAATGATGTGATTTTGTTGGTAATCACAAAGGGACTTACACAATTATTCGATACACAACATTCATTGCTTCCTTCACAAAGGGAAATACTTAGAATTTCTGAGTTCTACTACTGAAGAGGCATATGATTTCATAATGAGGCTCTCTTGAAAACTAATCCTAATGAAGATCTAAAAACAAAATGCAAAAGAAGGATGAGGGTTTAGGAATCTACTTGATGCAAAGATTACTATTGACTTATTGAACCAAACCATGCTTTGCTTCGTCAAGATGATGCAATCTTCTAAGGTGTTTATGACGATTTTCAAATCACTCATACATAAAACATGGGGATGAATATGCAGCAAGTAATCGAAGTTAAGCTTTAAACAAGTTCAGACTAACCATACACTGTAATCTGCAAGCCACAAATCACAAATGGTATGAACACAAGGGTTTCAATATGCATCAACAACAATATCTTTCATCGTTCTAACTTAATGAAACTTAAAATGAAACAGATCTAACATTGGAGCTTATGATTTGCTTTGAAGAAATCAGAAAACCATGCTAACATTCCAAATGAACACCATAAACACCAAGCTTCAATGATTATGTATTGATTTTGGTAATGCCTTTGCGACAATCTGCCAATATGTCAAAATCTTTTTGCTCCCACATGGGGTAACTACTACAGCAATGATCAACAACAACTACTCTCTTGTTCTCTTCTCCTATTCTTCCTACAAAATGAGGCGAATGGGCCTTATATAGAGCTCAAAAATTACAATGAAGGGCCCAAATTGATTCTAGAAATCAATAGCCAAGATCAAAACAACAAAACCCCAATGAAAAGTAGTTATAACTACCAACATTCTGGCCAATGAAATAGCAACAACATATACTAAGAGGTCCCACGCTGACTAGGATTCCAATAAAGCATCTTCTAGAAGGGCGGCTCCCTTATCTCGTTCCTTTGTTGCAAGTTCAATGAATCTAGACATGACAGTTTCTAGCTCATCCATTGGAATGATGTGATTTTGCTAGTAATCACAAAGGGACTTACACAATTATTCGATACACAACATTCATTGCTTCCTTCACAAAGGGAAATACTTAGAAATTCTGAGTTCTACTACTGAAGAGGCATATGATTTCACAATGAGGCTCTCTTGAAAACTAATCCTAATGAAGATCTAAAAACAAAATGCAAAAGAAGGATGAGGGTTTAGGAATCTACTTGATGCAAAGATTACTATTGACTTATTGAACCAAACCATGCTTTGCTTCGCCAAGATGATGCAATCTTCTAAGGTGTTTATGACGATTTTCAAATCACTCATACATAAAACATGGGGATGAATATGCAGCAAGTAATCGAAGTTAAGCTTTGAACAAGTTCAGACTAACCATACACTGTAATCTGCAAGCCGCAAATCACAAATGGTATGAACACAAGGGTTTCAATATGCATCAACAACAATATCTTTCATCGTTCTAACTTAATGAAACTTAAAATGAAACAGATCTAACATTGGAGCTTATGATTTGCTTTGAAGAAATCAGAAAACCATGCTAACATTCCAAATGAACACCATAAACACCAAGCTTCAATGATTATGTATTGATTTTGGTAATGCCTTTGCAACAATCTGCTAATATGTCAAAATCTTTTTGCTCCCACATGGGGTAACTACTATAGCAATGATCAACAACAACTACTCTCTTGTTCTCTCCTCCTATTCTTCCTACAAAATGAGGTGAATGGGCCTTATATAGAGCTCGAAAATTACAATGAAGGGCCCAGATTGATTCTAGAAATCAATAGCCAAGATCAAAACAACAAAACCCCAATGAAAAGTAGTTATAACTACCAACATTCTGGCCAATGAAATAGCAACAACATATACTAAGAGGTCCCACGCTGACTAGGATTCCAATAAAGCATCTTCTAGAAGGGCGGCTCCCTTATCTCGTTCCTTTGTTGCAAGTTCAATGAATTTGGACATGACAGTTTCTAGCTCATCCATCGGTACACTTGGCATGCTCTCCATTGTGTAATCCATGATCACCAAGTCAGCATCACATGTAGCAAGAATGCTTTCCCAATCCGATCCCAATTCCTGAATCTCGCTAATGAAAGTCAAGAGTGTTGAAGCATCTTCAAAATGTCCTTCCAAGACAGGATTTGTGGCTTTGAAATATATGCTTCGCATCTTATCCTTACGTTTTCCACGTTCAACACTCCATCTCGTATCTCTTGATTGAACCAAGCCTCTATTGAAACAAGGATTTTATCTTGAATTTCTTTTATTACCTTCCTTGCTTGAGTGGCATCACTTTCCATCTTCTCAATCATTTCTCTCTTCAGGACCAAAGCGCAATACCAACGATGAAAGTCATAGGCTTGATTTGATTGCATTACGCTACCATCCACGAGGACCTGCTTTGGAGTATTCATCAATACCTTCAATCATGGAATAGTCTTCTACTTGACGATGCGGAACTCTTGACATGAATCCAATATTACTTGAATTTTATCCATGAGTGTGACAACTCTCTCACATACTTGAATCAAATTGTCTATGAATCCGTTGGCTCTTTCCAAGACGTTTCCTATCCATCCTTTTGCTGCCTGATTTACTGGCCTCATTTCTTCCAACTCGGCTAGTGAATCTTTGGAAAGACTTGCAGGCGGAGCAGTTATCCCTTGACATTCGCCATTTAACTGGAAAATAAACAATTCAAGTAAAAACAATGGCATGATGGATAATAAATCACCTCTAGTGAAAATTCTTGCCAAATTAACACATGCGGGATAAAAATTTCATGCTAAGTTTGCCGGTTCTGGTACGTCGGTATGACGATTTTTTTTGCTGTGGGTACGGCTGTACTATATATTTATATATATATTATATAATTTAATATTTATAATAATGTATAATATATAATTTAATATAATATATTATATTATATTATATATAATATATATTATATTATATATAAAAATACATATATAAAATTTAATATTTATAATAATGTATGATATATAATATAATATATAATGTATAATATATTATTATATAATAAATAATATATAATAATATAATATAATAAATAGTATTTAATAATTTATATAGTTATAGTTTTTTAAAAGAAAATTTGTAATTTAAAAAAAAATCCCAAAAATGCGCCTGGGAGCGGCCTGGGAGGGCCCCTGCCACCCCGAGTTCCTTGTGGGTTCTCTAACGGAGAACCCACAAGGAACTCGGGGTGGCAGGGCCCCTCCCAGGCCGCTCCCGTCGTCGCTCCCACTCCTGCTCCCGCTCCCGACCGGTATGGGACCTGCGCCTCCGGGCAAAGAACCCGATAACATAGATTTCATGTAATTCTTGACCTACTTTGGAAGAAATGAATTAAATAATGCTTGAAAAATACTTCACAAATTCGCCCTTCTTAAGAAGAAATCTGCTCTTCTAAAATGATTTGGATTTGTTTTGAGGAAAAATGAAGCTTAAAACATGTTTAAATACCAAATTCAATCAATCAACCTAGATTAGGCCAACCCAGGCAAGGAATTTCACTTTTTCATTAAATTTATCATCTTCTGGGTTCTAGGTTGGCCTGGAGATAGGGCACACTTCTAAGGGCCACCAGGAATTCCAGGGCGCATTTTCCACCTTGCACTAGATTTTCCTTGAGCGCATTTGATGGGAGATCTTGGATATTTCCTCATGCTGGGCGCAATTGCTAGGTTGTCATGGATTTTTCACTTCTTGAGTGCAATTCCTAGCGACAAGTGGATTTTTCTCCCTGGCACACATTCCACCTTGACATGGATTTTTTTCCCTTGGCGCAATTTCGAAGAGGTCTTGGATTTTGCGCCCTAATGGAATTTTCATCGTTTTGACAAGGATTTTCAAAATTTGGCAGGGAATTCTTCATCTTTCCTTGGAATTCTTCAAGTTTTGAGTTGAAAATTTAGGAATTTCGCCAAGTAATGATGAGATTTTGACAAGGATTGATAAAATTTTGACAAGGAATGATTCCTAGCCAGGGCGCATTTCTCGGTTGGAACATGAATTTCCAACTGGAGAGCGCATTTCCAGGTGGGTGGTGGATTTCCACCTTGAATTGGATTCCACCTTCTTGGGCGCAAATCCTGGTGGGTACTAGATTTCCGCTCAAGATTTCCAGGATTCAACTTTGACATCTTTCTAAACTTCCTTAGGAAATTTTAACTTTTCACTTCATTTTTCCAAAATTCCTTATGTATTTTCCCAATTTTTCGTGAGTTCAATGTTTCAAAATTCTTTCTTTAGTCAAATATTCATCCCTTAGGCCAATTTTCCACTCCTTAGTCAATTTCTTCAATCATCTCATGGACTTTGAGCAAGAATGTGGTGAGACTAAGGCAAAACCATTACGAAACCTACAAACCCTAAAACCTAACATCAAAAAAAAGGGGGTTCCCCATTTGCAATGGGGCGATGTGTGAAAACATCACAACACAATCTAAGTGATTTGAAGATCTAGTATGTCATTGTAAAACTTGTGAATTCATTTTGACAACTAACAAGTAGACTACTCAAAATCATTGGTTGTGTGTGTTTCAATTTCTTCAATCATCTCATGGACTTTGAGCAAGAATGTGGTGAGACTAAGGCAAAACCATTACGAAACCTACAAACCTTAAAACCTAACATCAAAAAAAAGGGGGTTCCCCATTTGCAATGGGGCAATGTGTGAAAACATCACAACACAATCTAAGTGATTTGAAGATCTAGTATGTCATTGTAAAACTTGTGAATTCATTTTGACAACTAACAAGTAGACTACTCAAAATCATTGGTTGTGTGTGTTTCAAGCCACCTTTATGGGAGTGGCAATTGATTGGTTTACAAAGGTCTAGGCAACTAACAAAAGTACATGGAAAAAGCTCCAAGAAGCCTTTGAGAAAGAATTTAGACTCCTCCATGATGATAATGAATTTTTTGCAGAGATATAAAATGCAAGGCAACGGAAGCATAAGAATCTACGAGCATACAAATGTATGATCAAAGAACTACTGGGGAAACTAGAGAATGAATTGGCCGATGGATTGAAGAAACGTTGGTACAGTGAAGGTTTGATACCCTCATTTGGAAGAAAAAAGGTTGTGCCACCATCATATGAAGAGGCATATAATAGAGTGATGGATATTGAAAGTGAAATAAGATGTGTTCATGATCTAGATGAAACAATGAAGAGTATGATGATTCAGATGCAAATAGTGATAGTTAACCAGGATTAGTTCAAGCACTAAGAAGGGATATACTTTGAATGATGAAGGAATTTAAGGGAGATAAAGGAGAGTCTAGCAAGTAGCTGAGGGATCTGTCGTGTCCAGACAGTAAGATAGAAGGTCACACCAAGGCTTGAAGAAGTCTCAAGCCAAGAACAAAGCCAGGCATGATCAACATTGAGTTTGGAAAGGTTTCCAGATTGAAGTAATGGAATAGCTATATTGAACAAAGAAATACTTTTAAGATAATACAAAGAAGCTTAATCCACATAGGTATGGTCCATTTTGAAATTCTTGAACAAAAGAGCACTACTGCTTTCAAATTAGGCTTGCCTCCTTACACGAAGTGGTATTCTATTCTGAGTATGTAAAACTTGTATGTCTTTGAGCCCTATATGCTTATGAAGGTCTTGTTTGCCTTTCATTGAAGACCTTGCTCCTAGTGCTCAAGAAGAGTTGGACAAGGATGTTGTTTTGCAGAAAAAAATGAGAACATCAAGGTGAGAAGAGTAGGGAAGTTGGCAAATTGGATTGAAAGGACAATTGGTATTCAAAGGAGAAGGTGGGTAAGTTATTTTCTCATTTTTGAGCAATTTGGAGAGGTGTTATCTGTATTGAATCATGTTTTTACAAAAAAATAGCTAAGTAGGCTACTATTCTCATTCAGTTAGTCAAATTAACTGAGATGTAGCTTCTAACACTCACACATTCTTAAAATGATCAAGAATGAATTATGAAAGATCTTAGTCAAATTGACTAAGATGTGACTTCTAACACTCAAACATTGTTCAAATGATCAGGAATGAAGTATGAAAGATGTACAAAGGTCTACGAAGGTTGAAGATGATTTTGAGGTGATGTAGACTCTTTAAGGTCAAATACGATTAAAGTAGGTTCCTGAAAAAAAATTAGAGAAAAAATGGTTTAGTGATGACAGTGACAGAACCACCAACTAGAGTAGGTTTATGGTTGTGAAACAACTAGTTGCAGCAAGTGATGGTTGTGGATGGGTGATGGTGGTTAGGTGACTGCCATGATGTATTCATCTGCAGGTTGGGGTCTGCCTTATCGTATGTGGTGGGTTTGCCAAGAAGAGATCGGTAACCAGAGTTATGTTAAAATACATTCTTTTCTAATTCTTGTCCTTTAGGCTTCTTGTTTGGAGCCTACATTTAATGAAATTGATAAAAATTACTGCGAGGGATATTTTAAGCAATCCAGTCCTCCTTCAAGCAGGTTTCTAAGTGAACTAGAGCATAAGGAGTTGAATGCAATAGAGGTGTCTGCATTTGTGCAAGTTACAGATTTGTACAAGTTCTAGGATACTATTGTAGTGAAGATTTTTGTCCTTGAAGGCCTCAAGAAGGAAGCAAACTTGTAATTCAGAAGAGTTTGTGTCTTTGAAAGCCTCTGGAAGGCAGAAAACTTGTAATTACAATTGAAGGCTAACTCCCTTACTCTTTTAGAGTTTCTTCTCACATTTGATTCTCTAGAGCAAATCTTTGTATTATGCTTTGTTTTGTGTTGTCCTCAGCTTTTTTTATTGTTCAATCCTTGCAAATAACTATTTCAACTAATTTAAGCATTTAAAATAACTCATTTCTAGGCATTTAATGACTGATTTCTCTATAAAACATAAGAACAATTTTTTTTCCAACTGAGATGTTGTATTGAGGAGTGAGATTTGTGTTGATGAATTTAGTTATGGAATATCTATACTAATTACAAATCATAGCCTTTTCAGGTTATTTGGTTATAGAGTAGTTAGCTTGTGGTGCACATAATTGATCTGGGGAGAGCTAGTCGAAATGAAATTGGTCCATAGGATCAACAATTGTAACAATGATTTGTGTGAGGCAATTAGAGTGATGATGG
The DNA here is from genome assembly GCA_027924645.1 of Cunninghamia lanceolata. Lineage (NCBI taxonomy): Eukaryota > Viridiplantae > Streptophyta > Pinopsida > Cupressales > Cupressaceae > Cunninghamia > Cunninghamia lanceolata. Next base: position 13,935,904 of record BSBN01000511.1, on the reverse strand, counting down.
TTTTTGGTGATGAAATAATTTAGTCACTCTTTGGTGAGCCAATTAGAGAGGCGCTTGTTTGGGGAGATCCATCTAGAAATTGGAGTTGTCTAGATTTTGGGAGATGTTTGGTGCCCATGGTTAGGTGTGTGAGTTACCCCATGTGCTTAGATTATTTGTCACCCCTTTGAAAGTGATGGTCTCCGATATGAGATCTTGGAACTTGTGGATGTTTTTATTGAAGCAAACTGAACATTGCTATGCACAGACTCAAAGATAACGATGACATTTTGATATGGATCTACTCCTCGAGAAGGAATATAGGGTGTTATATTAATATTGCCAAGAAGTGATATACATCTTAATTGTTGTTCTCTGATGATGATGTGTGTTTATTGCTATGTACAATTTCCCGATAGTGCGACTTTAGCACTCTCCCACAGTTGTGAAAATTGAGTTTGGAGGTGCTTTATTGTACCATTGCTCCTAGTAGGTTGGCATAGAGCCTTGTATGGATCCTTGCTAATGCTAAGTGATGTTAGGGTATCCCCTTACTCTAATCCGAAGTAGGGGGTTACATGCAAACCCATTGTGACTCCTCCAATGATGTGCTTGGACCCCCAATATGTGAGAGCATATGGTGGCCCCAAGGATAATGAATGCAATATGCTCATAAACATAGTGACCTCTGAGTGTAGCTTGAAAGGGACACATGTGAAGAATATTGATGCCATTGTCAGTCAACTTGGGAGATCCATTTGTGCCTTGAGAGTATGAACTTGGGTTACAAAACTATGTTGAACAAGAATGAGATTGTGATTGAGAAACATTGCATACTCTAGTGTTGAGAAGAAATATAAAACATCTATTGTACATGCAATACATGTTGCAACTATGTATTTTTAGTTGTTGTGTGCTAAAGGGTGCCAAATTTGCTCTTGACAAAGGTATTGTTGCTCATTGGCCAATTGAGAAGAAAACGTTTATTATGCTGATACTGATGTGTGAGCGGAAGTGTAGCACAATGTGTTGTTGCCAAATGTGTTATTTATACTAAAGGCTTGGCACTTACAATAATGTCTGAGAGTGCAACCAACTTCTCTCCAACCGTCAAGATACATTCGCACATAATATAGTTTCACAAAATGGCTAGTTGTCTATACAAGGATGAAGGAAACCAAGAAATAAAATTGAAATACTTGCTTCTCTGATGAAGACCCCAATGGTATTTAAATGCATGACATCTACACCCACACTATGTGCACCTCTCTTGGGGTGGTGGTCGCAATGGAGCATCCTTGAGATCATTGTGCATTTTCACAAGTTGGTCATTGCACAAAGTTTTATGGAGATATGTAAGCACTTTCTCAAGGTTGTCATTATGGGGAGTGTCACTAGGACTTTTGTGTACCTTCTTTATAGTTGTTTAACAACCATTAGGTTGGGGTGCTTGACGCATGATTGGAAACACATGGATGATAAGGAGAGCAATGTGATGTGGAAGCATCATTGGCATTTTACAGTGGAGAGAAATGTGCAAATTCTCTCGTACTATGTTGGAGATGATGTATCCCACATCATTGTTATGTGGTCTTATCTTTGCCTTAGGGAAATTTATGATGTCTTGGTCAACTTTTCCCAAACTTTGGTTGTTGTAGCCCATTATAATTAGCAGCTTAGAACTAGTGCTTTTTGTTTATATCTCAAAATTACCAAATGCATTTGATGGAGAATTAGAATCTTTGGAATGACAAGGGCTTGCCAAGTGCACATCTTTCATGGTCTGCTGATCTGTAATTGACTAGAAAACTATGTTTGTGTAAATTACTAGTCAAACAATTTTCAATCTATACTACTCTACTTGAATTTCCATTAAAATGATAGTGGAATTCTTCACAAATTTAGAGATTAGAGTATGCAATCTAATTGGAAAGCTAACCAGAAATAAACAACACCATAGAGACAGAAATTTTTATCTTGAAAACCTCAAGAAGAGGAAAATCAGTTGGAAGTGGCAATTGCACATCTCCCAAGCATTTCCTTGGAATGAAAACAATTACATGTTTGAGAAATTCATTCGTGTTTCCTATCTTCCTAGTTCTCTCTGACTTAGAATACTTCAATCACAAAAGTTGTGTAATCTGCCTGGAATTTTTGCCTTCTATGTTGCACTCTCAACCTATGTGGCTTGTGCTAGGTAGATTGTCCCCAATCCTCCAATTGATGGTGGATATTGCAATCACTATGGAATGACTACAATTGATCCAATCCAACCCCATACATGTCTTAAATAGTTGCTGGAGGATCATTTCCTTGCTTAGGAAATCTCTAGATTCGAATTTAGAAGATCAAATGTCAAACTGTTCACTTCACATTCTCATTCCTATTGTCACAATGAAACTGCCCCTTCATGCAAACTGATGGTTACAAAATTGCCCCTTCATGTATATTGACAATAATGAAACTGCCCAGATGATTCCAAAACCATCATTGACATAAATGAAATTGCCACATTATTGGTCATTTGGTCCTCCATCTTTTAAAAGCCATAACTTTTGCATATAGACTCAAATTTGGTGCCATTTTTTTGAAAGTGCATATTTTTTTGAGGGGAACATGAATGTGTAAAAAGCTCAACTTTGGTGCCACTATACTGCTGTTTTTGGTCCTGAAAGACAACTACATCTATGAGGCTAAAATCATGTCCATTCACTCAAAACAGTTGCTGAACTCAAACAATTGAACTTGGTGATGAACTAGATTCATTTACGGATCATTTGTGCATTGCATGTTGCGATGGGATGTTCTTGAGTGCTAGTGATTTGTTCATTCATGTGCAAATATTCATAGTCTGCCTGAAGTTGCACGAGTTCTTCGTCTTTAGAAGTTATCCGTTGCTACAATTTTTGCATGAATTGGTTGCATCTTTCTTTGGCTTGAATTGGGTTGTCAAGGAAAATGATCCGTGATGGGAATGCTTAATGCCATAAGGTTTTTCTTTAGGTCCCCCATGTTGAGGTTGAGGGTCTCCTCTTAGTGGTTTGTATATTGCAACTATTGATTTCAGATCTCCTTGAGCAAGCATTTTTTCTTCTTCAAAGACTCTAAAGGTGTTGTTTATTCTTGGCAATTTTCTGATTTTTAGCTTACCTTTCTCATGGTTGTAACTATGAAGATGGGCATGCACATTATGTTGTATTGACCAATGAATCTTAGGGCAAGCAAGAGTTAACTTTGATATCAATGTTCATTGAATGTAAGCTGAATGATATGATGGCTGAAGGGGATGGGCTCTTTGGCTTTGAATTCTCTCAAGTGGTGGAGAAATAACTAAAAAAATAATGTGGAATTTGCCTTGATACCAATGATTTGAATTGTAGAGCCTAGGATGGTTGAGCAGTGGACAACATGATCAGATAGTAACCTATCATGTTATGATGAAAATGTAATCAGCCGATAGGCTTTTATATGTGAGCATTATAGTGCTCGGAATTGTCTCACGCCATAAATAAAAAATTCACGCCAGAAAATTTTCTAAACTCTCCGGTTGTTCCTATTGGCATATTCCTTGAACCTTCTATGGGTGCAAGTGCCAGTGTTAGCCTTTTGATTTGCACATTTGAGTGTGACACAAAACAAAAGAGATGTGTAGGAGAACCACTCTTCAAATTAGAAGGGGAAGCTCCCAATAAACAAAAACTAACTTAATTTGAACAATATGTATTTGCATTTACAATCCATACAATGCTTTTTAGGGTGGTTCATGCATAGCAAACAAAATTAAAGGTATGTCATTTTGGATTCACCTAGGGCAAAAGGCTGATACACACTTTAACTCAAAGCAAAAGGTTTTATACTTTTTGACTGAACGAAAACCCTACAACAACTACCATGCTTATGCTGTTCAGCTAATTGCAGCGATTGAGTAGCACATGTACACATAAGGATTGGATAAGCTTAAACACAATGTAATGTCCCCTTCCTAGATGTCACATAGATGAGCAGTGGTTGGCCTATTACCAGGGTTCCCGTAGGTCAACAGAGTGGTTAGGGGACCTATCCAGGGGCAGTGGAGCTTTGCTGGGAGTCTTTCGAGCCCTTCAGTTTGGTGTCAGTTGATGAATCCAAGTGTTGAATTGAAAATATTAAGGTTTGCTTTAATGGAATAGTGAAAAGTGAATAGTAACAGAAAATTAGAAGAGGAATAGTGAAAAGTGAATAGTAATAGAAAATTAGAAGAGGAATAGTGAAAAGTGCCCCCATCCTAGTAGCACAATGTTGTTTTTAAAAAGTGGCACTTCCTTTTTCATGAGAAAAGACCCTCAAGGTGGGAGTGACCTCTTGGAGGGAATATTTTATTGTTTTTTATGGAAAAAAGGTTATGGAGGCTATAAAGCAAGGTATTGGGCTCATTTTTGAGCATTCTATTCTTATTTTTCACAAAACTAAGTGCAGGTTTGGAGCTCTAGAGAGGGTTTCAGTAGATTGCAGCTCTTCTGAGGACGAAACCTCTTGGAGGACAGTGGATTGGACGACAACCCAGTTCACAAAATAGGGAAATCTACTCTGGGTTTCCGTTTGGGCATCATTGGACTTCATTACAGGGTAATATTGCATGTTGGAGAGGTTGCAGCAGTGGTTTATCAAGACATATTTGTAGATTTGGCTTCTTATGAGCATATAGCCTCATTTTTGTGCATTCACCTGCTGGCCGTTCAATTTGGGGGTTATTCTCAGCCAAATCCTAGCTAGGAATTAGGATTTAAACTACTAATTGTTCCACAAATTAAGCATTGGCTCCCGGGTATGTGATTGTCATTTGGATAGTTTATTATTGGGTCCTATAGAGGTTTTTGGGTTGCTGTTATAGTCTGATTTAGTGGAAATCAGACCTCTGAATTTGTAATTAGACTTATGTTTAGTGAGAAATAAAGCTTATTTTGGTGTGGTATTGCAATGTTTATTTGTTGGTTATATTTGTTTTCATTCGGTATGTGAATATTGCAATCAAAACCATTTCATATCCACACAAACATCAAATAACAAACTCAGAAAATCAGAACAGCAGTCAGGAAATCAGAATTCATTAGTTTGCACGACAATTGTTTGACAAATTGCCAAGGGATCAAAATTGAAAAATCAGGGCAGATTTGGTAAGGGATCTTTCACACAAGGACACAAACATTTTGGTAGATTGAATTAAGGAATCATGTACAAATCCACAATCTCCAACTTAGAGTAAACCTGCAATTCAAAGCTTGTAAACTTGCTAGAATTAATCTATCTCAACACACATACACAAGATGTTACAAGCTAAACATGACAATTGCATTCAAAGTCACAATGATTGACTTAATGACTACTGTAATACAAAGCTTTCAGTAATTGTTAAGCAATATTTAACAAATAAAGCACAAACATACAAAACATCTCAACTACAATTTAGAAGCAAAATAGGCATGACTAAATTATTTTGATTGAATGATACTAAAATAACAATATTGAATCCTAAAGTTAAGTGCCAAGAACACTTATTTATAAGGTTTTATAATGCATTGCATGAAAAATAAATAAAAAGCTAACTACTAATTCTGCGCTAACAATAGATTTCTTACATGCAATGCAAGCTTTACTACAAAATTTAATCTACTAATACTAAACCTAACTCAAACAATCTTCAGTCAGACTCTTGATAAGGATAAATACAAACTATGAATGAACTTTCTAGAAGGTTGTCTAAAAATAGGAGGTCTATAAATAGGCGCTAAAGTAGACTTCTCAGAATTTGCTTATCTCCTTGAAAGTGGTGATGGCCAAAAATAGCGCAGGCCAAAAATGGGTCCGATTAAAAATAACAATTCTTGACAGGCGGCTCTGGATGATGATTCTAATTAAGTGCTCTTTTTTGAATATGGAACTTTGACAATTCATTTTGATAGTTGAATCTGAAAACCTTTCTTCGGCAAAACCATATTAGACATCTGAAACCCTATAGCACATGAAAATGTTGCAATGCAAACATGTGAATATGACGAAGCTATGTATGGTGACATCATTGCTTTTGGCCAATCAAAGCCCACTGAAAACAGTGGCAAAACACTAACCATAATCTGAAAATGATTGCCAAAAGAATAAACTTGTCATAGTTGAAACCTTAGCAATTCGGGAGTGATCATCAGTATGTTTGATTAACAAACATTGTTTTGCAAACCCTAGACACTGAACAACAACAAAAATATGAGTTTTGATGATAAAAATTCTTGCTAATATATGTCTGAACCTCCCAGATTTACTGAAAAGATGGCTAGGGTTTAAGAATCGACTTAAAAACCTTAAGTGCTGATCTAACCAGAACCTTGAAGAAAGTCCTCATTAAACTGCTCTCATAATGCTGATTAACTTATCTTGAATTTTCTGATGAAGAATAGAAATGTTATTTTTTTTAGAAAATAGAATTTGCTGCTGTTACAAGTTGTGACAGAGGTATAACTGCTGTATAGGCAGAAACACTGCTTTTACGACAGTATTCCCTGCTGCTCTACTGCTGATATGACTGTTATGGCAGTTAGAAGTTGATGTATAATAAATTTGCCACCCTGTTGAAGACTTCCAATCATGTTCCGCTGATCACATTTTGTTATTTTTAGAATTTGAGTTCTGCTTATCCTTGGGTTGCTTTTTAATACGGATCTCTTTTTACTTCTGGTGGCCACTATATATATAAGATTTTACTTGAGTTTTAAAGGGTCATGATTGCTGGGAATAGGTGCCACTTCTACATATATCAATCTTCTCTTCTTGCAAGTCTAGTTGGCCGTGCTTAGGTGCACCTATATATAGGTTTTTGTAATGTCCCCTTTTGCGGTTATTATAAATTTCTTTGCCTGTACACAAGAATTACTACTAGAAAGGGACATTAGCAATGTTAGAGATCAATAAATCAGAATATAGTAATGAAATCACTACATCATAACATAATTAATGATATAGCATAAACAATATTTAGTTCAACATATGGTTATTCAATCCTCAAACCTATCCTATGATGGGTCCCATAGGAATACTAGCAAGTTAGAGTATGATGGATGGCACACTTCCTACCTATCACCTCTTATGTCCACCTTGGCAGCACACCCTACCAAGATCAAGCTTAAGGCTCAAGAATGTGATGGAGGGCACTCTTCCTACCTATCACATCTTGACAAGAGCATGATGGAGGGCACACTTCCTACCTATCATCTCTTGATGAGGGCATGATGGAGGGCATTCTTCCTACCTATCATCCCTTAGCATGACTTGATGAGAGCATGATGGAGGGCATGCTTCCTACCTATCATCTCTCATGGACTGGAAGGACCAACCTTCCTACTTGCCTCTATACCCCTATGCAATCCAACATAGTTTGCTTGTAATTGAATAAGATAATAAAATATGCGTACCTCTTGATCAATAAGTATAGTTCAGTTCAAGGATGGCAATATATCCTCTTGCTGTGTCACAATTGTTTATATGACTTGATTGAATGATAATTCCAGTCAGCTGTTATGTATATATATGTGTGAGGGTAACTGATTTATATTTCTGTATATCCCTCTCAGAATTATATATATTCTTTTTTTATATTCGAGATACATATCACTGGTTACTTATACTCAAAAAATATATATTTTTCATTGCTTGAAAGATTTCTTCCAAGTCTTATGTGCAGATCTATATCAGAAATATTCTTTTCAAACTCCCAATTATTATTCTCTTTTTCTATATATATTCAGATATGATTCTTTATTTCTGCTTTTTTTTTCTGATTATATTCCCTTCTTCCTTCTGCAGATATATATTTTCCCTAAAGAGATCCTACTCTTGTAAGAGGTTGCAGCCCCTCATAACTAGCGCTGCATTTTTTAATAATGTTAATCGTTTTTTTTTTCTTGTAATACTTGAGCGCTCCTATTATTATAAGTTGCTGTCTCTTTATAATATGAATCACAGCCTTTTTGCTGCCTTTTATTAGTGATTGCTGATTCTAATATGTATAGGATATTTTGTCTTATATTTATTTTATATGATAATTATAATTATATTAAATCATTAATATTAATATATATACTGATAATTATAAAATTTAAATAGTAATATTATTAATTATATTTATTTATATATATTTAATATTAAAAATAATATTTATATTTATATTATTATTATTTATATATTGTATATTATATTTATATTTGTCTTTTATAAATATAATATATTCTTGCTAATAAATGTATTATTAATATAATAATATTATTTAATATCATTTATTAAATATTATATATATGTTTGTTTAAATATACGCAATTAACTCTATCATTCAAATTGACTAAATACCATTTTTATCATAATGTTTAAATCTTTAATTTAAACAATGCCTTAATATCGGGACATGACAGTTTTGCCCTTTTTTACATGAATCATAAGGCACACCTATTTATAGTTTTGAACAATGCAATTCGAAAACCTCGTCAGCCTATATTAGGTGCGCTCCTCACAATGGGAATCGTGAATTGTGCATATAAAACTTGTTTTGTCTCATTGAGGGATGTACCTCATAGTGCAAATCAATCCTTTGAAAAGTGCCTTATAGAGGGTGCACCTATATATAAGAAACCGGTTTTTAAATTCCTCAAACTGCCAGCTACCTTATCAGGCGTGTACCTCACAATGCGGGAGCAGTGATTAACATGTAAACCTTTTATTTTCTTATACAGGGGCACACTTCATAGTGTAAACATGGAATTTTGACAACTTGGTCTGTCTTCCACGCTTCTAGGTGCACACCTCTCAATGTAAACACAGATTTTGCATTTTAAACTTGCTTGGTCCTTCATCTGGTGTGCATCTATGTATTCATTTCCTGATTTTGACTTTTGAGTATATGCTTCCTCAATCAAGGGCATGCTTGAGAACGATTATGATAGTTTGGTAAGAACCCCATTCTTTGTTCTTGCTAGGCACGCCTCACAATGGAATCTGGTCTAATTTATTATTCCCAATAGTTTCCATTCATTGGTGCCCCCCTAAATAGGTGGTTCATGACTTTTCAAAAAGGAAGACTTGCCATTCACAGATGTGCCCCTGATACATCATGTAAACAATAACCCTGGTATCTTCCTTGTTTGGTTTGTTGCCTTGACCTAAGTGTACTGTTTTCGTGCATTGGTATTTTCACCTCTTCTTTGGTAATTCGTTTGATAACTCCATTACTCATGATTATCAAAAAGACAAAGGGTTTAGTTGAAAAAATTGAAACAATACAAAAATTTGTATGGATACAACATGTAGAATACAATATGGGGAACCATTGTACATTTATGAGAACAATGAAATAACAGAGTAATAGTTGCCCGCTTACTGTGAACAAGTATAGTACATATGTGTGCCATGAACAAGAACTAAGTTTCAGAAATCTTGTGATCAAAGACTAGGGGTGAACATCTTGGCTGATTTGCCTAGAATAATTGTGGAGGTCCTAGGAACATGGAAGAGTCGTGTGTGTATGTGTAGCTCCTGTTGATGATCTATGATCATTTCTCATGGATATCTGTGATGAGAGTCTAATACAAGGGTATAATTAGAAAGACTAGTTATAAACAAGCAAGATTGGTTATAATCAAGATGAATTACATAATGGTTTGGTTTTGTAATTGTTGATGGTTCATTTTCCTTAATGTGTTGTTGATGTGGCTTCTGTGGTGCATGCTAAGTGGGCAGATGATAGTTTTGCTTCCGTTGTGTGTTGGTGTGCATGACACACATTGGTATGTTGATTGGTTGGTAATTCAATCTCCCATGCACAATGGTGTGGATTACATGCACTATTGTACTAGTGTGTGGCACTAGTTGATGCATGACTTGATGTTGCACTTATATTGTGTTTGGGCCTTGTTTGTGCGTTAACTTGTGGGGGCATGCCATTTTGAGCTGTTGTTTGGTAGAAGTGCTAATTTGTTGGGTGAATGGCACAAATGCAATTTTGTTGGGTGAATGCTGATTTGCAAGGTGAATGGTGTTACTTTCCCTAGTGCTCTTGTATGGTTGATCAAGGAAGTGCTGATTGGTATAGCTCTAAGTGGTTTTAGAATTTGATGTTGGGAGAGTCAACACCAAGTGTGTATTGTATTGGAATCTTTTAGACCATGAGCTAGCTTGAGCAAAACTAGTAGGTTTCACCAATTTGGAGATAGGCAATTGGAGTGGTGCCTTTCTAAGGAGAGATACTTGGAATGGAATTGGTCTTGATGATCAATTAATAGGGTATTGATCTAGGGTGAGCCCATTAGGGTGATGCTAGCTTGAGTGATCATTTGAGGTTTCTTTGAGATGAGGGGAGCAAATCGAATAATGCTAGTCTTAGAGATTTATTCAACATTTGTATTTGTCCTAAGTTTTTGGAATGCCCTGTACCCACAGTTAGGTGCTCTTAGTCACCCCCTATGCTTAGATCACTTTTGTCTTAGCATGTTAATGAAAAAGAGAGAAAAAGGATTATCACGGTGATAAAATAGGGGGGAAATGAAACAAGTAAATTATACAAAAGATAAAGTGGAAGGTGAACCATTCAGAGAGGAAATGGTGTTTTTTACAATTTCAAATTGAAAATGGACTTGTCTCTTGTCATGCTCAAGAAGGTTTTAGAACCTCGTAAAACCCAAAGGTAGTTGGTTCTATCACAAATTAAAAGGTGGTAGCTCTCAGCAAATTTAGTAGTGCCCATTATTTCATTTGATGGCAATTGCTTGGTCAAATTAATTTGTTCAAATATGCAACTCTAGAATTCCATGTGATGACTGGAGATGGTTGAACAACAAAGTGTTAATGGAATTACCATAAAGTCTAGTTGACCAAAATGAAGTATCAACTTACAAGCAATGTGTTTGTCATTCCATTGGGAGGGTTGATGTTGTTTTGGGCATCTAGTGGCTGAGATCTCTTGGGACATTGACTATGAATTTGGAAGATCTATTCATTAGGTTCATTGTGAATGTTGATCTCAAGATTAGGGATATTTGGCAAGTCCTTCACGAGTAGTTAATTCCTATCACATGGAAAATTTGCTAAAGAAGGGCACATGAAAGTACAAGTCCCTCTTGAATTTCAAACACTCGAGCTAAAGGGCATCCTTGATAAGAATGCCAAGGTGTTTTAAGAAATTCCTATAGATCCTCCAGTAAGAGATCATGATCATGCTATCAACCTCATTTGGGGAACTCTACTGCTTGATATTAAGCTCTACTAACCATATCTACAAACATGTGATATCAAGAAGTTGGTGCAAGAAGTGTTAGACACAAGCATCATTCGACAAAGTCAAAGCACTTACTTTTTGAGGAGTCGTTTTTCACAAGAGTATAAAACTTGCTAACATGTTTGGAATATCTTATTCATATTATTGATGATTTGTTTGATGAATTATGTGAGTATGTTTTCCTCCAAAGTAAATCATTGATTTGGGTAACATGAAATCTGAGTTAAGGATGAAAATTGTAATGTCCCCTTTCTAAGCACTGATAGTTTGTTGAGAGTTGGCCTACCACTCGGGGTCTCGTAGGCTAACACTGGATGGTTAGGGAGCTCCACAATACTTGGAGACATGTGGGGGATGCTTATGTGGCATTTCTCTTGTTGGAATTGAGCTCAGATGACAGAAAGGTTCGCAATGACACTTTCAGATACTGTTTTGGACACTTGGTTCGTGTTCCACCTTTTTAGGAACCCGTGCCTATTTTTAATAAGTCACTGTGTCGGCATCGACTTCATCACGTGGCAGTTGTTTCACTCCTATAGGGTTGGCCCTTTCATTCGGTGACCGTTTGGTATTTATCTTGGGGTTATTTTAATTAATGCTAATATTATAAAGTTAAATTAAATATTTAACTTTAGCCTTATTAAATGTTCTAAAGTGACTTTAATATGGGGCGCCTAGGGAGACATAAGGAAATATTAAAAGTGAGTTAAAATTCATATTTTTAATGAAGGGGCGCTCAACTTGGGAGACATAAGGGAAATTTTAATAAAGTAATATATTATAAACCCATGTGAGGCGTGAGGGTTTGGAAAGAAGAATAAAAGTGATTTTTGGAGCTCATTTTGGTTGCTGCGTTGATGAGAGGAAATGTTATGCTACTGGTTTTTATCCAGGAACTTTGTGAGGACGAAAACCCTCATAGAGATTATCATCCTCGGTGGTGAAAGATCCTCGCGGGTTGATTTGCAAGTGATCTCATTCAGGGAGTGCGCGTGAGTTTTATTGTGTGGATTCATAGTTAGTCGCAGAGGGTTTTGGCAAGCAAAATATTGTTATTCTTCAAATAATATTTTGTGGAGAGATTGCAAGGGTAAATTAGTGATTTGAGTTGCATATTTGAAGTGTTTCAAAACCATTTTTGGACCCTCTATTCCAACTGCACCTCTTTCCTGGCAGGCCGTACAGCTGCAATGTTTTTTGGTATATTTTGTAAGGTTTATTCAGCTTTTTGAAAACGTGGTTTCCTATTATCTTGGCGCTGGGATTAAGGAGGTATTTCAATGCAGATTTGGAAGGGAGTTTGGCAGATTTCAGAACTGATGTTATTTCATTTCCAGAGGTACTGCTGCACCAAGGGGGCAGGAATCTTCTAGGGCAAAGTGCCTGGGTTGTTTGGGGATCTCTCTGCTTGTTTGGAGGTGCCTTGGAGACTCTAATATATTGCCATCAAGTGCTAATTGGAGAGAGCTCGTAGGAGGCGTTCCCAACTCATTCTGCAAGTTCCAGTTTGCTGCAACAGAATTACACCAGTCCCATTTTGCAACAACAACAAATAGGTATGTTTGAAATGTCATTTTAAGTTGATTTATTCTTCTGGGTATGTTATAGTCATGTTATAAAATTGATTTACCCATCTGGGTATTGCCAAAACACATGAAATATTGCTGTATAAACCTTGTATCAGATCTGAAATTCATTTGCAGTATATGGGTATTTCATATTTATGAATAAACAGTGGTTTGCTATTATGGATTGTGTTGCATATTGTTCTATTTGTTTATAAACTCCATATTTGTCATCAAAACACTTTAAAACAGCAGTTTGGTCCATTGGGTATGGTGTAAATGGGAGTTAACCGTCATTCAATATTGCTGTAGCATTTCATACTTAAAAAAAAAAAAAAAAAATCAGGGTTGGTTATTACAGTGGTATCAGAGCTCAAATATATCTTGCCATCTTGTGGTGTTGAGTTTCATTTTGTATGCGGTGGTTTTCTATGAGTGGTGGTGAACAGTGGTCATAGGATATTAGAGTTGTCAGCCTCCTGCCATTTGTGTATTCGCAGAGGAGACCGGTAATTGAACAGGTTGAAGAAATACTTGCAGCTCTGATGGGAGAAAGAGGTGAAAGATTAGGTGGAGATCCTTTTGATACGAGAGAAATAAGGACAAAGGTACCTAGTGTGGGTGAAATGCTAAGTGATCTTGCTAGAGGACAGCGAGATTTGCATCATAATATAGCTCAAATGTGTGGTCTTTTGACTCCAACAAATTATGGGCAATAATCATAATAACAACAATAATGGGGAAACAACGGTAATGGAAGAAATAATGGAAACAATAGCGGAAATGGGGATGGATCAGTCAATAACATGGTTGTACCTTAGCGTACTTTGGCTAGAACAGCCAACTCTAGGCCTCTTATGCCTAACTTTCCTCCAAAGATTAATCCTCCAGTTGAAAACGAACCAACACGTCATGAGTTGTAGGATCAAATAATGAGAGATTGGAGGGATTCAGGGGATGAATTTTAGGCTGAGATATCTTTCTGTGATTACACGGACCTTAGACTTGAGCATAGACCTCATAGAGGTGGGAGACTTTAGAATCAAGATTTGTAGAGGAAGGTTGGTAAGTTGTCTATTCCCTACTTTGATGGATTTGAGAAGACTACAGCTAGAGCTTGGGTGCAGAGATTAGATACTTATTTTCAGCTCAATCCTATGCCTGAGGATGAAGCCATTAAGCATGCAACTCTTCATTTGGATGGTAGTGCCCATGAGTGGTGGCACCATGGGATGGTCACATTAGGCCATGATTAGATTGACTCTTACGCAAAGTTTACAAAGAGATTAATTTTTCGATTTGATAAGAAGGATCCTGAATTACACTTCAAGGAGTTGGCACAACTTAAGCAGTGGGGTTCTGTTGGCTCATACATTTTTGATTTTCAAAAGCTATCAGTAATGGTGACTGATTTTTTAGAGAGGAGATTGATAGTATTATTTGTTGATGGGTTGTCCGATCCATTGAGAGGTTGGATTAAGGCACTTAATCCATCCACATTACACGAGGCAATCAAGAAAGCTAGGGACATTGAGTCCTGTTCTTCAAAAAACAAATTTCAGTCCAAGGGGTTTTTACATAAGAAAGACAAGGACAAAAAGAAATTTAAATTTCAGAAGGATTCCAATCAGCTTCAAAAATGTCAACTAGGTTGGATAATGACCAACTTATGAACTCCGTAGAAAAAAGTTATGTTTTCAATGTAGAGAACCATGGGATCCATCTCATAAGTGTGCTATCAAGGCAAAGACTAAACAGATTGAGTACTTTTCAGCTGATGAATCAACTACTGAAAAATCAGATCAACAATCTGATACAAGGGAAAGCGATGGAGAAAGCTCATCTGAAGAATCAGAGGAGCAAGGATGTGAGGGTATATTTGCTCAACTTTCTATCTTTCGGAAGATTGGATCTTTTAGAGTTAGGGGAGTTTTATGCGGACATCGGATCATCACACTCATCGATATAGGTGCCACACACAATTTTATTGATGAGGGAGTTGTCGCTCGAAGAGGAATCAAGATAGAAAAATTTGATGGCTTTAAGGTGATGGTAGCTGATGGTTTCACCCTCTCATGTAACAGGAAAATACCTAACTTGAGCATTCAGTTGGGTGACTATGAGATCAGAGATGACTTCTATGTGGTTAGCATAGGAGACGCAGACACAGTCCTTGGTATGCAGTGGTTGTGATCCATTGGAGAGTTTGACATGAACCTGCAAACCATGGAAATGAAGTTCGAAGCAGATGGTAAAAAGGTTGTGCTGAGAGGTATGTCAGATGGTGGGCCACGAACAATTTCTTTTAAAAGAATGGAGAGGCTTTTTAGACATTATTAGGTAGAGTGGGCAACAGAGTGCATTATTACACCCACCATTATGGAGCAGGGGAAGAGGAGTTACCATTTGGATATACAGGTTTTGTTGTCCAAGCACAACAAGGTTTTCAATGGAGGCCTCCGAAGGGGGCATGGAGCATGTTATAGAGCTAGAGGAGAGTGCCAAACCTATGATTACAACACCATATAGGCATCTGAAGAGGCACAAGGATGAGATCGAAAAAGCAATTAAGGAGTTACTTGACATGGGACATATAAGGCCGAGTAAGAGTCCCTTTTGCTTCTTTAGTGGTGTTGGTTAAAAAGAAGGATGGGACAATGCGTATGTGCATTGATTACAGGGTACTAAACAAGAAAACAATAAAAAACAAGTATCCCATTCCTCGGATTGATGAGCTCATAGATGAGCTACACAGTGCTTGTTACTTCGCCAAAATTGATTTGAGATCGGGTTACCATCAGATTCGGGTCTGAGAGGAGGATGTGAAGAAGGCAACTTTCAGATGTCACTTTGGAGTCTTGGACACTTCGAGTTCTTGGTTATGCCTTTTGGCCTAACCAATGTACCCGCTACTTTCCAGTCTTGTATGAATAAGGTATTTTGTGATCAGCTTTGGAAGTTTGTTCTCATTTTCTTTGATGATATCTTGATATTCATCAAGACATGGGAGGAGCTCATGAGGCACCTTGATGAGGTGTTGAGCATCCTAGAGAGAGAGAGAGTCATTAAATGCCAAGGAGTCTAAGTGTGATTTTGGCATGACATAACTACTTTACCTTGGCCACATTATTAGCTCTAAGGGTGTTAGAGTTGATCTTGATAAGATCAAAGCAATTATGGATTGGCTTCCACCAACTAATCTCTCGCAGCTCAAGGGATTTTTTGGCTTGTGTGGATTTTATAGGAGGTTTGTTAAGGGCTTTTCATAGGTGGCTGCTGCCCCGCTTACTGATTTGACTAAGAAGGGAGCTTTCGTTTGGTCAGAGGCAACACAATGATGCTTCAATCATTTCAAATAGGTTATGTGCACTCGCCCAGTTTTAGCTATTCCTAATTTCTCCAAACCTTTTGAGTTGGAGTGTGATGCTTCAGGAGAGGGCATAAGAGCTGTCTTGATGCATGATAAGCATCCCATTGCATTTGAGAGGAGGAAGTTGAGAGGTATTGAGAGGGGATATTCTATATATGATAAGGAGATGTTGGCCATCATGCATGCCTTGGCCAAGTTCAGATCATATCTTGTGGGAGACAAATTCGTTGTCAAGACCGACCACAATAGCCTCAAATGCTTCTTGAATCAAAGGGAGCTTAATGATAGGCAACAAAAGTGGGTGAGTAGCCTGCGGGTGTATGACTTTGACATTGTGTATGTCAAAGGAAAGAAGAATGTAGTTGCTGATGCATTATTCAGGAGACCTCATTTGTGTTCTCTAGTAGAGATTACAACTGATTGGAGAGAGATGATTTCAGCTGAGTATGCTAAGGACTCTTGGCATATAGGCATTGTAGAGGGTACTGTACAGGATGACAGGTTTGCTGTGGTTAATGAGTTGATCCTTTATAAGGAAAGAATTTATTTAGTACCCAATTCTTAGCTTAAGGTGAAGATATTGAGGACATTCCATGATGCACCTATGGTTGGACACCCGAGTTTCTTCAAGACTTATAAACGTTCGTGAGTGTCCCACATGCTAGCAGAACAAAAACGAACATAGATACCCAGCTGGTTTATTGCAGCCCCTGTCTATTCCCAAGCAAAAATGGGAATGCATCTCTATGGATTTCATCACAGGGCTACTGAAGGTGTAGGGTAAGGATTGTATTTATGTTGTTATGGACAAATTAACAAAATTTGCTCATTTCTTCGCCATTTCAGCAGCATATACAACAGCACAGGTGGCTAATTTATTCTTTAGAGAGATATTTAGACTTCATGAGATGCCCAGGAGCATTGTCAGCGATAGGGGCAACAAGTTACTGAGTCTTTTTTGGTTGGAACTTTTCAGATTGAGTGGGACTGAGCTCACTCCTAGTACCAGTTATCACCCAAAGAGAGATGGGCAAACAGAGATTGTGAACAAGTGGGTGGAGGGGTACCTTAGAAATTACATTTCAGGGCAACAGAAGGCATGGGTGAGATGGTTTCACCTTGGTGAGTATTGTTATAATTCTAAGATGTCACCATTTATGGCACTGTACGGTTATGAAGCTCCAAGTTTCCTTGACTTGTTGTTTGGAGATAGCAGAGTGCCTAAGGCCAAGGATTTGTTGCAGGAAAGTCAGGACATAATGAAATCTTTGAAAGAAAACTTGCAACAAGGTCAAAATCAACAGAAGTTGTACATAGATCAGCATCGCATCGAGCGTACATTTGAGGTTGGTGACATGCTATACTTGAGGCTGTAGCCCTACAGGCAGTCAAATCTCAAGAAGAGTGGGTTGGAGAAGCCTAAGTCACGTTTTTACGGCCCTTTCAGGATCTCCGAGCAGATTGGGGAAGTGGCTAATGAGTTGGAGTTATCGGCTACCAGTAGAGTGCACAATGTCTTGCACGTATCTCGCCTTAAAAAGTCGCTTGGTCACAATGTTGTTCCTTTTGTAGAGCTGTCGCCTTTAGATGAGGAGGGGAAGCTTATGGTCATTGATTCTAGGGAACGTACTCTCAGGAGGACTATTAGAGAGTATCTGGTGAAGTGGAAGAACTTACCGGTAGAGGGTGCTACATGGGAGTGTGAGCAGGTTTTACAACATCTAGAGTTACAATTGCTTGAGGACAAGCAATTTTGGGGAGGGAGGAGTGTAATGTCCCTTTTCTAAGCACTGATAGTTTGTTGAGAGTTTGCCTATCACTCGGGGTCTCGTAGGCTAACACTGGATGGTTAGGGAGCTCTGCAGTTCTTGGAGATGTGTGGGGAATGCTTATGTGGCATTTCTCTTGTTGGAATTTAGCTCATATGGTAGAAAGGTTCGCAATGACACTTTCGGATAATGTTTTGGACACTGGCTTGGTTTTCCACCTTTTTAGGAGCCCGTGCCTGTTTTTAGTAAGTCACTGTGTTGGCATCGACTTCATCATGTGGCAGTGGTTTCACTCTGACAGGGTTGGCCCCTTCATTCGGCGACCGTTTGGTATTGATCTTGGGGTTATTTTAATTAACGCTAATATTATAAAGTTAAATTAAATATCTAACTTTAGCGTTATTAAATGTTATAAAGTGACTTGAATGTGGGGCACCTAGGGAGACAAGGAAATATTAAAAGTGAGTTAAAATTCATATTTTTAGTGAAGGGGCGCTCAACTTGGGAGACATAAGGGAAATTTTAATAAAGTAATATTTTTATTTTCCCATGTGAGGCGTGAGGGTTTGGAAAGAAGAATAACAGTGATTTTTGGAGCTCATTTTGGTTTATGCGTTTATAAGAAGAAATGTTATGTTGCTGGTTTTTATCCAGGAACTTTGTGAGGACGAAAACCCTCATAGAGATTATCATCCTCGGTGGTGAAAGATCCTCACGGGTTGATTTGCAAGTGATCTCATTCAAGGATTGCCCTTGAACTTCATTGTGTGGATTCACAGTTAGTCGCGGAGGGTTTTGGCAAGCAGAATATTGTTATTCTTCGAATAATATTTTGTGGAGAGATTGCAAGGGTAAATCAGTGATTTGAGTTGCAGATTTGAAGTGTTTAATAACTATTTTTGGACCGTCTATTCCAGCCGCACCTCTTTCCAGACAGGCCATACAACTGCAATGTTTTTTGTTATATTTTGTAAGGTTTATTCACCTTTTTGAAAATGTGGTTTCATATCATCTTGGCCCTAGGATTAAGGAGGTATTGCAATGCAGATTTGGAAGGGATTTTGGCAGATTTCAGAGCTGATGTTATTTCAATTCCAACCGTACTACTGCACCAAGGGGGCGTGAATCTTCTAGGGCAAAGCGCCTGGGTGTTTTGGGGGTCTCTTTGCTTGTTTGGAGGCACCTTGGAGACTCTAATATATTGCCATCAATTGCTGATTGGAGAGAGCTCTTAGGAGGCGTTCCCAACTCATTCTAAAAGTTCCAGTTTGCTGCAACATAATTATATCAGTCCCATTTTGCAACAGCAGCAAATGGGTATGTTTGAAATGTCATTTTAAGTTGATTTTATTCTTCTGGGTATGTTATAATCATGTTATAAAATTGATATACCCTTCTGGGTTTGCCAAAACACATGAAATATTGCTGTATAAACCTTGTATCAGATCTGAAATTCATTTGCAGTATATGGGTATTTCATATTTATGAATAAACAGTGGTTTGCTATTATGGATTGTGTTGCATATTGTTCTATTTGTTTATAAACTCCATATTTGTCATCAAAACACTCTAAAACAGCAGTTTGGTCCATTGGGTATGGTGTAAATGGGAGTTAACCATCATTCAGTATTGCTGTAGTATTTCATACTTTAAAAAAAAAAAAAATCATGGTTGGCTATTACAAAAATGTACTTAAAACAACCTTCTAGACACTTGAAGGCCACCATGAGTTCTTGGTAATGTCTTTGGGTCTTAATAATGCCCCTGTTAGCATTCTAATGTAATGAAGTCTGGATTTAGGTCTTTCCTTAGGAAATTTTTCTTGGTCTTTTGTGATAATATTTTCTTTGACAACACAACATGGGTGGAGCTTTCGAGGCATATGGACAAGGTTCTGTAAATCTAGGAGGACCATCAACTATATGCAAAACCATGCAAGTGTGCCTCTGGGTCAAGTGGAATATTTGGATTTTATTGTTTCTTAGAGAAAGATTAAGGTAGATTTTGCCAAAATTAAGGCTATGGTGGAATGACCTCCTCCTAAACCACTTGAGAATTTAAGAGGGTTCTTGGGTCTCACAAGGCATAATCGCAAACTGGTCAAGAAATATGGGAGAATAGTTGCTCTTCTCATTGTCTTGCTTACAAAGGATATGTTTAGATGGTTATAGGAGGCATCTTAAGCATTTCATAGGTTGAAGGAGGCAATGTGCACCATCAGATTTTAGTAAAGCTTTTGTGTTAGAATGTGATGTTTTAGGGTACAGAATTGTTGTTGTTTAGATACAGGAAGGTAGATCTCCTGCCTTTAGGAGTCATCAACTCAAGGGAAAGAATGCAGTCAAGTCAATTTATGGAAAAGAAATAATGGCCATTTAGCTTGCAGTTATGAAAGGGTAGCATTACATGATGGACAATCATTTAAGGTAAAAACTAACTTTGATATTCTTAAGTACATTTTGGAGCCATAACCATTTAGAAAGGAACAACGCAAATGAGTATCTAAAGTTATATGAGATCACCTACAAGAAAAAGAGGGAAATTCTGGTGGTTGGTTCACTTTCAAAAATAGAAGAAGATAAGCTGCCACTCTCTGCCATATGCAGTATATATCCTGATTGGATTAAATTTGCCAAGGAACAATGGTAGAAGGATTCTAACGCCCATTTATCTAGCAATGACTCATGTTAGTTATACATTGTGCTCCATGGCTATCAATACCTTGTCATCAGAATCCACTGTATTTGGCATCTATGATAGTTGAAATAGACAACAAATTCTTGGTAAGACCAAGAACACATAAATTGTTTTTAAGGTAAGCAACATTTCCTGAAGGAACCTTGATAGGTATGGTTCCCAAACCCATCACTGTACAAGTGGTATCATCACCAAGGGCTAGTTGGATCCGAACTGTTTCATCCCATAGCTTGTTGAAAGATGTTATGTAAAAGGTCGAACGATGAAAAGCTCCACTAATAACATCTCATACACCAGAGAAAGTGGTACTTGTTGATAGAGCATAAATCATGGTAAGTATTATCTCAAGCTTGTTGCATGGTTCATCCTTTGCTACATGTCTGCATTATTGTCAAATTGTTTACCTCACAAGGAACCTTTACCTTTGCAAACGCCTTGGAGTCTCCTCTTTTACATTTGTGTGCATGGAGGCCTTCGTTGCCACACTTATAGCATGTGTGTGAGCCCTTTTTCTTGTTTGGACTGGTGCTAGAAGAATTATCAATTTGCTTTCCCTTTCTGAGTTGCTGCTTCTTGTGACTTGTCATCATGTTTCCGCCTATGCTCGAGAGTACCAATTGTCTTTTTTAATCTTTTCTTGGAGAAACATCTGAAGTGTCTTACATGAAAATTTTAAATGACTTTCTATTCAAAGGACAGATTTTTTAGGGAGAAGAAATTCCATTCAAGGAAAGAGGGACTGGTTCTTCATTCATGTTAGTTTCTTCTATAGTGCGAGCTGATCCTTCATTTCTGTGTAACTTGACAAAAGAGCTAGAAACTCCTTCCTTATCATCATCATCTTTTAAGAAACATTTGCTCTCTAGAACAATGCACCCAAGCTGGTGTACATTCCAGCTGATGTCTTATTCCCTTGCAAAGAAGGAATAAGATGGCCCTTGAAAGAATTCACTAGAATCCTTCTTGCCTCCAATTGAAAAGTGGAAGTAGACATTTTAATCTTGCACTAACTATATCCAAAAGTCCATGTGGTCCCCCTTTCCTTGCTTTGCCCATTCACTTGCCATTTCAATGAAAGAGCACAATTATAAATATCATGTGGACTCTGACCACAAGTTTATATTATTCCTATCTTCCACTCAGTATCTTCCTAAAGTGGAGGTATCAGATCTTTATAGTTCACATGGACCTTTATGGTTCATAAAGTGTTATCTCATGTGCAAACCATTATGAATTGAAGTTAGGAGAAAGACTTCAATGGGGAGACCATTGTTAGATTGCACTTAGACTACATAGAAGTATTGTTAGGGATACTTGCACACAAGGATGTTTTGTAAATATCTCTACCCAAATGTAGGACATTTTGGAATAATGACACTGAAAAATGTCTCAAGCAAAGTAAATTGTGGTTGAACAAAAAAGGAGCACACTTTTAAGGATGCCAAAAGTATTGTATTGGATTGATTTTGATGAGGCCCTCGATGAGATGGTTATGTTGCTCAACCAAGTAGTCAGAAGCTTAGAGGCAACTCATTTTGTTGAATACAAAGGGGCAAGAATTCATCAATTGGCTTGTGTTGATTAGTGGTTCCATTCATAAATAGTTGTGTGAACTTAACACTACAAGAGACTAAATATGATATATTATTTGGTATTTGTTGTGGCATGAAAGAGATCGTTTGATGGTTTGACAAGGAGAGGAGTATTGAATTAAACAAATTGCGTATATATGCAATATCTTGTTAGGATTAAGATGATATTAACCTTGCAAATCCTATGTACTTCATGTGTCCATAACACCTTGGGAAAGGTATATGGATGCCTAGGGGGTGATTGGGTGAATTATTTATTAATTATTTTTTCCCGGTTGACTTGAATATTGTTGCAGTGGCATTAATAAAAGAGGTGGATTATGATAGTGGTGGTTACAGAGTGATTGAAATGCGTATACACCACTTTCTTGAGTGTAGGCACCAGAGGAGAGAGTGGAGCATCTTTTGATATGTTGTGTGTGGTTCACTTTAGTTGGCCATATTATTTTGGAGTGCCATACTTGCGAATGTGTGCCCACTCTTAACATGTGTTAAAGATGCATTTCCGATCAAAGTATGGGTCGATTGAAAGATTGATTGCCTCTCACCTATCATTGTACGAAAATAATCTCAAGCTTGTTATAGCGTTTGGAATTGCCCATTGAACAAAACAATTTTAAAGAACATGTTATTATGATTGCTATTCATGAAAGCATTGAATATTTTTCACATGGGGGCATTGGGTTTTTGCAAATACCATGGGTTTTGGTTTTGGGAATCCATTTATGGTTTTCCCCTCGGTTCTCTATAAATTGGATGCCTTGGATAGTTGTTTCATGGTTCTTTTGCACATTGAGCACCGTATGTTGTGGGAATGTTGTTAGATTGAAGGGAGAAAGTTGGATCATGTATTGATATAACACTTCTATTGGATTAATACAAACTTGTCCTTTTTTTGATAGTGGAGTTATTTCCCAAAAGGTTTCTCCACGTACATCTGGTATGTGCTTGTTGATTTTAATTTACTGATTTGAATCCTTACATGATTCTCCAAGTTCTGTTTTAAATTTATAAGAGTTTATTACATGATCTAATTGGAATTGAACACTTAATTTTACACTATCATTGCATTTGTTCACCTATTTATTCAACATTTGGTATCAGAGCCCATGGTTGTGATTAGAGAGAGAGATGCCTTTCTGGAAGTGTTGTGAGGTTTTTTGTTTTAAGGGGAGTATTTAATTTTAGTGGGTTTTACAGATCTATTTGTGGTAGAAGCCATAGCATTTGCTTTTCGTTCAAAAATTGAGAAGTTCAATGGTTTTGGGTACGAGTTGCGGTTGTTGAAGATGGAGGATCCCTTGGAAGAAAGGGATCAATGGAGAGTAGTGGCAAAGGAAGGAAAACTTGATGGAATGTCTAATGAAGATTGGAAAAAGTTGGACAAGAAGGCAAGAGGAACAGTTCGGTTGTTACTTGCAGATTTTGTCCTTTTGGAAGTCCTAGAGGAGGCTATCACATTTGCATTGTGGAAGAGGATAGGGGGATATCTTTAAAATTAAAAGTTTGACTAATAAGTTATATCTCAAAAGATGTTTATAGTCTTTAAAAATGAAGGTGATTCTATTGAAGAACATATGAACACCTTTAATTTGATTTTGAGTCAACTAGGTTCAGTAGATATTAAACTTGATGAGGAAGATTAATGTATCTTGTTGCTTTGTTCTTTGGTTGAATCTCAGGGGAACTTAATTGTTGTTATCAATGGTAGTGTCGTAGAGACAAAGATGGACTCCCTTATTGTCATGTTGCTTAATGAAGAGATGAGGAGAATGTCCAACCATGAAGGTTCTAAGGATACCTTCCACGTTTGGGGAAGGCCCAAGGACAAAGGTGGGTCTAAAGGGGAATAGAAGAAATCTAAATCCGAGTCAAAAGGATAATCCAAAACCCTTGGGAAGAGCAAAGTGTTGGAACTATGAAAAAAGAGGACATTTGAAGAAGGAATGCAAAAACAATAACTTTGATGATTCCTCTATAGAGAAATCCTCTGATGATTGTGATATTGATGCATCATTTATTTCTGTTATTGCTAGTGATGACTTTTGACTTATTTATTCAAGTTGCTCCTACCATATGACTCCTCACAAGGAGTGGTTTTCATCATATCAAGCTTATGATGGAGGAGAGGTTCTCCTTAGTGACAACAATACACATCAAATTGTTGGTAAGGGAAAGGTCTAGTTGTGTTTCAGTGATGGGAGGGAGAAAACTCTCTATAGTGTTTGGTATATTCCAAGACTTCTGAGAAATCTACTTTCTATATACAAATTGAATGATTCTAGAGTGCATGTGACATTTGGTAAGTCTGGTTGTATGTTGGTGAGAGGGAATGGATTGGTAGCAAGTGGCTCACGATGTGGGACTTTGTTTTCGTTTAGGATTAATGCCTCCACATTTTGTATTTCTACCAATGTAATTGACACTTCTAAAAATGCATGTATGTTGTGGCACCAAAGTTTGGGCCACATTGGTGTAAAAGGTCTTCAGACCTTGATTAATAAAAAGAGATGGTCGACGTTTTTTTTGTTTACTTTAATGAACATTTTGATTTCTGTGAGCATTGTGTGTTTGGCAAGCATAATAGAGTTTCATTTCCTATTAGAAGTAATAGAGCAAAGGGATTATTTGAAGTTATTCATTTGGATGTGTTTGGTTAAGTGGATGTTTTTGATAAAAGTGGTAAAATAGGCTTGAAGGGGCCTTGGAATCCTGTTACAACCAGCAAAACTTTAGCAAAATGGAAGCAAAACTACAACAAAACAGTAGCAAAGATGCAACTAGAACCAAAACACACAAAAGATATACAAAACACAACACAAAGAACTACAGTTTCTTCAATATCTCAGCAACCTCCAGCTCTTCCTTGTAAAAGATTTCATGCAACTCAAAAAATTCCTGCAGTTCTTTCATCTTCTCTTCATAGGTAAGCTTTTTGTTGCTTCTAGTCCTAGGGCTGGGACCAACCTTAGCACTTTTTTCATCTAGTGGATGTTGGTTCAATGGGTAAATCTTGTTAGCATGCTACATTCATTGATGATTACATAGATACAGCTGTTTTTTTTTTCGTTCTAAATCTAAAGTTTTCTCTAAATTTAAGGATTTTAAGGCACTTGTAGAGAAACATTCGTATAAGAAAATAAAGGTGTTGAGATTTGACAATGGTGGTGAATATTGCTCCAAGGATCAATGATTTTGTGGACATGCAGGTATTGTTTGGAAGAAGACTACCCCTTATATGCCTTAGTAGAATGAGGTTGAAGAGAGGATGAACCGAATCTTAATGGAAAGAACCAAAAGTATGATGAGTGGTACATAGTTGAATCAATGCATTTGGGCAGAGGCTTTGAGTACTGCTTGTTACTTGATTAAATGATCTCCTTGTTCGACTCTTATAGAAAAGACTCCTTATGAAGTGTGGACTTGTAAGAAACTTTCTTTTTCACATTTAAGGGTATTTGGTTGTGAGGTTTTTGTTCATGTGCCTAAGAAAAAATGATCTAAGTTAAATCCAAAAGCATAGAAATGCATCTTCATTGGTTACAGTGAGAATATAAAAGGTTAAATGATTTGGAATCCTCTAACCTTGAAATGATTTATTCTAAGGATGCGATTTTTAGGGAACTTAGAGTGTTTTAAGATCTTGTGCAACCAATGGAAAAATAAAGAAAGAAAACAATGCATTTTGAGACTAAGGTTGAGAAGCAAGAAGATGCATATGTTGAACAAAATGATGGATTAGAGGATGGAGAGGAAGAAGAGGATTTAGGTGAGTTTTGAGTAGGTGTAGCATGGAAAGGAATAGGTAGTCTCTTACTCCACCCTTGAGACGATCCACAAGACAATGAAACCTAGTTGACAGGTATAGCTCGCCAGATATTTTTTTGTATTTGGTTTGCCATGTAATGATGATGAATCAAGATCTTTTAGGGAAGCTCTCTCTTCAGATGAGCATGATTCTTGGATGGAGGCCATGCAGGAGGAGATGATGGCCTTGGACAAATGTGACACTTGAGATCTTGTGTGTTTGCTTGAGGGAAGGAAGCCCATTGGTTGCAAGTGGGTATTTAAGAAGAAATTCGGATCAAACGGTAAGTTAGAAAGGTACAAAGCCGATTTGGTGGCTACGGGCTACTCCCAAACAGAGGGACTTGATTTTGGTGAAATTTTCTCTCTTTGTCATATCCCGATATTAAGCCATTGTTTAAATTAAAGATTTAACTATCATGATAAAGATTGTTTCATAGACTATCATTTCGGATGATAGAAATAATTACATACATCATATATTATTTAATAAATAATATTGTTATATGAATATGTTAATATAGTTAAAATATAATATATCCATATTATATTTATAAATAACAAACAATATATTATTATCATAATGTGAATTATGATTATCAATAATACTAAATATTATTATATAATAATAAATTATAATTATCAAATATATATATATATATATATATATATATATATGAGATAATATAAATATTCTTATTATAATAGATAGTAATTATTATATAATACAATTCAATAAATAAATAAGATTATACATATATATTAAAATATAGTCACTTATGATTAAGTGATCGGGCCTCTTAAAGGGGTATCGATCCCATTTAAGAAAGACAAAAACAACAAAGGTTTAGAGGTGACGTTTAAGGCAGCGGATACCTCACATACTAACCGCTGTGTCTTTTGGTAATGAGGAAACCCTCGTGGCATTTAAAAGGGAGCAGATCTACAATCAGAAATAGGGAAGGAGGCCTCAATGAGGTAGGAATTGAATAGATTTGCACAAAGAAATCAGAGCAAGCAAGAAGTAACAATATATATACCTGAGTTTTAAATATACAAATTTGGAAGAGAAGAAGAAGATAGCAGATTGGATTTATAAAGCAATCAAGAATATATATATATACACCATCGAATGGAAGGATAGGAATCCCCAGCAAGGAAAGTCTACAAGAATGAATCAGTTTGGATTTTAAGAGTTTGAAAAGGATAACTCAGATCAGTAATACTCAGCAGCCATCTATAGATTGGATTCAAGGTCTGCAGCAGCAATTAGTATATATATATATATATATATATATAACATTCTAAGGAGTATTCATAATACGATGGCGTACGATTAAATAAATATAATGAAGGGTGATCAAGATATAAAAAAGACTTTATTATTATTCAAATCTTATGGCAGCAAGTTGTTAGAAGAAAGTAATACATATTATAACAGCTTCGAACACATGAGGGACTGCCGATTAGTTAAGTCTTAACACAAGGCAGCAAATAGACAATGATGGTGCAAGTATGATGATTTAAGGTAACTAAGATGGCGACCTTTAGAGTCAGCAATGATATGAAGAGAAGTAGGAATTCCATTCATTTGGTTCAGCAGATCAACACAGAACCAATTCTAAATTATCAAGAAACTGATATATCAAGCTCAGATTTGGTTCAGTCGTAGCAGACAAGGTAACACTGAAAGTATATTAATCTATCATCCAGTCATACACAGATCTAGCATCCTCTTAAGGTATGAATCTTGCCACAATTCTAACATGTATTATCTCTAATGTACATAATGGCATAACCATCTCATCACT
Organism: Cunninghamia lanceolata; assembly: GCA_027924645.1. Lineage (NCBI taxonomy): Eukaryota > Viridiplantae > Streptophyta > Pinopsida > Cupressales > Cupressaceae > Cunninghamia > Cunninghamia lanceolata. Next base: position 13,908,027 of record BSBN01000511.1, on the reverse strand, counting down.
TCTATTTCCTATAACCTTAGGAGAGGTGGTCTTGTTAGGGAGAGGCGGGGTAATTCCATCACGATGGTTTGGAGAGGGTTTAACGCGCCCTAGACAAGGATGCTAGGGAGAGGCGGAGTAATTCCATTCCCAATCGCATTGGAGAGGGTTCAACGCGCCCTAGACATATAATTTCCCCATCCATGGTTAAGGAATAGAAGGAAGATGATATGGGAAGATGAACTTAGATTATTACTTCTATATTTCTATATTATTTCATCCTTAAAGGAATGTTAGGTATTGTGGGGAGAGGCGGAGTAATTCCATCCGTATTAAGGCCTGTAGGCTGGGACATAGTTTCCCGTAGGCTGGGTCAAGAGATGGTTTCAGCGCGCCCTATACATGTAAAGCCTAGTTCTATGAGGAAGAGTAATAAGGAAAATATGCATGATTGAATTATGGAACGTATTATAGAATAGTTATCAATAGCAAGTAACAATTAGGAAATAAATAATCCTTGGAATGATGTGAATACATTATCATTGATCTTATTTGATCTTATCATCGAAAATTATTGATCTCTAATAGTTCTAATGTCTCGTTGAGAATCACTTTGAATGTAGATTCAGGTTTTAGTGCTTCTTCTAGGCAGGGGACATTTCACTCTTGTTGCTAAATTGACTTACATTAGGTTCCTACTTTCTATTGTTGTTGCTTGTGATTTTGAAGTAGAGCAAATGGATGTAAAAATTGCTTTCTTGCATGGGAATTTTGAAGAGGAAATTTATATGTCACATCTAGATGGATTTGAGGTAAAAGGGAAAGAAAATTTGATTTTCAAATTAAAATGGTCATTATATTGTTTGAAATGATCACCTTGGTTGTCATATTAGAAGTTTGATGGTTTTGCATTGAAATTGGGTTATGTTAGAAGCAAAGAGGATCATTGTGTTTACATTAAATGTATTGATGATTGGATCCTGTACTTCATTTATTTTATGTTTCCTGTTTATGTCATTGCAATGTATAATATCAAGTGCGAGAATGTTAGGAGTAAGGTGATATTAACCTTGCAAATCCTATGTATTTCATTAGTGTCCAATATTGTGGGAATGGATACATGGATGTCAGGGGGGGTGTGCTGGGTGTATTATTTATTAATTATTTTTTACGCTTGATTTGAATATTGGTTGTAGTTGCATTAATAAGGGAGGTGGATTGTGATGGTGGTGGTTACAAAGTGATTAGAATGTATTTACACCACTTTCTTGATTCTAGGCGCTAGAGGAGAGAGTGGAGCATTTTCTGATATGTCAGGTGGGGTCAGCATTAGTTGGCCGTTGCATTTTGGAGTGCCATACTTGGGAATGTGTGCCCATTCTTCACATGGGTTGAAGATGCTTTTTGTTATGGTTTCTATTCATGGAAACATTGAATATTTGTCACATGTGAGCATTGGGTTTTTTCCATACCATGGGTTTTGGTTTTGGGAATCGATTTATGGTTTTCCCCCTTTGGTTCTCTGTAAATTGGATGCCTTGAATAGTTGTTTCATAGGTTTTTTGCAGGTTGAGCACTGTTATGATGTTGAAAAGTTGTTAGATTGAAAAGAGAAAGTTGGATGTATTGATGTAACACTTCAATTGGATTAATATAGACTTGTCTTCTCTTTGATGGTTGAGTTTTTTTTTTGAAAGGATTTTTCCAGGTACATCCGGTGTTATGTGTTTATTTATATATGCTTGCAGATTTTAGTTCCTACATGCTTCTCCATGTTCTATTTTAGATTTATAATGGTTTATCACATGATATAATTGGATTTGAACACTTAATTTTATACTATCACTACGTTCCTTCACTTGTTTAATCAACATATCCCCAGTTGGGAAAGAAGGCATATGAAAGACCCTATCAAGTCAATGATGCTTTTCTTTTTCATACAATTAGGATACTCAAAGGAAACATGGGGAAGAGAATCTCTGATGATGGCGACTTCTTTTTGGATAAATTTGTTCTTTTAATTTTGCACATTCACTTACATTAGATAGTGTGCTTTTGGATGTTGCCCATATAGATTCCCCAAGTATGTTGATGACAAATTGTTTCTGATTGAATTTTGTTGATAGATGACTAATGTTCATCAATTTTTATCAATTAAACATAAGATGGGAATGTAATTCCAAATTCAGTTTTTAAGTTAGGTATGTAAGAATGTTGTTGCAGCTGAAAGGATGGAGAAGACATAGCCAAGTACAATTTCTATCCTTTTTTTTTAAATACTGTAGGAATCGGGTAGCCACCCCTATAACTTGCAGTGCGCCGGGTAAACTTTTTAATGTGACTGGTGGCGCTAGCGTGACACGCCCTATGGTACCATGTGGGCGGGGGGGAAGACGTGACCTCGTGACCTTGTGCCTACCACAGGAAGCTCTCGCCAATCGAGCCAGGCCCCCCGCCCAAGTACAATTTCTATCCTTATGAGAAAAAAACATCATTTGATGGAAAAGGGATGATAGAAAGGATTTGATGATCAAATTATAGACATATCCTTTATTTAGAAGACTATTGGGCAGATTGTGTTGATGATGTAGAGGTAAGAAAAAGTAATCAGAGTCAAATGATTGGAACAAATAAAGATTTTCAACTTGGAGTAATCGACCAAAGGAGTCAATGATGATGACAACAATATTTTATCTTCGAGGTACATGAAGGAAATGATCTTCAAGCAATTTCTTCCAAGAATAAACTGGTAACAACCTATTGAGACAAGTTTGGAAGGGAGAACAAAATATGTGATTAGCATTTGTCTTCTATGGCTTGATTGGAAAGTAGCTAAGTGTGCTAAAATGAAAACTTTGGGAGGAGGATCTTCAAAGGGTCACAAGTCATCTAGGTCTTCATCAATACAACAATTTAGTTCAATTGATGAACTTCTTTTTTAAAAAAAATTGCAGATATATTACTAATGATCAAAATAAACAATTACAGTTGAGTGGCTAAGAAGACCATTCCATTAAGATCAGTCTATCTATAGAAGTTTATCCAGACAACATTATCAATATTACATCACAATACGAAACATCTAAAAGCACAGTCACTTTCCATCCATATACAACAAAATTGGACTGTTCAATTCTTCTCTTCTTTATGCTTGGTATCACTATTATACTATTTTAGCATCTTGTTTCCTCACTGTGCTGCTGATCTTTGTCAGTTTCTGGTTATGTCTTTTCTTTATCTGTGTGGTTATCCTCTTCCTCTGGTGCCTTAAGTCTTTCCCCTGTCTTTGATTCCTTTTGTTCATTTTCTTGCCAAATTTCATCCTTGTTCATGTGTTCTCTGTTATCACTGTTCCTGAATGAGTCCCACTCTTTAAGCGCTCCTATTGGTGGTGAATTCCTCAAAAGGTTGTTGTCTATGTTGAAATTTTGACATGTAACCTCTAGATCTCTAATGGCTTCATCCCTATCTTTCTCAAATTGGAGCTGTTTACTGTATTGGTTATGAAATTCCATATATTCCTTGTGAAATTTCGGATCCACCTTCCTATGCTCATCTGGCGAAAACTCTGCCAACTTCACATCAGATCTGTAGACTATTGCTGAGCCTTCATCTATGATTTGCATGAACCTGTCTATAGGGATCTCCATAGTAGCTGTCACCTGTTCATAAATTTTAGCAAATGTGAGCCTAGTTAAAGACTCAGTAAGAACCCTCTCCTTGCCCTGGTACATCTCTTCATTTCTAGCCTTCCACAAAAACCACAGAATTTCAGTACAGAGAGTAAGCCAAAACAAATTGGATTTAGCATTCAACTCATTAACAAAGCTACACAGGATCTCTAGCCAGCATATTCTTTTTTTAGTAGACCAGCCCTCAATATTACCCATAAATTTAGACCAGACCTCACTAGCATACTTATAGTAAAAAAAACATGCACACAAGACTGTATTTCATTACAAATAGAACACAACCTATTGTCAAAACCTATTGCAAGTCTCTTAAGGATCAACAACCACCTAAAACAACATTTTTTAGGTGCAAGATACTTAGACCAAATTACTTTTAAGGTTTTGGACAACATCTTGTGATCTATTTTCACATCCCAAATAGAATTTATGTGATCATACACCACTTGGGAGTCTGCAATCATCTTATACATTTTCTTGGGATTCATTTTCATTAGGTCTGTTCAATCCTTCCACTTTATCTTGTTTATATCATTCTTATTATTATTCACAACAAATTGTGACATATCTTCTTTTATAGCCTTACACAAAATAGCATGAGTTCTCTGAGATTTTGGAATGCCATATTCTGATTTAATCTGCATCCAACTTTTCAATGAATTGTAAATAAAGATATCATGAAAAACAGAGATGCCTAATTTATTCCATTTCCTTGCAGAACAACCCTGTAGAAGGGCCAAATTTTTATTTTTATGCTTTAAATTCCACCATAGAGATCTGTATCTTTGAACAGAGTTGTTTATACTGTTAATAGCCTCCCTGTTATCTATGTAAGACTTAGCTATTTCCCAGGCTTTCCAAACAATGGAAAAAACAACAGACCCTAAGGCTTTAATATTGAAATTACCAAAGATTATGTCCTAAAGATTCATGTTTCTCCATTCTTTTGCCTTTTTTGTAACTGAACTTTGCAAGTTATTTCTTACAAGGACTTTCCAAGGTTCATTCCCATCCAAAGACTTGACTGTCCATTTTGCAGCCAAGACTACACCCTGGATTTTTAAATCTTTCAACCCCAATCTCCCAATTTCCTTGCCCAAACAACACCAGTTCCAGGAAACTGCATGCCTTTTCTTCTTCCCTTTCTCATCAGACCAGAGAAATTCTCTAATCCTCTTTTGTATATTTTCAATTTGGTAATTGGCAAATAGCCACATTGAAGCATAATAAATGGAATAAGCTTATAATATTATTTGACACACTTGTATTCACCCTGCCAAAGACAGGAATTGATTATTCCAATTCCTCAATTTTTTTGTCAATTTTTTCAAACATCCAATCCCACATCTTTCTCAATGAAGAATTCACAGCAAAAGGTATTCCAAGGAATTTGACTTGTTTATGAGCATCCCCCCATTGCCAGCTATTAGGATCAAACCAATCAGGTGGTTCATTCCTCCAACTCAGCAAGACTGATTTGGAGCAAGAAATTTTAGCTCTAGAAGATAGACAAAAAGTATTCAATCTCTTTTCCATGTTTTTTAAACTATCCTTTTCGAGTACAAGAAATAATGCAGTATCATCCTTAAACTGCATGTTTAACGAGGTGTCATTATTTGGAAGATTTATTCCTTTCACTTTTCCTTCAATTAGGTTTGTTCTGAAAAGATAGTAAAGAGCTTTAGAAGCTATAACAAACAGGGCTGGTGCTAATGGACAGCCTTGTTTTATTGATCTTTCCATGACAAAAGATTCAGCTAATGAACCATTTACATCAATTTGTGCCAAAGCATCCTGGAATAACATCTTTAGCATGCTGCAATATTGTTCAAAAAAACCAATAGCCTTCATCATCATTATAACAAATGACCATTCTATTCTGTCATAAGCTTTTTCAAAACCAACAATAGTATACCTGCATCTTGCCCAGTATATTTGGCCCAATTCATTGCCTCCCAATCGGTAATCAAATTCTCTAGTATGTATCTCCCCTTAATAAACCCCGTTTGAGTAGGATTTATGATGAGTGGCAATATTTCTGTCAGTCTCAAAGCTAGGAATTTGGTTATATAAGAAACATTTAATAATGTTATTGGCCTCCAATTCCTTTTATTGCTTTTATCCCCATCCTTTGGTAGCAATTTTATAGCATCTCTGTTTATTTCTTTTCCAAGAGACCCCCTTTTCACTGTTTCTTGATATAAGTCATACAGGTCATCCACTACCCATTCTAAATTGACTTTATAGAACTCCACCGGCATACCATCTATCCTTGGGGATTTACCATTCTCCATAGACAGTATTCCCGTTTTGATTTCTTCTTTGGAGATATTTTGACTGAAATTATTACTCATCTCTGAATTTATTTTCCTTGGGCATATTCTTTGACACAACTTTTGAGCTTCTTTACATTCTAAACTTCCATCTTCAGCAGTGAAGAGATTTATGTAAAAAGTTCTAAAAATTTCCTTATATCATAATTATCTTTAAAACAAACATCATTCTCAACTATAGGGCCAATAGATTCTCTACCATATTTAATTTTTTAGCAAATTGAAAAAGTATTTAGTACCCCTGTCTCCCTCCCTTAGCCAGTTTATTCTAGCTCTGATTTTAGCCCCTTGATTCTTAATGGTTTGAAATTTCCTTAGTTTGTGCTTGACATCCCCTAGCCTCTACATCATCTCTTTATCATTATACTGCTTTTGTAATTCATCTTCAGCTTCTAGAAATTCTTCCTGCAGGAAACATTCTTTTCTTCTATCTAATGCATATTTTTTCCCAATAGTTTGGAATAAAATTTTGCAATTCTTCAACAAGATTCCCCAATACTGAATCATACTTGAATTGGAGGACATGGCCTTAGTTATCTTCCTCAAATTAGTTATCCCTTCTAGACAGTCATTATCATGGAGCAAGTCTGTGTTGAGTTTGAAAATGCTACCTTTCCCGATTTTAGAATCTGCATTATGATTTGTCAACATTATACACGCTCTAATTGGATGATGATTAGACACAGTTGAGGGGAAAATGTTCATGCAATTGGAGTCTTTTGAGCCTTGAAAGTAGAAAGTGTTTTCATTAACATAGAACCTGTCCAACCTACTATAAATTCTTTTATTGTCCTTTTGACTGTTACACCATGCGTACCAGATACTTTTACTTACTTTCTTCTTTCTTTCTAGTGGGTCATGTAGATTTGACATTTTTTTCATTCTGTTCCAAAAATACTGCTCATTTCCTTTCCATTCCCATTGATTACCTCCAATTTTATCCTCCTTTTGCTCCACCATATTGAAATCGCCCCTATAATCCAAGGGACTTTTTGCAATTTTGTTGTAACCCATTTCCAAACCTCAATTCTATCTCTGTACTCATTTGGTGCATATATGGAACATATTCCAAATTTGATACTATTTTTTTGAAGAATAATCCATAAACATATATTACACGGAGAGCATCCATTATGGACAATGTATTTGGCTCATTTTTTGTTAATCACTATTGCATTTGCCCCCTTTCCTTTTTCATGCTTGGAAAAAAACATTTAGCTTCTCTCCAAATGAATTTCAAATTGTTTTCTAGATGAAATCCAGTTGCTTTTACCTCTTGCAATGTAATGTCCCCTTCCTAAACGGTTCGGAGGATTAGGGCTAGTCTATTAACGGGTTCCCGTAGACTAACATGGATGGTTAGGGGACCCATGCTGGGTTTTCCTCTTCTGGTGCAGTTTCGGACCCCATGGCTGTACTTACTATTTTTAGCAGGGGGCTTGGGACTCCGAGCGAGTCGGTGCGAATCAGTTGGACTTCATTGGTTTTCATTTGATCGATCTAGCGGTGCTACAGAAGCTCAATTCAAAGGTCAAATGAAATTTATTTTAATGATATATTAAATGCCTAAGTTAAATTAAAGTATTTAACTTAGTGAAATAAAGGGGGCAAAGTGACTTTATTATAAAGTGGACATGTTTTAATGAAATATTTTTCTAAGTCATAAAGTCACAAAGTTTGGGCGCCCAAGTACAATGAAATAATAAAATATTTTATAATCCAAAGTGGGCGTTGGGTTTGGAGGAAACAAAAAGAAAAAAAAAAGATTGAAATATTATTTTATAAACTCTTATCAGTCATATGGGTATGTAAGATTTTCAATACTATGACTTCTCATTTATATGGGTATTGCTTAGAATGAATGTTTAATGCTTTTTCATCAAGTTTAAGCATCTGGGTATCAATAGTTTTGTTATTTGCAAATATATATGTACGCAGGTGTGTTATGTTAAAAAATGCAAAAACACCGAAACGCAACAGGTATCAACTTAACCATAGAAAACTGAAAAGATATTGGTCTTAGGTTTGGGGTGGGACATTACATGCAATAACAAACAGTCCATGCTTTTGTTTTTATTACAAAAATCTCTAACCGTGTATTTTCTATCTGGGGATTCTAACCCCCTTATATTCCAACTGAAACAATTCATCTTCAGGAGTTTTTCTAGGTGACATGCTTTGAATTTTTATATAGTCTATCAAAGCATTTGGGAATCTTTTCCCCTTTTCCTTTCTTCCTAGGTTTAAGGGAGCTTTTACTCCTACTTATGTACTTCCTTTTTTTGTTTTCTTCTTCTTTCTTATGTTTTAAGCATTTTCTAATATTGTTCAAAGCCTCTTTGTTTTCTTCTTGAGCCATTTTGCCCACATTTTCATCACATTCTCTAGGCAATTCCTTTATTACCTCCTCAGGGTCTGTTGTTGCTGTCAATTTTAACATTTTTTTTATTTGCTTCTTGTTCCTTCCTTTTGGCAAAAATTTGTTCTTTTAGTTTATCAAGAACAAGTTATTGTGCATTTTTTTATGACTCATCTTTTTATAATCTTCAATATTTCCTACCCTTTTGCTTACAACAACTTCTTTTATAGGAATTAGATCAAGAGATACCATATTGCTATATCTTTCCACAATTTTTTGATCTAAGGAGCCAATGGTGCTTTCCTCTTTGTAAATGGTCCCATTTAGGAATTCTTCACAACCAGAAGAGCCCTCACCTTCTATAACCAATTTCTCATCAACAGACTCAATGTCATGCTTAACTTTACTTACTTCCTCACTTATTACATCTTTTGCATTAAATTCTAGAGGACTATTAGCGCTCTCCTCCCTACAGGGGTTGTCATTTTGAGAGTCATTGCAGCAAGCAAAGCCTAAAACCCCTTCCTCCAGGCTTCTGAAACTCTCACTTCTATCAGAGCCATTGTTGTTTGTAACTATTCGTTCCTTATCCCCTAAATTCAATTCACTTAACCTTTTTTCAAGATCTATCATAGATACTTCTCCCTCTCCTTCGAAAAAAATAGTATTAGTTCTCTCCTCCTCACATACCCTGAGCAATTCTTCCAGGTTATTCTCTTATTTATTTTCATTAATGCTTTCTGTCTCAATTCTGGTTATACCCTAACTCCTCAAAATTTTTTCATTATCGTTTTTTCCCTTCTCATCTCGTGCAGAAGAATCTTTGTTTGTCAAATTAATATCTTTGTTTACGATAGGACAATTTATCTTTTGGTGCCCATCTACTTTACAAAGGAAGCATGAATTGAGCCCTCCCAATCCCTTTATCTCACAGATGTAAGTTTTTTCCTAAATATTAATTTCTAATTTTTCCGAGATTTGTATCCCAGTGTTTAGGGATCAACTCTTCTTTTTCTTCATCTACCATCACTATAGCTGTTGGAGGAATTGTGGGATCAAGAGATGGCAAGATAGATTAACAAAAGAGTGTTAACACTACATCGTAACGATCTTCCACCAAAGCCCAATGCAAGAATCAAATATAATCCCACATAAGACCTCAATTTCTTTCTCCTCAGCAACTAGTTCATGGGAAATTGTTGGTTGAAAATAGTATGCAATAGTTCCTATCTTTGGAACAATTTCAAAGTCATGTGACAAGTGCAATTACACCTTCCACTTCTATTCAAAATCCATTACAACAATGTTTTTCTTCTCCAATGGAAATGAATGTTGAAAAACAAGTATAGGGAACTACTTTAGAAGCTCCATCATGGATTGAATAGGTTAGTTAGAAGAAGAAAGTGGTAAAGGATTCAACACTTGACTTTGACACAATCTCTACCTTCATCCATCACAAACTAATTGTGAAAGCTAAAACTCACTGATTTGACTAGGAATTATCAACGACTCATGAGTGTGGAAGTTGCCACCCTGATTGGAGATGTGAATCAAGAAGAAGCAAAGCCAAGTGATTATTCGGTTCAAAAGGTATCCCTTTGTTATTGGGTTCAAAAGGTATCCCTTATGAAACCAACCAAGAACAACAATTACAAACAATCATGGAGTCAACCATCAGAAGACTTAGGAAGGATGATACTTATAAGACTCAATTTGAAAGGTTCTGTGTGGTCATTGAAGATGTACATTTAACACCTCATCCTCATTAGTTTTAGTTCAAGGAATACAATTCTCCTTGTCATTTACCAAAACAAGTTTGGACAAGAACATCTTCTTTCAAGTTGGAGAGATAGGTAGTTTCGTGAGGACAACTAAGGTATGGATAAAAGATTTATTGTTTGAAGTTTTGAAAGCAATCAATGATACCATAAATTCATATGGCAAAATTCACCTTGAGAATGTAAAAATGAAAGATAATAATGACCTATTCCTTGGGGAGATCAAATTTTGCAAATGTTTAATCCTTAATTTTCTTGAAATCCCTATGACAAGTGTTGAGTCCTTTTTGAAGGTGTTTAAAAAATAGTGATGGTGACACCTCTTATGAATGGTTGGAAGCTACCAAGCTTAGAGTTGAAATGTTGGAAGTGGGAGTGAAAGCATTCTGACACATTAAAAACACCAATCTCGATGTTTTGGGTGACGTGCAAGCATTTCCAAGGAAGGTGCTTGGAGACATAATAGATGATCAATTGATGCTTCAATTGTCAGGATGTCGATGATCACTTCGTCAAATTTATCGATTAGGATTTGGTTGAACCTACAAATTTCAACATCAAGGCAATGAAAAAATTGATGGTATCAGGAATTCACTTTTAGATGTTTGTAAAGTTGTAACTAAACATATAGTCTCCAAGCTAAAAATCACGACTTGCTCTATTCATGGTAGACAAGATCAAGGTATGTTACCACTCATGATGAAAATAAGGTGAAAGATGTAGTGGAATTGCATAGAACCTTAGTTACCAAGAAACTCCATAGGAATGTGCACTAAGTCCTTGTCTCTGTACACATAATTTCTAGTGGCTATACATATATCATTTACTCTTGTACGCCAATTTGATTGCCATTCCCATTCCTTTTATTGGTACTTGTATCTTCATGCCTGTAGGCAAGTATGTACAAAGCAGATAGGCTTAAGAACAATGTCAACAAAATGAAATCAATCGACTGGACCAGAGGTGGTTAGACCCTCCTTGTAAGGATGACTCATCAAAAGCAACTAGGTCATAAAGTTAAAATGGGTTATTATTTTGTTGTGTTCTATTTAAAATGATTTTGCGGGGATGCAACTTGGGCCCTAGGCCCTGTGTCTTGAATGTTTTGAGGACGGCGATGAAATGTCCCCTCATCATCCCTGACACTTGGGCCCCAACATGGTGAAGATCCTAGGATGCCCTTGCAAAGTGGGGATGTACTCATGGATATCTCCCTATTGGGGGGATATTTGGGGCACCCTATTGTGCTTGAGATGCTAGGGGGCACATCTAGGCATGCTTCGACCATCATAAGGACTTCAGGGTCGCCTCACAAACGACGACCCTAGGATGCCCTTGCAAAGTGGGGATGTACTCATGGATATCTCTCTATTGGGGGGATATTTGGGGCACCCTATTGTGCTTGAGATGCTAGGGGGACATCTAGGCATGCTTTGACCATCATAAGGACTTTAGGGTCTCCTCACAAACAACGACCCTTAGTGTGACAAAAAACACATTTAATTTTTTTGTTCTAAAAGACTCTAAACTCTTTTGGGCCCCACTATGGTCCCTAAAACCCTATTTATAAACCCCAAAATGTTATGCATTGTACATTGCCGTTTGCAAAGAGGAGAGGAAGAAGTATGTTCCCAACTCCCATTTATCTTGATCATTAAATTTCCCATTTCCTACTTCAAACTTCATGATTCATGAAGTTGTTTTTTTCAATTTCTATAAAGATTAAACAATGCTAAATGGGATTGCAACTTCTATGTATCCTCTACTTTTGCATCTTGTGCGATTTGAAGTAATCAAAACAAAAGGAAAATCCTTGTGTTTGTAGTAACTATTTTTATTTATTAGTTGTAATGGGTTAATCAACTAATGTTTAAGGAGTCTTAATAACTCAAAGGAGGAGTAACTTCTATGTATCCTTTTCTTCTATGCCTTTTGCGTCAAGAAGTATGAAACATAGAAGAAAAATCCTTTTGTAAAACTAGAAATTAAGTCTCAAGTCCTTGACGAATTCTTTATGTAGAAAATAGTATGTATTACTTTGTTTCTGCAATGTCAATATGAATTCCTTTAGCCTAAGTGACAAAGAGGATGAGTTAAACATGTTTACAGTTGAGGGATTTAGAAATCAACAATGGAAGGGGGGAAGGGAAAAGACAGTTGAAGAGAGCTCTCAAAGTGGTAATTCAATTTGGACTGCCATGAATTTCCTTCCAAGTTGTTGGGAAAATATGCCAAGGGTCCATTTAATAAGAAAGCCCCTTTACAACAATTTGCAAGAAAATTGATGTGAACAAAATAGTTAATTCATGCGGAATTCGTCGATGAAAATGCCAAATTTGCCCCCTTCAATATTAGGAAAGTATTACTAGAGGGAATGCACACCCCCTACACATATTTTGTAAAGGGGTTGGAGTTATCTCTCACTCAAACAAAGTGCGGAGATAATCAGATTGCATAATGGCGACATCTGCACACCTTTTGTTACCCAGACATCGACAATTTTTTTCTAGAACTATTGGTACTTAACATGTGAAATTTTTTGTTTGAGTCTAGTACAATAGAGCCTAAGGGGAAATGTAAGGCTACTTGTTTAACTCCAATCCCAATGATAGATATGTTCAATGTACATTCCAAAGATGAGGAAGATGACATTGACAATTTCTCTTTTGCAAATGGTATTTCATTCCATGTTGCTTGCTCTCCTTATTTAAATAAGCCATGTTGAAAGATGCACAAGCAAGGTCTTATGTGGGACTAGAAGAGACAAATGTGAGGACTATTGCCTAAGATAAGAACTATTCCAAAATAAATGCATTGATGAAGGAAATGAAGGCCACATGGGTTTCACATGGATGTAACATTATCGTGGATAGACATTAGACATCGCCCACTCATCAATATCACAGTCACATGTAAGGAGAGGCCTTACTTCCTTAGGGCAATTGATTGTTCAGGGAACCACAAATATGCATATTTTTTAATTTTATATCTTCAGAGATGCCATTGAGGAGATTCACCTTAACAATGTGGTGTAGGTTGTGATAGATGCGGCATATGCATTCAAGGTATTTAGAAGTTGATTGATGTTGTCTCCAAGTATATTTATTAGACCTCTTGTATGTGTAGAGCTTTGCTCTCCGTCTGCCTCAGTGGGTCGATTTTTAGGTTTTTGTATTCCTCTCCTGTTGTTCTTAGGCATACTTCTTCGCCAAGTGATGAGATTGTCACTTTTGTTTCATTTGGTACTATGTATGGCGGAATTTTCAAAGGCTCCACGAGTTTTTTGTTCAGGTGATATCAGCATAAACAAGTTTAGATTGTTGATTGTATCTAACAATGGGTGTAAATTTTAGAAGTTGTCAATTTTGACACTTCTTCCCTGTTGCACCATTGGTCAGAAGTAAACACATCAACAAAGGTGGGTCTTGGGTTGGTGGGTGAGAAGGGGAAACTATTGGTGGTTGCGGAACCATTGATCATTTTTGATGAGATCCAACGATGCATGCAACATCCTAATTGTTGTAAGTTTGACAACTTGGGAATGTTGTGTCATTGGATAAAGCATTTTGAGTTGTCGGGAAAGGTGTGTCCCAATTTTCATTATCCTTTGAAGAGTACTACATGCTACGTGTCCTCTTGGTGCTCCTCCAAAGTATGTCAATATAGCAGGTTTTTGCTGTTGTGCCGTTGGCGGAAGGATGACACGACAAATTATGAAGTGGGCCCCTCTTTGTTTTGATCAAAGGATAATTTTGAGTTCCTAATTGCAGAGCCGTTGATCTTTTTGGAGATCAACGGTGCACGCATCTTTAAAGAGTTGTCTGTCTGATAGCTCCCAGGCTTGCGCCATTGGTCGCATTTGCACAACTCATCAATTTTATGCCCACCACGAAAAGGAGTGGATAAAGCTACACAAAAGGAACAGGTGTCACCTTGATGCTCTTTGTAGAAATGACAAGACTAACACATGTTTGCTATTGTGCCATTGGCTAGAAATGGATCATGTACAATAAAGAAAAGCCTTCGGATCCGTTAGATGCAATTCACAAAGATACTCATCGAACGACCAGGAATAACCAAGTGCTGTAGAAGGAAGCGCATGCCGATTTCGTCGTTCCAAACTGGTGTTTCGAGCACCATTCTGTTCAAACTGTGCTAAATTTTAGCATGCATTTTCAAATTTGTAATGGATTGGTGCTCCTTTGGAGTTGTAAATATTTGTATTATGCTCCGTGTTAGAACCTTTTTGGAGAAAATAGAACTTGTGAAAAGAGAATCATACTCTTTGTTCCTTGGGCCTTCAAGGCAGATAGTAGTGTTCATTTTAGTATAATATTCTTTAAGCTATTACAAAGGGGTGACTGTGCACTTTTGGCCTTTCACGTGCTTGTATAAGTTTAGATATTCATATATAAAAAAACTTCGCCTTGTTGTGCCAGTTTTTGGTTCTTTTCATTTTGTTCTATTTAATTTTGAGTTGTTTTAGACCTTAATTTGTATTTGCAAATCTTTGTAACTATCAAGCAAAAAGTAATTGTGCAAATTATGCCCTTTATTGTTTTGTTTGAAGGTACATATTTTAAATAATACAGATTATGTGCTCACTTAAATGATAGTTTCTAGTTTACTTCCTAGCCTCCTGCCTATGAATATAGGATTTCTTTTCTGTTTTCCTTTTTTCCCTTTTCAAAACCTTATTATCATAAATTCCTTGGAAATCATACGAAGAGTTGTCTTTATAATCCGGAGGTCATTCTATGAACCATGTCCCACGTTCACGAAATTTCCCATGTTGGTACAAAGATGTATGAAAATACAAATTTGAATATCAATAGGATGCATGACATGAACCATTCATTCAAGGGCATCGATAAATTTGAGTGGATCAAATAGGTTGTAGCCAATGCGAGAGATGTGGAAATGTTTATCTACAATCATTACATGTCACATGCACTATTTCAGTCTTTATACAAGAATAAAATCATTAAACTTGTTGAAACCAGATATGCATTCTACTTCATTTCAATGGAGAGGATGATTGAGTTGCAAGGGTCCTTGCAACTAATGATTATGATGTAGAAGTTGAATTGGTGGGTCTAGTCCAAGACGGAGCAATGGTTGAGAGTGAAGTGGTGAAGAGTGACACTATTTGGTCAGATGCAAAATCGATGATGTTTGTGACCCATAGTTGCTAGGAGACCAGTACTAGTATCAGTATGGGAGACTGGTACCGGTACGTTTGTTTTTTGAAAATAGGAGACGAGGGTACTTGGAGACTCCATTTATTTTTTAATATAATTTAATAATTGATATTTTAATATAATTTAATAATAAAGTATATATATATTTTGTAATAAGTATATATATCACTGTTATATTAATATTATTGTATATATTACTGGCTATATTACTATCTATAGCTATATATATACTATTATACAATAATATGTATATATATAGCTATAGACAGTAATATATACAATATATTACTATATGTTATGTGAGTTTTTCTCCAAAATGGAAAAGAAAGCTATTTATGAATAATCCTCTAAAATTATAAGAGAATAAAGTTTATTTATCCTTTATAATTAAAAGGGAGATGGAAAATAAATGATATTATGCTCCTTTGGTTAAAATGAAGATAAATAAAGAATAATTATGAAAAACCCCTTTAAAAATGGAATAGTGATTATGTTTATTAAACCATTATTAATGACAACCTTTGTGAAAAGGTGTGATGGTTTAGAAATCACCCCTTAAAAGGTTATATAAGGCATTTGTGTGAGACTTGGAATAGGTATGAAGAACACTCAAGGAAGAAGTAAGTGGTTTGGTGGGCTATGAGCATTATGAGAATGGGCACATGGGATATGTCCAACTCTAGGAGAAGGGGCACACAGTGTGTGTCCAACTCGGGGTATAGTGTACACCTAGGATTGTCCTGGCCAGGGCTTGTGTGTTTTTTGAAAAGGAGCAGGATGCTTGGGAAACATGTGTGTTTTTTGAAAAAGAGTTGAATGCTGGGAAACATAGCTGAATGCTTGTGAAGCATGTGTGCTTTTTGAAAAAGAGCATGATTGGTTCTGAATAAGAACCGGTTTCCCCTGGAATGTGCCATAGCTATGAGGGCCAAGACCACTGAAATCTTCCGAGGGTGAGAGTGGCCAATCCAAGTGCTCAGTGATTCAGATAAGTACTAAACTTATTAATAAATAAAGATATTGGGATCATTATATATGTGTTTTGATGTTAATTTGATTATGAGATCATGTTCTTCAACTTGCTTTGTTAATTATTTACTTTAGAGTTTCTATTAAATTATCATATGTTGCAATTTACATTGGAATTAATAACCTTGCATACTTAAATTTGTTTAACTCTAGTAATAATTATATTTAAATCCGCTGCAAGTAATTAAATAACTTTGGGGTAAAGTAGCGTTACACTATATAATAGTATATATATAGCTATAGATAGTAATATAGCTAGTAATATATATTGCTGTATATATTTCTTGTAGTTTACTTGTAACAATTTAATAGAGCATACTGTATATATATTACAATATACGCTAGTATTGAGGTTTGAAGTCCGTAGGAGTAAGAATCCACTGAGCTTGTGCGAAAATGGTGGAAAAAATGAAAGGTAGAAAAAGGAAAAAAGTGGAGATGCCTTTTTATTGATGCAGGGTACTTGGAGATGCATAGGAGACGTAACCAAAAGTTTCCTGTGAAGGGAGATGTGCCCAATCAAGTCTCTGAGACGGGAGACATGTACCAGTCTCCGAGAGGTGTCCCAAGGGGTGAGAGACGCGTCTACTGGTAACTATGTGTTTGTCATATTCCTAGTTTTCATGGTGATCAAATATGGGGACAATGTTAGTCCTAGTTTTGATGAGAAATATGAGTGCATCAATAGTATGCCCGGTCAAATGAAGGCCATTGTTTGATGGAGAGACTCCACGTTGTAGTTCTATGATGGGTATGTTCAGCCTATCATTGAGTGGTGGTTGGAGAAGTTGAACACCTTTTTGCATATGGCCGTCTATGCATTGCATTTGAAGTGGTATGTGCAGATGCTTGGTAGACTACTCCCCATAGATGATGTAGAGGCAAAGGGAGGCTTTATGAAGGCCATTAAGAAGATGTACATTACAATGAAAGCTGCATTGATTTGACACAAATGGACCAAATTTGCTGAACTTAGGGATTACATGAGTTCAACAAAGGTAGATAGGGAAACTTTGGCACACAAGAAACTAGTGTGTTGGTGGCGGTTGTATGGGCCTCTATCATTGATACACACATTGGACATTCGACTCTTATCCCATATTTGTAGATCATTTCTATCTAAGAAGTCTACATATAGTGTCATTTGCTTTACTTATTGATTGCAAGATGATCGAGTACAATCAGAGTCCAGCAATACAGCGAGATGTACAGCTTGAGGAGATGATAGAGTTTGACGAGGATCAAGCTGCACATAAATGTTGGTTGTGGTCCAGTTGTAGGAACTAGACAAGTCTGGCAGATCCAGCAATGAGGAGTATGCCATGGCATTTGCATTGGAGAATGAGTTAGATTACCTTTTGTATTTTGTTTGTTACTTTGTACGTTGTACTTTGTATTATGAACTTGATGAATAATATAAAAATTATACTACAGATGCCTATTGTTGATCATTGGGTCAATTGATTGTCAAACTATCAAACTTTTTATAAATTATAATGTTTTTAACTCATTGTTTACATAAATGATAAATTGCAGCTTCTTCTACTATTTTTTGTAATTATTTTTCAAATATCCTCACTGCCCCCAAGATTCAGAATTTTTTTGCCATCCTTGAAACTGCCTTCCTGCATTTCCCATTCTCGGAACTCAGAGAAACATTGATTAAAAGGTATTTAGGTTTGATAACTGCTTTTTGGAAAGAGACAAATTATATAAGTGGAAAGGGGGGGATTTGGTAAAGGGTTCTCGGAAGTTGTAAAAGCTCTACATACAACATTGAGCTTGGAAAGTTTGGGTTTCAAGTAAAGGAATACAAGGAAATTTTAGGAATTTGTGATTGTTATCTCCTGTATTTATGTGATCATCATTTTGTACTTAGTAGTTACATGAGTTGTGCTTCTTATGATGATGTTCATTTCTTTAGGAGTTCATGCAGTTTAAAGATTGTTCAGTTTATGCTATACATTTTTTTTGCTTGATTAAACTTTGATTTTTTTCAGTTAAAGCAAACTTCCTTTCATACTAAGCAATTCCAGTTATCATTTTTTCAATCCATTGCAAGTTTTGGTGGTATAGTTTCTCAATATTCAATCAAATGAAAGGAACCTCCCCACATAATAGAGGAGGGATATTGTCTGCTTTTGGTTTTGTAAGATTAATCATAGTTGCTAGGAGACTGGTACTGGTATCAGTATGGGAGACTGGTACCAATACCGGTACGTTTGTTTTTTGAAAATAGGAGATGGGGGGTACTTGGAGACTCCATTTATTATTGAATATAATTTGAAAATTGATATTTTAATATAATTTAATAATATAAGTATATATATTTTTTCTAATAAGTATATATATATTACTGTTATATTAATATTATTGTATATATTATTGGCTATATTATTTTCTATAGCTATATAAACTATTATAAATATATACTGTTAAAAATGATAATCTTTACTTGGTTAAGGATTACTCAAATCCTTATTTTAGTAAAGATCAGTAACTTATTTCTTTGTATTAAATACTTGTATTATTAAATACAAAGTGTTTTTATTTTAGGTGAGTATCCTCACATGTGTGAAGATAACTCATGTCATTATTCCTCTTGGAGGAATATTTGATTTATTTAGCCACCTCCTTAAGAGATTGACACATTGCACTTAATTCACATGAAAGGTGGCTTATGGGAGTTGCATGCAACTCCCCCTCTTACCTCTATTTATAGAGGTGCTCTCTCCTTATTATTCCTCTCTCATTTTTCTCTTCTCGTTCATTTCTTGAGGAGCTCCTCCCTCTCTTTGTAATATTTTTTATTTCATGGCTTTATGCCATCTTTCATAATCTATGGGGGTTTTTTCTTTGCTTTTTCCCCTTTCAAAATCTCTCGTCTCCGTGTTGTTCTTTTGGTGCATGCTTGCAGATTTGCTTCTACTTTATGGTAATATCTTTTTATTATTTATTTATTTAACTCTCACAATCTTGATTAGTTGTTTCCTGGTCATTATTTTCCTAACATATACAGCAATATAGCTAGTAATATATATATTACTGTCTATATTACTTGTAGCTTACTTGTAACAATTTAATATAGTTTATTGTATATATATTATAGTAGACACTAGTATTGAGGTTTGAAGTCCGTAGGAGTAAGAATCCACTGAGCTCGTGCGAAAACAACGGAAAAAATGAAAGGTAGAAAAATAAAAAAGGTGGAGACGTCTTTTTTTATTGATGCAGGGTACTTAGAGACACGTAGGAGATGTGACCAAAAGTCTCCTGCGAAGGGAGATGTACCCAGTCAAGTCTCCGAGATGGGAGATGTGTATTAGTCTTTGGGACGCGTCCCAAGGGGTGGGAGATGCGTCTCCTGGTAACTATGAGATTAATTTTCGCAAGTGACAAAATAGTTTACTAGACCTTCAAATTCTTCGATTGTAGACAAAAACATTATACAAATGTAAACGAGGAATGCAGATTAACATACTAGAATTACACATCAATGTGAGTAAGAAATTGACCTCATGCAATGAAAGTACAATTCAGATTCGAAATTATTGATGAGAAAATCAACAGCACTTCTTTTGGAATTACAGTGGCAATATTGATCAGAAAATCAATGGTACTTATTTTGGAATTACGACAGCAATATTGATGAGAGAAAATATACAAAACACACCTAAATAGTCTCCGTAAAGGAAAGTTGATCCAAGATTGATTTGAAAACCATTCAGATTCAGTTGTTTGAGTGGATCAGCCATAAGAAGTGAGTTTCATAACAGAGTTACAATCAGAAAAGGGAGGAACAGGTGTGAGTCACACCAAATGGAAGGACAAGTCAATTGGTTACAGAATCAGCTGGGTTTAAAATGGTCTTTACCATTTTGGCAGTGGGGGAAATCATCACTAATGGGGAAATGTTTGGCATACAGTTTCAGCTATAGGTGTACCATCCCATGTATGACAAAATACCAGAGCCAAATCCTTTCCAAGAAGTTTTGTTGGTTTGCTTCCCGTCTCTTGATATGGGAGACGCTCTAGTTTCTCTTGTCAACTCCTGTGCTTGTTCTCTAGCATAAATACACTCATTGGGAAGGTGCGAAGGGGAGTTAATGGGAGCTCATTGAGAATTTTGAATGTATTTGAGAATTGTATTCCAATACTTAACTTATCCTAGATGTTTGGCAATTAAAAATTGTAGTCCATTTGCATAGTTTTAGAGATAGTATGACTGCATGTAGTCTTGAGTTCATAGTTGCAAGTGAGAGGATGCATTGTTGTCGGTGTCCATAGTGGCTGGCCCTCATGAATTGAGCAAGCTTGGACAATTGATTCATTGATTATGTATTTTTGTTGGAGTTTTCTCACTAACTGAGTTCCTTCATGGTAAATCATTTGTGTTGGTGTTGTTATCATGAAATGTTTTTCATTACTTGCTTATATTATTTCCTTGCAAGTTGTTAACATCTCATAGTAGAAGTAGATGAGAATCAATTGCATAATGAATGCATGGTGTTAGAAACCAGCCATAGAAGTGTTGGAATGTCATAGTTTGCATTTTAAATTGTTGTTTAAATTAGCAATAGAACTTGTGAGCAACAAGGTGTATGGATAAAAAATCTGTGTCAATGAAGCAGGTGATGGAACATTCATATCAATTATGGAGCACAAGATCCCTTTGGGAGAGTTTCTCAACTCAAGCTTGACTATGAATCACACATAATCAAGTACTGCCAAACTGCAGTACACTAACCTCAAGTGCATCAATTCTAAACTCATAACAATTTCAACTATAGCTCACTAATGCATGCCCCACGGTCTCCAACTTGGTGTGTACATGTACTTGCTAACTGTAGAGATAAGAGTGTGACTGAAGAAAAAGGGGATATTTTACATGCAATACCTACAATGGGGCAAGTGTTGTTGATTATTTAATTTGCTCACAAAGATTGACTGAAAGGATAGAGGAGGTCGAGATAGGTGATCACATTTGGGATTTTAAATCAGACCATAATCCAATCTACTTAAGGTTTTATCCTGGCTGGAAAAAGGCTCACCGGTAACCACTTACAAAGGGAAGAATTCTATTAACACAAGTAAATTGTAATATCTTCAAGGAAACGTTAGAGAAATTAATCAAGAAGGAAAAAGCTAGCCCACTAGGCCTCAACAATTAGGAGCTAACAAGCATATTTCAAGGAGCACTTGTGAAATGCAAAAGGGCAAAAAATAAGAAGTCATAAACAAATTGTTTCTTGGTAAATGTTTGGTTTTATGAGGAATGCAAAATTGCAAGGAGAGTTTTGAAAGAGCCAGGTAAGGAGAAGATGAACATAAGGTTGTGCAAGTAGATCATAAAAGCAAAAAAAGTTGAGTTCATGAACACAAGGTGTGAAGAACTAATCTACCTAGGGAAGAATAACCCAAAGTTATTTTGGATGGAGGGAACTTCAACCAAGAAAGAAACAAACAAAGAACAATATCATAGCTACTCAATGGTTTGATTATGCAAGATAGTTATATGAGTAGAAATTAGAGGTTGAGCCCCCCTTGTCAACACGACAACAAAGTTATTCGCCTTGCAAGCGGTTAAGGTTGGTATTAAGAAATTGGGTGTCGGAAAAGCAAAGGACTTGGTCAAGCTTCAAGGGGAGTATCTAAAAGGGACTTGTGGGTTGAGAATCCTCGCACCTCACATTGTGAGAATATTCAACATCATTCAACATGGGTTCCCAAGTGATTGGACCACCAACTTAGTGATACCTCTTTATAAAAGTGGTGATGCTAATAATTCTTCCAATTATAGGACCATCATGATTAATTCTTTGTTTGCAAAATTGTTTGGTAGCATGGTCGAAAACAAAATCAGCAAGTGGGTAGATGAAAAGAGAAAAGAGAGCAAAAGGGTAGGCAAGTTTCAGACCTGAGCATTGCACATTAGATCATGAAATCAGTTTGAGACACATCATTGAAAAAACTTGGGTTGAAAAGGAAGAAGCTTATTATTGTTTTGTTGACTTCAGGAAGGCTTTTGACACGGTCCCTAGGGATAAGTTATGGGGCAGAATGTAGGAGCTTGGTGTTCGAATGCATATTAGAGCGGCTGTCCATAGGCCCTTTGAAGATGTTAGAGTCAAAATCAGAAGATCATGGGCATTTCAAAAAGTTTTGGGAGTGACATTGGATTTAAGCAAAGGTGCCCTCTATCCCCTACTCTTTTTGGGCTATATATTGACAAACTTGAAGAATGGTTGAATTTGCAAGGTGGGAATGGTTTCTGTTTGAGGGAATGGGTGATAAGGCTTCTTTTATAAGTAGACGACCTTATCCTAATTGCTAAATTTGCTCATGGGTTGCAAGAATACCTTTTTGCCCTTGAGCACTTTTGCCCTTGAGTAGTGGGTATGCAAGTCAATACCACCAAGACCTAAATCATGATTGTCTTCAACAAAATAAAAAGATCTAGCCTAAGTTCTACTTTGAGGGAAATACTCTTGAAGAGGAGATTGAGTACAAATACCTTGGGATTGACTTCAACAACAAGCTTAATTGGGAGGATGGAAAGCATTGTATGCTCTTCAAAATAGGTGCAAAGAGGCAAAGTTATGGGATTGGAAAACTACTTGTTGATGATTGTTTTTAGACAAGTCAACAATTAGAGTGAAATACAAAGTATCTGACTCCCTCTTGAGCAAAGCCTCTCGAATGCTGAACTAGGTGATCAAACAAGATGACTCCAAGGTTCCTTTCTGATGAGTTTGGTAAGAGACAGCTCAGTGACTAAGTATGATTTTGCTGTTAACACACAAAGGGACTTACACAATTGTTCAAGTAAACTTGTTGTTTCAATGATTACAGAAGCGAATACTGGAGAGTCTAAGTACTACAACTGATGGCGTATGATTTAGCAATTGATGTTCTCGGTTCTAATTCTAACTCAATGGATAAAAAAGGCAAAAGATGTAAAGTTTAGAAACACTAATCTAATCCTAAATGCAAGGATGATTATTACTCAAAGTGAAATCAAACCAGATCCTGCTTCGCCAAGATGGACAACTACACAAGATAGGTGCAATCTTCTAGGGTGTTACAAGATGTTTAAATCACTTATGCTCATGAAAGTTTCAACAAACATAAAGATCAAATTGATGTCCAATTTTGTTCAGGCTAACCATGCACTGCAATTTGCATGCCACAAACTACAAATGGTATGAACTTATAGATTTCACCACAAAGCAATAAAGAAACCTTCCATCAACTAACATTAACTTAAAGAAAACTTATAACTTAATATTCGCTTGACAATCTAAACCATGCAACACTCAGAAACGCAAATAGAATCACCAAAGCAATGAATCTTTTATTATCTCAGAGAGCTCTTGCAACAATTTCAGAATTTTCAACCGTACAAATGAGAGCAATAGGAGCCCTTTTATAGACCTCAAAGGAATGAAGGGTCAAGATCGGTCGGCCAAGCCAATGGACCAGATCAAGCCACATCACAAGTAGTTGTAACAAACTCTTCTTTATTAAATGAAAGAGGCTCACTTTATTAAATGAAGGAGGTTATCTTTATTAAATGAAAGAAGCAATGAAGGAGGGAACAAAGGCACGCTTTCCAAGAAGATAAGGAAGCCACATCATGTGCCTTTTATGTAGTAGTACTATGAGATGCAATGAATCTAGACACAATTTGAGCAATATCCTCCATTGGTACACTTGTCGCCGCATTAATGGATCCTTCTGCCACTGCCACATCTGACTCATAGACGCCAAGTGTCTTCTCCCAGTCATTTATCCAAGACTTATTTTCTCCAAGATGAAATGCAAGTGTGAATATACTATCCAGCTGACCCTCATCAAGTCCATCATACTGAAAATAGAATGCCTTAACTTGTTGCTTCATGTTTTCAATAGTAACATTTCCATAAGGATTACATATTGTTGTCAATGCAGTGTATATATGATTCTCTGTTCTTAGAAGAACACTTCTTATTCTGGACATATCTACTTCAATTTTATCAACCAGTTGCCCCTTGTTGTGAAAGGAAAAATACCAAGTGATGAAGTCATGTGGAGTATCCTGATCAATCACCTTATCATGAATTAGATCCTCTAATGGAGCTTCCATTAAACTCTTGAGTTGTGGCATGTATTGCTCCTTGATAGGTTTGAACTCAGCACAGTTTTTTAATAAAACTTGAACTCGATCCTTAAGTTTAATGACTCTATCATAAACTTGCACAATTTCTTCAAGGTGAGTATATGCCTTTTCTTTTGTCTTTTCTATCCATCCTTTCATCACCTGAGATGAAGTCCTCATATTTTCAACTTGGGATACTGTTTCTTGTGGAAGAATATACGGAGGAATTAGAGTAGCTTCCTTCTGTTGGATAGGCTGCATGACTTGCTGAATGTAGTGCTTCAATGTATTAAAATCTTGTTCAACCTTCAACCTAGCTTCTCTTTCTTGCTTTAGCATGATTCTTATACTATTCACTGACTCTTGCAGTTCCTCCTCTACTTGTTCCCTTGTGATTGGACCCATTCCAATAGTAGTCATATTGTAATCCTCAGGTGCCATATCTTCTAAATCCTTGTCAACTCTAGGAACAACTACATGTACCTCTCTATTTCCAGCAGGATCTTGAGTGATTTTCGAAAAGACTGTTGCTTTCTTCTTCTGATTATTCTTCTGTGCATCTACAAGCAATTCCTTGATTGGAGCAGGCTGATAAGTTTCTACAATTGTACTTTCCTCAATCCTTTGCCTCAACCAAGGTGGAAAAGCAGAAAGATCTTGCTGTCTTTGAACTTGATTGTGTTGTACACAAGCTACTTCCTCATCAGATTCTACTTGACCTACTTCATCTTGATCAAGAACATCATTTTCCTCAATTATGACAGTTGGACTTGAATGAATCTCCTCGGATGGAATCAAGGCAACTTCTTCTATAACTTCTATCTCTTGTATTGGATTCTGAACATCTGAAGCACCTTCCTGTGGATTAGATGAAGTAGATAGATTATTCTTCTTTTGAGGTCTCCGGCTTGATTCTCCTTGATCTTGACTAGGTCTTTTCCTTTTTCTAGCTGGATTATCTCTTTGATCATTTCCATTGTGTTGTGGTTTGCTATGTGTACTATGCTGTCCTGGTTCTCCTTCATCCATCTTATTGTAAGTAAGAACTCGGCCTTCATCATTCATCTCTTGCAATAGTTGATTTATACATATTTGTGTCATGGCCAAGACTGGCTTTATCAATTCTTCTTCGGACACATCCCTTTTTGACCAATCAACTGTATAAGGCAAATCCTTTATCTTATCAAATTCATCTATCAACATAGTATCATCTTCAGTGAACTGGTCTGGAATCCTGAATACTCTGGAAGCTCTAACCAAATCCCATGTAAGTCTCGAACTCTGAAGTGTTCGAAGATCATCTTCATCTTGGGCACTGGCTCAGTGGTCTTCCAATTGCTTGACATGCTTAAATTCTCTGTTATATTTCCAACAAACTTGAAAAGGATCAAAGTTAAGCCTTTTGGTACCATGAGTTTGCAAATGATATGCCTGAAGCTCTATCTCAGAATATTCAGCTGCTGCCAATGATGGACACTCCAGATTTTGTCCAAGAAGAAGTGGAAACTGGATCCCTCCTTTCTTCTTCAACTTTTGCAACCTGATGAGTTCCAGGAGTTGCCTTGTAACCTCTAAAATTACCATCCTGTTGGTTGGATATCTTGGTAATCTGTATGGATATGATGTAAACCCTTGGATCCTTATGTAAGTGTACCTTTCATGCTGAGTATACCAATGTCCATATGCTGAAATGAACTCTCGCTGCATTTGACAACCTTTTATGAAATTCTCCTTTTAGTTTCTTCATTATGAACATAGCAAACGCATCATTGAACCTTGTATAATGATTTAAACTCTTGAGGTGTAACTGAGGATAACACTGATGCGATAAGTACTTATTAGGCCCAATTCCAACTTCCTCTCTTTTGGTCAAACCTGAATAGACTTCATTTCTTGCGAGAAGGTACACCACATAGGAACTCATATAAAAAGTCTTGGTCTTAGCAAAATTGATGAACTGCTCATGTATACTCTGACTGATGAGCCTAGCCCAATCAATCATCTTCCCTCTGAGAACTGACTTGATGAAAGAGTACATCCAAGGTTGAAAGGTAGCAGATTGCGGCATTCCTGTCATTCTATTGAGAAACATAATCAAGTATCCAATTTCAGGATGAAAATCTGACTTGTGAAACTGCGGAGGATTATTCATATTGAACTTCATAGATGGATTGGCCATCCATTCTCTCTTTATTTCCTGCAACTTTGTCTTTGAATCAACATTGTATTCCTGCTGACCTTGTTGTATCGAAATACTGATCATCCTCTCCCTAGTTGGAATGTTGAAAGTCTCTCCAACTGCCTCCTTTTGCAAATAAGCTAATATTGTTTCATCTTTGGCTGTAATTTGTCTTGTATCTACGTCATATTTCTTAACACATTCAATGATCATCTCTAAACACAGCAAAGCTGGAGGAAAACAAGCAGCTTCAATAGCTCCACTCCTCATGATGGCTCGAGCAAGACTACCTCCGTTGGGTTCCTCAAGGACTGACTTGATATCTTCTAAGTTGCTATTGCCCATATTCGTGTCTCCTACATTTATCCACCTTGAAACGAGCTTTGATTCGGGAATTTTCCCCTTAGCATCCATCCGGATCTTCGCTTGTCTCTCCTTGGAAGTCATTGCCATGGTCCTGCAAACTTGACGCGAATAAGTAATTTCAAACACAATCTAGACTCTACTTTAGCTACCTTAATGCATTAGATTTATGATTTCTCCTTTATAATTATGAAATATTAATATCTAGACTCAAGGAATCTATCAAAATCCACTTATCCTCTTAAGTTTTACCAATATTTGAACAATTTTAATGCATCTAAGGAAGAAAATCAGATCAGAAAATATTCAGATCAGACTTACTTGATAAGCTGCCTTAAATTGATACCTTGAAATCTGATCCAACACTTGCTTGGATTGACAAAATCAAATCTGCACTTTTATAAAACCTTCTTATTGCTGCTTCTTGAAGACAAATTTGTTCCTTCAAAGTGATTCTGCTCCTTAAAAATGATAAAAATGACAGCAATAGTAGGTATAAATACACAACTTGCTCTAAAAACTCCTCAAATACCTAGGCCGACCCTCTTTAATGTAGTGAAAAACATTTAATTTTGTTTGATTTTATTGAATGTGACTCAAACTTCAACGCAAACCTTTGTATTTTTCGAGAATTATTAGATAAAATAATTAAATGCTTTAACTTCCTCTTTAAGCGCATTAGTTGGGGTTTCCACGATCTTCTAGGTTGAGTGCTTCTAGATAGGTGCTTGGAGATCTTCTTCTTGTTGGACTAGCATGATGAATTCCTTCCACCACTTCACGTTGGATGTTGATATCGAATTCCCTTAAAGGGGCGCATTGGTTTGAGGTAAATAAATCCTCCTGAAATTCTCCCTTCACAACTCCATTTTACTCTCCTCTACAAATCGCATTGGATAAAGAATTAAAATCCTCTTGATTTTACATTGGATGACATCTTCTAGATCTTCCTTGCATTCCTTGAATTAAGTGTTTGAATGGATCAAGTTGAATCAAGTGTTTGAATTTCTTCTTGCATTTCGCATTAGATGAGCATGTTGAAGTCTTCTTAAAACCTCTTTCGCATCTCCTTTAAATTTGCTTTGGTTGAACTTGTTTTCATTTGCACTAGAATGGCGCATCACTTCAAGGTGCTAAAATCCTCTTCAAGCTGGTGTTTTTTGAAATATCTTACCCTCTTCTAGCTTTAGCGCCTTGGTTATGCAATTTGAATTCCTCTTACTTTTGCAAAATGAATCAAATTTTTAACAACTCCTGGGTTAAGCGCTCCAGTTGAAGGGTGAAGAATAATATGTATATTAGTTCATGCTTGGATTCCTCCTTTCCTTAAGCGCTTTGGATTGCTAATTTGAAATCTCAAACACAAACCTTATAATCTTCCTCATGTATGGCGCATCAGTTGCTACTTTGATTTCTTCCTTGTTTGGGCATATTGATTGGAAGACAAAGGATCCTTGAAGTGGCGCATCACTTGCCTATGTTGGAATCTTCAAAATTTAAATGCATTAGATGAACTTACCTTCTTCTACCTTTAGCAAAATCATGCTTGATGTTGGCGCATTAGTTAAAGTGAGTGAAATCCTCTAGAGGATGGCACAAAAGATCAATAATATGACTTCTTTTAGTTTTCGCCTTCAATACCCGACCTCACTTCCCTTTATAAGGTGACGGAATGATTAGATATTTTGAATTCGCCTTACAAGTGTCTGGATTCCTTTTGAAATCATCTTAAGATCATCTTGGCGCATTAGATGACATACACGAATTCCTCCCAATGAAGGATCTTTTAGATAGCGCATTGGTTGCCCATGTTTGGATCCTCAGGAAATTTCAATGATAAACCACTCCTCAATCATTAAAAGTGGTCGCAATGGATAAAGTGTTGAGATTCCTCTAGCAATTAGCCTCAAAGCTTAGAATGTAATATTTCCAGTCGAACCCCTCCTCCTCTTGGACGGCGCATTAGATGACCCATTTGAATCCTCCTGATTTATTCGCATTGCTTCAACAAGGGAGTTTCATCTTGTTTAGAATTCGCACTCCATACTTGAATCTTTCCCTTCCTCATTGGCGCGCTTGTTAGGCATTTTGAATTTCTTAAGTAGATGGCGCATTGGATAGGGAATAAAGAATCCTCTAAGAATTCGCCTTGGATAAGGATTTAAGAATCCTCTGGATTTTTACGTTGAAACCTCTTTCCCTTGTCTACCTCCTATCAAGCGCAAAGGATCTTCCTTGCTAAATTTTGGCGCACTAGTCCATCACATTAGAATCTTCTGAAAATTGATTTAAACCTTGTGATGAACCTCCTTCCAAGCGCTTAGAATCTTCCTCCATGAAGTCGCATTAGTTGAGGGATTGGAGATCCTCTAAATTTCGCATTGACTTGCTTGATTCAAGCGCTCTGGATGGATGTTTGAAAGTCTTCATTTTCCTTCACCACGATGTTTTAGTTTGGGCGCATCACTTAATTGATTGAAATCCTCAAGACTTAGCGCATTACTTCATCACATGAAAATCCTCAAGACTTAGCGCATTGGTTTAAGGTATTAAGATCCTCTGGGATTCGTATCAATTGGCGCATCACTTAAAGGCGTGGAAATCGCATCACTTGAAGGCTTGAAATCCTTTAAAATTTTCGTCTTCCTTTATTCTTTCCAAACTAGCGCTTTAGATGGGCGCATTGGATGATGATTTGAAAATCCTCATCTTGTTTTGTCATTGAAAGCGCTTTTTTTTCATCATGATTTTGCGCCACTTAGATGCCCCGTCGCACTAGATGAACCTTTGAATCCGCTGGAAGAGTCAGTCGTTTTTTCAGGGTCGTGAGGATAAAGGTATATCAAAAAATATATATTTAAGTATAAGTTGAGAGATTGAATTTCTTATACTTGAAATATTTTTCAATATACCTTTCAGGATGTTTGAGATAGGTCTCAAATCCACCGGATTTAACATGCAAAATCTAGAATTTGGAGGATTCACCAGATTTCAGACTTAGCCATTTTTTCAGGATTTTCAGGATTTCAGGCTCCAGACTTATTAGTCTTTTCAGGGTCTCAAACATACTTCAGGATTGATCTCAACGTTCATTATCTGAATGGGATTTGATCAAGATTCTTCATCACTGCAAGTTCATCTGCCTCCTAATCATAAACCAAAGATCATAGAAGAGGAACTCATTATTGGATTGCCAGAGGAAGATAACTCGGGATATCATCAAAATCTCATTGAAAGCAGAGAGCTCTAAAAAAAGGGGGTCCCTATTTCTAATGGGGTGATGTGTGATTTGGTCACAACACTACTCAAGATTCTTTTTGGGAGAAAGAAGAGAATTTTGGGAGGATGGGAAGCATTGTATGCTCTTCAAAATAGATGCAAAGAGGCAAAGTTATGGGATTGGAAAACTACTCAGATTCTTTTTGGGCTATTAGTAATTCCAATGGTGCTTTATAGGTGTGAACTTTGGGCTAGCAGTACTTCAGATTCAAAGTGGAAGCAAATTGAGAGAATTCAAAAGCGCTTAATCACAAGCAAGTTCAAAAAAGTTTCGGTTCCTTATGCGATTATGCTAGATGAAACAGGGTTAATTCCTATTGTAGCCATTGCTATGGTGTGTCTCATAAGATATCTAAAAAGAATGGAATAGATGGAAGAAGGTAGATGGCCTAAGGTTGTTTTCAATGGCATCCTGAGCGAGAGAAAGAAGACATGGATGAAGCAAAACAATAAATGGATGAGCAAATGGAATATTTACTTGAATGCATGTCCCACAAATAACAAAGAAATAAAGGCATTTGTCATAGATAAATTCTGTAAGTTTATGTGGGGTAAAGTGCTATGGAGAAAAAAGAAATATTATCTTGAGGAATCCAACCCCACTGGGGATCATCAACAAAAGGATTACATATGGGCTAATATGCCTTGGAGAGTAAAGATTCTTATTGTTTAGCTAAGAACTAACTCTCATCAACTCCGGTGTGAAATAGGGAGGTGGAAAAGACCAAAAGAGGCATGGGAAGAAAGAGTGCGATTTTTGCACAACTAGGACAGTAGATTCAGAAAAATACTTTATTTTGGAGTGTGTTGCCTACAGGGACATCAAGGCCAACTATGCTAATATTTTGGCAGACGCGTCATTGCATGGTCTATTTAGTGAGGGGATAGTTGAAAAAGTGGGGGAGCTCATCATCACTTTGAACAAAAGAAGAAATGAAATGCAAAGAGAAAAAAGACAGGGCTGACTGTCCCATACGCTATTTTTAGCCTCGTGGATGTTAAACATTATTCTATTCTATTCTATATCACTTTCTCTTCCAAGTTGGTAATTTAGATAATTAATTACTAACTCTAACCCTTAACTGAGATCTTATGATGTAGCTTACTTAACACTCTTCAAATTTAGTAATCACTCTCAAAAATAGGTACCCCTCAAAATAGGAACTCCTAAGTAAATAATGGGTACTAGGATTTAAGGTACAAATAACACTTATGTGCTATACATTTCAACACAACCTAATTAATAAAAATGAGGACGGCCATATGCAACCAACCCAAGCTTATCTATCGGCTCTTTAAACTTCAAATTTGCCTGTAAACAAGACAGAAAAAGAGCACCATTTTTTATCTTCTTTATCATAATCTCAATATGAATGAGTTTGGTGAGTTCACCTATATTCATAGCCTCTTTGCTACTCAAACGTACTTTGTTTGGATGGAAGTGCATGGAATCTTGTAATCCACATTGGATTTACTTCATATCTCACCTTCAAGGAAGGAAGTTATCTTCTTACAATTGTTCCTAGGATGCAATTTGGGATGAAGCTTTCAACAATGACCATCTACATTGCAATGCTTGCAATGCTTTTGGGTGCGTTTCTTTGCAAAAGTAGTATTACACTTAACTTTCCATATACTTCTACCCTTTGGCTTGAAAGTGCCTCGCTGATTTAAAATGTGTGAAGAGGTTGGTGGACCCTTTGTCTTGTCCATCTTCAAGTTAATGTGCTTGTGCATATGCCTTCTTAATGGTCTTAGGCTTGGCTATCGAGGTGCGCCTTCATAGATGGCTACGAAGTTATCCAAGATACTTCATCAAAACATCAAGGTCTTGTGTGTAGATACCCATTTACACTGCTTTTGTTTATATATTCTTGAATACTTTGTCCTTGCATTTGCCTACAATATTGCAGTTTTATTGAGCATTTCTTTTCATATAAAATAGGTTAAAATTGTTTTTTAATTGGCTTCTTTAAGTCATCCCATTTAGTTATTGGTGACACAATCTATTCAAAGCCAAAGAATGACCATAACTTTGCCCAATGTGGGTGTGGGGGTTGGGGGGGGCGCTAAAGAACACACAATTATACGAGCAGGGGGGGGGGTGAATTAGTATAATACAAACTTTTACTTTTTCACTAAGTTGCCGGTTTTGGTGCGGGTTTGGGTTCACAGGTTCGGCCAAAATTTTTTTGGGGGGTTGGATTCGTTTATATATATATATATGCAAAAAAATAAAGCATAGAAGCAAGAATTAAGTGTAGAAATGCAAGAATAAAGTGTAGAACACCACATAGCATCATATAATCAACAATACCACCATCAACTTGAATATCATAAAACATAAAACTCGAACTTCAAGTTCAATAACAAGATTCAAAATAATAATATCATGTTCAACAGTCAATTTTCATTGTTTCAATGTCAAATGACAAATGTCAATCATCATATGGATTTGCTAAATCCTCCACATCATCATCATCATCTTGGACATTAGCAGGATCATTTGAAGAACCACAACCAACACCACTGCCACTTGTGGCACTCGCTGAAAAAGTGTGCTCTCTTTGATCCCTCAAGTGCAACATGTTGGGATTGGGAAGTAGAAGCATCCATGTCAATTTGCTCTGGCTCCACATCCCACAACTTTGATTCCCCCTCCTTATAGTCTTGCTTTTTGTGCGAAAGGAGGCGCAAGTTGGAATGCACATACACTAAATTCTCCGCCATTTTGGAGTGCAATCGGTTGCGCTTTATCGAGTGAATAAAAGTACGTGCTCCAATTCCTCTCAGATGCAGAGGAACTAGCAACCTATGAAGACAAAGTAGAGAGAGTTAAAAATAAAAAGTTAAAAAGTTAAAACTTACAAGTTATAAAATTTATAATAATTAAAAATTATGAAACTTCAAAGTTTAAATTTTTAAGTCTTTAAGATAAATCATAAAAATCATATAAATTTAGTAAACTTACCTATGATAAAACTTTGATTGCAAGAGGTTGTAGGCACCGGAATTGTTGGCCATGAAAGTACCACCAATTGTGAGCATCTTTCTTGAATTTATCATGAAGAGCCTCAATGCTTTGACCATTGGAGTGTACAAAATCAGTGAACTCATTCGTGACCATATCATGCAAATTTGGATCAGGGAAGAGTCTACGAAATGCTGCCTTGTACCCATCAGACACTTCTAAATCTCTCCACGGGGGAACCCTATTTGGCACTGAAAGAATCTCATTGCTGTAATATTTTGGAGTCAATGCAAATGCAAGAAGATTCAGCGGGGTTGTCATTGCGTTCCATCTAGCCTCAATAATTTCATGCACCTGGTTGAAGAGAATTTCTTGAGGATCTTTCTCCTTTTCATTTATGATGGTCTTTATCTTCTCTATCATTGAATCAATGCCATCGTATATCTACCCCATGTAAGGCTTGTCCATGTCTGTATAACGAATCATGCTCAAAATGGGCTCGGTGAAATTAAGGAGATACTGCACACGATCCCACCAATAGTCATTTAGGATCATTCCCTTAACATTTGCTGCCCTCTCAGTGTTGCTTTGCCTCCATACGGACCAATTAGTGCTTGTTACCATGTTGATAAGACCCTGTTTGACCTTCACAAGTTGTCTCAAGGCAATTGTGTTTGAGGCAAATGGGTGTCGACAACCTATTGAAATATCAAAAATAAAAAGTACAATGATTAAAATTTAAACATTTAAAAAATT
Organism: Cunninghamia lanceolata; assembly: GCA_027924645.1. Lineage (NCBI taxonomy): Eukaryota > Viridiplantae > Streptophyta > Pinopsida > Cupressales > Cupressaceae > Cunninghamia > Cunninghamia lanceolata. Next base: position 13,873,974 of record BSBN01000511.1, on the reverse strand, counting down.
AAAAACAAACATTAAGAAGAATTAGAATATGTGAAATTAAAGCACTATGAAAAATTTAAAAATATATTGCTTCACTTACCTTCAACAACTCCAATGTAGAAAATGATCTAAATATGCTTTGGGACATGTGGTGGTGGTGATGAACATTTGTATCTCCTCGGCCTTTGCATACAACTCTCTAATCAAATCAATTTTTTTCCCATTCTTTTGTAGCATTAAATTGAGAGAGTGGACAGCACAAGGTGTCCAAAAAATATGTGAATATCGTTCCTCAACCAACAACCCAACAGCTCTACAATTTTTTGCGTTGTCCGTTATCACCTGAACAACATTACGAGGTCCCACATCCTCAATGGCTGCAATGAGGATCTTAGCAATAAATTCTCCATCCTTCGCCTGCCCCTCACAATCCACAGCTCTCAAAAACATTGCCCCTTTAGGGGACACTGCAATGACATTGATCAAAGGCCGATTTTTTGCATCTTTCCATCCATCAGAGACAATCGACACCCCCGTCTCACTCCATGAATCCCTTATGGGCTTCAATGCATCTTCTATACTCTTGACCTCATTTTCTAATAAGGTGCCACTCACCTTCTCATAACCTGGGCTCTTATACTCTTTTGGAACCTCATTAATTTTTCTCACCATCTCTTTCCAATATGGTGACGGACAACATTGAATGACAAACCATTTGCATAAATGCATCTGGCTATATGTTGGTCATCAATATCTTGAGCCTCATTTTGAAATGATGTTTCCAAAGGTCCCTTTGGTCTCTTGTTTGTAGTGCTTGTGGTTTGCTCTTGAGGAGTGACCAAAAATGGGTGGCTCTCTATCACAACATTGGAACTGGGAATAGATGGAGGCTCCATTCCTTGATTTCTGCCTCTTTTCCTTGACAAGTTTGCTATGGATTTACGGCCTGCTGCTTCATCTGATGCTTGTTGCTCCATGATATATGCCATCACTTGCTCTCGTGGTATACGTTTTTTATTCTTTCCTGGGCAAGCTTTGATCCCCATCCCAGGGATGTTACACAAATGGGCTTTCACCCGACTGTATGAACTATTATTATATTGCACATCACAACCTTTGCATTTCCAAATGTAACCCCCACCACCTGGCTGCTGTTGTATCATTTCAACATGCCTCCAAAGAGGTGAGTGTGGATTGATTTTGAATTTTGATTGGGATACGGAGCTAGAACTAGCTGCCATTGTGATCCCTGTGAGTGTGGCAATAAGTTTTGTAAACAAAACAATGTAAACATTCAAGAATCAAAACAAAAACAAAAGCATGGTGATACATTCATGATTCATATAAACTAAGATAAAAAAAAACAAGTTGAAAGGAATTTGTTGTTCAAAAATGCAAAAAAAATGAAAAGAAAACGTACCTCTTTGCAAAAAAAAACTCCTTTGATCTTCTTGGCAGCCTCTAAACCATTGGAAATAAGTAGGAATGGTGGTGCAATAGATTTCCAACCTTCAAGATTCAATCTTCAAGCTTCATTCTTCAATCACAGAAATTTTTGAGTTCAGCCACTGTCATGTCCCAATATTTAGGCATTGTTTAAATTAAAGATTTAAACATCATGTTACAAGACGATGACGCTGCTTTTATAAAATATCAATTTGAATAATAAAAATCATTATTTTTATACATTATTTAATAAATAATATTATTATATGGATATTTTAATATAATATATTATAAATATAAATACATATTATTATTACAATATAATAAATATGTATTAATGTTATAAATTAATGATTATTAATATTATAAGAGATATTAATATAATCTATAATATAAATATTAAGATAACATATATTAAAATAAATAAATGAAATCATAAGGGGAGCAATGTCCCTAAACCCCCGATACCTTTAAAAGGCTACGCAGCAATCCATAAACAACAAAGTAAATAATTATTAAGAGAGGGTGTGACTCATGAACAACCACGTCACCTTTCATAAAGGAAACATATGATATTTAAAGATGAATCGATCAATGAGGGAAGAGGGGATAGATCGAACAAAATCACTGAACAGGATACAATCTTATCTTTGCAAGGCAGCAAACACATTAATATTGATTGATAACATTCAACAAGCAGAAGATCGTGGCATACCCAGCAATCAAGGATGCATATGCATTAATACGATCTGCAAGACTAAGACATTAAACAGTGTTCCACGGGGACCTGTCCCCCCCCTAAAACCAGCCGTCCCCAAGTCCAAGACGTTTCCGAGACTTGGGGACTTCTGCGAGAGGTCCCCCCGCTGTTCCCCCACCGCCGACGGTACTCGGGAAACTTCAAGGAAACTTCGGGGACTTCTGGACATCCCCGAGACGTCTCGGGGACTTCTGGATGTCCCTTGAGCGTCTCGGGGACTTCTGGATGTCCCTTCAGCGTCTCGGGGACTTCTGGACGTCTCCCGCGCTGGGGGCGGCGGAAAGTTTTTTTTTTTTTAATTTTTTTTTGGTTTTGTTGATGTGACAGATTTTGTTGATGCAATCCATCATGGATTCGACTGCCTAGGGTTTCATGTGGGTTGTTTTGTGATCAGTATCCTAATGTTTCAAGGCAAGTTTCAAGTGATTCAGAGGTGTATCAACCTATTGTTCCAACTGTTTGAGGGTGTTGTGTGTTGCATGACGGATTGATTGAGCTAACAATAGATTCATGCTAGTTAGGTTTTAGATTCAAGTGTCTGGCATACCATCATGCCAGGGTTTTGATTCTTCAGAAGGTCCACAAAGTTTCAAATCATAGGTTGCTTCAGAATCACAGAGGTCACTCATCAAAATTGCTATTTTTAGCAATGGTTATTTTCAGTTGTGTCTATTTCAAGTGTTCTATTACAGGCAATGGATAAGGGCCTATTTTTAGGCTGCTTTAATTAGTTTTCTAAGAACTTAGAAATCTCAAATTCAACAATTTCATTTGTCAAATTCGACAATTCCATTTGTCTTTTAGTAATAGACTAATAGTATTCAAGTAAATTTTGCTATTTTACTAATTTGCCAAAGTTTAATTTGAAATGTTATTCTTAAACATCTTTTTATAACTAGTTATTCAAGTACCATATGCATATCAGCGCCGCCCCCTGCCGCCGCCCCCCCCGCCGTCCCCAAACTTAGACCCTTTGTCCCCTCGTCCCCGAGACCCGTCCCCGAGCGTCAGTAAACTCCGTGGAACATTGACATTAAATGTTTACAAGTTTCTAAATATACCAGCCATTGCATATATACTATATCTGCCGTAGAAGATCTCAAAGTATTATTACACAAGAGAAACTGCAACAGCAAGTTTCTATTATTTATCACTTCCATATCAGTCGATCGCATGTATATCAGGTACGAATGCCCCTTTTTATTGCCAATGATAAGTTCAGATTTGTATCATTATGATAAGTTCAGATTTGTAAGCAATCATCTCTTTTAGACAGTCATATACCATAGTAATGTAAGTTGTATGGTTCTTATGTGACCCATTAACCTCTTATGAGAGTGAGAGTAAGTGCCTAAGAGGCCATTCATGGGTAGTTAGTCTCATAGAGGTCTTGACTCTAAGAGTATTGAACTTGAGTCTAAGGATAGGAGACATTAGAGCCCCATGGTGGATAGTGGCAACTCTTATCTCACCTCTCATAGGCTGTTAATGATGACATAAGAAGAGACAACAAATATGTTAATTCAATAAGTCTAAATGAATATATCTTTCTTAAAAGCAATAACACATGAACCTCATAGGAGAGGAGGTAGAAGAGGATCCTTGCCATTAACCAATGGGTATTTAGAGCCCTTTGACATTATGAGTACAAAAGGTACCATATGCAAAGGTATATGACATAGAGGCCTTGTGTGCAAGTGATGCAAAAGGCATCATTGTGCCAAGGATAGGTCATCCTATAAATGTGACATAGAGGCCTTGGCTGCAAAAGGATGCAAAAGGCATCATTACACCAAGGATATAATAGAGCCCCATAATGGCAAATGGCAAAGATACTCCCTACTCTCATATGATATCCATGAATTAGTGCAAGATGTTATAATGATATGAGATATCAAGTGATAGTGCATGTGAAATGCAAGTGATAGAGAATAATAGAGAAAGTGAATATGAGAATAGAGAATTAAGAAATATAAATAGATATAAATAGACAGTGTACATTATGTAATGATGATGCATATAATTGTTCAAAGTTAGTGAATGAGAAATAATGTCTAGTAGTAGAAGATATGAAATGAAATGATCACAAGGAAAGTGATAGTGTAAATAGTGAACATAGATTGTGAATCTGAGAATCATGAAATATTTATAAGAGTAAAGAGCAATATGATGAATATATCTTATGTTTATTAGTGATCAAAAGATTTAGTGTACTAATGTTCTCTTCTTGCAAGTTGAAATTTGTGAACAAGGTTGAGAAATTTTGAGTTGTGACAAGGGGACATTACAGCCACAATGGAGAGCTTTTGTGTTTTGGAAAGAAATGAGTTGAAATGGCAAAGCTTTTGTGTTTATAATGTGTTTTTAGGGTTAGTTTTGCTTTTTAGAAGAAATAAAAAATCAAAAAATTGACTTAAATGTTTAAAAAAATTTAAAAAAATCATTTTGGGCGTTTTTAATGCCGGGTGTGTCGTGGGTTCGTCACAGGTGTTGTTTTTGCACCCCGGGTTCGAACCTAGACAGCCCGGGTGCGTCCGGGACGCACCCACCTCCGTTTTGCCGCGCCCTGCCCGTATTCGCAGAGGTATCGGATCGCACCTCGCAGCGGGTGCGAATCACACCCGAATCCGGCACTGGGGCAGGCGAACCTTGCAACTTAGATATATATATACAAAAAAAATTAAAAAATATATAGAATTGAAAATACATTTGATATAGCAATTATATAATATAATATAATAATATATATAAATATATATATATATATATATATATATATATATATATATATATATATATATTAGATTTTAAAAGAAAATTTATAAAAAAATGCCCCTGGGAGCGCCCGGGAGCAGGCAGGGCACAACCCTATCCGCTCCGGTCGCCACTCTGGGACCCGCTCCTGGCCAGTACAGGACCGGTGCCTCCAGGCAAATAACCCAACAACATAGATTAGAACAAAACCATGGTAAGCCCCAGTGTAGAAAGATAAAAGCTGCCCAAGTTTATAGGCAATGGATTAAAGGATCTCATGAGGCATTGTGAGACTTGTGAAACAATGTAGACAACAAATGGGCAAGATGATATAGCATACTAGCTATGATCTTTTTCAGCCACCTTGCAAGGTGTAGCCATTGATTGGTATACAAAGATTGAACTAGCCTCTTGAAACATGTGGGAGAGATTAAAGAAGGCCTTCAAGGAAGAGTTCAAATGGCTTTGAGATGATAATGAAATAGTAGCAAAAATTTACAATACAAGACAAGGTAAGCACGAAAACTACAAGCTTATAATCGTAGACTTAAAGAATTGCTTGTAAAGTTAGAAAAAGAAGTTGCTGATGGGTTAAGATGGTTTATTGAAGGCTTTATTCCTTCATTAAGGAAAAAAATGAAAGTGGTACTGCCCTCATTGTATGTAGAAGTGTATAATTGGATATAGAAAGCGAAGATAAAATATAATCTCGAGCCAAAAGAAAAATTGATGGAGATGATTTTTTGGAAGTAGTGACAGTGAATCAGGAACAATACAAGTGCTTCAGAGGGATATGCTTCGGATGATGAAGGAATTGAAGGCGAAGAAAGAAACCAACAAAGAAATCAATGACCTATGATGCACTGATTTCAAAAGTGAAGGTCACATCAAAATTAATTGTCCTAGAAAAATGTTGTGATATTTGCCAAGTTATGTGTCATTTAATAAAAGAGTGCGCATACAATTTGAAGACTAGGAGCACACAAGTGCTCTTTACATAGGGAGAGCAGTCCACTCCACCAAGCACTACACTGAAGCCACAGAATAGCATGAACGCATCTTTGGCGGCTATTGAAATCAAAGGGGGAGGTCGGAGTTGTTGATGATGTTTTTGTGACAACACAACAATAGAATAAAAGACTTAAGTATCCTATCCTCTCTTGATCAAAGCTTCCTGAATGCTGAATTATATGATTAAACAAGAATGCTCCAAGGTTCCTTTGATGTCAAGTCTTGACTTGTACTTGGATAGACTCAGTGAATGGATGTGATCTTGCTGATAATCACAAAGGGACTTATGCTGAACTCCTTCTCCATGAAAATGAATGTAATTACTTGCTCCTTGAATGTGAATGAATGGAACCTCTTCAATCAAACTTAAAAGAAATATCAAAAGATAAGGGTTTAGAAAAATCTAATCTAAGGTCAATGAAGCAATGACGATGCATGAATAGACAAACTCCTCAATAAAACTAACTCCACTTCGCCAAGAATGCCTACAACTACATGGAGAAGGTGCAATCTCCTAAGGTTAGCGAATAGTTTTCAAATCATGAAAGCACATATAAGCACCCATTGGACGGCGCAACTCAAACAAGCATCCACAATCAAACTTAAGCAAATTATGATGAAGCTCAGACTAGCTTTACACAACACTCCACCAGCGATGGATGTCAAAAGCATTAGCTAGGAGTTGATCAAATATCCAATACATACATGCATTACATCAATGAGCTACTACTACTACTCTACTTCTAATCTACTTAGAAACATCTCTCCATTTCATCAATATACAAGAAACCATGTTATTCCACAAGACAACACTTAACACCAAGCGAGCTCCAATGTCTTTGCATTAATCTTGAAAAATATTTACAACAATTTTCAAGTACTCTTAGAGAATTTCAAGAGTCTCTTCCTACTATACTCTACTACAAAAACTCCCTGCCTACTAACTATGAACTAACTGTTACAAATGAGTCAACAAGGCCTTTATATAGAGTTCCAGAATTACAATGAAGGGCTTGGATTAATTCAAGTAGCCAAGGGCCCAGATCATGCCATCTCAGCAATTAGTTACAACTTGCTATTTTTAGTACATAAGAGAGGCAATGAAGGCACGTTTTCCAAGAAGATAAGGATGAAATGGAATCTTTAGAGCATCTTCCACATGGGCATCCTCTTTGGCTTCTTGCTTGTTGTAGGTACAGGTACAATGTACTTAGACAAGGATGACGTGGCAACATTTGATTGGTGAGGATGATGCACATGCCACGTAGGTGCCACCTCAGTAACTCCTGTGGATTCCAATAGTTTATTCAATTTTCTTTTGAGCATATTCCCAAATTGCATCATCTGTGTGACGTCTTCGAATGTGATTGCTTTGATGAACTTGAATGTTTGGGAATGTATCCTTGCTGATTTTGCCTTGTGTCTTTTGTATGTCGGATGTGTATGATACATGTTTCTCATTTGCCTAACTCTGTGGTACTTCTCCTTGTAGGATATATATTGATCTTCTTTGAATACTTCTTCATAGAGAGTAATGTAGATAATGATGCTTCTTTCATAACACGGAGTAGGAGACTTCTCTCAGAGACTTGCAAATTGAGGAAGAACTTGAAGTTTGATAGATGAATGTCTTCTCTTGATGCAGATGATGAAGTGTACTGGCATGATGAACTTGAAGTGATCCTTTGGAGTGGTAACAAGATGTCACCTTCCGCAATGACTACCTTCTAATTTCATTCCTTGCTTGAAGGTGGTTCTAGGTGCCTTGCCCCTTGGATGACTACTCAACTCCATTGATGTTCTTGCAACATAGAGAAAGCCACATATTAAACTATTGATATATATTCAAATTTATAACACATAGGAATCATTCTTGAGCACTTATTAGCCTTTTCCAATTATAGGCGCACATCTAGGGCCATGGAGATGCAAAAGTGCGCCTAGCAACCTGAGCCTTATATTTGCCATTTGTATGTTTTCAATCAATTGGAAATGACTTAGAGTGATCCTCCTTCTCAAGCACTTACTTGTAGATGTGAATTCATGCATTCTTCCTGAGGCGCAAATTTTGGTTTGCATAGGTGGAAAAGTGTGCCTAGACTTTCTTGGTGCAATTTAATGATCTGCAACCCTTGTGGATGCATAAAATGTTCAATTTTGACAAAGTCAGGTCCTTCATCATTGATTCACGCCTTTACAACTTGAGGCGCACATTTAGGTTTGTAGAGAGGTGAAAGTGCACCTTGATTTGATAAGTGCTTACTTCAACTTGTATGGACTTTAGGACTTGGGAGTGCAATTTAAGAATTTATCAAACTCAATATCCTCAAAATTTGTAGATTCAAGCATGTCTTCCCTTAGGCGCAAAAGTGGACTTGTATAGAGGCTAAAATGCGCCTTGGTTTGAGTGGTGCATTTTGTGATCTTGATCAATCTTTTAAACTCAAGGAATATCATATTTCCTTAGGCGCAATTTTCATAGGTTTAGACACTTTCATATCAAAGCGCCAAAAGGTGATTTTTCAAGAGCAAAGTTGCGCCTAGACTTAGAGATAGTGAACATGCTCAACTTAAAGATTTCAAGCCAATGTATTGATGTTTAGAAGACTTCTTGCTTCAAGGTAATGTCAAATTTCATGATTCCAAGCCCTCCTTTTGCAAGGCACATATTCATGATTCTTCGAATATGAGATTGCACCCAAATGCAAATAGGTACTTACTTCAACTTTAATGAATGCAAACCATTGTGAAGGCTCAAGAAGAAGCCTTGATACTCAAATGCTCTCAAAACTCATGGATTGAAACATACTTTAACTTAGGTGCACAAAGATGACTTTACAGGTGATAATTAGCGCCTAAGCTTGGGTGAGCGAGTGTTGGACTTAAGCAGTTATAGGTGTGTTGAGAGGTATAATTCTTCAAAGCACCACCTTCTTTTGCAACTTCTAACATCCCTTCTTCTCTAGGCGCAAGTTTTCTTTACAACTTTGAACATCTTCCTCTCAAGGCTCAACATGAAGCAATTAGACTCTAACTCTAGGTGCTCTTTTGGGTCTCTACAGGTGGAAATTGGCGCCTAGCTTCTCTTGATGATTTTCAAAATTTTCTAAGTTTTAAACACTTCATGTTGATCTTAGGCGCAAGATTGGGTCTTTGAATGATATCCCTTTTCTACCCAGCCTAGGCGCACCTTGGTGATTGTTCAGATGGAAATCTGCACCTAGACTTCTTAGGCCATTTTCTTACAAAGTTTTCAGTGTTTAAGGGATTTGAAGATCAAAACATCACTTCCTATCAAGGCGCCAGGGTTTAAGATGATTTGAGGCTAGTTCTGATGGAGGCGCACACTTAGGTCTCTTCAAGAGCATACTGGTGCCTTGGGTTATTATAGCCTTTTCTTGCAATATTTCCTAAGTTCAAGTCACTTTGAGGGTCAAGATATCAACTTCTATCAAGGCGCCAAGGTTTCATGTTACATTAAGCTTGTCATGATATAAACCTCCTTTCAAACTAAAGCGCACATTGCCACTGTCAGACTCAGAATTCAACACACTCCAGGAGATTATGGTTCCCAGCACGAAACTAAGACATCATCCAAGACTAAAGGCAAAACATCGGAGCACAAAAAAGGGGGTCCCCATTTGCAATGGGGCGATGTGATAACGTCACAACAGGAGTCAAATACAGAATGACCCTAAAGAACGCCCTATCATACAATGTTGACAATATAACGGATGGGGACACTTTGCGAGAGATTGCAAGAACAAGCAAGACAAATTGGGATTATTGTGAAAATGGTGTGGACTTGGAGACCATGAAGACATCGGATGTTTGAAGCAAAAGGCCGACACCAACATGATTGATGTAGAAAGGCATACTGAAGTATTGGTCGTTACTTGAACCCAAGCAAAGAAGGCTATGTACCCAAACCCACATACAGAAAAAGAAAGACTTCGTGAAGCAAGAGTCAAAGTGGAGCATGCTATGGATTGTTGAAAATGTTGTCATTGATGTCAAAGAGCGAAATTGCTGCCACCACGTTGCTACTATCAAAGAAGGAAATCGTATGTAGTGATGAGAAATTGTTGAGGCCAAAAGCCACTAAATCACACCATTCCAATGCATATGGCAGTGCTAGATCTATTTCATAAATGAGCCGACCCATGAGACTTTGTTTAATTATAATTCCTATGCAAAAGCTGGCCGGCTATGTGAAGCATTTATAATATTTTAAATTGAATTGTTTGCTGGCCGACCCATGATTGAAGCTCACAATTTAAAATAAAATTATTATTATTTTATTGGGGCCGACCCCTTGAGGAATCGCTCCTCTTGGAGTAGACGCCTCCCTTGGAAGGATCGCCCCTCTTGGGTGAAGAGACATAAGGAGGATATAAAAGGAAGATGAGTGGGGATAAAATAAGGCAAGCAAAAAAATGTAAAATCATTCCTATTCAAGCAGATTTTTGAAGAAGAGAATATATGTGAAGGAGAGTATATGTGTTGAAAAATGTTATAAGCAGATTTGTGAAGGAGAGTGTATCATCTACAAGCAGATTTTATGAAGGCAATTCAAATGATCATCATCCATTGAAGAGGCAATATTCAAGAAAGTGAAAACTTTGTTCATTTGGAGGTTGGTGCCTCTTAATAAAAAGAAGAGATTGGTGTCTCTTGCTAAGTTGGTGCTTAGCAGTGGGAATTGGTGTCTCCAGTAGGTTGGTGCCAACAAATTGCTTAGCAGTGGGGATTGGTGTCCCTTGTGGGTTGGTGCCTACAACTCTTTTTAAGATAATTTATTTTTCATGGCTAGATTTGGACAGTAGATCCAAGCAGTCTTTTCATTGTGGTTTTCTCCTGAAAGGGTTTCCACATAAATTTGGTGTTCTTAATTGTTGGATCTTATGTGATTGCTTTATTATGGTTGTTAAATTTTAATAAGTAGAAGATTGTCTTATACTAATTCACCTGCCCCTCTTATTAGTATAAGTGTGTGTTCTTCAATAATGAACACTGCCACTCAAATGCAAATGCAAGTGCGGTAAGAAATCAATTTTAATTTGATACAAATATTGCAAGGCAAGTACTTCAAACTACCGTACCAATTAAAGTAGAGGATTTATTACAATGTTTCCCTGAACTCCGAAATACTATGACTAATATTGTATTTCGGAAGAATGAGATGGTGCATGCTATGACCCATTTAGAATCTGGAGAGAATGAAGACCCAATAACTGAACCTCCATTATTGGGAGCCCAAGTGATTGATCCCATGTTATTGATAGTTAACAAGGCAAAGGAACCAGCAGTGGTGAATATAGAGATTCTTGGAAGGAATCTCACCAATACAATTGTCGATGGCGGGTGTGATGTGAATGTGCTTCCCGAAGACACTTGGAGAAGTCTAGGCAAGCCAACCATTTGGCCCCAAACTTTTCAACTCGTGGGTGTAGATCAACAAGGAGTTAAGGTACTTGGTGTTTTAATGGGTCCAAAGGTACTTATTGGAACCCAAGCATTTTTATTGAATTTTGTGGTCATCTAATTACAAAAGAAAGTGTATGCCATATTGTTGGGACAGGGTTGGGTGGTAGCAGCCAAAGCCGGCCACAACTAGAAAAGGAACGTACTTGGAGTTTTAATGGGCCAAAAGGTACTTATTGGAACCCAAGCATTTTTAGTTAATTTTGTGATCTAATTACAAAAGAAAGCATATGCATTAAAAAAACTAGAAAAGGAACATTCCATTAAAAACAAGGGCACAAAATACATAATCGATTTAAGGAACCAAGCAGTAAGTGAGGAAGCAACTTCTTCAAATCCATCAAATGTATACTCTAAAGAAGAATGGATAGAGAAGCATGATCAACGTCCGATGGAGCCGAATGACGAAGGGATTTTGGAATTGCATTTGTGTTCGGAAGACGAAACAAATTCTCTCTGTGGCCTATTTCATTGGCAAATGGAGGACTATGAAGAATTTCATTCGAACTGCAATTTTATTGAAGTTACGAAGATCGACGAACAACAAATGAAGAATGATTTTGAAAAGTTGGATAGTTTGTGTGTCGAACACAATACAAGGTGCACAAAAGTCGACAATTCTGGTTCTAGCCGAGGCACCTGACTTTATTGAAGATTGCAAAATTAATGAAGGTACATCTCAGAATAATAATATTAAAAAAATATATGATTTGGAGTGTATGGACACTTTTCCAAATGAATGTTTCAAGGGTCCGCACTTGTGTTGTATATTTTGACATGACATCAAAGTTAGATGAACTTCTTGGGAAAATTACGGAAAAGGGAAAAGCACAGTTGGATAGAAAAAGAAAGAATATTGAAGTCAATGAGGAAAAAACGAGGTGGGCCCCACAAGAGCAAAATGAAAAAAAAAAGTTTAAGCCTTTTTAAACAGAGGAAGAGGCAAAATTAAAAAAAAATGAATAAAGTTATTTTTATCTCAAAATAATAATAATATTAAAATTCTTTTGATTTGGAGCGTACGGATACTTGTCCTAACGGATGTTTCAAGGGTCCGCACTTGTGTTGTATATTTCGACATGACATCAAAGTCAGATCAACTTCATGGGAAAATTATGGAAAAGGGAAAGGTATGGTTGGATAGAAAAAGAAAAATATTGAAGTCAATGAGGAAAAGATGAGGTGGGCCCCACAATAGCAAAATTAAAAAAAAAAAGTTTAAGCCTTTTTAAAAGGATGGAAGAGGAAAAATTAAAAAAAATGAATAAAGTTCACTCTTTTATCATTGTATGTCAACCATTGAAGAAACCAATTATAAATTATAATGCTAAGTTCAAAAAGAAATCATCGTACGATAGGCTGATATGGGTCCTATCGTATGAACTTCAAAGAATACTTATTTAAAAATATTCATTGTACAACATACAGTGGACAATGAAATTAATAATTGTAAATTTCCCAATTCTAGGTAGGTACGACAGGCTCCAAGGGACATCATTGTATGGACTTGTAAGGAGATACATATTACTTATGATTTCACCGTAAAGTCAAATGAAGTCAAATTTAAAAATTCCAATCATCTTAGTTCTCTTCACTATACGATCCTTCCAACAATGGATTTTCTTCATCGTATGATCTATTCAACATGTTTTCTTCACTGTATGACTACTACAGAAAACTTTATATGCTACTGTACGACACTTGGAAACAATTTCTAGTGTATGACTTCTTAAAAAATTATCAAGTTGATGTACGACCTGCCAATTTTGATGATCAACTATTTCTTTTGCATGCCATATGACCTTTATGTTTGATTGTTGCTATTGTATGACTTGTTTTTGCTGACCCTGCTGTATGATCTCATGTTGTCCCTACCATACAATCTCATGTTGTTGGTGCACGACTTGCTTCAAGAAGTACTATATGTTTTGGCAGTTTCCATCTTCATTCTTTTGTTGTACGGTCTATCTAGCATACTTTCAATGCTTCAATTTCTGTTGTTTAAGATGCAAACCATTTAGTTTTATGGTCATTGTGGGTTGCTATTGATCCTTCTATAATCGGTTCTTCTTGTTGCTATTGTATGACTTTTTTTTTCTGCCCCTGCTGTATGATCTCATGTTGTCCCTACCATACAATCTCATATTGTTGGTGCACGATTGGCTTCAAGAAGTACTAAATGTTTTGGCAGTTTCCATCTTCATTCTTTTGTTGTACGGTTTGTCTAGCATACTTTCAATGGTTCAATTTTTGTTGTTTAAGATGCAAACCATTTAGTTTTATGGTCATTGTGGGTTGCTATTGATCCTTCTATAATCGGTTCTTCTTCAGACTTTGAATTTGGCGGAAATAGGGAATCATTCCTATAGGTTGGTGAATTGGGAGAAAGTACATTCATGGAATATGGGGATACTGAACAATTTTTATTTATGAGAATATCTCTATAGTGCTTGCAGTACCGTCCGGGTTTAGTGATCGATTGAGTGAAACAATTTAAGCCTCTAGTATACAATTAGATTGGGTTCCTTTTTTGATTGATCCTCAACATTCTTCGTATACTGGAATGCATTTTGGATATGTTGGTTCTACTTATACTCTGCGTATACTTCAAGGTTTCTACCGTCATCTTTCCTTTCTATGCCCAACTAAATGAAGCATTGTAGATCTTCGTTCATCTTTCATTGTGGAAAGTTTACTAGTTGTGGACAAATCAAGTTATGTTGAGGCTGTTTTGGCTGCTAGTGGGAAGTGTCAGCATACAGGTTCTCCATCTACAATATTGTCATAAGTTTGGAAAACTGTACCTAATGTTACTTGGTGCTCGTTTCCTTTGTTGTCTGGAATACGAGTTTTTTCTTGAAGGGGGGTGATGTAGTCAGCCTACAATGCCTATTATGTTTTGATAATATGGTTATCCGACCATGTATTAATTGTTTGTCGGCTTTTGGGTAGTTATAGGAGTTAGTTGGTAGACGGTTGTGTTCTTGGCAATTGTCGGGTTCCTTAACAGACCTTGTATCGTTAGGGAAAGTTGTGATCCTTGGCTGACCATCTTTGGTCTATTTCTATAATAAATTCATGGTGAATAAAGATATACTTTTACTCCTCTATCTGGTATGCATGGTTAATTCTGTCATTAAGTAAAGTATTAGTTTTATCAGATAGAAGAGTGAACATAAAGAAGTTGTATGTCATTCAAAATGTAATGTCCCCTCCTAGCAAGCCCAAATTTTTTGCAATCTTGCACACAAATTCAACTTGCAAAAAGAGGACATTAGTACTCAATTCTTTCTCATAATAATTATAGTATAATATTCATAAGAAATGTCAAATTCATATTCTTATATTTCCCATCTAGGGTTAGAACCTTATAATTATAATCAATATGCATTATATCATGTTCATCATATCTATCATTTCCATCTAATCTTTCATTCATAAGGGATGATTAGTTAGGATGTAATAGGCCAATTAGTCACCATGAGTCCAATATTCCACTCCTTTGACTCAAGGGTGAATAACTCACCAACTTAGTCAAAGGCCTTAATAAACTCCTTGGGTTTTACCCCAAGGCCCTCCTTGGCTTTTACCCGAAGGCCTATTATTCTCCTTAGGTTTTACCCTAAGGCCCTCTTTGGCTTTTACTCCAAGGCCTATTATACTCCTTAGGTTTTACCCTAAGGCCCTCCTTGGCTTTTACTCCAAGGCCTATTATACTCCTTAGGTTTTACCCTAAGGCCATAATCCTCTTGTTGTGAGACAAGGGCCATTTCAAATACCCATGGTTGGCCAACTTCCATCCTACCTATCAATCTTATGCCTTAGTAAAACTATCCATGCTATCTCGTGATCCCTTGGATCACGAGATAGTATATTTGATTATACTATATTCATGCTAATGCTTTCCATTCATTCATAAACTTGCTTTATTTCATATTCTTTAACTATTATAATTGCCATTGCTTCATATCGGCTGATTATTCATTTATATACATATCTTATTACTAAGTTTATTCTTAAGACTTAGATTGCCTTTCCATAAATATGCCTTAGTTATATTTTCATAATCATGTTATCATGGTGCCAATCAAGAAATGATCAACTTAATATCCAACAGTTATTCATTTTCTGATAAACATATCTAAGTGCATGGTAAGAATCGAAGTAGATATATCATACCTTGTTTATTTTGCTGGGTCTTGATCACAGTATGATCCAATGATATTCTGTGTTGATCTTATAAATTCAGACGATGCTGGATTATTCCTTCTACTTCCTCGATATGCAGATGTGCTGTTCGATTGGTGAGTTTCTTCCTTATGGGAAGTGTGATTGTGATTGAGAAGATGATATGTCCCTCTGATATCCTTCCTTTTTAAAATAAAACTCAAACACAATGCTCTTGCTGGCACAATGATGGTCAATAGATACCAGTTTCCTCAAATACAAGGACGAACGCACCAAAGTGATATATTCTAAATAATAACAGCTCCAAGATAAAGTATCGACTAGAGATTATGAGTATGCATTCAATGCCAAAGGATGACGGCTATTCTAAACTCCAAAATACATGTTGCTTGCTGGTTCTCACGGATGTATGTCAACTTCAGCCAAATCCCCCTGTTGTCCTGAACCTATGATTCCTTATATCACAAATTTGTGTCTTTTCATCCATTAGTCGCCACTTTGTCCGATGTCCGCTGGCGTTAGGAGACGCTGCCTTATTATAAACTATAACCAATAGTCTTTTTGTTGACTAATCAGCACATGCTTAATACTTGTCTGAAGATACTATCTAATTCAATTTCCTAATTCACTGTCCTATTAACAGCAAGCGCTCATACTCTAAGCGGAGGCTTTGGATTGTTCTATTGCTAATGTTTATTTATCATCGATTCCCTCTTAGTAAATAATATTTGTCAACATAAATCGCACACCTATATTATATAATAAATCGGGGCTCTTAATGTTTGTCTTTTTGTATGACCGTAGCCATATAAACAATGCTTTTGACTTTTACTTTTTTGCATTATGAATCGCTTAAATGCCTTTGTTACTTTGAATCTATTAATTAACATATATTCCTGTCCCTCTTCAAGTCTTATTATAAATTTATTAAACTTCTTAATATTCTTAAGAAAATATCCGCTGCCTTAATATAATAAGACAAAAGTCTTATTTGAGGTTACTTTCATTTATGTTTGTGATCTTAGTATAAGGTAAAATAATAATATTTAGAATTATCATTTATATTTGTTATTTGTTTAGTATAATATATATACCATGATAATTATTAATATTTATAACTGTGTATTCTGATATTTATATTTATCATTGTCATTTATGACTCTTGTCCATTAGAATAGATATTTAAATTATAAAGAATATTAATATAATAATATTATTGGATATTAATTATATCAATATATATTTACTTAAATATATGTAATTGTCTCTATTGTTTAATTTGACTAAATATTGTATTTTATGAAAGCAATTATACTGACTTTTATCATATTGTTTAAATCTTTAATTTAAACGTCTTAATATCGGGACATGACACAAAACTAGACAGTCATATCAATTGACGACTGGAATTGACAATGGCTTTGTATTCTACTTTAGAGGAAGATAAACCTATAGTGTTTTCAAGCTTCCTTTGCCATGAGACAACTTCAAAGACCAAGGAGAATATATAGTCAGTAGTTGATCTCCGAGTATCAGTTGAACTGACCCAATAAAAGCGTATATCCCCTCAACCTGAAATCATTTTTCTTCTAATAGAGAATGCAAGTCATGAGTACATTGACATATTACAACACATTTTGTCGCTTGCCAATGAATAGGTTTTCATTGGGCCAGAGGTCGAGAGATAACTAACAACAAAACACAAATTCGACTGTGTGAGTGGAAGATGTAACGGACTGCCCATGAATTTTTTATAGAGTGGCTCATCAACCAATGGTTATAATCATCCAATGACAACTCTAGCCTAACCTCGATATGTATAGTGGAAATATTACAATCAACCATGTGAAACCTTTCCAAAAGATTCATAGCATTGGAGCAATGAAAATGAAATGGTTACGTTGCTTGAACTCTACACCTAAGCAATACTCTAAGAGACTTAGATCAGTCATGCCAAAAGAAAAACAAAGATTGGATTTCACTTTCTACAATGCAGTGGCCCCACTACTTGTGATGACAAGATCAACTTAGACAACAAAAATCACAATGTCAACAATATTGCTTTTAGATAGAGATTTAGATTAGAAAGAATTATTATCAATCCAAAATCTCAAAGATGTGGATCAAAAGATTCATAGCATTGGAGCAATGAAAATGAAATGGTTACATTGCTTGAACTCTACACCTAAGCAATACTCTAAGAGACTTAGATCACTCATGCCAAAAGAAAAACAAAGATTGGATTTCACTTTCTACAATGCAGTGGCCCCACTACTTGTGATGGCAAGATCAACTTAGACAACAAAAATCACAATGTCAACAATATTGCTTTTAGATAGAGATTTAGATTAGAAAGAATATTATCAATCCAAAATCTCGAAGATGTGGATCGATCTTAATATACCAAGCTTGTAGAGCCTTTTAAGTCTGTACAGAGACTTAAGAACTAGAAGCAAACAAAATAGATGATCATTAACATGCACTTGAAATCCTTTAGCTACACCATGTAGATCTCCATGTCTAAATCTTGGTTCAAGAAGGCACTTTTTATATACATCTAAATTACCTTCCAACCAAATTGGGCTGCTATGGAGAGAAGCAATTGAAAATTGACCATCTTGGCAGCAAGAGCAAAATTGTTCTTATAGTCTATCCCATCCTTTGTGAATAGCCCTTTGCAACAAGTTGGACCTTGTATTTGTCCAAAGTACTGTTGACTTTGTGTTTGATCTTGTTACCCATTTGCATCCAATGAGAGTTTTACTTGGGGACAATTCATCCGACTTGTAGGTATGAATTTTCATCAAGGCATCATATTCAACCTGCATAATAACCTCCCATTTAGGCTTTCCTTTCACTTCTATATACCATTGTGGATTAGGCACCTTGAAAATCAGAATAGAGGTCAAAATGAACATGCTGATTTGAACCAACATCTGTTTCCCTGTTTGTTGGGGTTGTATATCTAATTGAGGGAGCTCATCCTCCCCCCCCCCACATCTTCAAGGGTGGAATTATACCCCACTTGGGTCTTTGCTATTGTGTGACCCAAGACTCTTGTGGTGAAGCAACCACATCTTGAGTTGAAGTTAACACAGTTCTTTGTCATTGATATACTAGTAGCGTATGAAAAATATCAAATAGAGGTTGATGCATTGGTGACTATGATGGAGTACAAGTAGATCTAGAGCCATTGTCTTTCAAAGGAACTATAAGACTAGTTCCAGACTAATCATTGACAACCTGTTGGTCAAGGTTACATTCAAAGAAATATTTTGTTTCTTTTACATCATAATCTTGACTACTATGATTTTCTTAGTGGAAATATCAATGAGTCTATGAGTCTTAAATTGTTCACTATACCCAACAAAGAAACATGCAAAACTCTTAGAATATAGTTTACATCTTTTGTTATGAGGAACCAAAACATATATAGAATCTAGATTAACCTAAAACATGAAAATGTGTTACGTTTGGTTTGAGCATAAACTAGGATTCTTTAGCTGGGACATCGTTGCAAGGCTTTATAAAAACTTACATTCAGGAGATATACCATTTTGTTCCCTGCTTCACCCTAGTAACAATATGGTATGTCTTTGTTGTGTTGTGCATCATGCATTGGGCCATCTCCATAATAATTTTGTTTCTCTCAACCATCCCATTTTATAGAGGGATGTATGGGGCTTTCAACAGTTTCTGAATACCTTCCATTTCACGACTGTCTTGGATTTGCTTAGAAGTGAACTCGCCACAATTATTAGACTTCAACATCTAGAACCACCTACCTTTCTAATTTACAACCAATTCTTTCAACTTTACAAAGGTGACAAGGCAATAAAACTTTTTTAGAAAGTATGCATGGATGAAATCTAAAGCCCCTTTGCATCCAATGGACCTTCAATGGGAAATGACTTTCATTTTTGTTTTCTAGCCAACCACCCTACACAGATATCTTGTTTCTCCTAGATAGATTGCAATTTGTTAATTTACCTGTTATGCTTGGTTTGACTAAATGTTGAAGATTGAGATGTTGATATCTCTCATGCCACAAAATGCTAATGTTGTCTCTCACAACTAATGCATGCAAATTAATTGTGACTGGATCAACTAACTTATACAAACCATCTTGTGTAATGCCTAGGGTGACTATTTTGTGCTACTTGATTTTAGTCACAGTACACTTCTTTCCACAAACATTCACAACAATGTTAGCATTTTCTTTAAGTTGACTGATAGGCAATAGATTTTTATTCGCATTTGAAACAAACCTAACATTCCTAATGATGAAGTTTATTGCATCTCTATGAACAACCCAAAGTTTCCTTATCCTTTCTACTATGTGTGTTCTACCATCAGCCAATGAAACCCTATTTGTAGAATGAGAATTAACAATAAACTTGACATACCAATCTCTGTGGCTAAGTCACCAGTTTGGGTATGGTTTTAGGTTTTTGTTTGCCGATACAAAGATTTTTTTCCCTGGGTATGATATTGTGGTACGGACACACTCTATATATATTATTAAAAATATATAAAATACCCATAATTAGCCCAAAAAAATACAAAATACATAAAAGACAGACTGAAATTTGACAGAATATTGTCAAGATGATGCAAATAAAGCAATAATATAAATTTTAAATTAAAGATTATAAAGTCTAGCACTTTATAACAGTATACTGAATGAGAATTAACAATAAACTTGACATACCAATCTCTGTGGCTAAGTCACCAGTTTGGGTATGGTTTTAGGTTTTTGTTTGCTGATACAAAGATTTTTTTTCCCTGGGTATGATATTGTGGTATGGACACACTCTATATATATTATTAAAAATATATAAAATACCCATAATTAGCCCAAAAAAATACAAAATACATAAAAGACAGACTGAAATTTGACAGAATATTGTCAAGATGATACAAATAAAGCAATAATATAAATTTTAAATTAAAGATTATAAAGTCTAGCACTTTATAACAGTATACTTTGTGTGCATTTATAAGCTTTCCTTCATATCAGAAGGCCGAGCGGGATGGTGATCGATAAGTAATGATAAAATGTGATAAAGAAAGAAAATGTTTTATCCTCCGCTTGCAATTATGCCCACATATTTATTATCAATGTGGCAAGATATGAAACAATTTCACAACTGTTATGATCTATCCCATTGCATGCAAAAGCATTCCTAACTGTACCTTTCTTATTGATCATTCTTGGATTTCTTTAATATGCAAGCTTGTACTACTTAAATCTTTGCTCTCTTTTAAAAACTCTACTCCTTTCCACTGCTGCTTGATAGTGACATTATTTCATCTCTTCTTGCAGGGATGCTGAGCCTCCATCCGTTGCTTGTAAGTTCCATGTACTTATTAGAATCTCTCAAATCAAGCATCTAATTCCCATTCAAAAGTATTATGTAGCCTCTTATGTTGTGTTCGTGATTAGATGAATTCCATTAGAGGAAATGCTCTGCTTTAAAAGCTGTTTTGATTACTTTTTAACCTGTAGCCACCTTTTTTCTCTGCAGATCCTGATCTGATAGTTAATTTTTTGTATGGTGAGCATTCAAGTGCTTCAAATGGGGCTCATTTATGCCCATATCTTGCTGTCCATGGTATTTCTCGTGCAAGGCAAATGCCGGTTGCCATAAATAATGTGGGGTCCTCTAACACCTCTGGTGACCCGGGTCCCCATCACCGAAATGGAGCATCAACGATTGGTGACACGTTTAGTTCCCACGCATTTTCTGCTTCTGAAGCACATCATCGTAATTGGCATGCTTCTAATGCATTTCCTAGTAACAACAATGTGCCCAGTGTTGAGGATCCAGCCTTACCTACATTGTTGTTACATGATAGGCTTGGACTACCCAGGATGGACTCTGAACGCCTCCAAAGAACAGGATCTTCTATGCCTTCTGGTTATGCCGTTCGTGGGTATGCATTTTTTATCATTTCAGAAAATCCTTGTGTATATTTTTTTTAGTTTTTAGCAGCTAAAAGATAGCAATATTTATTTGTCCTTTAAGCATGAGAATCATTCGTTCTACTTTTTTTAGGTTTTATCCCCGTGCAATCCATGGTAGACCTCCTCCAACAGTGACAAATGAATTTGTTCATTCTCATAGTCATATCCAGAGCCCTGGAGGGGGGCAGCTTTATCATCCGTCATCTTCTGTCTCTTCCATGTATAGTGGTATGATGGGTCATGGTAGAAGATCAAGGCCAAGGGATCCACTGGTTTCATCAAGGAGAGTAATTCAAAATATAGCAGCAGAGCAAGCACGAGTCCAAGGGGCTTCAGCCTACCCTATGAGCAGAAATCAAGAGGCAGATAATGTAGGGTGGCATCAAAATAACCCTTTTTATGGATGGCAGAGAGAAGGATTTCCTCCAGTCCCCTGGGTCCCTGTTGATCAGGATTCACAGCGGTGGGGTTGGTTTCATGCTGGCCAGAACCCTCAGAATATTCCAACTGAATCTACAAATAGAAATTATCACCGTCACAGTTATTTTAGTGCCGATGGAGGTACACAAGCGCGGCCTGGTATCCCATCAGAGAATCCTTATCAGCGCCATGCTTGCCCGAGATTCCCCCCTTCATTGCCATGAAGTAGGTCCTGTGTTCAGTTGCATTTGGAGTTGGCAAGTAAATAATTTCCTTCCAGCATTAAACTATTTTTTGATATTTTCCTTTACATTGTTCAACTTTGTATATTTTTTGAACTCCGGGATTCAAAATGACCAGAAATCATTTTAATCTTGGTTTGAATTGGAGAATATCTCTGCATTGGCTTTGAAAAGCCTGGGAATATGCAGACTTGATTTTGTAAATTCTCTCCTTGAAAATTACTTTGATCGAAGGGACTTGCTCACTGAATTTGAGAGTAGATTGGTTCCAAGTGATGGTAACATTTTCCTATAAAAACAAGCTGGAAAGCAAAGTATCAAAACTGATTGATTTAATTAACAGTTTTCTGGCTAAAATGAACATGTAATAACTGAAGCTGCTCCTGTTGTTATGTGGTATTGCACTGTCATACTTTACAATCTGCCATCTGATTTCTCCTCTAGGTTGGCAGTCTATTTTCTGCAAGACAGTGGCACTGTGTTTTCTTACAAATGTGAAAGGTTTTATGGGATATCCTACTCTCTTTCCTGTGGGTAGATTGAGAAATAATGATATTGTCGGTAATTCTTGCTTGCATTTCTAGTTTTGGAAGGATGTAAACGTTAACATATCAAATTAATTCTCTTTATTTTGTAATTGGTCACTTTTATTTCTGTTTTCTGTCAGTTAGACATTTATGGTAAGTTTTATGTTTCAAGGTGAACACTTATTCACTAGGTTTAACCTAGCTTTAATATGGATCGAGTGTTTGTATGGTTTTTACCATGCAAATAATGTCCTCTTTTCCATGTAAAGGTGCGATGGGTTCTTTAGCTAGGTATAAGCACTCCACTTACCGGGATTTTAGTGAGCTGCTCGCAAATGTGTGCATGTGCATATTCTTGTTAGAGGAGGTATAGAAATATGCTCCATAAATATACATGCTCATTTTCAATTTTCAGATGACATTATAATAACAGCTGATAACATACCCAGGTTTTGTGGGGACAACTTTGTGTATCATACATAAATTTTCTTGTCTGAATTGTTGTTAGAATTAGCTTACATGGCAAATGACTAATTGTATGACTGTTACACATTTCAGTCATTTTTAAAATAAAAGTTGGTAATTATATTAAATGAAAGAAAGGGCCAAAAAACCATTACAGGGTAAAACTAGAAAACAAGGTAACCTAGAGAAAACTACATACTATCAAAAATGTTACATCTGCGTAGTGAAACAAAATATCCAGAAAAAGGCCAAAGAAGCCCATGAATCCCGAGAACACTTATTGTTCAATCCCACTACCCTTATCTACATGGGAGCTAAGATGACATGTGAAATCAAAGAGGCTTGATATATGTTCAATTGTTGTGTACATTGTTTCTTGTGTCCCTTATTACATTGGTTGTATGGAAGTTTGAAATTCATTTTAGCTTTGAATTCTAACAAGGATAAACTTTTATTTTGGATTTAAGCCAACTGTGTCATTAATCTGTCCCTACATATTCGGCCTTTTTAGTTTCCCTTCCATACAGATGTACTTGTTGGTGCTTGAAGTGCCGCTCCTAGCAAGTGTGCTCGTCTAACCACCTCTCATATCTCATCAATTTTGAAATTGTAAAACTTGAGTTGAAGCATTGCTTTGTTCTCGTTAGTGGGCAACTACTTGTTATACATCATAAAAGTGCATCCCTAGTGCGTGTACTTATTTTATTCACATTGTATTTCCATGCTACTTAGCAGATTTATGTACTGATGTACCAATAATACCTGCACATTGATTAAGGTTAAACGAAAGTGTAAAATATCTTATTGTATTCTAAATGGTTTTTTCAAGGGCATTTCATAGGGTAAAATTTCTCATTACATTGCCTGAGTGCCATTACTACTTTTTTTCATTGAATTTGAATTTGGAAAAGGTCTCAGAAGCCACTTGTAGTACATACACTTGCACAATTAACTGATGACAGTGCAATTGTGCTAGTGTCCAAGTGTGCAGTGGTCCTCCATACACAAAATCACAGTATGGATGGTAGATATAGAACTTGTTCCAATGACAGCAAGAAGCACACACAATCTCTCTCTCTCTCTCTCTCTCTCTCTCTCTCTCTCTCTCTCTCTCATATATATATAAGACCTATGAAAACAAAACCTTTGAGTGATTGAGTCATCAATAGTACTTGTAGCTAGGACAGAGAAGTGGTGTGACTGTGAGGGAGCTTGCCAAATGGTCAAGCCCCTATTTGGTCTTTTGACCTCCATAGGCAGTCCAATAGAAATATGAATTGAATTTGGATATGTGTGAGTTTTTAATCCCAAGTGTATCTAGAATTAGAGAACAACAATGTTTATAAAATGAATGCTTACAACTCAGATCTATAGAGATGCTAAATATCTTGTGTATGGAGGAGAAATATGGAGAACGGAGAATCTAAGAGTGCCAACAATTGACTTAATCCAAAGCAAAATGGCGAAAGAGTTGAGCATTGGCCTTTAAAAAAGATAGAAACCACAATGGTAGCCCTACACAAATTCTAAAAGACTAGAAATGAAAGAGTAAGAGAGCTGGAAATGGAAGGAGAGTAAACATGAACCATAACAATACCACCCAACTTAGGAAGCTTATGAAGAAATATCTTCCATGAATGGTAATGGGGAGTTGATCCAACAATAGAGAATAGAGAAGATATCTGGAAACTTGCAAGCTTAGAGTAAAGAGTACAAAAAACCATAAACAACAATAGGATTCAAAACAATGCAAGCTCGCAATGGTAGATGTTTTTTAGCAGTGCTGTAGCTCTAGTATTCAACAAGAATGTTGTAGCAAAGTCTAGTAAATTCATAGTTAAAGAGAGAGCTTCACACCTACTAGGATATCCCAAAACATAACCAGTTCAATGCATGTAGTGAATAAAGGATAATCCCAACAATCCCTAAGATTGCTATTTGGTTGCAAACTGAACAGAACCTGGTCAAATGGCTGTTTCAAAATAATTGAAGTCAAAATGTCACTAACCTGGTCATTAAATGGAATTCACATGATTGCATTGTTTCAAGACAACACAATCGCATGGATGTTTGCACAACTGCACCATCCTCTAAGGGAAAAGTCATCAGAAACGTTGTAACATGAAGGGACGAGATTAAATAAACATAGAAAATAGGTGTGAGTACATATAATAGATCTAAACACAAAAATTGGCATTTGGATGGGGAAGAGGTCAAGGATGGGCTAAATGAGTCCTAGGATCATGCTATGGGGATGAACACTAAAATGAACACAATTTGTAATGGCAAAAGTGTAGGGTATGCAATTTTGGGCATTACAATATGTTTTTTTATGCAACTAGTTTCTTATTGATATGTATGGATTTGGAAAAAAATGATCCATCAGTTGATGGACTAATTTTAGAAATTGTAGGCACATGAACGCACCCCAAGAACAAACAAAACAAAACCTTAAGTTTTGACATGGAGTGGTTTCAAAAGTTTTGATACCCTAAAGAGGCCTTCATGAAATTGTTGAGATGATTTCAAAATTGATGAGGTAGTTACAAAAATCACCAATTTGTATGAAGGGGCAATTTTGTGACAACAACAAAATTAAGGATGTGAAGCAAATAGTTTGATGTTTACTTTTCCAATTCCCACTTTGGTGCATGATGTACTCTCCAACACCTATTTAAGGACCAGAGGAGGTTGGATCGGATCATTGGGGACATTCCATAATGGATGCACTTTCAATTGAAGGATTGGGAACAATTTACCAATCACAATTCACAAAGAGGGAGAGGAGAATTAATGTAGATGTTGAACCTAGGTGTGGGACAAACAAATCCCTGACCATGTAGCCTAACACTCAAGGCACTCACAAAACATAAATAAAACATGACACAATGGAAGAAAAACCACTATTTTCATTAAAATGATGGATAAGGTTATAGTTTTATAGTTTTAATAGAACTCTTTACCTCTTATACTCATAGTCGAGTCCATATACCTTTCTCTATCTAACCCTAAGCCGACTCTTGAGGTGACAACAACTGACTAATAGCCACGATTGACTATATTTATATCTATGCAAGATTTTAGATTTCTTGCTCTACCTTTTGACTCTAGATGACACTCTTCACTACTTATCAGGACAAACCTTCACCTTTGATACCGTATGATGCAAATGCCAAGGCTAGGGGTCCCAATAGCCCACATAACCCAACACCCAAGACACACACAATAGAATGGAAGAAAAACCACTATTTTCATTAAAATGATAGATAGGGTTACAATTTTGTAGTGAGGCTTCATGCAAACATTACAATAGAGCTCTTCGACGCTTATCGTCTAGTCCATAGACCTAGATATATATATCTCTCTCTCTCTCTAACTATACACTGACTCTTGGGCTGAGAACAACTAACTAATAGCCAAGCTTGACTGCATTTTATTTGTGTGAGCTTTTAAATTTCCCACTCTCTGCCTTTTGTTGCCCAAACTCTTCTTGGTTGCCAATTTTCAAATTCACCTACCTGTAGCTTGCATTAATTTTGGCCATGGCCCTGGTCCATTTTAACACCTATTCTAAGTTGCTAGGTGGATGGTAATTTAAATTTATTCCCATATTGCATGCTCTCTCTTTCTCTCTCTCTCTCCACCTAGGTGCACCTTCACACATTCTTAAGTCTCTGCACTAGTCTTCCTCTTTATGCATGATCATCCTCTCTTCTCTTCCTCTATGCTTTCTTCCTCCAACACATCCTTAGCATACTCTTTCTCTTGCGCATCCTCTCCCTTGTGCAAGGCTTGCACATTTGCGCAACCTTCTTGTTTCTTTGTGCTTGCTCCATTTATGTGTCTAATGTGCAATCTTCTGCATGCACATTTCTTTGCACTTTTCTTCTTTCCTCTTCATGCTTTGCCCACATTCAACCTCCAGTTTCCACACTAAAACCTATACTTGGGCTCTCATGCATACTTACACATTTTTTTATAGACTTCATTTTGCACACCCTCTTAGGTTCAAGTTTGTTTGCCTAGTTTCTTTCCCTTTTCTACTACTTGACCTCTCTTAAGGTCATGAATCATCCTCCTTTTCCTAGGTTCTCATTTAGCCACCTTCCACTAGGCCTTCTCTTCTTTTTCCTTTTCCTCCTTATGGGAATTGTCCCACCATATCCCACCCACCTCCACCAAGGTGTTCTCCTTCTTGTTCATCTTGCCACTCACTAGCTTAGAATCATGCACTCTACTGGCATGCCATCCCCTGCTTTGTCTCCCATGAGACTTTGTAAAGCCAGACTCTGATCATTCCCTATCCTCGTGTCTTTTGCAAGACACCTCTACATGACACTTCTATTGCCTTTTGCATTTTTGCATCACTCTACTTGACACCTCTTTTGCCATCTTTGGCTCCTTGGGTACCTTGATCCCTATTCTTTCCATCCACCTCTCTTTTTTGGCTATGCATTATGCTTCACCCTAGTAGGCCTCCCTCATCCACTTCTCTGCTACTGTGCATTTTGCTTGTTGCATTGATCAATACCCCCATCAATTACTTCTTGCTAGCTTTGCTTCTCCCTTCTTGCATGCTCTATCTCTTTCTAGGCATGATCTTTAGTTGTCTTTGGGATAACCCTTCAGCTTAGGATTGGCTTCATTCAATGCTCCTTCCCCTAGACTTTAGGCCCAATCATTGTGCATATAGACTTGCGCACTTCTTCCTCTTTGTGCCTTTTGTAGGCAATTTGTGGCTTCCACCCTTCTCCTACATAACACTTTTTCTCCTTCTAGCACTCTCATAGCATTTTCCTCCTCTTTAGTTAGTTCTAGTGCTAGCTCTTCTCTATTTTGCTTGATGCCTTCTAAGGCATAAAGACTTCATGGTACACCGTGGGTCCCTTCTCTTTTGTTGCAATACCTACACAACAAACTTCATCCTTATGGGGTTTGCAAGTCGCCATCTCTATCATTGGTGTGATCTCTACACCGTCTTCTTTAATTGGTCTTGCCATTGGCTCTTCCTTCTCTTCATGTGACATCTCCTTCGTCATGCCCTTTACACCTTCAATTTGTGTAGGTTTGTGTGCATCACTTGTGTGCTCCTCTTTGCTTGAATGGTTTCCTACCACCATTTCCTTGCTGCACACAAGAGACTCCTTATCTTCTTTTGAAAGAAGATCTACTCCTTAACCGTGTGCCTCCTTATAGGTGCATGATGAAAGTCCTTAATGAAAGGAAGTAGAAGTGTGGACTATGCTTCCTACACTAATCTATGAGGAGATATTTGCAAAAGCAATTACATCTTATAGTAACAAGATAAAACAATACAAAAACAATATACCCATTACACAATAATTATGTGGGGAAAACCCTTTCGGGATAAAAACCTCACACTCCAAAGAACGAACCAATTGTATTATCATCAACAAAGGTTACAATACAACATGCCCTTATAGGAGTATCACCAACATGAAATCTGGAGAAAATTTGGCAACATAACAATACCTACAAACTCAGTATCAAACCTCCATCTCAAGCATCCAATATATAGATAAATCAAACCATGAAAATATGAGTGGTAAACCACAAACCGTGGGACAAAACCATGATCTAAAAATGTTTTCCAAATCTTGGGCCCAAATTCCAACGCCCTCCTTGGTCTTGGTCTTCTAGACTAAAATAGAAATGCTCTTACACCTCTCATACCATTTCGTAAACTATCACATGTAACTCCTCAATTTGGGTGCTCTATTTTTGGCTCCATTATCTCCATTCAAAGATTCCTTATGATGTGTCATAAGTTGGTCAATTTGGTTAAGTCAACAATATAACCTCTTCTTACATGCTCTTATGCATGTCATAGATTCTCTTACACTACTATCTTCATTGTAGATGCTCTTACACATCCTTTATGACAAGATATTCTCTTACACACACACCTCTCATAATAAGGTATACCTTTTTCATGAGGGCTCACAAATAAAATAAATAATGAATGAAACTATCAACTAATTGCTAGGGGTTGAGAAGCCCATAGACACACAACACGACCTAAACTTCTTTGTGCTCATTGGATTCATCAATGTATCTACAACATTCTGTAAAGTGTCAACTTTCTCTAAGATCACCGTCCCATCCTCTAACATGTCTCAAACAAAATAGTATTGGACACCAAAATTAAAATGATGAGGAAATTGTATATACAATTTACACCATGATTTACACATAGTATTCTCATACACTATATAGACAATTTACATTGATACGATACGGATTTATAAAGCTTTTCACCTTTTTATGCACTAACCACCCAAATACCTACCTCCATATGAGAAAGTAACTCCTGAATATTAATTTATCACTAAACTATTATTTATTTATAAATTAACATTAACATGCTAACATGTTAATTTATATTTATTATCTTACCTATATACTATACTAAGATGTAATATTTGAACATTCCCCCCGTTTGCTCCTCCTCCACCTCCCCCTTCTCTTATTACATCAATCTAAAAAAAGGATGAAACATTGCAAGGACTAAACACAACATCCCATCTAGAAATTTGATGAAGCACCTCCACCAAATCTCCCACTCATCCATAACACACCAAACTAGTTGCATCAATGGATGTCTTGACTTTTGAACAATACTTGTGAATCAAGACATACTCAACTATTCACAAGTACACTCCTCTTGTGAATTGAGACATATTCAACTATCCACAAGAATACCACTATGCATGTGAATCAATACATACTCAACTATCCACAATGCAATGTAACACAACCAATTGTGAATCGATACATACTCAACTATCCACAACAACGTCTCTTCTTTTGTGGATTAAGACATACTCAACCCATAGGTACACACATCTAGGTCTATCGATTGAGACATACTCAACTATCCATAGATATATCACCATGTTAGTGGATCAAGACATACTCAACTATCCACAAATACAACACATAAAATTGACAAGCCCCTCTTGCTCCAAGAAAGGACATAAGTATAGAACTATACTTCTCATGTAAAGTACCATCTTTGAGCGAGAAGCTAGCTCGAGATGATATAAGATTTATCCAACCTATAGTGCCTCTAGTCTCCTTTGTGACCTTTCTTAATCCTTAAACAATTGGTCGTCAAAAGGAGAGTATGTTGTGTGGGTGCAGAGGTACATTGTGTGATTAGGGGTCTATGGCCTATTTTCTCAAAGACAAATAGGGTATAAGCACATGCTAGTCATTGATGGATTGTAGGAAGCTCCCTTGTTTAATAAAAGGGATGTGCTTCGTTTGAAAGAGGGGTTGGAAATCTTTGGGATGTGTTAGTTTTCTTTTTATGGTTTGAGTTTGAAAAATATTAGATAGGTTCAGTATATAGGAGTCTAGTGATGTATTTTTTGTGATTGAGTATAATAACAGAAAGCAAGTTTTGTGTATCTCATCTCCAATTCATTTTGTAAATTGCATTTGAGAATTAATAATCAAAAATTCCTTATTTCTTTCATGGCACATTTGTTGTTATGTACTATTGTTGTGTATTAGATTTTGATCAAGTAACAAAATAATTTTTTTACACAGAATAATAATGTTACTTACAAATGAATGGATAACTAAGTACCAAATGCATATTATTTGTCATTATTAGGTCAATGTTAATGTTGAGACATTAATATCTTTTAAAGGTAAATTGATTACCAATTTCCAGTGAAATATCATTATAGATTAATTAACTTATTAGTATTAATTTTGCACCATTACTATTATTATATGAGTCATCAAAGTGGGTTTGACTTCATATAAATGGAGTTTGTGCTTTTGTGCGATATTTCACCATTTGATGAACGTTCGATGGACGGTTGTAGTTGAATTATGGAATGAAATGACCAGAGCGCTAAACTTGCGAACTCAAACTTCTGGAATCAACCTAGAGCTATTAGATTTACAAAGATCAACAACTAAGATTTTATAATATGCTTTCAATACCACTGCTCGACGTATGTGCTAAATTAATTGAGACTACAGACTTGCAAATGCAGGCCATCCTTAAATTTCATTTGAAGTGGGAGTACAAAATTGTAATGTAACACATTTCACTCGCTTTATTATTACTTGGCACTTGTTTGAGAATAAGAAGAAAATTAAGAAGTTGAATCGTAGTATTGCACACAAGTAATTGAAGTTGCAACTGCTAAGTGAGATTATGGAAGTGAGAGAGTTTGGGAGATTGCAGTGCACTAGGGAGATTCTAGGATGCAACAAAGTCAGTCTGTGCCAGTCTTTGTATTCATCTTTTCAAATTCTGGGTATGTGAAATTGAAATACATGAATCCTACATTCATTCAAATTAGTTTATAAGCCTTCATTTTAAAAATTTTCAATCTAGGGGTTTAGGGTTGAGGGTTTACAAGAATTTCTACCACCACTACCACACCAACGATTGGGAAAAGCAAATGATTACACAAAATAAACTACACCGACTACTTAAAACCCTAGGTTTCACTGATGAATACCATGATATTTATGATCCTGTAATCTTTGGTATTCTTACCTCAGAACTTGGATTTTCATGTGAGAATAAGGTTGGAATGCAAATGCAAGCTAACCCAAAAAATCCATTAGCAATTAATAGTATCACTACACCATGGATGGTTGGATTGGGATGCCTAATGTTCCCTGAGGTTTTCCCTTGCCTAGAATTTATCTTGGTTTGTGCCCAGAATTATGATGAAAATAGAAAAGCAATTGTTAATAAATATAGCCAAAAATAAATGTTAACCATTACTGTAGTAGAAATTAGCAGATTATGGGGGTTTACAGCCACATATTTTGAAAACATCCACATTGACCTAGAAAAGCTAGCTAGTGATTATGAAGTAGTCAGTCTACATTCCAAAGTTTCTTTTCTCAAAAAAATAACAATAGATGGTTTTGTAATCAAAGAGAATTAGGAGCCTCCTTATCACATTGAAATTTTTAAACTATGGGTTCAGGATACTATTTCCATGCTAGCCTTTTACCTTGTATTGGATATTAAAGTAGATGCAAGCCTCCTTGAAATGGTATACAATATCTATTATGTTAATCCCCCTGTAAAATATAGATTTGTATAGCACATTGCAAAAACCATGCAGAAACAATTTTTGATGATTAAAGGAGGTTCCACTTCCAGTTCCAATAGTAAGACTTTTAGGTTCACAACCTACTTGTGCTATTTATTTCTAGTGCAGTTTAGTGGAACATTTGTGGCCAATAAGGCTCAAACTTAGCCCTTCATAAATGATGTGAAAAGAGCGCTTCCACTACATGATTGTACCCATTAGATAAGGATGCATGATGCTTGAATGAACTACAATCATTTTGTGGACTACTTTTTGGTTCCATTGTATTATGCGATTACAAGTACTCTAATACCTAGATTGCTTGAGTCTTGTAGAGATTCCATTCAACTGGGATTAGAAATACAATTGGTTGACTGGTACTTCATGGAAGAATATATTGTGCTAAGATTTTATGGATCAAGAGTAGAGCCCTACGAACTTCCAATACATGTGACAGAGAGGGTTTTTGCATTGGAATACATATGACAGATGGTTAGTACAAATTAACTGTACTTTATTAGTCAAAAAAAAGAAGAGCATATTTCCTTACCTTTTTCATGTGAAGGTTTCATATTCAAGAGAAAAGCATTCACTGCGACATTGCCAAATTTTATAATTTTTTAAATTTGATGTTGACTCTCACTG
Source organism: Cunninghamia lanceolata (assembly GCA_027924645.1). Classification (NCBI taxonomy): domain Eukaryota; kingdom Viridiplantae; phylum Streptophyta; class Pinopsida; order Cupressales; family Cupressaceae; genus Cunninghamia; species Cunninghamia lanceolata. The sequence goes on along the minus strand of BSBN01000511.1, from coordinate 13,840,990 downwards.
GCAATATGACCCATGTGACATGATTAAAGAAAGGCTTCTGGCCAATAAAAATGTTAGAAGTGGAATTCAACATCAAAGTAAACCCCTGCTAGAAATATTGAAAAACAATAATTCTGGGATGAGGTGAAAAAAGTAATGGAGGAAACTGTTGTTGAGAAAGATATTTCTTTTGAACAATTATCAGCAGAAATAATGGCTTTGCAACCACATAGAGTAGTAGAGATGCCAATCAGGAGGTACAACAATTTTTATAAAAGAGAGGATCAACCATCTAGTTAAAAAAAATAAGTCTCTTAGAAAAGATTGTACAGAGTAAATGTGGACACAAACAAAAATAAATGCTTTTGGGTCTATGAGGAAGGATCTAGGTGATCCAAAAACTACTGCATAATTTGAAGAGATCCCAAAAGATGAAGAGTTTAGAAAAATGTGGAATATAGAGCATCCCTCTAAAGCACCCAATCATGAATCTGATGATGATATTGATAGGAAAAATCAACTCTTGGATCCCACTAAAGACTATGCATAAAAACCTGGTTTGAGTGATACCACAAAACAAACATATACTTCAGGGGCAACCATAGTTAAAAAAATAGGTTATGAAGGTGGTGGTTTGGGGGTCGAAGGACAAGGCAATGCTTGGGTGGTAACAAAGGTAGACCCTAGAAGACCTGGTGATTTTCAAGGCATTGGAGTTGATAAGCAAGCCCTAAGGCATACAACAATAGGTAGTACAGTTGAAATTGTTGCAGCTTCAAATAAAATCCTGACAGTCATACAATCACAAGTACAACCAATACCACAAGGGTTTTTAGATCTTCAAGATACTCATTTGATTGGTAAAGGAGATGGTAGAGATAGTGCTACTGCTGGTAATGGTATGGGTAGTAGTGGTTAGCAAGTGCTACAACAACAAAATACTCAGAAGAGGCTACTACTAGAAGATACTATCCAAAAATTTAGTGAACAAGGCATTGTGAAAAGGCAAAGGATTATGATAGATCTATCTCCAACTTCCTCCATTTCTACCTCAATAGAACTATTTCCAGAAGGCACCCCTCTTGTTGTTAGTGTGACTAGGATAGGAATAGCTAATCCTCAACCTCAAACAATTACTCCTTCACCATTCAAGCATTCGATTTTGTCAGCAGTCCCAAGTTTTGATTACAAAGCTAAGTTTAATAAGAAAGCAGAAAAATCTAAAAGAGACAAGAAGCAAGTGCTAGAGAGTACATCTATTGTAACTTCTAAGCCTGCAAGAACCAGGGTATTGCCTACATATGGCCCAAATATAGAAGCCATGGAGTACATGTTTGTTGTGCCCAAAGTTTAAAATAAACCAAAGAATCAGATGCAACACTCTGACTATGAGGTGACCACTATCCAAATGGATTTTTCTGGAATGAAAAATGCTAACAAAATTAATGTATAAAAAAGGAACAACAGTGTGGTGTACACATCATTGCTAAAGCAAGAGAGATATAAATAGGTTACAGAATCAAATATAAAAGTTATAGGCAGACCTAGAAAATGAGAAAGCAAAGAGGAAAGCAGTAGATAACAAGAGCAATAAATTAGAGAAAAGGATAAAAAAATTTGCCTCTACATCTACAAGCAGAGAATGAACAAACAAAGGTGGAACTGAATGAACTAAAGCAAAGGTTAGATGAAAGCATAAAGAATTATGATAATGAAAGAGCCAATTTAGAAAACAACAAAATCTGACAGAAGTCAAGGCCTTAGAAAAGACATTACAATACAAACTGGACAAACAAACACAAAAAGAAAATCGGTGGGAACAAAAAAAGGAGGAAGAGAAAAACCATTGAAAAACTACAGCTACAGCTAAAGAATGCAAAAAATGAAATAAAGTCTTCCCAAAATAGAGTATCTAAATATTATAGAAAAATAGTGAGGCATATAAAATAAAACATTTGGGAGGAAATAATGCAGGGGACTGATGATTTGTCTGAATTGTTTGAATTGATTGATAGTCTGATAGTACAGAATGTGAAGTTCAAACTATACATTCAAGACAACAAAAAGGTGACTTCAAGTCAGAAAAATGCAAAGCAAATTTTATAAACAATCTACAAAATCAGTGACATTGAATTGACATCCACAGGAATTCACAACCAGATTGATGCCTCAATAAAGACATCATCTATCATTCAAAAGTGTACGAAGCTAGGTGAAACACATGAACTTTGGGATCAGGTTGCAAAATTCTTGTGGAAGTTGCATAAAAAGGTAGAATACTTGAAAGATCTTGGTTTGACATGGGCTTTTGACAATACAGATCAATACATTGGAAAGGGTGCTCTCAAAAATAAGATGGAGGATACAATGAAGTTGGATTGGACCAATTTCCTCAGAAGCTATATGAGGCAAACATTTTGGATTCCATCAAACCAGTGATAAGCTTGAATGCAAATTTGATTAATACATTAAAGTTACCAATCAGTTATGAATTGTTAACAAATTTACAAGTTAGATTCTATGAGTTAGAACATATTTCACTTCCATCAGATGAATAGTGGAGCATGCTACAAAAGCTGATAGAATGATTTGATAACTTGATAATACTTCTATGTACATTGTATTCCTTCATTTGAAAATCAATATAAGACTCTTTTCCATTTTTTGTGTTCAAATTATCTATATTATTTAATTGCTTAATTCAAGAAAACTTTGGTTTCTAGATACACATTGAACATTTTCTAATGCTATATATGCTACTGTTAATGTTGTTAGTATGTATTTAGTTGAATACATGTAACACTTATCAGTATCACACAATAATAATATGAAATTACTAATAATATTTTAATTAATAAATGGAAATTGAAAAATGTGTAAAATTTAGATGCTAAAATAAAATAAAATTTGGAAACAATGTTTAAAATTTATATTATAAAATGGAACATTGGAAAATAGTAGTATGTTAATCTATTAATTTTTAAATGGAAGAAGAAAAATGTATATCAAGATTTAGTTATAGAAAAATAAAATATCATCAACAACAATTTGAAGTTTGGAATATGAAATACATTATAAATACCTAGGTCTTCATTTTCTTCACTATGCATACATCCTCTTAAGTGCACCTCCTCACTACCATTACATGTGTTATTCGTTGTGTCATTGTCATGTGCTAGTATGGTTTGAAGTGTTACAGAACCCTCTTCTTTCACATATGGACCTCCAGATTGCGAGTGCCCTTTCAAAAGGAAAACTTCAGATATCATACCTAGTTGTATACATCCTCAAGTAATTTTCCAAATTCTTGTCAAGTGTTTTTCTTATCTTTGATTTCAAGAACCCCAATGCACTAAAAACTCTCTCATCCTCCACCAACCCCAATATCATGGTTTGACATTAATCGGCAAGTTTGAAATATTATGATATTGAATCATGTAATATTTCGCTCTGACTTAAGTTTGCCCAAAGATTTGTTATCGATCCATCTTGGAAGGGACTCTCCATGAGTTTAAACTATTCCTTCATTGATGTTGCAAAATGAGTTGATTGCTCTGTAAACTTAGATTTAATTATAATTCATTCTATTGTTGTCCATTGAATTCTGAACTTTTGGAAAAAATGATTGACCAAGGTCTTTGTCTTGTTATGAAAATCAGTTGGTTGACAGTTGACCCAATATTGAGGATACACAACAGACATGGCTTCAAGCAGTTCATCGTGAGGGAATCAATCTCTAACCTCTTAGGAAAGAGATCTCACAATATCCTTTAAAGTAGTACTTACATAATTAACATTGTTGTCAAAAACTTCCCTTGTAATAGGTACTTCTTTGATAGTGTGCTTGACCCTGGTAAAATAGTGAATTGGTAGCTCATATGGTATCTCATATCCCCATACAGAAACACATAAATCCCCACTTGCATTAAACTGTAAAAAATTAGCAGGATTGTTCACATTTGTCATTAAGTGTCATCTACTAAATTTTGGACTTATAAATGACTTCTCTCATAGATATAGGTTATCGAGGGTCATGCATATTATTTTACATAGTTTAGTATATTCTAGAATATACATAGTTCTTTCTTGGGCTTTTTCCACAAGAATGTTCATTTCCTATAGCATGGGAAGAATACTAGATAAAGTTAGGAGTGTCTCTATGTCACTTAACCTATGTAAGAGGTTAGAAGCTATGTCTACTGTGAGGCAATGTTCATACATTACCCTAATCAAGGATTGATATTTTGAAAAACTCGTTGAGTTGATCCATGCTAGGAGATCCATCTAGTATCAACATCCTTAAGAATCATGTTTATTACAATTATTCCATCAGCAAATTGTTGAAATTCCATAAACTGTTTAGGACTTCGGTAGAAGTACGAGTAGAGCTCACAGATTAGATCTTCAACTTTTAATACTTTAGAGAACTTGCTCACAATTTTAAATGCTAAATTCATTTTGTGGGCCATGTAGTGAATGTAAATCATGTATAGTTAAAAAGAAGTTTGTAGCTTTACACAAAGACCGTTCCTATGACCTTGCATTACTGAAGCTCCATCAGCCCCTACACACACCAACTTTTTGGCAATTGTGTAGTCATCCATACCTCCAATTTCATTCAAATATTTCTTATCTAGTTCAAATAGATTTTTTGATGTTGTATTCCTCTTCATTTTGTAAATAGAGAGTAGATGAGGTTGGCGGACATGTTTGTCTATAGTATACACATGCATACATACCCAAGAAGTATTATCTACTACTATAACTTCATCTAAAGATAACACAATAAAGGTTGCTTGTTTTATTTTTTCCTGTAAATCTTATTTTTCCACCTTAGCAAGACAACCTGCCCATTCCTATCCACTTTTTGTTGACCAAAGTGTGTTAGGAAAGTTAGGAACGCCCAAAAAAGATAATAAACTATTATATTATGGGTAGTCTATTATAGGATGCCCTCTGGTCAAAAGATGAAAAATAACACGTAAATGGATATTTTTTGCCATTTGTGCTTCTCTCATCATCTTTCCAAATTGAGCTTCAATTGAACCTCCACATGCAGCAAGCTTCGCCTTTCTTTGCATATGCACAACATATTTGAGGGAATTCTTAACATGAATACATTATTCCTTTATTTTCCATCTTATCACCGATTTTTCCTTTCCGTCTATGATTTGTTTTTCATAAACTTTACCAATATATTTTTTTATAGTGTCAGGTTTTAGCTGTAACTTCTTGTCCCTATGATATTTCCAACTACAAATCTTACACTTGCATTATGTTGGAGGTTCATCTTTGTTTGCATTCTACACTGGTTCAATGAATGGGTACTTTGACACCCAATCAATCTAAAAATTCCTTGTCACATCCCACTCACGCCCTATTTTTTATTTGGCTTTTATTTTCCCCTTTCGTGTAGGATCTACATCTTCCTTATCACTTGTTGAGGTTGATTTATTTATATTATCATTCTTGCCACCTGGGTACCACCTAGAACATCATCTGCGACATTGGCATCCAAGTCAATGACTCATTTCAGCTACCCTGGGCACCACCTGGAACATCATCTCCAGCATTGGCATCTAAGTCAATGAACTCATCTTGGCTACCTTGGGTATCCCCTAGAACATCATTTGCGACATTGTCATCCTATTCTTAGTCAATTAACTCATTCGGATCTTCCTCTAAGGTATTGCCTTGTTCGTCAATATATGGTACAAGTGTTAATGTTGTATCTCCATCTGATGGACCGTGAACATTGCCAAAGTATGTCATTATGTTTCTGTGTTTTGATGACCTCCCTTTACCACTTTCAACAAACTTGTTCTTGTTTGACATCTCTCACAAAATAAAAGCTGCAAAAAAATGTCTTTTTGTTTAAGAAGGAATCATAGAATATAGATCCTTGGGCCCTAGATGTCTCCCTACTCAATATCATTTGTATGAATGAAGTAAAACTAGCAAAGAGATAAATAATCTTATAACACTGTACATAAATTCAAATGATCACTTACCTAAATTAGGCTTTCATTGACTCGCTAATGCTTGTAGTTGTAACTTGCCTATGATATGAATCAAGAGCTCAGAGCAGAACAAAATGTGTAAAAGATTAATTGAGTTTCGATTGTATTATATCAATTTACATTTGACAAATTACGTGGGATTTTAAAACGGTGTCGTAATAATTTGGTGAATCCCGCATGATTATAAAATGGTGCATATAAATGTTGGGCGAATTGGACCTTGATCAAACACATAGGTTGTAATTTTCAAGGCGATTATGGCCCTCAGATTAGCATGGATTTATAATGGTGTTGGCAAAATGGGTCCTCATACATAGTGAACTTTGTAATGCTATTGGTGAATATGTGGACAAATTAAAACATGCCTTTGAAATTCTAGATGAATCACCATTAGAAACGCGTAGGTTATTGTGGCAAAAATATTAGTTACAAATGCCTAATAAAATAAATTGGTGGCGAATTAAAATGTATTTGAATAATAATTTATAAAACTTGGGCGATTTGGCCCCTCATTAGTTGCAATATATTTGCCAAAATCAAATTTACGAATACAAACTATTCCCCAATTGGTGAAGATTCACCACTAAAAAATAGCTAACCATCTACATGTATGTTGATGGATTATTGTGCTCTCATAAATGTATGTGTGATGGTGTTTGTTTTATGTCTTGTTTGGCATGCATTGAAGGTGTGAGAATTTCCCTTATGCATGAATGTAGTGATGTCATTCTATTATGTTTGTTGGCTCATGTGAGCCATTGAGGCTCTGTATGCATTTGATTGGTAGTTGTGCCACATGTTATCTATTATGTAGTGATTGGCATGAGATGCCACATGTATTGGTGCATGTTTTAATTGGCGTGAGATGTCACATGTATTTGTGTATGCTTGATTAGCGTGAGTGTTTCTATGTACTCATTATTGTGAATGTGCGTGTACCCAATTCGATAATTTCCTAACACAATTGGGTGGGCCTAAGGGTACCACATGGTTTGGTAGCACTAAACCACCATTGGGGATAGGCAAGCTTGGAGGATACTCTTTGGAGAGTGTGTTGGACTTTTGGTATATTATGCACTTGTATCATTTCATTATTGTATATTGATATATTTGTAAAGTGGGTCCATGAGACCATTGTAATAAGGTTATCACCATGTTTTGATGTATTCTATGATGTGGGTTATGATCCATCCATGTTTGGGATGAGACCCACTAATTATAATATTTAACTGATTCCTTTTGGTATGTTTATGCACATCATCATGTGAGGATGTTGGCATGATTTGCATGTTGTAATCCTAATATTGTAGCATGTTAGTTTTAGATTATTATGGTGTTGCATTGATGGTATTGTATGTGTTGGTATTGGGCGTTCCACCCATATAGGTGGTCAAGATCCTATTATTGCTTTTGGCATGTGTTGATGTTGGTGTCGAACATACATAACATTTTGTAATGCTTTTGTCATATTTTCTTGTGGATATTGTTGGCTAAATGCCTTATTTTCTTATCTTGTTAATTGGCTAAGTAGTGTGGTTGGTTTAAGATGTTCAATTAGTGTGTTGAATCACCTTGAGTTGGTTGTCAGTAGTTGTGTAGGGTGACCTATCTACCATCTCCTCCACGTGTGGGTATGTCCATGTGAGTCAGAGTGTGCTTTTATGGTGTCTTGTGACACTCCTTTTAGTCTTGTGAATGTTTTACTCAATTACCATCCCTCTTGGATAGAGTGTGTGCCTCCGTCAAGTGTGTTGTTTAGAGATTGGGTAAGTCGGAGGTTGTTTGTCAACTCCAAAAACATGCTTGTTATTTTGTCAATTCATAAGTGGTCTAAATGTGATGTTCTTATGAGCCAGGCCTTTATCAAATTCATGGACTTGAAATCTATAAAAATATCACGTTCAACCACTTTTCTAGGATGACAACGTAGATTTTGGACACTAGCACCTAGGAAGGACACTAGCACTAGAATTGGACACTTGCACCATTCTTGGACACTATAGGGATGCTCTAGAATCCTCCTAGGACATTGTAGTCTTCTTGGGGTGTTGTATTCCTCTAGGATGCTATAGACCTTAGGTTGTTTGACAGCGAGCACTTCTTGATTTTTTCTGAAGAAACATTGTATATAGAAGTTATTCACCTTGGTCTGTTGAGTCTTACCATGCTGCACTTCATTGATAGGTGTCCTAGTTTGGAATTTATTCCCTGTTTTGCATTGGGAAGCATGCCTTTACACAAAATAAACTGGTGAATGTTCTAATTCATCAAGGGCTTATACCTCCTAGTTGTTCAATCTCTTGAGTGACTTTCCCTTGTGTTGGGATGTTGTTTTATGTCATCGTTGAATGGATCCAGGGTAGTTTTCACCCTCATCCTACTCCATGTGTTCATGAGGAAATGAGATTAGGGATGTTTACTTGATCATCGTCATGGAGTGAGCTCCATTCCCTCGCATGATCATCGTGGTAACTTTGTCACATGATGAGTGAAGTCTTCCACTGGTGCCACCTTGCCTAGTGTAATGGTGATTTTGTCTTAAGTGTTTTTGTGCTTGTCATAACACCTTGTGTGCATGTGAGTGTAATGCAAATGAAAATACATTTCACTACCTTGTTCTCTAACATTTTTTGCTTCTCCTTTGGCACATGTGCATATTGCTTGCAACTAAAAACTCTAAGATGTCTTAATGAAGGCTTGTGACCTGACCATGCCTCCATAGGTGTTTTATCAACAAGATTTGATAGAAGACACCTATTAATCAAGTAGCAAGTAGTGGTAATAGCTTCAACCCAAAACCTTTGTTCTAGACCAACACTACTAAGGATACTCCTAGCCTTCTCCATCAATGTCCTATTCATTCTTTCTAGAACTCCATTCTACTATGGAGAATACATAGTTGTCTTTTGTCTTTGAATACCACAATCTTTATAGAATCTATCAAAATCATTAGAGAAAAATTCACTTCCATTGTCAATCCTCAAACATTTTATTTTATTTCTAGTCTACAACTCAACCATTGCTTTAAATTCTTTAAATTGACTAAAAACTTTAGATTTACTCTTTATAAAATATACCCATGTCCTTTGTCTATAGTCATCAATAAATGAAACATAATATGTCAATTTTCCAATAGAAGGAACATCTACAGGACCAAACACATCAGAATGAATAAGATCCAATACACCACAAGATTTATGAGAACTCAAGTAAAGCTGAACATGATTTTGTTTACCATAAATACAATGCTCATAGAAATCAAAATCAAGATTACAATCAGTCAAACCTTCAACAAGGTTTTTATTTTTCAAGGTCCTTCGACCCTTTTCTCCAACATGGCCTAATCTTTGGTGCCATAACATAGTCTTCTTTGTAGGTAGTTTTGATTCAAAATAAAGAACACCTTTAGGTACCTAGAAGCCATGAACATATTTTGAAGAAGAAACTCTCTCATTTTCCAACAAAGTAATCACGTATTTGTTTTTCATAGAAGTACTGTTGCACTCAACAGTGTATGCATCAAGCTTATATAATGCGCCAAATTTGACACCTCTAGCAATCACTATAGCATCTCTAACCATCTTGCATCCTATATCAAAAAAGATTACCTGCACACCCACATCTATTAGTTTTCTCACAAATAATAAATTTTGAGCTAACCTAGGGATATGCAACACATGATCAATCCTTTTTACTCTACCATCAAGAAATCTAATTTTAACTTTACCACAACCAACAATATTTAAATATGAATCATCACCCAAGTACACCTTACCTCCATTAAATTATTCATGTTCAGAAAACCAATCTCTATTACATGTTATATGAAAAGATGCACCTGAGTTAACTAACCCTGTATCATTACCTGCATGAGTTGCCAAATCTATAATGAACGCATCTCCATCTTCCTTCTCAGATACACAATCGTAATCAAATTTCTTCTTATTCTTCTTCTTTTATTCTTTGCACTCTTTATGGAAGTGTCCAAACTTACCATAATTCTAACAAATAACTTTGGACTTTTGAGGAGATTTTGATCTCCCCTTGGACTTGGATTTATCATGCTTCTCACTCTTCTTGCCTTTTTATTTAGGGAATCCTTGGCACTAATGGATACCTTCCTCCTGATTTATTTAAAAAGAAAAGAAGCCACAACATCTTCAACTTTCAGGACAACATAAGTACTCCCAATAGTTATAGCAAGAGAATCCCATGAATCAAACAAAGAACAAAGTAGGATCTAACATATCTCCTCATCCATTTTTACACCAACTGATGTCAATTGAGCCACCAACATATTGAATTCTTATGGATGGTTTACATTTCATCCACCCTCTTCCATTCACAAGGAATATAATTTCTTCCTTAAGAAAATATTGTTCACTAAAGATTTAGCTTGATATATCTCACCAAGTTTCTTCATAGAGGGCTCTTCATGGACATTGAAAAAATAGATTATTCCAGGCACCCCTAGCTTTACAGTCCATAACATCATTTTGAGGAGAAAAAGTAGCATCTATAGGCCTTAAAACATTCTCATCAACAACATCCCATATATCTTGATCAATTAACATATCTTCTTTCTTCGTCTTCCACATCTTAAAATTGTTACCAAAAAAATTCTCTACCTCTATTATTCTTAATGTGCTCGCCATCTAAAATTCTTGCAACAAGATCACAAAGTATCTTCTACACAAGCTCCCACTCAAACTTGGATTAGTTCAAAAAACCCAATAACTCATGCAATTGAAACCAAAGGTGATCAAGGTCGGATACCACTTGTAAGGAAGCTAAGGTAGTAGAATAACTTCCTACACTAATCTTGAGGGGAGGATTATGCAAAACTTTCTAAAAATTTACATTAGTTATAAAAATTATACATAAATAAACATGAATATAATTCATACTACGGGCATGTGCATGAAGATGGGGGACCAAAAAGTGGCCACCCCACTTTTTGGTCCTAGAAAAACATAATGCGATCGTGTTATTTACTGCTAAATATAAAAAAAATAGACTCGTGACCTCATTGTTCCATAGTGATTTTCAAGAGAGGAGCAAAACACAAGTAGGGTTTTAACGCGAACACGTTTTGGAAAATTTGAAGAACTCCATCAAGCATGATGTTGTGTTGCCATTATCTCCGTGGATGAGCACAACAAACTTATCAAACAGAAGTAGGTAGGGTTTTTATCATTTTTCTACATTTCAAAATGAATTGAATTTCTTTTTCATTGTTTTAATTGAATTTCTATTCTCAATTTTTAGTTCATGAACTAGTGCAAAACGTGAATCTAGGGGATCAAATTCCATGTGAGGAGGAGCCTCAAAACCCTCCTCAAACCCTTCCTTCATATCCTCACCATCCACGTGACACACAAGAAAATTATTTAGGGCAAATCTAAGAAAACAAAAAACAACTTGAAGCCTTAGTTCAAACATTAAAAACTCCAAATGCAAGCACCAATCACAGGAGAGCCCTTGCCATTTCATTAGAGGTCATTATTTCTCATATCAACTCAGTGACAAACCAAATCACCGAATGGAATGACTATAGGGAGACGTGTCAACAATTCTATGCAGACAAATTATCTTACAAACAAGTTAAAGACAAAAATGTTATGAAATCTAAAGTATGTGCACTTTTTATCAATCCTAAAACTAATCAACCACTGCATGAGAGTTGCAAATGATTCCCGATTCATTGGTGTGTGCACGATGGTATATCCTTCCCTATAATAACAATGAGGTCCCACAATATTTTTTGTGGAAACTCTATTGTGAGTTCGTCCACAACGAGATTCCTAAATCCTTTGACATTCAAGAGTTCCAAGGTAGGGGTGGTGGCTTTGCACAAGATAGACAAGGGAAAATCATGACCAGAACCATCCACCTAGACCCCTCATGAGGCCACAACATATCTCACTCCCTTCAACTTTGAAGGAGAGTGTTGAGGTGGAGACACTCCATTCTCTGAGTTCCCTCACCTGGTCTTTGGCACAACATGGCAATGATCTTACCCAGGATGATGAGGGTGAGAGCAGTTCGTGTCTTCAGTCCCCACATCTTTGTAGATCATGTGGGGATTTGTGCAATTATGGGACCCAGGATGCTCCCCATGTAAACATTCTAGATGATGTTGCAGAGTGTTAGGACCATGCGATGCAGGGGTAGCAATAGTTGATGGAAACATCCTTATTGGATGGTATTGCTCTCACATATGAGATCTTGCAGGATACGTTTGGTATTGATGCCCAAGTAATTTTTTAGAAGGTTCTGCAATTTAATATGTTTGTATTTGAAATCTCTAATTAATTATATGATTAGATATTATGTCAAAATTATAATATGTAATTGTCTACACTATGAAATTCCAGGGTCAAAGTATTCATCCTGTGTCTATTAGTTATAGTTGTCCATTACAAGGTTATGAGAGGAGGTCCAGTCGACAGGTATGTAGTTTATCACAAGATCATAAATATAGTACATGTAAACTTTTTGTCATATATCAATGGTAATCCTATTTAGTGACAATTTGATGATGAACAGATGGATGTTGGAGCTTCACCATCACGAGGATTTCCTTGATCCCCACACAGAGATAGTTTCACTGAGGCAAATTCTACCATTTATAATCATTATGCATTTAAATAATGTTATGTATTTATTTTGGTCAAATAACCTTGAACTCTATTTTCAGATGTTGACAAGTATGGCAGATACTCCTCATCTTCATCAGTCAAAGGAGGTGGGCATTGCTACAATTATTTTGTTTGCAAATCCTTTGACTGAGATATGATCTAGTAACATGTAAATATCATTTTTTATTTCTTATTTTATCTTGACGTTATTTAATGTACATAAATGATATTCATGTTTACTCAATTTTGCTTCTTCATGCTTCTCACAGGAGGTCACAACTCCAACCTATCTAGTGACATATGAAGAGAGACAAAAAATGATCAAGAGGGATCACTAGACACTAATAAGTGATTGATTACATATGTCATGTTATATATTTTGAATATTTTTTATATTAATGTGGATATTGTTTGATTGTATTAACAGGTGGAACTTCAAAAATCTATATTAAGGAGGTCTAGTCGATGGGAATGAGAGGATGAGTCATTAATTGGTTTTCCATCTTCATGGCTAAGAAAGGATCGTCAATTATTTGATAGCAGTCCATAGGAGATTTGATTTTGGGACATGTTGTTACATATGCCTATTTGGCTTTGTAAGCATACTTTTGTATGTTACCGATGTATATCATTGTATATGCCTATATGAATTTATTTGTACATGCCTATATGGATTGATATATACACTATATGTTATTTTCATGACATCATGTATATATGAGATTATGTATATTTTCATGACATCATATTTTTATGAAATTATATATATTTTCATGACATTATATATATGTTGACAACATCCTTTTAAAATACATTTTGTGCATATCTTGCAATCATTGCATTCCATGAGACTGCATTTCTTTGAGGCATCATGTCCAACAGTTCACACGCCTTGTCTATGCTTCCACACTTTGAATACATGTCTCCCAGGGTAGTTGCAACTACAACATCTGCCAAAATTTCCATATCCTTTATGCTTTGATGGATGTCCATACCCTGTTCCGAAGATCCCATTTTGGCATATGCAAGGAGGATTTTGGATAAGGTTGTGGAATTTGGTTTTACACCCACCAGTTGCATTTGCTTGAAATTTTCTTTAAAGCCTTATCAAAAAATCAATTTTGTGCATATCTTACAATCTTTGCATTCCATGAGACATCATTTATTTTAAGTATCATGTCAAATAGTTCACATGCATTGTCTATGTTTCCACACTTTGCATACATGTCTACAAGGGTAGCTGCAATTACAACATATGAAAAAATTCCTATATCCTTTATTCTTTGATGGTTGTCCATACCTTATTCCAAAGATCCTAATTTGGCACAGGTAGGGGGGATGCTTGCAAAGGTTATGGAATTTGGCTTTACATGTGCCAATTGCATTTTCTTGAAAGTTTCTAAAGCCTTATCAAAAAATCCATTCTATGCATATCTTGCAATCATTACATTCCATTAGATATAATTTCTTTGAGGCATCATGTCAAATAGTTCATGTGCATTGTCTATGCTTCCATACTTTACATACATGTCTACAAGGTAAGCTGCAAATACAACATCTGACAAAATTCTTATATCCTTTATTCTTTGATGGTTGTCCATACCCCGTTCCAAAGATCCTAATTTGGCAAAGGCAAGGAGGATGCTTGCAAAGGTTATGGAATGTGGCTTTACACATGCCAATTGTAGTTGCTTGAAAGTTTCTAAAGCCTTATCAAAAAATCTACTTTGTGCATATCTTGCAATCATTGCATTCCATGAGAGAATTTCTTTGAGACATCATGTCGAACAATTCATGTGCATTGTCTATGCTTCCACACTTGGCATACATGTCTACAAGGGCGGTTGCAAATACAACATCTAAAAATTTCCTATATTTTTAATTCTTTGATAGTTGTCCATACCCTATTCCAAAGATCCTAATTTTGCATAGGCAAGGAGGATGCTTGCAAAGGTTATGTAATTTGTCTTTACATGTGCCAATTGCATTTTCTTGAAAGTTTCTAAAGCCTTTTCAAAAAATCCATTTTGTGCATATCTTGCAATCATTGCATTTCATGAGATAGAATCTCTTTGAGGTGTCATGTCAAATAGTTCATATGCCTTGTCTATGCTTCCACACTTTGCATACATGTCTACAAGGGCAGCTACAAATACACATCTGACAAAATTCCTATATCCTTTATTCTTTGATGGATGTCCATACCCTATTCCAAAGATCCTAATTTGGTGTGCAGACAAGGAGGATGCTTGCAAAGGTTATGGAATTTGGCTTTACACATTCCAATTGCATTTTCTTGAAAGTTTCTAAAGCCTTTTCAAAAAATTCATTTTGTGCATATCTTGCAATCATTGCAATCCATGAGATGGCATCTCTTTTAGGTGTCATGTCAAACAATTCACATGCCTTGTCTATGCTTCCACACTTTGCATACATGTCTCCCAAGGCAGTTGCAACTACAACATTTGACAAAATTCTCATATCCTTTATGCTTTGATGGATGTCCATAGCATGTTTTGAAGATCCCATTTTGGCATAGGCAAGGAGGATGTTGGATAAGGTTGTGGAATTAGGCTTTACACCCACCAATTGCATTTTCTTGAAAGTTTCTTTAAAGCCTTATCAAAAAATCTATTTTGTGCATATCTTGCAATCATTGCATTCCATGAGACAACATTTCTTTGAGGCATCATGTCAAATAGTTCATGTGCATTGTCCAATGTCTATGCTTCCACACTTTGCATACATGTCTACAAGGACAGCTGCAAATACAACATCTGAAAAAATTCATATATCCTTTATTCTTTGATGGTTGTCCATACCCTATTCCAAAGATCCTAATTTGGCATAGGCAGGGAGGATGCTTGCAAAGGTTATGGAATTTGGCTTTACACGTGCCAATTGCATTTTCTTGAAAGTTTCTAAAGCCCTTTCAAAAAATCCATTTTGTGCACATCTTGCAATTATTGCATTCCATGAGATGGCATCTCTTTGAGCTGTCATGTCAAATAGTTCACATGCCTTGTCTATGCTTCCACACTTTGCATACATGTCTACAAGGGTAGCTACAAATACAACATCTGACAAAATTCCTATATCCTTTATTCATGCTACAATGAAGCACAACATGATGAAATAACAAGATGCATATTTACAACACTTACGAATATGTAGTAGTGTTGCTCATGTCATCGATACACATGTTATATCTCTTACTTTCTCATGCAAATGGATAAACTATGTTTTCATCTTCACATACATGGCTTACAACATGTGACAATAAACCACTACAAGTTGTATATGCACTTAACAACAAGTATACATGTGATACAACACCCAAAAACATACAA